>CM062816.1:503687705-506087705 GCA_031772625.1 Pinus tabuliformis | reverse complement strand
TTATATTATTCACATGATATACATTTATAATACATTAGAGTGACTCTTGGATTCATATTCCAAGGTCTCTTGGACTCCCTTTGACTCTTCAACTTCCTCAACATAACCCTTAGTGGATTAGGTGTCCAACATCCCCCCCACCTTAATTCAAAGGGTTATGTATGAGTCCAAGAAGAGAGATGTAATACAAAATGTGCAAAAATGCACGGCAACACTAGGCTGAATGTGCCCTCTAAAATGTTGGTATAAGGTGATGGTTTAAGGATGACCACTAACACTCGAACACTTGTAGTTTGAGAAACTCTTCCAAATATGGCAAGAAGCTAAAATATTCTACGAGAGGAAGTGTCTTGATGCTTTGGAGAGGGATTCCTTCAACCTGGAAAATGGAGGTCTACAACTTGCGATGGTTTAAGGATGACCACCAACTCTGGAATGCTTAGTGCAATTCCATAAACTCTTCCAAAACTGGAAAGAAGCTAGAGTATTATGCTAGAGGAAGTATCCCTAATTATTTAAAGAGGGAGAAGCTCAACCCAAAAATGGATGTGTCAAACCTACATAGATGGTTTAAGGCTAACCACTAACCAAAGGCATGCTCAGGGGCATCTTCGTCTTTGGCAACAACTTTGAATCTGGTATGGCAGGTTGTGGCTTAGGCTCGCTTGAACTTTTGTGTCTCTGGCTACAACTCTAAATTAGGTAGTAGGTCCAGGTTGTGGTTCAGGCTCGCTTGATGTGGCTTTGAGACTTGCATATGACCATCACTTCCCTCCCTGTTAGATACAAGGTGAGATGATGAAGAAAACTCAACTGCAATATTGTTCAATACTCTAGAACAAGTTCTGACATATGACTAAAATATCTTCTTGGCTGTTGAAGCCCATTGCCAACAAGTGATCAATCCAAGGTGAATCTTTGTTCTTGCAGGAGGCTTGTTTTGAAGAATCTGTTTGAAGAATGATTGGTTTTATAATAGTTCTCACATGGATGAATATCAAAATACTGATCTTTCATATCGCCAACTCGGACACAATGTTGGAATTTAACAATTTGTTGTGGCTTCTGTGGAAGAGGCGCAGGATCTAAAAGAGGTGAAGATAAAGCATCATGAAGAAACCTAACACTTTGAAATTCAATGGGCTTGGAATAGTATGGAGTGTGAAGAGAAATCTCCTTTCCATATCCAAGACCAATTCGATTTCCGTTGTTGATAATCTCATCCCAAGGTCTGATGATGGGCTTGGGAAGTGGAACCTAAACTTCTGCATATTTATACAAAACTGCTCTCGTACTAGACACATGATGGGAGTCTGTCCCCATTTTCTGAACAAAAACAGATTCATAATGACAAATATTTTGTTTTAATTCTTCTTGTTGGAACTGAGATTCTAGTTGCAAAAATTCAATCTTGTCCTGTGCATTTTGTAGATAGAATCTAATATCGAAAAGAGTGTCTTTGCTGATGTTTACCACCCCATCAACAGTGGACACTATCAAAGAATTTAACAATTCTAATGTATCATCAAGTCTGGCCATTTTCTTACAAAAAATTAAACGCTCAACAAAATTTAAAGTGAGTCAATTCAACCAAAAATGCATCTGCTTACAATGTAAAAGTACCTTCACATAAGAATTAGGGACAACTATAGCCTGTAAGTGTGCCCTCCTGCCATAACAACTCAACCCATATAAGAGGTATTAACCCTGTTAACGCTCAGTGAATAAGCCAAGGAGTATCTACCCACAAATTTATTTATTTATAGGATTTTGTTCAGCAATGTTTAGGGACCAAACACCCTCAATTTAGCCTCCAATATCCCTTTCCACAACGTAATTCGACCCTTCTTTCACCATTGGGAATTTTAGGCACCAATAGAAGGAGAAATGTGCACCAATATCTCTCAAACTTCGCTCTTTAGATTTGAAATTACAAATTTATCTCATGTCACAATTATTTATGGAAGAATTCAAGAGATTAATACCTTAGTGAGTTCCAAATCCTCCCAAATTTGCATCTATGTCGAATTTATCTTCCACTGCAATGCACCCAATGGCGAACCTAGATGATCCCACTCCAACGCTAAGGTCCACAATCCAAAGGGTTTTTGTGATGAGGGCCGCAATGCTTGAATGCCCTAAAATATCAACTGCTCTCTTAGCGAATTTAAATCTATAAATATAAAATCTTTAACAATAAAGACAATGCAATATACAGTGAAAATTGAGCTCAAAAGCCGGCCGTTTTGTTGCCTATGATGGATTTATGTTGACGAGCTGCCAAATCCTGCATACATAGAGTTTCCACACATTTTATCGATGAAAGTGCTTACAAATAGGTCGACGGGCCAACAAGAATTTTGTAATAAACTTCCAACTTCAATATTGAGTAATGAACCATCGAAACGTTGTCCAAGAACTCGGGGCTCACTAAGGAGTGATCTATTCATGAATAAATGACACTGGAATATATATATCACATTTTTTGGCCTCAAACAACGGCTCTATAGTCAAACTGTTCCAATGAACCATCATATTGCAGAAAATCGACATGGCATAAGTCTAGCACCGACTGCAAAACACTCTGAGACAAGAATTCAAACCTTGTTGAGTAGTTGCCTATGATGACTGATTATTCTAAATCTTTTCACTCGCTTGCTTTCCATTGATCAAGACAGAGTGATATTGTGCATCCCTAGTGAGAAATATCAAGGAGCCAAAGGAATTGGTGGGATCAATGTCATTATCTTCCAACCATCTCCATTTCTACGATAAATGGCATGCATACATTCTCATTGTTCAACACCTAGATAATCACCACACAAAGAATAATATAACTTATTACTTCAAAATTACAAGTTGCTCACAGGGTCTTTGCAGACCCTCAGGTCTTGCTAGATGATGAGCCCGAGAAATGGGTAATAATATGGGTTCATTTCACCTCTTAATTTGACTTAATCCACCATTCTCATCCGTTTATTGCATGTTTTTTATTATATTTATGCTAATAGGGTGAATTGGGTTAGTCGTTTTGCCATGTAGTCTAATGTGTGCTTTATGCAGATTTTTTGGTTATTTTGGACAAAGTCAAAGGATTTATGAGAAAATGGTAGCAAATATTCAAGGAAAACATGGAAGAGGATTTGGAGGGGGGTGTCTCCTTCATTTGTGATCCCTTTCCTCGAATCCTCCATTAGAAACTCAGAGCACAAGCAACCACATTGATGCATCCAAGGGGCAGCCGAGAAAGTAAAGAAGGATTGTTGTTTATCTCCAGTTCTGGGAAGCCGAGCTCCTTGATTTTAGGAATGTTGTTGGGGGACTCCATTTGCATAAATAATGGGGCTTAGAGCCTCAGTAGGTTAGCCAGTCATTAGTAGAATTTTCGCACTTTTTGGCAACACTTGTTCAGCACATTTTCGAGCTTCCTTTTTGAGAACAATTTATGTAATGTGACTTTTATTTTTTGATAATGGAGATGAAATAGTTTTTGCGCCAGCACTGATCTCTTTCAGAGTGCTGAAGCTCTTGGGTTAGTGCCCAACCCAAGCTACCCAACACCTCTTGCCTTTTACTTATATGTTTTTTTTCTCTTCAATTCATGAGTTAATTTCTGTTACATAGTTTCATTTTACCTTGTTTAGAAGAGGTTGCTTTTGAAGGTTTGCATAGTTGTTTTTGTTTCGGTTGATCAAGTAAGTTAATGCAATGACAGTCTAAGATTCAAAAAGGCCAACAGTAGGCTCTGATCTCCTTTCTCCCTTTCCGGGACTATGATTCGAGGTCAAGGCACTACTGCTGCCTCCAAAAACACAGTTTTGCTCTCTCATGCAATTTCTAGTGTGATGACTTGATTTGGAAAGATTAATGTATTGATTCAGATTTAGTTGCCTAGATCATTTCCTATTCTTTTACAATAGATCTCTCTGCATGCTTTTCTGTTCAAAGGTTACTGTTCAGCATTTTCTATTTGTAGGTCAGAAATTAGGTCAAGCTAGAGAAAGTTTTGTTTTCATGGTATAGTTAGTCCTTTCTTTGATCAGTTTTCATAAGTAGATGTGTAGATCTCTTGCAGGGCACCTCAGCTCACCATACATCCATAAAGTATCTAGCATCATCTCACTTCTCACAGATTTCCCAAGTCATTCGCAACATTTCACCAATCTGCCCTAATTTCTGCATTTTTCTCCATAAGCTTCCCTCTTGCCATTTGAACAAATCCAACCATCATGTTCCCTCTTGATCTTCCTTGACAAGCTCCAAACACCTCAACACCTTCATCTAGCCTTCAGTTACCCTTTCCCATCATTTTTCCACCTTCAAAACCTCCAAAAATAGCTCTTGGCCTCCTCCTGTAGATCCTCCTGTAGATCCCCTGCAGCCTCCTGTAGAATTTCCTGTGAGTGATTTTTCGAAGTCTGATTGCAAGGGAAGTCTTCAGAAAGGTACTAGGGGCTTCCTAGGACCTCTCCATACCTTCCTCCACCTCTGCAAAAACCAAATCCATCCTCCATTGCCACCAAACCTCTGCCACAATCACAATCCGATAAATTACAAGAATAATAATTTCACATAAAAACACTCAAAAAATACAAAAGGATGCTCTTTTCTCATTTTCTTTCAGAAGTAGTTTAAATAGATGTAATTCACCTTCCCAGTAGTCAATGGAATTCATCTCGTCAGTTTCTATCTCTTTTTCTGCAAAAGTAGGGTTAGTTGGATAAATTAGGGTTTGCTAGGGTTTGCGTTACATTTCAATCTTCCTTCTCTTTCTGCAAATAGAATAGCCTCTGTAGAGTTAGCTTTCTTTCATCATGGTTAAAATCTTCTTCTGGAAATTCATAGAAGCTGGCTTGAGTTCCTAGTGATCTTGCGCCAGCTAACTGAGTGACAGCCTACAGTAAGAGCTAGTACTTGTGCATACAACACCGTCGCTTCCAAGTTTGTTACGAACAACGGGGTTGATAAAAGTAAAGTAGGAAGCTCCAGGAGTTGCAGCATTATTGTTGCAATACTGGTGCTCACCACTTTTTGGCGCCGTTTCCGGGGAAGCGTCAGAGTATTTTGTGATTACTTCTTTTCTTCTATTCTCTACTGCAACATTCTGATAAGTATTTATTTCAGCAAAAGTGGAGTAGTTGTTCTGTCGATTTCTACATTTCCTTGCTTTCATTTCAATTCTGCAATTCCCATTTCAGCAAAAGTAGATTAGTCATTTCCTTGCTTTCATTTCAATTCTGCAATTTCCATTTCAGCAAAAGTAGATTAGTCATTTCCTTGCTTTCATTTCCATTCTGCAAATTTTCATTTCAGCAAGTTCATTTCAGTAGTTGCAATTTGTTTGTTCAATCAATTTTAGTTTTGCAGGTACAAGCAGAAAAAACAAAAAATCACCCAAAAAAGAGATTTATTTTCATGCCTCGTAGGAACAGAGATAATTCAGGGAAATTCCTACCCAACACCCCCACCACATCACAAAGCCACCCTTCTCTCTTCTTCAGTGGCAGTGATCTAGAAGAACCTATAGGTGAACAACCAGAGATATACGAAGATCCTATAGCAGAAGAAGAGGAGGAAACCATCCCTCCTGAGACCATGGCTGAAAATAGAAATGCAAGGGGAAATGGAGAGAGAGTAGAGGGTACCTTTCCCATCTGAGAAACCAATGGGGACACTAAAATGAAAAACATAAGCCCTTCAGCCCTACCTCACTTCCATGGATTAACTACAGAAGATCCTGACACCTTCCTATTTGAGTTTGTTGTTATCTGTCGAACCTATGACTATGCAGAAGACGAGCAGAAGTTGAAACTATTCCCTTCTACCCTCAAGGATGCAGCATTGCGCTGGTTCATGGGGTTACGTGGCAACAACATTACAACGTGGGCTCAGATGCAGCAAGCCTTAAACAACAAATATCGAGACTATTGTAGGTCAAAAGATACAAAGGAAGAGATCTTCTGAATGACCATAGGAAGTGATGAACCCTTGGAGGATTATGAAGAGACATTCTAGCTCAGTTATAAAAGGGCCAGGTGCACACTTGACCCCGAATCTTTGAAGTTGATCCTGCTCAGAGGAGTCTCGGAAGACCTTCTAGACACCCTCCATTTACTGGCTGGGGGAGATATCTACCAGCTACCTTATGAAGACATCAATACTGTCTTTAGAAACCATTCTATGGTAGCTAGAAAGAGAGGTAGGGGGATTCAACCCATAGCTAGTACCTCCTCATCCAGTTCATCCCTCAAAGGTGAATTTGAAAACATGCTGGAAGATTTCAAAAGTGAGATGCTGCAAACCCTTGCCATGCAAATGGATACTTTGCATATCAAAAGGAAACAAGAGGACGTAGAGAGGGCTGTTATCGAGAAATCTAGTGTCCACTCGGAGCTGCTAGTCCCACTAAGACTGGTAGATATCTTAGAAACAAACATACTAAAACTACTTTCGTCTTCCTTTATGAGAAGTAGATGAGAGTGGAATGAAGGACACCAACCTCAGTCTTGCGCTTGGTTCCTCGCTCGGTTCCTCTCCCTTCTGACAGATCCTTGCCGCTTCTCCTTCGTCTACCCAGCTTCAAAGAGCACTTGTGGAATCAAAGCAGCATAATACTATCGAAGAACAGAGATCTACAATCATAAACAATATAGAACCAAATATATATTGACCACACAAATGCATATATCATCAAACATAGAAGAATGTGGAGGAAAACTTGAATAGCTTTATTAATATCAAGAATAGCAAAGAGAATTACAACCAATTTTTCTGACCCAGCGTCATCCTCCAGCATGAAAGCCCTTCTTTCACCTCATGAAAAGCTTAGATCACCCAACACTATGATATTCCAACAAGAAACCAACATCACTTCCTTACAAGATACAAAATTCCAGCCTTTCACCTCTAGATGTCTGTGATGAGGGATCCATATATAGATGTTTGCAGGGGGGTGAGTCAGCTTCTGGGATTTTGATTAGTGTCCTCTCTCTGATAGTTCTTGGTTCCACTTGGAGATTTCATTGATCTCTTACTCATCCTTGGGCGAATTATGAGAGGCAAGTGTCATATGAGAAGTTTCTAGAAGATTCCTTGATCATCCACTTAGCAAACTGTCTCTGCCACTTGTCTATTATTGTCCATCGCACCCTATAGAAGGACTTTTCAGTATGCATCGCACCTCCCGTGTGTACAAGGTGAGATGCATCGCACCCTGGCCATGGAGCAAGTGAGATGATCCAATTTTGGCTAGTTCTGAGTATTTTTTCATGGAGAACTTCTGGGAGATGATGTAATCAGCTGACCTTGTTCCTTTAGGGTGTGAAACAACACTTTTAGGGACTTATAAGCCCTTGGTTTATGGACATATATGATTGGGGTTGCAGTGCCCAAAAATGTCTATAACAGTTGCCCCTTAAAGCATGAGGTCGTTAATCTTTTGATGTCGGGTGAAATGATTTATCATGAGGATCCGAAGTTTTTTCGAGCTGGAAGGCGACCTGTAATAAGATACAATACAATACAATATCTTCATAATATTTTTCATGATATAGCTGAGGTAGGCATTCCCATGCTCAGCTTTATAAATTCATTTTCATGTACATAAGACAGACAACCGTCTGTGCGGGAGACTGATGATTCTAATAGAGTCATCATCCTTTGATTCGGATGATCATCTGTGCAGCAACAATGTACAATTGATGCCTTTATTTTCTTGAATATATCGCAGCCCGGATGGATTAAACTAGATTCGGGGTCTTCAAACTCGTTCAATATTCACTCGGAGTACAAGTCGATCCATGTGAAAGATGTTCTAGAGTCGAACATGGAAAGACATCGCCTGATTACCAGCCAATGATGTAAGTTGTTAACAGGCGCGAGAGGAATCACCGATAATGATGATGACCCTCAAGGTACTACAGTACAATTCGCGTGGTGTGAATAAGGGACTTGGCATCGAACACCGCGCAAAATCTTTTGGTCGAAGGCCATTGATGTAAACCTGTCGCCGGAAGTGAGAAACTTGCCATTGAGGCATGCAAGCTTCAAAGTACTGAAAGGGTTGTTCCTAAGTCAACTTCTTGGATAATGAGCTGATGTCGACAAGAAGTGACCTGCCGTAGGAGGGCCTTAATGAATCCCACATCTACGACATAGAATGGAGTAAATGATTTTGGAGGTGAAAACGATCTGATGATACAGGGTTCAGGGTGGCAGTCATGAAAGAATGGAGCGTGAATGTATTGCAGTGGATGAGACACAGGTGAATTATTTGAGCGACTTCTCTTGAACATACCGGCGACACTAACATGGATTGGTAGCGTTAACCCCAAATATGGATGGCGTGATGGACCAATGGTGATATGACCAGTGAACGGAACAACCCAACCAACTCGGATGTGGAGTGAAAGTGTCATGTTCAAGAGCGACTTGCTACCAATAAAGTTTCTTCAAGTTTTCTTCCCAATTTTTCCCCAGTCATTGCTGACCAATACCTCTTTATTTTTGTCAAGCTTGAGGAGGATAACATATGCTTGTTCTATAGTTTGCCCTTCGGGCAAACCCGTTGCTATATTTTAACGAGCCTAGCGACAGTGAAACTCGTTCTTGTCTGTATGGACAAGTTTGTCGCTATTCGATTTTAACGAGTTTAATGACAAAGATAACTCGGTCCTTTTCAATTTTAGAGAGTCTGAAAGGGACGTAAAGGAAACTCCAATAATCCTTTTTCGTCATATAATCCCTTAAGTCTAAAAAAGTATAAAATAATACGAAAGGGATGAATTTTCAGTAATTTTAACGAGCTGAACAAGACAAGCGCTCGATCTTTTTGTGTACTAATTCCTCAGGTCCAAAAAGATTAAAATCTAGAGGAGGGATAGCACTTTCAGGCGCTTTAACGAGCTAGAGAGGCCAATCGCTCGGCAATCTTTTCATATTTTACGAGTCAGGTGAAAAGAGCTTAAAGGAGACTCGTTTTTGAGGAACGAGTGATAATTTCAGGTAGCAGCTGGTTCCAGGTAAGGTTTGGAATTTTCCAGTCATGACAGTGTCACAAGGATGGCTAACAGGATCACTCTTCGCAGCTATTCCTCAAAAAGGGTAAACAATCAAATGGAGGCGTATGATTGGCCAAAATAGAGTGGAGGTGATGATGAGAACACGACCAAGGCTCAAAAGTTGATGATAATGCATTCACAATGGTTATTTACTGAATATTGGTTCATTTTTTAGTGAGCTTAAACTCTGGGGGAAACATTTTCTCATTTCTAGGTTTAATTTTTAACGAGCTTGAACTTTGCGTAAAACTGCTCGTGACGGGTTTATTTTTTAACGAGCTTTAACCCTGCGGTAACACTGCTCGTGGCAGGTTTATTTTTTAACGAGCTTAAACCCCGCGGTAACACTACTCGTGATAAGTTTGCATGCCCCCAGCATAATAACGCAAATCGAGGTGCCTGCCCCCCAAGCTTCATTGCATTCAACGCAGTGGTTGGAATGAAGGTTTACCTTCGAGATCTTTGAAAGTCTCGACTTGGACTTTACGAGATCATAATCAAAGAATCGATTTGGAAAGGGAGTTGTTTCATTTTTTAATGAGGTTGACACAGTAAAAGAACTATCCTCATTACTCCTTGTTTCATTTTTTAACGAGGTCGACAAGAGATAAGAATTGTCCTCGGAATTCCCCGTATTTACGGTATTTGATAGAAAATAAAAAACTGAAGGATGATTAAGGTCGCTAGAATAATCTTCGTGGTAATTCGAAAGATGGGAACGATGGTGGTGATCTTCCCATGGTGCCTCTCCTATCATCATTGACTGAATGATTCCTTTGTCTGTAGAGTGTACATGCAACCAAGGATCTGAAGAGGTGCCATATTCCTTAGACCTATTTATCCAAACACTCGATGAGTGTTGACTTGAGTTTTCCCCCCAGGCCAAGAAAATTGATTGCTACAATATTTCTATTAGGGCGATGATCCATGCTGACAAAATGTTCAGGAATCTTCTGAATCTAGAAGATATCATGTTGCAGGTTCCCACCGTGGCCACTTCCGCCAGATTGTTTGGAGGCGGTAGGGAAAAAGTCCCCATCAATGTAGGGTCTTTTAGTAGGCCTACTCCGATATTTTGAAGTGAATGAGGGCTTCTGTGGATCATCGGAATGCTTCTCGTAACTTGTGAACTGTTGGGTAGAAATGTTTGTTGGTCGAGGATTGTAATTCCTCCTTGGAAGGGAAATGCAATCTTTCTGAAATAGGTCGACACAACGGCTGCCATAGCATATATCCAGGGCCTTCCTAGTAGGATGTTGTAATCGAGGTTTCTGTCAATTACTTCAACATCTATTTCTACTGTTTTTCCCCCCAATTCGACTTGCAAGTTACTTAAAATCCCATATGGGGTGTATGTTCATTCATCAAATGCTTTTAATGTCATCGAAGATCGTGACAAGGGTGGAGATCCTAAAGTTTTCCAGCAACTCATCGACATAATACATGTAGATGCCCCCTCATCAATAATTGTTCAATGAACAGTTTTGTTGAGGGCTTTTACTTTAATGAGGAAATCTAGTTGAGATGGCAACTGAGGGTCATATCCTTTGTGATTAAAGGACACAAGATTGGAATCCGTTGGATCAATCCCACCTATCGCTGATAATAAAGCCTGCTTTTGAGAGGGGCAATTTTGCAGTACCTCAAGTGTCGACATAGCGGATGGTGATTGGACCAGATCCTCCACTATATTATAATGCTATGCTGCCCTGGGACGAACATTAAATGTCGATTTGTGTACTACTCCCTTTGGCGGCTTTATCGTTAGTTCAGGAATGGTGGGTGGCACAACTTCGGTCGAAATTGTTGTCGAACTACTGGGTTTGAAACCGACAACATTAGCACTTGGGATGGGTAAGCATTGTCACTAGCAACCAGATTTGTTCCTGGATTTGGAAACGGATCAGTGAATACTGCCGAGGTTTTTGAATTCTTGAAGAATTTTCTAAGCTCAGCTTTATACGGAGACTCTCTTGTCCAATGATCCTCATCACATATTAGGCATGGACAATTTGGTTTCCTATCTCCAGAAGGGTTTGCAGAAGATTTTTCAGGGGACGACTCCTCCTGTTTTTTCTTCTTCCCTTTCTTTTTCTTCTTGCCTCCTGGTTGCTTGGTTTCCTTGCCTTTTTCAGTCGATACGACATTTACTTTCGAGGTGAGAAGTTCTTCATTCGCATTTTGACTTGAAATCGTACGGGCCTTTTTCGAATTATCCTTTACGATTTTTGTGCTGGTCGTTCCTATCACACCGTCCCCGACATGAGAGTCTTTGTTTGATTCAGGAGAGGGAGGAACGAAAAATTTCGGTCTAGGAGCATTATGGATTTTATCATAGAGCATGCCAGACTGAGTATAGAAGTCTAGATATTGCGCACGAGCAATTACTTGCTCTTCAATGATGACTCCTCCCTTTGCGACATCTTCTGTAATAGAAGGTAACAATGACTTAATAAACCATTCAGCCAATAGCTGATCAGGAACATATGTTTTTACCATTCTACGACGACGTCGCCACTCATGAATATGATCAGATATGTGATTGGCTGTCATTTGCTTGAAATTGGTAAGAAGCTCTGTTCCCGTTTCGTACCTTATGGGTAACTGAAAACGGGTTAAAAAGGTTGTGGCTAGGGTGCTGAAGTTATTAAACGAAGCTCTAGGAAATTCGATATGCCATTTTACTGCCGGACCAGTTAACGTTCGCTGAAAAAGGCGAAGCATGGTCAAATCATCATTTAGAGTGTTAGATGAACACCACAGGTGAAAGTTCATCACATGATTCGACGGGTCTTCACCCGGATTTCCATTCAATTTAGGAATATCTGACGGAATTTTATGAGGAATCGCTGGCCACCAAGGGGCGTAAGTGATTGTATCGTTTGTTAGCCAATTTAGATTTGGTAACTCTAAAGTTGCCACGAAGGGAAACTGTTGATTCAGGTTCGGCGAAGCATACCCAGGATAAGATGGGATTGCCTGAGCAGTGGGTCTTTGCATACCAGCATAGTGCATTTGATGTTGATAACTTTGATAAGGTTGATGGGCATAACCATTATGAAATGGCTGATGTTGACCGTTTTGAACATACGGCTGCCCATTACTTGCAAATACTTGGTGCTCAGATCCTTGGTAAACTTGTTGGAATTGTGGTTGTTGATATTGCGCCAGCCATGGTTGTGAGACCATGTGCTATTGTCCAATACTGGCTGTTTGACCAAGATGAGGGGTAATGGTACCCATTTGAACCTGGGTCACTCCAGTTAAGGAGCCACTAAGCGATGATTGTGGTGGCGTCGTAGGGACAAGGGGCTATTGGATTGCGACTTGAGAGACTTGAGGTTGGCATACAACAGGTAACACTTGTACTTGCGACACCGTCACAATAGCCGGTGTAGTGGGGATATTTGACATAGGAATACTTTGTTGCATTGAGTATACAACTCTTGGTTGTTGAGGCAGTATTGGTATCCAACCACTGGATGTAATTCCAGCATAACCTGAATTATGTTGCAAAATCTCGTATGTTTGACCTCCCGGAGGCGATAATGAAAGGGCATATTGCCCTCCATATGGCAGTAATCCGGTGCTTAAGGGAATTATTTTCCTTTGAGGACCGGACTGCCCAAATTGACATTGTGAAGGATCAATTTGCTGAGACTCAACATAAGAGATTCCAGATATTATTCTGGATGAACAAACAGGAACAGGCCATACCGTCGAAACAGCCCCTGGATGGATTCCATCCAGTGATTGAGAGCTAGTTGCGACAGATGGTGCGTCGGTGAACATTGTCGGAGTAGCAACAGGAAGTTCTGCCGCTACTGTGTCAGATGACACGGTCCTAGATGTCGACGGTTGTTCAGAAATATCTAGTCTATCCAAAAGGTTTCCTAGAGATTCTACAGGAACTTCCGATAACGGTAGACTAATTTCTGATGAAGAAGGATATAGAGTGACCCCTACTCCAAATTGCGATGGAGTAGTAGATGGTGGATCCTCCACAATCTCTTCTATGGCAATAAAACTAGGTGGAAGAGGTAGACCATCAGGTCCGTAAAATATTTCCGGTGCTGAAGAAGGTATAGATTCTGCAGTGACTGATGTTTGGGGAACAACACCTTCCGAATCAGCTATGGATAGAATCAGTTCAAGTATAGAAGTGTTTACCCTCACACTAGGATCCGTTCTACTGTCCTCTTGTGGCTGCGGAACTTCTTCTATAAAGGCAGGGGTACCAGAAATGTTTGGAGTAACCGGAGTCTCCGAGGGTGTCGGAACACTTGTTCCAACCCGACCAGGGGACTTGGTTAAACGACTTCGCTTTGTCCAGAATAGTTTTGATTCTGGGGACGAAGACGGTTGACTCATAAGTCTCCGCGAACGACGGGGTTTCAATTGACTTTCTTCCGCCATTGCGGATTACTCAATCAACTAAAAATAAAGGGGAAAATGTTTTTGAATTAAATGAATTTTAGACGCTTTGACACAACTTGTTTTTTCAATTTTTAAGAGTCGAGAAAAGACAAAAGATGACTCTAGTCGCCTTCGATTTTTAATGAGCCTGAAGTGACAAGTGCTCAGATCGACCTTTTCTTTTAAGGAGTCTGAAAAGGAATGAAGGAGACTACTCTAGAAATCTAGACAGAGGGATTACCAAACCAATCGCAAAACTGTAGAATACTTTTTACAGTACGACAATCAATCTTCCCGAATGCTGTGTTCAGTGCATTGCGATCGATAGGGCGGTAGACACGGCTTCCTATGGATAAAGGATATAGTCTATTGTGGTCTCCCAATATATACTCGACAGTACGTGGGAGCACAAGTCCGTACTGGCACTTGTCGTCTCAAAGAGGAGGAATCACCCAACCAACAGTAGAAGCGACAGTTACCAGGCTTTACGACGCCAGAATACATCTCTAGCCTAGACTTCTAGATGTTGTGCGTTAGGTTCCAAAGAGTTTTTAGGTTCATTAAATTTATTTTACCATTGATCTTTCTTAAGAAATTTGCCTTTCAGGTTCACCGCGTGATGTAGATGTACAATTCCTAAAATGCAATCTAAGATGATAAACAGTCGTTTAATCTTCTTTTTTGCAATGAAAATCCTAGCTACTAAAGAAAGAGTGATGGTATTCTTTCAACATATAGCAGAGAGCACACACTAGATGCACTGTCCTAAATCAAACCAACAAGCAGTCTAAATGCAAATGCACATGCATGTATTTGTTTTCAGCTTTCTTAATGTGTGAATGACAAGAAGAATGCTAAGTACAAATCTGAATTATCTTTTCAAAGCGACAGTACTAACAAATTTCTCTTCAAAAACGAAAGGAAGATAATGACGACACTTTACTATTTTGAATTGAAAACTACTTTCGACACTTGAAAAACTACTAATTCAAATCAAATACAAGATTAACTGTGTAATCGACCATTAAGAACAATAGAATTCTTTTCTTTGACTGAAAACGACACTTGCGACACTTTCAAATCAAAAGACGACAGTTCAACTATGCTACTACTTTGTAAAAGAGAACTGAAAATGGCAGAAAATACATAAAAACATTCACAGTTATTTGCACAATGGAGGCAGAAAGATGGAAAGGAAGGGGGTTTCGACAGTGGTATACTGATCACAGACAGAAAAACTCCTTAATAGAGCTGAAGAGAGTGAACACAGAAACCAAAATCTGAGAGCAGAAGAGGTCTTGTCTGATCAGCGCACTTGTAACACAGGGAAAGTGCAATGCAGCACACCTACTACACACGGGAAGTGCGATGCATCCAGATTCCCAAGAGTAAAAGGTGCGATGGTCCAGGGACGAGACTTCAACTGGGTTCCGAGTCAGATTTTGCAGCTCAGTTCAGGGATTTAGGTCAGGCATGTGATGTACAGTAAATAGAAATCACAGGGGTTGATCTAATGAGGTTACTAGAGCCACCACTAGGGCAATTAGAAAGTTTGCAAATCGATTGTTCAGTTTATAAACAAAACCTGGAGATAGACTGAAGCAGCATTGATCTACTTTGCACTTGCATAGTAAATGCAGTTCGAAGGCTAGCTGGCTTGATTTCGGGCTCCGTCTGTAAGTTTATAAAACAAACAAATATAGACAAACAAACAATCTATTCGCTCCCCAGTGGAGTCGCCATTTTGTTATCGGGAAATCTAATGTCCACTCGGAGCTGCTAGTCCCACTAAGACTGGTAGCTATCTTAGAAACAAACAAACTAAAACTATTTTTGTCTTCCTTTATGAGAAGTAGATGAGAGTGGAATGAAGGACACCAACCTTAGTCTTGCGCTTGGTTCCTCGCTCGGTTCCTCTCCCTTCTGACAGATCCTTGCCACTTTTCCTTCATCTACCCAGCTTCAAAGAGCACCTGTGGAATCAAAGCAGCATAATACTATCGAAGAACAGAGATCTACAATCATAAAGAATATAGGACCATATATATATTGACCACACAAATGCATATATCATCAAACATAGAAGAATGTGGAGGAAAACTTGAATAGCTTTATTAATATCAAGAATAGAAAAGAGGATTACAACCAATTGTTCTGACCCAGCGTCATCCTCCAGCATGAAAGCCCTTCTTTCACCTCATGAAAAGCTTAGATCACCCAACACTATGATATTCCAACAAGAAACCAACAGCACTTCCTTACAAGATACAAAATTCCAACCTTTCACCTCTAGATCTCTGTGATGAGGGATCCATATATAGATGTTTGCAGGGGGGTGAGTCAGCTTCTAGGATTTTGATTAGTTTGCTCTCTCTGATAGTTCTTGGTTCCACTTGGAGATTTCATTGATCTCTTACTCATCCTTGGGCGAATTCTGAGAGGCAAGTGTCATATGAGAAGTTTCTAGAAGATTCCTTGATCATCCAGTTAGCAAATTGTCTTCGCCACTTGTCTATTCTTGTCCATCGCATCCTATAGAAGGACTTTTCAGTATGAATCGCACCTCCCGTGTGTACAAAGTGAGATGCATCGCACCCTGACCATGGAGCAAGTGAGATGATCCAGTTTTGGCCAGTTCTGAGTAGTTTTTCATGGAGAACTTCTGGGATATGATGTAATCAGCTGACCTTGTTCCTTTAGGGTGTGAAACAACACTTTTAGGGACTTAGAAGCCCTTGGTTTATGGACATATATGATTGGGGTTGCAGTGACCAAAAATGTCTATAACAAGGGTGTGGACTATTTTTTGTCCTAGGTGCACCAGAAGGCATCCTAGGAATGAATGTCCATTGAACTCTATAGAAGTGTGTTTAGTCTGCGAAGAAGAGCATCCTACGAATCAGTGCCCTTCCTTGCCCAGACTTAAAGCTGTATACCAAGGGGCCGAAGGAGCCACTGAACCACTCTATTTCATGAACCAAAGTAGGCCTCATAGGCCTAGACCTTATCGACAGGGGATGCAAGGGACATCCCAAGCATAGTAAAACTCCAGTCAAGCCACTTCTATGCCTTCTTGGGGTCCCCCTGCTCATCCTTCCTGGTCCACACCTCCGCAGTGGTCATATCCATCTCAATACTATGCTCAACCAGTTGCTAATTCATTTCACTCTTATGCTTAGCCACAGCCTCAGTGGAATGCACCTCATCAGGGGTGGAGGCCCCAGTAAAACTCTCCTCCCTCTCTTTTCCTCCACCACCTGCTCAACCACAACCATTGCCTCCTGCTCCACCAAGGCAACCCCAAATGCCTGCTCAGCCGAACCCGAACCCAAATAACAGATAGGCCCAGCAAGTATATAGTGGGGAACCATCATGCCCGACCTATGCTGTGGAGATTCAGGAGATTAACCTTCGATCTGGGAATGTTATCCCAGATAAGTAGCCCCCCCTAAGGAGGATGGGGAAGAAAAAGAGGAAAGTGAACCAAAAGCCATTCCACCCTTTCCTGAGAGATTATCTGGAACAACACAGCCTACCCTAAAAGAAACTGAACTTCTAGGAGAATTGAAACAATTATGTGTAAAGATACCACTTCTCCAAGCCATAAAGGATGTGCCTATATACAACAAGATCATCAAAGAGAAGTGCTTCAGGCATCCAGGTAGGTGCAGAAGAGATGCCCCAACTATCAATGTCATAGGACAACTGTCTGACCTGATGTTGGGGCAGGTAATCTATCTGAAATATCTAGACCCGGGAAGCCCTGTAGTCGATGTCCACATCAATGGCACCATAATCCCCCATACCCTGATTGATCTAGGGGCTGCCATTAATGTGATGACCAAGGACACTATGCTTAAGCTCAACCTTGAGGGCTCCCTGAGAAATACCACAATAGTACTACAGTTAATAGACCACTTCACCATGACCCCTGAAGGGATTGTGGAAGATGTAATTCTCTCCATCGATTCTTGGGAGTACCCTGCTGATTTCCTAGTTCTCCAGCCGAAGGCAAAGCTCACTGGGTATCCTCTCATCCTGGGAAGACCCTGGTTGGCTACTGCAGATGCCTACATCAGCTGTCAAGCTGGGAACATGACAATTAAGAATGGGCATATGTCCAAGCAGCTAGTCCTATGTCCTCCTGCCCAACCTTTGTTAGAACATGATTTACATCTCCGGTTGGAGGAGGAAGATGAGGATGAAGTCCATTCCGCACCACTGTGTGCAGTAGAAGCTACCATGGGGGGGAAACCACAAACTGAGGATGATATTATTGAAAACTTGATTCAGAATCCACCCCCCAGTATGTTTCCATTAGAAGAGCTAGTGAAAGAAACCCAAGCCAATCCTTTAATTGATCTCTGTGTGGCTGACCCAACCTCTCTCGGAGTTAAGAATATGGAGTTCGACCCAGAAAGAACCTTAAAAATCAACTCATCCCTATCCACCTCTCAGGAGAAAGAATTGTGTAGCTTATTGAGAAACCACTTGGATGCTTTTGCTTGGAGCTATAAGGAGATGAAGGGAGTGCACCCTTCAGTTTGTACTCATCACATTTACATTAAGGAAGATTGCAAATCAGCCAGGCAGCCTTAAAGGAGGATGAATCCAGCCCTTAAGGACATTGTCAAAGAAGAACTGCAAAAGTTACTGGATGCAGGATTCATCTACCCCATCTCTGACAGTGAATGGGTCTCTCCTTTGGTGCTAGTGCCAAAGAAAAATGGGAAGTGGAGAATCTGTGTCGATTATCGGGAACTAAACAAGGCCACCAAGAAGGACCATTTTCCTTTGCCTTTCATAGATCAAGTGTTAGATGGCTTGGTGGGGAAAAAGTTTTTCTCTTTCCTAGATGGGTTTAGCGGGTACAACTAGATCCAATTCACCTTGGATGACCAAGATAAGGCCACTTTCACTTGTCCTTGGGGTACCTTTGCATATCGGGTCCTTCCTTTTGGATTTGCAATGTTCCTGCCACTTTCCAGAGAGCAGTATTGAGTATATTTTCTGAACTGGTTCATGATGCAATGGAAATTTATATGGATGATTTTACCCCTTATGGTTCTAAATTCCAGGAAGCTTTAGCTAACCTGGGAAAAGTTTTGTACAAGTGTATTGAAATGAACCTATCCCTCAATCCTGAAAAGTGTGAATTCCTGATGACTGAAGGGACTATGCTAGGTCATGCAATCTCTCAGCAAGGATTACAGGTGGACCCCAACAAAATTTCCATCATACAAAGGGTCCCACCTCCTCAAAAGGTAAGAGATGTCTGAAGTTTCCTAGGTTTAGCAGGGTATTATAGAAGATTCATTAAGGATTTCAGTAAGCTAGCCTCTCCATTGTTTGGTCTTTTGGGGAAAGATGTCGAGTTCATATGGACTGACAACTGTCAAGAAGCTTTGGATACCTTGAAAAGTAAACTTGTGACTGCCCCAATTTTGAGAGGTCCGAACTGGGCCCTACCTTTCCACATTCATACAGATGCCTCGAACAAAGCGATAGGAGCAGCCTTAGGGCAAGTTGATGAGAAGCTACCTTATGCCATATATTTTGTAAGTAAAAACTTTTCGAAGGCAGAATTAAACTACACTGTAATCGAGAAGGAGCTCCTAGCTGTAGTCCATTCCCTAAATAAATTCAGACACTACATCACCGGCTATCAAACATTTGTACACACTGATCATGCTGCAATTAGGTATTTAATGAACAAACCAAATGTAAATGCTCGCATTATTAGATGGTTGCTTTTATTGCAGCAATTTGATTTAACCATTGTTGATAAGCCGGGTAAGGAAAATGTTGTTGCTGATTTTTTGTCTAGAATATATCTTCCTGCAGGTGAAGAAGGAATGGTGGATGATCAAATGCCAGATGAACACCAATTCACTATCTCAGTACTCTCGCCATGGTTTGTTGATATATCAAATTACTTGGTTTCCACACAGTTCCCACCACACCTGTCCTCAAAAGAGAAGAGCAAGATCATGTTGAAAAGTGCCCCTTTCACTTGGATTGGGGGCGATCTCTTCAAACTTGGCCCAGATCAGGTTTTGAGAAGATCAGGTTTTGTGAAGATGTGTCAGGGAGGAGGAAGTTTTTGAAATTCTCCTAACTTGTCATGATGGGCCCTGTGGGGGCCATTTTGCAGCAAAGAGGACTGCCTTCAAAATTCTGCAAGCAGGTTACTATTGACCCACTCTTCATCAAGATGTAAGGAGCTATATCAGCCAATGTGACCGGTGTCAAAGGATGGGGAAACCTACTCCAAGGGATGAGATGCCCCTGCAACCTCAAGTGACTTTCGAGCCATTTGAGAAGTGGGGCATGGACTTTGTGGGTCCTGTCAACCCTCCTTCAAAGTAGAAATATTACATCATCGTGTGCATTGATTATCTGACAAAATGGGTAGAAACAAAGGCAAGCAAGGCAGCAACAGAAGAAAAAGTAACTGAGGTTTCAAGGGAGAATATATTCTATAAGTTTGGGTATCCAAGAGAATTAGTCACAGATCAAGGGAGTTAGTTTACCTCCAATCTGATTGAAGACATTCTCTCACATCACAAAATTACACACCGAACTTCCACCCCTTACCATCCGAAAGAGAATGGACAGGTGGAAGGCACTAACAGAGCTTTAGAAGGAATTTTGACCAAGGTAGTGAGTAGCAGCAGAAAAGATTGGGCAGATCAATTGGTTGAGGCCACCTCGGCCTATAACACCACATGGAAGACCACCACAGGGTTCACACCCTATGAGCTAGTCTATGGGAAGAAGGCTTTGCTGTCAATAGAATTTGAATACAACACACTAAGGATGGTAGCTCAGCTAGACCTAGATCTCAGCCATGCACAGAAGGAAAGGTTACTCCAGCTAAATGGATTGGATGAACAAAGATTGCAGGCCCTTCTCCACACAGAGGTAGTCCAGCTTCAAAGGAAAATATGGCATGACAAACACCTCAAAGAGAAACAATTCCAGGAAGGAGATTGGGCACTGCTGTATGACTCAAGGTATAAAGATTTCAAGGGAAAATTAAGGACAAGATGGCTGGGACCGTACACAGTAGAAAAGTGCAATGACAATGGTTCAGTTCTGATCAAGACCATCGATGAAGAAGCCATCCCCATGCTTGTCAATGGGCATAGGTTGAAAATCTATAAGAAGCCCCTCTCCAAGCAAGAATTCATTGAAAATCTGAGTAAAACAGTGTTGATAGTGGAGCAAGTCTCTGCCTCCACTCCACCCATTCCCTAAAAAAAAAAAAAACAGAAAAGAAAAATGAGGAGAATAAAGATCCCTGGGTGAAAACCTCCCCTTGGAGGTGCCCAGGGTAGGCAGGTAGGGTGAAAACCTCCGGGAGGCACCCTAACTGTCTCTCTAAAAAAAAAAAAATAGAAACAGAAAAATTAACTTCTTTTGAATGCATCGCAGGTTGCAAGAGGGCCAAAAGAAAAAGGGACATGACCAAGCCAAATACACCTATAACAGAGCCTTTTTCCATCGCTATTGTCTTTTCCCAGTCCCTGGTCTCACTTTTCTGGAAAACTATGCATCATACAAGAGGCTCTGTGCATTCTACAGGAGGCTCCTGTAGAAATCACAAAGAGCTCGAAATCAAGTCAAGAAAAGGATCAAAGGGCTAGAAACTTGTCTAGAAGACCTATGGACCCCCCTACCACCATTCATCCTCATAACTCTCCATTCCATACCTGCACCACTACATTTCCACTCACTTCTTTCTTCCCTGCACAAAAAAAAACACAGAAATCTTGTTTCTTTTGTTTTTTTAGAAAAATGAAGAATAAACAAGAAGCATCCTTAACTTAACTCTTACCTAGTGCATACCAGCTGCTTTTCCATGACTGACAGAATCTTCCTCAGCTGCCTCTCCAGTCCTTGCTCAAGCCTCAGCCAAAAGTTTTAGAGGGAGAAGCAGCTACAGGAAATCCTGTAGGATTCTTGTAGCAGTTGATCCCCTTAAAAATCGAGCTCCAAAGGCAGGGTCAGTGTAGCTATAGATGTGTAGAACGCACAAGGAGTCTGATCTTGATCGAAGATCACCAATACAAGGTATTTGAGCCACCAATCCAGAAGCCACGAGCCCCAGCAGTATAAATCCATGGATAGAACGCCAAATTCTGAGCATGCAACATCACGGTAACACGCAATTCTCGACTAACAGGTAAGTGACTAAACTCGTTTCTCTGTTGCATGGGTATACTTTAAAAATTGCATGAACAAGTGAGATGGTTGCGATTAAACTAGATTAGCTAGCCACCCTCGTCCAGTTCAAACTGTGCTCAGTAGGTGCACTCAGCACGTGTGTTTAGTCAACTCGAAAAAATCTCAAAATAGGAAGTGGTGGAATCTAACGAGAATGATTGAAATAATTGTGGCAGGAAGCATAAAAGTTTCATAATGACACTGAAGTAGGGACCAACGGTCTGGATGAGGGTAACGTACCCTTCCTGCCACCTCACCTCATCACTGCAAAACGCTCCCGTAAGCTTAAGTACGTTGCAATCGACTGTCTTCACCACCTCTGTTCTCATTTGTGTCAACGAGCTCTTGACTATAGCAACCTACCTACCACCCCCAGAGCATCAAAACAATCGAATCCTATCATTCTTAGAACTTGCCCGCTTATCGAACTATACAGGAGTGAAAACACAGTCCTACAGGAGCCTTTCTACAGGAAGGTCAGTGAGCAGCATCGTAGAGGAAAATTCAGGATTTTATGACAAATTCAGGCTGAAAAAGGTAGGCCCGGTGGAAACCGCTCTGCGTTTCCATATATATACAAAGGGTGGTGTGATTCCAAGCGAGGCATTGAGTTGAAAAGGGAAGGAAAGTGAGAACAGAGTCTGCCTGTGTTTTAATATCTATATATCTATATATATATATATATATATATAGATATATATATAGTTTCTCCATTTGCTCTTTGCACTGAAATACTATCTCTTTCTCCTCTGTGGTATTCTCCTATGTAAAGAAATGATGCAACTCTAGAAAATTAAGCCTGTAAAGAGTGAACTTGCATTGGGTAGTCTGCTTATTTTGTAAAAGGGAAAAAACATAGTTCTGTATGTTCTATGTTTCTTTAAGATATTGTTTCCCTCAAACAGACAGAGAAGTAATGTGAGTCTAGAGAACGGAGTTTGGAAGGAAGGAAAGTTGCAATTTGTTTTTGTTTAAAAGAAAGAACACAAAAACTCTCTCCCTGTTTCTTGAAAGAAAACCTCAACTGTTCCTCTGTTTTCGGGATTGAAACTTGCTGCCTCCCTCTTCAACTGAAATATTCCAGCAGAACCTAAAACATCATGACAGGGGGTTTTATGAGGAAGGAGCCTCTGAATTCAACTAAGCTGCATGAACATCCAGAAGTGGTAGCCCTCTTCACTAGAGAAAATTGGATGCCTTTCCTTGAAAAGTTGCATGGATATGATGATGAAGTCACAGAGGAATTTATATTGTCTTTAAAACCTCACTCAAAAACCCATGCCACTGTCAGTTTTAGGGGTCTAACTATAGAAATCACCCCAGAGTTCATCAGCAGGATTACAAGTCTCCCACTTGGACTACCCTGGAGCAAGGAAGAAAAACCACTGGGTCAAGTTGCCAAGAAAACCTTTTTCCAGCCTAATGAACATCTTGTGGAGGACAAGAATGGCATCAGGAGAACAAGTATACCTTACTCGTGGAATGAGGTCAATTATCAGATTATGAAATACATCTCCTGTGAAGGAAGATACAACATAGTTTATAGGTACGATTTCAGGCTGTTACATGGACTAAGATATGGCATGGACCTTCCTGCATCCCGAAAACTCAATATTCCATATTTTCTCCTCCAATCCTTAATAGAATCTAGCACCAAATTGAAGGCAGGAGTTCCAGACCAATTGGCTCACCATGGGCTAATTAAATTGCTAGTGGAGGATGCCCTCCACACTTTCACAATCCCCATAGCCTGGGAGATTTTTAGAAACATGACTAAAGAGGATGATATAAAGACTCTCACCTATGACCTTAGTCCATCTGAAAGTGAAGAGGAAGAACAAAAAGGGGAAGCTGAGAAGGAAATCCATGAAGCAGAAAAGAACACTCAAATGGAAGAAGAGGAACCCCCCATAGAAAAAGAAGAAAACCAGATAGGAAAGGAGAAACATGACACCACCAAAGATGAGCCTAAATCAGAGAAGAAGAAAGAATCAAAAGCAGAAAAGGGTAAAACCACAACAGAGAAAAAGAAGAGGCCAAGAACTGAAAGGAAGAAGCCTAAGACAGTTCAGAAAAAGGTTGCCACAGGAAAAACAGAAGCTAAGCAAGAAGAGGAGGTAACAAAATCAGAGACAACAGAGGCAAAACCGACAGAAATAGGAAAAACCACAGATGAAGAAGAAGAAGCAAAGTAGGAAGAAGTGTCTCCTAAGACACTAGCAAGGGAGGTAGCAGCTATTCTTGCTGCACTTATTACTCCAGCCAAGCCCAAAGGAAAAAGGAAAAGACAACCATCCATGTACTTCAAGGCTCAAAAAAGCACCAAAATAAAGATGGGGAAGCCTCAGCCACCTTCAAAGGAACCCATCATCATTGAAGATGCCCCTACTGCCAAAAAGGAGGAATATCCATCCAAAACCCCCATTACTTATGAAAGGGGAAGCCCTAGAGCTTCTACTTGGAAAGAAAGGATCAAACTTATGGACTCTAAAATAGTCCTACAGGAGGTGCAGACTGCTCTACAGGAGACATTGACAAAGCTTCAAGAGACTGAGAATCTTGAAAAGAAGGCAGAAGAACAGACCAAGGAGGAAGATAAGGCAAAAGAGATACCAGAGCCTGACCCTTAGCCTAATTTAGGCTCTTATTACAACCTTCTGGAAGGAGGGAAAATCATCCCACAAAAGTTTGTAGTCCCTCTTTTCTTTGAGCTGGAAAAGGAAAGAGTAAGGACCCATACATGGATGCAAATTGCAAAATCAAAAGGGGTGGAAGACATTGGGCACATGGAAAACAAATTGAGAAAAATGGGCAAAGAATTGAGCATGGTCAGGCATACAGAAAGCATCAGAAGAGCTCAATTGGAGGCAAAAAATGAAATGTTAAAGAAGCAGCTGCAAGAAAGGGAACCCCAGGCAGAAAATGAGTTGTTAATCTTAAAAAGACAGCAGCAAGAAAAGGAACCCCAGGCAGAAAGTGAGATATTAATAAGACAGCAACAGGAAAGGGAACCCTAGGCAGAAAATGAGGTGTTGATCTTAAGAAGGTAGCTATAGGAAAGGGAAGCCCAATTAGCCTGCATGGCCAACTGGGATATGGAGGCACTACAGTGTAGACAGCCAGCCAAATCATATGCAGTATACCTCAAGGATCAGTGACTCCAGTTCCAAATCAAGACTCTGGCCTAGAGAGGCACCATACCTTTTTAGGATTATGGCCAATTCATGGATCTATGTGATCACAGTTCCACTGAGGACAAAGCGAAGCTGGCAGAGTTTTATTTACACAACATGGCCCTTACTGATATGAACCTATGGGACCCCAATGTTGTGTTAGGAGACTTGCAGCTGATGGCCATGGCATCTTGGATGAGCCATGAAGAGAAAAGGGCAGCAGAAATCCAGAAAATGATGGCAAAAGAGTTGAATGAACCTCTGATGATTAGAGCAGAGCCAGTAGACCCCATGGCTCTCATCAGTGCCCACCAACACCTTGCAGCTAATCCTCAAAGTGTCCCCAAATATATCGATGAGCAGGCCCAGGATATTGCACATTTCGAGGACATGGAGAGATTGTTTGGAAATGACTGCATTCATGCCTGCATGAGAAGGTGGAACACATTGCCACATAGCCTACAGATCAGGGAGTATCACTCCCCAAATAGGATGAGAGAAGCCTTGAGGAGAGTTCCACTGTATAAGCACTCTATGCAAAGTTTGAAGGCCAATTGGATTGGCCTCAAATTCAATCCTCCATTGTTGCTAGGACTGCTGGAAGGAGTAAAAGAGGAGGAAGAACGGAAACAGTGGGAAGAGGTGGATAGAAAGGTAGGATTCCATGATAAAGAGGAAGATATCACATCAGAAGTGTGGGATGTCAGGGAATCTATTATAGCCATTAAGGATGAAGAGATAGACTAGTTGCTCAGAGGATGAGTAACCCATTCAGTAGGGGGGTGATGATGAGCCCCAGAAATGGGTAATTATATGGGCTCATTTTGCCACTTAATTCGAATTAATCCACCATTATCATTATTTTATTGCATGTTTTTTATTATATTTATGCTAATAGAGTGAATTGGGTTAGTCATTTTTCCATGTAGTCTAATGTGTGCTTTATGCAGATATTTTGGTCAATTTTGGACAAAGTCAAAGGATTTATGAGCAAATGGCAGCAAATATTCGAGGAAAATAGAGAAGAGGATTTGTAGGGGGGTGTATCCTTCATTTATAACACCTTTCCTCGAATCCAGAGGATTTGTAGGGGGGTGTATCCTTCATTTATAACACCTTTCCTCGAATCCTCCATCAGCAACTTGGAGCAAAAGCAGCCACATTGATGCATCCAAGGGGCAGTCGAGCAAGTAAAGAAGGACTGTTGTTTATCTCCAATTCTGGAAAGCCGAGCTCCTTGATTTTAGGAACAATGTTGGGGGACTCCATTTGTATAAATAAGGGGGCTTAGAGCCTCAGTAAGTTAGACAGTCATTAGTAGAATTTTTGCACTTTTGGGCAGCACTTGTTCAGCTCATTTTCAAGCTTCCTTTTTGAGAATAGTTTATGTAATGTGACTTTTATTTTTTGATAATGGAGATGAAACAGTTTTTGAGCTAGCACTGATCTCTTTCAGAGGGTTGAAGCTCTTGGGTTAGGGCTTAACCCAAGCTGCCCAGCACCTCTTGCCTTGTACTTATATGCTTTTTTTCTGCTTCAGTTCATGAGTTAATTTCTGTTACATAGATTCATTTTACCTTGTTTAGAATAAGTTGCTTTTGATGGTTTGCATAGCTGTTTTTGTTTCAGTTACTCAAGTAGGTTAATGTAGTGACAGGCTAAGATTCAAAAAGGCCAACAGTAGGCCCTGATCTCCTTTCTCCCTTTCTGGGACTATGATTCGAGGTCAAGGCACTACTGCTGCCACCAAAAACACAGTTTTTCTCTCCCATGCAATTTCTAGTGTGATGACTTGATTTGGAAAGATTAATGTATTGCTTTAGATTCAGTTGCCTAGATCATTTCCTATTCTTTTACAATAGATCTCTTTGCATGATTTTCTATTCAAAGGTTACTGTTCAGCATTTTCTGTTTGTAGGTCAGAAATTAGGTCAAGTTAGGTCAAGTTATGTTTTCATGGTATAGTTAATCCTTTCTTTGATCAGCTTTTGTAAGTAGATGTGCACATCTCTTGTAGGGCACCTCAGCTCACCATACATCCATAAAGCAGCCAGCATTAGCTCACTTCTCACATATTTCCCAAGTCATTCACAACATTTCACCAATCTACCCTAATTTCTGCATTTTTCTCCATAAGCTTCCCTCTTGCCATTTGAACAAATCCAACCATCATGTTCCCTCTTGATCTTCCTTGACAAGCTCCAGACACCTCAACACCTTCATCTAGCCTTCAGTTACCCTTTCCCATCATTTTTCCACCTTCAAAACCTCCAAAAATAGCTCTCGGCCTCCTCCTATAGATCCTCCTGTAGATCCCCTGTAGCCTCCTGTAGAATTTCCTGTGAGTGATTTTTCGAAGTCTGATTGCAAGGGAAGTCTTCAGAAGGGTACTAGGGGCTTCTTAGGACCTCTCCACACCTTCCTCCACCTCTGCAAAAACCAAATCCATCCTCCATCGCCACCAAACCTCTGCCACAATCACAATCCGATAAATTACAAGCATAATAATTTCACATAAAAACACTCAAAAAATACAAAAGGATGCTCTTTTCTCATTTTCTTTTAGAAGTAGTTTAAATAGATGTAATTCACCTTCCTAGTAGTCAATGGCATTCATCTCATCAGTTTCTATCTCTTTTTCTGCAAAAATTAGGGTTAGTTGGATAAATTAGGGTTTGTTAGGGTTTGCGTTATGTTTCAGTCTTCCTTCTCTTTCTAGAAATAGAATAGCCTCTGTAGAGTTAGCTTTCTTTCATCATGGTTAAAAGCTTCTTCTGGAAATTCATAGAAGCTGGCTTGAGCTCTTAGTGATCTTGCGCTAGCTGACCAAATGACAGCCTGCAGTAAGAGCTAGTACTTGTGCATACATCATTGCTGCTTCCAAGTTTGTTACGAACTACCGAGTTGATAAAAGTAAAGTAGGAAGCCCCAGGAGTTGCAGCATTATTGCTGCAATACTAGTGCTCACCACTAGCTGATGTAGAGATATGTGCACAATATGATATTGGAACTCTCACTGCTTCAATGAGATTCAATGCAGATAGATCATGATTTCACCACAATACATTCCCAATGCTTATTAAAACTCAGCCATGAAATGGATCCGAAAGAAATCCTAAACAAAAAAAAGGAAGTGGAATCCAAATTCAAATAAAACTCCCTAATGTATAGGCATCTATGTTGCACACGTACGTTGTAAACTTGACAGGGGTGGTTGAGGTAACGCTTCTATGGGAGGGACAAAGAAAAGTAGCAGAGAGACATGCCTGAGCGCTATGAACAATAGATTAAGGACGTTATGAGAAACATATTCATCTTTGTTTTCATGGAGAACGCAAATCAATGATGTCAAACCTTAGAGAAGTAATTGATTTTTACTCTAATGTATGCAAAAGATGGAAGGAATGACAGAGAATAGTTTCTGAGGTTGCGGCAGTAGTAGAGGAAGAAGTCATTGGCAGAGTGTTAGTCCAACCAAATAATCTATCATTTGCCAAGAGCCAAAGATGCTAGGTAAACTATGAAATACAACCTTATCCAGTTGTGGAATGCAGAGCACAAAATTAATGGTTGGGGAAGGCCACACAACGTGGCTTTGATACCATGTTAAACACAACCATGACAAAGACAGAAGATATGAAAGATAAGCATTAAATGCATTATATTATTCACATGATATGCATTTATAATACATTGGAGTGACTCTTGCATTCATCTTCTAAGGTCTCTTGGACTCCCTTTGACTATTCAACTTCCTCACCATAACCCTTAGAAGATTAGGTGTCCAACATAATTATTTTCCTTTGATTCAAAAATCAATTCCTCCTTTACGTATTTGAAATATTACCTTGGCCCGATTTCAAGATTGGGCTTGATTCTAAGTCTAACCTTGCTTCACTTATTTGAGTGATTACCTTGGCCCAATTTCTTGATTAAGCCTTATTCCTAAATTAAGACCTCCTTCACTTGTTTGAATTGTTTCCTTGGCCTTCATGATTTAACCTAATTCCTCAATCGAACCCTTTATAACTTGTTTGAACTATTTTTTCCCTAATTTCAAGCATTGAGTTTGATTACTCAAATCAAACCCCTTCTCACATGTTTAAAGAGTGTCATTTCCATAATTTCATATATCAAGTCTAATTCATCAAATATAGCCTCTTATAATGTTTTCGAAATGTTTCCTTGGCTCATTTTTAAATATGAAGCTATATTCATAAAACCGGGCCCATTGTTACCTATTCAAGCTTTTACCTTGGCTTGATTTCAAAGATCGGACTTGATTCCTCAAATGACCTCTCTATCAAGTAAGTTAAATGTGTTCAAATGCATTCAAATTTAAAGGAAAATGAAGGTTTATACTCTAAGGAATGACCCTATGAAGAAAAGACACCTCTCAAGGAATCTTCATGTGGGTAGCATAATAATTTTAAGTTGGGATTTACATGTGGTCCTAATTTCATAGAATGAAGAGAGAGTGGTGGACCAAAAAATCATGTCAAGAAAGATTTAAATTATTTTCCCAGGATTAAGAGAGAAAAGTGTCCCCAAATATCAAGTTAACAAAGATTTTAGTTAAAAACCCATGGAAAATTGATTTTTCTCATTGATTTCCCCAAATATGCTTTCCTAATTTTAGGTTCATTTTTCAACATTGATGCATAAATAAGAGATTATTCTCTTTACATAGGAACACTCACATTTTAGGACTTCAGTAGTTGAAGAGGGTGAAATGGAGGTAGAGACCACAGTAAATTGAAGATTTACCAAGAGAATCATGATATTCTAGCATCAGATAACATTCTTCTTCTTCTACTTCTCATCTCTTTCATTCTCATTCTCATTCTTACTATAAGGATTTTCTGAGTAATATGATCTATAGAGGGAAGTAAGAAGGACTTGGATAGTGATTCTATAATTCCAACCCCTATTGCATTTTTTTTTCTCAATGGAATGGTCCTTTCATATTTGAAACTCTATAATCTCAAACACTAGAACTAGTACTTGATAAATGAATTGTTTGGTTTATTGTGAAATTAGGACTGATATTATTTCCATTGTTCAATAATAAATTCAAGTAGGTTATGTTGGTTTTTCCTCTTCATTTATTTCTTACATAATTTTGAATAAACTAATGGATATATGCTTCTCTTTACCATTGGTTTTTAGTATGATAAATATGTGCTAGGAAAGTAGTTATGCCTCCTCCTTTGATCATATTTGTTCTCTTTTCCAAGCTGTTACACTAAAAAATGTCACCTTGACTACTTACAGTTAGTATGGCTCAAATCAACAGTCATGCTACCCTCTTAGGCAAGTCTCATGCCTCTGTTATCCATCTAAAACTCAAAGAAGAGAGAAAGTCTTGTAAAAACTATGTTTATCTCTGGGGTCGCAGGTTCTCTCTAGCCTTACCTGCGGGGACGCTGACCATGTTCACAAAATCTGCGTCCATGGACGCTCTGTATGTTAAGGGACAGGTGCGTCCCTCTGTAAAAGGCAAAATGCGCGAGTTTTATCTTGAAAAAGTTACTTGTGGTTACTTCTAGAACATTCTAGAGGTCGGTTTGATGAAATGGATGCGCCTCCAGTTGGTTCATGTATCTCTATTAAGGGGGAACTTATCCCATCAATAAGGGAGCTATCCCACCCAAAGAGGGGGATGATCCCATTGATAGTGGACCTGAATAACCTCTTTACAGCACTATAAATAAAGACATTGAGCCAGAGGGAAAGGAGGTTGAAGCTATACATTTTCTTTGGGTAAATGCTGCAGGAATTAGGACTCCCATTTAGAACCTTGTGAGGAGAGATTGTCTTTGCTTGATTCTACTTGGAAGTGGGTGAGCTTTGTCAAAGTAGAGGAAAACCCTTGATGGACCCTGGGAGGAACTTGCACAACACCAAGGCCAGGTTGTAAGAGTTTCTTTGTTTCGTTATTAATACAAACTGGTTTATTTTTCTCAATAGCTTGTGTTAATGAGTTATTTCATGTGTTCCTTGGTCTACATGTTGAATATATGTTTTATTATATGAAATGCAAGTGCTTGGTAATTGTTTGATTGTTTGTGGTTGCAGGAATTGACTTGAAGGAGGAGCTCATCCGGATCGTCAAGAACGGACTTCAACAACAGCGTTTTGGAATAAGGTAAGCCTAAACACTTGTAGTTTTCATGTTGTAAAAGGTGTATTTAGAGAAAGATCACTCCATTTTGTCTTGTTTGTCATTAGAATGTCTTAGACTTCTAGGAAGGTCAGCTGTGTCCGCACCCTTGACCAATTTCGTGTGACAAATTGGCGACTCCACTGGGGACTCCATTAATGCGAAAGTCTTTTCCTTTGTGTGAACTTTGCTCTGAGAAAATCATTTTTATTTTCTGGTTTTTGACTGTGAGAATTAGTATTTGGGTGGCTTAGCTTTAGATTTAGTTAGATTTGGTTTTTCTTAACTTTTCCAGAAGGACGCACCCTCTGAGTACTGCACAGTGCGTCTTTGGACGCGCTGTTGCCGTTTGCACAGAGCGGGCCCGCGCCTGTTCTAACGGGTTGCCTGCGTCTTCCTGTAAAAATTTAGGAAAACTCCATTTTTGCTTTAATTGCTTTTAGATTTTGGTTTTTCTTAGTGTTTTCTACCCAGATCCTTTAGTACCCTGTCAAAAATTTTCACCTGAACTTGTTTCAGTAGCATTCCTGCTTTTAGCTTTCATCAATTGGGTGTTTTGAGTCTCTTTTTTGAGAAATTCTTAATTTGATTTCCTTTGGTCATTACTTGGAGGTTTCTCTCAGTCTTTTCACAATTTTGCATCTTTTTGCTTTTGTTTTTGCAAAAAAAATTTCCCCCTCATTCGCCGGGGGGGGCTAAATTGTGTATGAGTGTTAATCGCCTTTGAGTGTTTTTATGTTTTGATCTTTGGAACTCTCACCCAATTTTCTCGACTTGCACTTGATTGGTTCTTAGATTACATTAGAATCATCTTGTGTTTGAGAATTCTCTTGCATAGATCACATTTGCATAATTAGAGTTCTCAGTTTCAGAATATGAATGAAAAATGTGCATAGATTACATTTGCATACTTTTCATGTGAATTGTGCATAGATTACAATTGCATAGTTTACATTCTGAAAAATCAATCGTAGATTTAGATCAGCTTTCTTTGATTTGAATTTACACAAAAATAAAAATAAAAATTGGTTTGGAATTGATTTGCATTAGTTTTTCTTGATGAAATTAGTGCATTAGAGAATTTGTTAAATTTTCTCTTAATGATCAATTTTTTGCATTGTTGGAAGTGAATGGAAACTCTCTCCTTACTCTAGTTAGGATTCATCGAATTGAAAGGATTGCATTATCATATTCGATTGCATTCAGTTGAGTCGGGTCATAACACCATTGGTTTCATCTCCATTTACCCATTTGAGTAATAACAGCCTTAATAACACAGCGCTTAATTAAAATTCATCTAGTAATTTTTACATTTCTAGGGCTCTGAAACACCAACATAGCTTAGGCTAGGGTCTTGGAGTAGGTGAGTACTTAACTCTCCAAGACAGCAAAACCAAACAAGTAGTCGATCTTGTGATAGAATCAAATCCAATTGTTACATTTACACTCTGGGAAAGCTCCTCTTAAAGGAGAAGCACGAGCTCGTGTCCGAACCAGTGAGGGGATCATTCCCCCCTCGTTGGGAACGACGCCAGACAGTACGTATTACAAACGGTAAACCTCGGATTAACCATTGTCGAGGAGCCAGGGGTCACTTATCGGTAAACCTTGGATTACTATCAAGGAGCCGGTAAGGGGATTGAGCTTGCTACTCTGCCCTTGCGTGCTGTCGGAGTTTAGACTGTTCCCCCAGGTGTACTTGTGGCCGTTGGTGACCTTAGTGACCATAATCTTTAGGGTTCTACCGAGGTGACGGTGGAGGGAAGGTCCCACTGTACCTGGAGCAGACATCGGTTATACTCACTTGGATTTTCCGGGGGGTTCACTTCACTTCGAGACGGTTAAAGTGGAGGAACTTGTGCCGGTCTATTCATTAAGCAGGTTGCCGGGGTAACTGTTCCACCCACCACTTCTGTACTGAATTCGGCGATGTTGGGCTTCATCACCAACTAGTGTTTTCGGTCCGGAAGGCTACTGTTTGTGTATGGTTTGACTCCTAGATTTGATAGCGCGTGTTAATTTGTTTGTTTTTACTTTTAGAGACCATAGGTGTGAATTGTGAATTTTAGTTGTTAAGTGTGAATTGTGAATTGTTAATTTTAGTTTTAAATTGTTAATAAAATTCACTGAAGTTGAATATAATGGAAAATGTTCCGGAATTTATCAACCTAGGAACCCCTCCTAATGAGAATCCTAGTACTTTTCCTTACTTTGGAAATGTTGGTCCTCCTTATATGGCTACTTTGTCATTACCTGGATTTACAATAGGTTTACCGATATGGTTATTTTCAACTTCGTTGGCCCAAAATACTCCAATTGTTCCATCTCAACCGGATGCTTCACCTCAACAGAGTTCACCATCTCAACATCACCAACCTTCTGTTGACCCTTTACCTTCTTCGCCTAATTTTTCTTCCTCCATTTCTTCCTCTTCGCCTAGTAAAAGTCTTGATGCTAGTAACCAAGAGGTTAAGAAGAAGAAGAAAGGGAAGAAGAAGAAGAAGAAGAAGAAGAAGCAAGATAAGAAAGAAGTCAACCAACCAACCATGGCTGTAAGTGTTAGTTGTGTTGAGGAAAATTCCGACATGCATCGTAAACCAAAATACCCTTGCAGGCTTTGTAAGGGTGACCACTTCCTTGTCAATTGTCCTGGTATTCCAAAGGTCTTGGAAGTATGGTCAGAAAAATCTCATCAACTTTCCGTTGATCCATCAACCAGTGATAGTCAGGTTCCTGGGAAAAAGGGTAAAGTTAGGTTTCCTTGTAAGTTATGCAAAGGGAGTCATCAAACTCACATTTGCCCTCACATGGATGAAGCCTCAACATTGTTGGAAAAACTTACTGTTCCACAGCAAGAATTTCCAACTGGTTACCGTAAACTTTCTCCCAACCTACCGTCAACTGACGGAGTGATTGATCTAAATTCAAGTACAGTCAATCACACTCTTCCATTGGAGAGTGAAACTCATGTCACTCAGGTTGATGATCCATTAGTTGATCAAGTGGTCGATTCAATTTCACATTCGGTCGATCCCACTTTCCATTTAGAGAGTGAATTTCATACCGCTCAGGTTCTTCTTGTTACATCAGATTCTTCTATGCCGGGGGGCATTTCACCTGTTCATACAGAACCCCCTCCAAGTACTGAGGTCTTTTCCTTTGATTGGAATAGACTGACAGAACCTCATCTTCCTTCCTCCATCCCTTTCCAAATCATTGTCAAGGCTGGTGGTAGGGACATACATCGTACTCAGGTAGATGAAGGTGCTTCTGTTAGTATTTTATCCTCAACTGTTTGGAAAGCTTTGGGTTCCCCTCAGCTTGCGCCTATTACGCAGAATCTGAAAGCTTTTAACAGAACAATTAGTGAACCTTTAGGGATCCTTCCTAAGTTTTCTATTACCTTGGAAGGTAAAACTGTTTGTGTTGATCTTATGGTAGTTCGAGGTCCCTTGGATTTCAATTTACTCCTTGGGCGAGACTATGTTTATGCAATGAAAGCTGTCGTATCGACACTCTTTCGCGTGATGTCTTTCCCTCACAATGGCAGTATTGTGACTGTAGACCAGCTTTCGTTCCCTAGTCTTGTTTCACCTACCAGTAATATGACACCCCTAAATGTTCCTGATTCTAAAGTAGTATGTACCCCGCCACGGGTTAATTATGTGGCAACTGATCCCATGTTTTCAGTTACCGATGTAAGTGAGCCTCTCACTGTTGATTTAGATCCGGTAATTGACATGGAAAACTCTATGGGATTTCTTGAACACAATGTTCTTATCCCTTTTGAGTCCCTTGACATGTGTTCCTTCCAAAGAACTGTTCTTCCTTCTGATGAAGATCTCTTGGAAGCCATGATCAAGGTGTGTCCATTGACATGTCTTTCTTCCAGTTAGAAGCCATGCTCAGTGTTTACGAGGATAGTTTGTTCCTCTCTCAACCTCGTTAAAGAATGAAATTGGATGTCATGAGGACAGTTCTTTTACTGAGTCAACCTCATTAAAAAATGAATCAGCTAGTTTTTAGGTCATATAGATAGTTAGAAAGTAGGATTTGTGAGGAAAGTTCCTTTTACTGTGTCAACCTCGTTAAAAAATGAATCAGTGTTTATGAGGATAGTTCTTTTACTGAGTCAACCTCATTAAAAAATGAATCAGGTAGATTTTAGGATATGTTAGGTAGATTGTAGAAAGTAGGTTTTTTGAGGATAGTTCCTGTTACTGAGTCAACCTCGTTAAAAAATGAATCAGGTATGAGGATAGTTCCTTATCTTGTGTCAAGCTCGTTTAAAAAATGAAACAAGGGTTTGAGGATAGTTCTTTTCTTGTGTCAACCTCCTTAAAAATGAAACGACTCCCTTTTCAAGTTAAATATTGAAAGTAAACCTTCATTTCATCCAGCCGGTTGAATGCAATGAAGCCTGGGGGGCATGTACCTCATTTTGCATCATTAAACTGGGGGCATGCGAAATTTTTTGAGCATAGTTCCTTGTCTTGTGTCAAGCTCGTTAACAAATGAAACAAGGGTAGGTTAAGTAGGCAGATTGTAGAGTAGTTATGAGCATAGTTCCTTGTCTTGTGTCAAGCTCATTAAAAAATGAATCAAGGATTTTAGAGCATAGTTCCTTGTCTTGTGTCAAGCTCGTTAAAAAATGAATCAAGGTTTTTAGAGTAAAGTTTTTGTTAGGTAGATTGTAGAAAGTAGGATTTTGAGGACAGTTCCTGTTACTGAGTCAACCTCATTAAAAAATGAATCAGGTATGAGGATAGTTCTTTTCTTGTGTCAACCTCCATAAAAATGAAACAACTCCCTTTTCAAGTTAAATATTGAAAGTAAACCTTCATTTCATCCAGCCGGTTGAATGCAATGAAGCTTGGGGGGCATGTACCTCGCTTTGCATCATTATGCTGGGGGCATGCGAACTTGTTGAGCATAGTTCCTTGTCTTGTGTCAAGCTCGTTAAAAAATGAATCAAGGATTTTCGAGGATAATTCCTTTTCTTGTGTTAACCTCATTAAAAAATGAAACAAGGATAGGTTTTTAGAGTAGAGTTTTCGTTAGGTAGACTGTAGAGAGTAGTTTTGAGCATAGTTCCTTATCTTGTGTCAAGCTCGTTTAAAAAATGAAACAACTCCCACAAGTCTTTCCAAGATCTTGAAAGTAAAGCTTCATTCCATCCACCTCATTGAATGCAATGAAGCTTGGGGGGCATGTACCTTGATTTGCGTCATTATGCTGGGGGCATGTGAACTTATAACAAGCATAGTTTTTCGTTTCAAGCTTGCGTAAACATGAAACCAAATCCGAGCATAGTTCTTTTCCTGTGTCAAGCTCGTTAAAAAATGAAACAAATCCTCCTCTACTTGAGTCGAGAGCTTGACTAGATCTCACATGTTAGGTTGTATTTTTAGGTTAGTTATTTCAGTTTTTTAATTTTCTTACAAGTTTTAGGTCGAGTCTTTCAAATGATCTCATAACTCAACCTTCATTTCATCCAACTGATTGAATGAAATGAAGATGGGGGGCATGCGCTCTAGCAGTTACGCTTAGGGGGCATCAAGCACAGTTTTCTCTCTGTTTCAAGCTTGTGTAAAAATGAAACTACTCTGAAGCATAATTTTTCTCTGTTTCAAGCTTTTGTAAAAATGAAACCTATCTCGAGTCAATTTCAGTTATTTTCAAGACTCGTTAAACTCATGAAAATCCTGAGATTATTTTGCTATTTTTCATTCTCGTAAAACAAATGAAAATGCCGAGTTCTTTCCGTCTTTTCCTGCTCGTAAATTAAATTGAAAGTCGGCCATATGAGTACATTTTTACCCCTTTTTCGAACTCATTAAAATTTACGAAAAAGTGAAAACCATGAGTACATTTTTATCCCTTTTTCGAACTCGTTAAAACTTACGAAAAAGTGAAACCTCAGAGTCATCTTTTAAGCCCTTTTCTGACTCCTAAAATATGAAAAGATTGCCGAGCGTTTCTTTTACCCTTGTTAAAACGGAATTAAAAGACGGTCCCCTTATAGCCCTTTTCTGACCGTAAAATCAGGAAAAGATTGCCGGGTTTTTGTCGTTTCGAACTCGATAAGGAAATAAAACGACGTGTCCTTGATCACTTTTTACTTTTCAGGTCAACGACACTATTATGAAAGTACTCCTTGGTCGCAAGATCAAGCGGTTCCCCCAGGTATTATTTTATACTTTTTCGGGCTTGAGGGACACAAATATACGAAAAAGTTCAACGTGGAGTCTCCTTTAGTTTTTTCAGACTCTCTAAAATTGAAAAACGCCGAGTTTCTCCTATACTGGGCTCGTTAAACTTTTACAGTAGAGGACCTGTTCAATTACAAACAGGAACGAACCACTCCTTCCTAGGGTTCGAATTTAAACTAGGTTGGACTCGTCCGAAGGATGAGCTTATAATCAAGCATATGTTATCCTCCTCAAGCTTGTTAAAAATAAAGAGGTACTTGCCAGAAATGGTGGGGGAAAAGAGAGAAGAATGAACCTGTTTGTCACCTTTTGTCTCAGAAGAAACTTTATTACCGCTCTTGAACACGACACTTTTCATTCACCTGGGTTGGGAAATCTTTTACCTCACAGTTGACCAAACCACTTTGAAAGTCTTTAACCGGGTTCCGGGGATTAACTTTGAGTTATTCGTCACCAAGCCATCTGTTGTGTCGTTATGTGTTCAAGAGGTCTGCAAGAAAAACTTTCATCTGCAAAATACTTGTCATCCATTTGACCATCCCTGAGTCAGTCCTTACAGCAACATTTCTTCAACTTGAACAATGATTTCGTGTTGCGGGCTTGCCTGCAACGGGTCGCTTTCTATCGACATCGACACATTATCTAGAAAGATGACTTAGGAATCGACAGTACCTTGAAGTCTGCATGCATCAATGGCAGGTTTCTCGCCTTTGACGTCAGTTTACATCATTGACTTTCGATCAAAGGATTCCGTGAAGTGTTCGACATCAAAACATCTATTCACATTTCACGGGTTGTGCTTGGTACTTTGAGAACCATTGACATTACTGGTGGTTTCTCTCACGCTTGTTAACAGTTTGCATCATCGACTGATAATCAAGTGGTTTCTAACATGTTCGACATCGAATCATTTAATCACATGGCTAGAATCGTACCAATTCGGGAAGTAGAAGTGAAGACCCTGGATCTAGTTTCTACCATCCAGGCTGCGAGGAGTTTTGTATTCATTATCTATGTAGACTAATCATAAACAGATGGCTGCGTCCATACTGTGTCTACAAAAGTCTATAAAAATGATGTACTGCAAGATCATTCCTGTATCAGAATAGTTAGTCCATTAGTTAAAGTTTTGAATCTGAGTATGGGAATGCCTACCTCAGTGATGATATAATCTTATCCATGTATTTTGTGTTGAAAATTGCAGGTTCCAACCAGGCCATCCACAAGACAATCCTTGAAATGATAAAGCGCTTCACCCTTCCTAGAATTACAAAACCCTACTCTATTCCAGGCTTCGCACTTTAGGGGGCAATCTGTTACACTAAAAAATGTCACCTTGACTACTTACAGTTAGTATGGCTCAAATCAACAGTCATGCTACCCTCTTAGGCAAGTCTCATGCCTCTGTTATCCATCTCAAACTCAAAGAAGAGAGAAAGTCTTGTAAAAACTATGTTTATCTCTGGGGTCGCAGGTTCTCTCTAGCCTTACCTGCGGGGACGCTGACCATGTTCACAAAATCTGCGTCCATGGACGCTCTGTATGTTAAGGGACAGGTGCGTCCCTCTGTAAAAGGCAAAATGCGCGAGTTTTATCTTGAAAAAGTTACTTGTGGTTACTTCTAGAACATTCTAGAGGTCGGTTTGATGAAATGGATGCGCCTCCAGTTGGTTCATGTATCTCTATTAAGGGGGAACTTATCCCATCAATAAGGGAGCTATCCCACCCAAAGAGGGGGATGATCCCATTGATAGTGGACCTGAATAACCTCTTTACAGCACTATAAATAAAGACATTGAGCCAGAGGGAAAGGAGGTTGAAGCTATACATTTTCTTTGGGTAAATGCTGCAGGAATTAGGACTCCCATTTAGAACCTTGTGAGGAGAGATTGTCTTTGCTTGATTCTACTTGGAAGTGGGTGAGCTTTGTCAAAGTAGAGGAAAACCCTTGATGGACCCTGGGAGGAACTTGCACAACACCAAGGCCAGGTTGTAAGAGTTTCTTTGTTTCGTTATTAATACAAACTGGTTTATTTTTCTCAATAGTTTGTGTTAATGAGTTATTTCATGTGTTCCTTGGTCTACATGTTGAATATATGTTTTATTATATGAAATGCAAGTGCTTGGTAATTGTTTGATTGTTTGTGGTTGCAGGAATTGACTTGAAGGAGGAGCTCATCCGGATCGTCAAGAACGGACTTCAACAACAGCGTTTTGGAATAAGGTAAGCCTAAACACTTGTAGTTTTCATGTTGTAAAAGGTGTATTTAGAGAAAGATCACTCCATTTTGTCTTGTTTGTCATTAGAATGTCTTAGACTTCTAGGAAGGTCAGCTGTGTCCGCACCCTTGACCAATTCCGTGTGACACAAGCTAAATTGGATTGCTATGTTGATGTTTAAAACATCATTCCTATGGCTAAATCATGCTAACCCCCTACTGGTTGGCTCCTTTTGAATTACTTACAAAGTATAATTCAACTTCTTATTTATACTCTTAATTAATAGAATGGATTAACTCCATGCACCATTTTTCTCCATTATATATCTTGTCTAAGATTCATATATTTAAATAGTTTATCCTTGGGTAAAAAACAATGATTCTTTCCTTAGGAAACATTGAGGGTACCCCACTCTAGCTTGAGAGCTAGCTCAAAGGCCTAGGGTGGGGCAAGAAGGTTCATCCTGCACATTGTGCCTTGGCACTAGGCCCCTTTATGAGAGATAAGGGACAACCTAGGGGATACCATATGGAAGAAGAAACCTTCTTATATATATTTATTCCTTTAGAAGCTTCATTTATTATACTTTAATGAATACTCGATTAAGTTTGATAACTATCCCCCAGTTTTCTAATCATATATATTAATACAAATGAGTGTACAACATATGCACATTTTAAACAATCATAATGGTCTTTATCTCTTTGCTTATATGATAGTTATTTTATATTGTTCATAGTGTTGACAGCAATTGGTATTTGAGCCTAACAATCATATCCTTTGGATCTAGTTACTTCAAGGGTTTCCATATCTTACCCTTACTAAATCACAAGCTATTTGGCTTTTTAAAGGATTTCTTCTTTATTTTTACTCGTTCTCTCCTCATTTTAGTAAAGAATATAAAGCTACTTGATCTAATATCATTGCAGTTTTCCACCTACTAATATGTACTAGATATAATTTCTTCACGATTCATGTTTTCTTGGTGCTATGCATTTGAAACAATCAACACACTCACTTACTTGGTATGGAAACCCCTTCGTTGTTAGTATCCCAAGTTATCACCACCTCTACTTACTTGATAATACCATCATTTATTTGTTAACTCCATTATCCTATATTCCATATAAAACCCTAATGCACTAGTAATAATTACACACACAAGGAACCAATCTAAAATGTCTCTAAGATATAGTGGATGAGAGGACTAAGTAGAAGGATCAAATAATAATAGTTCTATGGAGTAGATGACCTAGATGATAGTAAGAGATGGTGAAAATGTTCCTTCTAATTCCTTAGTTTGATGCCAAATTTTCTAGTGAGAGAATATAATCTTGGTTGTAGAGTCTCAATGAATATTTTAATAATTGTCTCGAGATTAATGATGAAGTGAAGATCCAAAATACCAAGATCCATATGCCAAAAATTTCCATATATTGGTGATATGATCACCATAGTTTTTGGATTTTTAAGAAAGAGAGAATTATCATTGGGATAACTTAAAATTTGTTGTGTAGATGATGTTCTACAATATTAGTAAAATTTGTTGGAATAATGGCTTCAATTCATGAAAATTCATAGGCAAGCAATTGTAATGGACCAAATAGCTAAACAAGCATTAAAAGTACTCAATTGAAAAATGGCATACCTAGATCAACTGATGAGTGAATGAATAATAAGCCTGTTTTAGGTGAAACATCCTATTACAATACATAAAATTCATAATATAATATGATTATTCGAATGAATATCCTTGATATGTATATATGGAAGACAAGGAAGGATAGAAAGAAATAATAAGCAAACATAACTAATACTAATGTAATGATAATGATATGGGGTTATGGTTAGGGATTAACATGCCCCTCCCTTGAAAACAAGTGTTTCCCTCAATGTTGATAAACTATGGATGCTTTTGAATGAATAATTTATCTTCCCAAGTCACATCTTTTATTGGCATGTTCTTCCACTTGATGAGGTACTTAGTGTTTTCTTATGTAACACTCCATTCCACCCCCTCGTACTATCTCAGGCTACAAGAGGTTTTACATGTTATTTAACCTAATCCCCAAGGTATATTGTGAGGATGGGATTAGCAAAATCCCCATTTCTAAAAGTCCATAGAATTTAACTTTTGATTTCACAATTGTGTTCGACTCACCAATAGATTTTCAACAATAAAAATTTCACCTTAATATGATTCCTAGACCTAAAGTTACATTTGATTGAAGTTTAGCCTATCAAGAGAGGCCATGTCAGAAACCTGATCATGTGGCACCTATGTGATCTCCACACAACTTTGATAGGTTATCTTGGTGGGTCATGTTGTTAAGCCCATGTCATAATCCTATGGTCGTTATCACTCGTGGTGGATTTTTTTTTAATAATGAGAATGTAGTAGTGGGCAATGAGCGGTAAAGGTGGCATCGAGGCTCCACATTGAAACTTTGACCAGGTCAACCAACCTCTACCAATGCGTTCACATATGTTGTATCATGCAAAGACTTCGATGGCAAGCAGTGAGTGGTGGGCAGTAAAGTGGGTTTCTCCCTCACGGTTATGCTTGGTCCCACTCCTTCCCTTACATAATGGTTAAATGGTGCTTAGCCATTATATTTACCTTCGAATCATTATGAGACTTAACCATAGAGGTCGATGGCTAGTGACTAGTGTATGTGTTGTAGCTAAATCTAGCACCCTATGGCACAAGTGCTGCAGGGGAGATAGAAAGCCTCCTAGAGACAATATCTGGGTTGATTGAAGACCAGTGCCTAGGACATCTTAAATAGAGGAGTGCTATAAGGTTATATGTGAGGGGTTTGCAACATTCCAATTGTCACGTAAAAAGGGAATAGGAGGGGCTTGGTTCAATAGGTCTTCATTAAGGTAGACTCAAGCCAATACATGGATCTAAGTGAGGGGGTATATCGGGGTGATCTTCAAAGAGAAATGTCTTCTCCTGGTGGCCGACACACAATAATGAGACAACTTAAAACCGAAGTTGGAGTAGTGGTGGAAGGGAGGATAAGGAGGAGGCGAATATATGCGTAGCGTTGTAAACAAGCGGAATCCTTAGTGATAATGTCCCAACAGAAATATGGAAGAGAAAGGAGGTGAAATGGTAGAAATAGAGGAGTGTTGATTAAGGGTTTAGGCTAAATATACATGGGTGTCATTCTTTGCTTAACAACCAAAGTAAATTTGAGCTACCACAGGTATTGCAGGCTAATCAAATACACAAGTAAATCTGTGGTTTCTATAGGTACTAAGTGCTAGTGAATAACACAAATAAATTTGAGATATGCATAGGTACTGTTCTCTTATTAAGCAACCTGTATAAATCCATGAATTAGCAAGAAACCAACAACTTCATTAATACCATTTTAGGGAAAGAAAAACAAAAATGAAATGAGATTAGCGAGGGGAACACGCTGCACATCTATCATGCTTGGAAACAACACGGAGTTTCATTAGTATTAAGGGTCAAAATATCCAGTCCATACATTCAGCACAACCTTAGTTAAGCCCCCCCATGAAATAACAAATAGAACAAAAGTGGCATCTCAGAATTCAGACTCAATGGGTGAGAAATTTTGGAACCTCTGCTGTAGATTGCTTCCCTATATTTATAAGAAGAGGGGGAGAGCTTGAGTTACAATCACAAAATATCTGAGCCAGAGCTCCAGCTGTCTACTAGAATAGCTGTCTCGACTAGTGTAAGGCTCTGTTGCCCAAAGATTACAGTCAAGATCTGCTCCCTTTCTTGGAAATAATGAACTAAAGAAAATAATAAGAAAACTGGAGGAAGATGGAGGAATAGGTCCTTTGTGGATCTTGTGAAGGATTCTGATCAAGCCACGTCTCTGTCATCATGCTCTTTTCTGCTGCTGAGGGGGTTCACTATCCATTCTCCCTTAAATGACTTCATTGCCAACTTTGGATGCATGCTACGGGAGGGCCTTATCTTGAATGCGCCCATACCTGGCTTGAATGCTCCATACTTCTACATGTAGTGTTACAAATGTTTTCGGCACCGACCCTGTCATTTTTGGCTTTAAAGTCCTGTTGAATACAATCGGTGCTTGGATCTCACCTGGGGTTGCGTATTACAATGTAACAGAGAAGACTCCCGGGTGCGGGCTTTTTATCTCTAAAATAGGCGAAACGGACGCTTTTTTTATTCCCCCCTTAGCCCTCTTTTTTGTAGCCCCTTTTGTAATTTTCCTCATATGACTGGGGGCTAGAACCACGGGCTTAGCACTTTGGGCGCTAAGACTTTCAACAACTGTGCGGGGGCCTTTTTCCTTTTATAACTTGAATCACCTTTGATTTCCCCTTACGCCTCATCGGCCGATATCCTAGACGCAAAAGCTTTATGAAATAGATCACAATAACTTATCACAATCATAGCCAGGGAGGAGTATCGGTGGAAGAATAAGCTTGCTTTGTGCAATCGCTAATCCCAAGGTGATGTCATCACTGCCATGTTTCACCCTGTGAGGATTGCACGTGTCACCCAAAAATGGACCTATTTGACCCTGAAAACACTGAAACTGAGTGACACGTGTCCACCTGTACTGCCATGTCAGCGTCCATACTTCCACATCACTGATGACATTAGCTACCATGTCAGCTCTGAGGACCAATCATATGTCACCATGTGGCCCCATGGAGGAGAGAGAAAAAGGCATGCCCAATCCTGTTTTCACATGCATTTTATCTGTAAATGAATTTTAACCTCCTCGGCGATGCGCTGCTATATCGCAAATCAACGATAATGCAAGGTTTTGGAGTGTGCAGGATTGCGAAGTTGTTGGATGCAGAATCATGGCACTATGATATAGAGATATTGTGGGATGCGATATGCGGGACCTACGGGATGCGGTATGTGAGACCTGTGGATGCGGGACTGCGGGATCGTGGGACTGCGGTACTGCGGGATCACGGGACTGTGGGACTGCAGGACTGCGGGAACTGTGGGATGCGGGATTGCGATTTTCCCTCGGACCTCTGATTGCGATTTGGCTTGCTCCTTTGGTGTTTTCTCTTTGTTTTCCAACATTCCCAAGGGTAACTTCAACATGCTCTAATTTCTCTTCCAGGAGTCCATTTTTGGACTTCCATATACCCTTGGAAATCTCTTTCCAATCACTTGGCAATGGAGAGGGTTTGATTAAGCTCTGATAGCTTATGTGGCTCAAAAATTAGCATCAAAATTCACTACTATTTGGCATTTGAAGCAACTGATGACTGATAAAGCAGTGAGTGACAACATTGGCTCCTACTGGGGACAGTACCTTGCTGGCAAGGCGCTAAGAACCTGTAGACCGGTATCCTTCACCATTGGGCATGGAGTCAGTAATAAATGAATCTTTATAATCGGAAAAATATCTATGGGACTTTCCTCCTCAATCTAAAATGCAGAAATACAAATTCTAACAATTGAAAAGTAAATGCTTAGCTGGTGAGCTTATTTATGTACATTACTACTTATGCACAGAGCTTAATTCAGTTAAGTATGTTCAACCCTCCAATGAAGCCAAGCAAGTGTTTGAGTACTGGACCTTATGCCTTCTCTAACAGTCCCGAATTAACAATACGTAATTAATTAGATTAATCAAGTAATTTATAATCAACATGCAATTATCAACTAATTAATATCAAAGTTCAAAACTATGAGTAGAGACACTTACCTGTGATTTCTGTTGAAGTCTGCTAACTGCAACAAGGTTTTGGGGATGAATCTCCACCCAACTGTAAGCTCAATTGCCCAAAATCTTGCTACAACTGGCCACCCCGGAGCCCTCAATCACCGTACTACTGCCAGAGAATCCTTTGTCTTGTGTAGCTCTTGATGGATAACTCTTGAAGGGCTATGGAACCATCTTGAGGAGGCCAAGTGCCTGATGTTCTAGGTTAGGTGCCTGTTATTGGATTGGGATGCCGAATTCTGGTGGGGGTGTAAGGACTTCGATGCCTGGGGATGTGCGCCTTAGTAGTTGTGGAGGGAATGGGACAGCCTTGCGAGATGCCCAGAGTGATTGAGTACCGTATCGGATGCTTGCCTTGGGGCAGATGAGGTATGAGTCAGGCGCGAGCCTTGGGCCAACCATGGACTAGGATACAGACCAGGGAGGCTTATGCCTGGTTCTGAAAGTGGGAAAAAGGACAGAGATTCCTTGGGATTTCCCAAGTGTTGTGAAACTTTCGATGCCTGCTAGTTATTCTAGTTCAGCAGAGGGTGTCGGCAACATAAAGTAATAAATAACAAAATAAAATGTTAAATAACTCAACTTAACTTCGGGACGAAGTTCCTTAAAGTGGGAGAGTATGTAATGTCCCTTAATAATAAATAATAAATAATAAAAATAAATAAATAAATAATAAACATTGAATAAAAAAATAATAAAAATAAAAATAGTAATAAATAATAAATAACCATACGAACTCTCTAAATAAATATAAATAGAAATAAAATAAGAAAACAATGAAAAAATCAGTAAAGCTATCAAAAAGAAATAAAACAAGAAAGCAATAAAGTTGCATGTAGACACATGGAGTGTGTGCATGTGGTTCCCCTTCCAATGTTTGCTCTATTTATTAGATGGTGAGGAAGATGAGAGGCATTCCATCATTCCAAGATTCTATCATTCATTTTCTTGGGAGAATAGTGTTCTAAGACAAAGGATTCCCTGGTAGTAGTACGTTGATTGAGGGCTCAGGGGTGGCCAGTTGTAGCAAGATTTTGGGCAATTGAGCCTACAGTTGGGTGGAGATTCGTCCCCAAAACCTTGTTGCAGTTAGCAGACTTCAACTGAAATCACAGGGATGTTAATTAGTTGATAATTGCATGTTGATTATAAATTACTTGATTAATCTAATTAGTTATGTATTGTTAATTCGGCGCTGTTACACCTTCATACTGCTGAAAATTAAAAATTAAAACATGCATGCAACATGAAAAATCTGCAAATGAAAAGTTTGATGCATGCTGCTAGCTTAAGAATAGGCTCATGTATTTAGCCACGGGGTCATGGAATAGACAAGGAGAGTTTGAAATTGTCTTAATTTCATAAGTAGTTTATTGGATAGTATCCTCTTAGCCAGGGCAACCACAAACACCTTTCAGCTCCTCAACTTTAGCCTTTTCAAGAAAAAATGGTTGCTGATCTTTTACTGCCCATTTTTCAATGGGACAGCTGTCTTGGAAATCTGCAACAAACTCTTCACTGTTAGAACTGTAAGAGTCATAAATTGGAGGGTCTATTGAGAATTCTTGGCAAAAATCTTTCTGCAGCAATTCAACTTTGGGCTCTTCTTGAAAAACTTGTTGTTGGGAGATTTCTCCCCACTTACTGGTAAACAACTCCTTCTACACCTTCATGACCATTTCCTCCTCCTCTGAATCATATGAATCATAAATTGGAGGAGATCCTTGATCCTGCTCTCCATGTGAAAGATATGCATCATGGATTGGAGCCTCTTTGTTGACCTCCTGATGGGCCTCTTCTTCTTGTTTAGCTTCCCATAACTGGGAGTATGGTAGCTCTGCCTCACTTGACTCTCCATTAGAGTTATATTCATCATAAGAAGGAGAAACATCAGACTCAACTGAATAAGCCCTCTGAGAGTTTATTGGCAGCTCAATGGTGTTTCCTTCTTCTCTTTCTTGCTCATGGGGAGATGCTTCTTGATGTGAGTAGATATCTTCTTGGAATGAGCTCTCACATACATCTTCAACAGGGTTATTTACCTCGGGAATATCTTCATCATTACAAAGTGTGCAACAATCTTCAAATAGAGCATTTGGTGGATAAAATCTTTTGAAATATTGATAGAATGTTGTATGAAAACATTTCAAAGAAGATATGCTGCCACGAGGTATCATTTTAAACCAAACTCTAGCATCCTCATCTAAAGACCACTTGAACAACTTCATTTGTACATCTTCAAGAAAAATACCTTGTTGCTCCATGCATTCATGAAAGTCTTTGAGGTGCTGGTTAGGTCTTCTCTCTGTGTTCCCACTGAATCTAGGCAAATAGGAATTCCACTCATGACATGCAGGGACATGATTTGGATAACCAACAATAGAACAGAAATCCAGTGGGGCAATTTGGTTGGTCAGGAATGCAGGAAGGGCTGTCTTGAAAACCTCCCTATGTGATTGATTTCAACTTCAAAAGTAGGGAGAGTTTTGAGCTATTGTAGCATCTGAGTGAGTATGGGGTTGCTTCAGATAGGACGATCAAATAGAGATAGGGACAGTTGATTCATTAGGATGTTTACCATAAATTTGACAGTGGAGTCGCTAAGGTGAGAGATATTCAACCCACACTTCCCTTGCTCACCTAACAGGGGAAATGTAAATTTTTTTCATACCCAGGGAAAAATATTCTAATCTATTCCCCGACAAAAATGCCAGAAGATGTTGTGGCTAAATCTAGCACCCTGTGGCATAAGTGCTGCAGGGGAGATAGAAAGTCTCCTAGAAAAAGCCTCTGGGTTGATTGTAAACCAATGCCTAGGACATCTTAAATAGAGGAGTGCATGAAAGGTTATATGTGAGGGGTTTGCAACACTCCAATTTTCATGTAAAAACGTGATAGGAGGGGCTTGGTTCAATAGGCCTTCATTAAGGTAGAATCAAGCCAATACATGGATCCAAATGAGGGGGCATATCGGGGCAATCTTCAAAGAGAAATGTCTTCTCTTGTTGGCCGATACACAACAATGAGACAACTTAGAACTGAAGTTGGAGTAGTGGTGGAAAGGAGGATAAGTAGGAGGGTAATATATGCATAGGGCTGTAAACAAGCAAAATCCTTAGCGATAATGTCCCAACAGAGATATGGAAGAGGAAGGAAGTGAAATGGTAGAAATAGAGGAGTGCTTAATAAGGCTTCAGGCTAAATATACATGGGTGTCATTCTCTGCTTAACAGCTAAAGTAAATCTGAGCTACCATAGGTATTGCAGGCTAATCAAATACACAAGTAAATCTGTAGTTTCTACAGGTATTGAGTGCTAGTGAATAACACAAATAAATCTAAGATATGCACAAGTATTGTTCTCTTATTAAGCAACCTAGATAAATCCATGAATCAGCAAGAAACCAACAACTTCATTAATACTATTTTAGGGAAAGAAAAACACAAATGAAATGAGATTACCGAGGGGAACATGCTGCACATCTATCATGCTTGGAATCAATAGGGAGTTTCATTAGTCTTAAGGGTCCAAATAACCAGTCCATACATTCAGCACAACATTAGTTAAGTCCCCCATGAAACAACAAATAGAACCAAAGTGGCATCTCAGAATTCAGACCCAGTGGGTGAGAAAGATTGGAACCTCTATTTAGATTGCTTCCACATATTTATAAGAAGAGGGGGAGAGCTTGAGTTACAATCACAAAATATCTGAGCCAGAGCTCTCACTGTCTCGGCTAGAGTAAGGCTCTATTGCCCAAAGATTACAATCGAGATCTACTCCCTTTCTTGGAAATAAGAAACTAAAGAAAATAATAAGAAAACTGGAGGAAGATGGAGGAAGAGGTCCTTTGCGGTTCTTGTGAAGGCTTCTGATCAAGCCACATCTCTGTCATCATGCTCTTTTTTGCTGATGAGGCGGTTCAATGTCCATTCACCCTTAAATGCGTTCGGCGCCGACTCTGAATGCATGCTATGAGAGGGCCTTATCTTGAATGTGCCCATACCTAGCTTGAATGTTCCATACTTCTATATGTAGTGTTACAACTGCTTTTGGCAATGACCCTGTCATTTATGGCTTTAAAGTCCTGCTAAATATAATCAGCACCCGGATTTGGCCTAGGGTTGCATATTACAGTGTAACAGAGAAGACTCTCTCGCGCAGGATTTTTATCTCTGAAATGTGTGCTTTTTTTATTTCCCCCTTAACCCTCTTTATTATAGCCCCTTTTGTAATTTTCCTCATATGAGCAGGGGATGGAACCAGGGGCTTAGCCCTTCGGGCGCTAAGAATTTCAACAGCGATGCGGGGGCCTTTTTCCTTTTGTAACTTGAATCTGCTTTGATTTCCCCTTACGCCGCATCGGCCGATATCTCGGACGCGAAATATTTATGAAATAGATCACAATAACTTATCGCATCCGTGGGTCCTCTTTCCTTATCGCATTTGTAGTTGGGGTGAAGTATCGACGAAAGAATAAGCCTTCGCTTCATACGATCACTGATCCCGGGGTGATGTCATCACTGTCATGTTTCACCCTATGAGTGGTGACACGTGTCACCCAGAAATGACCCTATTTGACCCCTGAAAACATCGAAACTAAGTGACACGTGTCCACCCACATTGCCACGTCAGCATCCGCACTGCCACGTCACTAATGATGTTAGCTCTGAGGACCAATCATATGGCACCACGTGGCCCCATGGAGGAGAGAGAAAGAGGCCTGCCCGGCTCTGTTTTCACATGCATTTCCTTTGTAAATGAATTTTGGCCTCCTCAGCGATGTACCGCTATATCACAAATCAGCGATAACGTGAGGTTTTGGAGTGTGTGGGACTGCGATATAGCGATATTACGGGATGCGGTATGCGGGACCTGTGGGATGCGGGATTGCGAGATCATAGGACTGCAGCACTGCGTGACTACAGGACCTGCGGGATACGGGATTGCGATTTTCCCTCAGACCTCCGATTGCGATTTTCCTTTGTCCTTTGGTGTTTCCTCTTTGTTTTCCATCTTTCCCAAGGGTAACTTCAACATGCTTTAACTTTTGCTCCAGGAGTCCATTTTTGGACTTCCATATACCGTTGGAAATCTCTTTCCGAGCACTAGGCAATGGAGAGGGTCTGATTAAGCTCTGATAGCTTATGTGGCTCAAAAATTAGCATCAAACTTCACTGTTATTTGGCATTTAAAGCAACCGATGACTAATAAAGTAGTGAGTGACAACAATATGTTAACACAAAATGATTCCATTGGGGTGTGGTTCCACCTATGCCTACTTGGCGTAGGCCGCTAACCTTCACATGAATTTAACTCTGCTGCCTGCCGGTGCCGATGACATACCATTCATAACAAGGAATAGAAATCCCAAGGTAATGTCAATGGACAAGAGTTTGATTGTCTTTCCTATGCCCTGCAACTTACAATCTTCAGGAAAGCACACTCTTAGGAGTTATGGCCCAAGGTTTGAGGTATTTGATACATGGGTAGTTTGACTCTACATTCCTTTACATACTATGAGAGTACGTCATGTGACCATAACACATAATTACACAATCTTCGTGATCATAATAAGAGACAATACAGTCCAAGAAGATATCAAACTACATTATTCACAATGTAATATAATTCATCACAATCCATAAGACAATACACATAAGTAATGTACACTTATCTATATATTTAAAGGTGGCTAGAAACTGATGGAGGGAATTCAACTCTCCACTCAACCATAAGCCAACCACACTGCAATTTTTTTTTGTAGCCGACCACCCCCAAACTAGATCCAAAGTATGAGGTATTGAGGGAAATTCACATCCAAGGCTTAATCACACAACCGAGAGAAGGATCCCACTATCTAGGAGGTTTATCAACCGCTCTCTAGCAGTAAGCACTATAGTGACTCACTTGGTCTTTAAGTTAAGACAGAAGGCTTCACTCAAGGCCCATATGGGGTATTTTCTTAGTTCCAAGAGATTGAACCCACTATCTAGGTGGTTTATTAGTTGGATTTTCAAGCAAGGCACTACAAGAGCTTGTATCCCATTGTCTAGATGGTTTATTGACTTACTTAGCAAATACTAAGTGGTTTATAAGCTTCCTCGACAAACACTTTGTGGTTTAACAACTCTTTTAGCAAGAACCACAATGAATCAACTTAATTGTCTAGTGGTTTATCATTCTTCCAACAAACACCGTAATGGTTTATCAACCCATTTGATAAGCACTAATTGGTTTAAAAACTTATCCAACAAGCAATTAGTAGTTTATTAGCCTACTTAGCAAGAACTAAATGGTTTAATTCTCCATTGAGCCTTCACTCACCATCTAGGCTTAGGCACACGTAGTCTAGGGCCTTCTCATGAGCCCAATCTTCAGGGTGATCTTGTTGGTCATGCTCTAATGTTCTTCACTAGCTTACATTGTTCCTCAACTACCATTCACTAGCTTATGTTGTTCCTAAGCTAGCATTCGTCTATTTGTGCTCTCCCCAAGCTTCCACTATGTATACTTATTATTTGTTCTACCCTTGTTTGATAACTTACTCCCTCTTTTCTTTTCTATTACTCTTTTCTCTTCTCCAACAATCCCTTCATGTCATTGACCTTCGTCCTCTCCCTGAAGCAGCTGTTCTCCTCTTGAGGCAGCAATCCTCCTCTGCGTCAATCCACCGGGATGGGCGATGTCCTTTTACCCCTACACCCACTCCTAGACTTCAATATTTTGTTTTGTCCACATGGAAGTAGCTTGCTTGTTATGGGAGGGATTTCTGTCAAAGATAGGGGTTCTTGTCTAACCGCTCCCAAATTCCCCTTGTTTTTTAGTGGGTCGATGTTGAGGGCTTTGTCTCTCGACAACTCCCATTATGAGCCAAACTCTAGGGGAATAGGGAAATAGTTTGAACTGAAGTGATGGTTAGAAGTAATATGAAATATTTGGAATGACTGTGTGGTGGTTGAATTAGGTTACAAAACGTTAGGATGATCGTGGCCACAGGGCTTGAGCAATGATTATATAAGGTGGCAAAGTAAGCAAGGTAAAGTTACATTGAATGAAAAGGAAAATATATGTTTTGTCATTTCAATGGACTTAGGCTTGTGTTTCCATTGGTTCATGTCTAAAATATATAAGAGAGATTTTAAAATAAATTGTTCACCTCAGGTTTATCTTGGGTATCATGAGAACAACTACTTCCAAATAAACCTGTGGTTCAATGACTAATGAAATGTTGGGTAATCAATATTTATATATTTTGAAAATATTTCAGAATTTGATGGTTATGGAAAGTGTTAATTGTTTGATCAATTAAAGCTTATATTCTGGAATATTTATAGAATCTACAATAGACATTGTGTATCTTTGAATCTAAAAACAAAGCTTGAGATTTAGATAACTTAACTGTGGATGAATTCTTTGGAAAGCAAAAAGGGATAAACAGACTGCCCAGCAACTCGAGATCCATGCCTGTAACAATCCATGGTTGAACAGGAAACATGATACAGGTAGTGCAATAACCTATATAATGATTCTGTAACAATGGTTACAGGATTGCGTGAGAGTTACATGAAAATCTGTAGATTTCATAACCAAACTATTTGAGGCTGACGCTGTTATTTCGTATATCACCGATGTGCAATCCTATCATTGTCAGAGCCAAACGGATTCACGGTCCATTCAATTAATGTGAGAGTTGTTCAGTTCATTCACGCAATATTATCATCCGTATGCATCACTTTTTTAATGCATGTATGACAGCATGAAACTATTTAATGTTTATGCAAGGCCTTCTCAGGTTGACTTGGGTTGTTTCAGTACTGTTTGGTTTAACGTAATTCGTACTCTTTAGCTTTTACAAAAAAAGATCCCTTGTACTTCCAAAATGCAACGTAAGTTACCTGTAGTTATAAGTTTTATGCAGCCCTTCTCAGGGTTGACTTGACTGTTTCGGCACTGTTTGGTTTAACGTAATTCTTACTCCTCCAGCTTTCAGGAAAAGCCCTATAAGTACCAAAATTTTAACGTAAGTTACATATAGTTATAATTTTCATGCGGTCAGAAATAACCTGAAGGCCTTCTCAGGGTTGAATTGGATTGTCTCGGCACTGTTTGGTTTAACGTAATCCTTACTCCTTTAGTGTTCAGAGAAGAAGTCCCTGGTTATAAAAGTACTAGTATATTTGATATATGTTTTGGAAGGTTTTTTGGCAAAAATATTTTGCAATTACAAGTTTAAATTATTAACTTTTTATAATTTTAATGTAAGATGGGTTTTTAGGGGCTTAAATTTATATATTTAAATTTAAAATTTATGTTAAATAATAATAAAATATATATTTTTTTCAAATTCTATTAAAAACAACTCCAAAATATTTAATAATTAACCAACACTCTTATAAAATATAATTAAATTTATAAATAATTAAATTATAAATTTGTTTAATTAATTATTTGTAAATTTGTTTAATTTAAATATATATTTTATCAAAAGAATTTTTGGCAATAATCACATTAAAATTTATTTGTTTAAACTTTTCAAACCAACAAGTGTGATTCAACATCAAAATAAAATTTAAATATATTTTATTTAAATATAATAATTAAAATTTTAATTTTGATTAATGTACGAAACTACATAACATCAAAATGAACAAAACCTATCATTAGATGCACAGCATCTATCTGGAATAATTTGACAGCTCTTTGCTCACTTAATTCTATCCAATATTTTGGCTTCATGTTTTTCTGTATATGACAGTTATTTCTTTTTATTTTGTCTTGAAGTTTTTCTGTGGACATATGAGGCAGCAGTTTCTATATTTTTGAAATGTATGAAGCTTTCGAGACTCTCTGATAACTTTATTTTAGAAAATTGACTAACCTAACAAAAATTATGTATGAAAATATATATAATTGGTTTTCTTTTATAATACATATACTAGTTAGTTTATATGTAATTGGTTTTTCTTTATAATACATATATTAGTTAGTTCTTTTATAATACATATACTAATTAGTTTTTTTCTTCCGAGAAAAATTCCATAATGTAATTGGTTTTTCTTTATAATACATATATTAGTTAGTTCTTTTATAATACATATACTCATTAGTTTTTTTCTTCCGAGAAAAATTCCATAGGAAAAATTATAGGCTTCAAAGTGTAATAAATATTTATTGCTTTATGTTACTTACTGAAACTCAGCAGCATCCCTCGCCTTGGTCTGGCATCAATTTTTATTATAACTTTGTAAAACTAAATAAAAACGAAAAAAGTAGTGTGTAGGGTGAAGAGTATGTATTTTTCTTTTGGATTTGAAGAGATAGGTAATGGTTAACATGTATTTTGCAAAAGTGAAGAATACCAAGCTCTTTGGGATTTAAAGAAATAGCTAAGGCATTTTGTAAAATTGAAAGCATATTAGTGAGTTATTTTATAGGTGTGTATTTTTTTGAATAATAGTAAAATAGAAAGCATATTAGTGAGTTATTTTATAGGTGTGTATTTTTTTGAATAATAGTAATAAGTTAATAATGGAAAGAATATTACCGAGTTATTTTATAGGTGTGTATTTTTTTTTGAATAATAGTAATAAGTTAATGTATATTTGTGAATAGTAATTTAGATGATTTTTTTTTATTTGTGATAGAAATTATTTTGTCATTAAAAAATCATAGTCTAAAAACAGTTAAATTATCAAAATTATCTAGCAATCATATACGATTTGAACTATATCAATTTTCGATATGATTGGATTTATATTCACTATTTTACAACTAGACACTTTCAAACAAAAAATATGTTAAAAATAAAATTACAATATATAATTGTAATTATTAAGTCACTGCCAATAATATATAAATTTTATATAATTGTAATTATTACGTCACTAGCAATAACATATAAGTTTCATGTTATTAATTCGAGCCAATAATTTTTTTTTGTTGTAATATTTACATTATTTCTAAAAAGGCCACCAGCACTAGGCTACAAAACCAAAGACACAACCTCAACAACCCTAAAATTTAATGTACCATTGTATCTCTAGGCTTGCTCAACAAGCTTGGCCATGAGAACATGATTTTCTTGCTTGCTCAACAAGCTTGGCCATGAGAACATGATTTTCTTGCGGTAGTCTAACTAGTTGGAGGAATTCCCTGGAAAGTTATGGGAATTCTGGTTATATTTAGAGAAAATCCGGCAAGGATTTTTATAAATCCAAGTTATAGTTGTTAAACTTCAAAATTTTAGATGTTCTAGACGTTTTTGATGGTGCTGAATCCTTTTCCACCATCAAAAACACGATTCAAACACTGCCTCTACAAAATTTAAAAAAAAAAATTTCTCCCAAATTCCGACCACTTTTGACCGACCAGGCAATTCCCCCTCTGTAAACGACTCCGATTTTCTGACCTCAAATTTGAGCTCAAACCGACATGATCGGAACGAAGAGCACTGATATCAGTGCTCTGAACCAAGAAACCACAGATTTCCTTCGCCAAATGGCTATTATGACCTGTGATTTTCGCGCAAAGAAACCCTCCGGAGGTGACAAACAAAAAGGGGAAAGGAGTAAGAATGGGGTCGGGTACCTAAATAGTGCACAAGTCTTCGAAGAAGTAACGGTTCAGATTAGTTGCGATTTTGAAAGTTGGCATCTGAGCTTTCACTGCCTCGTCAACGAACAGATTTATTGAGAGTTCGTCCATCGAGAAAATCGGCGAATCTTGGCCGTCAGATGAGAGAAAAAGTCTATTTTATATTAATGTGGATTTTTTTGTAATAATAATAATTATTTTAATTTCAATGGTTTAATTGAGTATTTTATTTTTATTTTAATAATTTAATTATGCATATTTTTATTTATTTATTATTTATTTATTACTATACAATCAATTTATTTATTTATTATTTCAATAATGGAAAAGAAAAAATTATAACTTATAATAAAATTAGAACTGTTTTAAATTTGATAAAGTTTTAATTTATATTAATGGTTTATGGCTATTTTTTATAATAAAAATAGTAATTTATTAAATTAATATTAAAATTTTAACAAAAATATATTTAATGATGATGATGATGGTTAATGTCCACTGAGACCAAACTTTGGTCTATTGGATCTAAAGAAATGAATTATTTAGTTTGATTTAAGATTTTATTCCTATACTCAAAAAGCTTGGAGAGAAGCCTCCCGAGCTCACTGTAATTTTGACAACGTAAAAGGCTAGGAAGGTCAGTGTTGCAACAAAGATTTTGAAACTGAGATCTAATGTGGCTGTACGTGGGGCACTCTAAGAGGAAGTGATTTTCATCCTCGATGTTCGTATTCTCATAGAGATGGCAAAACCTTTCCATCCATGCTACCCAACGACCCGTTTCACTATGGAGCTCATGAGAGTTCATTCTAATCTTGGCTATATTAATTTTCTTCTTTGAGCTAGTTAAAACAGAGAGATACTTTTGATCTTCTAGGGTGGGGTTGATGACCTCCTTATAATATCTTAATTTTCTTTTAGCTGCTAAATCTTTCTCTCACCACATTTTTTCTTTGAACATAGAAGTAACAATATTTTTAATGTAATTAATGTTTTGCAATGCAACATTCTCGTCGATCTCCAAATGGTTTAACCAGGCCCTGGTGCCTTTATACCAACCTCGTTTGAGTCTTAGCTGGTTTTGGCTCGAATTTAAAGCTAGCTTAGGAAGTCTATGGTCTCCTATGTTATTGAGTTTGTGCTTGTACAACAAAAGCCTAGTCATAGATAGGGGAAAGACCCACTTCTATAAGGAGAATAGGATAGGGTGTGTTGCTTTTAATTTTGAGGTTATACGTTATAAAACGCTTCTGGATTTGCTCAATCTTTCTCCAGGATTCTTTAGAGATGCTACAACCCCAAACCTCACATCCATATAAGATAACCAGAGTGACTAAAGTTTCAAAGAGGAACTTCTTTCTATCCCACACTACGAGGTTTATCGTTTACAAGTATTTTCAAGACCAAAATAAGCTTTCCATCCCCCATTAATCCTTTTCTCAATGCTATAGTTCTAGTTGAGCTTGTGATGAATATCAATTCCTAGGTACTTGTAGGAAGACACTTCCTCCAAATTACTATTGTCATACATAAAATTAGCGTAAGTATCCTTCTTGGATTTGATAATCATAATTTTTGTTTTGTCAGTGTTAACAATCATACCCATGGTAGAGCATAAATCCTTAAGAAGTATAAGTTGTTTATCAAGATCAAATGGGCACCTTGCGAGTAGAACAATATCGTTAGTATAGAGAAGAAGGATGATGACTATCCCAACTAAGATCGTGCCAACACATCCTGCTTCCTCTAAACAACCTTCTAGCTTGTCGATGTAAATTCCAAATAGGGTAGGGGAGAGGGGGCAACCTTGTTTAACTTCGATATTACACTTAATATCTTTCGACCACCCCTCATTGCTCTTTAACTTGGCAATTACATTCTCGTATAACCTTATAGCGACAACTCTCAACTCAAAAGGAACCTTTAGCTCTTCTAATTTGTTCCAAAGGTTGTTTTTAGGAACCATATCGAAAGCCTTTCTAAAGTCCACAAAGCAACAAAAGAGATTGGATTTATCATTGCGACATTCCTCCACAATGATCTTAAGCATAACGAGGTGGTCTGTTGTTGAGTGCTGCTTTCTAAAACCCGCTTGTCCTTTAGCCCGCTTACCTTCACTTTCAAGCCATATGCTCAACTTCCTTTCCAAAATAATACCATATAACTTGGCTAGGAGAGGGTTGATCATAATTGTCCGATAATTAGAGGGGCTATTTGTATCCCCACTTTTAAAAATATGGATAATGAGGCTTTGAGTCTATGGTTTAGGGAACCCTTGCTTGACCGCTTGATTGAAAATCTTGTGAATGTGGGGGATGAGGACAGGACCTCCAATTTTTAAGATTTCCATCTGGTAACCTTCAATGTCCTTAGCTTTCCCATTAGCCAAGCGATTGACCCCAAAATCAATGTCTTCTAATGAGAAACTTCTTTCATTGTGAGCAGGGTTTTAAAGTTATCCATGACATTCGGAGATTCATAAAGCTTTTTAAGATAGGAATTCCAGTTGTGTAAAGCAATTTTATTACTATCTTTAGTTTTCTTAGTTAGAATCTGCCTCCAAAATTTCTTAGGAGCTACCTTAGAGAGGTGTAAGGGATTCTCTTGTCTTTTATGAATATACTGCGTTTTTCCCTTTTAGTTCTAAGGGCTTTGTATATTTTTATCTTGCCAATTTTAAGAGATTCATCAACAACTTCGTTAATTGCTCTCCTCGCACTTTTACAATCTTTGTCATACCATGGGTTGGTTTTGCTATTTCTTTTATTACTTGAAACTTCAATTGAGAACTTGTTAATAGAATATGAGAGTGTTGTAGTAAAATTATGATAGAGATCTTCTATGTTGTCTATACTAGATAAAGGAAACAAATTAGTTTTTAATTCATTTAGAAAGAGATCTTTTCTATTTCTATCAAAGATTAACATCTTTTGGCTATAAGGATTATCTTCTATGGGATCTCTACGCATGACAAAATTGAGAGTTATGAGTAAAGGCCTATGATCAGAGTCAGGCTCGTGGTTGTTTAAGATGTCAAAATTTATTATTTCGTAAAAAAATATATTATTATTATTATATTAATTGAAAAATTAAATGTGTAATAGTATAATAAATTTATATATCTCACAATGATAACATTTATACAAATAAAATAATATAAATTTCATTTTTAGTATAGTTGTTTAATTAATAAGAAAATAAATATTTAATAGTAAATTTTATATTTATGTTTAAAGGTGTTTCTTTTATGGAGTTGGTTGGGCAAACATTGTTCACTCCAGCGAATTTCCTCGCTCCATTTTTATTTTCTTCCATCCCACAAAATTCAACACGTGGAAACCATTTTTTCCTTGTCGTTAGTCCCTTCGTCCGGTACAAGGTTCTTCGTGCAATATAAGGTTTGACTGAGAGTCTCATTTACTCCACATGTAAAACTTCTTCGTGCAGTACAGAGTTCGACTATGAGTCTTGTTTACTCCACATGTAAAACCGTGGGCACACAAGTTCCCGTGATATAAAGTCCAACAACATTCTTCGAACACCTCTGCGCCTTCTGCTTGTTCCAACAAGTTCCAACAATTCCATGAAGATTGTTGCGAAAGGGAGTTCCAACAATTCCATGGAGATAGTTGTGGAAGGACATATGCTTCCGAACATCAATGTGGACAATGCAACCGCTGAATTCATCATTGCTTTTTCCCTGTTTCTGCACCAAAAATCACCACCTGTTCTTTTTTGTTGGACCCCTTTGGAGCCTTCTCCTTCTTAGCGGCCTTGGGCTCCTCGACATTTGTTTAAGGATTCATCGTAATAACTTCCTAGGCGGTGATAACAGCTCCTTCCTCAGGAGCATTCTCGACAAATGTGGAGGCCATGGATGTGATTCACACGATTCAATCACAAGAAAATCTCAGATTATTGTAGGGGCCCGATGACGTCAACACACAACAATGCAAACACGAGAAGACAATAGAAGAATATCAAGGATAAATTCAAGAGAGCGGTAAGTAAATTCAAGAGCGCAGAAGGAAGGAATTTATTAAGTGATTAATGTAGCGCAGGTGTTTTTCGGCATGTAAATTAATGGAAACTAGCTCGACAACCACATATGATAGTGAGGTGAATTTGTGAACTGCCATGTACAAACCGAAACAGAGGACAACCACCATAATTTTGACTACCAAATGAAGCCATTGAGGTTCCTCTTCTTCACATCAAACGCCAATACGAATTGAGTCACTGAATGTAGACTCTAAAGACATGGGGATTATTCAACGAAGAGGAAGTTGCAGTCTCAGAGTTGTCCTCCATATTCAACGCATAAGAGTCTGCACTATCATGAACTCCTGTATCATTTAGTTGAACTCATGAAGATTTCAGCCGTTCTCTGAAATGTGAAATATTAAAATCAATTGATTTTAGGGTTTAATTTTGAGACATGTTTCAAAAATATAGAACCCCACTGTAGATATCAGGCCGATTGTCTGCTATGTAGCATGATATTTCTCTCACCACGATCGCGGATTAGACTTCCACAATTTTTTCCAAGTCTATGAACAACAAGTGGACACAATGGATCACAAAGGATTAAGAAAGTAAGACTCAAATAGAGATCACATCGGTCATCGTCTTCCTTCCACATAATAAAACATCTCCCTTGACATGACCCCCTTTGATTGCAAGGCAATGGAGTGGTTCGTGGCGTCTAGAGCTTAGAAAGTTCTTTCCCTTCAATGTGGCATTGTGCACCCCATAAGGTGACATTGATGATGTAGCTTGACATGTCGCACAAGGAGATAGTTTCCTTCCACATTGCCTCGCTCTTATCAACGTTCCTTTGCACTTATCGGTGCAATTGCTAGTTTAAACTTTATCTCTTATACATTGATGTGTGTTTTAATTCTATTTACAATTTTGAGTTGTAATGTATTTCAATGAGAATTATATAAGCAAAAAAATTAAAGTTTTCAAAATAACTCATTTTAAATTTGAAATGAATTATTGATTGTTTAATATAACAAGAGTCACATAGTAGTAATGTTGCTACCTTTATACTTTATGCATAAAATTTAGATAAAAAAATATTTGAAAAATATTATTTAAAAAAATGGTTAAACTTTTATAAATAACCATGAATGTTTTATTTTTCAAAATACATTAGCTTTAAAATTTTAAAACAAAATATAAATATAAGAAATTGATTTTCATTATATATGTACATTCATAAAAAGATTTTAAATTGGGCCTAGAGTATGCCCTAAAACTGCTTTTGCTTGGCTAAGAGCTCGTCTTCCTCGGACGTAACGAAACAGGTTAACGGCCCAAGATCCAGAGGCATCTGGCAGGAGTGAAGGCCTGCTCCCTTACGGACCACCAACGGGTTATTCCAGGTGACGTGGTTTTCCTTGATAACAGTGATGCGTCAACCGACATTTGCGGATAGCAGCCAGAGATGACTGTCCTCACCGTTGGTTTGACAGCTGAGTTTAATAAGTTTTTCCATCTTTGGAAAAAAAAGAAGATGATGATTTTAAATAATTATGTATTCTTTTTTATATTGTTTAAATATATGCTTTAAAACAAAGTATAGAGTATAAACGTAAAAATATTATTTTAGAAGTCATACTAGTGTAGGAAAGATTTGTCATAAGCAATAAATCGACTTGGATTTATTATGCGTTTATTTGATTTTTTTAATGCATTTATATAAATCAATTCGAATCTTTTAGATGCAATTATTTCATGAATTTGTACATTTAAAAATCGTTTGGATTTTAAAAATTGGATTATATATTATTATGATAAATTTAGAGTTAAGCCGGATATATGAAGATTAAATTCATGAATGGTTAATTTATTTAAGATAGAAAATTATAATTGTTTTTTTTTAAATTATAATATTTATTTTAATTAGTAAGATATTTAATATTATTTAGAAATAATTAAAATTAATATAACTATATAATTAAATGACTGATAAATATAAATAAACATCAAAATACTTATTTTATAATACACCTACATTATTAAGATTTAAAAAATAAAAATTAACTCAATTAAAATTTTATTATTGTAACAATTATTATTATAAAAAGATTATATATATATATATATAACTAAATATACAATTAGATTATTAATTGTGGAGATTTAGTCCAATTTTATAATGGAAATTCTTAATTTGTAAATATGCTTTGTTATAATATCATGACTTACTAATACCACATGCCCAAAAACAATATTCATGATATATGACATTTTTTTTTAAATTAATCAATTTAATTAAAAGAGTAGGAAGAACATAACTACTGTAAAGATAATTTTCAACTTTTAATTTATCACCACTATCAAGAATATTCTAGAATAATCCATGGAAATTAAGTCCTTGCCATCCACCTAAAAAATATTGATAATTATGTAAAATTTTGGAAACTGTATTCCAAAATAAACACACCTATGGGTGTAACAAATTATGGAAAGGTATTCAATATAGAATGTAAATGTTAAATTTTAGGTTTTAAATGGATAATTTCTCTTCACCATCAAAGATAATCATTGTCATATCCACAACTATACATGAGGAATCAACCTTGTCTATGGTGCTCTATTTCTATGGAGGTTCAAAGGGAATTATAACAACATACTCCTATTTTATTTATTGTAAAATTTGGAAAAAACTAAATGCCATAAAATGGTCTTGGAAGACACACTATCATTTTTAGGTACAACAAGGCTCTTTTTCAATCTATAGTTTTTATAATTTAATCCAAACTCAATATTCATTTTCTCAACTAGATAAAATTTCCAAACATCTCTCTTCCTTTATTAAGAAATAATAATCTCAAGATTGGAAGTATGTTGGGGATTTACATAAAAAAAAACAAGCCAACCATAGAGGAGTATACGTAGATGCACTAAAATCTACATATAAATCAACTTGAGATATAGTCCCATGGACTATTATGTTTTTATTCTATACTCTTATGTGTTATGTTAGCATCTTGTTGAACCCAAAGAACTTACATCACTAATTACATTTGAAACCAAGCCTTTCCTTATAGATTTTACATACTCAAAGATTCCTTCACAATTATGGAAAATTCTCTTAGCCTTTTGCACTTTAGAACACTTTGTGAATGCTTAATACTTTTTCTTTTTCTTACTTGTTTTAAAATTTCCTTTCATCCCAAGTTACAAATCAAACCCTCCTTCACCTATTTGAACTATTGCCTATTCCCAATTTCAAGATTAGGCTTGATCTTTAAATGAGACCCGCATTCACATGTTTTGATTTGTAAACTTCCATGGATACTCTACTAGACAATTCATTGCATTTGATCTATTAAAGTAAACCAATATCTATACTATGAAGGGTTAACTCCTTTACATCTTTTCTTTGTTATTATATTTTTTTGTTTATGCATGCAATAGATAAAATACAGAAAATAAAACAATGAAATATAAACATGCACCAATCACAATGAACACCAAGATATGCTTTTGGAAACCTTTTCACAGTAAATCCCAATTAGAAGGTGAGGCTATTCTACTCTATTTTGTCTAGAATGGAATAATGCAAGTACAAAGGAGAATATATTATTTATGGAATTACATGAGACCTTGTCTTATGGGAAGCTACAAAAAATAAACTATTATGCTCTGTCACTTTGACTCCCAAGTTGTTTTTCTCTATTATGGAACTATAAAATAAAGAATTAATTTAACCCCATTTCCTCCTAGTGCCATGATTATAACATAACCCAATAGCCAACTAAGGGTTAAGTTTGACTCCTTCAAATCTCAGCTTACAAATTTGACCTTCTAGAGTTTTATTCATAGATTTACATGGCTAACCCTTTTTTTTGAAAAACTAGGGTTGACATGGCATCCTCTCAAATTGTGGTGGACAAACATGAAGGCCATCTTCTAGGTGGCACAACTTTTGCATATAAAATATGTTTGAGGTCTTTCTTGCACCATTGGAAAAGTATTTGAGTGTAGAACAATACCAAGGGTTTGGTGGAAGTGAGAGTTTTTTTAACCTAGAAAATATCATTTAATGCCTCAAACTACCTCAAGAAGGTTTCAGACCTTCATTCTCCAAATCGGAACCCATCAATAAAAATGGCCTTGTAAGTCGATTGCTCTAATATTTCCACTCTGAAAGCATCAATATGGATGAAAATCAATATAATGATCCAATCTAGATCATACCTCCCTATTTTGGAAGGATTTGGTCCCCAAAATCCTTTTCTGAATGAGGTGAGGAAAATTTTCCTCTAACTCCTCCTTGGAATACCATTTAGCCTTGTGTAGAGGTTGTCCTTTCAACCTAATCTACCAAAGGTCATGCTACCCCTATTGTGTAATTATGGATATCTTCTACAAAATTGTATCCTCTATCAACTTTGCTTGAGCATCTTGAGCCAAGTCCTCTTTGGAAGGTAAGGCCTCATCCTCGACCTAATCTAACATGGAGGGCTCATAGAGTCTAAGATTTTCCACATTCACCATTGAGTAAATGCACACATATGAGGGTACACTTAGTCCGTAGGCAATATCTCCCACCTTTCTAGTATTTCAAAAGGACCATATTAGAGAGCCTTGGTTTTCTTATGAACACCTTGTAACCTCTCCTTATTCAATTTTAACCATACTCTATCTCCCACCCTAAATTACCTTTCTATCATGTTTTGATCATGCTTGGCCTTGTATATTTCTTATGACTTCTTCAATGCCTCTTGTACTTGTAAATGGATTTTCTTGATCTTATCAACAAATTTATATGCTACTAAAGTATCCTTTATGAGATCCTTCCTCACTCCTCCTTGTTTTCCATATACTACATCCAAAGGTGAAGGTAACAAATATCCAAAAAAGTCTCAAATGATGACTTACTAATTCAAGTGTAGACTGCTTTGTTGTGGGAGTGTTGTATATAGACCAAACTTTCATACCAAGTCTTTATATGCTTCTTATTATAACCCCTAAAAAGATATACCAAAGTCTCATTAATTACTTATATTTTCCCATTTGTCTATGGATGGAATGTTGTAGACCTCTTCAACTTTGTGCCCATATTGGCTCATAGCATAGTCCAAAATGCACTGACAAATTTTGTGCCCTTTCTGAAATAATGATCCATGGTATTCGAAAATGCACACATACTTATTCAAAGAACTAGTATGTTGCTTCTTGCCCCTTAATGGTCTTTTTATAGGGCCCGCGAATGCACATCTTGCTGAAGCTGTCAACTACCATGAATAAATAGTCATTTCCCATCTTGGTTGTTGGTAAACCTCCCATGAAGTATGATGAGCCTTTTTATTACCTTTATAATTTATTATAAATACAACCAAAAGAATGTACATTTAATTTTCAACCTAAGGATCATATGGAGCTTGTGAGTTATCATGGATGGTATATGCAAATCAGACTTTTTACTTTCACTGGTTCATTTTGTAATTGTAGTGTTGATGATTACATTTGTAGATAGAGTATAGGTAGTTCACAAGCTACTTGCTACTGGCTTCAAAAGTAAAGTGACTAACGTGTTGGAAATACTTGGTGGGGGGGGGTTGAATCGGTATTTCTTTTCAACTGTTATTTTACCAATTAAAACATTTATATTCATAACACAAGATGAACAACAAGAATAAATGATTTTATTAATATAATCTTTGCAATAAAATAGATACAATATATTTTATGTTTCCAATCTGTTGCCAAGCACCAACTTGGACTTTTGTGAGGCTCCAACCTCCAGAGCACCAACTCTGTTTTGTCAAGGCACCAACCTTGGACTTAGGAGCACCAACTCCCAGGACACCAATCCTTCCAGTTCTGAGGCACCAACCTCAAGGGCTCCAACCCTCTGTTGTCAAGGCACCAACCTTGGATATAGGAGTACCAACTCCAAGGACACCAATCCTTCCACTTCTGAGGCACCAACCCCAAGGACACCAATCCTTCCACTTCTGAGGCTCCAACCCCAAGGGCTCCGACCCAATCTTGTCAAGGCATGTTTGATAGTGATTCTCTGCTCCCAAAACTCTTCTTTACTGAATTCTGTCTGTTTACAGCTTCACTGTAGTCTCCATGCTACAACATCAATGGAAACCAGTCTTCATATGAAGAAGTCTTTACAACTCTTCATACTGTCCACACAGAGTCTGCAAAAGTTATCTCATGATGATATCAAATAGCCATCATAATCTCTGATAATGTCTCCACATAGCTTTAGTGAGTCTACTATTAGCTGTACTAAGCTCTGCACGAGAACCAACTCTCTGTTTCAAGCCTCTGTTCTACCAGTCACAATAAATGCTTCAGGCATGACTGCTTCTCACTGTTCTCTTACTTCCCAAAAACAAAATCACGTATGCTTCAATGCCAGTGTTGGCTACTGCTCCCTTCAAATGATGTCAGATAAAACTTTATTTATTATATGACATAATTTATCTTTAGAATGAATTATGTACCTGATTAATTCATCACAGGTCTAAGTCTTTCACATGGTAACACAATCAACAGAGTTGCTCGTCCTTCGACTGCCTCCTGTCCGGCTGGACCTTCGTCTTCCTTCTGTCCTGCTGGACCTTCGGCCTCTTTCTATCCTGTTGGACCGTCAGCTTCCTTCTTTCTTCCAGTTCGCCAACAACCACTCATAAAGGCAATTCTATATTTTCTTATACTGATACACCTGACCTTTGGCTTCCCCCTTGCTCGCTTGAGCTTCGGCTTCCTCGACACTCACTTGACCTTTTGGCTTCCCTCCTCCGGTAGCTTTAGCTTCCTCTGCGCTCGCTCATCCATCTATGCTCGCTTGATTCTTCGGCTTCCCAGTCCATGGCTTCCTCTGTCTATTCGAGTGTTCCAATACTCATAGGACATGTAAATTCAGAAGAGAGACCAAATTACAAAGAAATGTTGCATATTAAAAAATATTAGAGAGGCCATTTTTTTTCTTAATATTTATACAATAGACTCAATCATTATTTACGGAGGATTTCATTGGAGTTGTTGTACCAACAGAGAGGTCCCACATGCCACGTCACTATCCAATCGCAATCGCAACTTTCTGGAGGTCTTTTACAAGTCGCGCCATCCCTTTATAACTTGTGATACATACCTTCCGACACAGCGGACATGATATAACATTAGGGCGTGTTATAATAGTGGTCCTCGTTCCGAACCATCAATTTCTTCTGTATTAGATCTGACGATCAACACTCAGTGCGATCAACACAATCCATCGGAAGTTTGTTGCGCCATAGATCTCTTCTCTCCAGATCTAATGCTCCCGACTTAACCCGATCAACCAAAAACCGTCTGTTGATCCTTCGTCGTCGATCAACCCGCACTAGATCCAACGGCCTACATGCATTTCGGGTGAGCCACTTGCAAGGGAAATAACCACCTGAAAAGGTGGTTTTCGCTCTCCACCCAAGTGCTACATGTCGCTCGGTTAATGGAATCGGGGGAGCTCCTCTAAATACCTCTTACTACTGAGCATCCACCTGATAACCACTGCCACTATTAGAAACCCACTTTTTGGAATATAACCATGTGCATTAATCAATCACTTAAATAAAGCGCTTAATCGTTTAACCACGAGATTAACACTTAATCACAAGATAATCATGATTTGTGAATAAAAGCGTTAAGCACTGAGATTTATGTTTGTCAGTGGGAATACAAAGAAATAAACGGTTAACTATTGAACGTGGATACACAGAGTAACGAGAGTCCACAACATGCACGAGCCTTGTCCTCTCGGCTCAATTACAGTAATAAATTGACCTTTGTCTCAAACCCCCTCTAACACTCAACCTCTCGCTTCTCACTCAAAACCTAATCATCTCAGCTCCCTTGAATTTTTGCTCTTCTTTGGTCTGATATGGCTTCTCTGTTAACTCCTTTGATACTCTTCAATACTCATGGCTTGGTTGGCTTGGCTTTCCTCTGGCTTCTCCTCATGGCTTTGCTCCTTGGCTTCTTACTCCTGTTTCTTCACGGATTTGCTCTGCTTCTACTTGGCTTCATATCATTATTTAGTATCCTAGAATATTGCCATATTGACATACTCCTATTGCTTCATGGATCTGCTCTACTTGGCTTCACATCATTGTTTACTGTCCATAATATTCCATATTGACATCAATGACAACCTAGATTAACAATCTCCCCCTTTGTTATTGATGGCAATATTCTTCTTCTCTCCCCCTTTGACATAAATGGCAAAGGATTGCACAGGGACTCCCCCTGTCGAACTGCTACTTTTTTTTTACTCAAGATAGAAGGATTGCTGCAACTAGCACATTATTCCCTCTTCATGTCTCATAACTACTTTATCATGGCTTCAACAATGCTTAGAGATTCTTCACTTCAATGCTTCTAAACAGATTGCAAATAGCCACACACCAAATGTTCAAGTCCAAGTTTTTATGCTTCAATCCATATTTTGTTGTCTCCACAGTCAGAATTAAGGGGCCTTCATAGTTCGATCAAGAGAAAAATTGCCACTGAAATTGCTATCTTTCTTCAGATCCAAGTTCCTTTGTATCTCTGTGCTTCTCACAACATTCTCCTTTCTATAGTCTTTTAATGAGCCATCTTTTCCTTGAGTTCTTGTAAAAGTCTCTGCAAGTTATCTCCACTAGCAGATTTTGATATCCAAACTGTGACTGACTTTCAAATTTATTTATTTATTTATTTATTTTTATTATTTTTTATTATTATTATTATTATTATTATTTATTATTTTATTTTTTTTGCATCTTTTTGAAATGCTTCAGTTTTGTTTTATGCTGCCATCTGCTCTTACTTCAAGCTTCATTCCTAGATGTATCTGTTTGTTTTAAGGTTGCCTCTATTTGTGTCCATAATTTACCTATTCTCATATTGAAACCCTAAGTCGAGACATAAACTTCTGTAGTAACAGCAACATAGTTATATGCCCTATTTCTCTAGTATTAGATGACCTTCTCTGCTGCTCCAATTTCTACGTAGTGATCAAGTGGAAAACATCTTCAACAACAGTCCAAAGAATGGTTACAAGATCATTTTCTTCAATGGAGTACTCCTGAGAAATGATATTTATCAAAGAATGATTGTTAATATAGATCAACAAGGATTTTATAAGGACCATTTCACGAATAGCTTCTGCAATAATGATCAAGAATCACAGGCTCCCCCTGACTATATGCATCATCTCTTTTGGTAGAGTCTTCCCATCAAATGCTAAGATTTTCGAACGTCAGGTCAACAACATATGTTGTTGGCTAGAGAGTTCAAGGGACTTTCGGATTGTATTTGCTTCCTTCTCCATACTTGTGTAACTTTCTTCTTTTGCATGGTTCTAGCTTGTGTAAGAGACCAAGTTAAGTTACAATCACGTGCCATATGACCAATGTTATGACACTTGAAGCATTCTACATTGTTCATGAATAAGAATTCATGATTTCTTCCTGCAAAATTGTTCCTTGGAGATTGTTGGGGACCATAATATCTATCTTTATGATATGGTTGGGGACCATAACATCTATCTTTATGATATGATTTACAATCTTTTGCCATGTGACCAAAGTTTGTACAAGAATAACAATAACCAAGAAATAAACTTTGGTACCTGGGAGATGGAGATTTCCATGATGTACTTCTGAAGTATTTTTGTCTTGAGATCCTTTGATGATAACCAATGCTTCTTGCATCCTTGACATTATCTACATTTCTTCTTGGAGTAGGATTTCTTCCATTGTTGCCTTGATTTTTCTCCTTGCCTTTGCTGGAATTGGGAGCATCACCATTTCTTTCTGGCTTCTTCACATCCCTTTTGTTTGAAGCATTATCATTCTTGTTTGAGGATTCACCTGCATACCCGAGACCTGATTTATCAAATGGACATATTTGATGGCTGAGCATGTCATCCAAGGCTTGAGAGCTCTTCAAGGTTTTGTTCATCCCTTCAACCTTTTTCCTGAGGAATACAATCTCTTCTTCCAATCTTTCACACTCATTATTCTTCTTAGCAAGTTGTTTCTCAGTTTCTTCCTTGATATGAGCAGCTTCATTTGCTTCTATTTTAAGGGAGATGATATTTGACTTCATTTTGAAGATTTCTTCATTTTCCTTTGCTAGACTGCTCTCCATTTCTTCCTTGATCCTTGTAGCTTTACATGTTTCGGCCTTGAGAAGTTTGATGTTAGATTTTAATTTGAAAATTTCTTCATCCTTTGCTTTTAGTTGACATATCATGGTGTTTCTCTCCTTTTCTGCTTCATCAACCTGTTCTTCTATGATTGCCAATGCTTCCATTGTCTTCTCAGCTCCTTGTGCTAACTTTCTTGCTTCTTGTAGTTGAGATTTGAGAGAGGAGACCTCTACCTTGTACTGACCAATCTCTTCTTCAAGTTTGTTCAAGCTCTTGTGCCTTTGTTCAAGTTGAGTTGACAAGGTATCTTCTCATTTCTTTGCTTTATCCAATTGAATTGTCATGGATATGACTTCTTCATGTTGCTTTATTTTTCTTTGATGAAATTCCTTCTTAAGCTTGGCAAGCTCTTCATCCCTTTCTTGTACTTGAAGCTTGACAAGGTCAAATTTCTTCCTTGTTTGGTCTTGTTCACCAGCTAGTGCTTTCTTCTTAAGTTCCTTGTTTTGCTTTTTCAAATTGATAATCTCTTCCATGGCAGCCATAAGTTGAGCAAGGAGATCTTCTACAAAATCTTTTTCATTCTCTTCATCTTCTAGATCTTCTTTAGCCTTGATATCATCATTCTTATTTTCAGCTTCTGTGATGGGTTCTGGATTTCCTTCTTGATTTCCATCATCTTCTTGACTGATGGTCATGGTCAATGCTCCTTTTGAGTGAAGGTCATGAAGTTTGTCCCATATACCCTTTTATTGACGAACATTTTCCTAAATTTTTCTTTATAGAATCAGGTAGCCCATTCAAGATTGCCTTCATTGCTTTTGCATTGTACTCCTTGGATTCTCCATCCATCATGCTATCAACAATCACTAATTTCCAGATTTCAGTGCCTTGAGTATTTAAGAAATTCCTCATTCTTGCTTCCCATGTATTAAAGTTTCCATTGAACCATGGAGCCTTCTCAAATTGATTGTCTTCTATTTCAGTGGTAGAGGGAGACACATCTTTAGGAGGATTGGAGACTTTCTTCCTTGGCTTCGTCATTTGTGTTCTAAAGATCAACCTTTAAGCTGTTAGGCTTTGAGTGAAGGTACTCGCTCTGATACCAATTGTTGGAAATACTAGGGGGGTGAATCAGTATTTCTTTTCAACCGTTATTTTACCAGTTAAAACATTTATATTCAGAACACAAGATGAACAACAAGAATAAATGCTTTTATTAATATAATCTTTGCAATAAAATAGATACAATATATATATGGTTCCAATCTGTTGCCAAGCACCAACTTGGACTTTTGTGAGGTTCCAACCTCCAGAGCACCAACTTTGTTTTGTCAAGGCACCAACCTTGGACTTAGGAGCACCAACTCCCAAGACACCAATCCTTCTAGTTCTGAGGCACCAACCTCAAGGGCTCCAACCCTCTGTTATCAAGGCACCAACCTTGGACATAGGAGTACCAACTCCAAGGACACCAATCCTTCCGCTTCTGAGGCACCAACCCCAAGGACACCAATCCTTCCACTTTTGAGGCTCCAACCCCAAGGGCTCCGACCCAATCTAGTCAAGGCATGTTTGATAGTGATTCTCTGCTCCCAAAACTCTTCTTTACTGAATTTGTTTGTTTACAGCTTCACTGTAGTCTCCATGCTACAACATCAATGGCAACTAGTCTTCATATGAAGAAGTCTTTACAACTCTTCATACTGTCCACACAGAGTTTGCAAAAGTTATCTCATGATGATATCAAATAGCCATCATAATCTCTGATAATGTCTCCACACAGCTTTAGTGAGTCTACTATTAGTTGTACTAAGCTCTGCACGAGAACCAACTCTCTGTTTCAAGCCTCTGTTCTACCAGTCACAGTAAATGCTTCAGGCGTGACTACTTCTCATTGTTCTCTTACTTCCCAGAAACAAAATCACATATGCTTCAATGCCAATGCTGGCTACTGCTCCCTTCAAACGATGTTAGATAAAACTTTATTTATTATATCATAGAATTGTTCTTCAGAATGCATTATGTACCTGATTAATTCATCACAGGTCTGAGTCTTTCACAGGGTAACACGATCAACAGAGTTGCTTGTCCTTCGACTGTCTCTTGTCTGGCTGGACCTTCGTCTTTCTTTTGCCCTGCTGGACCTTCGGCCTCCTTCTATCCTACTGGATCGTCGGCTTCCTTCTTTCTTCCAGTTCGCCAACAACCACTCATAAAGGAAATTCTCTATTTTCTTATACTGATACGCCTGACCTTTGGCTTCCCCCTTGCTCGCTTGAGCTTCGGCTTCCTCAACGCTTGCTCGACCTTTTGGCTTCCCTCCTCTGGTCGCTTTAGCTTCCTCTGTGCTCGCTCGTCCATCTACGCTTGCTTGATTCTTCGACTTCCCAGTCCATGGCTTCCTCTGTCTATTCGAGTGTTCCAATACTCACAGGACACGTAAATTCAGAAGAGAGACCGAATTACAAAGAAATGTTGCATATTAAAAAATGTCAAAGAGGCCCTTTTTTTCTTAATATTTATACAATAGACTCAATCATTATTTACCGAGGATTTCATTGGAGAGGTTGTACCAACAAAGAGGTCCCACATGCCACGTCACTATCCAATCGAAATCGCAACTTTCTGGAGGTCTTTTACAAATCGTGCCATCCCTTTATAACTTGCGATACATACCTTCCGACACAGCGGACACGATATAACATTAGGGCGTGTTATAATAGTGGTCCTCGTTCCGCACCGTCAATTTCTTCTGTATTAGATCCGACGATCAACACTCGGTCTGATCAACACAATCCATCGGAAGCTTGCTGCATCGTAGATCTCTTCTCTCCAGATCTAATGGTCTCAACTTAACCCGATCAACCCAAAACCGTCCGTTGATCCTTCGTCGTCGATCAACCCGCGCTAGATCCAACGGCCTACATGCATTTCGGGTGAGCCACTTGCAAGGGAAATAACCACCCAAAAAGGTGGTTTTCTCTCTCCACCTGAGTGCTACGTGTCGCTCGGTTAATGGAATCAAGGGAGCTCCTCTAAATACCGCTTATTGCCTAGTGTCCACCCAATAACCACTGCCACTATTACAAACCCACTTTTTGGAATATAACCATGTGCATTAATTCATCACTTAAATAGAGTGCTTAATCGTTTAACCACAAGATTAACTCTTAATCACAAGATAATCATGATTTGTGAATAAAAGCATTAAGCACTGAGATTTATGTTTTTCAGTGGGAATACAAAGAAATACACGGTTAATTGTTGAACGCGGATACATAGAGTAATGAGAGTCCACACCAGGCACGATTCTTGCCCTCTCGTCTCAATTACAGCAATAAATTTACCTCTGTCTCAAACCCCCTCTAACACTCAACCTCTCGCTTCTCACTCGAAACCTAATCATCTCAACTCCCTTGACTTTCTGCTCTTCTCTGGTCTGATATGGCTCCTCTGTTAACTCCTCTGATACTCTGCAATACTCATGGCTTGGTTGGCTTGGCTTTCCTCTGGCTTCTCCTCATGGCTTTTCTCCTTGGCTTCTTGCTCTTGTTTCTTCATGAATCTGCTCTGCTTCTCCTTGGCTTCATATCATTATTTAGTATCCTATAATATTTCCATATTGACATACTCCTATTGCTTCATGGATCTGCTCTACTTGGCTTCACATCATTGTTTACTGTCCAGAATATTGCCATATTGACATCAATGACAACCTAGATTAACATAACATTACTTGTAGGAAAGTAAACACACTTGTAGAATATTAAACACACTTGCAGGAAAATATACACATTTGCAAGAAATTAAACACACTTGAAGGAAATTAAACACACTTGCAGGAAGGTAAACATGCTTGTGGGTATTTAAGGATTACACATGTGAAATTGAAATAACACTTTTCTACCTAGTGGGATTAGGAAGCTTAATGTTATAATCCCCAACGCAGGTAGAACAAACCACATAGGAAGTAAATGAAAAGACTAGTCATTGCCAAGATTATCCATATTTTAACTCAATAAAACAAATGCAATAATGCGTTGAACACATGTATTCACCAACATAAATGACATAAAACCAATATGAAATTCACAATAATTAATTGTGTAAATAAGTTGATAAATAAATAAGCACAACCATGCACTAATAACTAATTGTATACATTTTTAAAATCACACAACCATAATTACAAAATAGAATAAATTCTATGTGAATATATAAATTAGATTGAAATTACACAACTTAAAAGAGAGCTACCTAAATCATACAACATTTTGTTCTATTAGAGTGGGCCCTGCCTCCAGAAAACAAAGCGTTGATATTTATCAATACTTGTTAAATTGAAATCATAAATTAATTTAGTTAACTAAGCTAGTGAAAAGAATTTAATATTTCATAAAATATGTAAAGAAAATAAATATACAAAAAGAAATCAATGAAATTAATTAATTGAATAAATATGCAAAAATAAATAAATAAAATTAATTAATCAAATCATAAACTATGGAAATTATAAAGTACAATTAAAACAAAAGCTTAATAATTAAATTATTTCATTATGATTTGGATAATTCTCTAAGATTTCTCCCATGGAATGAAAGAGTAACTCTTTCTATACTTAACATTTGTTTAAAAATAAACCAACAACCAATAAATGAGATCCACAAGTTTGTCATATGGTTTGCTAATAATTAACAAACTATAAATATGTCTCCACAAGTCTCTCATGCGGTTTGCTAATATTTAGCAAACAATAAACGACTCATAAAAAATTATTAACAACTCTATTAATCATATTTAATATTGATCCAAATTGAAAAAATGGAATAACAACTATGTAACAATATCAACTCAAGTTTCCAATCAGCTAAAGGTTCCACTAGCTCATGGTTCTAGTGTCGACACACGGTTCTAAGAGTTGCAGCACCACAAGTTGTAGTAGTGAGTGGTAACATAAGAATTATGGTGGTGAGTTGCAATGTAATTCCTGAGTTGCAACAATGATGCGAATTGGAGTTGTGGCAACAACGTGAACTAGATTTGTAGCAATGACATGAACTGGAGTTGCTGCAATGACAGTTACAACAACAATGTGAACTTGAGTTGTAGTGGAAGTTGTTGTACTAGTGGGAGTTGCAACAACAATGTGAATTGGAGTTGTGAAAATGAGTGTTGCAACAATAATTTTTGGAGTTGTAGTAATACGAGTTTCATAAATGGGAATTGCAACAACAAGAGTTATAAAAACAACATGAAATGGAGTTGCATCAATGACATTTGTGACAATAGTGTGAGTTGGAGTTGCAAAATCTGTAACCAAAACATTCCCTATGGCAACATCACAACCTACACAACAATGTGTTTGACACGTTGTCTTTGCAAATTAACTCAAAGATAAATGTAAATATGACATTTTCTAATATTTAATCATAAATTCAAGTAAAATACTAAAAAATGCAATGGAAAACACTTAATTTCTAAATACCACAGATAAGCATTAGAATGGACTAATACGAGGTGATAGGAAAATGAAAAGGAATTAATAATAGGGAAAAGAGGGTGTAAAAAGATACCAATTTTCAGGTTTGTTATCTCCCCCCAGCCGAAAATGTTGCATGTCCTCATGCAACTTAGTACCTCTATAGTAGCTATACTACAGTGACACTTTTTTTTCCACTGCATATCTCTCTCCAGTTTAACATTTTTCATTTTCCTCAAATTCTTGATGTGAATGGTTATAAAGCATCTGTCAAACTTCAAAATTAGCATCCTGAAAATTATTTAATGAGCTTGTGGAAAATATGGTGGAGTTGCAACAACCCTGTATAAGTTGTAGCAAGCGTGTTATAGGAGTAGCAACACACTTCTTTTATCCATGATCTACAAAGTAACTTTCTATGAATTTATGCAAGCATACTTGTCCTATTTCATTCAAATTACTCAAAAAGAATCATGACCATTTGATGCACAAATTTTGAGATATAGACAAATTCTACTTTGCACATAAAAGATGGAGTAGCAACAATAGTTCTATAATACTAGTAGAAACAATAGCTTTATATCAATAGTAACAATGGAACCATAGTAGTTTAAGTCTTATGACATGGTGATGTTTCATTTCTTGTTGTTGGTTCTTGTGTAGCAGAAACATGACTTCTTATTACTTGTTCTTCTGCAGTAGAAACATGACTTATTATTACTAGTTCTTATGTAGCATAAATAGGTTTTCTTTATGTTATTACTCCTCTCAGATGTCCTTGTTGTTGATTTCACACTAAATAAATTGATCATTGTTGCTATACATTTCAAAACTCAAGGATGAGAGCATATTTTTGTGTAGTAATGGCTTCTATAGCAGCTTCTTCTAATGTAGGTTCTTGTGTGGTAGCCTATTCCTCTCTAAATGCCAATTTTTTCTTTCCTCAATAAGAAAAATGAGCTAGGATCTATTGGATAAGCTACTAAAAAATGTGGATTTAAAGATGCTCATGGATCAAGAGAAATATGGCATTATGATATATTGGTTGTCCTTTTTAATTGCTTGTTTTTTCGTTATTTGTTCTTGTGGAATAACAACATCCCCTTTTTATTAGGCAATCAGTTCTTATGTGGTACCAACAAGGCCTTTTATTGTTCTTATTGTCGGTTCATGTGTGGAAAAAAAAGGGCTTTTACTTATTCTTACCATTGGTTCTTGTGTGGCATCAACAAGGTATTTGTTCATTGGTAGCTTTGAACCCTTCTCATACATGGATATTAGAGTGGAGATGGATAAAATTGTGGGGGAATGTTACAAAATTCAAAGATTATGGTGCCCCCCTAAACTAAGAGATTGTACACCCTCGAGAAATGGAAAAACATGAGGAAGCGAGAATGAATCCTAAGTGTCTTTCCAAATAAAAATTCATGACATCCAATGAACTTAATAAAGAAAAGAAAAAGAAGCAAACTTGAACCTACTTACAAGGTGTTATAAAAATTGATTTATAGGTGTTGTAGCAACTCACTTGTGGGTGTTATAGTGACGGGATGATAAGAGTTGCAACAAATGAATGATAGGATTTGCATCAACTAACTGATAGGATTTGTAGCAATTGACTGATAGGTGTTGGAACAATTGGTTGATAGGTGTTGCAACAACTAAAGTAGAACCTATGATGGCACCTATAACAACACCTATAGTAGCACTAACTCTTTAATATCCTGTTTGGAAATTTGCTGCAAGTGTGTAATAGTCTGAGATGGTCCACAATGATGTAAAATTCTACATGAAAGAACAATGTGGAGCTTCAAATATTCGATCTCCATGTGAGATGTAGAATGATATGTGGAATAACCTTTTCTGTGAAACTTGTGAGTACTTATTCAAATAACAGCTGAAACTTGAAGATGAACTTTATTTTTATTTGCAGGATCTAGTCTACCATCAAGTTAGTTTTCAAAAAAAGATTTTTCTAATTGTTCCTAGATGGTTTTCAGAGTTAGAATTTTTATTATAATTTATTTATTTGTTATGGAATGCACTCTAGTAAGATAATTTTCAAACGTTCCATGCTTTGATGGTGCTTGAGACAACTTTCACCATCAAATTTATTAAGAAAAGAGACTGGAAAATGAGATAATTCAATATTGCAAATGAATGACTTACTTTATTGCATGGGTTAGGGATGATCTAAACATGAAGTGGGAAATGAAGAGGTTGAATTTGTGATTGAGTGGTAATAAAAATACTAATCTTCAAGGGAAACCACATAAATACATAAACTTCATAAACATCAACATGTAATTATCTTGAATCGAGAAGAAAGAAACGCATGGGCATGCCATGGTTCTGATGAATGAGCATAATGCATTGTAGTTCTCATTGAAGAGATTCATATGTAGTAAGGTAATTGGTAATGTAGGAATAGGACTTCATTTTTGGAACACTAGTCTTTACTTCATCTTTTCATCAATTCTTTGTTTGTCTTATTCTTCTATCGACTCATAATGTTGTATTTGTTTTTAGTTTAGCTACTGTTGGGATAAGATTTGAATACTTTGAGCGTTGAATCATTTTGTGTGAAAGGAATGGAAAATCCCTTTCCTGGATGTAGTTGAGTTCCATCAACAATGTGAACTGGAGTTGCAACAACACTGTGAATTGGTGTTGCAACATTAACATGAACTAGAGTTGTAGCAACAATAGTAGCTCAAACATTCCTCTGTTGGATGTAGTTTATTTGTAACAACAATGCTTCAAAGTTGAAACAACAAATTAGTTATGTTTTTTTATGTGAAAATTTGTCTTAAAAAATCACTTTATGCATGAAGCAACCTTCTTGTTCGTCTTAGCACTTGCAAAAACTAGCACTTATCTGCAATAGAAAATGAGACCTTGGGAGAAGAAACATGATCAGTCATTCATTATCCAACTCTTATGGAAACAAATTCATAAGTAGTTCTAATAAAATAGATCGAAAGAAAAATAAACAAAGATATTTAATTTTTATACTTGTTGAGGAGTGTTGCCAACCAGACTACCTAGCAGTGTTTTGCTAATAAATTATTTAACTGATGTTATATTAAAGTGATTCCAAATCCACATGAAAGTATATTCAAAGGTATATCTCTATTAGGAGCATGTTTTTAATATTCCATCAAATGACATGTAAAATATGCTTGTGAATATCTTACATAACAAAGTTTTCTAATTCTGGCATAGATCAATAGTTACTTTTTAGGTGTAACTTTCTAGTTTGTATATGGATTTAAATGATTCCAATACTTTTTAGGTGTAACTTTCTAGTTTGTATATGGATTTAAATGATTCTAATTGGAGATGAAATTAGATTCATTACTTTATTTCCAATAAAAACATGTTTTAAAATTCCATAAAATAATGTGCCAAACATGTTGTGTAACAACTTGTATGACAAATTTGTTTTTGTTCTCAATCCTATACCAATAGTCACTAATTAAGGTTTTATGAAAACGCTGGTGAGAACATGAAAGGATAAATTTGTTTAAATTTGAAAAATGAAAACCTTTATAGAACCTAATTTAATCCTTATTATAATTCAAAGCCTATTAATTGAAATAATCTGGAAAATGAAATATTATTTTGAGTATCCAACTACCCATCACCTAAAAATACATATTCTATTGAGTATCCAAATACCCATGACCTATTGCCATGTGGCATCATTAATTGGTTAATATATTCACTAATTTGATTTTATTAATGTAAAAAACCAAAGTGTAAATAGGTCACACTCCTTACGAGTCAATGATGCTATTATCATTAAAGTGATAAGCCATTCTCTAAGCTTAGCACATGCCTTGTGGATGCCATATGGCATAATCTTCTATTACCTTGGGCTTTGTTCATATGATTTTTTAAGGGACTTGTATAAGTAGGTCATAATTTTGTGGGATTAATTAATTAATTAATATTTTTTTTTTGGTTATTTTTAATAGTAGAAATAGCTATTCATCAAAAAAAATTCAGTCAATTTTTTTTTATTGCTATAACTTAGCTTTTAAAAAATTTCAGTGCAGCTGTTGCAGGCGGGAGGTTTGGGGGTCAAGCTGGAGAAGGAGGGGCAAGAGGATCCAAAGCAGTAGCTTATAGTAGCAGCAGTCATATGTTACAACAGCAGTGTAGCGGCTTTTTTCAGTATGGTTGGTTTTCTATGTTTTGTTTATATATATGCTGATGGGCAAAGACTCTAAATTGTTAGTAAAACTGGATGTTTATATTGCATGGATAGAAAGACTGGTTACATTTTGTTTTTGGATGGCTTTCAAACATTTCAGATGGTAAGCCTGGTTTCCCTTAAGGGCGGGCGATGACCTGTCCATGTTTTGTAATTTTCAAATGGTTTTATAGTAATGGCAAATAGAGTACCGCACTAGCTTACAAAAAAAAAAAAAAATTCAGTCAAATTTCATCAAAATCATATCCGAAAAACTATTATTTTTCAAACGAATTTAAATAATAATTTATTATCTTAAACTTTGCACTTATACGTGAAATTAATTTATAATTTTACATTAAATTGTTGCGAAACAATAAAATATGGTTTTATGAAATGTTACACACTGTAATACATGAGTATCTAAAATTCTAATTAATAAAAGGTAATATTTAAGTTATGTATAGATAATAATTTATGAAAAGTTTTATGAAATAATATTTACCACTCACTTAGACACCCGTGGATATCCAAAATTTTAAGTAATAGAAGGTAATGTAGGATAATACTTAGATTACAAATGGAATATTTTTAGTAAATATTAATTTGAAGAAGAGTTTTTTCCGTAGAAATCACATAGGAGAAGTATAAATGTGGTTTTTTATTTTTTTTTATAATTTATATATGGGAATTTTCTTAATTTTCCCATATAAAATTAATAAATAAGTGAGATTTCATATTTTTATTTAGATTGAATTTTGATAAAATAATAAAATAATTTGTTTAAAATTAAATATAATTTATTATAATTTAGTTGTTAATTAATGATGATAATAATAATTATTAGTTATTATTTTTTAATATGAGTTCAATCATTACTATTATTTAAGAAAAATCACACTATTTAAAATCATCTATTTGTGATTTACTAGAGATGAATTTCACTTGTACAACATGTCTCTAAATCTTGGGTTATATTAGACAAAGATGACTTAAAATTAAAAGGTAGTTCCAACCTAAACAATATTCCAGAAAATCAATCTTCTTTATGACCATTTTCAAATCTTACTCAAATCATATATTTTTAAATTTAATTTTAATTATTGCGCCTAGAGGAGCTCTACAGCCCAGTATAGGGGTAATATGTAGATGCAATGTAAGAAAGTTTGTAAACATTTTTACATGTACGCTTAATATGTTGAATTTATATTAATATGTCTAATTTATAATTCATAAAGTGGTAAACATTTACATGTCCATTAAAATTAATATAGAGTCCAAAGAAGATGTTGTAGTGTAAAAAATTTAAAACAGAAAAAATAATAAAATTCAAATTCGTTACATTGTAATTTTGTTTTTATTATACCAAGAATCTTTTAGATTAAAAAGAATCATAATATACATATTACATTAAAATATATAAGTGGCAACTTCAAATCCCACTAGCACAACCTGTTGAGGATGGACCTCGTCAATAAGGCAACCTATGATCAAACATCACAGAGGTTGTTGCTCCTATGCTAGGGGAGGAGACACACTAGAATAGTTGTTGCTCCTGTGCTAGGGGAGGAGACACACTAGAATATAGTCAGATTAGCGCTGCTGGTGTGGCCCAGCCCCAGCCTAGGTGCGATCCCCAAGCCCAGTTTCTTAAGCCACGTGTCAAGTCTGGAGGAACACAAACAACTTGACAAACTATATATATATATATAGAGCAACAATAAGTTAAGATCCATTGTATCTTATAAAATAGAATAATGATTATGTAAGATACTTAAATTTAATTAATAAGCACATAAAATGTGAGAGTGGAGGCGGCTTCTGTAATTCATGATTATCAAGCAAAACTCTCGTGGATAGTTCACATTAGTTTTTGGATCAACCCGTTTCGAACCCAACCCATTTCGAACCCCTATTGAGGTTCATCATCAGGAAAAGAATGGAAAGTGAGATCAACCACCCACATACACTTACAATATAAAAATATGTTTAACCATGGATATTCACATCCACTTTGCCATAGATATTATTAACTTGTAAATAGGCTTTGTTACAATACCATAAGCCAATACTATGTCTCATCAATACCATGTGCCCAAAAACTATCTCTCATTTCACACTCTAAACATTTTATGAATATTTTATTTGAATTTAATTTTATAACCTTTTTTATTAAATTTAAAAGAAAAAATATATAATTACTTTTGAGATATATCTACACCTCTATCACATGAAAAAATATAAGAGATAAATAGTATCTATAAATTAAGATCCATTTCACCATATAAATTAAAATAATAATTTTGTAACCAAAATTAAATTTCATTAATAAGCACAAAATAACTTAATACTTACAATATAATAAGATTTTTAACCATGGATATTATTAACCATATCATACCATGACCCAATACGATTGGTCTTCAATACCACATGCCCAAAAATCATTCCTCATTTCACAATCAAAATAATACTTACAATTAACAAGACTTTTAACCATGGATACTCAACCCCACTTTACCATGGAAATTATTAACCATACCATGGGCCAATACCATGGCTCATAAATACCACATGCCCAAAATCCATCTCTCAGAATCAAAATATTTTATAAATAATTATTTTATATAAAAATAAAAATTAAACTAAAAAATTAAAACTTAACTCTGGATCTATCAAGCTTCTAGAGGGATCCAATTTTTGATATCAGACTTTTGTGATCCATAATGATTGTTTGGAACTAATTTTATTAATAAGGTTCATTTTAAGGACCAAGGTGAAAAAGCCAATCAATCAATAGAATTAAATAGCAGCGAGATGCATCAAGTTCCAGAATTAGTAATAAAAACTAACCTTAACAACTAATTTTTAGTTAAGAATTATAACTAATATAATCAATGTATAAGAAATTTTTAAATAATCTATATTAATTATTAATTATTAAATTATTAATTCATAAAGTATTAATTATTAAATAATATTTAATCAAAACTAATATTAATAGTTAGTTTTTGGATAATATATAAGAAATTATAACTAATAATAATTTATTAAATTAATAATAATTTAAATTAATTATTAATTCCTAAAATATTATTAATTATTTAATAATTATTATTAAATAGTAGCGAGAATAGGATAGGGTGTGTTGCTTTTAATTTTGAGGTTATACGTTATAAAATGCTTCTGGATTTGCTCAATCTTTCTCTAGGATTCTCTAGAGATGCTACAACCCCAAACCTCACATCCATATAAGATAACTGGAGTGACTAAAGTTTCAAAGAGGAACTTCTTTCTATCCCACATTATGAGGTTTTCCATTTTACAATTATTTTCAAGACCAAAATAAGCTTTCCATCCCCCATTAATCCTTTTCTCAATGCTATAGTTCCAGTTGAGCTTGTGATGAATATCAATTCCTAGGTACTTGTAGGAAGACACTTCCTCCAAGTTACTATTGTCATACATAAAATTAGCGTAAGTGTCCTTCTTGGATGTGATAATCATAACTTTTGTTTTTTCAATGTTAACAATCATACCCATGGTAGAGTAGAAATCCTTAAGAAGTATAAATTGCTTATCAAGATCAGATGGGCACCTTGCGAGAAGAACAATATCATCAGCATAGAGAAGAAGGATGATGACTATGCTAAGATTGTGCCAACACATCCTGCTTCCTCTAAACAACCTTCTAGCTTGTCGATGTAAATGCCAAATAGGGTAGGGGAGAGGGGGCAACCTTGTTTAACTCCAATATTACACTTAATATCTTTCGACCACTGCTCATTGCTCTTTAATTTAGCAATTACATTCTCGTATAACCTTATAGCGGTAACTCTCAACTCAAAAGGAACCTTCAGCTCTTCTAATATGTTCCAAAGGTTGTTTCTAGGAACTGTATCGAAAGCCTTTCTAAAGTCCACAAAGCAACAAAAGCGATTGAATTTATCATTGAGACATTCCTCCAAAATGATCCTAAGCGTAACGAGGTGGTCTGTTGTTGAGTGCTGCTTTCTAAAACCTGCTTGGCCTTTAGCCCGCTTACCTTCACTTTTAAGTCATATGCTCAACTTCCTTTCCAAAATAATACCATATAACTTGGCTAGGAGAGGGCTGATCATAATTTTCCGATAATTAGAGGGGTTATTTGTATCCCCACTTTTAAAAATAGGGATAATGAGGCTTTGAGTCCATGGTTTAGGGAATCCTTGCTTGACTGCTTGATTGAAAAGCTTGTGAATGTGGGGGATGAGGACAGGACCTCCAATTTTTAAGATTTCCGCCTGGTAACCTTCAATGTCCTTAGCTTTCCCATTATCCAATCAATTAACCCCAAAATCAATGTCTTCTAATGAGAAAGCTTCTTTCGTTGTGAGTAGGGTTTCAAAGTTATCCATGACATTTCGTGATTCATAAAGCTTTTTAAGATAGGAATTCTAGTCGTGTAAAGAAATTTTATTATTATCTTTAGTTTTCCTAGTTAGAATTTGCCTCCTGAATTTCTTAGGAGCTACGAATAACTTTTTAGATTAAAAAGAATCATAATATACATATTACATTAAAATATATAAGTGACAACTTCAAATCCCACTAGCACAACTTGTTGAGGATGGGCCTCGTCAATAAGGCAAACCAGGATCAAACCTCACAGAGGTTGTTGTTCCTATGCTAGGGGGAGGAGATGCACTAAAATCTAGTCAGATTAGAGCTGGTGTGGCCCAACGTAGGTGCAATCCCTAGGCCCAAGCCACGTGTCAAGTCTGGAGGAACACAAACAACTTGACAAATTATATCTCTCTCTCTCTCTCTCTCTCTCTCTCTCTCTCTCTCTCTCTCTCTCTCTATATATATATATATATATAAACAATAAGTTAAGATCCATTGTATCTTAAAAAATAGAATAATGATTATGTAAGATATTTAAATTTAATTAATAAGCACATAAACTCTCAGAGTGGAGGTGGCTGTAATTCATTATTATCAAGCAAAACTCTCTTGGATAGATCACATTAGTTTTTGGATTAACTCATTTCGAACCCCCTACTGAGGTTCATCATCAGGAAAAGAATGGAAAGTGAGATCAACCACCAACATAAACTTACAATATAAAAATATATTTAACCATGGATATTCACATCCACTTTGCCATAGATATTATTAACTTGTAAATAGGCTTTGTTACAATACTATAGGCCAATACTATGTCTCATCAATACAACGTGCCCAAAAACCATCTCTCATTTCACACTTTAAACATTTTATAAATATTTTATTTGAATTTAATTTTATAACCTTTTTTATTAGATTTAAAAGAAAAAATATTATAATTACTTTTGAGATATATCTACACCTCTATCACATGAAAATATATCATAGATCAATAGTATCTATAAATTAAGATCCATTTCACCATATAAATTAAAATAATAATTTTGTAACCATATTTAAATTTCATTAATAAGCACAAAAAAACTTAATACTTACAATATAACAAGATTTTTAACCATGGATATTCACCACCACTTTACCATGGATATTATTAACCATATCATACCATGACCAAATACGATGGGTCATCAATACCACATGCCCAAAAATCATCCATCATTTCATAATCAAAATAATACTTACAATTAACAAGACTTTTAACTATGGATACTCAACCCCACTTTACCATTGATATTATTAACCATACCATGGGCCAATACCATGGCTCATAAATACCACATGCCCAAAATCCATCTCTTAGAATGAAAATATTTTATAAATAATTATTTTTAATTTAATTTTATTAAATTTTTGGGCCAAGAGACATTCCCCATTCCAGTATGGAAGAGTTGTTGTAATGTCGAGTTAAATTGTTTTATCGAAATATCATCAATACCACATGCCCAAAAATCATCCCTCATTTCACAATCAAAATAATACTTACAATTAACAAGACTTTTAACCATGGATACTCACCCCACTTTACCATGGATATTATTAACCATACCATACCATTGGCCAATACCATGGCTCATAAATACCACATGTGCAAAATCCATCTCTCAGAATCAAAATATTTTATAAATATTATTTTTAATTTTATTTTATTACATTTTTGGGCCAAGAGACACTCCCATTCCAGTATGGATGAGTTGTTGTAATGTCTAGTTAAATTATGTTATCCAAATATTTTGACCCGATCAAATTACATAAAAATAAAAAATAAAATTATTAATTAAAACATTTTGACTCAGTGAAATTATATTAAAAAAAAATTAAACTAAAAAATTAAAACTTAACTCTCGATTTACCAAGCTCCTAAAGGGATCCAATTTTTGATATCAAACATTTTTGATCCATAATGATTGTGTGGAACTAACCTTATTAATAAGGTTCATCTTTAAGGAACACGGCGAAAAAACCAATCAATCGATAGAATTAAATAAAAACTAACCTCAAGATCCAAAATTAGTAATAAAAACTAACCTTAACAACTAATTTTTAGTTAAGAAATTATAACTAATATAATCAATGTGTAAGAAATTTTTAAATAATTTATATTCATTATTAATTATTAATTATTAAATTATTAATTCATAAAGTATTAATTATTAAATAATATTTAATCAAAACTAATATTTTTTTTTTTTTTCTCCATAAGACTGCGCTAATTTATATTACAAAAAACCAAAATTACATCCAATTTTACAAAAGGGCCGTAGCCTCGCATCTCCGAAGAGATTTTCCCATGATTAGCCATTCAGAGCCACACTGGTGCAAAAAGGGACCAGTTTCTTCCTTCCGACATAACCAACATTTAAATCGACACAACAGGCTTTTGAGCCAACACAGTGGACACATAACTTGACACGATGGACCCATAACTTGACATAGTTGACACGTAGACTGACATTGTAGACACATAAACCTTCACGGTGGACATTGACCCCATAACAGACAGACAAAGTAAGCAGAAAGAGATGGACCGAGAGTAGCGTTCCTGGCCGTGAGAACAGAGAGGCTTCTGAGCTAATCCTCATCAGTAGTGTGAGGCTCATCCGTCGCTAAACCCTTGAGCTTCTTATCTTCCTCCGCGTCTGGGCGCATCATCCTCTGAGCCGGCTCACTGGGGCCAGCCTCTTCAGCTTGAGTGGGTCGTCTCATATCAACTCTGGGAACCTGCATATCCACCCTTGGCACCGTCAGGTCGTCCCGTGGCCCCCGGAGGTCGCTGCAATGCTCCACAGTGACTGAAACGATGAGCGTATTATTCTCCAGCGTGCAGGGGATGCGATATCTGACGGCTGGATGCTCCCTATGACCGCAATCCAGGATTTCTCCCCTGCCTCTTTCATTTCTACGGCCAACTGTTCTGCTCGGACTTCTGTTCTGCTCAGACGTAATATCCACTGAGGAGGAGGGCGAAATGGCGGGCCTCTGAGTAGCAGAGCGACCCCTAGAACCGCCGCGTCGACTGCTCATCCTGAGCCTTTCAATTGGCATCCTTCGACTGTCTCCCGTATCAGTTTCCCTCTGAGAAAGCTTACACCTTGCCAGAGAATGTTTTGTCTCTGCCAGAATTTGCTCAAACCGCTTGGAAGAATGCGGGAATGCAACATGGGGTTCGAACTTATTGAGCTCCATTCTCCCTGTCCGATGCTGCGCATTGAATGGCGCCTGAACCAGACTTGACATCCCAATGAAATCGCCTTCCGCATTGAATGGCGCTTGAGCCAGACTTAACCTCCCGATGGCTTCACCCTCCGTCACAGTAAATGCATCAGCGTGCTGGTATATGGTGGCTCGTCCGGGCTGACAGCTGCCCATGTGACGAGCCACCTGCCGCTCACACGTCAAAGACACCCGCATCCGGGGAATCAAAACTAATATTAATAATTAGTTTTTGGATAATATATAAGAAATTATAACTAATAAGAAATTATTAAATTATTAATAATAAATATTATTAATTATTGAATAACTATTTATAAAACAAAAGAGAAAGAAACAAAAATATTTTTTTATTTTAACTTTTATTATTATCTTAGCATAAAAATATAAAAATAAAAATAAAAATAGAAATAAAAATTATATTATAATAATAATAATAATAAAAATGAAAAGGCAGTAACTCAACTCGAATATTAATACTAATAAATTTAATTTGATTTAAATAATAAAATTAATTCATTATTTTAATTTATTTTATATTTTTATTTTATATATTTACTCATTTATTTTTTCTTCTTATTATCTATTTTGTTTAGAATAATTAAGTTTAGCTTTATTATTATTGGAATTCCTTTTTTATTAAAATAATAATACTAAGAAAATTAATTTAATTCATTTTTTACAACTAATTTCTAAGTGTTATTTTATTTACATTAAAAAATTGAATGATAATTTTTTAGTCAAAACTAGCTATTATATTTTAATGGTTAGAAAACATCTCTTTACATCTATTTAATTTGATGTCTTGATTTGGTTCTTCATCTTGCCCTGAAGATGAAAGATCTCTCAACATTAATAACAATATCATCATTAATGATATTTGCTTGGGGTAGCTCAATTGGCAATGGTCGTGGAAATGAAGTCTTACCGAACTGGAAGTCTTGAGTTCAAATCTTGTGCTATCCCCCCAATCGAGGTGAGAAGTTGGACATGATGAAGATGTAGTCCTACCACGCCTACATAAAAAATAATGATGTCAATGATGTCCGCTTGGGATAGCTCAATTGACAATGGTTGTGGAAATGAAGTCTCACTGAATCGTAATTGGCAATGGTCGTGGAAATGAAGTCTCACTGAATCAGAAGTTTTGAATAAAGGGTTAAATTTCGCCTTGGCTCCAAGAAATATTCCCATTGAAGACATCATTTGCAACATCGAATATGGAATCAAGGACCTTCTTGATAATAATAAGGAAGTGGGCTTGGAACACGAAGCGATTGCGAGAGGCGGAGCGGAGGCGAAACGGCATCGACTAGGGTTTCAGGTTACTGAGGAATTTTCCCCATGGAGGGACGCAGAGGAGGGAGCTCCACTCCATCCTACAAGGAGGCGGTGGCCGGCAAGGGCAAGAAACCTCTGGATAAAGGCAGAGGTAATGCTGAGGAAGAACGAAGAAACAGGGAGGAGGAAACAGAAGGCACCAAACCGAAGGAGAATGATGGCACAAAAGACAAGGAGGAAAACGATAAAAAACAGGGAACAAAAGACAAAAATCAGAAGGGACCATGTAAACCCAAGGCTGAAATCACTCCTAGAGTAGTTTTAAATGATCCAGCGCTGCAGGCGCACAGGGACCACATGTGGACTTATGCAATCATATGCAAATTCATGGGGTTATGGCCCAATGAAAAAGCATTACAAACATGGATCAGATACCACTGGAAGCCCAAAGGAAGCATTGATCTTCATCTGGGGTCCAAGGGTTTCTTCACTATGGTGTTCACCAACATTGAAGATAAAGACAGAGTGTTTGAAGGTGGCCCATACTTCTATGCAGCAGCAGGGCTCTACATGAGACCTTGGATGATGAATTTCGTTCTGGAGAGGGAAACTTTTACTTCAGTCCCGGTTTGGGTAAGACTCTATTCTCTACCTCTGGATTACTGGCAAACAAAATCGCTAGCTGCCATAGGCAATAAATTAGGATGGTTTGTCAAAGTTTCTGAAGCCACAAGGAGGGGAAAATATACCTCCTTTGCAAGGATCTGTGTGGAAATGGATCTATCTGGGGCTCTTCCGGATGAGATCATCTTGGAGGTTTTTGATGAGGATTGGGTGCAGACAGTAGACTACGAGCATATCCCTTTTAGATGTCACAGATGCCATGAACATGGGCACCTTCTAAGAGACTGCCCTCTCAGTAAAGCAGAAAACAAAAACAAAACTAACACATTGAAAGACACAGACAACTTTCACAAAGTAGCTCATAAAGGAAAAAGCGGCAAAAAAGGGCCAAAGCAACACCAGGCTGAAGGACAAAAAGCTAGTCAGAATCAGTTCCAAGTACTCGAAGAGGATGAAGAAATAGCAGTAGAAGATCAAATAATGAATGAAGGTTTTGAGAAGAAGGAGAAGGAAGAAGGTAATGATCAAACACAGGAACACGAAAAACAGAAAGGGATCATGTTGAGTGATTCAGAACTGGAAATGGATCAGGAAATGACCCAGAGTGAGATGGAAACAGAGGACAATGAGCTTTAGGAGATTCTTGAAAGAGAAAACCTAGATCTAGAAGGGTTCTTGAATCAGGGAACTACTGGTGGGGTAGAATCACTACCACAAGAAGAGTTCAATCGAATACAATAGTTATTCTTATGGAAAACTCAGGCAAAGGGTTGGGAGGAAGTAAACAACATTGAAAGACAAAGTAATGAAGGGGTGAAAGCAGTAAAAACGACTCCGGGGTTAGCACCAAGAAATCCAGGAAAAAAAAGAGGTAGGAAAAAGCAGAACGAGCTACTGATGGAATGTGGAAAGCTTATGATAGACTCAGGTAAGATGAAAGATCTAACCAGTTACTCCTTTACCAATCTTTAATTATGAAGTTCACAACTTGTAATATTATAGGTCTAGGTAGCAAAAGAAAGCAGAGAATGCTGAATAACAGAATGAAACAGGCAGCTCCGGATATAATTTTTGTCCAAGAAACAAAATGCTCCATTCAAAAGTTAAGGCAAATACATAGTAAATGGCTCAATAGATTTGAGTTTCTAGAAGTTAAAGCTGAAAATACAGCAGGGGGTATCCTCACTCTCTAGAATCCCCAAAAAATTGGAATAATTGATGCGGAGGCATCAAGGAACTATTTATCAGTGGTCATTCAGCCTGTAGGGGATAGAAATACTTATCTAGTCATGAATGTTTATGGCCCTCAAAGGTTAGATGACAAAATCAGGTTTATAGACTCCTTGGTGGATCTCAGGTTCAGGCATGCAGGTTTACCTTGGGTCATAGGAGGGGACTTCAATATGATCAGATCTCTCTTGGAGAAAAAAGGGGGCACAAGAGCTCTAAACAAAGATTCCTCAGCCTTCCAAACCTTTTTAGAGAACATGAAGCTTGTTGATATTGAGACAAACAATGGCCTCTGCACTTGGAATAATAAAAGAGGAGGGGATTCCCAGGTAGCCTCCAAGTTAGATAGATTCATGATCTCTGAGGATCTCATGCTTATAGACAAGGAAATAATAGCAGGAATTCTCCCTTTTGGAGGTTCAGATCACTGGCCGGTTCAAATGGAGATCAAGGGCATAGGTACCCCTAGAAATTGACCTTTCAGATTTGAAAATATTTGGCTTTCACACCTAGAATTCATCAGCAACATTGAAAAATGGTGGGCGGAAGATTTGCAAACTCAAGGATCAACAATGTTCCTGCTACACAAAAGATTAAAGCACATCAAGATGAAGCTAAAAGCTTGGAACAAGAATGAATTTGGAAATATCTTTGTAGGTAAGAAATCGATAGAAAATAAAATGCTGGAGCTCAATCAAGCTTTGATCAAGGAGGGCTTTGATAAGAAAAAAAATGAGCAAGTAGAGAAACATCATCAAGAATGGGAAAAGTTGTGTAAACAAGAGGAAATTTTTTGGAAACAAAAATCTAGAGTTCAATGGCTAAAAGAAGGAGAGCGCAACACTAAATTTTTCCATAAATCCACCATTGCAAATAGGACTCACAACAGGATCTTTGTGATCAAGGATGAGGATGGGCAGATACTTCAATCCCATGAGGAGATAGAAGCAGTGTTAGTCAGGCACTTCCGAGGTATTGCCCAGGAAGACATTTTAGTAAGGGAACCGTTCATTAAGGACATCACTAAGCACATTCCTAAGTTGGTTTCCAGAGAGGATAATTGTAATCTCAACAGACCTGTAACCGAAAAGGAGGTCAGTGAGGTTCTCAAGGAGATGCAAAATGGCAAAGCTCTAGGTCCAGATGGATTCAATGTGGACTTCTTCAAAGTTTGCTGGAATATTGTCAAAAAGGATATTCTAAGGGTTGTGGAAGATTCCAGGCTGAACAGAACTATTTTGAAGGCTCTCAATACCTCCTTCATCACCCTAATTCCAAAACAGGATAATGCTCAAACGCCAGAGAGGTATAGGCCCATCGCTTTATGCAATGTGGTTTACAAGATAATTTCCAAGGTAGTGGCCAACAGACTCAAACCTTTGTTGCCTACGCTAGTTTCGGGGGAACAATCTGGTTATGTGGAGGGCAGACAAATACTAGATAACATCATTCAAGCTCACGAGGTGGTTCACTCATTAACCAGTAAAAGGAAAGCAGGTATGATAATGCAATTGGACATAGCCAAAGCATATGATAAAGTGAACTGGACATATATCAAAAGAGTACTTATTGCGTTTGGTTTTGATCATAATTGGGTCAGATGGGTCATGGCCCTGGTGACCTCCTCCAGCTTTTCAATTTTAGTTAATGGTTCTCCCTCTGAAATTTTTCTTCCGTCTAGAGGACTCAGACAGGGTGATCCACTCTCTCCTTTTCTCTTCATCCTTATGATGGAAGGGCTAGGGCGGACCATCAAGCATGCTAAAGTAATGGGCAAAATTCAAGGACTCCAACTATCGGAGAATGGTCAAGCTCTGACTCATCAACAATTTGTTGATGATACCATGTTACAGGGAATTCCCACAGTCAAGGAAGCGCTTGCTTACAAACAAATTTTGAATGACTTTGCTAAGGCAATAGGTATGGAAGTCAATCTTTCCAAATCAAAAATTTTCTTCTTTAACACCCATATAGCCATTCAGAGAAATGTCTCCAGAATTCTTGGCTTTCAAAGAGAATCCCTCCCCTCTAGGTATTTGGGAGTCCCTCTTACGGCTAAACCTTTGCACAAGAGCATTTGGGAACCGTTAACTATCAAGATGCAAGATAAGGTCAGGAATTGGACAATCAGATCTTTAAATCTGGCTGGCAGACTGGTTCTTACAAAGGCAGTGCTCCAAGCTATCCTAGTCTTTATGCTATCAGCTCTCCCAGCTCCAAAAGGAGTCTTACAGAAATTTAGAAATATCCAAAGAGATTTTCTTTGGGGCAAGGAGGAAACTAGGAAAAAATGGGCTTTAGTCTCATGGGAGAAGATCTGTAAACCCAAGAATCAAGGAGGACTAGGATTGGATGATCTAGAGATTCTTAGTAAGGTTCTTGTGGCCAAACTTTGCTGGCGGTGGGTTAAGGATCTTAAGGCCCAATGGGCAAGTATCTGGAAGGAAAGATATGGCAGCTCCTGGCATCCTTCTGAGTTAATAAGAATGTTTGGAAACATGAAGGGCTCTCCCATATGGAACAAGGCCTGGGAGAACAGAGAGGTGGTTCAAAAAAACAGCTTCTGGGAAATCAGAGATGGAGATCTGGCACTCTTCTGGGAGGATAAATGGCAACAAGAACCAACACTATTGAAAGAGGAATTTTTGGGCCTCAAGCATGAGACAGACAACCAAGGTTTAGTAAAGGTTAAGGACTTTTGGGAGCAAGCTCACAATACAGGAAAATGGAGAACATGGAGAAAGATAGATGGCAGAGAGGATAAAACCCTTAACAGTAGAGCGGAGACCCTAAAGAGGATGTTGGATCAGAGGATGATTTTAGTCACGGAAGGACAGGATCAACTAAGATGGGGTAACAATAAAGAGGGAAGTTTTAATATTAAGGAAGCAAAAGGTATTCTCCTTGGGCTGGAATCCCCAGCTCTGGTTAGAACCTGGCAGAAGCTATGGAGGCACAAAGGCTGGATGAAGATCAAACTCTTTATGTGGCTGGTTCACCACAGGAAAATCTTAACATGGGACAATATTAGAAAGAGAGGTATGCTGGGACCTTCCAGATGCCAGCTCTGTGAAGCCCAAGAGGAGACATTGGAACATCTTCTCAATAGTTGCATTTTCACCTCAAGGTTATGGGACATTTTTGCCACCATCTTCAATCAGTCAGATAGAGACAAAGAAAGTATTACTAACACCTTAAATAATTGGAGGAATAATTTTTCGGATTATGAAGTTCTTAACTTTGCCTGGGCTCTTTTGCCAAGTTTCATCATATGGAATGTGTGGAAAGAAAGAAACAAAAGAATTTTCAAAGAAGAGAAGAATTCCTCGCTTCTCTTGTTTGAGCAGATCTTGAAACAGCTTAAAGAAACAGTTGGCACCACAGTAAGGGATCTCCCCAAAAATCCTCCCTCAGAGGCTGAATTGAGAATTCTCAGGCAGTTAGACATGCAAGGGCTTGTTCCACAAAGTCTAGACAGGAAAAAAATAATGAGGGAAATGATTAAAGATTTCTGGAATCCCCCCCCCCCCCCCCCCCCGTTTTTTGAAGTATAACATCGATGGAGCTTCAAAAGGCAACCCGGGAATGGCTGGCTTCGGAGGAGTTCTTCGGGATGAAACCGGAAGCATCATCTCCCTCTTTCATTGTCATTTAGGAAAAGCCACCAACAACATGGCAGAATTAATGGCATTGGAACAATGCTTAGAATTCCTGAAACAGGACAACTGCCATAATGTGATAATAGAAGCCGATTCAGAGTTAGTCATCAACGTGGCCAAGAGAATTAGTCATGGAACAGGGCTGGAAAAAGTTACAAAACACTGGAGGCTAACAAGAGTTCTTCATAAAATACAGGAACATCTTCAGGAACTTCGCACACTTAGATTCATCCATGTGCACAAAAAGGCCAACAAATTGGCAGACATTCTTGCCAACCAAGGTGTCAACTATAAGGACAACAGAATTTCGATGGGTTGGCTGGCAATGTCGCAGAGCAACCTAAAAGAACTTTGCCATAACTAGGCGGAAGAGGATAAAGAAGTGTATCAAAACAAAACTAAGGAAGCCAATACGCAATGAACAGATTTCTGCAGGGTTCTCTTTTTTGGGCGGACAGGTCTACGATGGATGGTTGGCCAGGGTTGGCCTTTTCAGCTTTGGTTATTACAATCCTGAATTTCCTCGGTGTCTGGAGCAGGGTTTTCTCAGTTAGGAGAAAAGCGAAGAGTAATAATCGACAGCCCCGTTTTGGCAGCAACATTCCTCCTTTTTTCCAGTACCGGGAGAAAAAACCACTTCACGAATGGTTTTGGAGCGCTCGCACCACTTTCAAGCCGAAGGTGGTTTTTTTTTTTTGGCAGCGATGCCATACAAATCTTGACACATGGATGAGGGCCCGGTCTGAAAACCACCCTCATCGCACACTAAAGTCCGATATTTTCAGTCGTGCGATTTGCTGCTCAGCCGTCCAATTCAGTGAGAATGATCAACGATCTGGATGGAGCGAGCGGTTTGGTGGGGTCGGAGGGTTAAACATCGTGCTTTTTCATGGTGCGATGTGTATCTCCATCATCATATTTAAGAAGAAAAATGAATGGCAGCAATTAAAAGGCAGGTTGGGGTTTGTTGGTGCAGGTATTTGTGGGGAGGGTTCATATGCCCTGCGACTCCCATGGCCTATTTTTGTATGTACTCTAAAATGTTTGGCGGGAACCTTTTGAGGCTTGAGGGCTTTGATTCTATAGGACATCTTCATATTTTGCCTTAGACCACATAGTGTGGTGGAATGTGTAAATATTGTAAATTCTGTTTGATTTAATGATATAGAAGGTACGACTCTTGCTCAAGCAAAAAAAAAGATTGGAAGTTATTAGGCAAGATTGCACCATTATTCTTAGGAAAGCTAGGCCTCCTAAGAGCAACATTAAAATAAGTGAGTTTCTTTCTCTTAGGTCCTTGAAATATAACCCAAATGTTGTCGTTCTTAAGCCCGACAAAGGTGGGTTTGTCGTTATTTTGGATAAAGTTGGTTATGTTAGCAAAATGTTAAACCACCTGTATAATAGTAGGAGTTACAAGAAAATCCCAACGAATCATATTCAAATTTTTTCTAAGGGGGTCATCAATGTTGTTAAATATAACTCTGCTCTTAGCCCCCTTAGCAAGAAGCTTATTGAGTGTAACCCTCTCACCCCTAGAATTTATGGTCTTCCTAATATTCATAACAATGGGGTCCCCCTAAGACCTATTGTCAACACAATAGGTGGGCCTACTTATCTTCTTGCCAAGTTCTTAGCTCAAAAGCTCAAGCCTCTAGTTGGCCACACAAGCTCCTTTGTTAAGGACTCTGCTTCCTTTGTTAATCTACTTAAAGGTATCATGCTAGACCCCGGGGATTTGCTAGTTAGCTTTGACGTTATGTCCCTTTACACAAAAATCCCCATTAATGAGGCCGTTAATGTCATAATTCAGATTGTCGATGACGACACTGTCAAATTAGTTGATCTTTGCCTGATTTCTACCTTTTTCAGCTTCTAGGGTGATTTCTATGAGAAAACATGTGGAGTTTCCATGGGTTCTCTGCTCTCTCCTGTTGTTGCTAGCTTATTCATGGAGGATTTTGAGACCAAATCTTTGGCCTCTACTCAATTTCAACCCAAGCTCTGGAAAAGTTTTGTAGATGATACTTGTGTTGTTTGGCCCCATGGTCATGAGAAGTTGGATATGTTCCTTGTTCATCTTAATTTTCAATCGGACTCCATAAATACCACAATGGAGGTTGAAGTTGATGACAACCTTCCTTTCCTTGATGTTCTCCTCTCCAGAATGGACAATGGCTCCTTATCATACCAGGTGTTTCACAAGAAAACTCACATAGAACAATATCTTCATGCCAATTCTCATCATTTCCCAACGCAAAAACTCGGAGTTCTTAACACCCTTACTACTTGTGTGCTGAGGGCCTCTGATGAAAACCACCTAGAAGATGAGAAATCCCACCTTCTGAATTTTTTTTGAAAACAATGGCTATAACAAACATTAAGGTCTTATAGTTTTTCAAAATGTCTGTAAAGGTTCTTCGATTAAGAAATCTCATGATGAACATTTTTCAAATGTTCTTCTTCCATTCATCCATGGAACCATCGATAAGATCGCTCGTGTTCTTAAGAAGAATAATGTCACTGCCACCTTCAAGCCCCTTAATATTATTAGGAGCTCCCTTAGATCTATTAAGGACCCTGTGAACCCTAAAGACATGAAAAGGGTTTATTCAATCCCCTGCTCATGTGGGATTCCCTACATTGGAGAAACTGGTCACTCCATTAATATGAGAATTCAAGAACATGCAATAGAAATTAGGTATAATCACTCTTGCTCCTCAGTTATTATTGAACATGCAAAGAAAACTAAGCACTATGTCTGCATTGAGGATTCCAAGGTCATTGTGAAGATTGATCATTTCCACCATAGGAAGTTGAGAGAGGTAATTGAAATTAAGAAGCAAACCAAAAAGCTCAATAGAGACGATGGTTGGAAATTAAGTAAGGGTTAGATTACTACACTTTCCTTGTGATTATTTATTTTCTTTTATATATATATATATATAATTTTTTTTTTTTTTTAATGCTATTATAATAATATATATATATATATATATATATATATATATATTCCGTTTTAAACTATATTAATAATAATTATTTAATAATTAATAATATTTTAAAAATTAAGAATTTAATAATTAATAATTAATTTAAATTGCTATTAATTTAATAATTTCTTACGACTAAATTAGTTATAATTTCTTATATATTAACTAAAAACCAGTTGTTAATATTAGTTTTGATTAAATATTATTTAATAATTAATAATTTTTTACCAGTTATAATTTTTTAAACAAATTGTTTTTATTAAATAATATTATAATAATAATTCTGAAATTTGATGCATCTCGGTGCTATTTAACTCTGATGATTGATTAATTTTAATTCTATTGATTGATTCATTTTCATCTTGGTCCTGAAGATGAACCTTAATAATTATATGTGATTAATCAGAAAATTATTTTCAAACTAGAGGTGCAAATCTTTTTTCAAGTTTTTCACTTAGAAAAAAAAAATTACACATTGAAGAATTTAATCCCCTATGAACTTGATAGATCCATAATTAAAATAAATTTAAACTAGTTTATATGAAATCAAATATTATTATTATCAAAATTTATCTTACTTTTTTTTTAAAACTTAAATTTTTATTTAATCTGACTATAAATAATTGTATAATATAATGTGTATTATTACTTTTTCCATTAATGTTTCCAGTTAAGATCCAATTTATTTAGTTTTCATATTTTTTTAATCATTGTAATATATAGAACGGGTGTGTAATGATTTAGTTAGGATGTATTTTCATTTAAAGGTGTTTTAAGTGGGTTATCTAAAATGGTATGGAAAAAATTAAAAATAAATTTTAAACACCCATACGTGCGAAAGAATTATACTCCTAGAACATTGATATGTAAAGCTGTTCAATCATATTAACTTTTGATAAAAAAAATAATTTAATAAAACAATTATTTTATTTTATAATGTTATATTTTATTTTAATAATAAATTCTATAAATTTATAGTTTTTTTTGTAAAGGTTCAGCAGGACTTTATATTAATAGAATACAGTAAAATACATGATGCAGAGTGGGAGTCGATGGGACCTCCCTGTGTCTGCCTTTGTACAGCTGAGCTGGTCTAGTCTCTGCTTTTTTTTTTTTGAATGGATCGTTTACAGCTTGTGGAATTATTGATAGATGCATACATAGAAGAATCAAGGGAACTCGGCATCCGTTAAGCTCGATGGTCTGCATTGTTTATGGTGTTGCATTTTGCTCTGAGTTCCCCCTCCTCCAAGTCTTTCCAGAGGATGTGATAATCTTCAAGATTGGATTGAACGTCGACGTTGGCTATGGTGTCGGCCAGCTTATTTGCTGTTCTTCGGACCACTTGAAAGGTGACACCTTGAATGTTGCTGAGATGGCCCTGCAGATCCTTCAGGATTGCCGAGAGCCTCCAACTGGGTGTTAGCTTGTCCACTTGCGTGCCGTTTTGGAGTTTTCTCATCATCTTGATGACAATCTCCGAATCTCCTTCCACCACCAGAGGTAGAAATTTGTAGCAGTCAGCCAGGGTGATGCCTTTGATGAGAGCGATTAGCTCTGCAGCATTGTTGGTATTTGTGCCCAGATTGCCATGGTAGATAAGATGGATGTTCCCGGTGTGATCCCTGATTGCTCCACCATACCCAGCTTTCCCCGGGTTTTGCTTTGACGCCCTGTCAAAGTTCAGTTTGAATGAAGGAAATGGAGGCGTACCCCATTTATCCTGCTTCATCGCAGCGGTGGCCTAGTTCCTGCCCGTGGGGGTGGTCTCGGCTTTGAGATTTAGGATCTGGATGATCCTTTGGTCATTCGGAGACGTGTTCCCCTCTTGCAGCGTTCTGTCCATGGCCTGGATCAATTATGTGATTCGCTGTCGTGTTTTTCCAGTTAGCCTTTCCACTGTCGGCGCCGAGTTCTTGAAGATTCGAGCATTTCGCTCTTTCCATATGATCCATGCAATGGCTCCCGGAATAAGGTTCCATGCCCTGTTGACCAGATTATTGGGGGATATGGAGGATTGCCAATTGCTCAGTGTAAGGCCGATCGAATTTCTGTTTCTGTTGGATTGTCTGAATACAAAGGCCATGTCATCCCAAAGAGAGCAAGCAGTGGGGCAGGTGTTGAGAATGTGATTGAGCGTTTCCTGATCATTCTCACAGAGGACGCATCGGGAGGGCCCTATGAAACCCCATCTCTGTAAATTGTCCCAAGTGAGCGCTCTGTTATGCAGGACCAGCCAAGAGAACAGCGTTATTTTGGGCCACGTTCCTATACTCCAAAGAGCGTGCCATTTGGGGTCCGGTTGCCAATCAATAGAAGCAGCTATGATTTTGTATACTTCTTTGAGGTTGAAAGTTCCTTTAGGATTATTTCCCCATCGAAGGATGTCTTCTCTATTCGAACTGAGGATTTTGCACTGGTCTAGTTGTTGTAAGAGAGGTTCTATATTCTCATTGCGGTCTTGAGTTAGCCATTGCTCTTTGGCTAGCCATTTTTGCCATGTGGTGGCCGATGTTCGGGGTTGCCAGTAGTCTGCTACCCTTCTCAACCCTGCCTCTTGCATGTCATTTTTAAGAGTAATCCAATCTGGGTGGTCCAGGGGGGGGAGTTGCTGCCAGGGATCCTCCCAGAAGAGGGCGGTGTTGCCCTGGTGCACTTCCCAAAAGCTGTGCTTCTGAACAATATGTTGATTTTCCCATACTTTATTCCAGAGGGGGGATCCTTGAGTATTACCAGTGAGCTTGATGAGGTCTTTGTCCTGGACTTGATTTGTATACTTTGCTTTCCACAAGGTGCCCCATAGGGAATTAGGATTTTCCACCCATCTCCACCAGATTTTCGCTGCTACAGCCTTGCTTAGGATTTCAAGATCTCTTAAGCCCAGTCCTCCTGCCAGTTTTGGTTTACATATGTCTGTCCACTTGAGGAGGGCCCATTTGCGCTTCTTAGAATCTCCATTCCAGAGGGAGGACCGCTGGATGTTTCGGATGGATTTATACACTGCTTTAGGCGTTGTTAGGGCCGAGAGCATGTAGGACGGCATTGTTTGGAGAACTGATTTGACCAACACCAGTCTGTTGGCAATGTTTATGCCTCTGTGAGTCCAACCACTTAATCTGGCCTTCATTTTGTTGAGGAGATCTTCCCAGTTTGCAGCTTTGGGGGCATATTCTGAAAGTGGGATGCCAAGGTATTTGGTTGGAAGGGACTTCCTCTGAATTTTGAGAATTTTGCTGAGATTTCTCTGCACAGGAATAGAAGTGTTGAAGAAAAACAATTTGGATTTTGTTAGATTGATCTCCATACCTCAGGCCTCCGTGAATGTTCTTAGCACCTTGTTGAAGGTTCGAGCTTCCTTCATCGTGGGGGTTCCCATGAGCATTGTGTCATCTACAAATTGTTGATGCGTTACTATGGGGCCTTGATGCGCAGCTTTGATGCCTTTGAGCTGATTCTTTTGGAGTGCTTGGGATAGAGATCTTCCGAGACCCTCTGCCATGATGACAAAGAGAAAAGGCGACAAGGGATCTCCTTGCCTTATACCTCTGGACGGGAGGAATGGTTGTAGGGGGCCTCCATTCAGCATGATTGAAAAGAAAGCTCCTGAGACCATTTCCATTATCCAGTTTATCCAAATCTGACTGAAGCCAAAAGCCTGGAGGATTGCTCTGATGTATGTCCAGCTAATTTTGTCAAAGGCCTTGGAGAGGTCAAGCTGAATGAGCATACCAGGAATCTTTTGTGTTTTGATAGAATGCAGCATTTCCTGGTTGAGAATTATGCTGTCGGTTATCTGTCTACCTTCAACATATCCTGACTGTTCTGGAGATATGATTGAGGGAAGGATAGGTTTGAGTCTGTTGGCCATCAATTTTGAGAGGATTTTATAAATGACATTGCAGAGGGCTATTGGTCTGAACTTGTCGGGGGAGTCAGCATGATCAGATTTTGGAATTAGGGTGAGGAAGGTGGCATTGATGGCCGGCAGCACTCGCTTGGTTCTATGAAAGTTCTTAATTAGATTGAAGAGGTCGGCTTTGATAATGTGCCAGCGAGCTTTGAAGAATTCAATTGTAAAGTTGTCTGGTCCAGGGACTTTGTCACTGGCCATGGTGAAGACGACTTCTTCAATCTCCTGCTTAGTGAACTCTCTTAAGAGAAGGGAGTTTTTCTCCTCCGTAACTAAGGGGGGAATAGCATCAATGACTTTGTTGATAGGTTGGGTTCTATCATGATTGGGATTAGTGAGAAGTGACTTGAAGTATGAGTTTAGTTTAGATCCTATTTGCTCTGTGGTAAAGATCTTAGCCCCATTAGCTTTTGTAAGGGATAGAATATGGTTGTTGGCTCTATGTTGAATGGTTGATTTATGGAAGAAGCTTGTGTTGCGTTCCCCATGTTTTAACCATTGCACCCTTGATTTTTGTTTCCAGAGCAGCTCTTCTTGTCTTAGCCTTTCTTCCCATTGCTTTTGAAGGTTTGATTCTTGAGCTAACCTTTCCTCAGTAGGCCCGTCCTTGATCATTGTTTGTTGGAGGCCCGCCATTTTTTCCTCGAGCTCTTTTTTGGCTTGAAAAATGTTACCAAAAGTGGTCATGTTCCAGCGTTTGAGATTGGCCTTGATGATCTTGAGCTTTTGCTGGAAGATGTACATGATGTTATCACTCTCTACAGTGGTTTGAGTCCACCAGCTCTGTATATTTTGCACGAAGGTTGGATGATCTATCCAAAAGCCTTCGAATCTGAAAAGCCTGTTTTGAGGCTTGTCCATATTGGTGAAGTGCATCTGCACTGGCTAGTGGTCTGATCCCCCAATAGGCAGAATGTTGGCTTCCATGTCTAGATTCTGGAGCATGATGGATTCAGAGATGAGGAACATGTCAAGCCTTGATGCAACTTGCCTATTTCCCCCTTGCTTATTTTTCCAAGTATATAGACCATTGACTGTGGGAACATCAATGAGTTTAGATGCAACTATGAAGGTATTGAAAGCTTCCGCATCTTTATCCAGTCTTCTTAAGCCTCCTTTCTTCTCTGCTAGGGTGGTGATCATGTTGAAATCACCACCTAGGATCCAGTGGTTGGCTCCATGGTGTTGTCGGATCTCGTCCAAGTCTTCCAGCATCTTGAACTTTTCCTGGAGTCGCTGAGGTCCATACACATTGGTAATGCATATCGTGTGCTTTGAGTCTGGCATGTTGAAGATGACTGATAGCGAATGCTTAGTGGACAGAGCATTTTGCATGAAGAACTTGTTTTTATTCCAAAACATTAAAAGCCCTCCTGCTTGCCCAATGGCGTCTGTGCTTATGCAATGATAGCCTTTTGCAAAGAGTTTCTTAAGCGTCTCTATGCCGTTGGAGGAGCATTTGGATTCTTGTAGAAGGACAAGGTCTGGAGATTGCGTAAAAAGACGGTTTTTTAGGATTCGTCTTTTGGAGGTGCCATTTAGCCCTCTGATATTCCAGGTTGTAATCTTCATTGAGTAACTTTTGGTGTGGATAGGACCAGAGCCCTAATTTTTCCTTCATTGATTAGGTGCCTTCCAAGTTCTTGTATTTGTTGTTTTGTCGATTTTCTCCCCCTTTTTCTTCCTGGACCTTTCGGCTTGTATTGGTCCAGGTCCAGGTTGGCTTGGATGCCTATTTGGCTGCTATTTCCCCATTGCTTTTTGGCTGCATTCTGGTTGAGATATTCTAACTGCAGGTATGCCATTTCAATTTTCTCCAAGTGTTCCTGGGGAATGGCATTCACTCCCTGTTTGGACCATTGCTCGTTGACCTCATGGAGATCTAGGTCACCTAGGATCTCTTCCAGGGGATTGGTAGGAGTAGTTGAGGGTGGCCGGTCTGGATGAGTTTCTATGCAGGGAGGGGCATGCATTGGGACATGGCTTGCATCGATCTGGCTGGGATTGGGCTGTGGGTTTTGAAGCTGTGTCTCGGCTTGGGGTGAGTCATGGTTTGGGATGGAGATGATTGAAGGGCTTGATGATTGAACCTGCCTGGGTGGATCTTGAGCCGTGGGGGCAGGGGATTCCAGAGGGTTCTCGTTTGGATCAAGGTTGCCCAGTACTTCAAAGCTATTCGGCTGGGTGGGGGTCGGGTTGGAGGAGTGTTTCAGAGGATTTTTTCCTTTCTGCCTTTTGTTTTTCCTGGAAACAGGGATGAAATCTGGGGGCGGGTTATCCACCTTGTCCGCTTTGGGTTGAGGTGGGGGTTGATTCTGGGGGCACCCATGACTAAGATGTCCATGCTGTCGGCATTTCCTGCATCTGAAAGGGATGTTTTCATAGTCGATGGATTGCTTCCAATGAATTCCTTTGTAGATCAGATCAATATGACCTGGGAGGGGTCCTGAGACATCCATGTAAATGCAGATTCTAGCATAGGCAGTGTATTTACCTTGAGATGTGAGATCTGAAGTTTTGATGAAGACGCCCAGTTGATTCCCGATGGCTTCCAAGATACGCTTATTCCAGTAATCCACAGGCAAGGAGTAGAGTCTGAGCCAAACTGGAACTTTTTTGAAATCTTCCTGTTCTGGAGCAAAGTTGGGCCTCTAGTACGTCATGTAGAGTCCCATCGAGTTGTAGAAGTATGGGCCTCCTTCAAAAGTGCGATCTCTATCATCCCTATGAGCGAAGATGACCGTGAAAAAACTTCTTGCCCCCAACTGAAGTTCATAGTTGCTTTTGGGCTTCCATTTCTGGTTTATCCACCAACAGAGAGCTTTTTCATTAAGTCGCACTCCCATGAAACGACAGATTAGGGCATGTTTACACATGTGATCTCTGTATTCTTCGATCCAGGGGTCTTCGATGATTAATGATGGTGTTTCCTCCGATAGCGGTTTGCAAGGGGACGGGCCTGTTGTCCAGTTTTGGCTGGGAATGTTCCCCGCAGCCGAAGATCCATTGGCCTTTGGAGTGTGGTTTGCCGCCGGAGCTTTGCCGTTGTCCCTGGATCGGGAGCCTGATGGGGTATTGATGGGCGCAGAAGGAAAGTTGCCGAATACGAAGGAGCCGAAGGCTGGGGGGGTCGATCCCCTGAAGGTGGTCATGGAGCGATGCGGCTGGGGTTTGTTTGCAGGATTTGGAAAAGCTTCAGAACCAGTCAACACTCATCAAACTTCATGCCAATCTCACTAAATTGTGAAATATTGATTTCTAATTACAATTATCAATTTTTCTCTATAAATTTATAGTTAACAAGTGCTTGCCGCTTAAAAAAATATTAAAAACAATTATAAATATCATCAGCCATCGTCGAATAAAACACTGATCGATAAAATACAATATTATAAATCCTTAAATATTAAATGAAATGATATCACAAACTAGCACGGTTGCTTTGGTGCGTAGAAATTATAATCTTATGTGCAGAAAAATCAGTAGCTTGTGTTTATTTTTTTAAACTTCGAATCTTAATCTAAAGATTTGTTTGTATTTACATATATAAAATGTTTATATTAGCAATATTCTATAAGACTGACGACTGATTTTTTGGATTTTTTTGGGGTCATACAACCGTTTTTAATTACGAGTATTTTCCCTATTAAATATATTTAATATTTTTAATTAAATTTTCAAATTCATTCTATATATATATAATTCTATGTCTGATATTGATATATTCCATGTCTTTGCCATATAATATTAAGAAGTGTTATTTTATATCCCACCATCATTCTTTTCTTTTTATAATCATGATAATTAATAAATAAATTCTCATGAACATAAATAATATATTTAGCATTTTTTTTAAGGATAAACCATCATATTGATTAATGTAAATTTTATTTATTTATTTATTATTAAATTTAAATTTATTTATTTTTAAATTAATATCTATTTATATATATATATATATATATATATATATATTAATAGGAAACCAACAAAATATTAATTATTACTTAATAAATAATATATGCTTTTTCTTATTTTTCTAATCAATTTAATTTAAAGTTGGGTCAAAACTTTAAAATATAATTTTAATTAATTAATAAAAATACATAATTTTGATACAATATATATCTATATATATTTATGATCTCTCTACGGTAATGCGGTAATAATTTAGGGTGATGTATTTACCATCTCTGCGGTCATAATTTATGATCTCTCTGCGGTAATAATTCACGATCTCTTTGCTGTAATAGAAAAACAATTTGGGGCACATGCGTTTGCGGTCCGACTTGCTGATATCAGGTACACACATTTTTTATATTTTTCTAATACATATCTGCTCGTATATTTTCAAGTATGAATAATTCACCACAATTACCAAAGATTACCAAAGGTAGACCTAGCACAGTTACTCTATAGAGCCTCTATGAGTATATAGAGTCTTTAAAGAAACATAGAGAAGAAAGAGAAGTCAAGCTACAAACAGAGTTAGCAGCCATGCTAAAAAATAAATTCACATCTCTTGAAGACAAGATCCAAAAACAAATAGAAAATAAAATAGAACTATTGGAGAATAAGATGGAGGCAATGGAGACTAGGTTGTAGGTTATAGAAAAACAAAACCAAGATATGAACCAAACATCCCAGCAAGTAGATGTTGATACTTTAGAGAGTCTTAAAATGAAGGACATGATTAAAGAGCTAGAAGAAAAAGTTAATAACCACCTCACCCTAAATAGTGTGGCAAGTAAATTAGATATCAAACCAATTAAAGATGAGATGAAAAAATTGATAGAATTAGACCATGAGCGTAACAAAAGGGCCTTGAACCTTATAATCTTCGGTTTGAAAGAGGAGGTAGACAAGGATACTTTAGCCATAGCCCAGACAAAATTATATAACAGATTATAAATTGAAACAATGTGTCTCATAGAAGCAACAAGGTTGGGGAAACTAATTGAGAATAAAGGAAGGCTGATTCAAATAAAGGTGAGCTCTACTGACCATAAGTATGACATACTTAGTGAAACCTCAAGTCAAAAAGGAACGAGAATATTTATAAATGAAGATCTCATTCCAGAAGATCAAGCAGAAATGAGAAAGGAGGTTCAAAAGGTAAAGAAAGCCAGGAAGGAAGGAAGGAAAATGGGCAATAATCAGAAATAGAAAAGTCGTTATTTGAGATAGAAACCAAAAAGATAATAATAAATAGAAATTCAACATGCTCCAGATTCTTTCTTGGAATTGTTGGAGCTTTCCATGGAACAAAGGCCCCAAGCTAAGTTGGATCTCGAATGATGTTGATATTATTTTGCTTGTTGAAACTTGGGAGCATGAAGAATCTAAGGTCCCTAACATAGATGGCTTTACATTATGGTCTACCTGGAATAAGAGATCCTCCCGTAGAGGCATTCGGGGTATAGCTTGTTACATTAAGAAGAACATCTCTCCCCATGCTAGGAATTATAAAAACGGCCCTTACAACCAATATAGTTGAATAGAAATTATTGACATCTATGATAAAAAGACCTACATAGCAATATGTTATTGCCCCCCCATCAATTCTAACTTCTATAAGAAAAAGAATCTAGATAAAAATAGTCCTTACAATGGTTTAGAGAATGATATTTCTAGCCTAGGGAATGAAGGCAATATCCTTTTAATGGGTGACTTTGATGCTCGAACTTCAAGAAACCAAGTTATTCTTCTAAGCAATCATTCCAACCCTAATCCTCTTTGGTTATACGAAGACCTTCCTCTGGCTAACCGGTACAAAAGGAGCTCTTAAGACCTCGGGGAGAATTTGTTTGGGTCAAAGCTAGTCAAGCTCTGTAGTGCTCAGAATCTCATAATTTGCAACGGTCTAAAGATGTGGCCCAATTCTAGCCAGATGACCTGCATCCATGGGCTTGGTAGCAGCTTGATAGACTATGTTATCTCCGATCTCCCTCTATACAACGAAATAACACATTTTGACATCTTAAACGACCACGAGCCTGACTCTGATCATAGGCCTTTACTTATAACTCTCAATTTTGTCATGCATAGAGATCCCATAGAAGATAATCCTTATAACCAAAAGAAGTTAATCTTTGATAGAAATAAAAAAGATCTCTTTCTAAATGAATTCAAAACTAATTTGCTTCCTTTATCTAGTATAGACAACATAGAAGATCTCTATCATAATTTTACTACAACCCTCTCATATTCTATTAACAAGTTCTCAATTCAAGTTTCAAGTAATAAAAGAAATAGCAAAACCAACCCATGGTATGACAAAGATTGTAAAAATGCGAGGAGAGCAATTAAGGAAGTTGTTGATGAATCTCTTAAAATTGGCAAGATAAAAATATACAAAGCCCTAACTAAAAGGAAAAAAAGACAGTATATTTGTAAAAGACAAGAGAATCTCTTACACCTCTCTAAGGTATCTCCTAAGAAATTTTGGAGGCAGATTCTAACTAGGAAAACTAAAGATAATAATAAAATTGCTTTACACCACTGGAATTCCTATCTTAAAAAGCTCTATGAATCTCCAAATGTCATGGATAACTTTGAAACCCTGCTCACAACGAAAGAAGTTTTCTCATTAGAAGACATTTATTTTGGGGTTAATCACTGGGCTAATGGAAAATCTAAGGACATTGAAGTTTACCAGGTGGAAATCTTAAAAATTGGAGGTCTTGTCCTCATCCCCCACATTCACAAGCTTTTCGATCAAAAGGTCAAGCAAGGGTTCCCTAAACCATGGAATCAAAGCCTCATTATCCCTATTTTTAAAAGTGGAGATACAAATAACCCCTCTAATTATCGGACAATTATGATCAACCCTCTCCTAGCCAAGTTATATGGTATTATTTTGGAAAGGAAGTTGAGCATATGGCTTGAAAGTGAAGGTAAGCGGGCTAAAGGCCAAGCGGGTTTTAGAAAGCAACAATCAACAACAAACCACCTCATTACGCTTAGGATCATTGTGGAGGAATGCCGCAATGATAAATCCAATCTCTTTTGTTTCTTTGTGGAATTTAGAAAGGCTTTCGATACGGTTCCTAGAAACAACCTTTGGAACAAATTAGAAGAGCTAAAGGTTCCTTTTGAGTTGAGAGCTGCCACTATAAGGTTATACAAGAATTTAATTGCCAAGTTAAAGAATAATGAGGGGTGGTCGAAAGATATTAAGTGTAATATCATAGTTAAACAAGGTTTCCCCCTCTCCCCTACCCTATTTGGCATTTACATCGACAAGCTAGAAGGTTGTTTAGAGGAAGCAGGATGTGCTGGCACAATCTTCGCTGGGATAGTCATCATCCTTCTTCTCCACACTGACGATATTGTTCTTCTCGCAACGTGCCTGTCTGATCTTGATAAGCAACTTATACTTCTTAAGGATTTCTGCTCTACCATGGGTATGATTGTTAACACTGACAAAACAAAAGTTATGATTATCAAATCCAAGAAGAACACTTACGCTAATTTTATGTATGACAATAGTAACTTGGAGGGAGTGTCTTCCTACAAGTACCTAGGAATTGATATTCGTCACAAGCTCAACTAGAACTATAGCATTGAGAAAAGGATTAATGGGGGATGGAAAGCTTATTTTGGTCTTGAAAATAGTTGTAAAACGACAAACCTCATAATGTGGGATAGAAAGAAATTCCTCTTTGAAACTTTAGTCACTTCGGTTATCTTATATGGATGTGAGGTTTGGGGTTGTAGCATCTCTAGAGAATCCTGGAGAAAGATTGAGCAAATCCAGAAGCGTTTTATAACATATAACCTCAAAATTAAAAGCAACACACCCTATCCTATTCTCCTTATAGAAGTGGGTATTTCCCCTATCGAGAGCCTAGCTATGACTAGGCTTCTGTTGTACAAGCACAAACTCAATAACATAGGAGACCATAGACTTCCTAAGCTAGCTTTAAATTCTAGCCAAAACCACCTAAGGCTCAAATGAGGTTGGTATAAAGACACCAAGGCCTGGTTAAACCATTGGGAGATCGACGCGAATGTTGCATTGCAAAACATTAATAACATTAAAAATATTGTTACTTCTAAGTTTAAAGAAAAAATGTGGTGTGAGAAAGATTTAGTAGCTAAAAGAAAATTAAGATATTATAAGGAGGTCATCAACCCTACCCTAGAAGATCAAAAGTATCTCTCTGTTTTAACTAGCTCAAAGAAGAAAATTAATATAGCCAAGATTAGAACGAACTCTCATGAGCTCCGTAGTGAAACAGGTTGTTGGGCAATTCCTAAAACACCATGGATGGAAAAGTTCTCTCATCTCTGTGACAATACAAACATCGAGGATGAAAATCACTTCCTTTTAGAGTGCCTCGCGTACAACCACATTAGATCTCAGTTTCAAAATCTTTGTTGCAATACTAACCTTCCTAGCCTTTTACGTTGTCAAAATTACAGTGAGCTTGAGAGGCTTCTCTCCAAGCTTTTTGAGTATAGGAATAAAATCTTAAATCAAACTAAATAATTCATTTCTTTAGGTCCGATAGACCAAAGTTTGTTCTCAGTGTACATTAACCATCATCATCATCATATATATATTATTAAATTATATAAATAATAATTTCAAAAGAACGCATTGCCAAATTGTAATAAAAAGAAGAATATAAACCTATTTTAAACTTAAAAAAATCAACATATTTTATTATATCTTATCTATTTTATAGAACAAGGAGATGTTAGGAACATGGAACGGCTAAAGAGTTTTATTGGAATTTTGAAAAAACATCAAATTAAGAACCACAATATTATAGATTAAAAAAATAATAAATATTTTAAAATAGAATTTATTGAGATATAATAAATTTTAAATATTATTTTAATTAAATTGGAGATCAATTTACTATAATAATGTATATTAACACAATTATATAAATTAAATAGTTGATAAATGTTGTTATGAATCAATCCACGTAGTTTAACTAATAGAAGAAATGTTATTTTTTGCCTAGTCTAATTAATAGAAGAAATGACCTTTTTCAAGGTGTTTTTTCTTGGTTATTTTTAACCCTTTTTTTTTTTAAAACTTGAATCTAAGTTGTTTAATCCCTAGAATTGAGTGTATCAATGATTTGTTAGGGTGTTGAATCCATTTATGCATTCAAAAATATATTTAAACAATAATAAATCATGATCTTGCTTGAAATTTTATCCTCAAATTCTACCATTTAAGTTAGACTACACAAACATCATCCTTAATAAACATCTAAGCACCAAAAGTATAGAAGAGATGTTGTAAGGTTATGTTGTTTTATATTATGTAAACATTTTGACTTGGTCAAATTACATGAAAATAAAAATAATAATTATAAGTATTAATTACCAGCTTAGATCCATCTTAACTCCAAATCTACCACCTCTCGAGAGGGATCAAATCTCTCAACGTGGAACCTCTTTTTTGAGTGCAATACATGAGGAAATGTTCCCACATTGAGAGATTTGATCCCTATCAACACTTGATAGATCCAGAGCACTTGATAGATCTAGAATTAAGAAGGATCTAGGCCGGTTTAATTATTAATAATTAATAACTATAATTGTTAATTTATTTTATTTTATTAAATTTTAATTTAGTTTGATTGTTAGGTAATTTGATCAAGTCAAAATGTTTAAATAACATAACATAACATAACCTTACAACATCTCTTTAATACTAGGATGAAAACCCCCAAATGAAAAAACATTTTTGTAACATACCCATATAAAAGAAATAAATACATTTTTTTTTACAAATTACCAAAATTAAACCTTTTATTATGACACAACATATTTAGGCAATTAATTAAAATGCATTGGGATTGAAATCTTTCCACGCATGCGGTTTATATGCTTGGTACAAATTTCATAAGTATAAAGGTCTTCGCAAATCATTTCGTGCTGATGGCAAATATCCTTACCATAATCATTACATATTCTCCATAGTCATAACATATTACAATTATTAATTAAATATTATAATGCTACGAGTTGGTACTACCTTTTATGGTGGACTTTAATGGGGTATGGCCACCTACCTAGGGAAGAGAGGCTACTCCCTCGTGAGACTTCTTTGTGATAGACAGTTGGCCCTTAGCTATGTGGTTGACTGTGCCCCATCAAGGGCTCTCCTTGTTGTTGATCATCTGATGGTGGAGATTGCGCCTTACAACTTTATGCCGTAGTTAGGTTCAGATTGGGATTTTCCTGTTTGCATTTTCGCGGTGGAGTGATTCGGCTCCAGCTCCTGGCAGAGGGTTTCATTGTGAGTATGCCATGTCCCCTTCACTTCTGTTAACCTTGTGAGCTTTGTTAACTCTGGAGTGGCCTCTCCGAATCTACTATCTCTGCTTGTCAATAGTATCTACCATGGCTATAAGTGTTGTCATAGGAATGTCGGAGAAGCTTCTCGACAGACCAGAGGAGCTCTACGGCTGTCTGGGTAAGTAATCTTCATATGAGTCTATGTTTTTCGAGTGATTGCTTTCCAATTCTGTTTATTAATCTCTGAATCGAAATGTGCTGCTAGGTTTTGTAGGTTTTGACCCAGGTGGCTTGACTTTGGTTGTCGCTTCTTCAGGTTCACCCTTCGACTTTGAGCGGGTATGAGTTATTGTGAATTTAATTCAGCGAATGTGGGATAAATGTATTTCAAGAATCTGGGTTCTTGTTTTCATTTGGTTTGGGTCTCACGGTCTACGTCGTTTTCCTTTCGGAGAGTTGAGATTCTTCTCTAGGCTCGACTCAGGGTTTTGAGTATGATATCTTTTCGTTTGATAAGACTCCAGGTTTTCTAATTGTCCGAAGATAGTGCTCTTATTTTGTTAGGATTGGACTTAAGGGTTCTGATTTTCTTCAACCGACATAGTATATATATATATATATATTTTAAAAGACTTAGGGTCTACTGTTCCTATTTAATATTTGCAAGATTTGGGGTTTTTGCCGACCCGAGGTCTCGGCTACGCCGAGTATTTGCATTTGTTGTCCTGATTTTGGAGAGAAACTTCTAATTTCTGTTACTGTATTTACTTAAGGTTTATTTTGTGGAATCCTCGCGGAGGTCCTTCTATTTTATTTGATATTCGCATACGTTTTACTGTAAAAATTTGCAATAATTTCCTTATGCGTTATGTGGTAATGAATTCCTGTTTCTCTACTGTATTCCTCTTTAATTCCCAGGAGGTATTAACTTTCTTTCCTCTGCTAAAAGTATCGATGAGGTCGATTATCTGAAAGTTCTTACTATTGTTATGCATCTTCTAGCTGTTATAATAAATTTTCAGGAAAGTTTGTTTAACAATTTCCCAGTGTGGGGTCTTCTCTTGATTTTAAAGACAGAGTTGTGTTCTTTTTTTTATATTTGTTAAGGGTTTTATGAGAACATCAAGGCGTGGCCATTTATCTGTTTACTCTATGATTAAAGTGTATGTTGTAACTCTACTTCTGATTTATGCACCTCTGACGGAGGTTTTTCCTTGCTACTCGAAAGATATTATCTAGTTTCAATGTCGTCAACGCAGAATTATTTACTTTGTACTGCATTTGAGTATAACAGAGTTACCTTCAGGTTTTCTTTCTCAAGTAAAATTCTTCATTTAATTCTAAATAGTATATACATGCACATATATACTACCATCTAAAGTTAATATATATCCATGTACTTAACTAGATTAGAACAGTCATACTAATTCTAACATCAATACATAAATAGCTCCATTATCAGCTAAACAAAGTAATTTCCAGGTTGTACTTATCAAGCACCTAGACAAATCAAATCTCTCTAAGGTGCAAACCTTTCCTGAAGTTTTGCACTAAAAAAATATGCCTTGGCCTTTAGATATTTGATCCCTTGATAGATCTGGAATTAAGATGGATCTAGATTGGTTTCATCATACATCTCAAGTTGTTAAAATTAAAAAAAAAATAAAACAAACTAAATTATAACTTTATTATTATTATTATAAAAAGAATTAATATATAATAGATATCATTTTTTGGGATTCAACTGCATTAAGCAAGTCACTCATCTATGATAGATGTACATTTGAACAACATGGAACAAGATTCTTATTCATGGAAATTGACGTCCACTTTACCATGGAGATTCTTAATCTGTAAATAGGCTTCGTTAAAATGACATGGCATTTTTTTATTAATTAATTTAATTACAAGAGTAGAAAAGGCATAACTACTTTGAAGACAAATCTCAACTTTTCATTTATGTCTTCTACTAAGAATATTCTAGAATATTCCATGGAGGTTAAATCCTTACCATCCACCTAATAATTATTGATAGTTAACGTCTAATCCAAAATAGACATGCCTATTGGTATAATTAAACTTTATTATATTATTATATTAAATTTCAGTTTCAATATTTAAAAGTATAAATTTTAAAAGGCATAGTCTAACTTACAGACAAAATGACTTTTTTCACAACATTTTCTTTGGTTAATTTTAACCAGAATATTCCATGGAGGTTAAATCCTTACCATCCACCTAATAATTATTGATAGTTAAACTCTAATCCAAAATAGACATGCCTTTTGGTATAATTAAACTTGAGTTTAAGACGTTTAATCTGTAGAGTTTGAGTACCCAAAGGAGGTTTTCAGGGTGCCTAATCCATTTAGACATTCAAAAATGCATTTTAAATAACAAAAAATCACATTCTTTTATGAAATTGTTTTACCTATGAAAAAGTCTATTTCGTTTATAAGTTAGACTATACCATTTTAAAACATATTAAAATCTCCAAAATTAAAACTTTATTAACACATTTAACAAAACCTTCAAACTTCAATATATATATATATATAATTAATTTGTATCATTGTTATGATTTAGATTAAAAAAAAACAAATATTAATATTGTCATAATATACAAATACAATGAAAATGAATGTTGTCCTTAATATAATGAAAATGAATGTTGATATATATAAATTAAGTATTATTATTATTATTATCATAAAAACAAATATACATACGTTAAAAATTATTCACATTCATAACTATAAAGTATATATTATTAATTTTTTTATTTAAATAATTTTTGGAATAATATTTACGTGTATTTTAATATTTATTTAATAGAAATATTTTAAATAAATATAATATTTTTTAATAAAATAAGTCTTTATAATAATTAAGTACCTATATGTATATATGATTGCTAAGTAAGTTGGATTACCTAATTTAATAATATTAAAAATAATATCTTTTATATCAAAAACTTGATTTTAAGTATGTTAAAAATATTCTATTTCTATTCTTAAACTTTCAAAAATATGAAAAGGAAAAACAAATGAAAAGGAAAAAAACAAATCTAAAAAATAATAAAAATAATTTGTTTGCAACTATACGCATTACTAACTTATATTAAATAATATTAATATAAATATTCTTTAGATTAGTGATTAAATCTCGAAGGTAAATAAACATCATGTATCTAGCATAACTAAACGAAGAAAATGGATATGATGCTATCACTTATGAACTGATAGAGACTGACCTCATAACATAGCAATGCATGTAACTTAATGGCTTTGTAATTTGCATATTTATATAATAGGGTTCATTATTATATATATATTTTATTTATGTTCATATTAGTTTAGAAAATAATTTATTTTGAAAGAGTAAATCAATAAATAGATCAGATTAATTTAATTTAATTTTTAAAGAATGAATTAATAATATAAAATAATTATAATAGGTATGCTTATTTTGAATTAAGGTTAAAATTTTACTTTAATTATTAATAACTATTTAGTAAAATGGTAAAGTTTAATTTTCATAATTATTTCATTTTTATTTTATTTTTCAATTTAATTAAAAATGGGACATTTTTAAATGTATATATATTTAATTTATATATTAATTTTTCTTTCATAATTAATAGATTTTTTTATTTATTTTTTTGAAATCTTAACAACAATGTTTGCCTTAAGAACTTGAACCTTCATCCAATACGGCATATAAATCATGCCCTCCTCAGCGATAAACTCAAGTACTCCACAGTGAGATGTACGCTGTGTTACTGGATTACAAAGCTCAAAAAGCATTGGATAATCTATGTGCAGAGATGCCAGACGATCAAGAGCTGATGGAGGCATTATAATTTTGTCACCAGTTTCTAGCCGAGGCTTATCAATAAAAGAAGTCGGAACAACGGAATTCGCATCTGTATTGCTAAGCTATCAACAACCATGTCGAAGCACATTGCTTGGGTCATTGTAGTGAAGAAGAAGCCTCGTGTTTTGCCATACAACATGGCCCAAATGTAATTGTTGCGACTGCATATGGTGCATTATTTTGCGTTCGGGCTATTACAAAGAGGAAGTGATACATTATTTGGAGCATGATGTCAGCGTGAATTGTATGTATACTTGTTGCAACTGGTTTGTGGTGTGTGAAAGCCGTGATATATGTATGTGGAAGATTGTGCATGGTTCATTGGTATCTTTCTATGAAGACAGTAATTTGGTATGGGTATGTTGGCTCACATATATGATGCATGGTTGGTGCGTGGCTGCTATTTAAATCATTGAAACATATAAAGTCAAATTATAACGTTATTTTGGAGATAATTGCATAAATATATCCGATTTTTTTGACTATTTTGGGCCCAACTCCACCTCTATCGCTTGGGATTTATTTTATCAATTGAAGCCATAATAAAAGAATCTTAAAGAACAATGGTGCATTTCTAGTTGAAATCCTTTGAGGTCTTCATTTTCGCTGAGATAATGGCCAGAATCAATGAATTTTTAGAACTATTGAGCACATTAACATTGTCTACTATTGAATACACAGTGAAGGTCAACAAAGACACTCTCTTTGACATCCAAACCTGTCTGCAAAATGCACAGGAAAACATTGTTTTTTTGCAGCTTGAATCTCAGCTACAACGAGCAGAATTACAACAATGGAGTCATCATTAAGGAATTTAGACTTCTGTGATCCATAACATTGTTAAGATAATCTTCGGCAAAATCACATAACCAATCTTTTGTCGACGCGTTTCGAACCAACCAGTGTGGTTCATCGTCAGGACAAGTTGAAGATCAAATCAGGCTTAGCTCGATTAAATAGAGTGTGCAGAGACTCCAACGGCTATAAGATAACGGCTAGTTTGACCTAATGAACCTGGTCAAACTACTCAAATAACTAATTAATATTTCAAGAAATAGTTAAAATAGGTAAATGAAGGAGTTTATTTGTTAATTTAAGGATAATATTAATATTTTAATTATAATGGTCATTATATAATATATATTCAATGATTTAATATTATTCAATTATTATTTAAATAAATTAATTTAAAATTCGATATATTATAATATTACTAAGGGAATATTTTAATTATAATGGTCATTATATATATTTTGAATGCTTTATTACTATTATAATACTAAATAATTATGATTAATAATATATTTATTTAATAATAAAAAGATATATAATTAAATTCATTTGTTAGTTTAATATTATTTCAATTATCTACATGGTCATTATATAATATTGATTTATTATTATTCAATTGCTATCTAATTATTATGTAATATTATTATCTAATGGAGTCATCATTCTGAACCTATTTCTGTTCAGAACAATGAAACATACTCCCATAAACAACAAGACAATAATGTTACAGTTGATTCAGATCTAGAGCCCAATGAAGTAGCAGAATTGCATGCAGATGCAGAAATTCAGCCAACACTTCCCAAGCCAATCATCAGACCTTGGGAAGAGCTTGTCCACAACAAGCACAGAACAGGGCTTGGATATGAGAAGGACGTGTCTTTTCATATTCCAGATTACTCAAAGCCCATTTAGTTTTAGAGTGTTGGGTTCCTTCATGACAGTTCACCTGCAGGTTCTGCCCCTCTTCCACAACAACAACAACATATTGTGAAATGCCAACATTGTGACCGAGTTGGCCATATGAAAGATCACTATTTTGATCTTCATCCATGTAAGCACAGTCATAAAACCAGTCATTCTTCAAACAGATGCTTCAAAAACAAACATCCTGCAAGAACAATGATTCATCTTGGAGGGATCGCTTCTTGGAAATGGGCTTCAACAACCAAGAAAATATTTCTCTCATACAACAGGATTTGTTCTCGAGTATTGAATAGTTTTGCAGTTGATTTTTCTCCATCATCTCACATTGTATATGACAGGGGGGGAAATGATGGTCATCTACAAGCTTCAAAGCCACATCAACCGAGCCTGAGACACAACCTGCCATACCAGATTCAGAGTTGTAGCCAGAGACAAAGATGCCCCTAAGCATGCCTTCAGTTGGTGATGCATCTTCAAAGAATTGGGGACACTTCCTCTAGCAGAAGACTTCAGCTTCTTGCCAGTTTGGAAGAGTTCCAAGAATTGTATTAAGCATTCCAGAGTTGTTGGTCATCTTTAAACCATCACAGGTTGAGACCTCCCTTTCATGGTTGAAGGTTTCCCTCTTCAAAACATCAGGAGCACTTCCTCTAGTAGAAGACGTGAGCTTCATGCTAGACTTGGAAGATTTTTGGGAACTGCACTAAGAATTCTAGTGTTGGTGGTCATCCTTAAACCACCGCCCTTTATACCAACATTTCAGAGAGAACATTCAGCCTAGTGCTGCCATGCATTTTTGCACGTTTTGTATTACAACTCTCTTCTTGGACTCATACATAACCCTTCGAATTAAGGGGGGGAATGTTGGACACCTAATCCTCTAAGGGTTGGTGTGGAAGTTGAACAGCCAAATGGAGTCCAAGAGACCACTTGGAATATGAATCCAAGGGTCACACCATGTACTATAAATGTATATCATTTGTTAATAATAAATGTACTCTCTCCTATTTATCTTTCCTATTTTTTTGCTGCCCATGTGTGTGTTTAACAGTACCAAAGATCAAATTGATCATTTTGATGCAGCATGTCAAACAGATGAACCGTTAATGATTGATGCCCAGTGTGGCACAAAAGGTTTAATAAATCAAGGACAGGATGTTAGCAGCAACAACAAGTATGCAGAACAACAGTAGGATAGTCTTTCCAAGAAGGTGATTAGAACTTAGGAAGAAATCTCCTTCAACAAAGATCGACATGGTCTAGGATACAACAAAGAAAACACTTTGTTTGTTCTAGATTTCTCAAAACCAGTTCAGTTTGTAAGTGCTGGTTTTCTAGACAGTGATCAGAATATGGTTCAGTGCAACCATTGTAAACGAAATGGCCATGTGGAGAGTACATGCTTTGACCTCCATCCTTGTCACCATTGTGGCAAGAAAAATTATTCATCTGAAAGATGTTGCAAGCGAAATCAACCACCCAAAGTGAAGATCAATTACGCATGGATTGATCCTTAGAAGTGGTCATTTACAGTAAAACAATTGTCTATGTGTTATCGAAGGATTCAGTCTCACATGAAGACCAATTCAACAGTCAAATGAAGATGGTACTCTCATGCACCTGAAAGTGGGAGTACAACATTGAAACCCTCCTAAACTTGATGTGGGGGAGTTCAAAATTTAGAAATCAAATGCAGATGATTGTCTCTCCTTTCAGCTGAAAAAGGGGGGAATTAAGGGTGGTTGTCAGACTGAAAGTCTTGACAACATCATCAAAAGCAGCCAGTGGGCATCTTCAAATCAGCCAGTGGGCATCTTCAAATCAGCCAGTGGGCATCTTCAAATCAGCTAGTGGGCATCATCAACAAATCAGCTAGTGGCCATCATCAAATTAGCCAGTGGTCGTTCATCAACATCAAAGCAGCCAATGGGTGTTCATCAACATCAAAGCAGCCAGTGCCCGGTCAACATCAAAGTAGCCAGTGGGCGTTTTCAATATTTTGTCAGTGGATAAAGGATGTTGATTGCAAGCAAAGGACAGATGGATCATTTTGCAGCTTGGCACGTGATGGAGTTGTCAAGCAAAATTTCAGAGATGACTCAAACTTGTAGCTGACTCATGTTCTCTTTTGATTGGAGTTTTTTCAGCATCCAGCTTTGGCAGTTTTTCAGGCAGTGTTTTTGAGGATCAACAGTTTCAGCATGAGAACTTGGAAGATGGTTCCTAGTTCTTATTTTGGACTTATCATTGAGGGGGGGAATGTTAGCCTCACTCTCATGTGATGAAAACAATTATAAGTCCAAAACAATTAAATTAATTAAAATCAAGAAAGTTGGATTTAATCCTACCTTTCTAGATTGAGTTTGTTCCTCATGGTTAGGAGTCAGTTTAGGCTTAGTTGGTTGAGAGATTCTCTCCAACTAGTTAGGCTCCTAGATTAGTGTTTGGTTGAGATATTTGCTCAACCATAGTGTCCAAGATAGACGTACTATCTTGAGACAAACTTCCTCATGTATTTATTTGTACTATTATCATTATTTGTACATTGGATTGCATTATGAGAGGAATACAATAAGGCTGAGGCCTTTTTTGCCATTTCTGTGTTTCTGGTATTTTTTATGTGTGTTAATTTTATTGAATATCCTACATTATTGGTTACATCTAAAAAAACCATATTAAATATTAACTCTAGTGGTTTGGTGAACAATTTGTTTGTCAACCACATAGGTAATAATTCTATCTGGTGTAATAGTGACAACCAACTTTTATTCTAATTTTAAAAATAAAAATTACAAAATTACAAAATTTAATTATTATCCAATTTTAAGGTCATGACCAAGCCAGACACCACATTGGTTGTAGCTAGAAAAATCAGATTAAATATTGGTTGCATCTAGAAAAACCATACTAAATATTACCTCTAGTGGTTTGGTGAACAATTAGTTTCTCAGCAACATAGGAAATAGTTCTATCTAGTGTAATAGTGACAACCAATTTTTATTCTAATTTTAAAAATAAAAATAAAAAATTACAGAATTTAATTATTATCAGATTTTTAGGGTGACAGACACCACATTGGTTGCAACTAGAAAAACCATATTAAAGACACCACATTGGTTGCAACTAGAAAAAACCATATTAAATATTGGTTGCAGCTAGAAAAACCATATTAAATATTAGTTGCAATTAGAAAAACCATATTAAATATTGATTGCAGCTAGAAAAACCATATTAAATATTGGTTGCATCTAGAAAAACCATATTAAACATTAGCTCTACTAGTTTGGTGAACAATTTGTTTCTCAGCGAAATAGGTAATAGTTCTATCTAGTGTAATAGTGACAACCAATTTTTATTCTAATTTTAAAAATAAAAATAAAAAAATTACAAAATCTAATTATTATCCAATTTTAAGGTTACCCACCTCCACGTAGTGATTTGACTACTAAGTGTAAGAAGACATACATGCTCTACTCTTGTTTTGAACATATGACCTTTTAGAAGTAAACACATATTCTTAAACGTTAAACCCAATCAAACTATATCTATTAGACTCACTCATAATGTATCCATTAATTATTATATAAAATTATAATTATACAATTTAACAAAAACTTTATTTTAAAAACTCTCCATAAACCTAAACCACAATAAATAATTAAAAATAAAAGAAGTCCTCTACGGAGGCATTCAAGTTGTATCTATCAGACCCATTCACACTGTATCTATTAATTATTATATAAAATTATAATTATATAATTTAACAACTACAATAAATAATTAAAAATAAAAGGAGCCATCTAGGGAGGCATTCAAGTTGTATCTATTAGATCCACTCAAACTGTATCCATTAATTATTATATAAAATTATAATTATATAATTTAACAAAAACTTTATTTTAAAAACTCTCCATAAATTTATACCACAATAAATGAGTAAAAATAAAAGGAGAAATTGCCGAGACGGTTAAAAGTGGCTTGAATCTGGGCAAAAAAATTTCAAAAATTCTTGTAGAGGCAGTGTTCGAATCACGTTTTTGAGGGTGGAAATAGATTCAGCACCATCTAAAACTTTGGAGGCATCTAAAATCTTGAAGTTTAACAACTGTAACTTCCACACGAGTGCATCATGTTTTTGAGGGTGGAAATAGATTCAGCACCATCTAAAAAACTTTGGAGGCATCTAAAATCTTGCAATTTAATAACTGTAACTTCCACGCGAGTGCATGATATAGCGGTCGGGGGGGTTGGTTTGCACGCCCCCGGCCACTTTCGAATCCTGTGGATGCTGCAGCATATGTTCCATTCTGGTGATGGCGGTGATGGCGCTGTCAGTCTGTACTAACACACATATGTAAAAATATATGTAAAAAAGAGGGCCCATAATCCTTCTAAAGAGAACTAGCCCCTCCCATTCTTAAAAAAAACTTAGATTTAGAAAAATCGCTGCCAGATTCTCTCAAAATATGGCCAAAATTTCTATGACTTTTAAAACCAAAAAAACAATCTAATTGAACTACAACAAAATAAAAAAGACAACCCAACCCAAGAAAACAAAAGAGAAAAGAAAAAAAGACACCGAATAAAAATTTCCTCACTCTATCGCATTATTATCTTGTAAAAACAAGATGAACATTTTAATCTGGTTTTCTAGAAGAAAAAAAGGAGAAGACACCAAATAAAAATTTCCTCACTCGATCGCATTATTATCTTGTAAAAACAATATGAACATTATTATCTTGTAAAAACAATATGAACATTTTAATCTGGTTCACGATCCTGGGTCCGCTATTTGTCAATGGATTCGTTTTCAAGGCACACCTGACTCGCCGTCGAGACGATAAGCCCCGGCCGCCCGAGTAGACATGTGGATGCAGAAAATGAGATGTCAAGCCGTCTTATTCACCGGCCATGATGATGCATGACAAGATTTGACGACGCAGAGATATTCATGAGCATTAATAGCAACCGCATATCACGATGCACGCCTGCTGCCCTGCCCTGCCCTGCCCCCACTGCCCCGCCATGCATAACACTTTGCCGTATATTTGTAGAATGGGTATATTTGTAGAATGAATAATTGTGGATTACATGGATGGTCATGGCATGCTGCGGAAGAGAGAGTATGATGACCTGAGAATATAGGGCTGCAGCGCACACAAACAGCACAGTAATCGACAACGTGAAAACCCAAACCAGACGTATACTTCTCTTCTGTTCGGTGTATTAATATCACCTCAGCTGTTCATTGGTTTTTGTTTTTTTCCTCCCTGCCTGCTGCCTTTAGTCTTGTCTGTCTCCCCCGTTGTTTGCGAATTGGGACCAAGCAAACTGGAGGATAAGGGCATAGTATTATTGTTATTATGAAGTACAGAGACAGACAGACCCAGACGTTGAGTCTTCTTCTCCCAACAGTGCTGGGCCTGGTTTTTAAGGCGGTTTACTGTAATTAATCTCATTCATTGGATGCAATAATTCTTGCCTAGAGTCATATCAGATGGAGAAATTGTCAGTCCAGATTACCCACTTTCACATGTTATTACGCAAAGAGTTATTGTAATAGAGGCGAATCAGTATCCCTATCTTCATTGAACATTCTTGGTATCCAACTGTAGAGATTTAGATTCTAAATCTAAATCTAAATGCAAAGTTATTTGATTCCAAAGTTATTGTAATGGAATCAGAGAGTTACTCTAATGAAATCAAATCGGCAACTTTATGTTAATTGCAGATTTTTGGTATTTAACTGTACATCGATTCTGGATATGAAACAAAGTTTACTATTGTGAATTGGATATCTAAATCTGCAATCAGAAATGAAGATATGAAGAATTATCTAGAATAAAATTATTGCAATATAGTATTTGTATGGGCAGATTTTAAATATATATATATATATATATTTTGTGTGTCAATGGCAGATTCTAAATATATTTTTGACTATTTTGTCAATAACAAATTCTAAATATTTAACAATCATGAACAACAACACAGTTAAGTATTACACATTAAATATTTAAATTTACTATCTACTTAATGTCTGACGAGATTTAATGTGAGATTAATTAGAATAATTAGTATAGATCTATTTTAATCACTGATTTAGCAAGAGCCTAGAGATCAAATTTGTTGAGTTGTATTTTTTTTTAAATGCAAAATTTGTTAGTTAGAGTGGGATTATTAATGTTTTATCATACTTTTAGTTAAATATTCATTTTTGTTTTTTTATTATATCAATCATGAAATATTTTATTTGTGGTTGAGAGTGAGCGAATTTTTTTTACCATCTCTCTTTAGTATGGCAACTAGGTGTAAGAGTATTTATACTTATTAATACTTTTAATTAAACAAACCAAATGGTGTATATTCATTTTTGTTTTTTATTATATCTAATGTTTATTTAATTATTTATTTTTTCTTTACATACTTACACATCTCTCTCAGATTGGGTTGTAGAATGAGCTTATAGGCTCAACCAGTCTACACCCATCATAATTTTTGATAGCTATCAAATCTATTGAGGTGCAAATCTCTTTTATAGCGAAAAGAGATTGGTCTCTCTCATTCTTATTACATAAGAATACCATTGGCCAAACCATACATTGCTAGAGCCCCTCCCTGCTCACTTATAATTTTATTTTAAATTGATATTCCTTCTAGTATATATCCATCTTAACTTTGAATCTACCAAGAGTTCAGATGGATTAAATTTCTTTCACTCCAAAAGATTTGCACCTCAACAGATTTGATCCATCCCTCAGACTACTTGGTAGATCTTAAGTTAAGATGGATTTAGGCAAAACAATAGGTTCAGGTTTCTATTTTCATTATAAAAGAGATTAGCACATCAACAGAGTTGATCCCTCTGGGTCCTTGGTAAATCGCTGAGTTAAGATGGATCTAGACAAAACAGTCACTTGAGTTATGGATTTAGGCAAAACCATGGATTGTCAAATTTCTATTTTCATTATAAAAAACATTATCACATCAACATATTTGATCCTTCTAAGTCTTTGATAAATCTTGAATTAAGATGGATTTAAACAAAACAATCAATTATTAAAACTCTGAACAATAAATAAACTCTTTTATCTTAATTTTATTTTAAGTATTTATTACTTTATTTTTAATTTAATTTAATTTTTATTTTTAGGTACTTACATCAAACATTTCACATGTCGGCTGAAAGCACAAGAAAGCACCAAAAACACAGAATGATCAAGCATGGCTTCTTAATGCATTCAGACTTGGACCACTCTTCGAGAGTCGGCGCAAAAAATAGTAAATAATGATCCAGGAATGAAGCATTCGTTCCTCAATGCATTCAGACTGGGATGCCTAATCAACTCACTCCCCCATGACGCAGACTCCAATGACTAAGCAGATGGAAGTACAAAATATGGCAGGACAAGAAACCCATTTCGATTTTGAGATTTAAAATCGGCAGCCTTTCATGTAAGGAATACGCATTCTGAAAAAGCGAATTGTTCTGTAATTATAGGTGGTGAAGCGACCGAAAAGCTATTTAGGTGTTGTTACAGGAATTTCTTGCGCAACAAGTGACAACCACTCAGTGTATTGCCAGAGCTTCCAATGTTGCAGACTTTATAAATGTGTTGGATGAGATGTTGTAGTCATGACTCAGCTGTTATAGATGTAATCTTTCGAGAAGAGACTGTAACCTACGATGCCCTAATCATTACAGGCTATCTAAGGAATATGGGAATTGCTTTTTATACAAGATTTGAACAATCCAATGTCAGCGTCACGATTTTCATAGCCATCCACTGAGTATAACTAATTCTATAATGAAATGATGATAAACAAGAATTAAAATGGAAGTTTGGAGAAGATTAACAATTTTCTAATTGATCTGCATACTCATCATTTGACTAAAACAACCATGAAAATGGAAGTTTTGGAGAATATTTATAACTCATATCCATATTTAAGTATGCATGTTCTCTTTAAACATAACACGTGTTCTAGTAGAGTGGTTTCATGTCTGACATTTAATTTGGTTCCTGTCTTGTCGAGTATTGATTTTGTAGAGTTTCATCCTATGTATTAGACATCCACTGATCAACTTTTTAACTTTCATATTTGGCAAAATGTCAATTCAACAGGCTCACTCATCTGAAGCCTCTTTTTATGCAAATTCTGATCCTGGAGTGTCTTAACTTTAGAAACATATCTTTTTAGTTGAAATATAGCTAAAGAAGGAAAGGAAAGCCCTTTTTTTATTCAAATTATGTCCCTGGAGTGCCTTAACCGTAGAAACATTTCTTTTCGGTTGAAATATAGCTAAAGAAGGAAAGGAAATAAATTTATTAATAAATATTTTTTATTAGGTATAATTAATCATTTTAATTAGATTTGTACCATTTTAAAAGTGTTTTTATTTGATTAAGAGTTTTTTTTAGACCTAAGGAAACAGGGCAATGACTTAAGACCTAGAGGAATTTGGCTTTCTTGGATATAAGGAAATAGGGTAATGATAGGAGAGAAACCTTTCCCTCTTACAAACCACCAGCGGGGTAATTCCAAGTGGCATGATTTTAGTCGAATTATAGTGATGAGTCAGCGTGCATTTCCTAATAAAGTCAATGATGGTTGTCCCCATCGTCTTTTGACAATTGAGTGATGATAAATTTTCCCACTATTTTTAAAATGACATTTTCTAAATTGTGGATATCCAATGTACATCCTAAACATTATTTAAGAATTTATTTATTTTAAAATTGTTTTAATAAAAATATATTGAAATAGTTTTAGGTGAATTTTATCTTTCTTTTAATAAGAGTTTACTTAAATTTGAATGGACATTTAATTAAAAATAAAAAAATGTTAGAATATTAAATCAACTAAATCTAATGTTTCAAATTTGTTAAAATAATAAACCCATTTTTATATTAAAAAGATAATCTAAACATTGAAACATTGTAATATTACAAAATACCTTATCACCAAATTCTAAGAGAAATAACCAAAAAGCCATTCCTCATATTTATTTGATCAAAAGGTCATTCCTCATATTTATTTGATCAAGATTAGCAATGAGTTGTTCTAACATAAGAAAGGAAATTTTTGACCCTAAAAAGTGTCACTTAATGTCTCAAAATGGGTTCTCAAAGATTTCAAATTTTAATTTTCCAAATTTGGACCTGGTACTAAATTGATCATGCAAGTTAATTTCTACAAATTTTCCACTTTCAAAGCATTGATATAGATGACGAATGATATAATGCTTCAATATGGATCATAACTCATGATTTAAAGGAGGTTTTGACTCCCAATATATTTTATTGAATAACATGAGGAAATTTTCTCTACCTTCTCCTTCGAGTGTCCTTTTCTGTTGCATGGAAGTTATCATTCCAACCTAATTTGCCAAAGTTCATGCTACCCATGTCTTGTAGTTTTAGAACTCTTTTGCAAAATTGTGTCCTTTTCCAATTCTACTTCAACATCAAGTGCTAAGTCCCCCATGGAGGGTAGGACTTGCTTCTCTTCCTAATCCATCAAGGAAGATTCGTAGATTTTGAGATTCTACAGATTCACTACTAAGTAAATGTGCACATATGGGGATAGAATAATTCTGTAGGCATTATCTCCCACCTATTCCAATATCTTGAAAGGGCCATATCACAAAGCCTTGATCTTTTAATTGAGACCCTATAGTATTTCCTTATTGAGTGATAACCAAACTCTATCTGCGACTATAAACATATTTCTTTTTTCCGTGTTGATCGTTTCCATCCTTATATTTCTCCTATGACTTCTTCAATGCGTCCTATACTTGCAAAGGATCCACTTAATATTCTTGAAATGCATCTCTTATGAGGATCCACTTAATATTCTTGACAATATTTTTGTTTTTTAATGCATCTCCTGTGAGGTCCTCCCTCATTCCTCCTTGTTTTCCATATACAACATTTAAGGTGAAGTTGGAAAATATCCAAAGAAAGCTCCAAAAGGTGACTTACTAGATGCAAACTACTCTAATATAAGATTGCTGTATATAATCAATTTTTTATCTCATATATTTAGGTGCTTTTGATTGTAATTCCTTGAGAGTTGCTCCAAAGTCCCATTGACTACTTTTATCTTCCCATCTGCCTATGTATGGAATGTTGTAGATATCTTCAGCTTAGTGTCCATCGTCTCCCATAATGTAGTTCAAAATGCATCGAGAAATCTATTATCCCTGTTGAGATGATGCTCCTTCATATCCCAAAGTGCACCCATACCTATTTTGTCATGTCACTTCTCAAGCACATTTGTAACAGGGTGTTGCTACACAATTTTGCACAATTTTGGCTAAGGAAGAGAATCCATAATTTTCGACTTAGGGACTTAAGAGGCAATTTGACTTTATTTGCTTGCTAGTGGAATGTGGGGACCACCCACATGGGAGTTCGAATTGGCCCATTCAAATAGCTTGGAGGGAAAGTCAAATAGGTAGATGGAGGGGCCCACATGAGGCTAGGGAAGCCCAAGGAGTTATAAGGAGGGATCAACTCTCATTATGGATTCATTCTTACACCTTGCAATCAAAATTACTTGACTATTCGCTCTATTGTTTAGCTGAGTCAACTGGTTGTTTAGCCACATATCTCTCAAGCAGGAGATTCAACCTCCACTTCGGGGGACCATCCGTGCCTGCCTTAGAGAGGCAGTTCCATAAGTATTTTAGGAGTTCCAGGAGTGCGTTAGAACACTACCATTCAGCTACAATAGGGGGTGTGTATTTCTGGCTAGCTAGAGAATACACAAGGGGAGTATGGAGCTATCAGTGATTAAACATTTTCCAGGGGAGTTAGAGGATTGGGAGAGAAACAAAGGGCTAGCCTTTCTTATGAGTTTGGGGCCAGCAGAGCTAGCATCCCAACAGTCCAATTTACAATTACCTAGGCCTGCGTAGAGAGCCATCAATAGGCTCATGTGGGAGTTGGAGGAAGGAATTGTAGAGCTGGAGTTGGCCGAGAGAAGTAGGAGATCACTTCGAGGGCCATTTGAGGAGGATTGCTGGAGTTGGGAGAGCAGAGATTGACAGGATCAGTCATAGCAACAAAATTCGAAATTGGAGGAGGGCCAAGCCGTGAAGGGTCAATTTTTGAAGGTTGGAACCAAGGGAAACCCTTTCTGGGTTTTGGGCAAGGATCACACTCCTAAATTTATATAATTCTATGGGCAGATCTTGGGGGTCAAACAGGGGTACCAACGCAGCCAGCAGCTAGAGGAGCTAAGGGGAATTTGGGCCACATTTCTGAGGTCAACATTTGGCCAATTCCTTCGTGGGTTTTTCTGGGTTTAGTCTAAGGAGCAAGGAGCTAAAATCTCATAATTGTTTGAGCATGGGAAGCAGTGATTCCATCCCTTTGAAGCCAGCAGAAATAATAGTTTCCTAGGGTAGAGCAGTTCAGTTTGGTGCAACAGTTGTAGCAGCCTTCAGTTCAACATTTTCTCACCTGGGTTTTGACATGCTTGTCCATTGAGACAAGCCTAGGTGCACCATTCTATTTTACTATTGTATTTTCTCCTGAAGAAGTAATAAAATGGATCAGCAGTTCTCTATTTCTAGTGTTTCCATGGGTGCTTAATGTGTATTTTGCTTTTCTAATTGTTGGATTGTTTGCATGATTTGTATATCACTTAAATTCCTGTTTAGGAAAATTATAGTGGTATGAGAGCCATAATCTTGGCTCAGCCTATGGGAAAGATTAGAATCAAACAACATGGCGATCACCTGGAATGAGGTGGTGAGGATGCAACAAATAATGATTGATGTGGGGAAGAAGTTGATTCATTCCTCAATTCAAAATTTGGACATGATTGCAATTGATGTGGAGTTATTGGGGGAAAACTGGAGGGCATACCAATCATTGGGTCATGGCATTTAGGCATCCCTCTCTTTTTGGAAATTCTATGAACTAAGGGGTATGCACAAACCAATGGAGATTTAGTGGGATTTTGCATGGATGATGAGAATTATTAAGAAAAAAGATGAAAGAGTAGTTGAAGGGGCCATGGTTGGAAAAGAGGTAGTTGAGCGTACACCCATTGATGAGGTATTCGGGGTTGTGACCGAGTTCCCAAGTGATAAAAATGCACCACATGTTGGTGAGGTGTCAGAAGACAGCTCCACTATTGTTGAGGAGCCGATAGGTACAGAGGCCTCCACATCTATGACGAAGTTTCCAGACGACAGTCGCCTACAACTAATTGGTGAGCATATCGTGCATATTGGGTTGTGTATGGAGGAGTAGTTGAAGGCTCATGTCGAGCCCGTGATGGAGGAGGATGTGCAGCCATCCATTGGGCTATCCATTGATGAGGGGCAGCATAGAGGTCACACATTGGGTTTTCAGCACAGTTCACTTCAGAGGCCCACTGGCGAGGTTTATAACGTTATCAACCCACCCTTATGCATTGGATTGAGGGAGGCCGAATTGTCTTGACGTACCCGATGGGGTGGACAAGTTAGCAGGAGTGAGTTGAGCATGATACCGCATCAGCGTGGAGGGCTCATTCCTTCCACAGAGGATTACACACTCGATCTCTCCTTTGGGATTGGATGGCGAGAGGTACTCAGCTGGTACTCGGTGGAGCAGGTTAGGAAATTGGATACATCCATGCCCACGTGTCAGCAGAGGCAATGAATTACCAGAGGGACTCAAGGCCTTGACTGTTTTTGAGATCTAAGTGGGATTTTGCATCACATCATAAAGCTAGTAGGTGATGGTAGTAGCTACGGGATGGGTTTGACGCTTAAGCGCACGCACATTTTTAGATCTCCATCAAAGCCCCAGTAAGCACTAGTGACAGGATGGTTCGATAGGCGAGCAGACAAATTTCATGAGTTGTCTTGACATATTGACGGTCCGTGGAGTCACAGGGTGACTAGCTTACTCTGGTAGGAGTTGGTAGGAGGAGGTGGCATCGATAGGCTATTAGACAGGGCATTGTATGGAGAGAGTGCTCTCTTACTATCATATGCAACACAGAGACTATTGAGGATAGGCGTAGTAGTGTCATTTCCGTTAGCATGTGGGGAGTTAGGCTGCTCAGGTCTTTTAGAGAAGATGGGAGGATGTAGCCCACATCATGGAGGGCATACTAGCAGAGAGGTCGATATGTTGGCCCATGCAAGATGCTGTATGTTACAGGGTGGTATGAGAGTGGGTAGTGGTACACAGGACTACACAGAGTTATGTCATAGTGTCGGGTGTTATGTAGAGGGATGCAGTCTAATGCATACAGACCCAACATTAGGCTATAGCATCCAATGGCGTGTGGGGCTACGGAGCAAGGAGCATGGGCCTGCAGAGGAGCATGGAGATGCAGGGTGGTGTGTCATAGTATGTTGGACTGTGCTATGGAGTGGGAGTGCCTCACATCACATTGAGTACATGTGGGGAGTGATAGGTAGGGTGACACATGCAGGAGCCAGGCCAGTACAGGATGGTATAGTCATAGCCAAGGGTATCCAGCAGTGTACAGGGGTATGCCATGGTGTACAATGGCATTTCCAAGAGTGCTGGGATGATCGGTGGTATGCAGGGGTGTATAGTGCTACACAACGAGGTCATGGAGTGTTTCCTCTAGGGAGACACTTGGACGGAAACAACAGGAATACCTCTGGGCGTAGTTCACCCAGGATCGACGAGGACATAGATGAGCAATACTTTATGGTATCCGTAAGGACTCACATGCCTGGTCCTCTTCTACATCCCTCACGAGTGCAATCAATTTTTTTGTCGACTTTCTGCACTTTTGACATGAGCCACGGGGGATGAGGAGCTCACCTGAGATATTTGGGTGAGACTCAACACACTAGGGGGGAGACTTTTTAGCAGTGGTGTTGAGTTTGTGCGTCAGTTGATAACCACAGGTTGGGGGTTGAGGTGATCATCTGCAGGGGTGGCATGTCGTTCATCACCGAGCATACATCTAGGGATCTAGTCCCGAGGGAGACATGTGTCACTCTTTTCTCAAGGCATGTTGGGACTGAGCATGAGCAGAGGATAGAGGTTACGACTAGGGTAGTTTCCCAATATGTGTCTAAGCTCCAAACCTTATATTGGCACATTGTCGAGAGGGCAGATGGCAGACCTAGGGGAGATGGTTGGCAGGGACAGGAGGGATCCACATACCTTGAGTCGATTACGAGTATCAGATACCCATCTTTTGGTTGCATTGAGGGGGTAGCTCTTTGGCACACGTGACTTCCAGCGATCATCGGTATTACATAGTGGAAGGCACAGGGCAGATTAGCATGCATCAGATTAGCCCACGATATATGGAGCCTATATAGTGATCACATGTAGGGACCAGAGAGGAGGGTTAGAGGGATTCAACTGGTTGACAGGGCTATGCTACAATAGGTATGACTATGGGATGCAGGGATTGAGTTGATCGATAGATCACTCGTGATAAGCGGAGTCGTGGAAGAGAGTGATATAGTTCACTCTTGAGATGACATATGGAGGTTCATAGAGGGTTTCTTCATATGCTGAGGCAGACATTCTCTGTTGCTGCATAGGTTTGGAGTTAGATTTGGATGGGTAGGCCTGGGTGCCATGGAGATGCCTATACAGGATGTGTCTCGCCTCTTTCAATATTCCACCATTGAGTGTCAGGAGAGGAGGATACTGAATGCGCACGATGGGGAGTATGACATAGTCAGAGTTGCATAGCGTCAGCATGGTGGCACCACTCAAGGACTAGTAGGGGATTGGGCTAGCACAAATCTTCACAACTTAATAACCTTTAGGGATGCACCAATTACTGTAGGGGGGGATCATACAGATCTTCCATTGGGATTTAGCGAGTCACTGATGGAGTAGGGGACTTCTAGTACTTTCATTGGGAAGGATAGTGAGTGGAGCGAGGGGAGCTTCATGTTGGACATGATTTCCTCGGATCCTGGTATTGAAGGATTCTTCTGTATCAGGACAGTGCAGAGGTCAAGCACAATCCATGCCACATCTGGGACACTGACACATTTTGCAGTGACAGTGGGGAGTAATAGTTAGAGAGGTTGCTTGCTCAGGCATTGCTTGAGGACAAGTGATTTTTGGTGCATTGGAAGAGCTTGCCGGATGAGGATGCCACCTGGGAGGGTGAGCACATTTTGGAGCACCCAATTGTGAGGTTGCTTGAGGGCAAACAACATTTGGGAGGGGAGGACTGTCATGTCCCTTCTCAAACACATTTGTAACAGGGCGTTGCTACACAATTTTGCACAATTTTGGCTAGGGAAGAGAATCCATAATTTTCAACTTAGGGACTTATAAGGCAATTCGACTTTATTTGCTTGATAGTGGAATGTGGGGGCCACCCACATGGAAGATTGAATTGGGCCATTCAAATATCTTGGAGGGAAAGTAGAATAGGTGGATGGAGGGGCCCACATGAGGCTAGGGAAGCCCAAGGAGTTATAAGGAGGGATAAACTCTCATTTTGGATTCATTCTTACACCTTGCAATCAAAATTACTTGACTGTTCGCTCTGCTGTTTAGCTGAGTCAACTGGCTGTTTAGCCACGGATCTTTCAAGCGGGAGATTCAACCTCTACTTTGGGGGACCATCCGTGCCCACCCTAGAGAGGCAGTTCCATAAGTATTTCAGGAGTTCTGGGAGTGTGTTATAACACTACCATTCAGCCACAACAGGGAGTGCATATTTTTGGCTAGCTAGAGAATACGTAAGGGGAGTTTGGAGCTGTCAGTGATCAAGCATTTTCCAAGAGAGTTAGAGGATTGGGAGAGCAGCAAAGGGCTAGCCTTTCTTGCCAGTTTGTGGCCAACAAGGCCAACATCCAAGCAATCCAATTTACAATTACCTGGGCCTGCGTAGAGAGCCATCACTAGGCTCATGTGGGAGTTGGAGGAAGGAATTGTAGAGCTTGAGCTAGCCAGGAGATGTAGGAGATCACTTCGAGGGCCATTTGAGGAGGATTGCTGGAGTTGGGAGAGCAGATATTGACAGGATCAGTCACAGCAACAAAATTCGAAATTGGGGGAGGGCTAAGCTGTGAAGGGCCAATTTTTGAAGGTTGGAACCAACGGAAACCCTTTCTGGGTTTTTCTGGATTTTTGGCAACGATAACACTTCTAAATTTATAGAATTTTTTGGTAGATCTAAGGGGTCAAGCAGGAGTACCAAATCAGCCAACAACTACAAGAGCTAAGGGGAATTTGGGCTGAAATTCAGAGGTCAAGATTTGCCCAATTTCTTCATGGGTTTTTCTGGGTTTAGGCTAAGGAGCAAGGAGCTAAAATCTCATAATTTTTTGAGCATGGGAAGCAGTGATTCCAACCCTTTGAAGCTAGCAGATAGGGTAGTTTTCTGGGGCAGCGCAGTTCAGTTTGGTGCAACAGTTGTAGCAGCCTTCGGTTCAGGATCTTCTCGCTTGGGTTTTGTCATGCGTTTCCATTGAGACAAGCCCAAGTGCACCATTCTATTTTACTATTGTATTTACTCCTGAAGAAGTAATAAAATGGATCAATAGTTCTCTATTTACAGTGTTTCCACGAGTGCTTAATGTATATTTCGTTTTTATGATTGCTGGATTGTTTGCATGCTTTGTATATCACTTACATTCATGTTTAGGAACATTATAGTGGTATCATAGCCATAATCTTGGCTTATCTTGTGGGAAAGATAAAAATCAAACAACATGGTGATCACCTGGAATGAGGTGCTGAGGAAACTGGAGGGCATACCAATCATTGGGTCATGGCTTTCAGGCATCCCTCTCTTTTTGGGAATTTTCTGAACTAAGGGGTATGCAGAAACCAATTGAGATTTAGTGGGATTTTGTAGGGATGATGAGAAGTCTTAAGAAAAAATATGAAAGATTAGTTGAAGGGGCCATGGTTGGCAAAGAGGTAGTTAAGCATACACCCATTGATGAGGCGTCATCCATTGATGAGGTATTCGGGGTTGTGACCGAGTTCCCAGGTGATAACATTGCACCATAGGTTGGTGAGGTGTCAGAAGACAGCTCCACTATTGTTGAGGAGCCAATAGGTACAGAGGCCTCCAGATCTATGACGAAGTTGCCAGACGACAGTCGCCTACATCTGACTGGTGAGCATATCGTGTATATTGGGTTGTCTATGGAAGAGTAGTCGGAGGCTTATGTCGATCCCGTGATGGAGGAGGATGTGCAACCATCTCCTGGGCTAACCATTGATGAGGAGCAGCATAGAGGTCACGCGTTGGGTTTTCAGCACAATTCACTTCAGAGGCCCAATGGCAGGGTCTATAGCATTATCAACCAACCCTTATGCATTGGATTGAGGGAGGCCAAATTGTCTAGACATGCCCGAGGGGTTGGACATGTTAGCAGGACTGAGCTGAGCATGATACCACATCAGCTTGGAGGGCTTGTTCCTTCCACATAGGATTACACATTTCATCTCTCCTTTGGGATTGGATGGCGAGATGTATTGAGTTGGTACTCGATGGAGCAGGTTAGGCGGTTGGATACATCCATGGCCACATGTCAGCAGAGGCCATGGCTTACTAAAGCGACTCGAGGGTAGAACTATTTTTGGGATCCAGGTGGGATTTTCCATCACATCATAGAGCTGGTAGGTGATGGTAGTAGCTATGGGATGGGTATGATGCTTGAGCACACCCACATTTTTAGATATCCATCAGAGCCCTAGTCAACACTAGTGAGAGGATGGTTCGACAGGCGAGCAGACAAATTTCATGAGTTGTCTTGGCATATTAACGGTGCGTGGATTCATAGAATGACTAGCTTACTCTGGCAGGAGTTGGTAGGAGGAGGTGGCATTGACAGGCTATCAAACAGGTCCTTGTATGGAGAGAGTTCTCTCTTACTAACATATGGGACTATTGAGGATGGGCACAGTAGTTTCATTTTCGTTAGCATGTGGGGAGTCAGGCCGCTCAGGTCTTTCAAAGAAGATGGGGGGATGTAGCCCACATCATGGAGGGTGTACTAGCAGAGAGGTTGATATGTTGGCCCACGCAGGATACTATATGTTATAGGGTGCTACGACAATGGGAAGTTGCACACAGGACTACACAGAGTTATGTCGTAGCATCCAGTGTTATGTAGAGGGATACAATCTAATGCATATAGACCCAACGTTAGGCCATATCATCCAGTGGTGTGCGGGGCTACGGAGTGAGGAGCAGGGGCCTGCAGAGGAGCATGGAGATGCAGGGTGGTGTGTCATAGTATGTTGGACTGCGCTATGGAGTGGGAGTGCCTCACATCACATTGAGTACATGCAGGGAGTGACAGGTATAGTGACACATGCAGGACCCAGGCTAGTACAGGACGATATAGTCATAGCCAAGGGTATCCATCGGTGTACAGGGGTAGGCCATGGTGTACAGTGGCATTTCCAGGAGTGTTGGGATGATCAATGGTATGCAGGGGTGTATAATGTTGCACAAAGAGGTCATGGAGTGTTACCTCTAAGGAGACCCTTGGATGGAAGCACCGGGCATACCTTTGGGCATAGTTCACCCAGGATCGACGAGGACACAGATGAGTGATACTTTATGGTATCCGCGGGGACTCACACGTCTGACCCTCTTCTACATCCCTCATGAGCGTAGTCAATTTTTCTGTCGACTTTATGCACTTTGGGCATGAGCCATGGGGGACGAGGAGCTCACCTGAGATATTTGGGTGAGACTTAGTGCACTAGGGGGAGACTTTTCAGCAGTGATTTTGAGTTGGTGCATCAGTTGACAACCACAGGTTGGGGGATGAGGTGATCATATGCAGGGGTGGCATATCGTTCATCACCGAGCCTACATCTAGGGATCTAGTCCCGAGGGAGACATGTGTCACTCTTTTCTCATGGCATGTCAGGACCGAGCATGAGCAGAGGATAGCAATTACGACTGAGGTAGTTTCCCAATATGTGTCTAGGCTCCAGACCTTATATTGGCACATTATCGAGAGGGCGAATGGCAGACCCAAGGGAGATGGTTGGCAGGGACAGGAGGGATCCACATACCCTAAGTCGATTATGAGTATCAGATACCCATCTTTTGGTTGCATTCAGGGGGTAGCTCTTTGGCACATGTGGCTTCTAGCGATCATCGATATTACACAGTGGCAGGCATAGGGTAAATTAGCATGCATAATATTAGCCCACAATATATGGAGCCTATATAGTGATCACATGTAGGGACTAGAGACGAGGGCTAGAGGGATTCCATCGGTTGACAGGGCTATGCCATAGCAGGTCTAGCTATGGGATGCAGGGATCCAGTTGATCGATAGATCACTCGTGATGAGTAGAGTCATGGAAGAGAGTGATATAGTTCGCTCTTGGGATGACATATGGGGGTTCACAGAGGGTTTCATCATATGCGGAGGTAGACATTCTCTGTTGCTTCCAAGGTTCAGAGTTAGATTTGGATGGGTAGGCCTAGGTGCCATGGAGATGCCTAGGTAGGATGCGTCTCGCCTCTTTCAGTATTCCACCATCGAGTTCCAGGAGAGTAGGATACTAACTGCACATGATGGGGAGTATGACATAGTCAGAGTAGCATAGTGTCAGCATGGTGGCACCACTTTGGGACTATCAGGGAATTGGGGTAGCACAACTCTTCACAGCTCAATAACCTTTAGGGATGTGCCACCTACTGCAGGGGGAGATCATATAGATCTTCCATTGGGATTTAGCGAGTCACTGATGGAGCAGGGGACTTCTGGTACTTTCATTGGGTAGTATAGCAAGTGGAGCGAGGGGAGCTTCATGTTGAACATGATTTCCTGGGATCATGGTATTGAAGGATTCTTCCATATCAGGATAGTGTATAGGTCAAGCACGATCCAGTACCACATCTGGGACCCTGACACATTTTGCGGTGACAGTGGGGAGCAACAGTTAAATAGGTTGCTTGCTCAGGCATTGCTTGAGGATAAGCGATTTTTGGTGCATTGGAAAACCTTGATGGATGAGGATGCCACCTGGGAGGGTGAGAACATTCTGGAGCAACCCAGCTGTGAGGTTTCTTGAGGGCAAGCAACATTTGGGAGGGGAGGATTTTCATGTCCCTTCTCAAACACATCTGTAACAAGGTGTTGCTACACAATTTTGCACATTTTTGGCTAAGGAAGAGAATCCATAATTTTCGACTTAGGGACTTAGGAGGCAATTCAAGTTTATTTGGTTGCTAGTGGAATGTGGGGGCGACCCTCATGGGAGTTCGAATTGGCCCATTCAAATAACTTGGAGGGAAAGTCGAATATGTGGATGGAGGGGCCCACATGAGGCTAGGGAAGCCCAAGGAGTTATAAGGAGGGAGCAACTCTCATTTTGGATTCATTCTTACACCTTGCAACCAAAATTACTTGCCTGTTTGCTCTCCTGTTTAGCTGAGTCAACTGGCTGTTTAGCCACGGATCTCTCAAGCGGGAGATTCAACCTCTACTTCGGGGGACCATCCGTGCCCGCCCTAGAGAGGAAGTTCCATAAGTATTTAAAGAGTTCCGGGAGTGTGTTACAACACTACCATTTAGCCACAATGGGGAGTGCATATTTCTGGCTAGCTAGAGAATATGCAAGGGGAGTTTGGACCTATCGGTGATCAAGCATTTTCCTAGAGAGTTAGAGGATTGGGAGAGCATCAAAGGGCCAGCCTTTCTTGCGATTTTGGGGCCAGTAGAACCAACATCCTAGCAGTCCAATTTACAATTACCTGGGCCTGCGTAGAGAGCCATCACTAGGCTCACGTGGGAGTTAGAGGAAGGAATTGTAGAGCTAGATTTGGCTGGGAGAAGTAGGAGATCACTTCGAGGGCCATTTGAGGATGATTGCTGGAGTTGGGAGAGCAGAGATTAACAGGATCAGTCACAGCAACAGAATTCGAAATTGGAGGAGGGCCAAGCTGTGAAGGGTCTATTTTTGAAGGTTGGAACTAAGGGAAACCCTTTCTGGAATTTTCCTCGTTTTGGGCAAGGATCACACTCCTAAATCTATAGAATTTTCTAGGCAGATCTAAGGGGTCAAATAGGGGAACAAACTCAACCAACAGTTAGAGAAGCTAAGGGGAATTTGGGCCAAAATTCCGAGGTCAAGATTTGACCAATTCCATTGTGGGTTTTTTTGGGTTTAGGCTTGTTATGAAACAAGCTCACAAAAAGATAGAAAAGATAGATCAACGCCTTAGAAATAAGCCTCTTCGAGGGGGAAACCTCCTTTACATTACATAAATGAATAATTCTTAGATGATACAAATGACAAGACCTCCTTTCTATATATAGGAGTCTAAGGGGTCATAATATAATCAGAACCGACATAACAATAATAATGTAAGGGCACAATAATAACAATAGTGGGCTTCTATGGGGCACAATAGTAACAATATGGGGACTACATGGGTACAACAATATAGTAAGGGGGTTGTACTAATAACAATAAGGGGTTACACTAGTAGTATAGGGGTCTAACATGCCTCTCTTCTTCAAAAAGTGTTGTCCTCAATGCTTGAGTAGTTCTTGATGCTTCTGTATAAAATTCTTGTCCTCCCATGTGGAATCTTCAGCAGGTAATTTCTTCCACTTGATGAGATACTATGAAATTGATCAATTTCGTAGCTACCGGGTTCTTGTTTCTGCGACTGATCCAGGTTGCAATATGATTTTTCCTTCCTCTTCAAGTTCTGACAATATTGTTTGAATTGGGATCTTTTGCAAATTTTGAATGAGTGGCCACATTTCTTCGTCGTTATTCCATTCACCCCTTACTTCATTTATCCAATCTGGTTGGATAATAGAAATAGCACAAAACAATGCTTCCACATCCTCATCCTTTCTTGAGAGTGCATTTGCAAAATTTTTTTGCTTCCCTTTTTATATAGATGATGTCAAAGTCATAACCAAACATATTTGTGACCCATTTTTCTGTTCTTCTAAAGATAATATTTGTTCTAAAAAGTATTTAAGACTATCATGATCCATTTTTACCTTGAAATGTCTTCCCATTGGGTAAGGTCACCATTTCTTAAGTGCATGTAGTATTGCCAACATTTCCTTCTCATAAATAGCTTGCTTGATAAGTAGCCATAAAAATACCCATTCACCTACATCAAAACATTTTTCACTGTGATGTTGATCTACCTGTTGTTTCATTCGATTCTACACCAAAGTGGCGTTATCCTTTAAAAGATGGAGAACTTGTTGTTGATGCTAGATGTGATCTTTCACTGCTTGAACCTTTTTCTTCTTGATATGTCCTTCTGTCTTTAGAGTTTGAAGAGTGGTAATTTCTTCCAATTCTTTACAAGATATGGTCAAATTCATTTTTTGATGCTCGATGTGATCTTTCTCTTCTTGAGCATTTTTCTTCTTGATATGTCCCTCTATCTTATAGTTTGAGGAGTGGTAATTCCAGCCAATGCATTACAAGATATGGTTGGATTCATTTCTTCTTTCTCGATGTGATCTTTCACATTGATGTGATATGTCCTTCTATCTTGAGAGTTTGAGGAGTGGTAATTCTTGCCAATGCTTTACAAGATATGGTCGGATTCATTTCTTCTTTCTCTGGGGTTGGTTCCTGGTGTATATCCTCTTCTTTTGGTGTTTCTTGATCCTTTTCTTCCTCCTCTTCATAATCTATGTAAAATAATTTCTTCTCAGCACACTTATGACCTTTAGTGCATTTGCTATCACAATTGTAACAAAGCCCCTTTTCTCTTTTTTCTTCCAATTGTCGTGGTGTCACCCTTGTAGGTTGTGGAAGGCTAGGAGAAACAAAATTTCCATGTTTATAGTTGTGAGGGGTAGAATTCATTGTTTCCATAATTTTGCTTTACACTTTTCTTGGAAACCTGAATGCCTTCTCCAATGAATCAGGTTCCCAAAGACGAACCTCATGTTGAATGTTATCCTTTAAAGTCCCTATGGAGACATCAATCCTCTGCTTCTCTAGAATATCATTTTCCTTTATATTAAATTTTTGGAAGTCCTCAATGTTCTCTTCCATTGAACACTTTTGTTTGAGATTTATCAATTGGCTAAAGAAGGTGTTTCTCTTTGTATCCGCATAATGTGCTATCATTTCCTCTGTGAAAATTGACCACGTGGCAGGTGGTTTACGAGAATAAAGCCCTTTATACCATAAAAATTGGTTCGGTTCTAAATAATTAGATGCAATGCATACCTTTTGTAACATTGGTACACCATGTAGATCAAAATATATCTCCATCTGTAGTATCCAATTTACCGAATCCTTGCCATCAAACTTCCTCATCTCGTTTTTTCTTGATTTTAAGAGTTTGATCTTGAAATGACTGTAACTATATAATTTCAGATCTTCTAGTTCTGAAATAAGGACCTCCAGTAGCCCTCTACATCCTCTTTCTAATGCCACTAGTCTGATCCAAATTGGATTCTCCAAGGAAGAGTTATGCTAAATCTCCCACGGTGACTTGATTATAGACTAGTTCAGTAGAGCGAACTTGTAAAACGTGCCACATGTCATTGTTTCGACCTTTGGATCTGAAAAAGTATACAAGAAACTACAATCTGTCCTCGTTCGGTAACTTCTTACGAAATTTCAATCTGATTCTCAAAACAAAAGTTATGACTATTTTCCCTAGGTCACTTGTTTGGAATGTAATTCGGGAGTCTGTAAAAAGGCCAACTTCCTCAGAGCATATCTCCGCAAATATAGCGCAAAAAGATCTGAAATTCAGACCCGAGGTTTAGAACGATTTTAATCGAAATGGATTTTGTTTTTAGCATCTGAAATGTTGCAAAAACAAAGTTATAGTGCAAATTCCATGATGACCTGTTTGGAGTAGTGAAACCCTAGAATCCAAAGCTTTGATACCAAATGTTATGAAACCAGCTCACAAAAAGATAGAAAAGATAGATCAACACCTTAGAAATAAGCCTCTTCGAGGGGGCAACCTCCTTTACATTACATAAATGAATAATTATTAGATGATACAAATGACAAGACCTCCTTTCTATATATAGGAGTCTAAGGGGTCATAATATAATCAGAGCCGACATAACAATAATAATGTAAGGGCACAATAATAACAATAGTGGGCTTCTATGGGGCACAATAGTAACAATATGGGGACTACATGGGTACAAAAATATAATAAGGGAGTTGTACTAATAACAATAAGGGGTTACACTAGTAGTATGGGGGCCTAACAAGGCTAAGGAGGAAGGAGCTAAAATCTCATAATTTTCTGAGCACGGGAAGCAGTGATTCTAGCCCTTCGAAGTCAACAGACATAATAATTTTCCGAGGCAACGCAGTTCAATTTGGTGCAACAGTTGTAGCAGCCTTCCATTCAGAATTTTCTCACCCGGGTTTTGTCATGCTTGTCCATTGAGACAAGCCTAGGTGCACCATTCTATTTTACTATTGTATTTTCTTGTGAAGAAGTAATAAAATGGATCAACAGTTCTCTATTTCTAGTGTTTCCATGGGTGATTAAAGTATATTTCATTTTTATGATTTTTGGATTGTTTGCATGCTTTGCATATCACTTAAATTCATGTTTAGGAACATTATAGTGGTATGAGAGCCATAATCTGGGCTTAGCCTGTGCGAAAGATTATAATAAAAAAACATGGTGATCACCTGGAATGAGGTGGTGAGGATACAACAAATGATGATTGATGTGGGGAAGGTTGATTCATTCCTCAGTTGGGAATCCGGACATGATTGCAACTGATGTAGAGTTATTGTGGGAAACATGGAGGGCATACCAATCATTGGGTCATGGCATTCAGGCGTCCCTCTCTTTTTGGGAATTCTGTGAACTAAGGGGTATGCACAAACCAATGGAGATTCAATGGGATTTTACAGGGATGATGAGAAGTATTAAGAAAAAAGATGAAAGAGTAGTTGAAGGGGCCTTGGTTGGAAAAGAGGTAGTTGAGCATACACCCATTAATGATGCGTCATCCATTAATGAGGTATTTGGGGTTGTGACCGAGTTCTCGGGTGATAATAATGCACCACAGGTTGGTGAGGAGTTGGAAGACAGCTCCACTGTTGTTGAGGAGCCGATAGGTAGAAAGGCCTCCAGATCTATTATGAAGTTGCTAGACGACAGTCGTCTACAGATGACTGGTGAGCATATCGTGCATATTGGGTTGTGTATGGAGGAGCAGTTGAAGGCTCATGTCGGGCCCGTGATGGAGGAGTATGTGCAACCATCCCTTGGGCTAGCCATTGATGAGGGGCAACATAGAGGTCAAGCATTGTGTTTTCAGCGTAGTTCACTTTAGAGGCCCACTAGTGGGGTCTATAGCGTTATCAACCCTCCCCTATGCATTGGACTGAGGGAGGCTGAGTTGTCTAGACGTACTCGAGGGGGTGGACATGTTAGCAGGACTGGGCTGAGCATGATTCTACATCAACTTGGAGGGCTTGTTCCTTCCACAGAGGATTACACATTCGATCTCTCCTTTGGGATTGGATGACGAGAGGTACTGAGCTGGTACTCGATGGAGCAGGTTAGGCGATTGGATACATCCATGGCCACATGTCAGCATAGGCCATGGATTACGAGAGGGAATAGAGTGCAGGACTATTTTTGGGATCGAGGTGGGATTTTCCATCACATCATAGAGTTGGTAGGTGATGGTAGTAGCTACGGGATGGGTTTGATGCTTGAGCACACCCACATTTTCAGATCTCCATCAGAGCCCCAGTCAGCACTAGTGACAGGATGGTTTGACAGGCGAGCAGACAGATTTCATGAGTTGTCTTGGCATATTGATGGTGCGTGGAGTCACAGGGTGACTAGCTTACTCTGGCAGGAGCTGGTAGGAGGAGGTGGCATCGACAGGCTATCAGACATGGCATTGTATGGAGAGAGTGCTCTCTTACTAGCATATGGGACACAAGGACTATTGAGGATAGGCGCAGTAGTGTCATTTCCGTTAGCATGTGGGGAGTCGGGCCGCTCAGGTCTTTCAGAGAGGATGGGGGGATGTAGCCCACATCATGGAGGGTGTACTAGTAGAGAGGTCGATATGTTGGCCCATGCAGGATATTGTATGTTACAGGGTGGTATCACAATGGGCAGTGGTACAAAAGACTACACAAATTTATGTCATAACGTCCATTGTTATTAGAGGGATGCAGTCTAATACATAAAGACCCAACGTTAGGCCATATCATCCAGTGGTTTGCGGGGCTACAGAGCGAGGAGCAGGGGCCTACAGAGGAGCATGGAGATGCTGGGTGGTTTGTCATAGTATGTTGGACTATGCTATGGAGTGGGAGTGCCTCACATCACATTGAGTACATGTGGGGAGTGACAAGTATAGTGACACATACAGGACCCAGGCCAGTACAGGATGGTATAATCATAGTCGAGGGTATCCTGCGGTGTACAGGGGTAGGCCATGGTGTACAATGGCATTTCCAGAAGCGTTGGGATGATCAGTGGTATGCAGGGGTGTATAGTGCTACACAATGAGGTCATGGAGTGTTTCCTTTAGGCAGACCCTTGGATGGAAACACCAGGCATACCTTTGGGTGTAGTTCACCCAGGATCGACGGGGACATAGATGAGAAATACTTGATGGTATCTACGGGGACTCACACGCCTGACCCTCTTCTACATTCCTCATGAGTGCAATCAATTTTATTGTCGACTTTCTGCACTTTGGGCATGAGCCACGGGGGGTGAGGAGCTCACTCGAGATATTTGGGTGAGACTCAGCGCACTAGGGCAGAGAATTTTCAATAGTGGTGTTGGGTTGGTGCATCAGTTGACAGCCACAGGTTGGGGGATGAGGTGATCATAAGTAGGGGTGGCATATCGTTAATCATCAAGCCTACATCTAGGGATCTAGTCCCAAGGGAGACATGTGTCACTCTTTTCTCAGGACATGTCGGGATTGAGCATGAGTAGAGGATAGCAGTTATGACTGAGGTATTTTCCCAATATGTGTCTAGGCTCCAGAACTTATATTGGCACATTATTGAGAGGGCGGATGATAGACCCAGGGTAGATGGTTGTCAGGGATAGGAGGGATCCACATACCTTGAGTCGATTATGAGTATCAGATACCCATCTTTTGGTTGCATTTAGGGGGTAGCTCTTTGGCACACGTGGCTTCCACCGATCATCGATATTACAGAGTGGCAAGCACAGGGCAGATTAGCATGCATCAGATTAGCCCACGATATATGGAGTCTATATAGTGATCACATGCAGGGACTAGATACGAGGGCTAGAGGGATTCCATCGGTTGACAGGGCTATGTTGCAGTAGGTCTGGCTATGGAATGCAGGGATTTGGTTAATCGATAGATCACTCGTGATGAGTGAAGTCGTGGAAGAGAGTGATATAGTTCACTCTTGGGATGACATATGGGGGTTCACAGAGGGTTTCATCATATGCAGAGGCAGACATTCTTTGTTGCTGCACAGGATTAGAGTTAGATTTGGATGGGTAGGCCTGGGTGCCATGGAGATGACTAGGTAGGATGTGTCTCGCCCATTTCAGTATTCCACCATCGAGTTCCAGGAGAGGAGGATATTGACTGCGCACGATGGGGAGTATCACATAGTCAAAGTAGCGCAACGTCAGCATGGTGGCACCACTCTAGGACTAATAGGGAATTGGGCCAACACAACTCTTCACAGCTCAATAACCTTTAGGAATGCACCACCTACTGCAAGGGGAGATCATATAGATCTTCCATTAGGATTTAGCGAGTCACTGATGGACCAGGGGACTTCTGGTACTTTCATTGGGAAGGATAGTGAGTGGAGCTTCTTGTTGGACATGATTTCCTCGGATCTTGGTATTGAAGGATTCTTCTATATCAGGACAGTGCAGAGGTCAGGCACGATCCAGTGCCACATCTGGGACCCTGACACATTTTGTAGTGACAATGGTGAGTAAGAGTTAGAGAGGTTGCTTGCTCAGGCATTGCTTGAGGACAAGTGATTTTTGGTGCATTGGAAGAGCTTTCCGGATGAGGATGCCACCTAGGAGGGTGAGCACATTTTTGAGCACCCAGCTGTGAGGTTGATTGAGGGCAAATAACATTTGGGAGGGGAGGACTGTCATGTCCCTTCTCAAACACTTTTTTAATAGGGCACTGCTACACAATTTTGCACAATTTTGGCTAAGGAAGAGAATCCATAATTTTTGACTTAGGGACTTACGAGGCAATTCAACTTTATTTGCTTGCTAGTGGAATGTGGGGGCCACCCACATGGGAGATTGAATTGACCCATTCAAATAGCTTGGAGAGAAATTCGAATAGGTGGATGGAGGGGCCCACATGAGGCTAGGGAAATCCAAGGAGTTATAAGGAGGCAGAAACTCTCATTTTGGATTCATTCTTACACCTTGCAATCAAAATTACTTGACTGTTCACTCTGCTGTTTAGCTGAGTCAACTTGCTGTTTAGCCACGGATCTGTCAAGCGGGAGATTCAACCTCTACTTTGGGGGACCATCCATGCCCACCCTAGAGAGGCAGTTACATAAGTATTTCAAGAGTTCCGGGAGTGTGTTATAGCACTACCATTCAACCACAACAGGGAGTGCATATTTTTGGCTAGCTAGAGAATACGCAAGGGGAGTTTGGAGCTGTCAGTGATCAAGCATTTTCTGAGAGAGTTAGAGGATTGGGAGAGAAGAAAAGGGCTAGCCTTTCTTGCAAGTTTGGGGCCAACAGAGCCAACATCCCAGCAGTCCAATTTACAATTACCTGGGCCTGCTTAGAGAGCCATCACTATGCTCACGTGGGAGTTGAAGGAAGGAATTGTAGAGATGGAGTTGGCCAGGAGATTTAGGAGATCACTTCAAGGGCCATTTGAGGAGGATTGATATAGGTGGGAGAGAAGAGATTGATAGGATCAGTCACAGCAATAGAATTCGAAATTGGAGGAGGGCCAAGCTGTGAAGGGTTAATTTTTGAAGGTTGGAGCCAAGGGAAACCCTTTATGTGTTTTTCTGGTTTTGGGAAAGGATCACACTCCTAAATTTATAGAATTTTCTTGGAAGATCTAAGGGGTCAAATAGGGGTACCAACTCAGTGAGCAACTAGAGGAGCCAAGGGGAATTTGGGCCAAAATTTTGAGGTCAACATTTGGCCAATTACTTCGTCGGTTTTTCTAGGTTTAGGCTAAGGAGAAAGGAGCTAAAATCTCATAATTTTCTGAGCACGGGAAGTAGTTATTCCAGCCTTTCAAAGCCAACAGACAGAGCAGTTTTTTGGGGCAGCGCAGTTCAGTTTGGTGCAACAGTTTTAGCAACCTTCAGTTCAACATTTTCTCACCTGGGTTTTGTCATGCTTGTCCATTGAGACAAGCCCAGGTGCACCATTCTATTTTAATATTGCATTTTCTCCTGAAGAAGTAATAAAGTGTATCAGCAGTTCTCTATTTCCAGTGTTTCCATGGGTGCTTAATGTATATTTCGGTTTTTTTTTTTTAATTTTATTGCTGGATTGTTTGCATGCTTTGTATATCACTTAAATTCCTGTTTAGGAACATTATATATTCAAATAACATGGTTGTTATTTTTTGTCCTTTGATGGTTATTTTGCAAGTCATGAAAATGCACATCTTCTTAAAGTTGTCAACTACCATAAATAGATAGTGATGTCCCTTCCTAGTTGTTAGTAAACCTCCCATAAAATCCATGGAAATTATTTCCCAATGTTTGGTGGGTACAAATAATTGATGGTATAGACCTTGCTTCTTGTTACTAACCTTGTTGATACGAAAAAGTACACATACTATAATGTATTATGCTACATCTTCTTGCATTATGGGCTAGTACACGTACTTTTGTAAGTTGGTAACTATATTTCAAACACTGAAATGTTCTACAACCTTGGAGGTGTGAGCTTATTTGATAAGCTAGAATCATTCACATTTAGGAACACAAATCTTGTCTAGCTTGTAGAGTAACCCATTCTAGAGATGGTAATTAGCCTTTTTGTCATTGACTTCTACATGCATCTAACCCAATAGCTACTAAAACAATCCCTTGAAATCCTCATCTTCTATATATGCCTCTTTGTATGCATTATGGGTAAATAACCCAGTGTGCATAAGAGTTCCCAAAGCTATAATATTGGTTATGGATGGACTTGAAATCATGTCCACCAACTTATATATGCCACCCTTCGTACACTTGATGACTAGATGGAATTGTTGTAAAAGCCCCATACACTTGTAAGGTTTATATTTTTGTAGCTTCCTTTGGGCTTGCAAACATTGTAGTGGTTGGTGATTAGTGTAGATGATGGTCTCCTCACCTATAAGATAGTGCTTCCACTTCTTAACAACTTGAACTTGGGCATAAAGTTCCTTGTCATAGGTAGGGTAATTGAGAACCTCGCCATGAAATATTTCAAAATGATAGCATAGAAGCCTTCCTCCTTGTATCAAGACTACTCCCTTGGGATACCCACCTACATCTATATCCACTTTGAAGGTATTCTAAAATTTTGGTAATGTGAGAACTAGTGCTTGACTATTTTTTTCAACTCATTAAAACCATTATATTGATTTTTCCGCAAATGCCCCCAACCACCTATTGGGGCATATTAATGCCTTTGTTATCCTTGTAACTACATTTGTAGATAATTTTCCCTTTATGTTATGTTCTATGCATATGTTATGCATATCTAAATGTGTTATATAATGCAATGATCTCATGCATAGGTATATAATCACATAATTACACCATTAATTTGCTATGCACAAACAACATATGAAAATAAAAATTAATACAATTGTAACATACCCAACGTCTTAATGCTCAATTAAGGATATGGGGTATCAAAAAAAAAAATTCCTTCTTCACGAGCTTAACAATAAACTCTTATATCACTTTGTCACATACCTCTACTAAATTGACCCTAACCACACTTACAAAAACTCGATTTTCATCTCTCATGCATTTTTTCAAACACTTTACATGTAAACCTTTCTTCAAATACTTCGTACACAACCAGTTAAGTAGTTTTTTTTTTTTTTTGTAGAATTTTTGTCAAAAAATTTGTATGAAATCAAATAAAAAACATTTCTCTGATTTCACTTGTAACATACTAATTGAAATATGCCACTCAATCATGCAAATTTTGATTTATGTCTTTGAGGTATTTTATCAAATAGTTTGTATGAAAATTGCAATAAAACACGTTAACACATTTCTTCAAATTATTTGCATGCAAATAGGCATAGATCAAATAAAGCAATATTACCATACAATAATGCTATCATACAACAATATTATCCCTATCCACAAAATAGTATTTTCATCGGAGCATTTCATCAAATACTCTATATGCAATGAATCATTAAACCATTTAGGCGTTTTTTCAAACACTTTTCATGCAAACTAATATAGTAACTTCCTCAAGGCATATATCATAAATTACAGTAGTCCAACCTCTTAAAACTAAATCAGATGATCATTGGGAGTTACCCTCACTATGATCCAAGTTTGAGATTTTGGAACCTCCCATATCAAAATTTATAGCAAAAATACCAACATGACATGTTTGATGCATGCTTTTAGGAGCATCTAGGATGTTCAACTTCCTCTTATCATATCTCCTAATATTTCAACCGAAGATCTAAAAGTTGGACAAGATGATCAGTGAGATTTCCCCTTGGTATGGTCCAACTTTTAGCTTCTGAAGCCTCCTAGAAGAAAAGTTCTAGCAGAAATTCTAACATGGCCCATTTGAAGCATGATTTTAGGAGCACCCATGGAGCTAAAATTCCTCTGCTCATATCTCCTAAAATATCGTGACCCGAGATCTCAAAGTTGGACCAAATGATCAATAATATTTACCCTTACTATGGTCCAAGTTTCAACTTCTGTAACCTCCCAGAAGAAAAAATATAGAAAAAATCCAACATGACCTATTTAAAGATGCATTTAGGAATCCCAACTTCCTTTGATCATATTTCCTCAAATTTCTTGACTCGAGAGCTAAAAAATAGACCAAAGATTAGTGGCATTTCCATTTACTATTGTCCAAGTTTAAGCTTCTATAACATCCAAAAATTAAAGTTATATCAGAAATTCCAACATGACATGTTTAAAGAAGAATTTAGGATACTTGTCTTCCTTTACCAATGCCATCACAAAATTTAATACATACAAAGGCTCAATATAACAACTATAACCATGATAAATTTTTTGAAGGGTAAATTCATGTACATATAAACTTGTTGAAACGAGAAATTAAATTATCATGCATGTCACTAAACCATTTATGCTAGAAATAACTTTAACACATAAATAAATATTTATCTATTGCAACGAGAAAAATAATGGAAATTGAAGTAGGTTGAGCCACATTCCATCTCACAATAGGCTTACCTGTGTTGCATTTTTTCTCATGGTTGGTCAATTTCATGCCATATCATGATTCCTTGAGGGAAAATTGAAACTCAAGGATCCAACACGCAGTTTTCAGACCAAATTTAACACAAAAAGTGAAGGCCACTCTCCTCCAACATAAGAAATAATCTTAGTGTTCAGCCTTTCCATTCCTTGACCAAACCCATAGACATTAAAAAATGACAATGTAGGCCTGCATAGCATAAGGGAGTCCTTCTCTAATATTTCTAGTTCTTCTCACCAATTGTCATTCCGGTTTGAATTTCTAAGTATGAGAGGGAAAACATGATTGTATGAGAATAATAATGGAGTAATTCTTAGAAAAAAAAGGAAAAAAGAAAAAATATTCTTAATGGATTTTATCTTTCATTTTTATAAGCACGCCTTGACCCTTCATCTTCCCAACATTTCAGCTTCTTAGGAAGACTAACCATCAAATCGAAAATAAATATTCACCTAAGGTATATTTTTCCTCTTCAGTCAATTTTCCTACTCCCCTGGGCAACATAATCTATTGGCTATCCCCTTTCTTCAATTCTAGCATTTTTATTAATAAAAATAAACATTACATAATATAATAGAGTTTGCCATCATAACATCAATGTTGGCACCCCAACATTATATGTTCTTAATTACATTAAACAATTTGGGGCAATGAAAGGGGTGTCACAATTCCCTCCCCCTTTAAGGAACAATGTCCTCAATGTTATACTATATGTAGAAGCATTCTATGCAGAAGAAGGGATATGCCATTTTCATATCAACCACATTTTCCTTTTCCTTAGTTTCCACTTTGAGCAATGGCATTCATTTTTCATGGTCTAGTTATCTATACAGCTCCTGGTATTCTAGCATATTCCTAGATAATTGTTCCTTGCTTCAAAAGGCTTCCACAGGGAACAAGTTTAGCTCATTATTTTCATGGACAAACTAAATGCCTTCATGATCCCAATGAGCATGTATTTTAATCTTTGAAAACAAATTAATTGAAGTCTCCCCTTCCTTTTAGTCATAAACCTTCCAAGTTTATGCATCACCCTTCTCTGCCTCTCCAATCCCTTTAGTTATCCATTCCTTGTGAAGGATTCTTCACATAGGAAGAGTCTCAAGACCTATGGATTCTTACAACCAAGGCATCCCTCTATCTTACTCTAAATAGTGCAACACATTTTTTATAACATAACTCATGGTCATCAATGTATGTCATAGGGTTCCAATGTCACCATAATGGCATCGTCCCTATGATTTTGATCTTCACAAGCATCATCTATTCTTCCTAGATATGTCATCATCTTGCCTATATCATAAGAATATAGTTTCGATGAGATTAATCATAATAATTTAAATCAAATATTCTTTCTTATTATTTTCTTTTCAAAAATTGCTTTATATACAAATCAAATTTCATAAATGTGATATTCTTCTCATGATGTTTGACTCTTACATATGGTAATACTTGGCCTTCGTTATCATAACTGAGGCCATATCAACTACAATTTGTACTTTCAATTAGCCGAATAATGGTAAGTGTTTATACGTAAAATATTTTCATTGCAATATTCCTAACAACTAATGTGATCATAGAATTATTATACACACAATAATTCAATGGAAATTTTAGTTGATTTAAAAATAATTTGAAATAAACCTATCATTGAATGATTTATTTTCATCACAATCATTTAAAGCATTACATAATGCATTCAAACATTTATTCCAACAACCTAGGGGCCAAAAATAAAATATACATATGTCTAAATTCATGAGTAATTAGATTCCACTTTCTTTACAAGATGAGGGATTCATAGCACTAATTCTATTAATCAACAACTCCTCAAAATTATTAGAAGCTATTTATTTTCATGACATTCAATCATGAAATTAGTTGTCTCATACAAGAATACTTGTACTCAATGCACCAAACACATGTACCATCATGATTCATAATATGTATCATGATCAAATCATGCCATAGTAACTCATGGATACAGCACAAAGATTGTAGTCATCTTTAAACCGTGAAGGATTCTTTCCTTTGTCATAAACCACTAGGTATTATTGACAAAATTTCTTTCATATATCAACAATTCCATACAATTTTCATATTAACTAGGAAAAACCAATCCTTCAATAACATGTTCCTTAACAAATACTCAATATTATGATAGTCTCAAGCTTAGAAACTATTGGGCCAATACTCATGGACTCCTAAACACAATTGTAGTCCCTACATTTACTTCATACATCCCACATTTTCATGCATTCTCTTAATGCATTATCAAACATATTTGATCTCATGAGTGTATTATTAATTCATTTAATTCTTGTTCAACTGGAAAACTCAATGCATGCACATATTATTAAGATTTTACTAAACCTTTTTTTGCTAAAAAAATTACGCGTTAACTATACCCCTTCTTGGAAATCCATGCAATACATGAATTAATTTGAAAAACAAAAGATATCAAATTCAGCTGAAAGGAATTCTTATCGAATTATTTTACCTTCTTACATTTTCTTGCTACTTTCCCTACTTACATGGTGTTGACAGTGTTGGATGCCACAAACATGGTAAGGGGATCTCCCCAATGTGAATTCCCAATTAGACCTCACACCGTTTGGTGTAGGAGCCCTATCCGATCATATGGTGCAGCTACCATTGGAAAGGTTTCACAGATATGCCTTGATTACAGTTACACATAAGAGAATACAACACCTCTTTGGGGCAACAAGTGTGTGAGCTTTGTGAGACACCCAATGTAAGGTGCACAAGGGAACTTCCATGATTGGTAGGGAAAATGAGCCACCGGTTAGAAACGTAATCGTACTATCCGAAAGAGGAACCCGAGAAGGAAGAGAAAGTCTTGTTCAATACCTACAGATTATTCCACATGATAAACAACAACCATTAAATCATAAAAACACTTATTCACTAATAACCATATTTAAGCAACAAATAAGTTCATTAGCTTAGTATATAACTAAAGCATCATATGCCATAAACATAACCAAAATAGTCCAACCTTATCTATCACACATGTATGAAGAAGTGCTAGCTCATAGAGCTTCTTATTAAGAGTGAAAGGTCCCAAGTACACTGTTACATGAATGAAGCACTATATCCAATAGTGGAACATGAAGCCACAACTTGCTTCTCCAAAGAATGATCTATCTCCTATGTGATACAAGAGAATCCAAGGCAAGACTCCAAGAATCCAAGCCCTTAGCTTGAATTATGAGGAGCTATTTATAACAAATAATAATGACCTTTGAGCTTCCTCATGACTCTTTGACTTCTATGACTATTCATATTATATTTGTGACTCATTACATTCCATATGTGACTATTCATATTCCACATGTGTCCCTTGGACTTCATTACATATCATTTATTACATAAGATAAATTACATATGAGATGGTGGCCTAATAAGACAAAACTGATAATGGGACAAATGCTCATCAAATTCATAAATCATTGGCTTCCTCATGGAGTTCAATTTTAATGCAAGTGTTCCATGCTTTGAACTCCATTGAGATGGCTTTGAAGTGAACTAGCAAGCCCCCTATGTAGTACATATTCACCTCTAGTGCCTCTATTAGTATCATCTTAGAGCTTGACTGTACATTATTCCATAGCCATGAAAGTTTCATATGAGCTTTGATTGGGGTGATGACTTACTATAGAATAATGTCTTTGTTAACCTCAAAACCTTCCTGTTATGTTTCTACTTGATCTACTCAATATATTTCTTGATCTCCTATAAGATGACTTCTTGGCCTCTGATTGCTTCAAGTGTTCCTATTGTGGGCACCCATTCTTTTATGTTAGATATTTTAAACCATTATGCAGTCGATTATAGGTAGCAATAATACTAATCGACTGTTCTCCAAGGTGTATGTAGTTTTTATTGTGGAGTCTCAATTGAACTCTATCCATTTTGGCGACAATCCTATCTTTTTTTTCCAAATGTTGTGGAGAATCTGGATACTAAGCATCCCACTCCTGAAGATTCTTACCCACTTTGTTTTCTACTTTCAAGAGTTTTACCACTTCCTATGCTTTCTTCTATATTCCAAATAGAGGAGCCACCACTTGTTGTATAAGTATCATCTTGTCATATAACCATGCCATGGTGTTCTCCATTAACCCCAATTCTTCTTGCATGGTTGCCTTCCATTTTCCGATGCTGAGACTCTGTGCTGACAACCATTGATTCTTCACTGCAAGATGTTCCACCTTTTTCTTTACCATAACAAGGTATTTTCTTAGCCTAACATTCTCACTCAGAAGATATATTCAGAGTTAGCCTATGTTGTTGTGGCAAAAACAACATTTGCTGCCATGACTTCTGTAGGATTCCTTTTGGTGTCGACAGTTATCACCTTCTCTGGAGCAACTGAGACTAGATTTTGAGGATCAAGTATGTATGCCTCTGCTAGATGGCCCTCTTCTTAATTTGATCAAACATTACAATACATACATCCATGATCTCCATCTCTCCAAATGAAAGATTACCACCTGTGAAGGGAGGTTCCTCTAGAGTACCTGGCTCATCATCCATGGGTTGAATAATATATTCTTCCTCCAACTCTTCCTCTTCTATCTCTTGAGTCAATTGTTCTTCTTCCAATATTTGTGTTGCTTCTACCTCTTGGGACTGCCTATGTTGTTCTTCTTTTATCCTTTTCCTCTCCTCCTCTTCTTCTTGTTTCTTCTGAAGCAACTCATCCTGTTGTCTCTTCTCCTCTTCTTCTTTTGCTTCCCACCTTGCTTGTTCTTCTTGAATATATCGTATGTTCAGAGTACCAACTTTCCACTTTTTTCTTCTCTTGCCTATCAAATCGTATATGATCCTCTTCTTGGGAGCCACTTTCCTTGCTTGAGGGGTTATCTTTTATTCCTCCTACACATGCAAGTATTGAGTTGGTGGATCTTGGGTGAATTGGTTTCCATCCTTGGATGTACCTTGACGTTTGAATTTTACAAGTTCTTTACCTTATCATATTCTATTGTAGATATCGAATATCACTCCGTACTGTGACCGATCCTTTCACAATGTTTCCTGCACACTCTCTTAGGATAATATCCATGAAATTATTTAGTGGAAAAGTGCAAGAGATCTAGCTCCTATATTTCTGTTGTTGTCGCCTTGTGGCTCTTCAATTCGTATAATATGGTCCTCAATGAGAAGGTGGGTCAATGATATTTATTCCTCTTGTGAAGAACTCTTGACAATCCCTTATCCAACTAATTTTACACTTCCTACATGACAACCTTATTGGTCACATATGATCGCATGAGATGAGGGGATATATGACAACCGAAACATTTTTTCTATGTCCCCTTAGGCACTACAAACCAATCTGTGATATCCCGTTGTGACTCCTTCACCAGATTATTTATGAAGGGAGGATCGATATCAAATATCATATAAAATATAACTACAAATAAGTGCTCGACCAATATGTCATATGCGCCTCTGAAGCTTGATTTTGTTAACTCTCTGCAGTGAAAGTAAACTGGGAAGTTGTTCTTAGGGATCTGATTCCAGTATATTCCTCCGAACACATACTGTTCACATATTCCATCTAAAATAAATGCAGACATGTACAATTTTGGGGCTTGGTTCGCCCTCAAAGGTGCTTTTTCCTGCCCCACATGATGTCACAACTAAAATGACAATATATTTGCCCAATTGAAAGCTTTACTACCGGTTACCACAATATGGAGAATATATATCCAATTCTCTTCAAACACCTCAGCATTCTTGTGCCCATGCAACCAACAACACATGGCTATCAAATATTGATACACATCTCTGAGGATCTTTGTTAGATAGATTGCGGAAGGGCGAAGGAAAAACTTAGCAGGCTCTTCATACCAAGGTCTGATAATGTCACTTATGTCGAGGTCAACCCATCTGGTGTAGAAGTCATTATTTGCATATTATATGGGCCTAAGCATCTTGTAGTACATTTACATGTATTCTCAATAATAAGTGGCATGCTGATCGCCACTCTCATTGCGAAGCACAAGATAAGAGTCATCCATGTGTGTAATGATCCTCTAAATCACTTATGCAAAAGGTATGATGAGGAATATGCATGTGATCCTATGCATTTTGGACCTCTTGATATTAATGTATGCATACACATCTTCTAAGTTCTCAACAAAATTCTCCTACGTGAATTTGTTGTATATGTTGCTCCATGTGACCTCTGTAGTCTTATTAATAAAGCACTGGGTATTTGCATATACTAGAGTGGTTGGCTTAGTAACTTCAACATGTTCCTCAATGATTGATTCTAAGACTTATTTGGAGGCCAATTTATGGGGAGGCATGGCTCCAATAAATGATGACAGGGTGAGAATACTTGTAGCACAAACACCTATTTGTGGCAACACACTCATAATGACAGGATTATATTTAAGCAACCTAACTATGCAACAATACTTGTAAATGATGTACAAAGATCCATCACATGTAATTGGACATGAAAATATATTAATGACAGTACACAATCACTTGCATGCATGAGAAAATAGGCATGGAAACTAGGAGGGCGCACTTTCAAAGCATGAAGAAAGATCAAGGGTCATTCAGGGCTTTGTAGTGTGCTCATGCGCTCATACAAGTGAATAAAACCATCTAGGGTGCACTTGCACACTCCAAAGGGTTGAAGAGGTAGGTTGTTGGGCCTTCAGGTATTCACAATGTTCTCATGCGCTCAAGGAGAGAGAGAGAGGGCACATTGCGCACTCTAAAGGGACAAAGGAACATGTTGACAAGCCTTTGAGCATTCACAATGCACTCTTGTGCACAAAGAAAAGGAGGGTGAATTTGTGCATGCCGAAGGGACGAAGGAAATTTCTTCCAGTCGTCATGGTGTGCTCATGCACTTAAGGGAGGGCACAATTCTTTGTGGTGAAGAAGTGCGCTCAAGAGGGAAACTTGGTCATTTTGGTCACAATTTTCAAGGTTGATGGGGCTTCAACTTCCCTAAGTGCGCTCTGCCTGTTGAAATCTTAGAAACAATTTTAACAGCAAGAATTCTTGATAGGAATGTGAAGAATAAGGATCTACAATATTATAAAGATGTTGTCACATTCACGGTGGAGTATGAAGGGTTGAAGAATGTGAAGATTTTTTTCATGCGACAACAAATTAACACTTACAGAATGAAGATTGAACATAAATGCTAGTAATCAAACGTAAAAAAAAATAAATGATAGCAAGAAAAGAGAGAACACTAGTGACGTCATGAGAGGTGAAAATATTTCACATGCAAAACTTGTGAAGCAGATTGATGAAGAGTTTCTTGATCTCCAGTTGTGTGCCCAACTTAGATGAGAATGATTATTCAAAAGAATTATTAACTTGGTTCATTTAAAATAGTTGACATGTAAAATGATTCATGCATGATTTTCACTTGTTGTCGAGTGAAAGGGTTAGTTAAGAGAAGTTAATTGGGCTCCTATTTTCTAGGAGGGCGCCCACATGAAAAAAGATGCTCATGCATGCACCAAGGAAGAGTGCATGTCTTCAACACAAATGAGTGCACTTGGGTATGGCACAATGGCTCAGAATGAAGGAGTGCACTCAAGGAGGGCACACTTCTTTAGCCCAAAGAAGTGTGCTCAACTCAAGCACATATCTTCACCAACTTGGAGTGCACATTTTCCTTTAAACATGATTTTCTTTCTTTTGTTTTGTTTTCTTTGTTTTTGAGTGTTTTCTAGTGTGTGCATGGAGAAAAGGAAACTTTCTAAGTCAAAAAAACACACAAATAACAAATAAAACAACATGACAACACTAAGGGGCTTAAAACAACAATTAATGTAGGCTCAAAAAGTGATTTAGGAAAAAAATTTAGAGGGTTGTTGTCATAGCGAAAACACTTGGGGACACACTGGGAGAACCCTAAGTTCTCTAAAATGGTTTCAATGTAAGCGCAATGTCTCAATTCTCCAGGAAGTATTGATTCATTCAGTGGGTTACCTTAGCTCCCCATTCCTACCTGGTTAGAGATATAGTCTTCATTATTCCATTACTCAGCATAACACATATAACAAGTGATATCATTATCCTATTGATGTAAGTAAGCGTAATATAGTATGGTGAATTAAAAAACAATAAAAGTATGATTTTTACATCTCTGGCATTGGTTTGCATCTAATAGGCCTATACAGTACCCCGGTGGAGTCACTTCAAGAACACAAATGTTGCTTCACTGCTAGTGAGCCTGGACAATACCCCAACGAAGTCGCTTGCTTCACCTCCCTACACATGAATCCTTTCTCTTCTTTCGCCCTTTTATTTATTTTTCTTTATTTTCAATAGGACTATGTGTGGACAATTATTATTTTTCAATTACCAAAAGACAGATCCTGAATTATTGATAGTAGAGGAGCTTGCTCCTTCAGAGATAGGTTTAGACATATAATGTTTTGATCGCTAAAATATTTCACCTTAACTTACTCTACTTAGATAGATAATCAAGAACACATTATTCATAAACAGGACCAAGTGCACAAATGAGAATCCTAAATAGATGTAGGCATCATGATTTGCATATAGATTCCTAGCTAAAGGATTGCATTTTCCATCAGAAAATAATTGAATCGAAAGTGATGTAAACCAAAAGAAAGAAGAGGGTGATAGATAAGCCGAGGGTTGTATGGTACTATAAATTTACTTGCATAAAAGTTTAACCACATCATCTTGCAACTCAAAACTAACTTTATTGAGGACCAGATAAAAGAAAAAGAATCAAAACATGAAGGATGCAAATTGTGACATACCCCCTTACTTTACCTAGGTAAGGGAGTCATTAATGGCGAATTCAGTCCCCAATGTATGATCATGGAAATGAGATTAGGAGGGTCGCACCCTCGGTTTTATTTTTTATTTTTTCAAACCATTCTATATATATTCTTCTTTCCCTTTTTTTCACATCGAGAATGGTAGTCACCAACCTCATGCTACCACGTGATAGTTCAACATGGGTTTTTCTAACCAACAGGTAAGTAGATGGTCGGGACCTATAACTTTCCCAGCTACTTGGCAACATCTCATGTCCCGGCTTCCCAACCTCTACCCTAGTTGGGGTCATCCCATCCTGAAGCTTATGACTTTCCTTCTTCACTCTTGACTGTTCGACCCCCAACCTTCAACCTAGTCAGGTCGACATATCAACCGTGCATCCATCCGTTAGCATGCAACCCGACCTCCCAACCTCTGACTAAGTCCGGGTCAACATTGTTTTACCTATATTACCACCAAAACATTGGTTCTGACCTTTGACCTCTAGGCTATCTTCCTAGTTGTGTGGGCCCTGCAGATGGTCCATGTTAGTTTTCGTCTAACCAATCGCGTGAGATGACAATCCATCCAATCCAACCGAATTTTTTCCCACCTACGGTTCTGATATGCAATATGATAAGCCTTATATGATCCTTCCCATAAGTTCAATATTTCGTCCCTTTACACCATAACGAACGTCCTTCCCTTAAAATTTGATGATGGCTATCTCAAGGGTCTTTGCCTTTGCACCATTCAAGGTCTTTGGTATTGATCTCTGCGCTATCCTAGAAACTGGATCTACCATTGTGTAGGATTCCTAGAAATGGCCATCTCGACCGCGACTCGGTATCAAAGTTCTCTTCAGCCTCTAGATCTAGTTCATGGTCTCACCACTCTATTGAAGTTAGATTAAGACGTTCCACGTCGTTACCCCTTCTTAGCTTGGGTGATAGCTACATTGAGGGATTCCTACCCCATGGGCCTTCACTCCCTTCGGGTAGGGAATTCCTCGCATAAAAGCATAAACGCTCTTACATCTCTTATCTACCAGAAGCCTGGTGTGAGATTTCGGGAGGCTCCCACCTCTCTTGCTACATGCCAATGGTTCCAAAAACCACACGAACTATTTAAGCAACTCCTTAGTACCACTCATTAGTTTCCAGGGCATTTGGCTATTGGCAGGGACTCGTAGTCCTTATCTCCAAAGTCCCTGTGGTAGGAATGGAGGCTTCTGCTGCAAGAAGGCTAAAGAACATGGAAGTAGGACCACTAGGCACAACCATCCCCAATAACACTCCCTTTGCTGCTCACATGCTGCCTTCACGCGACACAACAAATTGTAGGCAATTACCCCGATGTATACAATAAACAACTCTGGCCAACAGAGGGTCTTTCTTATAAATTGTACATTAGTACAAAGGGTCTCAGAACCCACTTCTTTTCACTGTTCATGGTTTGGACATGGAATGGATCATCAAGTTTATTAATTGTAGCCATTGTATTATTTCTAACACATACGAGCATTTTATTCAAAGGAAGAGTCTGCCTCTACTCCATAGCTTAGGAAACACTATTATGCATATGTGTTTCCACTCTATAACTTCAGATACTCTCTGATTACCACTATTTATGATCGTAGCTTATTTACCTTTACATGTAAGCACAACACACATGTACACATACATACTCATAGCCATAATCAACATACAAATCAAAGAAATATCCCTTCACAATTACTTCATAGGTATATACACAACAACAAAATTGTAGTCCCTGTTTATCCATATCTATTACAAATGAATATACAACATAATACATTAATTGCAATAATATTCATAGATAATTATCTTTTATTTTGTAGGGAAACTAAGCCCGGGTCTATGATTCTCCACCCAACCATAGACAACTACAACCACTGCTCTTGCAGTTGTCACCCCTGAGCCAGATTCCCGAGTCTGGGGGGGAATTCTTACTGTTGGGACCACATGCAAGCTTCCAAATATGTCAGGGACTCCAGAGGACCTCCTCCCTCAATCCCCACAATTTTTTATATTTTCTTTGTCTGCATTGTGAGTCTAGAGGTGCCCAACCTCACCCCCTCATGCAAATACAATGTTTCACCCCATCCTAGGGAGTCCAAAAACCATTGTATTAGTTAGGGAAATAACCAGGAACTGTGATTTAATATTGTCTCTGTCTCGACTTGAGTATGGTCTCTTCCCAAGATGTTACAGGGCTCTAGAGTAGCTATCTCAGCCCACAGCCTCTAGGGAATCCCAAGCTGTTACAAGGCTCCAGAGATTTCATTCCACCCACAGCCTCCAGGGACCCAAGTTGTTATAGGGTTCTAGGAATCTTATCTCAACCCACAGCCTCTAGGGAACCAAAGTTGTTATAGGGCTCTAGAGACTAGCACTCAACCCACAACCTCTAGGGGAAGAGAACCGATCCCCTTCACTTCTCTTCTCTTCTCTTCATTGTTGCTTGCTGAAATATTATACTGGAGCTTCATTGTCCGTCCTCACCTCGGTCTAATTCTCAAACCAAGAACACTTTTTACTTTCCCTGTGAAAGAAAGGTCTCTGCTTTCTTCGCCTATCCCCCTTCAAATGGTCCTACTCTTCTAGCTCCCGTCTTCTCTCTCCCTTTGTGAATAATCTCTCCCCTAGTAGTTCGAGAGTTCTTTTTGTTGGCATTATGAGACAAGTGTTGTCCTTGATGGCAAATCACACTGATGACAAATCATAGTGCAGAATGATAGCAGCAAGGAATTGATGATCAAACTACAAGTATGAAGAGAAAATATATACACGCTGGTTCACTATATACCAAGTCGCGTATACAAGCAGGTTCACTATATACCAAGTCGCGTATACACAGGTTCGCTATATACCAAGTCACGTGTACACGCAGGTTGGCTTCAGTAAAAGAGCGTGTATGTCGAAAACTTATCTTTGGTCCGTGGCGGTTATTCCTTGGAAGTTGTGCCTATGGTTTTGGACCATGGCGTCTCGACGGACGTGTTGATCCCTAGTTTTGAAGTTGATGGTATTGGATTTCTATGGTTTTGGCCCGTGGTATTGAGCAAGGCCTAAGGATATATAAGGAGAAGAAGATCATTAGGCAAATGTATCTGAAAAGTCTTGAATATCTGATGAAGTATTAGATCCAGTATGCAGGTTATGGGTTGATGATGAATTGCTTGATCTGAGCTAAGGAGAGATCTCACCGGTTGATGGAGAACAAGATCTAAGGAGAGATCGGGATCAAATGGTTTGAAATGAACTATCTTTATATGGTTGATTATGCTTATTCTAGATCTGCATACCGACGCAAATAATATTCTATAAGTGTTATAGTATGATTGATGTCTGGTACAGCTGCAAAATTATAAGAAATAATTTTAGATCTGTACGCGGGTTGGCCTTGAAAAAAGAGCGTATACACGCAGGTTGGGTTCATCCAAGTAGCGTGTACATTGTAAAGCTTGATATTTGAAGTTGCAGATGGATCTGATGGTTATTGCAGAGTTCTGTGTCTGCTCTGTGTTCTGGTGACTGTGTTGTTGACAGAGTTTCAGTGTTTCAGTGTTTCAGTGATGCAGGTTGTACTACAAGGTGATTGTCTTATGGATCCAATATGAAAATGTATGAAACGTGGTCCCGGAAAGATCGTAGGCCGGCACCTACATATTGGTAAACATATCAGCCAGTACAAGAGCAAGGGGAGTAAAGGTTGGAGCATTCTGTAGGTAGGCACCTACGTACTAGTAAATGGATCGGCTAGTACAAGAGCTAAGAGGGTTGTAGCCCTCTGCAGGTTGTAGCCTGTGTGCTGGTAAAGGACTGCACCAGTACATTGTAAAAGAGGTTTCTTATTAAAGGAAGATAGAAACAAATTGCAGCAGGTGGTTTTCACCCACATTGGGTTTCCACCTTATATCATGGTGTTCATGTGTGTGTCTTATGTGTGATGATCTGTTCTGTTATACTACACCTGTTTACTGTTAATATGGGTAATAATGTTCTGATGCATTTACTGAAGATAAACTAACTAAATCATAAGATTACTGCATGTACGCTAGTTGCCCTTAAAAAAGTCGCGTGTATACGCTGATATCCTTAACTCTGCGTGTATGAATCTGAGTATGAAATTGAAAAGTTTTTATCTGATCTGACAATAATGATTCACCCCCCCCCCCCTCCTAGTATTATTTCCAACAATTGGTATCGGAGCAAGTCCTTCAAAGAAGCTTGATTGCTTGAAGGAGATCCGTGGAACAATGGGAAAGAAGCTTAAGAAGAAAGCTCATAAGAAGAAGAAGACATCTCAGAAGATCTATGACAGTGGGAGAGTCGATTGGGGATTAGGTATAAGAAGTTCTTCAGATTCAGAATCAGATTCAGAATCATTATCAGGTATGAATGTGTTATCCTCTGATGTTCCTGCTATATTTCCTTGTGAAAGTGATGGAAGTGATAGTGAAACTACTGAACATGCTTTTATGGGTGAGCAAGAAAAGTATCAAATAGAGGCAGTATTTAGAAGGCTTACAGACAAAGTTAAAGATCAACAAGATCTATTGAACAAAAGGGAACGTGCTTTCAAAGAAGAAGTTACCAAACTAAAAGCTCAATCAGAGGAAGGAAACAAGGTAAGAAAGTTACTCAAGGACAAGGAAAATCAATGTCAAAAGTTGCAGGGTGTAGTGACATCATTAAGAGATGAAGTCAATGAAAGAAGCACAACCATCAAGAAACTCAGAGATAGATCCAGTTACTATGAAAGTCTTGAAGCCACGATCTGCTCGCTAAAGAAAGATCTTGAAGAATCAAAGAAGCAGAATAAAGATCTACTCCAAGCTATTGAAAAACAGGTAAACGAAGATATCAGCTTAAAATCTCAACTGGAATGTGCTCTCAGAATTCGTCAAATGCAGGAGGATCTGAATGAAGAACAAGAAAAGGAGATTCTCAAACTAAGACATCAGTTGGAAGAAGGAAGGAAAGATGGAGAAGACGTGAAGAAGCAATGTCTAGAAAAGGAGGAACAACTTCAAGTTGAGGTAAATATCTTGAAAGGTAAATTAGAAGAAAAGGATAAACTTTTGAGATTTCAAGATAGTACTAAAGCCTTGGATGATATTCTTAGTAGTCAAAGGTCTCCTGCTATCAAGACTGGTCTTGGTTTTCATGAATCTGTTGAAAGTGAATCTAGCTCACAAGGTGAGGCAAGTAACTCTAAAGAGAAATCTAAAATGATCAACAAGGAGATGAAAGGTCAACCCCATCAACAATCAAGGAAAGAGACTCCTCAAAGAAAATCTTTTACTCCTCCTATGAATAATGTTGAATGTTATGTATGTCATAATCTTGGACATGTTGCAGCTAGATGTAGAAGAAGAAGGGTTCAAGACCATCATGCAGAAAGATCATCACACTCAAGGTACTTTAATGGATATTGCTTTGCTTGCAATATGTTTGGTCACAAAGCTGCTGATTGCTACAGGAGAAATGTGAAACATGTAAGATGTTATGCATGTAACAAGCTTGGACATATAGCAAAGGAATGCAGGAACAAAGCACGGATACCACACCAAAAGGAGAAAACAACATCACACTTGAAGATATGGAAAAAGAAGGAAGTACAGTCAGAAAGTTGTGGCACAGCACAATGTACTGAGACACAGCACAGCACAGACATATCAGACTCAGGGGGAGCTGAAAGTGTAAAACTTCAGTGTCCTGAATCTCATACGCAAGTTCCTTAAAGGGAAGTCGCGTATATACGCGAGTTAGACACTGCAAAATCGCGTATATGTCAGTCTGAGGAAAAGCAGTGGGGACAGGCTCAGAAAAAGGATCTGATATGATTCAGTCCATTATTTGCTCTATTGGTTAATAGTTACAGTCTGATGAGGATGTGTGGAAATGTTTTGATACTAGAAGTGTTTTGATCCTAACTTGATGATGATGATGTCTTAATGCTTATTGCTGATATATGCATGATCAGATCTAACAGATGACACAGGTTGAGGGGGAGCATATGCCTTTAATAATTCATTGCTGGCATTATGGTTAATAGTCCTTGATGATGATGCTTATATGGCTAAATGATATATCTTGATATGATGTGGTTGTGAGTTGTCTATGATAAACTCTCATATGATTCTTGAAGTTACATAGTAGATGTTCAGATCAGATTTATGGTTGATCCTTTGATGATGCTTACATGGTGATCTTCATAAGGATAAGGAGAAGTACAAAGCTTGAATACACATCTTCCTCACTTGATGATGAGTCACTCATATACTGCTGTTGTCATATGCATAAAGATCATACAGTTATGATGCAGGCACTCTTGTGGATAAGGATTGTTGCTGTTGATGATATCAAGAAGTTTTGTCAAATGAGCTTGAGCTCAAGATACATAGTGCTGATACATGGATGACTACTCAAAGTTGCTTTGTTGGAGACATGGTGATGAGTTCTTATCTATATGATGATAGGTTGATACTTACATATGTTGATTGATGCAGATGTTCCCAAGTAATGATACTTGGATCATGTAGATCTTGACGTTGATGTAATGGCTATGGTGGTTTCACATGTAATGTGAATGATTTCATGATGATGTTTAAAAGGAGGAGTTGACATCTATGTTCAGACATACCTTGCTACAGGACATTTACAGGTTGCTGATATGAAAATAGTTGTACGCGAGTTTCATAAGGCCTATCCGCGTATATACGCTTGTTTATGTGGATGCAGACGCGTATATGGAGTTTTGAAGGAAATCAGCAGGGACAGATGTTGGTTGCAGAAAGTCTGATATGGGTCTGACAGAGATCATCTGGCACAGGTTCAGGGGGAGCAGATAATCTTCCAATGATGCATTGTTGGCATTATCTTAAAGCTTTTGGTTCTAGTTCACATTTGTTTCAGGTGGAACAAAGGCGAAAGGAGAACAGAAGGATCTCTTGGTTGCTGATCTGAATGGTGATTATCAGATGCTGCTGGTGACTTTCATAAGTCTTGGTCTAGTTCTTTCGTCTCTATGTCATATATCTCTTTTGTGGTATCTCTTTCATGGTGTCAAGGTCATGTAACGGCCTATTTTGGTTTCCCCACTATGCCTGGGATGATTGATGCAATGTGATTGGTTGTCATATGTAAACTTTTGATGTATCCCCACTTGGTTGGGTGGATGAGTCAATTTTTGTATATCCTCACTTAGTTGAGAGATGGATGTATGTATGAGTCTTTGGTGATAGGAAGGTCTTTTATGATGTATAGAGTCATGTTCTTCTTGAAGAACATCTTTTGCAGATCTTGCCTACAGTCAGGAAGAGCATGAACAACACACTTCAGCAAGAACAGAGATTCAGCATGTACTCAGAGGGAGCATGGACAGATTGGTACACCTTGGCATATACAAAGGGGGAGATTATTCAGAGATTTCAGCAGGTACTCAGGGGGAGTATGGACAGTGGAATGATTCAGCAAAGGAAGAGAATATCTTGGTCCACCCTTTGCCCTTGATGTCAAAGGGGGAGAGTGATTTGGTGTTGTTGCCATCAAGTCCAAAGGGGGAGATTGTTGGCATTATGATGCATGTGTTGTACTTGATGGCAACCCTCTCATAGAAGAACATCTCACTTATGTATAACTGGATGAATCTTCAGAAGAGATGTCAGATGTGACTGATGGAGGACAGCTCAAAGGAATCAGATGATAGTTCTAAGTGTAACAAGTTAGCTTTGCCATCAAGTCCAAAGGGGGAGATTGTTGGCATTATGAGACAAGTGTTGTCCTTGATGGCAAATCACACTGATGACAAATCATAGTGCAGAAGGATAGCAGCAAGGAATTGATGATTAGACTACAAGTATGAAGAGAAAATATATACACGCTGGTTCACTATATACCAAGTCGCGTATACAAGCAGGTTCACTATATACCAAGTCGCGTATACGCAGGTTCGCTATATACCAAGTCGCGTGTACACGCAGGTTGGCTTCAGTAAAAGAGCGTGTATGTGGAAAACTTATCTTTGGTCCGTGGCGGTTATTCCTTGGAAGTTGTGCCTATGGTTTTGGACCATGGCGTCTCGACGGACGTGTTGATCCCTAGTTTTGAAGTTGATGGTATTGGATTTCTATGGTTTTGGCCCGTGGTATTGAGCAAGGCCTAAGGCTATATAAGGAGAAGAAGATCATTAGGCAAATGTATCTGAAAAGTCTTGAATATCCGATGAAGTATTAGATCCAGTATGCAGGTTATGGGTTGATGATGCATTGCTTGATCTGAGCTAAGGAGAGATCTCACCGGTTGATGGAGAACAAGATCTAAGGAGAGATCGGGATCAAATGGTTTGAAATGAACTATCTTTATATGGTTGATTATGCTTATTCTAGATCTGCATACTGACGCAAATAATATTCTATAAGTGTTATAGTATGATTGATGTCTGGTATAGCTGCAAAGTTATAAGAAATAATTTTAGATCTGTACGCGGGTTGGCCTTGGAAAAAGAGCGTATACAGGCAGGTTGGGTTCATCCAAGTAGCGTGTACATTGTAAAGCTTGATATTTGAAGTTGCAGATGGATCTGATGGTTATTGCAGAGTTCTGTGTCTGCTCTGTGTTCTGGTGACTGTGTTGTTGACAGAGTTTCAGTGTTTCAGTGATGCAGGTTGTACTACAAGGTAGGCACATAAATTCTGCATTCAAACCTGATTAAGTCGGCCTTAGTGAGATGAGATCGTTCATTCTCACCTCCTTGCTGCAACTTTTATTTTAGTTGCTGATACTTTTCATCTATCTATCTAGCACTTTTTTTTCTTTCTTCCAAATCTATTGCATACCAACTTACCACTGCCAAGTGATTTACTTGGATTCTTCTGCTTAAGGCATCAACAACCTTGTTTTCTTTTCCTTTTATGTGCTTAATCATAAAAATAAAACTTGCTAAGTATCGAGAGCCATCTTGCTTGCCTATAATTCAACTTTGGCTATCCTAAAAAATACTTGAGTGCACTATGGTTTGACATGAGCGTGAAATTCCAGCAAAGGAGGTAGTGCCTCCACATTTTCAAATCATGCACTATAGCAGCCAATTCTAAATCATGCATCCCATAATTTTCCTCATGTTTATTCAACTTCCTGGATTCATAACACACTACTTTCACTTCCTACATTAAGACTCCACCGAGTTCCTCTCTGCATGCATCTATACACACCACGAAATTCTTATCCAGATCTGTGATTCTCAGCACTAGCGCATTGTTGAGAAATTGTTTCAACTGCTCAAAGTTTTCCACACATTGCATAGTCCATTCAAATATTTTCCCTTTCTTCTGCAAAGCTGTAATGAGATGAACGATTTTGGAGAAATTCTGAGTATATCTCCTGTAGTATCATTCCAATCCCATGAATGATCTAACCTTTTCCACATTCTTTGGATTTGGCCACTCCCTTATGGGTTTGATCTTTTTAAGGTCAACTAATATGCCTTCCTTAGAGACGATGTGCCCTATATTATGTATCTGTGACTGGAATAGGTCACACTTGCTGAGATTTGCATAGAGATGATGTTGTCTCAACAAGTGTAACATCACAGACAAATGATTTTCATGTTGCTCTTCTATTTTTTAATAGATTAAAATGTCATCAAAAACCACTATGAAAAACTTATCCAAGTATGGACGCAATACTCTATTCCTCAGGCACATGAACATGGTCGGGGCATTAGTGAGTCCAAAGGGTACCACTACGAATTCATAGTGCCCATATCTTGTTCTAAAGGCAGTTTTATGGATATATTCCTCAATCCTCACTTGATGGTAGCCTAACCTTAAGTCATTTTTGGAGAAACTATTTCTCCTCTTAACTGGTCAAAGAGATCATCAATCTGTGGTAATGGGTACCTATTCTTAATGGTTACTTTATTCAACTGCCTGTAATTAATGTAGAATCGAAGGTTTCCATCTTTCTTATTTACAAATAATATTGGTGCTCCCCAAGAAGACACAGTTGGACTTATGTAACCCTGGGCGAGCATCTCCTTCAACTATAATTTGAGCTCAACCATTTTTTTCGTGCTCATTCTATGTGGAGCCTTGGATGTTGGTGCTAATCCTGGCACCATTTCGATAGAGAATTCTATCTCCCTATGAGGAGGTAATCCAGGAACCTCCACTAGAAAAACATCTGCATACTGTTGCAAAATATGGTAACTTTGAAGTAATTCAACATCCTTGCCCCTTTCTCTTCTATTAATTGCCTCACTCTAGAAAACTTGTACTGCAAACAACATGCATATTTTTCTACTGTTGTGTTTAGCTTGCATGGCAGTGATCAACCTCACTGATATGGATTTCCTCTTTCCTTGCAACACTCTTTTTGTTCCTTGCTCATCCAAGCATTCTATTTCTTTCTCATAGCAATCTACCTTGGTCCGGTGTAGGTACAACCAATCCATGCCCAATAATAAGTCATACCCACCCAATGGTAACACATTCAAGTGGGATATTGTGGCCATGCCATTGAGCTCAATTGCACACGACCTTACCCAATGGTTGATTCTTCTCCTTGTGCATGTTTCCAATTGAACCAACCAAGGTTCTTGATGCAACTCCTTTCCCAATCCACACTTCTCCACAAGTTCTAGACTGATATAACTATAATTGGAACCTAGATCACTTAAAATGGAAATTAATTATGGTTGTATCTTACCTTCCATCTGAATGATGTATTCTTGGTGATCTTCCTGGAGATTGTCCATTGCTGCAAAATTCGAGGCATAATCCGAGCTATTTCAGCTATTGTTCTTGCCTATTGAGTTTTGTAGACCGTTGGTCCAACATTTTGCTAATGTGGTAAATATATTGTCCTGTGGTCCCCACCACAGGTCCAATACTTGAGTGGTTCTTGAACTTCAAACCTGGGTTGTGTTGTCACTAGTTGCTGCACATTTTTCTTTTTAGAAAACAATGGGATTTTTCTTAAACTACCATGTCTGAGTTGGTTGCCTTACTTCCCTCCTACCTAGGTTTTTCTTAGGCGAAATATTATTATGTCCAATGTTTCTCTTGGCCTGCCAGTTGCTCCTAATCTCAAGTCTGTGTTTTGCTTGTTCATAGTAGTGTCATAATTTATTGATAGCATCCTTTAGGGTTTGAGGTTCTAGCAATTTTATTTTATCTCTAAATTCCATAGGTAGCCCAATGATAAACCTCTATATCTTAGTTTTCTCATCCTTGAGATATGGTAAATATCTCAACAATTCCAAAAATTTGGTGACAGATTCATCACTGGTTAACTAACCCATTTTGAGTTCATAAAACTCTTTTGTTTTGCTATCTAATATCACTAAGACAAATATTGTTCTTGGAAGAGATTTTTAAACTTTCCCCATGTCAGCTCCTTATCGGTAATGGCTCTAAAATTCTTTAGGTTTTCTGACCATATACCATCTTTCCATTTCAAACTATATGCGACAATCCTAGCCTTCATATTCTTGGAATAGTCATGTATTCTGAAAACAAATCCTCATTCCCAGCAAACATGCTTCTGCATCATTTGCCCTCTTCACATCCCCATCAAATGTAGGTGGTTTTTCCTTCTTAAACTCTTTAGGCATATTCTATTTTTCCTTTTCCTTGCTTACTAAGCGATGGTGATGTTGAGAATTGTGATGCCTCTAGGAAACCAATTTAGATGGTTTGCTGGAGTATTGCACCTGTGTGTTAGTCCCTACACTTGGAGTGCTTAGATATTTACCTCTTGGAACAGTGTCCTCACTTCCTTCCTATGCCTTTTCCTAGACCTACCATCATTTGCTCCATTGGTGTTTTCTTTTAATTCTTGAATGATTTTTCTGTCTTTATGACTTTCCCTCCTCTCAGATTTCCTTTGCCACTACCAATTCGAGAGACTTTACATGATGACTGTGTTAATATCTGCTTTCTTTTCTTGGGCTCTTACCAACCTCTCATTATTAGTGTTAAATCTTATCACCTCATCCCTTAGGCTTCTCAAGGTGTTCATCCAGTCTCAGGAATGACCCCCCCGCCCCCCCCCCCCCCCCTCCCTTGTCCAATTGATCCATCTCCTTCATTAGTTCTAACCCCATCACTTCCATGTTGTGATTGATTAGAAATGTATTCAACCATTCTGGTCCTCATCACTGTGACTTCTTTTGGTTATTTCTACTTGTGATGTGCCATCAATCACACACATTGTTAGAAATTTCAAAAATAAATAACCCAAACTCAAGGTCATGATTTACCATGGAGTCTTCTACTACGACAAAACAGTCATGTTAGCATGCCAGTTCACTGATATATCATATGCACCAATAATTCAATATCTTCATCATGATGATAAAAAAATAACATATCTGTAACCTGTGACCACCAAAATAAACAACACGAGTATGATCTTATTCTTAGAAAACTTTCATTAAAGCCAGATCAACAAGTTTATTCAAGTTTTAACATTAGACAATTACTTAGTCAAATCCTTTTTCTCCATTTTTTATTTTTATTACTCGCACATGACGAAACCCATCCCATCTAGATTTGAATCTCAATAGCTCTGTTACCACTCTGTAACATACCCCCTTACTTTACCTAGGTAAGAGAGTCGTTACCAGTGAATCCAGTCCCCATTGTCCGGTCATGGAAAGAGAGTCGTACTGTCAGCTTTTTTTCAAACAATTCTATATAATCCTTCTTTTCATGTTTTTTTCGCATCGGGAATGGAAGTCACCAACCTCACTCTACCACGTGATAGTTCACCATGGGTTCGTTCAACCAACATGTAAGTAGATGGTCGAGAATTACAAATCTCCCTACTACTTGGCACCATCTCACAACCCAACTCCGACCTCTTGACCTCCAACCTAGTTAGGGTCGGTCCGTCTAGGAGCTTGTGGCTTTCCTTCTTCACTCCCAACTACCCGACAACCTAATCGCCTGATCCCCGACCTTCAACCTAGTTGGGTTGACATATCAACGACATATCCATAAGTTAGCACGCAGCCTAACCTCCCAACCTCTGACTAAGTTGGGGTCCACATAGTTTTACCTATATTACCATAAAAAAAATTGGTTTCAACCTCTGACCTCTAGGCTATATGCCTGGCTGTGTGGATCCCATAAATGGTCTGCATCATTTTTCCTCTAACCAATTGTGCGAGATGAGAATCTGAACACTCCAATCAGAATTTTTCACGCCTATGGTTTCGATCTGCAAGAGGATAAGCCTTATCTTATCCTTCCCATAAGTTCAAGATTTCATCCCTTTATGCACAACAAATTCCCTTCCCTTAACATTCGATGATGGCTCAGTCAAGGGACTTTGGCTTTGCACCATGCAAGGCCTTTGGTATTGATCTCTGTGCTCTCACAGAAACTGGATCTACCACTACATAGGCTTTCTAGCACTGGTCATCTTGACTGCAGCTTGGTCTTAAAGGTATCTTCAGACTCTAGATATACTTCAAGGTCTCGCCACCCTGTGGAAGTCAGATTTAGATGTTCCACGACATTACCTCTTATGAGCTTGAGTGATAGCCACATTGAGGGATTCATACCCTGCAGGTCTTCCATGCCTTTGGGTAGAGAATTCCTCGCATGGCGGCGTAGGCACTCCTGCATCTCTTATTTACTAAAAGCCTCGCGCGAGCTTTCGGGAGACTCCCACCTCTCCTGCTGCATGCCAATGGTTCCAAATTCTACACGAACTCTTTAAGAAGCTCCTCGGTACCCCTCATGGGTTGCCATGGCATTTCGATATTAGCGGGGACCCATAGTCCTTATCACCAAAGTCCCTGTGGTAGGAATGGAGGCTTCTACACTAGGAATGCTAAATACCATGGAAGTAGGACCATTGGGAATGACTGATAGTGAGAACACTCCCTTGATCCCTCACATACTACTTTCCTATCAGCATAAATGCTTGTAAGAAATTACCCCGATGTATACAATAACCGACTCTACCCAACAAAGGGTCTTTCTTATAAATTGTACATTAATACAAAGGGTCTCAAAACCCATTTCTTTCAACTATTCATGGTTTTGTCTTGGAATACATAATTGAGTTCATTAATTGTAGCTTTTGTATTATTTTTGACACAGATGAACATTTTATTCAGAGTAAGAGTCTACCTCTACTACATAGCTTAGGAAACATTGTTGTGGAGCTCTTTCTCGACTCTGTAACATCAAATACTCTATGATTACCATTATTTAGGCTATTAACTTATTTACCTTTACATGTAAGCACAACACACATGTACACATACATATTCATAGCCATAATCAACATACAAATCAGGGAAATATCCCTTCACAATTGCTTCACAAGTATATACACAACAACATAATTGTAGTCCATCTTTATCCATATCTATTACAAATGACAATAAAACATAATCCATTAATTGCAATAGTATTAACAAGTACTTATATTTTAGCCTGCAGGGAAAATGAGCCCGGGTCTATGACTCTCCACCCAACCATATACAAATGTAGCCACTCCTACTTGAAGCTTTCACCCCTGAGCTAGATTCCATAGTCTCAAGGGGATTTCTTGCTGTTGGGACCACACTCAAAATGCAAAATATGCCTAGGCCTCCAGAGGACCTCCTACCTCAATCCCCACAGATTTTTATCTCCTCTTTTCCTGAATTGGGAGCCCATAGGTGCCCAACCTCACCCCTTGTGCACATATAGTGTTTGAACCCCTTCTAGGGAGTCCAAAAACCACTGTATCAATCAAGGCAGTAACCAAGAACTGTGATTTGAGATTGTCTCTCTCTTGGCTTCTGGATGATCTCCTCCCAAGCTGTAACAAGGCTCAAGAGTAGCTAGCTCAACCCACAGCCTCCAGGGAATCCCAAGCTGTTGCAGGGTTACAGATATTTCATTTCACCCACAACCTCTAGCGACCCAAGTTGTTACAAGGCTCCAAAGACCTCTTGTCTCAACCCACAACCTCTAGGGACCCAAGATGTTACAGGGTTCCGAGAATCCCATCTCAACCTACAACCTCCAAGGAACCCAAGTTATTATAGGGCTCCAAAGACTAGCGCTCAACCCACAACCTCCAGTGACAATGAACCAATCCCCTTCTCTTCTCTTCATCATTATTGAAAGCTTCTACTAGAGGTTCGTTTTTTCTCCTCACATCGGTCTGCTTCATAAAAAAGAACATTTTATGCTTTCCTCATGAAATAAAGGTCTCCACTTCTCTCCCTCTATGAATAATGCTCTCCCCCAGGAGTTCAAGAGTTATTTTCTCTCCCCCTTTCTCTCTCTAAATATTATCTCGTTTTGATCGAGTGTCCTCCTTTCTAAATTACTCCTCCTTTATTGTTGTGTCATTGGTGTTACAACCCTTCATAAATTCTATCCTCTTTTGGTCTCTGTATTTTTCTCAAGAAAGCATGGGCCTGAGTACTTTTCCTCAACCCATTTAATTTCAGGATCCAGTCCCTTTACTTCATGCACCATCCAACCTTTAATGGTTGTCCTAAAGTTTAGGTTTCTTCTTTGCACAAGAAACCATAGCATCCCAAGAAACAATTCTCCATCCCCAGCTATGGAATCTGTGTCCCATGACCCAGTCCCCTTTTTCTGTTATTTCAAACATTACAAAATATTTACATCCTTTTTACAATGTGGCTAGTTCAGAACCTTGGGTGGGGTTGTTACACAAATACAAAACATAGATGCAATGCATCTAACTAAGTGCATTGTATCCTACCCTAAACTAATAGTACACGATCAGATCATGTGAAGTTGACATTCCAATGCGGCCATAAGAGCTTCTCTTGACCTTTGGGTGGAAATATGTGATCTTGTAGAACGAAAACAAAAATTAGTGTAGTGAAAATGACATTCCATGCAAACATGTGCACTGACACGTAAAAGCAAGAAGTGCAATAACAATGGTGTATCACACTCAACTGCGCTTCCAAACGACAAACTCCACAACAACAATGATCACCAGGCCTATGGCCATACTACACTAGATGAAGCACATCTAAATACATGCCATGAGACATGGGTCCAGACTAAAAAGACTCTTCTAATGAGTCCACGATAGGATCATGGAAGCAACCTTTTGGGAAATTTAGACAAGATTAAGGAAAGATAAATCCATGTCATAAGAAACATTAACAGGTTGACCATAATCCATGCTATCATGTGAATGAAATTCTTTGATGGGTGATTTAAAAGGTTTATTAAGATCCTTTTTTGTTTTTTCATCACAAATTAAATATTTTCTTGAGATGGCATGTAGAGGTGGAACTTTAATAGTCAAATTAAACTTTCTTCCCTAAGAATAGAAAAATTTTACCTGAAGAAAATGAGCATCCCTTAGGAGAGAGTTGACATCCCACGTGATGAAATTAATGGAAGAGTTGTGCAAAAGAATCATTAATTGACTAAAATCACAAATACCTTCATGGTGATAGGAACCTGACATAACCATCATTGTAGGATGAAGTGTCCTACTCACATGAGTTAAGTTTGAATTTTGTGATAACATGATCAACTGCTTATCAAGACAAAAATCATATTTTAAATTATAAGATTCAAAAGAAGGTAGACTTTCAAGATTATTACAAAATTTTTCAATGATAAGCATGTCATCTTCTCGATCAAAAGGAGTTATAATTGAAAGAAAATATTTGATAATTGCATCAGAATCCATTTGAAATTACTACACATCTAAGTCTTCTTGTATAAACAAAGATTCATCCATGTTACTTGAACAATCATTCCTGTATAATTCAGAGAAAAGGAAATGATCAAGGTCATGGTTATCCAAGGGTTTGATTTAATTAACGAGTAAAAGGTTGATTGGTGAAATATCCAGATTCAAGGATGGTTGATGGATAAGATCAAACAAATCAGCATTAAGTGAAAGATAAATTAATTTTTCATCAGAAAATTGATATTTTGGTTTAGGGATTGGTTTAGGTGCAACATACAAAACATCAAAAGGGGGAGGACATGGGACAAACATCATATCCATTTCCTCCTCAGGAGGTTGAAATTCTTCTTGATCAGGAGGACATGAAGAATTTGATTCAAAATATTTCCTTAAAATCCGGATTAAGAATGAAAACTTCTCATCCAAGAACTACCAATCCACATCCACATCAGGAATTCGTAACAAAGATGAAGGACTCGATCAACAAAATGTTCAAGAGATTCATTCAATTCCATTCTAAGTTGATCAATCTCATTAATAACATATTGATACTCATATTTTTCAAAAACACGACGAAGCTTGTTAACCAATTGCTTAAAAGATGAGATAGAAGAAGTGGGTAAAGAATAACACCATTACTTCGCACAACCATCCAATGTAAGGGTAAACAACCATGCAACAATTTCTTAAGAATAAATTCCAGTTAAAAAAAAAATTTGGACGAATTCAATTACGTAATAAAGGACAGTTGTTGTACCCTTGCCATCAAAATTAATATGTGACAAGTTATGTAAAAAGTTAGTGGGGATTGAAATATCTAAAGATTCAGAAAAACACCACAAGATTATGATCTAGGGTGAAGCCATTAGAGATGAGAAACTGAAATAGACTTCACGGGCTCAAATTTTCATTTATCCCTACGGGATCTTTTCATTCATTTGCACCAAGCTTTACATATTCAGATTCCAGACTCGATAACAGAATGAGAGACTGATACTTTAGTCACCTTCTAAGATAATCTATCTCTGGGTGCAATCTAGCATCTCTCGATGAAGAGAAGAGAAGAAATCTTAGCTCTCGTCAGATACTTGCGAGAATTCAGAGTGAATTTTATGAGGGACGCAACCACTCATTTATAGTATTCATATCTGGTATCTGGTTATTACATGACCGATGAGTGCCGGTTAAAAGTAAATATTCGAGTACAAGTGGACAACTTGCATTATCTCATCCCTTAAAGTCTTTCAACATATGGGGACCGAATCAGACACATTATTACGGGCCCACTACTGCTTCTTCTTTAAGCTGAGGGTCCACTACTTCACGTGTGAGAAGGTTTGCCATGTAGTTGAGGTATCCGAGCTTGTGTTCAATACCAAATTCATAACCATCTAACCAAAATACCCATCGTGTGTGATGCGGATGTTATTATCGGCAAGTTCTCAGTTTGCTTTTATCATGCCTGGCATGATTTTGAGATCGGTTCAGACCGAGAATTTAACCAGTTTTAAATAAAGCTTGAAATGAGATATACTTTTCTTGACTGCAAGTAATTCTTTATGGCTTGAAGGATAATTGAGTTCAGCTCCATGAAAGGTTTCTAAGGTGTAGCCGCAAATCTCTTTAGTGCCATTTATGCGTTCAAGAAGAATGTCTCCTCATGCAAAATTTGATGCATCTGTTTCAAGGACATAAAATCCTTCATCTGCCAGGAGCTTAAGAGGAGGAAGGTTCTGGACTTTCTCCTTGATGGATTTCACTGCCCGGGTCATGGCTTGGTTCCATGGGATTGGTGACTTCTTCAATATTTGCTGCAAGACAACTAGATCTTGGGCTTGTCCTTTATAGAAACGTCTGATGTAATTCAGACTGCCTAGGAATCGTTGCAGCTAGGTCTTGTCTAGGATTTGCTCTGGAAAATTTTGTAGGTTTAGAAGAACATGATCTTGCAGTGTGATACTGCCATTAGAAATATTTAAACCTAAGAAACTTACATCTGTTACTCCAATTTTAATCTTGGATTTTGACAAAGCTAATCCATGTTTAACACAATGCTCACAAAATATTTGGAGATGTTTCTGATGTTCTTGGATATTCTTGGAACAGACAAGTAAATCATCTATGTAGATAATTAACCAATCTATGCCATGGAAAACATCTTCCATTCTTTTTTGAAATTCACTAGGAGCATTCTTTAAATCGAAAGGCATTACCTTCCATTGATACTGTCCATGTGGGACAACAAATAACGATCTTTAGCAGCTATTCCAATTTGGTAGAAACCTTATTTAAGATCAAATTTGCTGAAGATGTTACATCCTTTCAGTTTTTGGAGAAGTGTTGCTTGATTTGGTAGAGGATATGCCATATTTTTTAGTACTGCATTTAAGGGCTTGTAGTTGATCACCATGCGAGGTTGACCTCTTTTTATCTCTGAATGCATGTTGACATAGAATGCTCGGCACGCCCATGGGCTCTTGACTGGTTCGTTTAGGCCCTTGTCTAAGAGATCTATAATCTCTTTCTAGTAGTAATCAAACTCGGTTGGACTCATTAGAGTAGCTGATGCTTTCTATGGTCTGATCTGTATATCATATGTATATGGTAGATCGATCACATACTTTTCTCGTGCCCAAAAAGCATTGGGGATATCTGAAGTACACTACTGGATAATCTTTTCAAAAATTTCTTTCAAATAATCTTGATGGTGAGCTGTGGCGAAAGAAATGATTCTTTCTTTTTTTTTCTGGACTTCTGCAGGCTTTGGTTGTTCTAGTTTTTGCTTTTGATACCATTAAGGACTGGATATTTTCATTCATTTGCACCAAGCTTTACATATTCAGATTCAGACCACAGAAAGCATCAACTGCTCTAATGAGTCCAACTGAGTTGGATTATTGCCAGAAAGAGATTATAGATCTCTTAGACAAGGGCCTAATCGAACCAGCCAAGAGCCCATGGGTGTGCCGAGCATTCTATGTCAACAAGCATTCAGAGATCAAAAGAGGCCAACCTCGCATGGTGATCAACTACAAGCCCCTAAATGCAGTGCTAAAAAATATGGCATATCCTCTGCCAAATCAAGTAGTGCTTCTCCAAAAACTGAAAGGATGTAACATCTTCAGCAAGTTCGATCTTAAATCAGGTTTCTACCAAATTGGAATAGCTGCTAAAGATCGTTATAAAACGGACTTTGTTGTCCCACATGGATAGTATCAATGGAAGGTAATTCCTTTTGGTTTAAAGAATGCTCCTAGTGAATTTCAAAAAAGAATGGAAGATGTTTTCCGTGGCATAGATTGGTTAATTATCTACATAGATGATTTACCTGTCTGTTCCAAGAATATCCAAGAGCATCAGAAACATCTCCAAATATTTTTTTGCATTGTGTTAAACATGGATTAGCTTTGTCAAAATACAAGATTAGAATTGGAGTAACAGATGTAAGTTTCTTAGGTTTAAATATTTCTAATGGCAGTATCACACTGCAAGATCATGTTCTTCTAAACCTACAAAATTTTCTAGAGAAAATCCTAGACAAGACCCAGTTGCAACAATTCCTAGGTGGTTTGAATTACATCAGACGTTTCTATAAAGGACAAGCCCAAGATATAGTTGTCTTGCAACAAATATTGAAGAAGTCACCAATCCCATGGAACCAAGCCATGACCTAGGCGGTGAAATCCATCAAGGAGAAAGTCTAGAACCTTCCTCCTCTTACGCTCCCAGCAGATGAAGGATTTTATGTCCTTGAAACATATGCATCAAATTTTGCATGGGGAGGCATTCTTCTTGAATGCATAAATGGCACTGAAGAGATTTGCGGCTACACCTCAGGAACCTTTCATGGAGCTGAACTGAATTATCCTTCAAGCCATAAAGAATTACTCGTAGTCAAGAAAAGTGTATCTCATTTCAAGCTTTATTTAAAACCTATTAAATTCTTGGTTCGAACCGATCTCAAAATAATGTTGGGCATGAGAAAAGAAAACCAAGAACTTGCCGATAATAATGTCTGCATCGTGCGATGGGCAATTTGGTTAGATGGTTATGACTTTGGTATCGAACATAAGCCCGGATACCTCAACTGTGTGGCAGACCTTATCACATGTGAAGCAGTGGACCCTTGGCTTAGAGAAGAAGCAGTAGTGGGCTCGTAATAATGTGTCTGATTCAGTCCCCATATGTCGAAAGACTTTAAGGGATGAGATAATGCAAGTTGTCCACTTGTACCCGAATCTTTACTTTTAACTGGCACTCATTGGTCATGTAATAATCGGATATCAAATATGAATACTATAAATGAGTGGCTACATCCCTCATAAAATTCACTCTGAAATGATAGATTATCTCAGAAGGTGACTAAAGTATTAGTCTCTCATTTTGTTATCGAGTCTAGAATCTAAATACGTAAATCTTGTTTTAAATGAATGAAAAGATCCAGTCCTTAATGGTATTAGAGCCAAGTTTGTTTCTCTATCTATTAGTTTTATATAGTTGCATCTTTTTTGTTGTTGTTGTAGCAGACCCGTATCGTGCCCCGAGAATCATTGAGTTTTGGGTCGCAACCAAAAGAGCATAGACCATTTTTGTAGGTGGAAGGTAAGGCATTTAGGTGTAAAACAAAATGGATTCAAATTTATCAATAATAAACTAGGTAGATATTGAAGCACCAACTCCTCTGGTTTCTCTCGCAGGCCAAAAGTCTTCTTACAGAAAAGTTTCAACTTTTGCTTCTACTATTTCTATTTCTGAAACCGACCCAGACCCAAACTGGAAAATCCCATTAATATTACCTGCTCAAGTATATAACATGCCCTTTTATAAGTATTTTTCCTCTTCTCATATTTGGCTTCATTCTGTTCACGTAAGTTTTACATCTCAAGATGAACCCACCCAAATCCCCTTGCTTGAAAAGTCACAGATCGACTGGGAAAAATCCCAAGGTTTCAAATATTGCCATCTAGGCGCAATTCGTTTTGGCCTGAATTCTCTCATTCGACCATCCATGAATATCAATAGCCTTTGTGTTGTAATAGATACTCGGCATAACCAATTAGCTGATGCCAAAATAGGAGGCTTTGCCAATCCTCTTCATGACGGCCCTGCCTTTGGTACTGTCTATCCCAAGTATTCTATGTCATTAGATGACCCTTACATCTATGACCTTCTGCAAGCTTATATTCATCCCCAAGGTTTTGACATGAAACGCCTATCTAAAATAATTCAACTCAAAACTTTGACTGTTGTTCTATTTGACAATGATAGCATGCCCCCACTACAGTCCCATATCCGTCATACTTCACAACTCATAAGTGAGGTGGAATCTGGTTCCAGTAAATCTACAACTCCTATTACATTTGAATGGATTGGAATCCAATATCTTGAACTTTGGGAAGCTAAATATGAACAATACCACCAATCAGCCTTACTCAAAGATAGCTAGAAGATTGCCAAAGTACGCCCAATTCCATTTAATGCTGCAACCCAATCCTTCCAGTTACCAACCCAAGTTCAAACAACCTTTCGAGAGAAGGTTGCAGAGATGGTCCAAAACCATCTCGCAATCTCTTCAACAGAGCTTACTACAAAACACTAAGGTCAGCACCAGCAGTGTCCTGCCTGCAATCAACTAATTCAAAAGCTTAGTACTACTACTAAGCTAGAAAGACCTCACATCCTCATGCTCACTTGGCTACCCTGAGAAGAAACAGCTAAAACTATCAAAGTTAGCACGGGAGAAGAATCCTACACTCTAGGAAGGAACCTGCCTTATATAACTTTCCGAACGTTTGATGATGATGGTCAAAAGAAAATGGAATTCATCCCTTATGCCATAGTACCAGCAGCCACTATGTCTAGTACTAACAATGGACAACTTAACTATGCAAATCTCCAGCTCGACCTCGAGTCAAAGAACATTGATGATTTTCACAGTGACGTCCTTAAGGTTAAACATGCAATCTCTAAAGAAAAGGAATTGTGCGAGAAGATTTTAGCAAGATTAGAATTGCTAGATCACAAGATAGCTGACATATCAGTCCTTACAGTAGCCAATACAAAGCTAGACCAAAGGCTGGCAGCTATATCTCAGGTTTTGTCCATAACTACCCCAATCATCAAGAAGTTAGGATCTAAGGTTTAGACCCCTAACTATTATATTCTGGACAATCCATCAAAGTTGGTTATGTTTACAGGTAATCCCAAGAACAAGCTTAGATGCACTTTTAGCTTTAGCATAGCTAGTCATAAGCTACCTACTTGGAATTTTGGGATTCAAATAGCCGAAGAAGAAGAGATCGAGGTAGCTACTTCGGTCACAACATCCTTCTTGCAACAGGTGCAAGAAAAGGGTCCTGCCCTTTCAAAGGACCAAATAAATCAGTTCCTTGTTTATGTTAAGGAAGAACCAGGTATCCCTTTGCAGATTACCCAAGTTGTCGAAACATCTTGTCCTATATCAGTAAAAATGACTGGAGTTTCAACTATGAGTGCGGCCATCCACGCTATGCTGTAAGAACCCATTTTTTTTCCAAATTTCCAGCCTAAGATCGAATTGGAGAATGAAATGAGTCTCCTCAATAGTTGGGAAACGAAAAAATAGATTGATGACCCTACCCTTTCTCTTCGCAGCATTACAAAACTCATTATCAATGGATTTGATGGCTTAGCACATACATGGTGGCATTACACCTCCATAGAAGCCCAAGAATCCATCCTTGGCCATAAAGATCCCATTTTTCAGTTGCTATTTTCTCTACATGCATAGTTTGTCGAACTTACAATTGATGAAAATCTAGACCATCATAATGAATTGTTTATGTCTAACTAGTTACGAAATCTTAGTCTTATGGAATATTATTTTTTTCAAATGAAGGATTGGCTCATCCGATCCAATTCCTATGCTAATACAACATACCTCAAGAGGTATATCCAGAGTATTCTTGGCGTTCTTCCCATAGCCATCAACAAATATTTTGAAGACAAACATCTTTCCATGTCAGGCATGACCTTAGCAATGGTCCATGACCACGTCAAGAAAGTCATTGAAAAACATTTTTTACCTAAACGTGTTATGACTGACTTCAAGGAGTACAACAAGATATTTTCAAATAATATTTGCACAAGAGTTGGCTAGATACCCAACTGGGGTAACAGACCTTGTTGGCTTGTATGGGCCTGACCTAGGTTCAGAGGTGATTTAGCCAAGCAAATCTCAGTACTACTGGCCCTTTTGGCAATAGTCCACGGAGCGCGGACTAAGGTCTCACCAGAAGTAGTATGGGAGGGGGCTAGAACCAGGTTTTGGCACCCTGGGGATGTTTGATGAGCTTTTGGAGGTCCGCAGTTTGACCCTGCACGCACGTCGCTATGCGCACCTATTAGCCCCTCGCAACCTGTGATGCTGCCTCCGCGCAACCTTACTTGGGGTGCAATAATTATTATACCCAAGTTCCTTACTATTTAACCTATTATTACTTGATTACTTAACTTATTTGTGTAAGACTAGTGATAATTAACAGTATATCCAACAATCATATAAGTGCGCGCGATAAGAAAAACGTTATAAATGTAAAGAAGGAAATACACAAACAGATGCACAGAAATTGGAATCAACTTCTCTTTATTATTGTTCATTCAAGATTACAGACTTGACACCACCCTGCGCACTCAGCTGCAGTGGTCCGCGCACTCAGCTGCGGACTCTACTAGGCCTCTGCGCACTCAGCTGTAGAGCCTCTTCCTACTACTACGACCCAATACACTTAAACTCTTCCTCTATGCTCTATCTTCGCCACTCAGTTGCTTCACTTCTTAGCTGCCTTTACAACTTAGAGCCTCACTCTTCTTATACAATTCCATGGTTTGCAGACCATGGGTAGGCTGACATGACATTACATTACTTTACAATACTTAGGGCAGACAACCTTATGAATCAACCTATACTTCGCACTCCGTGCCCGCAATTCACGTAGTCTTACAATACATTTGACTAAAACTTGGGCTTTGAGCCCCAAAACATGCTTTGGGGGGATTCCATGCCCAACAGACCCTTCAATCGTGACCCCAAATGCCATTGTAAAGCCAAAGATCCGCATAAGAAGCATTGGTCTTCAGAGAGTATGTTTTAGCCAGAACCTTACAAGAAGCCATATCAGCCTGGAAAGAGGCCTTTCTAGAAAAAATGGCCATTCCTTTGATACTGAAAGACTCCAACTAAATTAGTCTGATGTTTTATTTGTAATAAGGAAGGTCATTGGGCAAATGAATGTCCACAAAAAGCATGGAAGCCAAAGCTAGTAGCTCTATTCATAGATACCTTAGAACCTACTATGTGGGATCTGTTCTACTGTGATAATGATGAAGGCCCTATTGGAGAAATTTATTATCCAGAAGATGATTCTGAGGCAGAAGAAGAAGATGGAAACCACGTTCCCAGTTTCCATCGCAGTTATGATGATGAAGATAGTTTGCAGTCCTACTACTTTTGTATGTTTTCTATGCCTAACAAGCGGCTTGCAGACTTAAGGCAAAATCTTGAGCAAACACCACCATGGCAGATAAATCTCCGCATGAACATTCATGATTAGATAAAAAAAATCGACGCAGCCATGACTACTTTAAGCCATCCAGAACTTCAATCATCTAGCCAGATGATGAATAAACAAAAGGAGAAGGAGATAGCCTATTATGTTCCCTCCTATTGGTATCCGGGTGTGTTATATGCTGACCATCTAGCCAAGCATCCAGAGCGACAACTTTTCAAGCGTGCTTCCTGCACATCCATGCGTATGCAGATCCACAACAAGCAAGCAAAGATTAGATCCCTTGCCGCAGAAATCTAGGTACTCAAAGCACATTTGCTTAAGCTCGAGAAAGAAGTTACTGGATCCTTTGATGATGATTTCGACCATCTAGCAACTAAGGCTCTAGGCAGTCCAGAACAATCTTCCCCTGTCTCGCCTACACCATATTATGCCCAATGACCTGATTCACGTGATTTTTCTGCACTTTATCCTGGTAAGTCTCTCTCTCTCTCCAGTTAACCTAAATTGTATATTCCTCTTACCTTTTGTCCCCCTGATTATAAACCATATTCCTTAGATTGTTTACTTGATTCGGGCGCTTAGCTTAATTTAGCTCTCCATCTTTCTATTTCCCCTTTCTACTAGGAGAAATCAATGGAGGGTGGTGCCAACATTACTGGTTCAATGTTTTCTCTCCCACATCAGGTAATTGATTTACCTATATCCATCCAAGACCATCCAGTTCAATGTACATTCCTTGAACTTGATGACATCCCGACCAACATTATTTTAGGTTCTGAATTCTTTACCCGTTGGTCTCCCATTTCTATTGACTACCACCAACTCATATTTTCCATGACTATTTCTAGTAAGTCTGTATAGATTCCTCTCAAAAATTCTTCTACATTCTCTGTCCCTCACAAGCAAAAACTAGAACAGCCAAAGCCTGCAGAAGTCTAGAAAAGAGTAAAAATCATTTCTTTCACCACAGCTCATCATCAAGATTATTTGAAAGAAATTTTTGAAAATATTATCCAACAGTGTACTTCAGATATCCCTAATGCTTTCTAGGCACGAGAAAAGTATGTGATCGATCTACCATATGCAAATGATATGCATATCAGACCACAGAAAGCATCAGCTACTCTAATGAGTCCAACTGAGTTGGATTATTGGCAGAAAGAGATTATAGATCTCTTAAACAAGGGCCTAATCAAACCAGCCAAGAGCCCATGCGCATGCCAAGCATTCTATGTCAACAAGTATTCAGAAATGAAAAGAGGCCAACCTCGCATGGTGATCAACTACAAGCCCCTAAATGTGGGGCTAAAAAATATGGCATATCCTCTGCCAAATCAAGCAGCGCTTCTCCAAAAATTGAAAGGATGTAACATCTTTAGCAAGTTCAATCTTGTTGGCCTATTGGGCCTTGACCTAGGTTTGGAAGAGTTATTAGCCAAACAAATCCTGCATCTATCGGCCCTTTTGGCAACAGTTCGCGAAGCGCAGATTGAGGTCTCACCCGAGGTAGCAGGGAAGGGTGCTGGAACCAGGTTTCCGCACCCTTGGGATGTCTTGATGTGGGCTGGAGGGGTCGCGATTTGTATGTGGTCTCGCGCCACTCTGTACTGCTCTTGGGCTTTCGCGTAGATCTGTGCATACGCACTTTCTTATTAATCAAATTATTACGGATCTAAGCTTTTCATTATAGTCTTTAAGCAAACATTTAAACTTAAAACCCTGTGCACGTAATTATAACAAATAATGCATAAATTCAGAACATAAGCAATAAACAGATCCACAAGAAAACACACAATGATTCATAAATTCTTATCTTTATTGATCTTCTCTTTAGTACAACCAGATCCACTCTGTGCACTCAGCTGCAGGGGTCCATGCACATAGCTGCAGACTCTACTAGGCCTCTACGCACACAGCTGTAGAGCCTCTATCTCTCTACCAACACCCTTGACTCCGAATTACAGACTCTCCAAGACTTCTTTCTTCATAAACCCATTACATTCGAGATCCAAAAATACATACCAAAAACCTACTTCTAACCATAGAGCCTTGCTTTATTTATACATTTCCATGGTCCACGGACCATGGGCAGGTCGACTCATTTTACATTATTTTTGGGTGGATAACTGTTATAGACATTTTTGGGCACTACAACCCCAAGCATGAAATGTCCATAAACCAAGGGCTCCTAAGTCCCTAAAAGTGTTGTTCTAACCCCTAAAGGAACAAGGTCAACTGATGACAGCTTCTCCCAGAAGTTCTCCATGAAAAACTGCTCAGAACTGGTCAAAACAGGATCATTTCAGCTGCTCCATAGGCAAAGTACATTGCATCTCACCTAAATACACTGTGTGGGTGTGTTGCATTTCAAAAATCCCTTCTATGGGGTGCGATGGGCGAGAAGTGACAAATGGCAGTGTCATTCCGCGAGGTGGAGAGGAATGGAAACTTCCAGAAACTTCTCCTGTGACACTTGCCTCTCCGAATTCGACCAAGGATGAGTAAGAGATCATCAATCTCCAAGTGGAAGCAAGAACTACCAGAGGGAAGACACTAATCAAATCACAAGCTGACTCATCTCCCTTACAGATATCTATATATGGATCCCTCATCCCAGAGATCCAGGGGCTGGAATTTTGCATATTGTAAGGAATTGCTGTTGGTTTCTTGAGACAACATCAGATTGTTGGGTGATCTAAGCTTTGTATGAGGTGAAGAGGGGCTTCCTTGCTGAGAGGATGATGCTGGGTCAGAACAACTGGTTGTAACTCCCTTGACTCTTTCTTGTTTATCAATAAAAGCTATTCAAGTTTTCCTCCATACTCTTGTGTCATTTATGTTTTATGCATTTGTATGGTCAATTTACATCTGATCCTAGATTGTTTATGATTATAGATCCATGTTCTTGTATAGTGCTATGCTACTGTGATCTTACAGGTACTCTGTGAAGCTAGGCGTACAAGGGAGCAAGTAGCGAAAGACTATCAAGAGAGAGAGGAATCGAACTAGGAGATTAGCGCAAGACAGAGGTTGGATTTCTTTGTTCTTCTCTCATCTATATTTCATAAAGGAAAAACGAAAGTAGCTTTACTTTGTTTGTTTCTAAGGTAGCTACCACACCTTAGTGGGATAAGCAGTACTGTGTAGACACTTTTCCCTGTAATAAAATGGCGACTCCACTGGGGACGAGTTAGTTAGTTTGTTTATCTTCCTTGTTGTCTATTTTATAAACTTACAGACGGAGTCTGAAGTCGAGCCAGGTAGCTTTCGAACTGCATTTGCTATGCAAATGCAAAGTAGATAAATGTCGCTTCAGTCAATCTCCGGGATTTGTTTATAACTTAAACAATTGATTCACAAACTCTCTGATTGCCCCTTGTGGTAGCTCTCAGAACCTCCTTAGATCTACCCCTGATTGTTGCATTACTGATTACCATTTGCTCGGCCAAAACCCATGAACTGAACTACAAACTGTGACCTGGAACCCAAGCAAAGTCTCGTCTCTGGTCCAGCGCAGGTACTGTTCTGTGAATCTGAAATTCAGCGCACTTCCCGAGTGTAGTAGGTGCGCTGCATTTCAAATTCCCTGTGTTACAGGTGTGCTGATCAGACTAGGCATTGTTCAATTTTGGTTTCTGTGATTCATTCTTTCCAGTTCTATTCATGAATTTTGCTGCCTGTAATCAGTATATCTCTGTTTGAAACCCCTTTTCCTTACTGTTATTCCGCCTCCGTTGTACAAAAGAACTGTAAATGTTTTTGTGTATTTGTTGAGTCATTTTCAGTTCTCCTTTGCAAAAAGTAACGTAATCATACTGTCGTCCTTTGATTTGAAAGTGTCGCAAGTGTCGTTTTCAGTCATAGGAAAGAGTTTGGTTGCTGTAGATAGTCGATTATCCTATTACTATTGTATTTGGTCTGAATTTGTAATTTTTCTAGTGTCAAAAGCAAGTATTCATTTCCAAATCGTAAAGTGTTGTGATTGCCTCCATTTCTGATTTCGAAAAGAAACTTGTTAGTAATTGTCGCTTGAAAAGTAATTCAGATTAGTGCATTAGCTTTCTTTTTACCATTCACATACTAAGAAAGCCGAAAACAAATACATGCATGTGCATTTGCATTTAGACTGTTTGATTGGTTTGATTTAGGGTTGTGCATCTAGTGTGTGCTCTTTGCTCTTTGTGAAAGAATATTGTCTCTCTTTCCTTAATAGCTAGGATTTTCATTGCACAAAGAAGATAAAAGACTGTTTATCATCTTAGATTGCATTTTAGGAATTATACATCTACATCTCGCGGTGAACCTGAAAGGCAAATTTCTTAAACAAGATCAACTATAAAATAAATTCAATGAATCTAACAACGCTTTGGAACCTAACGCACAACATTTAGAAGTCTAGGCTAGAGACGTATTCTGGCGTCGTAAAGCCTGGTAACTATTGTTCTCACTGATGGTTGGGTGATTCCTCCACTTTGAGACGATAAGTGCCAGTACGGACTTGTGCTCCCACGTACCGTCAAGTATATTTTGGGAGACCACAATAGGCTTAATCCTTTATCCATAGGAAGCCATGTCTGTCACCCTATCGATCGCAATGCACTGAACACAACATTCGGGAAGATTGACTGCCGTACCGTAAAAAGTATTCTGCAGTTTTGCGATTGGTTTGGTAATCCCTCTACCTAGATTTCCAGAGCAGTCCCTTTCGTTCCTTTTCAGACTCCTTAATGGAAAAGGTCCATCTGAGCACTTGTCACTTCAGGCTCATTAAAAATCGAAGGCGACTAGAGTCATCTTTTGTTTTTTCTCGACTCTTAAAAATTGAAAAAACGAGTTGTGTCAAAGCTTCTAAAATTCATCTAATTCGGAAACATACTTTCCCTTGATTTTTAGTTGATCGAGTAATCCGCAATCATGGAAGAAAGTCAATTGAAACCCCGTCGTTCGCGGAGGCTTACGAGTCAACCATCTTTGTCTCCGGAATCGAAACAAGTACGGACAAAGCGAACTCGTTTAACCGGTTCCAAATCTCCTAGTAAAGTTAGAACAAGTGTTCCAACAACATCAGAGACTCTGGTTTCTCCAAACATTTCTGGTATCCCTGCCTTTACAGAAGAAGTTCAGCAGCCACAGAAGGATGGTAGTACTGATCCTAGTCTGAGGGTGAACACTTGTATCACTGAACCAGTTTCATCTACAACCGGTTCGAAGAGTGTTGCTCCCCAAACATCTGTTGCTGCAGATTTCATACCTTCTTCGGCACCAGAAATATTCTACGGACCTGACGGTCTACCCCTTCCACCTGGTCTAATTGCTATAGAAGAGATTGTGGAAGATCCTCCATCTAGTACTCCATCGTATTTTGGGGTCGGGATCACTCTGTATCCTTCTTCATCAGAAATTAGTCTACCGCCAGCGGAAGCTCCTGTAGAATCGCTAGGTAATCTTTTGGATAGACTAGAAATGTCTGAACAACCGTCAACATCTAGGACTGTGTCGTCTAACACAGAGACGGCAGAACTTCCTGCTATCACTCCAACAATGTTCGCCGGTATACCATCTGTCCCAACTAGCTCTCAATCGCTAGCCATTTCGACGGTATGGTCTGTTCCAGTTTGTTCATCCGGAATAATATCTGGAAACTCTTATGTTGAGTCTCAACAAATTGATCCATTTGGAGGTCAATTTGGGCAGTCCGGCCCTCAAGGGCAAACCATTCCCTTAATTACCGGATTACCACCGTATGGGGGGAAGTATACCCTTTCATTATCCCCTCCGGGAGGACAACCATACGGGAGTTCACAACAAAATTCGGGTTATGCTGGAATTACATCAAGCGGTTGGGTACCGATACTACCTCAACAACCAAGAGTTGTATATTCGATGAAACAATGCTTACCTATGTCAAGTATACCAACTATGCCAGCTATTGTGACGGTGTCACAAGTTCAAGCGCTGCCTGTTGTATGCCAACCTCAGGTTTCCCAGGTTGTAATGCAATAGCCCCTTGACCCTGCAACTCAACCACAATCGCCGACTGGTGGAATGACACAGGTTCAAACGGGTACAATAACCCCTCATCTTGGTCAAACAGTTAGTATCGGGCAACAACACATGGCTTCATAACCATGGCTAGTGCAATACCAATAATCGCAGTTCCAACAAGTATACCAAGGTTCTGAGCAACAAATCTTTGCGAATAGTGGGCAACCGTATATTCAAAATGGTCAAAATCAACCATTTTACAATGGTCATGCCCACCAACCTTACCAAAGTTACCAGCATCAAATGCATTATGCTGGTATGCAAAGACCAACTACTCAGGCAATCCCATCTTATCCTGGATATGCTTTACCTAACCTGAATCAACAGTTACCCTTTGTGGCGACTTTAGAGTTACCTGATTTAAATCGGTTAACAAATGATCCAATCACTTACGCCCCTTGGTGGCCAGCGATTCCGCATAAACTTCCATAAGATATTCCTAAATTTAATGGAAATTCGGGTGAAGATCCGTCAAATCATGTGATGACCTTTCATCTATGGTGTTCATCAAACACCCTAAACGATGATTCGATTAGGCTTCGCCTTTTTCAGAGGACGTTAACTGGTCCGGCAAAAAAATGGTATATCGAATTGCCTAGAGCTTCATTTGACAACTTCAGTACCCTAGCCATAACCGTTTTAACCCATTTTCAGTTACCAATAAGGTACGAAACGGGAACAGAACTTCTTACCAACTTCAAACAAACGACGACCACTCACATATCTGATCATATACATGAGTGGCGACGTCGTCGTAGAATGGTGAAAACGTATGTTCCCGATCAGCTTTTAGCTGAATGGTTTATTAAGTCATTACTGCCTTCCATCACGGAAGATGTGGCAAAAGGGGGAGTCGTCACCGAAGAGCAGGTTATCGCTCATGCACAATATTTGGACTTGATTTACACTCAGTCCGGCACGCTCTACGATAAAATACCTGATGCTCCTAGACCGGAATTCTCAGTTCCTCCTCCTCCTAAATCAAACAATGACTCTCATGCCGGCGATGGCGTGATTGGCGCAACAGACACGAAATCGACAAAGGCTACATCTAAAAAGGCCCATAAGATTTCCGGTCAAAATGAAAAAGAGGAACTTCTTGCCTTGGAAGTAAATGCCGTATCGACAGATAAAGGCAAAGAAACCAAACAACCAGGGGGCAAGAAGAAAGGCAAAGGGAAGAAGAAGAAATAGGAAGAATCATCACCTGAAAAATCTTCTGAGAACCCTCCTGGAAATAGGAAACCAAGAAATCCATGCTTCGTATGCGATGAGGATCATCTGACCGCAAATTGTCCACACAGAGCTGAGCTTAAAAAATTCTTCAAGAATACAAAGACCTCAGCAGTATTAACTGATCCGTTTCCAAATCCAGGGACAAATCTAGTTGACAGTGGAAATGCTTCCCCGTGTCAAGCGCCGATGTTGTCGGTTTCAAAACAGCAAAATGATGCTTTGATATCGACAAGGAACAAAGATTATGGGAATCCACAGCTGTCAAACAACAAGGATAGAGATCAACCTAGTAGTTCGACAACAACTTCGACAGAAGATGCGCCACCCATCATTCCTGAGTTGACAATAAAACCGCCAAAGGGAGTAGTACACAAGTCGACGTTTAATCCCCGCGCTAGAGTGGCACAGCATTATAATATAGTGGAAGATTTGGCCCAATTGCCATCCGCTATGTCGACTCTTGAGGTACTACAAAATTGCCCATCCCAAAAGCAAGCTTTATTATCATCCATCGGTGGGATAGACCCAAAGGATTCCAATCTTGTATCCTTCGATCATAAAGGATATGATCCTCAATTACTAGCTCAACTAGCTTTCCTCGTTCAAGTGAAAGCCCTCAACAAAACTGTTCATCGAACGATTATTGATGAGGGGGCATCTACATGTATCATGTCAATAAGTTGCTCGAAACCTTTAGGATATCCAACCTTGTTGTGATCTTCGACGACATTAAAAGCATTTGACGGACGAACATATACCCCATATGGTATTCTAAGTAACTTGAAAGTTGAACTAGGAGGGAAAACAGTAGAAATAGATGTTGAGGTAATCGACGGAAATCTCGATTACAACATCCTACTGGGAAGACCAGGGATATATGCTATGGCTGCTGTTGTGTCGACCTATTTTAGGAAGATTGCATTTCCCTTTCAAGGAGGGATTACAATCTTCGATCAACAAAACTTCCTCCCCAATGGTTCTCAAGTTACAGGAAGCATTCCAATGATCCATGGAAGCCCCCATTCACGTCAAAATATCGGAGTAGACCTACTAAAAGATCCTATATTAATGGGAACTTTCGCCCTTCCACCTCCAATCAATTTGGCGGAAGTAGCGTCGGTAGGAACCTGCAATATGATATCTTCTAAAAAGATCTCAGAAAACGATATCGACATGGATCATGCGCAGGTTTTGCCTCCAAGCCCAACATAAATATTGTAGCAATCAATGTTCCTAGCATGGGAGGCAAACCCAAATCAACACTCATCAAGTGTTTGGATAGATAGGTCTAAGGAATATGGTACACCTTCAGATCCTTGGTCGCGAGTGCATGTCACCGACGAAGGAATTTTTCAATCAATGGTAATTGAAGGGGCACCATGGGATAATTACCACCATCGTTCCCTTCTTCCAGATTGTGAAGAAAATACTCCTGATGACCTTTATCATCCTTCAGTTTTTGATTTACTATCAAATACTGTAAACACGGTGGATTCTGAGCGAAACTTGTCGAACATTGAAGAGATTATCGCCATAAATATCTTGACCAAAACAGATGTTGTAGAGAATATTTATGTTGGCAAATGTTGTTCTCCTTCAGAACTGGAAATATATAACGCTCTTTTTCGCGAATTCAGAGATGTCTTTGCTTGGTCATATAGTGAAATGCCAGGCATTGACTCGAGTATCGTTGAACACGAAATCAAGATGTATCCAGATGTCAAACCAGTACAACAACGACTACGGCAGGTGCACCCCAAGAAAGCCGCTGCCATTAAGGCAGAAGTTGAAAAACTTCTCCATGCTGGTTTCATTTACCCAGTTCCTCTAACCGATTGGGTATCGAATATTGTCCCTGTTATGAAAAAACAAGGAACAATTAGAGTGTGTGTCGATTATAGGGATGTAAATCAAGCTTGTCCAAAAGACAACTACCCTACACCCTTCATCGACCAGATAATTGATGAATGCGCCGGATGTGAAATCTTTTCATTTATGGATGGATTCTCCGGGTATAATCAAATAAATATCCGCCCACAGGACCAGTCAAAGACTACATTTATTTGTCCGTGGTGCACATTTTCATATCGAAAATTACCCTTTGGTTTAAAGAACGCAGGGGAAACATTTCAAAGGGCAATGAATTATGCCTTCCATGACATCAAAAACATCGTTAAACCATACCTCGACGACCTTCCGGCTCAATCGCGAAAGCGGACTGATCATCCGTAGCATTTAAGAGCGATATTTCTACGTTGCCGACACTACAAGATACGACTCAATCCACACAAATGTGTATTTTGTGTCAGTTCTAGTCATTTACTTGGCTTTGTAGTCTCAAAAGACGGGATTCATCTCGACCCATGTAAGGTTCAGGCAATCATAAATTTGCCTCCACCTTCAAATTTGCTTCAGATTCAAAAAATCCAAGGGAAAGCAAACTTTCTGAGGAGGTTCATTCCTCTTGCTAAAGGTTATACGCGTCTTTTGAAAAAGGAAGTACCCTTTGTCTGGGATCAGGTTGCGCAAGCTTCCTTTGATGCTTTCAAAGAATCCCTAATGAAAGCATCATTAATGTACGCTCCCGATTATCAAAAAGACTTTAACTTGTATTTGGCTGCAGCGGATACAACCATCGCAATGGTTTTAGTTCAAGAAGACAACTGAATTGAACATCCTATTTATTATTTAAGTAAGAACTTAAATGATACAGAAAGCAAATATTCTTATGTTGAAAAGCTAGCGCTCGCAGCTGTTCAAGCGATACAGAGATTTCGACACTACGTTCTCTTTCGAAAAACTACCATTCTCTCGGATTGCAACCCCATGACTTATATATTGTCGTGACAGTTGTTGGGGGGAAAATATTCAAAATGGATAACAATTCTACAAGAGTTTGATCTGGAATTTGTAAAATCCAAGTCAAAGAAAGCTCTGGTTTTCGCAGAATTATTATGCGATCTACCATTGTTGTCCAACGATGAAACATTCGAAGAAACGATCATGGACGAAAATTTGTTTCTGATATCTTCAAGCAATCTGTGGTATGGAGATATAATCATTTATCTCCAAACCCAAAAATATAGGCCAAATACCTCTCGCTCCGAACAAAAATGTATTCGATACCAAGCAAAAGACTACGTGATCGTCAGTGATACACTTTACTGTTGTGGTATCGATACAGTTCTGAGAAGGTGCCTCACTCATGAGGAGGCCGAAAAAGTCCTGAATGATTGCCATTCAGGCGCATGTGGGGGGCATCAATCTGGTTATGCTACAACGCAAAATTTTTTACGAGCAGGATACTTCTGGCCAACAATGTTCAAAGATTGCATAACCGCAGTCAGAAGTTGCCATGCTTGTCAAATTTTCGATAGAAAAACCAGAAGACCACCCACACCTCTGCAGCCAAGAGTTGCTGTCGAGCCATTCGCCAAATGGGGCATCGATTTCATGACATGTAACCCCACCTCGACCGGGGGGCATGGGTATATCATAGTTGCAGTTGACTATTTTACCAAATGGGCTAAGGCGATGCCTACATTAGATAATACTCGTGAAACAACTGCCCTCTTCTTTTTCAATCATGTAGTCGCCAGATTCGGCGTCCCACAAGCTATAGTCACAGATCATGGATCACATTTTCGCAATCACATGATGGTCGAATTAGCTGCCAAACTAGGGTTGTCTCACGACAGCTCTACTCCATATTACCCGCAAGCCAATGGACAAGTTGAAGCAATCAACAAGGTCCTGAAGCGCATGCTGCAAAGGATTATTGGATTTCACAAAAGAAGTTGGCACCTAATCCTATACTCAGCCTTATGGGTTTACCGAACATCGGTAAGGAATGCAACCGGGTTTACACCTTTCCAACTGGTATATGGCCTCGAAGCAGTCTTACCAATCCAGTGTGAAATCTCATCCCTCAAACTCGCAATTGACCTTATCCTCGGAACTTCAGAAGAGGAGGCTCGTTTCTTGGAACTAATCCAATTGGATGAAACCCGTCGTGATGCCGCTTTGGCTAACGAAGCCCATAAGAAACGAGTCAAGGCACAGTTTGACAAGAATGTCAAACCTCGTGTCTTCTCAGAAGGTGACATGGTCTTGCTTTATGACCAAGAATCCGATAAATTGGGGGCTGGTAAATTCAAGTCTTTATGGATGGGCCCCTATATTGTTAAGCAAGTGTTAGCAAAAGGAGCCTACGAGTTAATGGATTATGACGGGATTCCACTGGCACAACCTCGTAACGGGTTGTACCTCAAGCGTTACTATGCGTGATTCAGTATAGTAACCTGTATGCTTTTGTTATGTTTTTGTTTTCGCTAAAGTGTTTATTTTGGTCAAGTAATCCACTTTTTACATTTATTGCAGATTTCAAACCTATTGGAGTCATGTGTTGGATATGCCGATGGAGCGAGTCGTAGTTCGCGGAACCTATCTTCCGCGGTCTGGGCCATTTTTGATCCAAGCGGTGAGTTAGTAAGTTTCAGAGGGGTATGTATTGGTTGATCAACGAATAACATCGCTGAATATAGCGCGTTGATAGAACTTCTCTCTGATGCCATCACACATGGTATATGCGGACTGATTGTCAGGCTAGACTCACAACTCGTCATTCTACAACTCACTGGTATCTACTCTGTCCGAAATCCAGCTATTTATCGCATGTTCCTAAGGGTTAAGATTTTGGAAAGACAATTTGATTTTATTCAATATCAGCATATTTCCAGAACCTTAAACACATTAACTGACTCATTGGCAAATTATGTGTTAGATAGACATTTGCAACATTTATAAAAAGAAGCATACCATCAATATTTTCATTTGGATCATGTAACTTAACCAAAATAAAGCTTCGAAAATCAAAAATATATATATATAACTGTTTATGGTTTAGACATAATGTTCTATAACCAAGACAAAATTGGTCAAATGACCAAAAACTCAAAACGCTAGGGGGCACCCTAGTCTAATGATGCTCGTGATAGCAAGTCACAGCCTGTGCGATCATGTGTAAGAGCCGAGTCCATCGTCTTGGCACACCAGTAGTATGCCGCTGCAACCTCAAGGGTAGCTCATCAGTCCTCACATCTGGAATACCAAGAGTGAGGCCCTCAACCTGTTCCTGTAATGCTGTGAGAGTCTCGGCCACATCGAGGTCGCGAAGGATAGCCCTTCCAACAGCCTCTCCTGCTGGGGCGGCAGCTGGCACTCTCAGGCGTACTACTGGCCGAACGGGACCAACATCTGCATGAACACATGAGTTTGATTAAGTCTTGACAGAATAAAGCACAAGGACATTATAAAATAAAAACGATAAACAGGGATATGGTCAAAGAATTTACCAATGGCGCCCCACTGTTCGCCAGCTGGCAGTACTAAATCTGGATCACCCTGGAAGTCCATACCGGTGTATGGATACTCAGAATAAACCATATATTGACGATCAAACCACCCGAAGAAGGTATCAGAAAAGGAAATCTGAGACTGACGAGCATGCCTAGACATATGGTCGACCCATATCTACATACATGGTTTAGTCGGTGAAGGTAAATCGAGTGCAATATACTGTGGCTGCATCAGTGGTATCTTTTCCAAGGCAAAGGCGGTCAAAATAGAACCATACCCAAAGTTCTTCAACCTCCCACTCTTCACCTTGGTCAACTGTTCTTTCATCACAAGAAGTACTGCATCGCACCAGTTGAACACCTTCGGTTGGAGAAATTCCAAGGCATACTGCATATAAGATCGGTTGGCTACATGAAGAGCCGCACCACCAGCCATCCTACCAAAAGTGAACAGAATAGTCCTGAGGGACCTGTCAGTGACATCACGGATGATGATCTTGCCGTCCTTACTCGGCTGAGATCCCTCTCCGCAATACCGGTGAACATAATCTCTCACAGATTCACCTCCTCGGGCCGAACCTGATAAAGAGATGGGGGCACCCCGCCTCGACAAGCCAGTCAAGAAATAGATGTCCACTACAGTCAAGGGGATGGATTTTCCCCTAATCTGGAACACCTGGTTGGTAGGATCCCAAGCATCGAGCAAATACTGCAGCAAGTTGATTTGTTGTCTCATGCTAGAAATGTAGAAAAACTTCAGCAAGCCACAGTTCCGCAGTGCGTTTACTGTAACCGGATCATGTAAAGCAAGCATGTCCTCTTCTTCATGCTCATGTTCTCACCATGTAATAGTCATCTTGCTCCAAAAATCTCTGAAAACAAACAAGAGAAGAGTTAGATCCTGATTTTGGTAAGAAACAGGCAAAATTTCCATCAAAAACTGTGCATAAAATTCCTTCCTTGCGCCCATCGCACCTACAGTAGTGCTCTGGGTGCATTGCATGTTAGATGGCTAGTAGACAGGCCAACATCCAACGCACCTTTCGATACACAAAGGGTGCGCTGAAGCCAGGGCGAGTTTTTCAAACCCCAGAGGCTCAGAAAAACCAGGAACCAAACTCAGAATGCAAAAATGGAAAGCATGAAATGAAAGAGCTCAAGTTTAGCTCCTACCTGGTCCAGATGGCGCCGAGAATCGTCCACAGAATCTCCCGAAATCAACTGATGAAAATCAAGGGGGGAAAGCACCTCCAAAGCTCCAACAAACCAAAGTTCAAATGAAATGGTAAAATGAGAGGTAAAAGCACTTTTACATTACTTTTTACATAATTCGAGTAAAATATTAGTGTTCTAACTCATTTTTCAAACATGTATTGTTCATTTCTAACTAGTTTGATGAAGCAATTGAAAATTCAGTACAATCTTTGAAAGAACAAAGCTATTTATGGTAAAGTCAAGAAATGACCATTGCATCGAGCAGTTTTAGCACATAGTTCAAGCTCGTTAAAAAATAAACATAAGCCATGAGCAAATGTTTCCCCCCGCGTTTAAGCTCATTAAAAAATGAACTATTTCCGGGTAAATAACCATCGTGAATGTAGTACTTCAGCCATTAAAAGCCTTGGTCGTGTTCTCATCATCACCTCCACTCTGTATTGGCCGATCGTTCACCTCCATTTGATTGTTTACCCCTTTTGAGGAACAGCTGCGAAGAGTGAACTCACTAGCCATCCTGGTAACATTGCCGTGATTGGAAAATTCCAAACCTTACCTGGAATCAGCTGCTACCCAATTTTATCACTCGTTCCTCAAGACGAGTCTCCTTTAAGCTCTTTTCAACCGACTCGTAAAATATGAAAAGATTGCCGAGCCATTGGCCTCTCCAGCTCGATAAAGGGACCGGAAGTGTTATCCCTCCTTTAGATTTTAATCTTTTTGGACCTGAGGGATTATTACACAAAAATATCGAGCGCTTGTTTGTTCGGCTTGTTAAAAGTATTGAAAATTCATCCCTTCTGTACTGTTTTATACTTTTTCGGACTTAAGGGATTAGATGACGAAAAAGGAATTTTGGAGTTTACTTTACGTTCCTTTTCAGACTCTCTAAAATTGAAAAGGACCGAGTTATCTTTGTCGTTAAACTCGTTAAAACTGAATAGCAACAAACTTGTCCATAGCAGACAAGAACGAGTTTCACTATCACTAGGCTCGTTAAAACATAGCGATGGGTTTGCCCAAAGGGAAAATTATAGAACAAGCATATGTTATCCTCCTCAAGCTTGACAAAAATAAAGAGGTATTGGTTAGCAATGACTGGGGAAAAATTGGGAAGAAAACTTGAAGAAACTTTGTTGGTAGCAAGTCGCTCTTTAACATGACACTTTCACTCCGCATCCAAGTCGGGTTGGGTTGTTTCATTCACCAGTCACATCACCATGGTCCCATCACACCATCCACATTTGGGGTTAATGCTACCAGTCCATCACGTCAGTGTCGCCGATATGTTCAAGAGAAGTCATTCAGAGAATTCACCTGTGTCTCACCCGCTACAATACATTTACACTCCATTCTTTCATGACCGCCACCCTGAACCTTATGTCATCAGATTGTTTTCACCTCCATTAAAATCATTTGCTCCGTTTCGTGTCATTGATGTGGGATTCATTAAGGCCCTCCTTTGACGGATCGCGTCTTGTCGACATCAGCTCATTATCCAAGAAGTCGATCTAGGAACACCCCATTCAGTACTTTGAAGCTTGCATGCCTCAATGGCAAGTTTCTCACTTCTGGTGACAGGTTTACATCAATGACCTTCGACCGAAAGATTTAGCGTGGTGTTCGACGCCAAGTCTTTTATTCACACCATGTGAATTGTACTGCAGTACCTTGAGGGTCATTATCATTATCGGTGATTCCTCTCGCGCCTGTTAACAGCTTACATCATTGGCTGGTAATCAAGCGATGTCTTTCCATGTTCGACTCCAGAACATCTCTCACATGGATAGACTTGTACTTCGAGTGAAGATTGAACGAGATTGAAGACCCCGGATCTAGTTTCATCCATCCGGGCTGCGATATATATTAAGGGAAATAAAGACATCAAATGTACATCGTTGTTGCACAGATAATCATCCAATCAAAGGGATGATGACTCTACCAGAATCATCACTCTACACTCATACGATTGTCTGTCCTATGTACATGAAAATGAATTTATAAAGCTGAGCATGGGAATGCCCGCCTCAGCTAGATCATGAAAATATTATGAAGATAATGTATTGTATTGTATCTTATTACAGGTCTCCTGCCAGCTTGAAAGAACTTTGGATCCTCATAATAAAGCATTTCACCGGACATCAAAAGATTAACGACCTCATGCTTTAGGGGGCAACTGTTATAGACATTTTTGGGCACTACAACCCCAAGCATGAAATGTCCATAAACGAAGGGCTCCTAAGTCCCTAAAAGTGTTGTTCTAACCCCTAAAGGAACAAGGTCAACTGATTACAGCTTCTCCCAAAAGTTCTCCATGAAAGACTGCTCAGAACTGGTCAAAATAGGATCATTTCAGCTGCTCCATAGGCAAAGTGCATTGCATCTCACCTAAATACACTGTGTGGGTGCGTTGCATTTCAAAAAGCCCTTCTATGGGGTGCGATGGGCGAGAAGTGACAAATGGCAGTGTCATTCCGCGAGGTGGAGAGGCATGGAAACTTCCAGAAACTTCTCCTGTGACACTTGCCTCTCTGAATTCGACCAAGGATGAGTAAGAGATCATAAATCTCCAAGTGGAAGCAAGAACTATCAGAGGGAAGACACTAATCAAATCACAAGCTGACTCATCTCCCTTACAGATATCTATATATGGATCCCTCATCCCAGAGATCCAGGGGTTGGAATTTTGCATATTGTAAGGAATTGCTGTTGGTTTCTTGAGACAACATCAGATTGTTGGGTGATCTAAGCTTTGTATGAGGTGAAGAGGGGCTTCCTTGCTGAGAGGATGATGCTAGGTCAGAACAACTGGTTGTAACTCCCTTGGCTCTTTCTTGTTTATCAATAAAAGCTATTCAAGTTTTCCTCCATACTCTTGTGTCATTTATGTTTTATGCATTTGTATGGTCAATTTACATCTGATCCTAGATTGTTTATGATTATGGATCCATGTTCTTGTATAGTGCTATGCTACTGTGATCTTATAGGTACTCTGTGAAGCTAGGCGTACAAGGGAGCAAGTAGCGAAAGACTATCAAGAGAGAGAGGAATCGAACTAGGAGATTAGCGCAAGACAGAGGTTGGTCTTCTTTGTTCTTCTCTCATCTATATTTCATAAAGGAAAAACGAAAGTAGCTTTACTTTGTTTGTTTCTAAAGTAGCTACCACACCTTAGTGGGATAAGCAGTTCTGTGTAGGCACTTTTCCCTGTAACAACAACCCTTTGACTTGACTCATTACACTTCATGCTCTATACATCTCATGGAGTCTTTACCATGCCTTTACCCAAAATTGCAGGCTTTGAGCCGCAAAACCATTATGCGGGGCCTTTGTTACCCAAGAGGCCCCCAAAACAATCATCATGACTCGTCCCGAGTCACTCGGCTGGTGCGAAAATCTTCGCATGGAGGTCAGTCAACAACTTCTATGCTTCGCTTGTACTTGCAGCAAACTCATCTGCTATCCTCTGTACCTATTCTACGTGAGCCACCGATGCATCAACATCACTTGCAGTTGCCTGTCCAGGATCATATACTGCCTACATGTGTGCTAACTTTCCCTCGATGGTTGTAGAGACCGTGAATATTTCATCAAGCTAGGGCTGAATGCGTTCTTTAAGCATTGCCTCCTTTTTCCGCACAGTGTCAACTTATGCCTTGAGAGCTTGGGCCTCCTTCATTTTATCCAATCGCTGCGTGATAGTGACCATTTATGCAGTCCCTCGGACTGTGTCATAAGCCTGCTACAAGTCCCACGCTTTGGTTTCTACTTGTTGTATGGTTGGGTCTTCCTGGAGGGAGGTGAGCGTAAGGAGGGACTGATCTAACAGTCCCGAGCAATCTTGGACAGCACACTTTATCATTTCTAGTCTGGCTTGAATTTCGCCGTGGCACTACTCTCGAACTTCTAGAGGTGTGGGCGGCTGTGCCTTTAGTCTTAGCTCTGCAATTTGTAAATTTAATTCCCACTGAGCCTTCACGGCCTCCTCTTGGGCCATACAGAATCCTACGGCCATGTGATGAATCTTGTCAGTTGTTGGAAGTTCTGCTGGGATAGCTAGCTCTGGTACCTTGCTAAGCTTCCGTCATGGCCTATTCCACTTCCTGGTTGTGTGCGACCAAGTCATCACGCTGGAGAGTGACCTGCTCCAGATTTTCCTTGTGCTCCATCAAGGTTTGGAGGGCGTGGCCTTCCCTGGCATGAAGCTCAGTGGTTACCCCATCCTGTAGTTGGTATAGGGTTTCTCTAGGAAGAGTGGTTGGGTTCAACCCCCAACTATGCACGTCACCTTCGGCTTCTGCTAGGACAATGCCTGTTGGCAATGCTAGGGTGTTCATTATGTGGGTGCACACCATATGCTTGGCTGCAGCTGTGTCCTCTACTAGAGTTAGGATCACCCCGCCCGGGGGTCGCACCTGTAATGCCTACAGCTGCGCTCTGATCTCCCCCAACACAGTTACTTGCTCTATCATTAGTTCTGCCAATGCACTTGTAGGGACATTGCTTGCCGGTTTGCTGCTGTCAATAAACTCTTTCTCCAAAGCCTTTGCTGTTTTTGACTTTTTGTGTGTATGTGATGATTCCTTGCTACGTGACCTCTTGACTTGGGTCGATTCTGTGAGATGGTTCGTGCGTTCCTGTGTCTCCTTTTCCCTTTGCATGTCTTGTTCTGAGGGCATTTTCTGATCTGCCGTGATCTCTTCAGCTATCACTTCCTTGGTTGCATCCTACTGCGAAGCTGCCTTTTGCCCCTGACGTGTCTTTTTTGCCAATTTAGTGAGTCGCAGCTGGATTTCCTTTTTTCGCTGCTGCGCTGCCATCCTTTCTAGTATGGCCTTGTCTAGGGCTTGCCACTCTAGAGGCCATGCTACCAATACCTCGTAAATGGCATCATCTGTTGCAATGAACAGAAGCGTGACCCATGCTCGCTTTGGATCCTTCCGCGCCCGGATATATAAGTTATGCATGTCCACTTTGAACTCGGTCATGCTTTGCAAATTGTTGTATATCATTGGAGACATCCATGGTCTGCGAGCGATCTATGTCTGGATACTCCCCTCCATGAAGGTCCAAAAAACCTTGATTTCACAAACCCTCACTGCGTCCTTTGTAGCCCAAAGCGAAGTATACTGCACTGCTTCCAGGAGGTTGTTTTCAATGCTGGGAAATTGGCTACCCTGCGGCAGTTCTCCTGCAACCAGAAGGATTGATAGTAACAACCATGCATAATGAAACGTCTTACCTTTGTCCTGTGCTTCCTGAAAATTTGTCAAAAATTCGTCGCATAAAAACTGCACCCAGTTGAACTGAACCCCTTCTGCGCACTGCTCTGCAAGTGCAATGACAGGAGCTGGCACCTCATCTGCACAACATTTCCTCATTAGTTTACTGGCTAGTAGCTGGGTGGCAATTCACACCCCTCGATCTTTGATGCTTGCTATTGCATACCCCCGCTTCCGCTTCTCCAACTGATATTTAGCCTTCATTGTTTCTGCGAGACCCACATCGCTACTTGTTCCGGCTATGTTTGTGGGGTCGTTCCCTTTAACAGGCAAGTGGGTAATCCGGTGTACTAAATCAGCTGTGATAGGAATTGGCTCCTCCAACCAGAGATACCCATCATGTACCAGACATAGTAACTGCTGGATAACAAAAATGGTGATGGCCACACGGTGATAGTGGGGTATCCACCTTAGATTAAGTAATCCCACCTTCTCCACACCTAGTAACCACTTTTGCGGTAGTAATTTGTCTTCGGCCAATTCAGGGAACTTGTCGCTGTTCGCAAGGTCCCAATCTTCAAACTTGATGCGTGGAACTTGGCCCAGCGGCAAACCATCGAACCTTATCTCATCCAGAAGAAGTGGGGTTTGGAGCGTATTCTTTGCAGCGTCTAGGTCCTTCGGTATCTTGGCCGTCCCGGTCCATGGGGAGATGTATGTGGGTCATGAAGGGATTTGGGAAGCATCCTCTTCGTCCTAATCTTATGTGTCAATCTGATTGATCAAAGCTTGCAAATATTCGTCGTCCTCCTCGTGTTCAATGGTGATTGCTTTGCCCTTTTTGGCACTGATAACTTACTAAATCTCGGTGATATCTTGACTGGCCCCATCGTCTGCTTTTTTCTCCGAGGCTGCGGTGTGCGTGGGGATTTTGGAACTTTGGGGGCCGCAGCTGCTTCATCTGGCTCCTCTTGGGTTGAGTATAGCTCTTCCTCGAATCGTGCTCGGGTTCTTGCCATGGTACTCATGGGGTGCCTGGTAGCCAAGTGTTTGCTAGTCTTTACTGGTTCAAATCTCAAATAACCCCGTGTTGGCGATAGGTTTTGATAGGAACTCGTAAGTTTGAATGGATTCCTCCCCTCCACTTCCAGTTCATTAATAGCGGCTAGGCTGTAGATCTTGTTGTATCTCGCTCGGAACTTCTGTCTTAATGGCCTGCCGCCCACTCCTCCCTATTGTAACTTGAATTTATTGTTAGGAATAGTGGTGTTAACTGTCACCTCTCGACCTTCCCGTGTAGCGGCACAACCCCTGTGGTGTAGCCATGATCTTGCAGACTGAATGACTCTGTACAGAACCTATTTTCTGCGCCGGCCTGCTGTAGACTTGTTTAAAGTCCCGCACCTTCTTTCAATTGCTTGGGGCGCTAAGACTGTGCTTTCTACAGCTAGTCAGGTGGTCGCACCCCTGGTGTGATGTCTCAACTTTCCTTCTAGCCTGGGCTGTGAGCACCTTTCGAGTGCCTTTGTAGCCGTTATCTCTTCGTGCGCTGTTATGTGGGGTGTATTCTTCCATAGGTGTGGGGCACAACCATGATAGCAGGGTCGCAGCTCGTTCTAATTTTGTAGGAGACTTGACCGGGCCTAGTTTCCTTATGTGCAGACTCGCGTGGCCTTTGTGGGCATCGCTACTTTCCATCTTGCTGATGCCCTACCCTACTAGCGTGCTTTTCTTTCTTAGCTACGCCCATAGTTCATTGACTTTGCGAGGCCTACTGCTACCCTGCTTATTCTGGGCTCCCTCCTGTCTTATTATTGACAATCTCATCTTCGCCTCCCTTCTATCTTAAGCCCATCGAACCCATGGTATTTGCAACTTCCCAGTGGGTCATTTTATCGAGCGGACACTATGCGTGCTTCCCCTTGTTCCCCTCCTGACTTTGTCGCAGGCCACTGGCGAACTGGATTGCTGTGGTGAATTCGGACTTGTGATTCTGATTTGGTTGGGTGTCTACACAACATACACCTGCAACCTATGCTGCCGATGGATGCTTACCCCGTTTTCCCTCCAACCCATATGCGCACTTGCTTCCGACATCTGCGCCACTTTCTCCGAATCTTTGGGCATGTACTCCATTTGTGAGCAATTGTCACGCACGGTGCCTCCATGGGGGTATCCTGTGGCTTTTGTCTCAGATTCGTTGTTCCACATTAGTCGACTGGTTCCTCCACCTTTGTGGCATCCTCATCAGTTGGCTGCTCCCTTGCCTCTATCGTTACATGGCGTAGTGATCTAACCATCATATTACAATTTAGTGTCGTTACCTCATGCAATCGGTTCTGCCATCGCTCAATCTCTTCATCAGAGTCCGACGTGCAGGAACTATCATGGTCCCATGAGATTCGTCTGTCTACTGTTAGATTCACTCAGTCCTAATCTTGCACTGTGATCTGGTAGATGTAGTCCAGTTCATCGTCACTTTCCTCATCGCGCATTGGCTTAGTATAACGCGCCCCTTTGGCTGGGTCCAGCGGAACCACTACGCGGAGAGATTTTTTTTCGAATATCATTTTTCATTTCTTTAAGTTGATGACTCCATTCATATCCGTTGCCCAGTCTATCCCTAACAATGCAGGATATGGGTTACAGTCATCCACAATTTCTATGACCTCAAAATTGATTTGTGTGCTTGCACTGTTGATGTCTACTGTAACTCCTTGCAGTCTTCCCATAGGCAAGATCTTTTGTTGGTTCACCATTTGTAATTGGATAGGAGACCATTGTAGTGTGGGCCTGCCCATGTGCTCCTAGGTCTGTTTAGGTAGGACATTCGCGTCTAACCCCAAGTTCACAACAACTTTATCCATCTCATAGTCCCCAACTTAGGCAGTCAATCGCATCTCCCACCCAGTGCACAACACATGCTTGCCTAGCTTCCGGACCATTCTAGGTTCATCCGATCCTGCACACTTAGTTATCAACTCTTGCAATCCCTTCACCGCTTTAGTATCTCATAGTATCTTCATGCATGTCTCTAAGAAGGTAGTTAGCATAGAAGCATCCCTCTCCAACTCTGTTTGATCCTTGTTACCCGAAGTAGAAGCTTCTGCGAAGCTCTTCTTAGCTTCCATAAATGTTTCATTCGCATGCTCCAAATCAAATTCAAGTTGTTTTGTGGGGGCCTTACAAATCCATGCATTCTCCTCTGGTTGCTTCCCCTTATCTTCTCCTGTAGTTGCACCACTTCTAAGCATCATATTCATGTTAGGGTCTTCCTCGCGCAGTTCAACCTTCATCATTTGGATGTTCTAAGTGGGAGTAGCTTGAAGCACCCTTTTTCCTGCATCTGAGCAATTAGCATGGGGCAATCGACTACGTCGTGGTCAAATTGGCAACAATATGGGCAACAGGCTTTAGTCGGGTTCGCGCAATCACGCGTGTAGTTCCTGGTCCTCCACAATTATAGCAGATTAATTGTCCCCATCTGCATCCGGGTCCTATTCCCCCTAGCCCCCATCCACGTCCTTGGAATTTGCCCCGCGCTATTGCTGTAGCGGGATCCTGCCCGCACGCCTCCATCTGCATCCTGTAAGCAAGTGTTTGATCCATGAACAACTTGTAACTTCAGCAATTTCTTTCATTGTGGCCCATCATCCTACAAAAGTTGCAAAATAACTACTGGGGGGGTTGTCTCAGCTTCTTTAATAGATGACAGTTGTCTGTGGCATGCTTTCCTCCCACCTGATAGATTGCGCACCAGAGTGTGGGCGTTGTGCTTGGCCTTGCTTGTACCTCTGGTTGCAATGGTATTGGTCTCCCCCCTAGTCCATAGCTCAGGAAGAGTGGAAAATGATCCTTATCATGGCCCTAGCCCTTACATTTGATACACCACACCTCTTCACGTACTTCTGATCGAGGTGCCTATCCTTGTTTCAAACTTCACATCTCTAAACATAGGTTTTGTATTTGCGTGTGGATTTGCTGAACTCCCAACCCCAGATCCTGTATTGGGGTTTCGTGCAACCTCATTGCTGTCTCTAATGCTTCGGCTTGGGTTGAGATCTTTTACTGTGATAGCGCTGTCCTCAGATGTGGTGTCAAAGACGCCACAAACCACGCGCAGTGCTGCACATCCAATAATGTCATGTTAGCCTCACAGATTGTGCTTTTCAATCTCTAATCCAGATCCCACAGGGTTTCACCAGGTAACATTGCGATCTCCTTGAACCCAATGACCAACTGCGTCTCTGATTTTGGCTAACCAAATTCTCTATTTAATGCATCCTGGATCGCCGCTATTCCCGCATTCGGATGATCGCTTGAGTACTTTATATACCACGTCAATGCGCGGTCCTGCAATGCACTAACCAGAGTAGCCCTTTTGATGTTATCATTCGTTATTCCTTGGGCTTCCCATACAGCCTTTACCACAAACCAGAACTGACCTGGTTCATCATTTCCTATGCCTTTAAATACCGGCAACTTGACACTTGCCATACCAACCTTCGGTGGTGGTAGAGGTGGGGTCGATGAAGATGGTTTTGACGTAGGTGAAGTAGGTGATGGCATGGACGGTGGTGGTATCAGTGGAATGTGCTGCTTAATCAACCAGACTGCGCTTCTTGGAGAGAACCCTACGAGTTCTTCCTCGCTTTCTTGTGAAATAGAAATCAGAGAACTGTTCTCTAATCCTTCGGTTCCTCAGTAGCCTCTTCTGCTCCACGTTACGCCAGACATCAATAAATGCGCATAATCCATTTTTCACATAACATCATTTTAATCCAATTATTCAACGATTTGATGTACTTACCCCATGGTCCTTGGAGAAAACGCCTTTCTACTTGAATATAACTCACAGTTGTGTCTATTGTGAACTTAATGATGAACCCCCCTATTATCCAATCCAAACAGTGATGTACCATGCATGAGATTTTATATTCAGATGCTTCTAGCCTGCGCACCAATTCTGGAGTCCACACAATGGGTTGATCTAGTCTACACCTTCCCACACTGTCAGCTAGCCTTGCAATCCACTCATACAACTTTGTCAAGAATGACACAAAGAAGATCTCATGGATCTCTATGTATATGTAACGATCCAACCACCTTTCTTCTGATATCCGCGGATTTCTGTTTTCCTGAACCACGAACTCGTGAAGCTTTTGATCCAACCAATCTTCAAGCTCTTTCTTTGTAGGGTTCCAATGTTCTAACATTAGACATCCCTTAGGTAGATCCTGGTCCCGAAAATGGAACCATTTGTTGGGTTATCGGGCCTTGACCCAGGTTCAGAAGAGTTATTAGCCAAACAAATCCCGTAGCTACCAGCCCTTTCGACAACAGCCTGTGGAGCGCAGACTGAGGTCTCACCCGAGGTAGCAGGGGAGGGTGCTGGAACTAGGTTTCCACACCCTTGGGATGTCTTGATGTGGTCTAGAGGGGTCGCGATCCATATGCGGCCTTGCGCCACTCTGTACTGCTCTCGGGCTTTCACGTAGATCTGCACAAACGCACTTTCTTATTAATCAAATTATTACAGATCTGAGCTTTTTATTACAGTCTTTAAGCAAACATTTAAACTTAAAACCCCATGTGTGCAATTATAACAGATAATGCATAAATTCAGAACATAAGCAATAAATAGATCTGCAAGAAAACACACAATGATTCAGAAATTCTTATCTTTATTGATCTTCTCTTCAGTACAACCAGATCCGCCCTGCGCACTCAGCTGCAGGGGTTCGCGCACACAACTACGGACTCTACCAGGCCTCTGTGCACATAGCTGCAGAGCCTCTATCTATCTACCAACACCCTTGACTCTGACTTACAGACGCTCCAAGACTTCTTTCTTCATAAACCCATTACATTCGAGATCCAAAAATACATACCAAAAACCTACTTCTAACCATAGAGCCTTGCTCTATTTATACATTTCCATGGTCCGCGGACCATGGGTAGGCCGACTCATTTTACATTATTTTTGGGTGGACAACCCTTTGAATTGACTCATTACACTTCGTGCTCCGCGCATCTCGCAGAGTCTTTACCATAACTTTACCCAAAATTGCGGGCTTTTAGCCCCAAAATCGTTATGTGGGGTCTTCGCTACCCAGTAGATCTTAAATCAAGTTTCCACCAAATTGGAATAGCTGCTAAAGATCGTTATAAAAGGGCCTTTGTTGTCCCACATCGACAATATCAATGGAAGGTAAGGCATTTCGGTTTAAAGAATGCTCCTAGTGAATTTCAAAAAAGAATGGAAGATGTTTTCTGTGGCATAGATTGGTTAATTATCTACATAGATTATTTACTTGTCTATTCCAAGAATATCCAAGAACATCAAAAACATCTCCAAATATTTTGTGAGCATTGTGTTAAACATGGATTAGCTTTGTCAAAATCCAAGATTGAAATTGGAGTAATATATGTAAGTTTCTTAGGTTTAAAGATTTCTAATGGCAGTATCACACTGCAAGATCATGTTCTTCTAAACCTACATAATTTTCCAGAGCAAATCCTAGACAAGACCCAGCTGCAATGATTCCTAGGCAGTCTGAATTACATCAGACGTTTCTATAAAGGACAAGCCTAAGATCTAGTTGTCCTACAACAAATATTGAAGAAGCCACCAATCCCATGGAACCAAGCCATGACCCAGGCGGTGAAATCCATCAAGGAGAAAGTCCAAAACCTTCCTCCTCTTAAGCTCCTGGCAGATGAAGGATTTTATGTCCTTGAAATAGATGCATCAAATTTTGCATGGGGAGGCATTCTTCTTGAACGCATAAATGGCACTGAAGAGATTTACGACTACACCTCAGGAACCTTTCATGGAACTGAACTCAATTATCCTTCAGGTCATAAAGAAGTAATCGCAGTCAAGAAAAGCATATCTCATTTCATGCTTCATTTAAAACCTTTTAAATTCTTGGTCCGAACCGATCTCAAAATCATGCCGAGCATGATAAAAGAAAACCGATAACTTGCCGATAATAACGTTGCATCATGCGATGGGTAGTTTGGTTAGATGGTTATGACTTTGATATCAAACATAAGCCCGAATACCTCAACTGTGTGGCAGACTTTCTCACATGTGAAGCAGTGGACCCTCGGCTTAAAGAAGAAGTAGTAGTGGGCCCGTAATAATGTGTCTGATTCGGTCCCCATATGTCGAAAGACTTTAAGGGATGAGATAATGCAAGTTGTCCACTTGTACCTGAATCTTTACTTTTAACCGGCACTCAACGATCATGTAATAATCGGATACTAGATATGAATACTATAAATGAGTGGATGCGTCCCTCATAAAATTCACTTTGAATTCTTGCAAGTCTCCTTCTAGCACCAAATTTTTTTGATGGTGCTAGATGCCTCCAACATTGTAAGGGGAGCTCCCCGATGTGATGTACCAATTAGACCTCACATTGTTTGGTGTAGGAGTTTCATCCGATCATACAGTCTAGCCACCATTAGAAAGGTTTCACATTTAAGCCTCGGTTATGATTACACACAAGAGAATGCAACACCTCCTTAGGGAAGGAAGAGTGTGAGCTTTGTGAGACACCTAATGTAAGGTGCATAAAGGAACATCCAGGATTGGTTGGGAGAATGAACCTGCAATTAGAAAAGTAATAATACTATCTTAAAGGGGGATCCAGGAAGTAAGAGAAATACTTATTGAATACCTTCATATTAGTCCACATGATAAAAAATAATTATTAAAACATAATAACACTTATTCAATAATAACCATAGCTAAGAAAAAAATTAGTTCATTAACTTAGTATGTAATTAAAGAAACATATACCATAAACATAACCAGAATAATCCAACTATATATACGATACACATATGAAGAAGTATTGTCTCATATAGCTTCTAATTAAGAGTGAAACGTCCCAAGTACGTTGTTACATGAATGAAACAATATATCAAATAATGGAACATGAAACCACAACTTGCTTCTCCATAGAATGATCTATCTCCTATATACAAGAGAAGGCAACACAAGACTCCAAGAATCTAAGCCCTTATCTTGAGTTATGAGGAGCTATTTATAACAAATAAAAATGAACTTTGAGCTTCCTCCTGAATCTTTGACTTCTAAGACTATTCATATTCTATTTGTGTCTCATTACATTCCATATGTGACTATTCACATTCTACATGCATCCCTTGGACTTCATTACATATCGTTTATTATATAAGACAAATTACGTATGAGACAATGGCCTAATAAGAAAAAACTGATAATGGGACAAATGCTCATCAAATTTATAAATCATTGGGTTCCTCATGGATTACACTTGTAATGTACATGTGCCATGCTCTAAAATATGTTGAGATGGCTTTGAACTGAACTGGCAAGTCCCCTATGTAGCGCATCTTCACCTCTAATGCCTCCGTCAATATGGTCTTAGAGCTTGACTGTACAATATTCCATAGCCATGAAAGTTTCATATGCTATTTGACTGGTGTGATGGCTTATTGTAGAATAATGTCTTTGGTAACCTGCAAGCCTTTCAGTTTTGTTGTCTGTTTGATGTACTCAATATATTTCCTGATCTCTTGGAAGATGACTTCTTTGCCTCTGATTGCTTCAAGTGTTCCTATTGTGGGAATCCCGTTATTTTTTGTTAGAGGCTTGAAACCATTATGCAGTTGATTATAGGCAGCAAAAATACTAATCGACTATTCTCCAAGATGCATGAATTTATGATGGTGGAGTCTTAGCTGAACTCTATCCATTTTGGCGACAATCCTGTCTTTCTTTTCCAAACGTTGTGAAGCATTTGGATGCTTAGAAACCCACTCCTGAAGATGGCCGACCACTCAATTTTCTACTTTCAAGAGTTTTTCCACTTATTGTGCTTTCTTTTAGATGCCAACACTTTGAGCCACCACCTATTGTATAAATATCATCTCATCATATAATCATACCATGGTGTTCTCCATTGGCTATAGTTCTTCCTACATGTTGTGGGGAAAAATGCCTATGCAGGATGATCCTATCCACCTAAGGTGTGACAGTGCCTTAGCAACAAACAAAGACAGCTATTCTGGTTTCTTCCTTTATGAAATGTGAAAGAAGAGAGATAAATAGACTTACCGGTGTCTTCCGTTTGTCCCTCGATCCGGTCTCTCTTCTCTTTGGGAGTTCACAGCTACTTGCCTTCTCACTCGCCCAGCTTCAACAGGTTCATGCAAGATCACAAGAGAACAACTACTTGCCTTCTTGCTTGTCCAGCTTCAATGGGTTCCTGCAAGATCACAAGAGAACAACTACTTGCGATAAGAGAAGAACACTACACAAAGACAGATATTCACATTCATAACTAGTTTAGGATTAGAAATAAACTAAATACACTAATGCATTCATACATCAAAAAAATACATCAGCATATAGGAGAAACCAAGATAGCTTTATTGATGAATAACAAGGTTCAGGAAGAGATACAACCCAGAGGGCTCCAATCCAGCATCTCCTTCCCAGCAAATGGAATTCCTATCTTCACCCCCTTCAAAGTATTAAGCACCCAATGATTCCAATCTCAAACGAACAACAATTCTTTGCAATAACAAAATTCCAGCCTCCAGATCTCATGGAGGAGAGATCCATATATAGATGTTTGGAGAGAGGATGAGTCAGCTTGAGATCTGACTAGTGTCCTCTCCCTCTGTCAGTTCTTGATTCCACTTGGAGGTTCTTGCTTCCACTTGGAGATTTGGAACCTCTTACTCATCACCAGTCAAATTCCCTGAGGCAAGTGTCATTTTGGAAGTTTCCTGGGTTTTGACACCTTGAGAAATGAGCCTGCCACATGTCCATTCTCGTTCAGCGCAGGTAGCCAGTGTTCCCTTTGACATTCAACGCGGGTAGCCAGTGTTGGCTTTGACATTCAGCGCAAACAGCTAGTGTAGCCACTGAAATGATCCTGAATTGACTTGTTTTTGAGCAGTTTCTGGTGGAGAACTTCTGTGAATTGCTGTGGTTTGTTAGCCTTGTTCCTCTAGGGGTAGGAACAACATGTTTAGGGACTTTGGATCCCTTAGATTATGGACATTTCATGCTCAATGCTGTAAGGCACAAAAATGTCTATAACAGTTGCCCCCTAAAGTATGAGGCTGTTTATCGGGTGAAATGCTTTATCAGGGGGATCCGAAGTTCATCCAATGCTGGGAGGAGACCTGTAATAAGATACAATACAATACATTATTTTTCATACTGCTTTCATGATCTAGATGAGGCGGGAATTCCCATGCTCAGCTTTATAAATTCATTTTTCTGTACATAGAACAGACAATCGTCTGATGGTAGACTGATAATTTTGATGAAATTATCATCCTTTGAGTAGGATGATTATTAGCTGCAATGATGTACATGTCAATGTATTTATCTTTCCTGAATATATATCGCAGCCCGGATGGATGAAACTAGATCCGGGGTCTTCAAACTCGTTTGATCTTCACTCTAAGTACAAGTCGATCCATGTGAGAAATGTTCTGAAGTCGAACATGGAAAGACATCGCTTGATTACCGGTCAATGATGTAAACCGTTAACAAGCGCGAGAAGAATCACCGATAATGATAATGACCCTCAAGGTACTGCAGTACAATTCACGTGGTGTGAATAAAGGACTTGGCGTCGAACACCACACAAAATCTTTCGGTCGAAGGTCATTGATGTATACCTGTCGCCGGAAGTGAGAAACTTGCCATTGAGGCATGCAAGCTTCAAAGTACTGAAGGGGTTGTTCCTAGATCAACTTCTTGGATAATGAGCTGATGTCGACAAGAAGCGATCCGTCAAAGGAGGGCCTTAATGAATCCCACATCAGTGACACGGAACGGAGCTAATGATTTTAATGGAGGTGAAAACGATCTGTGACATATGATTCAGGGTGGCGGTCATGAAAGGATGAAGGATAATGTATGGCAGTGGATGGGATACGGTTGACTTTTCTGAACGACTTCTCTTGAACATATGGCAACACTGATGCGATGGATTGGTAGCATTACCCCAAATATGGATGGTATGGCGAGACCATGGATGTGACCGGTGAATGAAACAACCCAACCCGATTGTGGTACGGAGGAAAAGTGTCATGTTCAAGAGCGACTTGCTACCATCAAAAGTTTTCTTTAGTTTCTCCCAATTTTTCCCCAGTCATTGTTGACCAGTACCTCTTTATTTTTGTCAAGCTTGAAGAGGATAACATATGCTTGTTCTATAACTTGCCCTTCGGGCAAGCCCATCGCTATGTTTTAACGAGCCTAGCGATAGTGAAACTCATTCTCGTCTAAAGACAAGTTTGTCGCTATTTAATGATTTTAACGAGTCTAACGACAAGGATAACTCGGTCCTTTTCATTTTTAGAGAGTCTGAAAAGGTACATAAAGTTAAATCCAAAAGTCCTTTTTCGTCATCTAATCCCTTAAGTCCGAAAAAGTATAAAACAATACAGAAGGGATGAGTTTTCGATAATTTTAACGAGCCGAACAAAACAAGCGCTCGATCTTTTTGTGCAATAATCCCTTAGGTCCAAAAAGATTAAAATCTAGAGGAGGGATAGCTCTTCCTGTCCCTTTAACGAGCTAGAAGGCCAAGGACTCGGCAATCTTTTCATATTTTACGAGTCAGTTGAAAAGAGCTTAAAGAAGACTCGTCTTTTGAGGAACGAGTGATAAACAGGGTTAGCAGCTGATTCCAGGTACAAGTTGGAATATTCCAATCACGGCAGTGTCACAAGGATGGCTAGGTGAAATCACTCTTCGCAACTGTTCCTCAAAATGGGTAAACAATCATATGGAGGTGAACGATCGGCCAAATGAAAAGTGGAGGTGATGGTGCAAACACGACCAAGGCTTTAATGGCTGATGATATTACATTCACAATGGCTATTTACCGGGATAGTTCATTTTTTAACGAGCTTAAACGCGGGTGGAAACATTTGCTCGATTTTATGTTTATTTTTTAACGAGCATGAACTATACGATAAAACTGCTCGGATCTTGCGTTTATTTTTTAACGAGCATGAACTGTGTGCTAAAACTGCTCGATATTATATGGTCAAGTTTTTGATTTTTACCATGACTAGCTTTGCCCTTTTCAAAGATAGTACTGTATCCTCAATTTCTGCATCAAACTAGTTAGAAATGAATAACATTTGCTTGAAATTGAGATTAGAACCCTAATATTTTCCTTTGAACTTCGTAAAAAGCCATTAAAAGGTGTTTTTACCTCTCATTTTACCATTTCATTTGAACTTGGTTTGTTGGAGCTTTGGAGGTGCCTCTTCCCCCTTGATTTTCATCAGCTGATTCCGAGAGATTCTGCGGATGATTTTCGGCGCCGTCTGGACCAGGTAGGAGCTAAACCCTAGCTCTTTCTTTTCATGGTTTCCTTTTTCCATTCTGTGCCTGTTTTCCTGTTCCCCTGAGCCCCTGGGGTTTTGTTAGGGCGCTCTGCCATCAACGCAGGCAGTCCACTCGAAACCTGCGTTGAATGTCAAGCTGCATGAAGGCAGTTTGACCTTCAACGCAGGTGGGACACTAGCCAGTTGCGTTGAGCATAGAAAAATAGTTCTGTTGCACAGTTTTTGATGAAAATTTTTCCAGTTTCTCATCAAATCCAGGATCTTACTCTTTCTCTTGTTTGTTTTGCAGGGACTTTTGAGCAAAATGACCCTTACATGGCGAGAACGAGAACATGAAGAAGAGGACATGATTGCCCTCCATGACCCTATCACGGTGAACGTGTTGCGAAACTGTGGCCTGCTGAAGTTCTTCTGTATCTCTAGTATAAGAGCACAGATCTCTTTGCTGCAGTATATGATTGATGCTTGGGATCCTATCAACCAAGTATTTCAGATCAGGAGCAAATCCATCCCTTTGACCGTGGTAGACATTTACTTCTTGACTGGTTTGTCGAGGCGGGGTGCCCCCATTTCTTTGTCAGGTTCGGCCCGAGGGAATGACTCCGTGAGAGATTATGTCCGCCAGTATTGCAGGGAAGGATCCCAGCCGAGTAGAGATGGCAAGGTTGTTATCCATGAGATTACTGATAGGTATCTCAGGTCCATTCTGTATACTATTGGTAGGATGGATGGTAGCGCATCTCTTCATGTTGCCAACAGATCTTATGTGCAGCACGCCTTGGAGTGTCTCCAACCGAAAATATTCAACTGGTGTGATGCAGTACTTCTTCAGATGAAAAGTTAGTTGAACAAAGTAAAGGACGGGAAGCTGAAGAACTTTGGATTTGGTTCTATTCTGACTGCCTTTGCCTTGGAGAAAATACACTGATGCAGCCTCAGTATATCGCACTCGACTTGCCTTCTCCTACTGAGCCACGCATGCAGAGATGGGTTGATCACATGTCTAGGCATGCTGGTCAATCTCAGATTTCTTTCACTGATACCTTCTTTAGGTGGTTCGAGCGTCAGGAGATGGTCTATTCCGAGTATCCATATGTTGGTATGGATTTCCAAGGTGATCCGGACTTGGTACTACCGGATGGCGAACAGTGGGGCGCTATTGGTAAAATCTTCGACCATATTACTGTTTACTGTTCTTATTTATAATGTCCTTGTGCTTTATTCTATCAAGACTTTAATCAAACTCGTGTGTGCATGCAGATGTTGGTCCTGTTCGTCTAGCAGTTCGCCCGAGAGCGCTAGTTGCTGCCCCAGCAGGGGAGACTGCTGGGAGGGTTATTCTCCGCGTTCTTGACATGGCCGAGACCCTTACAGCTGTGCAGGAGCAGGTTGAGAGCCTTACTCTCGGCATTCCCGATGTGAGGATTGATGAGTTACCTTTACAGTTGCAGCGGCATACTACTGGTGTGCCTAGACGATGGAGTCGTCTCTTACGCATGATTGCATAGGCCGTGACGTGCTATCATGAGCATCACTAGACTAGGGTGCCCCCTAGCATTTTTGAGTTTTTGGGTCATACGACCGATTTTTGTCTTGGTTACAGAACATTATGTATGAACGATAAACAACTTATATATATATTTTGATTTTCGGGGTTTATTCTGGTTGAGTTATATGATCCATATGTACAACATTGATGATGTGTCTCTTTTTATAAATGTCGCAAATGTCTATCTAACACATAGTTTGCTAATGAGTCGGTTAATGTGTTTAAGTTTCTGGAAATATGCTGGTATTGAATTAAATCAAACTGCCTTTCCAAAATCTTAACCCTTAGGAACATGCGATAAATAGCTGGGTTGCGGACGGAATATATACCATTGAGTTGTAGTATTACGAGTTGTGAGTCTAGCCTGACGATTAGTCGGCGTATACCATGGGTGATGGCATCAGAGAGTAGTTCTATCAATGCGCTATACTCAGCGATGTTATTCGTTGATTGCCCGATACATACACCTCTGAAACTTACTAACTCGCCGCTTGGATCAAAAATGGCCCAGGCTGCGGAGGATAGGTTCCGCGAACTACGACTCGCTCCGTCGGCATATCCAACACATGTCTCCAGAAGGTTTGACATCTGCAATAAATGTAAAAAGGTGGATTACTCGACCAAAACAAACACTTTAGCGAAAACAAAATACAACAAAAGCATACAGGTTACCATTTAAGCATAGTAACGCTTGAGGTACAACCCATTACGGGGTTGCGCCAGTGGAATTCCGTCATAATCCATTAACTCGTAGGCTCCTTTTGCTAACACTCGTTTAACAATATAGGGGCCCATCCATAAAGAATTAAATTTACCTGCTCCCAATTTATCGGATTCTTGGTCATAATGCAAGACCAAGTCACCTTCTGAGAAGACACGTGGTTTGACATTTTTGTCGAACTGCGTCTTGACTCATTTCTTATGGGCTTCGTTAGCGAAAGCGGCATCACGACGGGTTTCATCCAATTGGATTAATTCCAAGAAACGAGCCTCTTCTTCCGACGTTCCGGGGAGGAGATCAATTGCGAGTTTAAGAGACGAGATTTCACACTGGATTGGCAAGACTACTTCCAGGCCATACACCAGTTGGAAAGGTGTGAACCCGATTGCATTCTTTACCGATGTTCGGTAAGCCCACAAGGCTGAGTACAGGATTAGGTGCCACCTTATTTTGTGAACCCCGATCATCCTTTGCAACATATGCTTCAGGACCTTGTTGATTGCTTCAACTTGTCCGTTGGCTTGCGGATAATACGAGGTAGAGCTGTCGTGAGATAGCCCTAGCTTGGCAGCTAATTCAACCATCATGTGATTGCGAAAATGCGATCCATGATCTGTAACTATAGCCTGTGGTACGCCGAACCTGGCGACTACATGATTGAAAAAGAAAAGGGCAGCTGTTTCACCAGTGTTATCTAATGTAGGCATCGACTCGGCCCATTTGGTAAAATAGTCAACGACGACTATAATATACCCATGCCCCCCGGTCGAGGTGGGGTTACATGTCATGAAATCTTTGCCCCATTTGGCGAAAGGCCCAACAACAACTATTGGCTGTAAAGGTGCGGGTGGTCTTCTGGTTTTGCTATCGAAAATTTGACAAGCATGGCAACTTCTGACTGCGGTTATGCAGTATTTGAACATGGTTGGCCAGAAGTATCCTGCTCGTAAGATTTTCTGTGCTGTAGCATATCCAGATTGATGCCCCCCACACGCGCCTGAATGACACTCATTCAGGGCTTTTTCAGCCTCTTCATGGGTGAGGCACCTCCTCAGAACTGTATCGATACCACGACGGTAAAGTGTATCACCGACGATCATGTAGTCTTTCGCTTGGTATCGTATACGTTTCTGTTCTGAGTGAGAGGTGTCAGGCCTGAATTTTTGGGTTTGGAGATAAATTATTATATCTCCATACCACTCATTGCTTGCAGATATCAGAAACAAACTTTCGTCCACGATTGACTCTTCTGATGTTTCATCGTTGGACGACGATGGGAGATCGCACAATAATTCTGCGAAAACTAAAGCTTTCTTTGATTTGGATTTGACAAATTCCAGATCAAACTCTTGAAGGATCGCTATCCATTTTGAATACTTGCCCCCAAGCAACTGTCGCGACAATATATAAGTCATGGGGTTGCAATCTGATAGAATAGTAGTTTTCCGAAAGAGGACATAATGTCGAAATCTTTGTATCGCTTGAAAAACAGCGAGTGCTAGCTTTTCAACATAAGAATATTTGCTTTCTGTATCATTCAAGTTTTTGCTTAAATAATATATAGGATGTTCAATTCCATCAACTTCTTGAACTAAAACCATCGCAATGGTCGTATCTGCTGCAGCCAGATACATGTTAAAATCTCTTTGATAGTCCGCGGCATACATTAATGATGCTTTTACTAGAGAATCTTTCAGAGCATCAAAGGAAGCTTGCGCCACCTGATCCCAGACAAAAGGTACATCCTTTTTCAAAAGACGAGTATAACCTTTAGCAAGTTCTGCGTAATTTGGAATGAACCTCCTCAGAAATTTTGCTTTCCCTTGGAGTTTCTGTATCTGAAGCAAATTTGAAGGTCGAGGCAAATTAATGATTGCCTGAACCTTGCAAGGGTCGAGCCGAATCCCATCCTTAGAGACTACAAAGCCAAGTAAACGACCAGAACCGACGCAAAACACACATTTGTGTGGATTGAGTCTTATCTTGTAGTGTTGGCAACGTAGAAATATCGCTCTTAAATGCTGTGGATGATCAGTCCGCTTTCGCGAATGAGCCGGAAGGTCATCGAGATAAGGTTGAACGATGTTCTTGATGTCATGGAAGGCATAATTCATTGCCCTCTGAAACGTCGCCCCTGCGTTCTTTAAACCAAAGGGTAATTTTCGATAAGAGAATGTGCCCCACGGACAAATGAATGCAGTCTTTGACTGGTCCTGTGGGCGGATATTTATTTGATTATACTCGGAAAATCCATCCATAAATGAAAAGATTTCACATCCGGCGCATTCATCAATTATCTGGTCGATGAAGGGTGTAGGGTAGTTGTCTTTCAGACAAGCTTGGTTTACATCCCTATAATCTGTTTACACTCTAATTGTCCCTTGCTTCTTCATAACAGGGACAATATTCGATACCCAATCGGTTAGAGGAACCAGGTAGATGAAACCAGCATGGAGGAGTTTTTCAACTTCTGCTTTAATGGCAGCGGCTTTCTTGGGGTGCACCTACCGAAGCCGTTGTCTTACTGGTTTGACATCAGGATACATCTTAATTTCATGTTCAACGATACTCGAGTCAATGCCTGGCATTTCATCATATGACCAAGCAAAGACATCTCTGAATTCGCGGAAAAGAGCGTTATATATTTCCAGTTGTGAAGGAGAACATCCTTTGCCGACATAAATATTCTCTACAACATTTGTTTTAGTCGAGATATTTATGGCTATAGTCTCTTCAATATTGGATAAGTTTCGCTCGGAATCCACCGTATTTACAGTATTTGATAGGAATTCAAAAACTGAAGGGTGGTAAAGGTCATGCTGAGTATCTTCTTCATACTCTGGAAGAAGGGAACGATGGTGGCAATCATTCCATGGTGCCCCCTCAATCAACATTGATTGTAGGATTCCTTCGTCAGTCCCATGTACTTTCGACCAAGGATCTAACGGGGTACCATATTCTCTAGACCTATCTACCCAAACGCTTGATGAGCGTTGATTTGGGTTCGCCTCCCATGCTCGAAACATTGATTGCTACAATATTTCTATAGGGCTTGGGGGCAAAACCATTGCATGATCCATGTCGACATCGTCTTTTGAGATCTTCGTGGAAGATATCATGTTGCAGGCTCTTACCAACGCTACTTCTCCTATATAGATTGGAGGTGGAAGTGCGAAAGTTCCCATTAATGTGGGGTCTTTCAGTAGGCCTACTCCGATGTCTTGAAGCGAGTGGTTGCTTCCATGGATCATGGGAATGCTTCCTGTAACTTGTGAACCATTAGGGAGGAATTCTTGTTGGTCGACGATCGTAATCCCTCCTTGAAAAGGGAATGCGATCTTCCTAAAATAAGTCGACACTACAGCTGCCATGGCATATATCCACGGTCTTCCCAGTAGGATGTTGTAGTCCAGATTCCCATCGATGACTTCAACATCTATTTCTACTGTTTTTCCTCCCAGTTCAACTTTCAAGTTATTAAGGATACCACACGGGGTATATGTCCTTCCGTCGAATGCTTTTAATGTCGTCGAAGATCGCGACAAGGTTGGAGATCCTAAAGTTTTCCAGCAACTCATCGACATAATACATGTAGATGCCCCCTCATCAATAATTGTTCGGTGAACAGTTTTGTTGAGGGCTTTCACTTGAATAAGGAAAGCTAGTTGAGCTAGTAACTGAGGATCGTATCCTTTGTGATCGAAGGATACAAGATTGGAATCCTTAGGATCAACCCCACCAATAGCCGATAACAAAGCCTGCCTTTGGGATGGACAATTTTGTAGTACTTCAAGAGTCGACATAGCGGATGGCGATTGGGCCAAATCTTCCACTATGTTATAATGCTGCGCTGCTCTGGCGCGAGGATTAAATGTCGACTTGTGTACTACTCCCTTTGGCGGTTTTATTGTTAATTCAGGAATGATGGGCGGTACAACTTCTGTCGAAGTTGTTGTCGAACTGCTTGGTTGATCTTTACCTTTGTTGTTCGACAGCTGCGGATTCCCGTAATCTTTGTTCCTTGTCGAAATCAAAGCATCATTTTACTGTTTTGAAACCGACAACATGAGCACTTGCGACGGGGAAGCATTTCCACTATCAACCAGATTTTGACCTGGATTTGGAAACGGATCAGTTAACACAGTTGAGTTTTTCGGACTCTTAAAGAATCTTTTTATCTCAGCTTTGTACGAACATTCTCCTGTCCGATGATCCTCATCACATATTTGACATGGATATTTCAGTTTCCTATTTCCAGGAGGGTTGGAAGAAGTTTTTTCAGGGGATGACTCACCCTGTTTCTTCTTCCCTTTGTTTTGCTTCTGCTTGCTCCCTGGTTATTTGGTTTCTTTGCCCTTATCTGCTGATACGGCATTTACTTCCGAAGCAAGAATTTCACCTTTTGCATTTTGATCCGAATTCTTACGAGCTTTCTTAGACGAAGCCTTTGTCGATTTCGCGTTTGCCGTGCCAATCACACCATCGCTGGCATGAGAGTCACTATTTGATTTAGGAGGAGGAGGAATTGAGAATTCCGGTCTAGGGGCGTCATGTATTTTTTCGTAGAGCATGCCAGACTGAGTATAAACTAAGTCTAGATATTGTGCACGAGCAATAACTTGCTCCTCTGTTACGACTCCCCCCTTTGCCACATCTTTTGTTATAGCAGGAAGTAACGACTTTATAAACCATTCAGCTAACAGCTGATCGAGAATGTATGTTTTCACCATCCTACGGCGACGACGCCACTCATGTATATGATCGGATATATGAGTAGCCGTTGTCTGCTTGAAGTTGGTTAAGATTTCTGTTCCCGTTTCATACCTTATTGGTAATTGAAAATGGGTTACGAAAGTCGTGGCTAGGGAGCTGAAATTGTCGAACGAGGCTCTAGGTAATTCAATATACCATTTTGCCACTGGACCCGTTAACATCCTCTGGAAAAGGCGAAGCCTTATCGAATCATCATTTAGGGTGTTTGATGAACACCACAGATGAAAAGTCATCATGTGATTCGATTGGTCTTCACCTGGATTTCCATTGAATTTAGGAATGTCAGATGGAAGTTTGTGAGGAATCGCTGGCCACCAGGGGGCGTAAGCAATCGGATCGTTGGTTAACCAGTGTAAATCGGGTAACTCTAAAGTTGCCACGAATGGTAACTGTTGATTCAGGTTAGGTGAAGCATACCCAGGGTATGATGGAATTGCCTGAGCAGTGGGCCTTTGCATACCAGCATAATGTAATTGATGTTGGTATGATTGATACGGTTGGTGGACTTGACCACTGTAAAGCGGTTGGTTTTGACCGTTTTGAATATACGGTTGTCCACTGTTCGCAAAGATCTGCTGCTCAGAACCTTGGTACACTTGCTGGAATTGTGGTTGTTGGTATTGCACCAGCCATGGTTGTGAAGCCATGTTCTGTTGTGCTATACTAACTGTTGGACCAAGGTGTGGGGTAATTGTACCCGTTTGGACCTGTGTCGCCCCACCAGTAGGCGATTGTGGTTGAGTCACAGGGTCAAGGGGCTGTTGCATTACAACCTGAGAAATCTGAGGTTGACATACAACAGGCAACGTTTGAACTTGCGACACTGTCACAATAGCCGGTGTGGTTGGGATGTTCGACATAGGTACACACTGTTGCATAGAATATACAACCCTTGGTTGTTGAGGTAGCATAGGTACCCAACCACTTGATGTAATTCCAGTATAACCTGAATACTGTTGTGAACTCCCGTATGGATACCCTACCGGAGGGGGTAATGAAAGGGCATACTGCCCCCCATACGGTAGCAATCCGAAACTCAAGGGGATTGTTTGCCCTTGGGTACTGGATTGCCCAAATTGACCTCCAAATGGATCAATCTGGCGAGTCTCAACATAAGAGTTGCCGGATATTATTCCGGATGAACAAACTGGAACGGACCACACTGTCGAAATAGTCCCTTGGTGGACTCCTTCTAGCGGTTGCGAGCTAGTCGGGACAGATGGTATGCCGGCAAACATTGTCGGAGTCAGGGCAGGGGCTTCTGCTGCCGCTGTGTCATTCGACACAGTCCTAGATGTTGACGGTTGTTCAGACATTTTGAGTCTATCCAATAGATTGCCTAGCGATTCTACAGGAACTTCCATTTGTGGTGGACCAACTTCTGATGAAGGAAATAGAGTGACCCCGACTCCAAAATGGGTTGGAGTACTTGCTTGCGGATCCTCTACAATTTCCTCTATCGCAATCAAACCTGGTGGAAGAGGAAGACCGTCAGGTCCGTAAAATATTTCTGGTGCCGAAGAAGGGGTTGAATCGACAACGATAGTTGTTTGAGGAGCAAGACTCTCTGAACCGGTTACAGATGGAACTGGTTCAGTAACGCAAGTATTTGCTCCCAGACTAGGATCAGTGTTACTGTCCCTCTGTGGCTGTTGAACTTCTTCTATAGAGGCAGGGTTTCCAACAATGTTTGGAGTAACCGGAATCTCAGATGTCGTTGGAACACTTGTTCTAACTTTGATAGGAGATTTCGAACCGGTTAAACGAGTTTGCTTTGTCCGTACTGTTTTCGATTCCGGAGACAAAGACGGTTGACTTGTAAGCCTCCGCGAACGACGGGGTTTCAATTGACTTTCTTCCACGATTGCGGATTACTCGATCAACCAAAATACAAAAGGGGAAAGTGTGTTTCTGAATTAAATGAATTTTTAGACGCTTTTAGACACAACTTGCTTTTTCAATTTTAAAGAGTCGAGAAAAAGCTAAAGATGACTCTAGTCTCCTTCGATGTTTTAACGAGCCCGAAGTGACAAATGCTCGGATGGTCTTTTTCCGTTATAGAGTCTGAAAAGGCCAAAAGGAACTGCTCTGGAGTTCTAGGCAGAGGGTGTGCCAAACTTTTCGCAAAACCACAGAATACTTTTTAGGGTACGGGCGGTCGATCTTCCTGAATGCTGTGTTCAGTGCATTGCGATCAGTAGGGCGGCCGACACGGCTTCCTAAGGATAAAGGTTTTATGCCTATAGGGGTCTCCCAATATATACGCGACGGTACGTGGGAGCACAATCCGTACTGGCGCTATCGTCCCTCAGGAGGAATCACCCACCATCCACGAGATCGACAGTCACCAGGCTTAACGACGCCGGAACACGTCTCTAGCCTAGACCTCTATGTTGTGCATTATGTTGCAAAGCGTTGTTAAGTTCATTCAATTTATTTTAGGTTGATATTTTTAGAATTTTTCCTTTCAAGGTTCACCACGAGATGTATGATACAATTCCTAAATGCAGTTTAAAGATGATAAGCAAGCTTTATATCTTTTCAACTTTGAAAATCCTAGCTACTAAGGGAAAAGAAAGACACCATCTTTTCTCAAAGAGCAATCAACACACTCTAATGCACTTTTCCTAAATCCAACATGCAAACTATCAAAATGCAAATGCACAATGCAGGTGTTTGTTTTCCGCTTTCTTAGTATTGATGCCTACAAAGAAAGCTTTCTGTACAACTTTGAATTTGCTTTTAAATGATAAATACAAACAAGTTTACTTTTTTCGAAATCAGAGACGGTAGAAGAGATTACAACACTTAACGATTTTCGAAATGAAGACTTGTTTCGACACTTAAAAGAGACAAACTCAAACCAATAAGCAAGAGTAAATGTATAATCAACTGCAAATAGCCAATGAACTCTCTCCTAAGATCATAATCAACAGATCTGAATCAAGGGCTACAGGATTACTATTTCACTCATGCAAAGGAAAACTGCAAATGATGCCACAAACACATAAAAACACTCACAGTCTTTTTGTACAAAAGGAGGCGGAATTTAAGCAGAGAAAAGGAGTTATCAGACTGGTACCTATGCTGGTTACAGGCTGCAAAAATCAGAGATCAAAACAAGGCAAAACAGAGTAGAGAACCCCAGCTGCACAAGGGCAAACTGGTTCAGCGCAACCTCAACACAGAGGTTTTGACATTCAGCGCAGGTAGCCTTCACGGGACCTGCGTTGAAATGCAGAATCCCTTCACTGCGTCTGCGCTGAAGGAGAAACTCTCGTTTCCCTCAGGTTCTGGGTCACAGATTGCTATTTAATTCACTGTTTTAGGCCAAATAAAAGCAACAAGCAAGGTACAACCAAAGGGATGCTTTGAGGGGGTACTAAGATCTATCACAAAGGATCATCAAATCATTTGTGAGTCCATTGTTCAGATCATAGACAAGTCCAGTGATTGGATCAAAGCAGCAACTGTCTACTTTGCATCCGGGAATAGCAGATGCAGTTCGATTGTTGCTGTCGAGTCTATGAAACAAACAACGATAGAAACACAAATAAAATGACTAAACAAATCTCCCCAGTGGAGTCGCCAATTTGTTGTGGGGAAAAATGCCTATGCAGGACAATCCTATCCACCTAAGGTGTGACAGTGCCTTAGCAACAAACAAAGACAACTATTCTGGTTTCTTCCTTTATGAAATGTGAAAGAAGAGAGATAAATAGACTTACCGATGTCTTCTGTTTGTCCCTCGATCCGGTCTCTCTTCTCTTTGGGAGTTCACAGCTACTTGCCTTCTCACTCGCCCAGCTTCAACAGGTTCATGCAAGATCACAAGAGAACAACTACTTGCCTTCTTGCTTGTCCAGCTTCAACGGGTTCCTGCAAGATCACAAGAGAACAACTACTTGCGACAAGAGAAGAACACTACACAAAGACAGATATTCACATTCATAACTAGTTTAGGATTAGAAATAAACTAAATACACTAATGCATTCATACATCAAAAAATACATCAGCATATAGGAGAAACCAAGATAGCTTTATTGATGAATAACAAGGTTCAGGAAGAGATACAACCCAGAGGGCTCCAATCCAGCATCTCCTTCCCAGCAAATGGAATTCCTATCTTCACCCCCTTCAAAGCATTAAGCACCCAATGATTCCAATCTCAAACCAACAGCAATTCTTTGCAATAACAAAATTCCAGCCTCCAGATCTCATGGAGGAGAGATCCATATATAGATGTTTGGAGAGAGGATGAGTCAGCTTGAGATCTGACTAGTGTCCTCTCCCTCTGTCAGTTCTTGATTCCACTTGGAGGTTCTTGCTTCCACTTGGAGATTTGGAACCTCTTACTCATCACCAGTCGAATTCCCTGAGGCAAGTGTCATTTTGGAAGTTTCCTGGGTTTTGATACCTTGAGAAATGAGCCTGCCACATGTCCATTCTCGTTCAGCGCAGGTAGCCAGTGTTCCCTTTGACATTCAACACAGGTAGCCAGTGTTGGCTTTGACATTCAGCGCAAACAGCTAGTGTAGCCACTGAAATGATCCTGAATTGACTTGTTTTTGAGCAGTTTCTGGTGGAGAACTTCTGTGAATTGCTGTGGTTTGTTAGCCTTGTTCCTCTAGGGGTAGGAACAACATGTTTAGGGACTTTGGATCCCTTAGATTATGGACATTTCATGCTCAATGTTGTAAGGCACAAAAATGTCTATAACACTACATGGTTGCCTTCCATTCTTCGGTGTTGAAACTCTGTGATTACAACCATTGATTCTCCCACAAGATGTTCTAACTTTTTCTTTACTTCAGCAAGTTCTCTTCTTAGCCTAACATTCACACTCGTAAGACATTCAAAGTTATGCTCTGTTGTTGTGGAAAAAGTAACAATTGCTGCCATGACTACCCTAGGATTCCTTTGGTGTTGGCAGTTATCAGCTTCTCTATAGCAACTAGGACTGGATTTTTAGGATCATTGGGAATGTATTTATGCCTCTACTACACAATCCTATTCTTAAGTGTATCATATGCTACACTGCATACATCCATGAGTCTGTCTACTGGTGGAGGTGTGATCCCCATCTTTCTAAATGGAAGATGAAAACCTATGAGGGGATGTTCCTCTGGAGTACCTGGCTCATCATCCATGGGTTGAATGGTGTCTTCTTCCTCCAACTCTTCCTCTTCTATCTCTTGAGTGAATTTTTCTTATTCCAATCTTTGTGTTGCTTCTTCCTCTTGGGATTGCCTCTGCTGTTCTTCTTTTATCCTTTTCCTCTCCTCCTCTTCTTCTTGTTACTTTTGAAGAAACTCATCGTGTTTCCTCTTCTCCTCCTCTTCTTCTTCTTCCCTCCTCTCCTATTCTACTTGAATATCTCCTGTTAAGAGGACCAAATTTCCACTTTTTGTTACTCTTGTTTGTCAAATCATATCTGATCCTCTTCTTGGGAGCTACTTTCCTTGTTTGATAGGTTATCTGTTCTTCCTCCTACACCTGCAAGTCTTGAGCTGGTGGATATTCAGGTGAACTGGTTTCCATCCTTGGATGTGCCTTCAAGTTTTTATTGTACCAATTCTTTACCTTATCATCTTCTACTTTAGATATAGCAAAATACCCCGTACTATGACTAATCCTTTCACAATGTTACCTGCACACTCTCCTAGGATCATATCCATGAATGTATTTAGTGGTGAAGTGCAAGCAATCCAGATCCTATATTTTTATTGTTGTGTCATTGTGGCTCTTCAATTCATATAATCCGATCCTTAACGGGAATGTGGGCCAAGGGACTTTCTTCTTCCTGGGAAGGATTCATGTCAATCCATTGTCCAATTGATTTTCCACTTCCTACATGACCACCTTATTGGTCACATATTGCGGCATGAGATGAGGGGATATTTGAAAACCAAAACATCTGATGTATGTCCCCTCAGGTTTTGTAAACCAATCCGCGATATCTTGTAGAGACTCCTTCACCTCATCAATCATGTAGGGATGATTGATCTCGAATGTCATATGAAAGATAACAGCAAAGAAGTACCTGACCAATATTTCATATGTTCCTTTGAAGCTTGATTCTGATAACATGCTCCAGTGATAGTAAACTGGGAACTTGTTCTCAGGAGTTCAGTTCCAGTACATTCTTAAGAATACCTATTGTGCACAAATCCCATCTCAAATAAATGAAAACATGTAGAATTGTGGGGCTTGGTTTTCCCTCAAAGATGCTTTTGCCTACCTCACATAACGTTGCATCTCAAATGAAAATATATCCGCCCAATTCAAAGCTTTACCCTAGGTTATCACAATATGGAGCATACATATCTAATTCTCTTAAAACACCTCAGCGTTCTTGCGCCCATGCAACCAAAAACACATGTCTATCAAATACTAATACACATCTATGAAGATCTTTGTCGGATAAACTATGAATGGGCGATGACAAAACTTAGCAGGCTCTTGACACTAAGATTTGATAATGTCAGTTGTGTTGAGGTCAACCCATCTGGTGTAGAAGTCATTATTTGCATATTCTGTGGTCCTAAGCATCTTATAGTACGTTTTCATGTCTTCTCCATATTAAGCGGAGAGTTGACCGCCACTTTCACTATGAAGCACAAGATAAGAGTCATTCATGCATGGAATGGTTCTCTCAATCACTTATGCATAAGGGATGATGGGGAATTTGCATGCGATCCTATGCATTTTGGACCTCTTGATATTAATATATGCATGCACATATTCTAAGTTCTCAACAAACTTCTCCTGCATGAATGTGTTGTATATCTTGCTCCATGTGACCTCTATAGTCTTATCAATAAAGAGCTGTGTATCTGCATATACTAGAATGGTTGGCATAGGAGCTTCAATAGTTTCCTCAATGCTTGATTCTAATACTTCTTTGGAGGCCACTTTATGGGGAGGAATAGCTCCAATAGATGATGACAGGGTGAGAATACTTGTAGCACAAACACTTGTTTGTGGTAGCACACTCATAATGGAAATATTAGCTTTAAGCAACCTAATTATGCAACAATAATTATAAATAATGTATAAAGAGCCATCAAATGTAACTAGACATGAAAATATATTAACGACATTAAAAAATAGCATGCATTTGTGAGAAAATAGGCATGCAAACTAGGAGGGCCCACTTTCAAAGCACAAAGGAACATCAAGGGTCATTTACGTATTTGCAGTGTGCTCATGCACTCAAGCAAGTAAAGTAAACCATCTAGGGTGTATTGGCGCACTTTGAAGGGTCAACAAGGTAAGTTGTTGGGCCTTCAGGCCTTCACAATGAGCTCATGCACTCGAGGAGAGAGAGAGAGCACACTGGTGCACCCATAAGGGATGAAGGAAAATGTTGACACGCCTTCAAGCCTTCACAATGTGCTCATGCACTCAAAGATAAGGAAGGCACATTCACACATGCTGAAGGGATAAAGGAAAGTGCTTTGAGACTTCATGGTGTGCTCATGCGCTCAAGGGAGGGCGTAGTTCTTCATGGTGAAGAGGTGCACTTAAGAGGAAAACTTGGTCATTATCTGCACAATTTTCAAGGCTGATGGTACTTTGACTTCCCTAAGTGCACTCCCCATGTTGAAAGCTCAGAAACACATTTAACATCAAGAATTCTTGATAAGAGTGAGAAGAAGGATATGTAGGCTTATATAGATGTTGTTGTATTCACGGTGGAATATGAAGGGTTGAAGAATGTGAAGAGTTTTTGCATGCAACAAAAAATTATCACTTGCATAATGAAAGATTGAACAAAAACACCAACAATCGAACTAAAAAACAAAGAAATGATAGCAAGAAAAGCGAGAACGATAGTGAAATCATGAGAGGCTATGAAAAGATTCGACATGTGAAACTTACTTGTGAAGTGGGTTGGTCAAGAGTTTCTTAATCTCCAGCTATGTGCTCAACTCAAATGAGAATGATTATGCAAAATAATGATTAAGTGGGTTGATTTAAAAGCGTTTACATGCAAAATTGATTTATGCATGACCTCCATTTATCGTCGTATGAAAAGATTAGTTAAGAGAAGCTAAGTGGGCTCCTATTTTCTAGGAGTGCACGCACATGAAACAAGATGTTGATGCATGCACCCAGGAAGAGCAGATGTATTCATCACAAAGGAGTGCACTCAGGTAGGGCACACTGGCTCAACATGAAGGAGTGCGCTCAAGGAGGGCACACTTCTTCAGCTCGAAGTAGTGCGCTCAACTCAACCACATGTCTTCACCAACTTGGAGTGTGCTTTTGCCTTTAAAGGTGATTTTGTTGCTTTTCTTTTTCTTTTTTCTATGCTTTTGAGCGTTTTTCTAGTGTGTGCATGGTGAAAAGGCAAGTTTCTAAGTCAAGATAAGTCATGAGTTCACCTAACCATGGACTAGATAACTTAAGCGCTTCTATGGGTTGGATGAAGACACTGAGGAAACATTGACTTAGGAGGATGTGACACTAGGAGAAAAAACACAAATAATAAATCAAACAACATGACGACACTAAGGGGCTTGAAACAAAAGTTAATGTAGGCTCCAAAATTGACTTAGGTAAAAATTTTGGAGGGTCATTGTCGTAGCGACAACACATGGCTACCATCACATGCATTCTCAGCTAAGATCTTTTCAAGAAGTTTAGCTAGCTTCTTAGAATACTTGATGTTGGAACATTCAAAAACCTTTAAAATGATATGAACTTCACATATTAGTCACAAATCTATCATTTCATTTGCTTATACACAAGTTTTAATGAATATTCATAAATAGAATTTGCCCTATGCTTCCAATTTACACATTCAAACAATTCCTTCAATCATGCACCCAAACATGTACATATGCATGTTGCCATATATGTGTCATACTTTCACATATTCCATGCTATCCATGCACATTTATTTCTAGATTTAATTGTGAGCCTATCTTGTTTTCAATTAGACACATGACAATTCTCATAAGCATAAGCATAAACACATTACTTTCTTTCATGTGGTAGTTAACAATGGGATATCACTCTTACACACATGCCATATGAACATTCCATGTGACATGTAATTCATTAGGTAACTTTATTATGTTCCCCAAAATATAGCAACTATTGGTTTCTATTTTATTACCATTCATACATTCGTATTATTTTCATAAATAAAATAGATAAGCAAAAACAATTTTAGTTAAGGGAAACTCCTTTCTTAATCAAGGGAAACTCCTTTCTTAATCAATTTTCATAGTTATGACTTATATTATTATCCATATAGTTCATATTGACCCATTGAAACCCTTCTTAACTAATCCTTTATCCACATCTACCCTCTATCCACATCTACGCTCTAATACAACTGTAGTGCCCCGATTTGATTGACTAACTTTCGACCAAGCAACTAACTTCTGCCTACCTGTCTTAATTGAGTTTGGTCACTTTTATACGAGAAAATGAGGGATAGGTTATTTAATGTGTAATCTCTATGCATATGAATTTCCTCGAGTGCTTCTTTAGATAAGAATATAATCTGTAGTAATCACTATTTTTTGGGTTTTTAGATGTTCATATGGAAATGCGTGATTGTGTTGATTCTCAAGTGGAGGTTTCCTGCACATCTATAGCTCTCTTGATCTCTGTGATGATAATGGTGAAAACAAAAGAAGAAGATATGATGGCACCATCTCCCAATCCAATCCAACCATGGAAGCAAGTGTTGCTTCAATTACCTTTGTTCCCTCCCTATTCACTGCCCTTCTCTCTGCATTCATTCTACTCCCGGCCTTTCAGTTTGTGAATGCAAATTGTGAATGAATTTTTTTTTGGTGATAGGTGAAAATGGTAATTTGAGTCGATTCCATGTTCATATATATATATATATATACATTCATTTAGTCCGCTGCCAATATAATTATTATGTACATTAAATCTATTCCTCAAATGAATATCAATTAATGAAAAATCTCATAATATTTTACTTTATCATTTACATAAGTGACTAAACGAAATTTCAAATTACTAATCTAGATTAATTGTAAACGAAGTACCAAATTACTAATTGTAAAAATTGTGTTCAATGCTTTCTAGTAATGGTTCTACACACCGTAAAAGCAGAAAGCAGAACCGCAGGGATAAAACCGAGGACCCCGGGGATAAACTTAAAGATGTTCTGGAAAGGTGGTGTAGAAATTGTGCATGTCGATGAGCCACCTAATACCGTTTCTGATGCGGTAGAAATTGTGGATGTGCATGGGCCACTTAACGCCGGATCCGACTGCTCTATTTGATTTGCCCGCTCACAGTGATGGCACGAGCATTTCTTTGTTGACGGTTGTGGCCTCTTGTCTCCGTGCTGACTTACCAACCCTACCAAATTACAGTGTTTATATATTTGGCAGGTTTGATGTCGGCCGAACCATGCATTGCTTTCTGTGCAAATTTGATTGAACCTTCAATTTAGATTGCATTCTTTGGAAGTTTTATGTTATAGACAAGTAATTACGACCTAACAATAAATTACTTCGAAGGAAATGCTAGGCGATCTTCCTATATTGATATAGGACCCTGCCTAGCTCTTTAAAAGTAATCCCATTGTTTGTAGGACAACTTATGCTAAGCGCACTAATAGGTGATGATTGGATGTCGACTTTGAATTTGGATATGTTTATAGAGAAACATTGAACACTTTCAAACACGGGAAAAACAACAACAAAATATAAAAATTGTATACTAGCAACTAAACTAAGTCGATCCTTCCTTCATATTGAAAGTGACATCAATAGTCATTACAACTTCCCCAGTAAAGGTTACTACTAGTTACCTCATAACAAAATTGTTGGATTTATTAGAAACCCACTTAGAATCTGACTCTATGTATCCTTCCTATATATTATTCAAGATCTGAAAATACCTTCGGTAGGGAGGTACCTAAAATGAGTCAAAGTCAAGTTCCTTACACCCATTAAAAATTCGATTTGTGTATTTTTTTTATGTCATTGACAAACATTGGTCCAAAGAAATAAAGAGGAGCAAGAGTTTATGCATCTCATATTTAAAAAGTCCAATTATTAGTTAAAAATATTTCAACATGAGTATGAATATATATATTCTAATTGTTCACATTCAATTCCTCCTACATGTAACTCCCTCTCTTAATTCTAGGCTACATGTAACTCCCACTCTTATTTGCATTAATAACTATAATTGGTACATTTGAAATCAACTTTCCAATTGGTATCATATTCAATGAAAAATGTAGGGGAGTAATGTATGGCATTTCATGTAGTCATATTTAATAAAATATGTAGGGTAGTAATGTACTACATTTCACTTGTGGGAATTATATTTTTCTTTTAAATTTAATTTTAATTAGAGTAAATTAACTTTGATTTTGGATTGGGGTATTCCAAAACGAGGAGGAAAGAAGTGTGTGGATGATTCATCTCTAGAAGATTTGGGTTTAATTTTACTAATAACACATGCTACAAAAAAAGGTTTAAGCTATTTGTTAGACTTGCGATTATGCTTGATAACGTTGAAACTTTGGTGGAGACCCCCGAAATCAGTCTAAGTTCTTGTTCATCTTGAATTTTTGTTCAAAGTGATTACACAAAACATATTCAAAATATTTAAGATCGATCTAAATTAACTTTTATAATTTAATACTATTACACTACGATGCCTGTTATCACTCAGGTTGTCCCTTTTGACTCCCAAAGGGATACGGCCGAGGTAACTACAAACCAATCTTTGGACTGCATGTCCTAGCCTACCTGTAGTCAGAGAGGGCTCTCTCTTTAGGATTTAGCTTTGTTTAAGGGATGATTTTAGGCTAGATATGATGCACATGGGTTTTGTTTGAGTTTGGTGGGATGGTTGATCTATTCAAGCAGAGTTGGCATACAAAGTGTAAGAAGTTCAAACCATTGGGCATGGAGTCAATGAATGTGAACTGAAGGGTGCGTTTTCCTTGGCAGAAGAGGGGAATATGGAGCAGGATAGCTACGCATGGCACAATGATTAAATGATGGAACAAGGATGAAATGGAGGTTAGGGGATGAGAGGCAATTAAGGATCTCTCATCCAGCCAAAGAGGGAAAGTGGATGAAGACTATATAGGAGCAATGAAGGTTTCCTAAACAACATTCAGAAACGAGAAATAGTTTAAACATGATCAATTAAGTATGCATATTTATCACTAATTCAGAGGAAAACATAGAAAAGTTACAAGAATTGAGCACAGAGGGCATGAAAGCCAGTTCTGATCTATTCCTTTTTCCTGCAACTTAGATTATGATATATAGATGACACTGATACATATAAACTGATAAACAGAGGGAGGAAAGACTTATTGGACCATGAGCAAGCACGAGAATTCCATATCAAGCTCTTCAGCCATTGAAAGCACAACCAACCAGTTCAGATGCAAATATTCCAGCAATCTTTGATTACAGAAGTTCTTAAGCTTATAGCACAAGTCTGGAATGAGAAATACAACCAACCAACCCTTTACACTATCCAGAGGGTGGTATAAATAGAGAAAATATCTACAACAACAGATCTGATAGCAGATCTAGAGAAATGAATGCTTCTATTCTAACATTTATTGCAAATAAATGAAAGAATGCCTATCTACCAGCTGCGTAGGGACTACAGCCATAAGAATGAATAAATTATTGGTCTTTTGAGCAATGCGCTGGCACTTTTGCAATAACTATGCCTTGGGACTTGCTGCGCTGCTCATATGTGTCTTTGTACACTGTCTCTGCAAAATCTAGGCTTTAAACACTTGAATTTCCCCTCTAGGCGGTTCTGCTGCTGTAGAGTGGCTTTAATGCTCATAACTGTGATCTGGTGGGCTTTGATGGCTCTGAGCTGCTTTATTGACTTTGATGGGGGCCTCTTTAATGTTTTGCTGCTTCGGGTTGCTGATATTTTGATCTGATACTCTTTGCCGCTTCCTCTGATACACTTTGACACTGAATCAGGCCACTTTCTCTCTCTGATACTCTTAACTATCTAATCGCCCCTTTATCTGCCAATTTAATGCAAGAATAACTGCTGCAAATGCTTCTATGGCCTTTGGGATGCTATCGGCGCTTGGCCGATCAAAAAATGATGCTTAAACCTTCAAAAAATGCTGCAAAACAGAGGAGAAATGCATGCTGACAGATTGCCAAGGCGAAACCATGTGTTTGGATGTATTTGGGCCTGGAGCGATCTCAAAATGGATAAGGAAACCATCATTTCCTTTATACATGGGCGGGCATGGGCGCCGCACACAAAACATTAAAAATGGCCCTTTTATTATAAACAGGCGGAATGCCATAAAAACATGAATTTTCATTGAAAAACGGCCAAATAGCGACACTGTTCATTGAATTAAATCGTGGCCGTTGGATCCGGTGCGGGCCGATCCAACGGCTGGCGCTAAATCGCAATATCGGCGTCGGGCGGACCGGGGGTGGCACATAAACAATCGCCGAAACTACGCGGACCCGATATGCTATAGGCCCTTCCTTTTATTTGGAATCGCGTCCGGCCCATCGGCGATGTCATATCGACGGACTTACAAAAATTTGGTTTGCGGACCCGAAACGCCTTTGTGCCCATTTTTAATGGAGATCGGGTCCGAACCATCGGAACCCATCATATCGGCGGATTTACATTTGAAACGGGTCCAACGGACCCGAAATCCCTTTCAAAACTGCCCTTTATAAATTATCGGCTCCGGAATATCGGAGACCTCCCTTTTCGCTGTGCCCGGGGACCTTACGGACCCGATAGCTTTTACAAAACCCGCCTTTATAATATTTCGGCTCCGGAATATCGGAGCCAAACATAAGGGGTGACCGCCGATTACATATGGGCCGTTGATTTGGTGAGGGCGATGGACGGCTGAGATTGAGTCGGCACTTCGCTATCGGCGGGGTCATGGGGGCTGCCACATAGAAACGCCGAAACCCATCGGACCCGAAATCCTTTATAAGCCGCGCTTTATATCTTTTCGGCTCCGCCCAGTCGGAGCCATATATAGGAATGAAGCGATAAAACATTAGCCATTGATCTGGGGCCCAAATGGATGGCTGAGATTTGGTCGGCGTTTCGCTGTCGGAGCAAGCTGGGGGCGGGACATTATATACATATGACTGCCGATGCGATACGCCGATCGGCGAAATCGCAATCGGCCTTTATTGATCGGACCCCCATATATGCATTGTGTTAACACACGACTCCCCTCCCGACTGCGATATCGCATCGGAGGGGGTCCAAATAGAACTCTTTTGCAATCGGAGCAAGGCCCAAGGTAAGTGATGCGGGCTTTTATGATCAGAGGCAGAATTTATGATGTTTTGAAGGGATTTCAAGGCATCGGAAGGGGTCCGAAAGCCCAAAAAAGGGATTTTTCATGCCTTGGAAGGATTCCAAAGGCACCTGGGAGGATTTTTATGTGTTTTGAGAGGGGTATAATGGCCTTTAAAAGGGTTTGTGCCTTGGAAAAGGTAGAAACAAGGCCAAAAGATGGTTTTTTATACATATGAAGGGAATTTATGCTTTGTGAAGGAATCAAAAAGCACTAGAGGGGTTTTATAGAGTGATGAAGGGCTTTATGCATCGGAAGGAGTCCGAAATGCATCTGGAAGATGGTTAGAGGAGGGCAGTGTGGGTTCTTGTTGAGTTTCTGATAAACTTAGCAATTCCCGAGGATGTATATGGTTATCTTTCAACCAGGGGGAGGGGATAAGTATATAGGGGAGTAATATACATAGCTTTAGTAGGGGAAGGGGAAATAGGTAGGGAGCTACATAGTAAAGTTAATAGTTAATATGACAATGATGAGAAAAAGCGCTAAGAATGATGTCTTAGGCTATCAATGGGGGAAAATGACTGATAGAAGAAGTGTGTACATTCCTTGAGTGAAGCAGATCTTCACCAAGACAAATGATATGGAGAATGATGAAACTAAAAGGTATCAAGCAGATCTTGACCTCTTTTAGGGGAAGTTAGTGAGTGACTCGGGGAAAGAGGAAGAAGGGGAAGTTAGACATGCCTCGCTTGAAGTCCTCCAACTGAAAAACTGCCTCAAACCAAAAAATGGATTGCTTATCAAAATTGGAACACAGCAGTGGCATTTAGACTAGCACGCTTTCATGGACAGTTCTTTGGCCATCTGTAGCAAATATGGAGCATTGCAGCATGCATAGTACGACATATTTGGCACGTAAAAATGTCGATCATGAAAGATGATTAACCTGCTGCAGCAGGAGGCTAACAGTGGATCCACTTGGGGATGGCTTTTCCTTGTGACGAGCTAAGAACAGCAGGTCAGACTGCCTTGTATTCAATTGTTGCTGTGTTCTGCAAAATTCCCTTGGCTGGTTGCCTTATTGATCCTACCTACCTACCTACCCTAACCAGCACTTACTTTGCTGTTAGGTGAAGTGAAATAAGCAATGCAGCCATTTAAGCAAAATAGACATTAGTGAGCTTTGCTGCTTGTGCTTGCCGGTGAGAGAAACTGGGATCTTGCAATCTGATGTGGCTTTGTTAATCTTTGAGAAGATTAGGAAGTTACTGACCTCCTTTGCTGTGTTTAAACATTGTACAAAACTGTCCTGCAACATATATATACAATTGCTAGGCTGAAATAAAGAACTGTACAAAGGTTCAGGATCGCTACCATGCCTTGGAGTCGGGAGATCATCAACAACTCGATACTGAGCCTTGCAGCCTGCTAATGGAGAAGAGCGCTGATCTCTTTCATTATTCTGCCTGCCAGTAGATGGGTCATTCAAAACTTGCAAAGGTGGCTGCACTTTATTACATACAGGCTCATTTAGAACTTGACTGATCTGCGCAGGCTGCTCCTCTTCTTCTTCAAATACCTGAGATGGCTGAAAACAAAGCAGCAGGGAAGGGAATCGATTTATTTGCTCAGGTGCTGCTGCCGAGTCTTCCTCAATCTGATATTCGATGGCTCTTCGAGGCTGCAAAACTAGAGGCTATGCATCTGGAACAATATTTTGCTCATCCTCCAGGAAGTCAATAACAAGACTTACTGACAAATGCTTGTTAATTGCATGATAGTTCTCCTTAATAAATTGAAAAGATTCAAAACAGAAAGGTAAAGTTCCTTCGCTGATATCAAAATTTTCTACGCTTTCCTCCTTTACTTCATAGCTGAACTGGGCAAGCTGATCATTACATTCAAGCTGCTAAGCCTGAACTTCGCTTCCTGCCAAAATAGGATCTGATTCCTCTGCAAAGCTGATTTGGTCGTTAGGCTCATAATCATCATCATACAAATCATATTTGGGCAGACAGTTGAAAGAAGAGAAGCTATTATATTCACACAGTATATCAGGAGACTTCTCCTTCACATATGGCTCTATGAATATGTCATCTGATTTGTGGTAGGTTTGTTCGTGAATGTCACTACTTTCCTCATGCACAACAGATGTGTTCTTGTTCTCTAAGCATTCAACTTTCATTGTGATCAACTGCATCATTTCCTCTGACTTTTGTAACACACTATGAAGTCTTTCTTCTTGCTCTGCCTTGCGATGTTTTTCCCTCATCTTCAGATTTGCCTCCGCGTCCACTGCTATGTCCTACATTTGTTTCAAAGTGGATGGGAATCTTTCTCTCAAACGAAATTCCATTTCTGGATCAAAAGCTCTTGGATATTGCAATAGGGCTAAATCAGGGGGAGGTCTTATATTCAAAGGCATAGGAAGATAAACTTGATTGAATCGATCAGAAAATTGCTGAACAGATTCATTTGGACGCCTTTCTAACTGATTATATTCTTCGATGAGTTAGAGGAAATTGACTTTGATCATCCATCTATTAAGGAAGAGCTTGGCACAGTGCTGAAGACTAGAGATGCTAGCCTCAGGTAATGCTTTAAACCAAGTCCTAACTTCGCTTTGCAAAGAAAGGGCAAATAGTCTAAGACTGACATCTTCATCTTCCACTTCAAATATATTAAGATAATCTTCAAAAGCCTGGATATGTTTCTGGGCAGTAATACCATTCTCTCCATCAAATCTAGGGAGATACTCGGGATGATTTGCAGGCAAAGGATTCAGCATAGGAGGCAAAATGAGAGGCTTATATCTATCAGGAACTTTACGAGACACAGGAGTATATAATGGAACTGTAAGACTGGGCTCTATTTTTGGTTCCTCCTTGGCTGTATGATGATCTTCAACAGCATTTGAAGACTGTTGCTCTAATGTGAAATGAGGCTTTTCAACAACATTTTCCAAAGGAAAATCATAAAAATCTGATATAGAATCGTCTTTAAAATACAATATACACAACAAAACTTTATGGAGAAAAAACATGACCTCTTGGATAGTAATCCAGGTCAAAAGCCTGATCTGCTCATATATCTCTTTTGGGTTCATTTCTCCAGTGGAGTCTTTATTATGAGGATGATCTGGAGTCGCCAGGTGGATGAATTAACCTTGAAGTGCCTGATCTCTGTCCACCATCATAGATCAGAGCTAAACATGAAAAGATCTGAAGAAAATGAACACTTTCTCCAGAAAACAAGGCAAACTGGTCAAAATTGGGGTTTACAGTAATAAACAAATGATTCAGGTCCCTAATGGAGTCGCCATTATGTTATCACTCAGGTTGTCCCTTTTGACTCCCAAAGGGATACGGCGGAGGTAACCACAAACCAGTCTTTGGACTGCAGGTCCTAGCCTACCTGCAGTCAGAGAGGGCTCTCTCTTTAGGATTTAGCTTTGTTTAAGGGATGATTTTAGGCTAGATATGATGCACATGGGTTTTGTTTGAGTTTGGTGGGATGGTTGATCTATTCAAGCAGAGTTGGCATACAAAGTGTAAGAAGTTCAAACCATTGGGCATGGAATCAATGAATGTGAACTGAAGGGTGCGTTTTCCTTGGCAGAAGAGGGGAATATGGAGCAGGATAGCTACGCATGGCACAATGATTAAATGCTGGAACAAGGATGAAATGGAGGTTAGGGGATGAGAGGCAATTAAGGATCTCTCATCCAGCCAAAGAGGGAAAGTGGATGAAGACTATATAGGAGCAATGAAGGATTCCTAAACAGCATTCAGAAATGAGAAATAGCTTAAACATGATCAATTAAGTATGCATATTTATCACTAATTCAGAGGAAAACATAGAAAAGTTACAAGAATTGAGCACAGAGGGCATGAAAGCCAGTTCTGATCTATTCCTTTTTCCTGCAACTTAGATTATGATATATAGATGACACTGATACATATAAACTGATAAACAGAGGGAGGAAAGACTTATTGGACCATGAGCAAGCACGAGAATTCCATATCAAGCTCTTCAGCCATTGAAAGCACAACCAGCCAGTTCAGATGCAAATATTCCAGCAATCTTTGATTACAGAAGTTCTTAAGCTTATAGCGCAAGTCTGGAATGAGAAATACAACCAACCAACCCTTTACACTATCCAGAGGGTGGTATAAGTAGAGAAAATATATACAACAACAGATCTGATAGTAGATCTGGAGAAATGAATGCTTCTAATCTAACATTTATTGCAAATAAATGAAATAATGCCTATCTACCAGTTGCGCAGGGACTACAGCCATAAGAATGAATAAATTATTGGTCTTTTGAGCAATGCGCTGGCACTTCTGCAATAACTGTGCCTTGGGACTTGCTGCGCTGCTCATATGTGTCTTTGTACACTGTCTCTCCAAAATCTGGGCTTTGAACACTTGAATTGCCCCTCTAGGCGGTTCTGCTACTGTAGAGTGGCTTTAATGCTCATAACTGTGATCTGGTGGGCTTTGATGGCTCTGAGCTGCTTTATTGACTTTGATGGGGGCCTCTTTAATGTTCTGCTGCTTCGGGCTGTTAATATTTTGATCTGATACTCTTTGCCGCTTCCTCTAATACACTTTGACACTGAATCAGGCCACTTTCTCTCTCTGATACTCTTTAACTATCTAATCGCTCCTTTATCTGCCAATTTAATGCAAGAATAACTGCTGCAAATGCTTCCGTGGCATTTGGGATGCTATCGGCGCTTGGCCGATCAAAAAATGATGCTTAAACCTTAAAAAAATGCTGTGAAACAGAGGAGAAATGCATGCTAACAGATTGCCGAGGCGAAACCATGCGTTTGGATGTATTTGGGCCTGGAGCGATCTCAAAATGGCTAAGGAAACCATCATTTCCTTTATACATGGGCGGGCACGGGCGCCGCACACAAAACATTAAAAATGGCCCTTTTATTATAAACAGGTGGAATGCCATAAAAACATGAATTTTCATTGAAAAACGACCAAATAGTGACACTGTTCATTGAATTAAATCATGGTCGTTGGATCTGGCGCGGGTCGATCCAACGGCTGGCGCTAAATCGCAATATCGACGTCGGGCGGATCGGGGGTGGCACATAAACAATCGCCGACACTGCATGGACCCGATATGCTATAGGCCCTTCCTTTTATTTGGAATCACATCCGGCCCATCGGCGATGTCATATCAGCGGACTTACAAAAATCTGGTTCGTGGACCCGAAACGCCTTTGTGCCCATTTTTAATGGAGATCGGGTCCGAACCATCGGAACCCATCATATCGGCGGATTTACATTTGAAACGGGTCCAATGGACCCGAAATCCCTTTCAAAACTGCCCTTTATAAATTATCAGCTCTGGAATATCGGAGACCTCCCTTTTCGCTGTGCCCGGGGACCTTATGGACCCGTTAGCTTTTACAAAACCCGCCTTTATAATATTTTGGCTTCGGAATATTGGAGCCAAACATAAGGTGTGACCGCCGATTACATATGGGCCGTTGATTTGGTGAGGGCGATAGACGGCTGAGATTGAGTCGGCACTTCGCTATCGGCGGGGTCATGGGGGCTGCCACATAGAAATGCCGAAACCCATCAGACCCGAAATCCTTTATAAGCCGCGCTTTATATCTTTTCGGCTCCGCCCAGTCGGAGCCATATATAGGAATGAAGCAATAAAACATTAGCCATTGATCTGGGGCCCAAATGGATGGCTGAGATTTGGTCGGCATTTCGCTGTTGGAGCAAGCTGGGGGCGGGACATTATATACATATGACTGCCGATGCGATACGCCAATCGGCGAAATCGCAATCGGCCTTTATTGATCGGACCCCCATATATGCATTGTGTTAACACATGACTCCCCTCCCGACTGCGATATCGCATCGGAGGGGGTCCAAATAGAACTCTTTTGCAATCGGAGCAAGGCCCAAGGTAAGTGATGCGGGCTTTTATGATCGGAGGCAGAATTTATGATGTTTTGAAGGGATTTCAAGGCATCGGAAGGGGTCTGAAAGCCAAAAAAAGGGATTTTTCATGCCTTGGAAGGATTCCAAAGGCACCTGGGAGGATTTTTATGTGTTTTGAGAGGGGTATAATGGCCTTTAAAAGGGTTTGTTCCTTGGAAAAGGTAGAAACAAGGCCAAAAGATGGTTTTTTATACATATGAAGGGAATTTATGCTTTGTGAAGGAATCAAAAAGCACTAGAGGGGTTTTATAGAGTGATGAAGGGCTTTATGCATCGGAAGGAGTCCGAAATGCATCTGGAAGATGGTTAGAGGAGGGCAGTGTGGGTTCTTGCTGAGTTTCTGATAAACTTAGCAATTCCCGAGGATGTATATGGTTATCTTTCAACTAGGGGGAGGGGATAAGTATATAGGGGAGTAATATACATAGCTTTAGTAGGGGAAGGGGAAATAGATATGGAGCTACATAGTAAAGTTAATAGTTAATATGACAATGATGAGAAAAAGCGCTAAGAATGATGTCTTAGGCTATCAATGGGGGAAAATGACTGATAGAAGAAGTGTGTGCATTCCTTGAGTGAAGCAGATCTTCACCAAGGCAAATGATATGGAGAATGATGAAACTAAAAGGTATCAAGCAGATCTTGACCTCTTTTAGGGGAAGTTAGTGAGTGATTTGGGGAAAGTGGAAGAAGGGGAAGTTAGACATGCCTCGCTTGATGTCCTCCAACTGAAAAACTACCTCAAACCAAAAAATGGATTGCTTATCAAAATTGGAACACAACAGTGGCATTTAGACTAGCACGCTTTCATGGACAGTTCTTTGGCCATCTGTAGCAAATATGGAACATTGCAACATGCATAGTACGACATATTTGGCACATAAAAATGTCGATCATGAAAGATGATTAACCTGCTGCAGCAGGAGGCTAACAATGCCTACTCCTCACAAATATCCTTGTATATCAACGGGTGATCATAGTGGGCATTAATAAAATTTTGAGGTTGCTCCCATTAATTCTAAGATTTAAACCAAAAGAAATTAACAATATATAAAACTTCCTTAAATACTCTCATGTTTGATGGATGAAACACAACAACAACTTCAAAAATTACACGTTCTTTCCACATTTCCTTTGTATCCTCCTTACAACTTCATTTTCGCCCCATAGTAAATTAGAGAATTTGACACATCATTTACAAATTTAACTAATGTCAATAATGCTCACTAAGTGAAGTTAGAAGATATAATAAATTGTTAACAAGTAGAGCATGTTTGTTTTACTAGCAATAAAAATTGTGATTTCCAAGAGCCTATGATAGAAGGTTTTGGGTTCTCTCTTCCATAGTCCATCACTTAAAAAAAATTGAACAAAATAGATATCTAGAATTTGGATTACTATGTCACCAAAATAATATGACTAATAGAAAAGATTTTAGTTCACACTAATAATTAAGGATCTAGAATAGTATTCAAATTTAATAACTTAATAATACATTTAAAGTCAGTTAAGCATTTTCTTCCAATTTTTGTTAGCATGTACGAGAGTATCATAATGTGTTTATTTAAAAAAATCATGCTTATACTCAAGTCGAAATATTTGATAATTTTTAGTTGGTCGATGAGAACGTAGTGAATCCTCAAAATATTAATGTAAATTATGAACATACTTAAAATTATGCAACTCAGGTTAACACATTTTAATTTCACAAGTTATTTTGTTTCCATTGATAATAGTTATGGGTTGTAGTTTATTGTACCATATCTTTTTTTACGTTTTTGAATTAAATAAAGACTAAATATTATTGTTACAATTTAAATTACATTATATATCTGAAGGCTATCACATGTATATTAAGCCTAGGTAGGGTATGAATATCAATATTATATAACCATTAAATAATAGCTATAATTATTAAAAATTTGAGAGATAACACTTAAACTTGATTTATGGAGGTAGAATTAGTAGAATGTGTTATCACTCCAAAATTTCCCTAGGGTTGTTATGTTGTTTTTAAAGAAATAATAGAGGTAACCACAAACCTACTTTGAGATTAGGATCTAGCCTTCCTAATGCTCAGAGAGGGCTCTCTCTTAATGATTTAACTTTTTTGAGTTAATTGATTTTAGGCTAGTTATGTAAGCTTGATTTGATTTGTTGGGGGAATTACTGACTTGGATGGATAGAAGTCTGTTTATTTTCCTTTGGGCTATGGAGTCAATGTGTTAAGAAAACAGGACTGAATCAAGTTCTAAAGGAAGTGTCCACAAGGCAAGGTAGCTGAGCAAATTCAGATCTTTTAGGTTGAAGGGTGAAGTGGTTTTCAATCGGGATCAAGAAGCAGTTAAGGATTCCTCAAACTAGATAAAGAGGGAAATGAAAGAGGTCAATCGAAACTAGGGAGCAATGAAGAATTCCCTACTCTAGATATCAAAAGAAAACATCAAAATGAATAATTGTTCAAGACAGAGTGTACTTAAACAAATTCTGTAATAATATTCCAGTTATTACATCCAAATTTGGAAAACATGTAAGTATGTGAAATACTTAAGAAAATAACAATTTAATGAATGAAAGATACTTCAATGAAGTGGCCCAACACATGAATCCTGTAATGCAATGCCTTTATTACTCAGTCCAGTCTGCTGACTTGAAAATGTTACAATAAACCCTTAGGTTTCAAATCAATACAACCATAGAAAGGTTCAACAATCCACCCCACAATACTTCGAATTGTGAAGTATTTATACAAAAACTATTACAAAATATCTTAAAATTGATTTAGGAACTATTCAAGGAGAATGAAATATTTTCATGTAAGAAGATAGAGACAACTATCTAACTAATGAAAGTTGTCCCTATTTATTTGGCTTTGCTGTTTGCTTTCATTGATATTTTGCTGCTTTATCTCTTTTGTGGTTTTGCTTTATGTTTGCTGTCCCTTTACTCTGACTTTGACTTTTAAACTTTGTCTTTCATCTGATACTCTTTAACTTAGATGATCTGTTACTCTTTACTATTTTACCTTGATTGCTCTTGACTACTTTGTTTTACCTTTCATTTTCACAGTAAATCATTCAACATTTCCCAAGACTCTGCATCTGGTAGTTTAATATTTACCATTCTTCTGAAGATTTCATCAGCCTCTGTGTATTTTGAAAATGTAGGCTTGTTGATAAAGAGATATTTTACCTCATGTTGGAGGTAAAAGAGATTCTCAAAATTCTGATAGAGCACTTTTCCTATTGGAATTCCTTTCATGGCTGAATTGTTTGCTTGTTCCTTTGCCACTTCTCTAATTTTCTTATCATAGTCTTCATGCCTCATCAACCTGTCATTAATGACCAATGGATTAGGCAGACCTTTCTGCCTCAAAACATCAAATTTGACCATGAACCTGGCTATTGCTAGCTCCATTGTTTGGCATTTCTCCTCAAGTTGTACCATCAAGTTCCTCTTAGAAATCACCTTTTTCACTTCTAGAATTGTTTCAGTCCTGTCACTTATGCCAATCTCTTCCAATTCCTATTTGTTCTTGGAATTAAGAAACTTAATGATTTCATTGGCCTCCTCTGGCTTCTTACCAAGTTCTTCCTTAACTTTTTGAATAACTTCAGTTGCTTCCTTGATTAAATCCTTCTACTCAAATATGACTTGGATGGATGGCCAAATATCATTAACAGAGTTAATGATATTGGCCCACAGTTGCTACTTTGCTTTGGCAAGTGGTTCTTTCAATGTCAATTCTTTCTCTAACTTCTGTATTCTCTTAGTCAATCTGTTTGACTTCTGTGTTTCATTTTTATGCATGATTTGTGCCAACTTCTTTTCATCTTCTAGACTTTTTATTTGATCTTTAAGTCTATTTATTTCATTTGTTTGGATGGACATATCCTGCATAGCTTTGATTAATTTACCTGCTTCATCACTAGGATGAGCTACAGCTGTAGATGATTCTGTAACTGATGTAGTTGCTGATGTAGTGGGAAGTGTTGTAGCTGCTGGAACTGTTGTGGCCATTGAAGCTGCTAAAGTAGAAGGAAATGTTGTAGTAACTGTAGGAATAACAATGACAGGGATTGATTCCATGCTGGCCTTTTTCTCCTGCACTAACTTATCCATCTCATTTTCCATTTCTGTTAATTGAGCAGTTAACTGAAGAATGAAGTTCATCATCTCATCTTTTTGGTTTTGATTCTCTAGAACTTCCTTGGTTTGTGGATGTTCAGTAGGAGGCAATTTTAGTTGCTTCTTCAATGCAACAATGTCTTCATTCTTTTTCTTAATGAGTTCTTCTGCACCTTTGACATTCTTTGGATCATATCCCACTTCAATAACCAAATCTTCAAGGGATTTAATTCTGTTATCTTTAGCTTGTGAGGATGCCTTCTCTAGTTTTAAATGTGCTTTGATGTTCTCTAGAGAATTTTGTAGTTTTTGTACACTCATATCTTTGTCGGTCATAATTGAGTATAGCATTTCTCTAGCTTGCTTATAAAATTCTATTTGGTCTATAGGATAAACATTTATGGCAGGAATCTCATAATCTATCTTTTTGTAATCCGCCGATGACTTAGGATGTTGCACTGTGGGTTGCAAAAAGGTCATCTGAATTTTTCCTATCTTATAATCAAATGTAGAAAGTAATCTGTTATGGTCGCCAGGAGTCTTCTTCAAGTACTCTGAATATATTTCAGCTTTTATTTCTTCATTTTTGGCCTTAATATCTTTGTATCTTTCTTTGTCCATTAGTTCCCTTGAAGAAGAGACTTCAACACTATGCTGCTTCTGGATGATCTGAGCACTAGAAGTTGAAGGCTGATGAGTTTCCTTTGAAACTGATGGAAGTGCATTTTCTTTAATTTCAGTGTCTGTATCAATGACCTCAATTGTATCAATTACTTATTCTTGCTCATTTACTGGATTCAACTTTGTTCTTTTTCTATACATAATTTCAAATTTGTTATCTATTGTATCTTTGTTTGAGAAAGAACCTTCTTCTCTACTCCTTTTCGTATTTATGTCCAGTAGGGCTAGAGTATGTAGAATGGAACGAGTATCCATCTGCTCCTCCATATCTAGTAAGGTGTTTTCCAACCACTCAGACTAGTTGGCATATCTTTCAATCTATGGCTTGGACTCATGCATAAAAGGGATCAATTTAAACTTGAGTCTTAGTTTGTTTATGACACCCAAAGGATCATATTGCAATTTGAAACTATCACTGAAATTCATTTCTTGTAAACATATTTTTTCTTCCTCTCCAACATCCCTATTATTGCATATAAAAGGACCAAGCTGGTTCTTGATTTTAAACTGTGTTTTCCTATTGGATGATAGAAAATTAACATCATCTAAATTTATGATCTTCCTGATATATTCTAATGCAAATATCCTCATTAGGAGATATTTGGGCAGCTTATATGGAGTGAGTTGACGTCCATACACCCTAACTTCAATGTAGTTCTGATATAAATACCAGTCTCCTATTCTACTATGTTTGGACAACTATAAAACTTTCTTTATTTCCTCACTGACCCTGGGTTGATTGCTAATGGTTAGCATGTTAACCATTGGGTGAAAAAATGAATCAATGAAATCCTTGTAGCAAAAACCAATGGAATATTTTTGGATTAAGGGTGTCCAAAAGATAACAGATCTAGGATTGCCCTTAGTGTCCAGTTTTTGGATGCTAACTGTAAGCCTTTCTAATTGTAAATATAGAAACATATGGAACAATACTGAAGATTATTTGAATACCCTTTCATCTGGCAATCTGATCAATTGATCATGGATTCTGTCTGTTAAGAATTGGGCAAAATTGAAAACTGTAGCTGGAGGGTTGCTTGGGCAAAACATAGAAAGGAAACCAAGTATAATTTCATCTACATGTTCATTAGTAGTATATCCTAGAATACAGGACAACATAGTTACAATATGTCTAGTTCTCTCAGAGAAAATGGTGGCAGAATATGGATGGCTATCTGTAGGAACTTGAGACTTTTCTAGGAGGAAAGTCTGAAAAATTTGGGATCTCTTGGGAAGGTCCAGCTTTAAGTATAGATCAATTAGGTTTTCAATGGAAAATGGGGCTTCATTAGGCTTTGGCTGGATCTACAACATTTTATTTATTGATCTTGCAGTGATTGTGAACAAAATTTGTTGGTTAGGAGATACTATGGCTCTTTGACTTGGGGAATAGTAGAGTTGGCATAGGTGGATGATTTCAGGGAACTGGTATACCTGTGGGAACAATTATTTGGGTAAATTTGATTCCCATAGCTGAATATCATCATTCTGGTTGAGGAATTTATCTTTGCTCCAACAGTGGAGTTTTAACAGATTCTTAGGGGAGGTTGTGTTTTTGATATGGAAATCTCTATCGACCAATGGGAGGTGGTCATTATCTAGGTGAGGAGTTTGCATGGGTTTTGCATTTAGAATGCTTTGGGAAGCCATAGATTTGTTTATTTTATTCAATTTATCACTATCTGGCTTAAGAAGTAGGCTTAGGACCTCTTGAATAGTGTGAAAAGATGAATACAGTGTTGGGTTGTGTTATATTCTTTCCACGTAATTAATAGGGGGTTTGAAGGGCACCCGTAACCCCACTTTATGGGGTCCGGGGCAGCGCCCCGGAAAATTTTGGTTTTGGACCATATGTTAGGTTGGGTGGACCCACCTATGGTTTTGTGCATGATTTTCGCACATGTTTTTTGGAAGCGATGGTTTTCGGTCCATGGTATTGGATGCTTCGGCATGTATAAATATGTATTGTAACATTGAAAGGAACATAATGAAAAATCAAGCTGGTAGTCCCGGTTTTGGGATCCAGGGAAAAATCTTTGTGCATATGTGTTTTATGGGTTATGCTCTCGCATTGTTTATTTTCTTTGTTTAAGAATTCGTATGCAGGTAATTTCTGTATAGGGTTAAAACCTACATTTGGTATCAGAGCTGTTTTGGCTTCAAGGGGACGCCTTTGTTGTTGAGGGGTTTTGCTCGGGCCTGTGGTAGACCTTGTTCAGTGGGAGATCTGCGAGATCGATTCTGGTGGTGAAAGAAGATGGCAAGCAGTGGAAAGATAGAGATTGGGAAGTTCAATGGTCAGAATTTTGAGTTGTGGAAACTCAAGATGGAGGATCTGTTGGTGGATAAAGATCAGTGGATCGCGGTAGATCCGGGTACTAAACCATCGAGAGTGACCGTTGAAGAATGGAAGAAGTTGGATCGGAAGGCAAAGAGCACAATACGATTGTGTGTCTCGGATTCAGTATTGCTGAATGTATCAGGGGAAGCTACGGCAAAGGATTTGTGGGTCAAGTTAGGGACTTTGTACCAATCTAAGTCTCTGGTGAATAAACTGTTCCTGCGGAAAAAGCTATATAACCTGAGGATGAAAGATGGAGACTCGGTGACAGAGCATCTGAATGCGTTTAATACTGTGGTAATTCAATTATTATCTGTTGATATTAAAATTTCAGATGAAGATAAGTGCATCAGTCTGTTGTGTTCTCTACCAGATTCGTGGGATAGTCTAGTTATTGCAATAGGTAGCAATGCAATTGCTTTGCAGTTTGATGAAATAGTCTCAGCCTTGCTGACGGAGGAGATGAGATGGAAAAATATGGACAACTAGAATGGTGATGCCTTGTCTGTACGAGGACGGTCCCAGAACAGAAACAAAAATAAGTCATCGAGTGGGAGATCTAAATCTAGAGGGAGATCTAAATCTCCAGGAAAACCTACAAAGGTGGTGTGCTGGAAATGCGGAAAGGAAGGGCACTTCAGAAGGGATTTTAAATCTAAAGCTCCTGATAAAGGAAAGGGATCTAATGATGCTCCTTCTCAGAGGCGAAAACCACCTCAGATGAAGGTGGGGATGTGTACCTGGCTTCTTCAAGTACACATGTAGATCATGAGGCATGGTTGATTGACTCAGGTGCATCCTTTCACTTCAATCTCCATAGAGAGTGGTTCTGCGAGTATGAGAAATACGATGGTGGTGATGTCTTCTTAGGAGATGATAGGAAGGCTAGAATCATTGGTCGGGGAAAAGTAAAGTTGAAGTTGCAAGGTGGAAGGGTTAGAACACTTACGGGTGTTCTACATATTCCTGCATTGGCCAGAAATCTGATTTCTGTAAGAAAGTTGGATGATGCAGGTGTAAAGACGGTGTTCGAGAAAGATACCTGCAAGATGGTTCAAGGAGCATTGATATTAATGCGGGGAGTTCGGATTGGAACTCTGTACAAGCTGCAAGGTAGCACTGTTGTTGATGGGTGCAATAGTTCTATGGTTCCTGAAAATGGAGTAGAGAATCTAGTGGTCTCTGGAGAGAAGACCATGTTGTGGCATCAAAGGCTTGTACATATTGGAGAGAAGGGCCTTCGAATACTTCATGGTAAAGGTATGGTAGAAGGTATGAATAATAGCTCTCTGGATTTTGATTTCTGTGAAAATTGTGTATATGGGAAGCAGAATCGGGTGAGTTTCCTCTCTAGTGGTAAGAGGACGAAACAGATCTTAGAGCTTGTGCACAGTGATGTGTTTGGACCTGTGAAGGTTCCATCACTGGGTAAGTCTGTGTACTATGTATCATTCATAGATGACTTCTCAAGGAATACATGGATATATTTTCTTAAGAAGAAATCTGAAGTCTTTGACAGGTTTAAAGAATTTAAGGCTCTGGTGGAAAATCAGACAGAGAAGAAGATAAAGGTGCTGAGGAAAGATAACGGTGGAGAATTTTGCAGCAAGGAATTTGAAGAATTTTGTAAGCAATGTGGTATATCACGGTAGAAGACTACTCCATATACACCTTAGCAAAATGGAGTCGCAGAAAGAATGAATAAGACGTTGATGGAAAGGGCAAGAAGCATGCTCAGTGGTGCCAGGTTAGGATAGGAATTCTGGGCAGAGGCAGTGGATACTGCATGTTACCTGATCAACAGATCACCTTCATCAGCGTTGGAGAATAAGACTCCACAAGAAGTATGGACTGGTAAGAAACCCTCTCTTTCACATCTAAGGGTATTTGGATGTGATGCATATGTACATGTTCCAAAGGAGAAACGAACCAAGTTGGATAGTAAATCTGAAAAGTGCATCTTTATTGGGTATAAGGATGGTTTAAAGGGTTATAAGCTTTGGAACCCAGTCACACGGAAGGTTGTGTACAGCCGAGATGTGTTGTTCAGAGAGGTAAAAGAATGTTATTCAACATGAAGTCCAACCAAACGAACCTGAGAAGATAGAGTTTGAGCCAAAGGAGGAAGAATCAGACTCTGCAGTAGAGGAGGAATCAGAAGATGAAGAGCCACAAACTCCGGCTATGAGAAGATCAGTTCGAGAAAGAAGGCAGCCAAAAAGGTATAGTCCATCTGCTTTTAGTTCAAGTTTTGCTTTGTCTGTTACTGATAATGATCCCAGAACTGTGAAGGAAGTAGTGGATTCAGAGGATGGAACTGGAAAGAGGCCATGGTTGATGAAATGGCATCTTTACACAAAAATGAGGCTTGGGATCTGGTGGAGTTGCCGGCTGGAAGGAAACCCATTGGCAGCAAATGGGTGTTCAAGAAGAAGACAAATGCAGAAGGAAAGGTGGAGAAATACAAAGCTCGGTTGGTAGAAAAAGGTTATTCCTAGGTGCCAGGAATTGATTTTGGTGATATTTTTTCTCCTGTTGCCAAGGTAACTTCTATTAGATTACTTTTATCTGTTGCTGCTACTTTTGATTTTGAGGTAGAACAGATGGATGTGAAGACAACATTTCTTCACGGGGATTTGGAAGAGGAAATCTACATGAAGGAACCTGAAGGCTTTGCGGTGAGGGGTAAGAAAGAACTGGTATGCAAGTTAAAGAAGTCTCTGTATGGGTTAAAATAGTCACCAAGGATGTGGTATCAGAAATTTGATACATTTATACGGGGACTTGGCTTCACCAGAAGCAAAGAAGATCATTGTGTGTATTTTAAATTAATTGGTGACCGTATTATTTATCTGGTCTTGTATGTGGATGATATGTTGCTGGTTGGAAATGACAAAGAAATTATCCAGGATTTGAAGACCCAATTGTCCTCCAAATTCGACATGAAAGATCTTGGTGCTGCAAACTATATTTTGGGCATGGAAATTAAAAGAGATCGGTCAAAGAGGAAGCTCTGTTTAAACCAGAGGAAGTATGTTGAGGCAATACTCCAGAGGTTTAATATGCAGGATAGTAAACCGGTGAAGGTCCCTATTCCTGTAGGTGTGAGGTTATCTGCTGAACAGTGTCCCAAGACACAAGAAGAGGAAGAGGACATGTCCCGTGTTCCATATGCAAGTGCAGTGGATAGCCTGATGTATGCAATGGTCTATACTAGACCAGACATTGCACATGCAGTGGGAGCGGGTCCTTGCTTTCCTAGCGTCAAGCAAGCCCCTACCGGTCCTTGCCCGATGCGGACAAGCGGGTAAACCTCCTTGACCCCCCTATTTCTGGTCCTCATCCCGATCGGTTATGGAATTGATTCTTTCATCAATGATTTGATCAAATCATTTCTAAAATAAGAAGAACGAGATGAAACGGATAGAAAACGCCTCGAGCAAACAATGCCCCACCCCTTTCGCGCTCTTCCGTTGAAGCGGACCCTGAATAGGAAGCATGACCAAAGAATGGCTTCCAATGCCAGTCTCTTTATTGAGCAGGTTTATGTCAAAACCTGGGAAGGAGCACTGGACAATAGTGAAGCAGGTTTTCAGCTATTTGCGTGGCACTAGTGATTATGGTTTGTGCTACCAAGGAAGACCAGGATTGGACAGAGTGTTGGATATTCATGGCTTTGTTGATGCAGACTGGGCTGGAGATCTGGATCAGAGAAGATCTACAAGTGGGTATGTGTTTAACCTATTTGGAGGTGCAGTCAGTTGGATGAGTAAGAAACAATCTGTAGTGGCACTATCAACTACAGAGGCAGAATACATGGCAGCCACTCATGCAAGCAAGGAAGCAGTTTGGTTGCAGAGATTGTGTTCAAGTATGGGGTTAGTACAGGGAGCTATAAGAATAGACTGTGACAGCCAAAGTGCAATTTTCTTGGCAAAGAACCCTGCTTATAATTCAAAGACAAAGCACATTCATGTTCAGTATCACTTTGTGAGGGATATGATAGAAGACAGAAAGGTGTTGCTAGTAAAGGTGGACACTTTGAAGAATACTGCAGATGCATTGACAAAATCTGTGAGCTCTGAGAAGTTCTCTTGGTGTAGAGAAGCAATGGGAATCTCAGGGCTGAAAAAATGACTAAGCTCTCCTGTGGCCCCTTGTGGAAAGAAAACAACAAGTGGGATTTTGTTGGGTTGTGTTATATTCTTTCCACGTAGTTAATAGGGGGTTTGAAGGGCACCTGTAACCCCACTTTATGGGGTCCAGGGCAGCGCCCCGGAAAATTTTGGTTTTGGACCATATGTTAGGTTGGGCGGACCCACCTATGGTTTTGTGCATGATTTTCGCACATGTTTTTTGGACGCGATGGTTTTCGGTCCATGGTATTGGACGCGATGGTTTTTGGTCCATGGTATTGGATGCTTCGACATGTATAAATATGTATTGTAACATTGAAAGGAACATAATGAAAAATCAAGCTGGTAGTCCCGGTTTTGGGATCCAGGGAAAAATCTTTGTGCATATGTGTTTTATGGGTTATGCTCTCACATTGTTTATTTTCTTTGTTTAAGAATTCGTATGCAGGTAATTTCTGTACAGGGTTAAAACCTACATACAGTTTGTAAAAAGTGTTTTGGATGCAAAAATGGATTTCTTTAGGTCGGCAAGGCTTTTAAGTTGGTTCAATTGATTAACCTATTAGAAATGTTGCGTAAAGCTTAAGTACATGCCTTTGGCACTTCAGGAATACCTGGAAAATGAAGCTTTGGTATCCAGAAGGGTTATTTGGGGGTAGCAAAGGCTTTTTGAGGCTTCAATGGTCTTTAATCTGCTACAAATCAGAGTCGGCAACGTCTTCTGGTAGTAAAAGTTTGAATTTTGGTTGTAAATGGCTTAAAATAGTTCAGTAGATATTTTGGTGCTTTAGAATAGGTCGATAGAGGTTTTTTTCTACAATCCCTAATAGAATAATAGTGAAAAGATTGGAAAGGGCGACTTGTTTCGATTTTAACCAACAATGGTTAATCTTTGGGCGCAAGGTTAAATTTAAACAACAGGGAAGTTTTATTTGACGCGAGGAGGCAGTAAGGTGGTTTATCGCACCGCTTTAAAGTGGTAGGGTGGTATTATTTTGGAGGACACGATATAACGTGGGGCTGCCATGTAGCAAAAAGGCGGGAGGGGAAAACAACTTATCTCGCATGTTTTTGTGATGTTAAAGGTCAAATGTCGGAGTGTGCGATATGGAATGTAGGCCGTTGGATCTAGAGGTGGGTGATCATAGGGTTATCAGGTGTCAGAGTTGTGAGGGATGAGTCGGGGTGTGGGGTTGGTTTTAATTAAAATGTAACGTAGTTAATTAAAAAGTAAATACGGGATTTAATATATGCGATGAGAGTTAATAAAATGTGGGAGCCGAGAAGATATTACAACGAGGGTTTTAATAAAATAAACTATAGTTTATCAAATGAAAATGGGGGTTAATAAAATGGTATGCGGGGAAAAAATATACTAGGGATATGAGTTAAAAGGGTATCGGGGAGGGTTTTTCAATGGGGCCTGATATATTTTAATTATTTTAAACTTAGGATAAGGGGGTTTTAGTGGGTTTTAATGAAAAAAGGGAAATTGATAAGGGGAGAATGATTTTTAAAAGGAAATGTCTAGGGGAGGGTGTAAAATAAAGGGAAAAAGGGTTATTTTACAAGGGAAAATGAGATGAAATAAGGGAAAAGGTAAAATGAAGGGGAAGGGATATTTTTACAAGGGGTAAATGAATTTGGAAGGAAGTTAGTAATATGAAATAAACCAATTGATGCTTTCCATGCCTTGTGAAAACTGCTTCTGCCTACCCATCATTTATCTTAACATTTTTTCTTCATTTACTGGGTGCATTTGAGCTTGCTGACCCTTTATTTCTTTTTCTTTTGTAAGCAAACTATCTAATTCTAACCTTATGACTTTCCAATGCCTTAGATTAAACTGTTGAACTCATTATTATTCTCTACCTAACTAGTGATCTGGCAAGATTAAACAGTTTGGCTAGATATTTATTCTCTATCTATCGGCATGAAATTTAAAGCATGAATGAATCAATATTAAACTATTTGACCATCATGGATTGTGGCATTTTTGACAAGCTGCACACAATCTTATTTTTCAAAGTAAAGTAAAAGGTAGTGGCATTTACATTTGCATCACTTTCAGAATCTATTTTTTTATCTCTTTTTGGTGGGGTTTATACTTTATACTCTCTTTTTTTTAATCTTTTTCTTTTACTAGTCCTTTTATTTTTCTCTTAGGACTTCGCCATCTTTACATTTTTTATTTTATAATATGGGAAAAAATTTTGCAGAAAGCAAAAGTATGCACAATATTACAAGACTAATCATAGTCAATTCAAAATTATGAATCCTATTATCATAGGACCCTAACATAATGGATTATCGATGTTCAATTCATGAAAGTTCCATGAGGATGCTTGAGGTAATGGATTCAAGTTTTGTTGCTAATATCGAATCAGTCCCTTGACCTTCCCCACTTTCTGCTTCATACCCAAATTCATATCAACATACTTCAATTTGTTTTGATCTAATGCTTTCCTTTTAATTTTAGATAATGCAAAATGATGGTTCTTAGAGGCTTTGTATCAATTATCTATATTTAAGCAAATCCATAATCAAGAATCCATATCCTTTACCAAGGGTAGATGAGCTATTCGATTAGATGAAGGTTTCATATATCATTTCGATATATAGACTTGAGATTGGGATATGATCAATTAATGATTAAGGAGGAAGATATCCAAAAAACATGGTCCAAGGCAAGGATGTTGGCATTATGATACAGATTTGGCTCTATGACACAGGTGTTGTCCTTGATGGAAACTCACACAGATGACAGATCACAGTTCAGGTTCACAGAATGAAGAAAGAGAGGTATACGCAGTTTCCCCATTGACCAAGCCGCGTGTACACGTGGGTTCGCAGAACAATAGGCGCGTATAGCTTACGCACACACTTTCATGGAAGGAAAGGTGCATACATGTTGGAAAACATAGTTTTGGTCCGTGGTATTTGGTCCATGGTATTTTGATCCATGGTATTGGTCCAAGGTATCTTGTCCGAAGTGTTGACCCCAGGTATTTGGTCTAAGGTATTGATTCTAAGTGGTTTTGGACCATGGTATTGAGTAAGGCCTAAGACTATAAAAGGAGGAGAAGATCATCAGGCAAAGGACTCAAGCATTGAATATCTAACGAAGAGCAAGATCTAGAATACATGTCATTGGGTTAAGGTGCACAACTGGATCTAAATCAAGGATGAACCTGAGCGCTTGATGAAGGATAAGTTCTATTAATGGGTCAAGATCTTAAGGCTTGAAGTGAAGTATCTTTGTGTGGCTTTGATCTTTTATCTGAATAATTGGTGCATGTCGTAATCTGTAAACATGATGATCTGGGTATAACTGATGTCTGAATTTTTGTAAAGTGTAAATCATCATTTACAGATTTGTACGCAGGTTCACTATAGCAAAGGCGCATATACACACTGATTTGACATTTCAAAACAACGTATACCCAGGTTTGCCTTGAAAAAAGTTTGTATGTACGTAGGTTAGACACATTGAAGTAGCGTATATGTTATAGACATATTTGGGCACTGCAACCCCAATCTTATATGTCGATAAACCAAGGGCTCTTTAACCCCTAAAAGTGTTGTTTCATACCCTAAAGGATCATGGTCAACTGATTACATCATTCCCCAAAAGTTCCACTTGAAAAACCACTCAGAACTGGCCAAAACTGGACCATACTGACTGCTCCACTGTCAGGGTGTGATGCATACTGACTTCTACACTAGCCAGGTGCGATGCATACTAAAGAGGCCTTCTATGGGGTGCGATGAGCGAGGATGGACAAATGTCCGAGACAGTTTGCTAAGTGGATGCTCATGGAATCTTCCAGAAACTTCTCCTATGACACTTGCCTCTCTGAATTTGCCCAGGGATGAGTAAGAGATCCAAAAAATCTCCAAGTGGAACCAAGAACAACAAGTGGAATGACACTAATCAAAAACCCAGAGATGACTCACACCCTTGCAGACATCTATAAATGGATCCCTCATCTGAGAGATCTAGAGGCTGGAATTTGGTAATTTGTAAGGAAGTGCTGATAGTTTGTCTTTGAGAAAAGGCATTGTATTGTTGGGTGATCTTGCTTTTCATGAGGTGAAGAGGGCTTTGATGCTGGGAGAATGATGCTGGATCAGACATCTGGTTTGTAATTTTCCCTTCTATTATTGATAAAGTTCTTTGAGTTTTCCTCCATACAATCGTGTATTTGTGAATGTTGTTATTTGTGAATGCCATTGTATGTTCAATGTATTTCTGATTCTACATTGTTTATGATATAATAGATCGAGATGCTTTGATGGTGTTTTGTTACTTTTTCTCTATAGGTATTCACTGAGTGGGATAAGTAGGAGAAGAGGTGCAAGCTCTATCAAGGGAGAGAGAAATCAAGCAAGGAGTCAAACGGAAGATCTAGGTTGGTCCCTTTGCTTCTCTCTTATCTATCATACATAAAGGAAATCACAAATTGCTTTGATTGTTTGTTTCTAGGATAGTTACCAATCCTAGTGGGACTAGCAGATCGAAAAAACACTAGTTTTCCTAGAAACAGTGTACCTCATAAAATATGCTTTAGCTACTTCTGTTTGCTGTTGCAGTGTTCTGGGTTTTGTCTTGGGCTTTGGTTACTGTTACTATATTCTGGTTACAGTATTCTGAGAAGTGATTGTTTGATTTAGTTTTGGTTGGTGCAAAGGAAATTGCTTGATGCAGATATATTTGATGTTTGATTGATGTTATTGATGGATCTAGTTTGAAAATTTATGAAGCGTGGTCCCTGGAAGAAGAGAGATGGTTGTAGCCTTCTATAGGCCAGCACCTACGTACTAGTAAACACATTAGCTAGTACAAGAGCTAGGGGGTTGTAGCTCCCTTCCAGGAGAAGCTGGAGAATGAGAGAAGGTTGTAGCCTTCTACAGGTAGAAGATGACGTACTGGTATAAGACTGCACCAGTACAAAATTTGTAAAAAGAAGTTTCTTATGAAAAGGAAGATAAAGGCGATTGTAGTAGGTGGTTTTCACCCACATTGGGTTTCCACCTTATATCTTGTGTTCATGTGTGTGATTATCTGTACTATTTTTACTGCTCCTAGTTATTGTTTATATGGTTTTGATGCACATATTAAAGATCAACATATGAAGAATTAAATAAATTATAAGTTTACAGGGTATATGCTAGTTGCCTTACATACAATTGCATATACACGCAAGCTTCATTAACTGAAGTAGCATATATGAATCTGAATATGAAAATGAAATATTATTGACTTGCTAACACTGATTCACCCCCCCCCCCCCCCCTCAATATTATTTCCAACAATTGGTATCAGAGCAGGTCCTTTCGAAGAAGCTTGATCACTTGAAGGAAGATCTATCATCATGAGTAACTACGAAAGAGAGGGATCCATTAGACCACCAATCTTTGATGGGAGCAACTTCGTTTATTGGAAGGTAAGAACCACAACCTATCTTCAATCTCTTGGAACAGATGTTTGGGAAATCGTGGAAGGAGGATATACATTTCCATCAACAATTCCTACAGATACGACAGGTAAAAAGCAATATGAAACCAATGCCAAGGCTGTCAATACATTATTGGGGAGTCTGTCACAATTAGAATTTGTCAAGGTTATGCAGCTCAAAACCGCCAAAGAAATATGGGGCAAGATCGCTCTAAGCTACGAAGGAGACAATCAGGTAAAACGTGAAAAACTACAATCTCTCAGAATTCAATATGAAACTCTTAAAATGCGCAATGATGAAAGTATAGCTAATTACTTCCTACGTATAGATGAGATTGTTAATTGCATGAAAAACTTGGATGAAGAGATAAAAGAAGTTACTTTAATTGAAAAGGTTTTAAGATCCCTGTCTAATAAGTTTGAACCAAAAGTTTCTGCCATAGAAGAAAAGCAGGATCTTTAGAATATTACTATGACACAGCTGCACGAAATCTTAACTACTTTCGAAATGAGAAAAGGAGGTCCATAAGATATGAGAGAAGCTGCATTTAAAGCTTCAGGAAGAGAAGAACTCAATAAATCAGGACATATTTTAGGAGAGGAAGAAGCAAACTTTGTCAAGAACCTTCAACGGGATTCTGGAAGATTCAGAGGTAAACTACCTTTCAAATGTTTTGCTTGTGGAAGAGTCGGTCATTATGTGGCCAAATGTCCTCATAAAGAAAAGCATGATAAAGGTAAGGAATCAGAAAAATGGAATAGAAAACAGAATGTAAGTAAGAAGAACTACTATACGCATGAAGATAGCGATGGTTTATCAAATATTGATGAAGATGAAAATAGTAATGACTATAGAATTCTTATGGCTTTTGAATATGATGATTTCTTGGATGCTTTAGATGAAGATGACCTTTATGAAGAAATATCTAAACTTAAAATCTGTTTAGAAGAAAAGATAATGATTATAGATACTCTGACATTCCAACTTGCTGAAAGAGAAAAACACAATGAAAAACTAGAATGTGAAATTGTGGATCTAAGAAAAGATATTGAGAAAACAAAAGCTCTCAATCTCAGATTTTCTAAAGGATCAGAAACTTTAGATGAAATTATCAAAGTGTAACGCTCTCCTCTAATAAAGACAGGTCTTGGATATACTGAAGAAGCATCTCAAGCACAGAAGCCGTCAACCTCCACTAAAAGCTATCTTGATGCAGCAAAGAGAAGTGAACAGTTTGACAATCGTCAGCAAAGGCATAAAGCAGATCACCAGGTAAATCAGGTTCAATCTACTTCAAGGATGAATAGAAGCTACAACCAACCTCAGGTAAATCATACTCAATCTGTTTCAAGAATAAATCACCAGGTCAGTAGATTCGATAATCGTAGGAACTTCTTTAATGGCCAATGTTTTTCATGTCATAACTTTGGACACAAAGTTGCTCAATGTGTTGCTTACAAGACCATCATGACTAGAGAAGCACGAAATCAAAGGAATGTGACTAGGATCATGAAAAGGACCTACAATAACTTTTCTCCTCTTGAAAATGAAATAGAAAACTCTATCTGTAACAACTTTGGTCATGAAGATTCTGAATGCAGGAGTAAATTTCGGAAAACATCTCAGAAGGAGCAAACTTCATTGGGTCCCAAAACATGGAGAAAGAAAGAACCACAAACAGAAAGATGTGGTATAGCCTTGTATGTAGAAGGACAAGAAAATCAGTGGTACATTGACAGTGGATGCTCGAAACACATGACAGGTGATAAAGAAAAACTTCAGTCATATAATGCCTTAGAAAAGGAAAAGAATGTCTCATTTGGAAATGACACTCCTGTTGTCATAAAAGGTAAAGGTTCTGTTCTCTTAAAATAAAAGGTTAAAGCTAGGAATGTTAAGTATGTTGATGGTCTAAAGCATAACCTATTGAGTGTCAGTCAAATGTGTGATCAAGGAAATGAAGTAACTAGTATTTCGATCAAATGGATGTGTTGTTCATGAGCTTGATACACGAAAAACCGTGATCAAAGGCATAAGAACTCCAAATAATTTATACATACTCAAGGGAGGACAACAACAATTCTATCTAAGCAAAAATGATGAACACTGGCTATGGCACAGAAGATTGGGGCATCTAAGCTTCCCTCAAATAAGGAAAGCATGCAAATTCCAGGCTGTTTGTGATATTCCTGATATCATCATTCCAGAAAATACAATATGTAAATCATGTCAATTTGGTAAGCAAACCAGAGCACATTTCCCAGAGAATGAAGGATTAGCTAGTAAGCCTCTTGAACTTGTTCATACTGATTTATGTGGTCAATCAAGGAAAAAGTCACCTTGTGGAGAAGAATACTTTAAATTGTTCATTGACGATTTTTCTAGAATGTGTTGGATAGGTGTTTGGTCAATTTAGTGATGTCTAAATTGCAACTTTTAAATATCAACCCGGGGCTCGTAAGCTGATGAAGTGATGTGCACTGTATGTACTTAGGCAACTGTTTCTTAAGTTTTTGTCGTTTTTAACTTTTTAAGTTTGTTTTTAAATCTATTTCTCCTACAGTGATGTGATGGAAATGAAATAAAGTGAGTGAAGTGTGTGTGATTGTGATGAGTTCTAGATGATTTCTTAAAACTTAAAAGTAATCTACAAGAAAGCTTCGAACAACAACTGAAATGAAATTAACTCTTAAAGGAAAAATGAAGGCATCAAATAAAAGACCAATGGCATTGCCCCAGTACCTCTACTACTGATAAAAATGAGATTGAAAATGACATCTACATTAACTCAATTAAAAACAAGAACAACTACTTTAACTCTTCAATTAAATCTTAAGCAATGTACAATCTAAGTGACAAATCACACTACTTAATTTTCCCTTAACCTTTCTGCCTTCAGCTGGATTGATCATATAAGAAAGACTTATGAGCAAGTTAGCAATGTGAGTCTTAAAACAAAATAAACCAAGCTGCACTAAGTGATGTTCTGGCTCCACTAAAAGTTAGTTGATTATGATAAAAAGAGCCATTAAAAGATAAACAACTTGATAAGCTATGAGCAGAAAATAAAGTGCAAACTAAAGCAATGATACTGATGGAAATAAAAAATAAAGATCAGCAGTCTAGATAAGACGATCACAAATGCCACTAGCTGTAAAAAGAGAAGAAATAAAACTATGCCGGGCACCTAAGAAATCTGCAAAAAACACACTGATCAGTCATGGAAAAGTGCAGAAATATAATTGAGCAGAATTCAAAGTTATATACAGCTATTGTACATGATCAAAACATAGCAATCAAAAATCATTCTGTACAACTATTATACATAAACTGATAAGCAGAAATGCAAGAAATGAAAAGCACTGTACAGGCCTTAAGTAAACAGGGGCCCTCTGCCTACTCCAGCCATCTTAAAAGATCAGTTACACGCTTAGAAACGGAACGGTCTTCTCATATATTGTGTAGTAAAATAGAAAGTACAGTGGGGTTCAAAAATTACATATCAGCAGCTAACTAATCAGCGTTCAGAGACGCTTTATTTATAGCAAAGAAAACAAAACTAACTTAGCACCAACTACGCTATTCTATCAGCTGTGTAAAAACACGTAATCTAGCACAGTCCTCGGATTTAGGCAACGGTCGTGGTGGGCATTAAATCTTCTATTGGATTCGTGTTTCCCATCATCTGTGTGGCTGAGGAAGAGGCCAGCTGTTCTTCGCGTGCTCTAAAACCGAACACGCAGAGCCGTGCCACCGCCAATGACCTCTGTTTGACCGTAGTTTCTCCCTCGTTGACCATGGGTTTTTATGACTGGTTTGGCTGAGCTGGAAGGACACACACCATGTCCTTGGTTCCACGAACTTGCCCATGTGGCTCTTCTGCCCAGAGGACACTTGGAACATGCCGTTTAATAAAACAGCTGCAGAATCCGGGGTTGGTTGCGGAAACCGGGATCAGCTGCGGAAACCCTGTGTGAGCTGCGGAAAGTGCAGCACTTGAACCAAAATTCTAAACCAACAACATAGTCATTAGCATAATTAACAAACCATGTAAAAAGTCCTAAAATACAATGATTTGAGCAATTTGATGGAGGGAATGAGTGGCAAAAGAAGGAAATGAATAGGAAAAGGAGGCTGAGAGGATGTGTAAAGAAGTGCAGGTTTGAGGCTCAACATACCCCCACTATGAAGGTGTTGCATGTCCTCATGCAACCAAAACTTTGTCATTGCTGTTCAGTCCATGTTCTGCCAAAACATCTAGCCTTCTTTTCTTTCTTCTTGTTGCCAAAATTGTTCTTGGTTTCTTAACCAAACACTTGAATTTCAAATTAATCAAGGCCCTGCTCAGTTTCTTGCATTTTCTCTTCAATTTTCTGTTCTTCTTCTGCTAGAGTCCTAAGTGAAGCATGGTGTTGTCATGGACAATTTTGTCCACCTTGCTTTGTTCTTTCAATGCTTCGTTTTCTTGTTTTATATGCCGGTTCAGGACTTCTAGCTCAAACACCTCTTGTTTCAAAGACTGGACCTGTTCATTAAGAGGCAATATAGTGCTTGGACCTGCAACTGATTGCTCTAAGCTCTCCAAATAATTGTATACCTCCTGCTGGTCAGGGTCAATTTCAGGTGATCTCTTTGGGCTATGCTCAAAATCAAATTCTGTTTGAAGTTCTGGCTGAAAGGGGCTCTCTTCCCATGGAGGAGTGGACTCAAGGTCAATCTGAGTTGGAGCCTTTTCAGGTGTACTTTCTCGCAAATCAATGAAATGTGACTGTTTTACTTTAGTCACACTCATTCTTTCTTTAATTCTACTGCTTCTTCTCACTTGTGCACTAGTGCTCTTTGGCTGGACACTCTGTTTTTCTTTTTGTTTCTTCTTTGAGAGGGAAGCGGCTTGAAGTTGTGAGAGTCTATTAGCCAAGGTTTGATAGTCTTCTTCTATTGAAGGTTCAGGTGATGGACATGATTCTTGAAAAATTGCTTTCCCTTTCTCCTTTTTATGTTTCTTAGCTTTATCTCTCTTTACCTCTTCTTCCTGAGTAGTCTCCTGAGTTTCTACAATAGGAGGATCTTGGGCTGCAACATCTCTTTTCATTCTCCTACTTCTTTTTGGGACTCTAGGAGAACTGCTAGCGGAAGCTTCAGTTACCTCTTGAAAATGATTCCTGACTAAAAACTTTTCCCATGTATCATTGTTGTTTTTCAATTGGTCTTCTATGAGAATTCTAATGAACCCGTGATGATACAAGTGAGGTTCAATATGGCCTATATTCTTTTGGACAGTGGAACTCATTTTCGTTAGGCTTCTTAACCGAAAATAGGGTAAATTGATGGCATGGCCTTCCATGAAGTTCATCATAATTCTAGCATGGTACATATACATAGTGCCAAAGTGGCCCTCACATGTAAAAAACTTTTGAACAAGTAATAACAATGCAGTCCATTCTTCCTTAATCACATGTACAGGAATCCCTTTGGTGAATATTGAAGTGTCCATACCTGGGTTCTTAAGCATATCTTTCCATCCCTGATCTTCCACTGTTCTGTTCTTAAACCATCGGTCTCCCACCTGAGGTAAGCTGGTTGCTGTTGCTATGGAGTTCTCTGTGATTGTGAATTTCAGGTCTCCTACTTCCACAGTGTGTCCATTGAATGATCGAGCAAATGCTTTCGTTACCTCCTTATCATATCCTCTGAATTTTTGGATGAAATTCAACCATTTTGCCTTCTTTAATGCTTCCTTTGTCTGTGGGTATCCTTCTAGATACTTTGAACCTTCAGGTTCAGCTCTAAGCAGCTTCCCCATCTTCGACTCTTAACTTCGGCTGAAGCTTTGACTGTGTATGGATGCTCAAGGAGGATGCTCACAGGAAAAACAGATGGACTACGGCTGTAAGTGGAATAGCCGCAATGTAATGCAAGGCAATACGGGTTTGAAACGGAACTGTGGAGTTTGAAACAGAGCTGCGGGGTTTGAAACAGAGCTGTGGAATTTACAGCGAAAATGAGAGTGGAAATGCTGTGAGTGCGAGGGAGTAGAAGACAAACACGAGAATGAGTTCAAATGCGTGCGGAAATGGGGTGATAAGAGAATGGAATAACAGCCGAATCCCTTGAAGTTCGGGTGGCTTACGCACACGTTTTAGAATTGGCTGCGGAGATCGTGGTTGAGAAGAGACGTAGTACGATAGGTCTCTTCTTCCTTGTACGGCTCATAAATGAAAGCGCAGTCTCAACTTGAGTTTGAACTAAGAGTGATTATGAGACCGTTAGGAGGGTATGAGGTGGATGAAGGATTATCGTGGAGGAGAAGTGGGATGATCTTGCCGAATCATTGCATTTAGTGGCTCTGTCCACGATTTAATAATTATGCATAAAATGACATTTAAATGGTTGTTTGGAAAAGATTTTGATCATACCTTCATGGGTTTGCCATTTGTTGATTAAGGTTGCTGATCCATGATTGCTTTTTGTTCCTGCAGGTGCCTCCTATCCTTGTTGCCTTTGGTGATGATGATGATGTTAATCTTTTTGAAACAGAGTGCTGCTAGCTGTAGAGACAGAGTGGTGCTGGCTGCGGAAATCGTTTCTGGCTGCGGAAACTGGTGCGAGCTGCGGAAACAGTTTCCAGCTGCGGAAACTAAACATCTCCCTTTTAACTGCACAAAATTAGTTAGAAAAAGACTAACTGAATGGAAATAGTCCTGAAAGGGACTTTTATTAATGGAATGAGATGGAGTGAATGGAGTGAAGTGGAAAAATGAAATGGAGATGGAAAATGATGAAGGTGAAGTGAAATGGAATGAAAATGAAGTGAGGATGGAAAGAGAGAGAGATTTTTTTTTGGAAAATATAGAGTGTCAGGTGTCCCTGATTTTCACTCCATATTTTCTGTATAAGACCGCCAATCTGAGATTGGTTTTCAGGCTTATACACTTTTTTTTTTTTTCTTTTTTTTTTTCAATTCAGAAAGAAACAAAGATTAGGCTGATGGAGGAGAAGAATTCTTCTCCACTAGCCTCATTGCAGAATTTTCTTGGAATATTTTGACAAAGTCCTCTTTTGAGAGTGGCTTATGATAAATTTTCAATCGGTGGCCATTCACAATGAGAGGAGTTTGAAACTCATCAATAGTCTTGATTCGAACTGCTCCATTGCTAAAGACTTCATCAATCTCATATGGCCCAAGCCAATGAGTTTGAAATTTCCCTTTGAAGTCTTTAAACTTTGAATCAAACAGTAACGCCCAATCTCCCTTTTGAAACTTCTTCTCTTTGATATATCGGTCATGCCACTTAGTTCTTTGGTGCTAAACTAGATCGGTCCTTAGAATTGCATCTTGTCTTATTTCATCTAGCTCATTTAGCTGCTCCATTCTGTGCTTTTGGGCTTATGATAGACTCATCCCCAACTGAACTGCCATCTTGAAGGTCTTGATTTGAAACTCAATGGGGAGCAAGACTTCTTTCCCATAAACAAGTTCATAGGGAGAATGTCCTATTGTGTTCCTCCATGTAGTTCTATAGGCCCATAAGGCTTCAGGAAGCCTTTTTGCCCAATCTCTTCTGTGGAGATGAACAGTCTTGGTGATGATGCTTTCAAGAACTTTGTTTGTAGATTCCACTTGACCATTTGCTTGCGGATGGTATGGAGTAGATTTCCTATGCTTGATTTTGTATTCCTCCATCAGCTTCTCCATCAATTTAGATGTAAATTGACTTCCCTGATCTGTCACAATTTCTCTTGGGACACCAAAACGAGTAAAAATATCCTCAAAAAGAAATTGAACAACTGAATTTTCAGTGGCAGAAGGCAATGCCTTGGCTTCTACCCATTTAGTAACATAATCAGTGCAAACCAATATATACTTCTTTTGTTTAGATGGTGGATTAATAGGTCCAACGAAATCTAAAGCCCATTTCTCAAAGGGTTCGATGAGTACCTGTGGCTGTAGTGGCATTTCATTTGAAGGAGTTGGTCTCCCAACTCTTTGGCAGCTGTCACACCTTCTAACATATTGCTTTGCATCTTTGAAGAGAGAAGGCCAATAATATCCTAAAGAAAGGATTTTATAGGCCGTCCTCTTGTCAGCAAAGTGTCCACCACACAGTTCATCATGACATGCCTTAAGGATGTCAGGCATTTCATCTTCCCGAACACATCTTCTGATCACACAATCTAGCCCTGTTTTGAACAATTCATTAGAAATCCAAGAATACTTTGAGCTCTCCTGAATGATTTTCCTTTTTTCATTAGGAAATAAGTGTGGAGGTAGCTTCCCTGTAACCAAATAGTTAGCAATATCTACATACCAAGGAGTTTTAGTAGTTACTGCAAACAGATATTCATCTGGAAACTTATCCTCTACGGGAGAATCTTCGTTAGTATTTTGAATTCTAGACAAGAAATCAGCTACTGTATTTTGTTTTCCTGGTCTATCTAACACAGTACTATTGAATTCTTGTAGAAGTAAAAGCCATCTTGTAACTCTGCCATTAGTAACAGGTTTTTTCATGAGATATCTAATTGCAGAATGATCAGTATGGACAAAAGTTTCATAGCCTGTTATATAGTGTCTAAACTTGTTGATTGCATGAACAACGGCTAAGAACTCTTTTTCAGTCACAGTATAATTTAACTCAGTGGGAGTCAAATTTTTACTGGTGTAATAAATGGCATAAGGAACTAAATCCTTTTGACCCAACACAACTCCTAGAGCTGTATCTGAAGCATCTGTAGAAATGTGGAAAGGGAGTTTCCAATTTGGCCCTCTTAAAATGGGTGCTTCAGATATTCTAGTTTTTAAAGTTTCAAATGCAGATTGACAGTCAGGATCCCACTTGAATTCACAGTCTTTGGTAAGTAATTTGAAGAGTGGAGATGCTATCTTGGTGAAGTTCTCAATAAATCTTCTATAATACCCAGTAAACCCAAGAAAACTTCTAACATCTTTTTGACAATTTGGAATAGGTAACTTGGAGATGACTTCGACTTTTGGTCTATCAACTTTGATTCCATCTCCTGAAATATGATGTCCTAAAACAATCCCTTCAGTAAACATCATAAAACATTTTTCATGACTTAATGAAAGATTTGTTTCTTTACATCTTACAAGGACTTTTTCCAAATTTTCTAATGCCTCTTCAAATGAATTACCATAAACTGTAAAGTCATCCATATAGACCTCTACACAATCATGAATTAGATCAGAAAAGATTCCTAGTACTGCCCTTTGAAATGTTGCAGGTGCATTACATAACCCAAAAGGAAGTACTCGGTAAGCAAAAGTTCCCCATGGACAGGTAAATGTGGTCTTGTCCTGGTCTTCAGGTGCTACCTGAATTTGATTGTAACCACTAAAACCATCCAAAAATGAGAAATACTTTTTACCTGCTAGAGTATCTAATACTTGATCAATAAAGGGTAAAGGAAAGTGATCCTTCAAGGTTGCTTTGTTCAATTCTCTGTAATCAATGCAAACCCTCCATTTACCATTCTTTTTAGGTACTATAACCAAAGGGGAAACCCACCGGCTATCTGAAATAGGGTAAATGAAGTTTACATTAAGTAACTTTTGGAGCTCTTCTTTCACTATCTCTCTAAGATTTGGATTCATCCTTCTTTGAGGTTGTCTGATTGGTCTACTGTTTTCCTCAATGTATATGTGATGAATGCAAGTCTTAGGATCAATACCTTTCATATCGGTATACTCCCATGCAAATGTAGTAGAATGTCTTTGCAAGATTTTGGTTAGCTCTTCCTGTTGTGATTTTTCCAAGTTTTTGTTGATGTTTAATGTTTTTCCTGGAAAGATCTCAATGGCAGAACTACCAAACTCTTCCATAGAGAAAAGAGACATTTGTCTAGATGATAGACACTCTATGTCAGAATCCAACTGAAATTGTGTGGAGTCATATTCTGAAGATGGTTCAAAATTTTCTAATGTGTTCAGAATTTGACTATCTTCACTAATCTCAGAAATGGTAAAGACAGGTTGTATAGTATCTTCATCATCAACCCACTCATTATCTCCTATTTCTATGATTGCTTTTGCTGGAGGATACAGATTGAACTTCTTTGTCGAATTACCATCAGAAATGTACATATCCCCAAACCTACAACTTATGAAAGCATCAGCTATGGCTAGCCAAGGTCTTCCTAAAATAAGAGGATGTCCTCCTAGATTACTCTTGGGAGTTAAAATCATGAAATCCACTGGATATTCCCAAGAATATAAGGAGACAGGAATGTCTTCTAATACACCATCTGGTTTAATAATTGATCGATCTACAAGTTGCAATAAAGTAGGTGTAAAAAGAAGATTAGGAAGTTTTAGCTGTTCCATAGATTGCCTGCTCATAATGTTAATAGCAGCCCCTAAATCAATCAAAGTATTTGGTATTTCTACCCCATTGATATGTGTTTTGACAATTGGACTACCGGGATCTACATATTTCTGCATAGTAATCTTTCCCATCATGATGTATGCAATTTTTCCTACCAGGTGGATCCTTTTGGTATCTCTTGGTTTCCTTCCTAGTCTTTTAAGGTTCAACTCCTTTATTGTTTTCGCTAGAATAGGAATTTCCTTAATGGCTTGTAACAAGGGAATCTTGATACAGACATTCTTCAATTCATCTAGGAAATTATAGTCAGGCAACCAAATTTGTTTTTCCACTCCTTTGTCAATTTGTAATCTTTCAGGAAAAGGAGGTGTGGATAGAGATGTAGGTTGCTCAACTATAGGAGTTGTGGGGGTTAATTCTTTTTCTTTTCCTTTTTGAGCGTCTGGGTTTTGAAGAGATGCTTCAGAACCCTTATTGGCATCAAGAGATTCTTCCTCAAAAATGCTTTGCTCTTGAGTTTTTATAGAAGGTTTGTCTAGGACTCTACCTGATCTGAGTTGTACTTCATTGAGAGGAACAATCATATAGGTAGGAAAAGGTTGTCCTTCCATCATGTAAGCATTTTGAGGATTTTTATTGTTGGGGTTTGGAAATGGCTGAGAAGGAAGTTGATTTGACTTCTGTTGGAATGGAAGCAAGAGTTGAGAATTGGGATTCTGTTGAGAAGGTTGTTGTTGTTATGGAAATGGTAATGATAGTTGTGGATTTTGATTTGGAAGTTGCGGAGCTTGTTGGTTTTGGAAAGATGGAGGATATTGGTAGAATTGAGCAAATCTACCATAAGGATTCTGCATACCTTGTACCCATGCTTGAAAAGGATTTTGAGGTTGGGGCCAAGGTTGTTGCCAAGGGTTCCAATTTGGTGGAGGTTGAAAATTCATAGAGTTGTTAAACCCTTGATTTTGTTGCCCCTGCCAAGGTCTCCTTGCAACAAAACAGAGAGATTCAAGTGTACTTGGATCTTCTTGAAAGACAGCTTTGAGCCTAGGGATTGAAGGACAATCCTTGGTCTCATGATTCTCTGAGCAAATTACACATGTCTCTACAACTTTTGCTTCCAAGGGACATTCCCTTAGAGCATGTTTCTTTCTACACTTTGGGCAAAAGATGGCCAAAGCCTTAGCTTCTGCTTTCTGCTTATTATGAATCTTAAGAGTGTCTAGTTGTTCACTAAGACTCCCTAAGATGTCAGTTTTAAATTCATCAAGCATACTGCCGATTTCAGCCCTACTTACTGATCCAGCTGCAGATTTGTTTGCTCTGAGGAGAGAAGGATCTCTAGGTCCTTTTTGAGTTTTAGATTTCCCCCTTGAGAGATGGACACATAGTTCTGCTATATCATTGAGTGAAAGTTGAGATATATCTCCCTTCCCCATCATGTTCAAAATGTCTATCCATTCATCTCTAATGGCTTTTAACAAAAGGGCTTTCAAGGTCTCCTCATCTAAGTTATTCATTTTTGCTCTTTTCAAGTTGTATTGAAATCTTTCAAGCAAATCCTCCAAATTTTCATCTTCCTTTTGAACCATTTTGAATACCTCATCCTTATGATTCGTGGGCATACAATAGTCCAGGTACCTATCCAAAAATGTTTGTTTCATATCATTCCAAGACCTAATGGATTGAGTGAGTAATCCCATGAATCACTTCAGAGCTGCTCCTTTCAGTGTTGAAGGAAACAGTTTGAGTTTTTGAGAGTCTTCCAGATAATCATAAGTTCGACAAACGACTTCAAACTCAAATAGAAATGTTTCAGGGTCCTCATTCCTCATCCCATGGAAATTTGGGAGGACAGATGGTGAGATTTTTTTCATGGTGGCTCGGGAGTCCTCATCGACTATAGGAAACCCGAATGAGTTATCTCCATCCCTATTTCCCCCAATGTTACCTCGACCTCCTCCATTGTTTCCTCCTCCTCCTCCTCTACCTCTACCCCTACCAAATCCAGTTGATCCTTCCTCTGTCATGATAGTTCCCTTGGAGACTTCAGAGTTTTCTGGTTCCTCTACTAAGGGTGAATGAGAAGGAATTTCTCCCTCTTCTTCAGATGTTTCTACTTCTTCAATTACAATTTTCCTCCTATGGAAGAGAGAAAAGGGTCTCTTTCTTGTTCAGATTCGATGGATGGTGTGGGAGAGTCAACTATTGCCTCTTGAATTCCAGGAATCCTAGGGCTAGGAGTGTGAGTTGGAGATGATGGAGGTGTCTCTTGTCTATTCCTTGGAGTAGATGGACTTGTAAAAATCGAACTCTTAGCTCTAGCTAAAAACCTTCCCCTAGAATCTCTTGCTCTATGCATGTCATTTTTTTTATTTTCCTTCAAGTCAGGGTAATAATTCTCTTTCTGATCTTCCAGGTCACTCTAGGTGCAAGAAGAGAGCATACTCAAGAAACTATTAAACCAATAACTTTCTCTTTTCTGATCCTCCAGATCACTCTAGGTGCAAGAGGAGAGCATACTTTGAGAGGTTATTAATTTTCCTTCCTTGAAATTTCTTGTTTTTTTTTTTTTTAAGAATTGGCTACCTAATTTTCACTTCCCCGGCAACGACGCCAAAATGTTTGGTCAATTTAGTGATTTCTAAATTGCAACTTTTAAATGTCAACCCGGGGCTCGTAAGCTGATGAAGTGATGTGTACTGTATGTACTTAGGCAACTGTTTCTTAAGTTTTTGTCGTTTTTAACTTTTTAAGTTTGTTTTCAAATCTATTTCTCCTACAGTGATGTGATGGAAATGAAATAAAGTGAGTGAAGTGTGTGTGATTGTGATGAGTTCTAGATGATTTCTTAAAACTTAAAAGTAATCTACAAGAAAGCTTCGAACAACAACTGAAATGAAATTAACTCTTAAAGGAAAAATGAAGGCATCAAATAAAAGACCAATGGCATTGGCCCAGTACCTCTACTGCTGATAAAAATGAGATTGAAAATGACATCTACATTAACTCAATTAAAAGCAAGAACAACTACTTTAACTCTTCAATTAAATCTTAAGAAATGTACAATCTAAGTGACAAATCACACTAATTAATTTTCCCTTAACCTTTCTGCCTTCAACTGGATTGATCATATAAGAAAGAGTTATGAGCAAGTTAGCAATGTGAGTCTTAAAAAAAAATAAACCAAGCTGCACTAAGTGATGTTCTGGCTCCACTAAAAGTTAGTTGATTATGATAAAAAGAGCCATTAAAAGATAAACAACTTGATAAGCTATGAGCAGAAAATAAAGTGCAAACTAAAGCAATGATACTGATGGAAATAAAAAATAAAGATCAGCAGTCTAGATAAGACGATCACAAATGCCACTAGCTGTAAAAAGAGAAGAAAGAAAACTGTGCCGGGCACCTAAGAAATCTGCAAAAAACACACTGATCAGTCATGGAAAAGTGCAGAAATATAATTGAGCAGAATTCAAAGTTATATACAGCTATTGTACATGATCAAAACATAGCAATCAAAAAGCATTATGTACAACTATTATACATAAACTGATAAGAAGAAATGCAAGAAACGAAAAGCACTGTACAGGCCTTAAGTAAACAGGGGCCCTCTGCCTACTCCAGCCAGCTTAAAAGATCAGTTACACGCTTAGAAACAGAACGGTCTTCTCATATATTGTGTAGTAAAATAGAAAGTACAGTGGGGTTCAAAAATTACATATCAGCAGCTAACTAATCAGCGTTTAGAGACGCTTTATTTATAGCAGAGTAAACAAAACTAACTTAGCACCAACTACGCTATTCTATCAGCTGTGTAAAAACACGTAATCTAGCACAGTCCTCGGATTTAGGTAACGGTCGTGGTGGGCATTAAATCTTCTGTTGTATTCGTGTTTCCCATCATTTGTGTGGCTGAGGAAGAGGCCAGCTGTTCTTCACGTGCTCTAAAACCGAACACGCAGAGCCGTGCCACCGCCAATGACCTCTGTTTGACCGTAGTTGCCCCGTCGTTGACCATGGGTTTTTATGACTGGTTTGGCTGAGCTGGAAGGACACACACCATGTCCTTGGTTCCATGAACTTGCCCATGTGGCTCTTCTGCCCGGAGGACACCTGGAACATGCCGTTTAATAAAACAACTGCGGAATCCGGGGTTGGCTGCGGAAACCGGGATCAGCTGCGGAAACCCTGTGTGAGCTGCGGAAAGTGCAGCACTTGAACCAAAATTCTAAACCAACAACACAGTCATTAGCATAATTAACAAACCATGTAAAAAGTCCTAAAATACAATGATTTGAGCAATTTGATGGAGGGAATGAGTGGCAAAAGAAGGAAATGAATAGGAAAAGGAGGCTGAGAGGATGTGTAAACAAGTGCAGGTTTGAGGCTCAACAATAGGACTTCTAAAGCATAAAGATGAAGCATTTGAAAAGTTCAAAGCCTTCAAGGCTTTGGTTGAAAATGAATCAGATCGCACAATCAAATGCCTCAGATCTGATCGACGAGGGGAATTTGCCTCGGATGAATTCTTCGACTTTTGTGAAGAACATGGAATAAAAAGATAATTCTCCACCGCAAGGACTCCTCAGCAAAGGACAAATGGCTCGTGCCATGCTAGATGAGTTTGGAACTCCTGCAACCTTCTGGGGTGAAGCTGCATTTGCTACCGTCACTATTCTCAACAAAGCAAATGTTCGGGTAAACAACACTCAAACTCCACATGAACTTTGGTATGGTAAGACTCCTACCGTAAAATACTTCAAAATTTTTGGAAGCAAATGTTACATCAAAAGGACTAATGAAAAACTTGGCAAGTTTGAACCGATAGCAGACGAAGGGATTCTCCTTAGTTTCCCGAAGTAAAGGATATAAGTGTTATAATAAAAGACTTGGGAAAATTATTGAAAGTATTGATGTTGTGGTTGATGAAGCAGGAAAAAATCCAAAGCAAGTAAAACTGAAGATTGCGGAGAAGATGAGGATTATCCTTCCACATCAAATTAGACTAATTTTGAAGAAGAAGAAGAAACCAATGAAGCACCTGAAGAACATATAACTGCAAAAGAAAAGACTCCATCCAGATATGTTCAGAAAAATCATCCAGAGATTCAAATTTTGGGACAGAAAGAGGCAGGTGTGCAGACAAGAAGAACTATTACAGAAGCTTCAGGCTATCTAGCATTGCTTTCCTCCATTGAACCTCAAAATGTAAAGGAAGCATGCAAAGATGAATGTTGGGTCAAGGCCATGAATGAAAAACTTGAGCAAATTGAAAAGAATAATACTTGGGAATTAGTTCCTAGACCTCATGATAAGAATATCATAGGAACCAAATGGATATTCAAAAACAAGCTGAATGAAAATGGTGAAGTTATCAAAAACAAGGCCAGACTTGTTTGTAAAGGATATGCTCAATAAGAAGGTATATATTTTGAAGAAACTTTTGCATTTGTTGCTAGAATTGAAGCCATAAGAATGTTCCTTGCTCTTTCTAGCTTTCAAAAATTCAAAGTATACCAAATCAATGTAAAATCTGCCTTTCTTAATGGAGACTTAGAAGAAGAAGTATATATTGAGCAACCAGATGGATTCATCCTTGGAAATGATCCAAAACTTGTATGCCGACTCAGAAAGGCTCTCTATGGTCTAAAACAAGCTCCAAGGGCCTGGTATTATTGTCTTGAAAATACCTCCATCAACAAGGTTTTTCAAAAGGATCAGCTGATAGCAATCTACATACAAAGATTGATAATGATAAATTTCTAATACTTGTTGTGTATGTTGATGATATCATTTTTGGTAGCAATGAAGAAGCCATGAATCAAAACTTTGCTTTGGTAATGCAGGAAGAATTTGAAATGTCCATGCTTGGTGAGCTCACATATTTCCTTGGCCTACAAGTTCAACAAAATAAAGATGGTATTTTTCTATCACAAACCAAGTATCTCAAGCAAATCTTGAAAAAATATGGCATGGAAGATTCTAAACTAGTATGTACCCCCATGGTAACAGGATGTAGTCTTAGGTCAAATGATGAATCAACAGTAGTACATCAACCAACCTACAGTTCCATGATTGGTAGTTTTCTTTATCTAACAGGTACCCGACCAGACATCATGCATGCAGTGGGAATAGTTGGAAGATTCCAAGAAAATCCAAAGGAATCACACCTTCAGGAAGTCAAAAGGATCTTCAAATATCTTCAAGGAACTCAGAATTTTGGTTTATGGTATCCTAGGGATACAGATCTTACACTTCATGCATATACAGATGTAGATTGGGCAAGAAGCCTGGATGAGAGAAAAAGCACTAGTACGGGTGCATTCTATATGGGTTCCAGATTAGTGTCTTGGTTCAACAAGAAACAAAGTTCAATTGCATTATGTACAGCTGAAGTAGAATATGTCGTTGTTGCATCATGCTGCACACAAATCCTTTGGATGATGCAAATATTGTAAGACATTCAAATCACATGTACTCCACCCATCTCCATTCTATGTGATAATACAAGTGCCATCAATATTTCAAAGAATCCAGTCATGCATTCCAAGACCAAGCACATACCCATCAAATATCACTTTCTACGTGAACAAGTGCTTGAACAAAAGGTCAAATTGGAGTATGTTCCCTCCAAAGAATAGGTTGCTGATATATTCACCAAACCATTGCCCAGAGAGACATTTGAATATCTCAGACAGAAGCTGTGAGTAGTTGATGCATCATCTTGCTGTTAAAACTTATCTATTTCAAAGAAAAGTGGGTGTATGCGAGTTTCATGAAGCGTATCCATTGTACATATGCCTGTTGCTGTGGATGCAGTCGCGTATATGTTGGGTTGAAGAAAAACAATGAATGAAAGGAGTCTGATATGGGTCTGACAGTGATCATCTGGAACAGGTTCAGGGGGAGATTCTAGTTGCTGGTTTAGATGGTGATTGATAGATGTTGCTGATGATAGTTGCTGATAACTATCATAGTCTTGTTTTAGATATTTTGTCTCTATGTCATGTATATCTTTTATTGACAAGGTCATGAAACGACCTATTTTGTTTCCCCACTATGCATGGGATGGATGATGTAATGGTCTTGTTCTGACATGTATAATCAATTGGTATATACCCACTTGGTTGTGTGGATAAGTCAAACTTGGTATATCCCCACCTGGTTGGGAGATGGATGTATGTATGAGTCATTAGTGATAGGAAGGTCATTTATGATGTATGTATAGAATCATCCTTTTGTAGACCTTGCTTATATTCAGGGGGAGCATGGACAACACACTTCAGCATATCAGAGAATTCAACATGCATTTAGGGGGAGCATAACCCTTTTCCCTTGATGACAAAGGGGGAGAGTGACTTGGGGTTGCCATCAAGTCCAAAGGGGGAGATTTTTGGCATTATGATACAGATTTGGCTCTATGACACAGGTGTTTTCCTTGATGGCAACTCACACAGACGATAGATCACAATTCAGGCTCACAGAATGAAGAAAGAGAGGTATATGCAGTTTCCCCATTGACCAAGCTGCGTGTACATGCGGGTTCACAGAAAAAAAGGCACATATAGCGTACACACGCACTTTCACAGAAGGAGAGGCACGTACATGTTGGAAAACTTAGTTTTGTTCTGTGGTATTTGTTCCATGGTATTTTGATCCATGGTATTGGTCCAAGGTATCTTGTTCGAAGTGTTGACCCTAGGTATTTGGTCCAAGGTATTGATTCTAAGTGGTTTTGGACCATGGTATTGAGTAAGGCCTAAGACTATAAAAGGAGGAGAATCTCATTAGGCAAAGGACTCAAGCATTGAATATCTAATGAAGAGCAAGATCTAGAATACAGGTCATTGGGTTATGGTGCACAACTAGATCTGAATCAAGGATGAACCTGAGTGCTTGATGAAGGATAAGTTCTATTAATGGGTCAAGATCTTAAGGCTTGAAGTGAAGCATCTTTGTGTGGCTTTGATATTTTATCTGAATAATTGGCACATGTCGTAATCTGCAAACATGATGATCTGGGTATAACTGATGTCTAAATTGTTGTAAAGGTTAAATCATCATTTATAGATCTATACGCAGGTTCACTATAGCAAAGGCGCGTATACACGCTGGTTCAAAATTTTAAAATAGCATATACATAGGTTTGCCTTGATAAAAGTGTGTATGCACGCAGGTTAGACACATTGAAGTAGCGTATACCTCATAAAATATGCTTTAGCTACTTTTGTTTGTTGTTGCAGTGTTCTGCGTTCTAACTTGGGTTCTAGTTACTGTTACTATATTATGGATATAGTATTCTGAGATGTGATTGTTTGATTCAGTTTTGGTTGGTGCAAAGGAAATTGGTTGATGCAGATATATTTGATGTTTGATTGATGTTATTGATGGATCCTGTGTGAAAGTTTATGAAATGTGGTCCCTAGAAGAAAAGAGAAGGTTGTAGCCTTCTGTAGGCCAGCACCTACGTACTAGTAAACACATCGGATAGTACAAGAGCTAGTGGTTGTAGCTCCCTTCCAGGAGAAGCTGGAGAAGAAGAGAAGGTTGTAGCCTTCTGCAGGTAGAAGCCTGCATACTGGTATAAGACTACACCAGTACAAAATTTGTAAATGAAGTTTCTTATTAAAAGGAAGATAGAGACGATTGCAGCAGGTGGTTTTCACCCACATTGGGTTTCCGACTTATATCTTGTATTCATGTGTGTGATTATCTATTCTGTTTTTACTGCTCCTGGTTACGATTTATATGGTTCTGATGCAAAGATTAAAGATCAACAGATGAAGAATTAAATAAATTATAAGTTTACAAGGTATATGCTAGTTGCCTTACATACAGTTGTGTATACATGCAAGCTTCATTAACTAAAGTAGCGTATATGAATCTAAATATGAAAATGAAATATTATTTACTTGCTAATATTGATTCACCCCCCAGTTTTATTTCCAACAAAGGATGGAACACTATGAATTGGTAGTGTTACTTTTAGGTTTGACAATTGAGTATTTATGAGTCACATGAACAAGGTACTTCATGATTATTTAGATAAGTCCTTGCATTTATTTATATTGAAATATTCACAAACTAGATAAGTGCATGATGAGCATATAGACTAGATAGTATTGCAATATTTAAGAGACATTAAGTTATATGGAAAAATATCAAAATGTTCATTCTATCAGTCAAAGATAAATTGCCTTGGACTTATTATGTCTGGGAAAGGGATTTGATCTAGGTGCATAGATGGAGTACAAAGTTCAATGAAGAATAGACCAAAGTTTGCCAATGTGATGGGATGGTCACATGATTATGATAGGAGAGATTTTAAATGTTTTGTGTATATTTACATATGGAAATGGTTTTTGTTTTTTAGTGGAATTATTTCCTAATGTAAAAGTAATTTCAGTTTCCCTTATTTGTGAGAAGAGGAAACAAACCATCACTTGTGACTCTTGGTTATACCATGTAGCTTTCTTTTTAAAGAGGAATAGTGGTTGAGAAGAGTAGCAACACAGTGAGTGCAACAGACGCAAAGAGGAGGAGAAGGAAGGAGAAGATGCAGCGCTAGGAGAAGATGAATAGAATGAGAGGCCCGGCTGCACATTCCCACATTGTAAATTTGGTCAACTTAATGTATGTTGAATTTGATTAACGAACATCTTTTTAGATGACTCTGTGGTTGTGTATTTCTTTATCTGTATAATGTTAACATGATTTGTTGCGGGCTACACTTGTTGAGTCAATTTACAGTAAGAATATGAATGTGTCATGGATGTATGCCTTTATGTCAAAGTGATGCATTGGTTTAAGTGAAATTTGGGGTTGAACATTTTACCCCTATGTGTATGAAGTTGTAGCTTCATATGATTGTCATAGTGTTGCTGATGTGTTATGAATTTATGTTGCTAGGCTGTTGATGTGTGCTACTAATGTTGGTATATAGTAGTGTTGTAGATGGGTTGTGAGCATTTCTGAGATGTTTTATGCTTGTTAGAAGTTAGACCCTATGTTGTAGATGTTGATGTGTGTGTCAATTTCTGGTCAAGGCTATCAACTTTGTTGAAGACTGTGAACTGTGCTATGTATAAATGGTTTGTGTAGCATGTGTATGGTTGCATGGTTTATGTATGTTTGCTAGTGGATATACCTTGGTGCACTAGTAATTCTATTGATTATAGATTCTTGTTTTTAAATAGGAAGAGTCTTCATGTGTGTTGAAACAAAGCACCATTGTTTTTGATGTTGTCCCACCCTTTTAATTGGGGTTTCATACTATTAGTTGAGAGATAGATTAATTCAGAGGAAGAAAGGTGTATGAACTCATCCCTTGTGTCAAGGACCCATTCAAACCCATGTAGAAGTGATTAGGAACCAATTGAGTAATTTTGGCTTCCTAGAATATGAAAAGATAGAGTTTTTGGGGCACTATGAAAATATTTTGCAGCACCTATGGGATTTTGACTACACTTCAAAAATATTTTGCAGTGCCTACAAGAAACATTTTCTAGGACTGTAAGCTTGGGTTTCTTAAGCCTATTTGGTCAGATCAGTGTATTATTTGATAAGTGAACCCCATGTGAGTTAGGCGAGGTAAGGAAAAGGATTATAAGGGGAGAGAAGAATCTCTCATGGAGTTTATCAAAAAAAATTCACATTTTTATTGGACTACATATTTTGAATTAATTTCTAAATTTCCATAATTAGTTTAAAGCAGTGTTGTGGGTGTTTGTGTTGGAGTATCCTGGGTTATAGGAAATCTAGGCAACTCAGTTTGTCCCATCAATTGGTATTAGATGTCATCTATGTTTTTGGATAATTTTGGAGCGACCAAAATATTTCAACTTTACAACTCTTGGAGAAAGATACATGAATCTCTTGGAGGAAACATAGTTTACAATAGGTTGAGGTTAATCTCTATTGAATTTAGGTTCGTTGATTGTGAGGTATTGTGAAGACATAGTTGTGCGTGTCTACCTTGAAGTCGAATTGATTTATCTTTGGTGATGCAGTCCTAATAGCAAAAAATGGATTTTAGTACAACTGGAAGTGAAATGAAGTGATAGTGGAGATGCTTGCATGATTGAAGACAAATTGACAGTGAAAAGAGGTTGAAGAGAAAAAGAACCTTACAATAGTAAGTGAGGTGATTGCAGGGAAGTGAAGAGTTGATATGCTCTTGAGAAATTACAAGTGCATTGGTTGGAGAGGAATTGGTTCAGCAAGTAGTGGTAGATGAGATCTTGTTATAGATTTTGTAAAATTGAATATGATGTTTATGCTAATTTTTTCATTAAAAGAATTGTGTTTTCTAGGATGAATTGGTAGCAACCTCCATAGCAAGTAAGTTATGTCAAAGGAGGAGCAGGAAAAGCACTTTGATGAAGAAATGGTGACAGAACCCAATAAAAAAACTGAGTGAACAATTGAAGATGCAAAAACCAATGTTGGGTGTAGTATAGGGTATATTAATGGATGAACATTTAATTTCAATCCAAGGTCTATGGACTTAGAGACACAACATTGGAAATGTTGACCTAGGTTGTCATTGATGTCAATATGGCAATATTCTGGATACTAGAGGATGACATGAAGCCAAGGGGATGCAGAGCAGATTCATGAAGAGACAGGAGCAAGGCCATCAGGATAGCCAAGCCATAAGCAAAGAGGAGTTACCAAAGGAGGCAGATCAAAGCATATCACAGGATATTAGAGCAAGAGAGGCATTCATATATGCAAGGAGGTCTTTGAAAGACACTGCCAAGCCAGAGGAGCCACACTGGAGCAAGAGGAGCTATAGGAGGAGCCACACACATATATATATATATATATATATATATATATATATATATATATATATATATATATATATATATATATATATATAATATATGCCAAAACAGAGCAAGCAGAACAGAGCAAACGAAGGAGCCATATATATATATATATATATATATATATATATATATATATATAGATATATATATATATATAACATATATATATGCCATATATATGCCAAAGAAGAGGAGCAAACAGGAGCAGACAGAGCCACCAGAGGAGTAGATGGAGACGAGAGGAGCAAACAGAGCCATGGGACGCAACAAACAGAGCTATTGGAGCCACAGAGGAAGCAGACACAACTATTGGGAGCAATATATCCACAGATAACACTATCAGGAGCTATCGGAGGAGAAAATGAGGCATTAACACTATTGGCAACCAAAAACTATGCATATATGGCAAATACACTATCGGAGCAGAAGACTTGGTTATATATGAAAATACATCATCGGCAGCAAAAACTATGAACAGGCAGAAAGCGGACTTGATTTTTTATGAATGGGAGCATTAAGTCCTATCAAGTTCGGCACACAATATTGCATTGGGACTTTGGGAGGGAAGTCATACAGTGTTAATCGGCCCCTTTGCGATCACCGATAGTGATCATCACATCGGGAATTAGGAGTGGAAGTCACATAATGTTAAGTGGACCATTTGCGATCGCCGATTGCGATCATCGCATCAGGAATTCGAAGCGGAAGTCACATAATGTTAAGCAGCCCCTTTGTGATTGTCGATTGCGATAAAGCATGTGGACACGACGGGCATATAAACTATGGTTGAATGCCATATCGCATCCGGTTCATTGGAGCAGTGGAGGATCGATCGTCGGCCATCGGCAGAGTCACGGGTGTTGATATATAAAGGACCTCACGAATTACTGATTACAATTTAAGTTGCAGACTCGATACAAGAATAGTTGCAGGTGAATTAATATTGAAGTCCACCCCTTAGTCTCTTGACTGTTTTTTATCATATTCCTTGTGTATTTGATATTTTTCATGCGTTGGGTTTTTGAGGCAAAAATACATTAAGGAATAGTCCCGATAGTTTAGGAGGCTGAAATAATGTCGATGGCGATTGTGATCAGGACGTGGCTGTCCGTTAAATGAAGTGGTCCCTGTGTATGCCTGCTATCATGAGAAAACATGAGAGTTGCTACAGTTTTATGAATATGTGTCCTCTGCGTATGACTCAGTCCTCGCCATTGATTCAACATGTCCTATGAGAATGAATAGACAAAGGAAATTGAAAGATGGGAAGCTGAAGAAGCAAGCGAGCAAAGAGGAAATGACAACGAGCGTTGAGGAAGTCTAAGAGGTGGTGTAAGAGGAAATGAATGGACAGAGGCACGGGAATGCATAAAACAATAAAAAAGAGGACTGTGGAGGCTGTTGGTGTTGCAAAGAACCAGAATATGAGGTAGTAGAAACAATAGAGGTGGTTAAGCATTGTATGAAGTTGCTAGTGAACGCTAGTGAAGGCTACTACAGCTATTGAACACTGTTGAAGTAGTTGGAGAAAACCATCGAATAGAAAGAGGGTCCAGAATAACAGAAAGAGGGTCCAGAATAACAGAAAGAGGGCCATAGGGCTAACATGACAACAAACAGTCGAAGGGGAGAAGTAGCTAGCAGAGAACATAATCTTGAACAAGAAGTTGTTCTTTATCCAAAGCTTAGTGCAGCTAACAGTGGACTGACTAGAGCTGTGTGAAGACATTATCAAAGAGCATGAAGGCTATTGGAGACTATGCACGGGCAGTGTGCAGAGTTGTAAAGACTCATTCATAAGAAGACTGGTTGTCATTAATACTGTAGTTTGGAGACTACAGTGAAGCTATAAATAGACAGAACTCAGTAGAGAAGAGTTCTGAAAGCAGAACAGTACTATCAAATGAATCTTGACAAGTAATAAGGATTTTACTTGGGGCTGGTGCCTCAGAAGCAAGAAGGATAGGAGTCCTTCGGGCTGGTGCCTCAAAAGCAAGAAGGATGGGAGTCCTTGGGGCTGGTGCCTCAGAAGTAAGTAGGATTGGAGTCCTTGGGGTTGATGCCTCAGAAGTAGGAAGGATTGAAGTCCTTGGGAGTTGGTGCTCCTAAGTCCAAGATTGGTGTCTTGGCAAAATAGAGTTGGTGCTCTGGAGGTTGGAGCCTCACCAAAGTCCAAGTTGGAGCTTGGCAACTGATTGTAACCATCTATATATTGTATCTATTTTACTACACAGTTTATATTAATAAAAGCATTTATTCTTGCTATTCATCTTGTGTTCTGAATATATATGTTTTAATTGGTGAAACAATAGTGGGAAAAACAAATACTGATTCACGCCCCCCAGTATTTCCAACAGGAAATGCTAGAGAAAGACTCTAGCAACCTATAAAACAAAACCCTAACTTGTCCAGAAGCTGCTCACACCTTTGGATTCATGTAATAGTTAATCCTTGTTCTAATCCTACTCTCAAAAGTATTCATTAGAAATAAAACCATATTTATTAAAAACACCAATCCTAAAATATACCAATGATTGAAAGCAAACCCTAATTACTGGAAATTGAAAAGTAAACCTTAATTACCAATAAACTAGGAATCTGATCATTAACCCCTTAACTCACTAAGAAATTCAAACATAAAGACTTGTTTCATAAACTAGGGAGACATAGAGGTGAATACTCAACATAATACCTAAGCCAAATTAACCAATAAACCCTAGCTAGAAATCTTGTCCTCTAGTTCTTTCTTCATTCAACTCTGAGTATAACCAATGCAAATAAAGATATTGTTTAAATGTACCTAAATTTCAATCAACATAACCTGATGTGTCAAGCACATGAATAAACATTGCATCCATGAACTATAAATAACCACTCTTTGTCCTAAAAATGACACAAACTTGCATTCATTCTCTAACAAATGTTTTGTCTTATAAATCATATCTCGATGCTAGAAATGTTTAAATTACTAATGTTGGTGTAGAAAAGACAAATTGGAGCAAAAACACACCTTTTAATCTTAAAATTAAAATCCAATGTCTTGCAAGTAATTATCCAAAACAAAGCTATAGATATGGTTTATTCATCAAACGAATAACCTTTTTTGCAAATTATTCATCAAATATTGTAAGCACATAAATGTAAGCCATTTTTCGAATGATTATAAGTGAAGACTATCTAAAATGAATTGAAAACAAGATCATGCAAACTTGATAAACCAAGTGGTCACAATAATAAATAATGCAAACTCTGTTTTCACATCAAGTCATATTACCATAAGGTTTGCATTTAAAATCCAATCTCAACAGTTGGTTCCAAGTCACACCTTAATTCTACACTACGGTTTTGGTTAGTCAACAAGTCTCAGTCCAATAAATGTGAATGAAACTGTTGTTCTCTTCAATGCTTTTAAACTCATTCAATATTAATCAAAGACCTCATTAAATACTTCAAAACCATAGTCACAATGTTCAACAAAATGTTTCGAATGCCAAATGTTTTTTCAAGTTATGTTATGAAATAGGAATTATAAGATTTAATGGATTTGAAGCTCTGTGAACCTAAGTATTTCCTAAAAGTACCTATGTATCTCCTCCTTGACAAAACACCTCATATCATGAGCACAATCGAAACTTTGAACACAGCTTGCACCAAAGTCTTATGAATATAGTCCATTTCAAAACTCGCAAAACAATATGATGTAACCTAAGATCCTTATCCACACAATCAAATGTATTATATATTTTTTAGGACCTATCACACTTAAGACACTAAGTTCCCATATCTGAATGTGAAGTAAGCAAAAAAATGAAAGAACTATGCAAATTGCATACAAACAGAGCACTCGGTTTCATTAAATCCTGGAAATAAATCACAATAATTAATGCACCAAAAGATGAAATATACAATCTAATAGAAGAATAATAAACCATTCAAATAAATAAACTAAAAAAAAAAAGGTGTTGCGCTGGTTGGTGGGCCCAACCAATCCAACTCACACCCTTTGTAAACTACTTAAATCACAAAGCCAATATAAGCATTAAAAAAGCTGTAAAATAAGGAATGAACCTTGCATGAATTTAATAAAATGTTGTGCATTCCTTTTACATCATGGAACATAATATTAGAATCCTAGTAAATCAGAGGGGGGAAACCCCGAAAACTCAATTCAATAGCATGAGAGTATGGAATGGCTTCCTGTTTCCATAACTGAACTTATATAAATTTTGCAATACAAATTTAGCTTTAGACAAGCTAATCCATTACAAACAAGATGGAAAATTGAATCCCAACAATGTGCCATCAATGGGAGTCTAGTACAACCACTATCTAATCAAGGAAATGCAAATATGATTCATAATTTTCCATTTTTTTGCAAATCTTGGCATGATTTGGAATTCTAGAAAAAATTGCATTTTTTACAAAAATTCCTCAAAGAACCCTGTATAACTCTCAAACCATGACTAATTTTGGAAAACCTTTTGGGAGAGCCTAATTTTCCATATTTTCAACAAAACCCATGTTTTGGAATTCCAATATTCTTCTTCATATGCAAAAAAATCAAGGAGAAAGTTGGAAGTTTGAAAATTGTGCAAATTTAGGGCTGCATTATTAATTATTTTCTAAAAATCGATCTGTATGACCTGGGTCCATTTTAGCTCATGTTGAGGTGTTAAAACATCATTTTGGACAAAAAACCTCTTCAGTTTTCCCCAAATGTGTGCAATTCTATCAAAGCCCCAAATTGGTGCAAGAACATATGAGTGAATTATAAGCATTGCTTTGAATGTCAACTCACTCCAAAATAGCCTCGAACAAATGCTTGTACTTCTAGCTAACGTTTTCCTTCATAGAAAGATTAGATGATGAAGTGGTCCACATACTTGGTGCATGATCTCCACGGAGAGAGAGAACTCCACAACTTTGATTAATGGTTTATTTTCAACAATCATAATCCTTATAAAACACATACAAATGAGGAAATTTAACTCCAAATAATAAGAACCTATCAAATTTTCAAGTATTATGCAATTTAACATGATTATGCCAAAGAGGAGGTGATAGTGCTAAATAATGGTTCCAAAATTGGTAAAACGAGGGAGTGAAACAAGATATCATGGGCAATGAAATGTATTAAATATAACAATTTTGGGGCCTCAAAGCCAACAACTTTGAAAGCTGAGGAGAAATATTTCTCAAGACGAGGTTCTATTGCAGAGGACCTAGAGAAGAGAATATACCAAGAGTATGACTTGGTATGGGTGAAAAGTAGAAAACTTGTTACAGAGATGAGTTCACAAGGTGAGTTCACAAGAGGAAGAGATGAGGATAATTGTCATTAGTCATAGCATGGGTTCAGAGGAAATTCACAAGAAGAAGAAGAAAAGTTCTAAAATGAGTGATGAAGGATTTGAGAAGGAGATGGTTGGGTTGAGGAAAGAACTCAATCATGTAAAACATTCGCTACAAGAAAGTCAAGAAAGAATGGTACTGAACAGGGAGGCTTGCAACAACAAAGAGATGACATCAGTAAGAAGATTTTTGCAACAACACATGTGTGTTCAAGTGAAGAGTGAGGTAAAGGTCTTTGTTTTCAATCAATTTTGGATTAATTGTTGATTACAAGAAGTAGTTATGAGTGTTTGTTGCTGAGGATGATGGAAAGGAACCTTGTAGTAGAAAGTGAGGAAGAACAACAAATTTCTCAGAGGAAGAACGTGAGTGAATTGCATGCAGAATATAGAAGAGTAGAGAGTGCTCAGATGGAGATTCCATAGGAAGGAGTCAGTAGAAATACTGGGAGAAGACTAGGCATGGAAGGGATTAGTATGGTATTTACAACAAGTTGATAGAGTCAGCTTGTTGCAGTGGCGTGTGTGTAGCTCACATGGAGCAGGAAGACACTCATGGAAGAAGGATTTTTTTGACTATTGAAAGTCATAGTAAAAGTTTATAGAGAATCATTAGCAGATCAAGTTAGGACAAACTTGATGGAGAAGTAGCTGAAGTCAAATTACAGCTAGAGATGATGGGAGGAATGCTACAGAAATACAAGGAAGACCAGGGTTATAGCTGGGAGTCTTCGGAAGAGAGTAAAATGAAATTTGTTTCAGGTGAAGCTGAGATAGAGATTAAATGATCAGTGGAGGAAAATCTAAAGCGAAATGAGTGAACACATGTGATGAAGCAGATGAAGATTTTATGAGCAACCTGAAGATAGTAAATTTCAGCCAAGGACTGAGTTCGAAGATGAAATTGGAAAAAGGAAAGATGAAGAGACAACATATGATTCTGAGGAAATTTTTGGCAAGTTTGAACAGTTCGGTAGCAAGTAAAGTTCAGAGTTCACAACAGAAGCGCTAAAAGAAGGTAGAAATTGAGTTCAGGATATCGTAAGAGATTTGTTTCATTATGCAGGTGACAATAGAGGAAGGTGAGGATATTTTCCACAGCCTAGAGCTAGGAGTGATCAAAGGGTTCTAGAGAAGATAACCACGAAGACGTTGAAAGCTCAAACCCAGGAGAAAGTTTGGTGAAGTATCATGTAGCAAGGTGGAGACTTGTTACTACAGAGGCATGTTGCAACTCATGAGTTGAATTTGTTACGAGAAGACTAGATCCATATGACCAAGAGGTCATATATTTTTGTACCTTGGGAGTCTTATGCAAGTGCATAGATGGAGAAAAAGGTTCAATGAATACTTGACCAAATCTTGCCAATGTTATGGGATGGTCACATGCTGATGCTGGGAGAGATTTTAATTTTTTTTGTAGATATTTACATTTGGAAATGGGTTTTGTTATTTAGAGGAATTATTTCCTATTGTAAATGTAATTTTAGTTTCCCTTATTTGTGAGAAGGGGAAACGAACCATCACTTGCGACTCTTGGTTATCCCATGTAGTTTTATTTTTAAAGAGGAATAATGGTTGAGAAGAATAGCAACAGAGTGTGTGCAGTTGTTACAGGTCAATTTGGGCACATCAACCCTAGCTTCCAGATCCATATTTTTAGGGTCCATCAACCCCTAATTCAGTTGTTTTCATTCCCTAATGAAGTTACCCTACATCATGCTTGCCTCCCAAGAGTTTCATGTTACCATTCATCCAAAAAGTTCCCCTAAGGAGATCAGCGTAGGGAGCCTTCTATCAGGCTGCAATGCATTGTAGGAACTACATTGTCTAGGTGCTATGCATCACACCTAGCCTTTGTTTCACCTGCGATGAGCAAGATTCATTGGATTTTTTAAATGAATCCATTGGATTCATTATCCAATGGATACTTCTGGAAGTTTCCAGGATGATTGAGCTCGCATTTGGATGAGGAAGAGGATGAATGAACCTTAATCCATTATCCCTTCCTCCATGGAACCACTTCCCAAATTTGGCAAAGCATTCATGAAGGCCATTAATGGCTTAACCTCCTCCATTCAGCTATAAATGGACCAAGCATTCAATGGCTTGGGGAGGTTGGAACTTCTTGAGTTAAGGAAACGTTGTTTGAGTGAGACTTGAAAGAGATTAATGTTATCATGTCAAATTGTTGCTTCATGAGGAGAGAAGGGTTTGAAATTGGAAGGAAGACGCTGAATCGAACATGGCTTCAAGGGTTGTAATCTTTCCTTTATCAATAAAGAGTTTTATGTTTTTTCCCATTCATGTGTTTATATGATGTATATTTTACTTTTGATTCTATAATATGTTTAGTTAACAGATCGATATGTATGCTTTGATGGTTTTCTGTCTCGGCTTATGTGCAGGTACCTTCCAAGTGAATTAATTACGGAAGGGAGTGGTGAAAACGGTCAAAGGGAAGAGGGATCGAGCAAGAGATATAGGTTGGTTCTTTTGTTCCTCTTTCTTTTATTTGTTAGCTATAGGAAAAGCAATGGAATTAATTTAGTTGTTGTTGTAGACTAGCTACTAGGTCTAGGGGTTAGTCATTTGAAGAAACACTAAATTTTCCCATAACAAAATGGCAACTCTGCTGGGGAGCTATCTTATCCCTTATACTAGCTTATCAATCTCTTAAAACACTTTGACATACTGTACCTATTGGACACCTAATCCTCAATGGGTTAGTGTGGAAGTGGAATAGACAAAAGGAAGTCCAAGAGACCTTGGGATGTGAAACCCAACGGTCAAACTGTGTACTTTAAATATATATCTCTTGTTAATAAAAATGGATTCTCATGTTTTATCCTTCAGATTATGTTGCTACCCATGTGTGTTTAACATGGTATCGGAGTAGGTGTATTCCTTCCCTGCATAATGTCTTTGAGCCATTTATTGTATGGTCTTTATGAGTAGGTCCTATTTTTAGTATTCCTACCTTTGTAACTCCATTTTCCAGCCTGTCAGAACTATCTATATTCTGCCTGGTTGCCTGATACCTTCTATGGCAGTGTTATATATGCATTTTTTTTGTCAAGACTGCGCCTTTTGTCTAGCCTGCACCCTTTGTCATATGTGTTTTAAGTAAAAGCTGAATGTTATGGTGGGAACGCTAGTGTTCTTAAAGGTGGATGATGAAATGGCTGAGATTTATTTTTGAAGCCCATGAATGTTGTGGATTGCATAAGGCATCTCCAACGAATAATTGAAGGTTATGTTTTTCTACAACTCTGTGGTTTATTTCCTGTGTGTTTAATAACATTGTCTCTTCTCCATGTATCAAATAATCTCTTAGTATGTGCGTTGAAGTTGAAATACGTTGATAATCTCCTAGTGTGTGTTCAAGTCTCTGCTGGCCCATAATTTATGTGTAACTGGTCCCGGGCTATCAACTTCATGCTCAATCAACTGGATTTCCGTGGATTGAAAGTTTGATATTGCATATATGAAGTAATTTCGTGCGGTGAGCATGGAGTGTTATAGACATTTTTGGGCACTGCAACCCCAATCATATATGTCCATAAACCAAGGGCTTCTAAGTCCCTAAAAGTGTTGTTTCATGCCCTAAAGGAACAAGGTTAGCTGATTACATCATCTCCCAGAAGTTCTCCACAGAAAACTGCTCAGAACTGGTCAAAACTGAACCATACAGGTTGCTTAGTGCTAAAGGTGCGATGCATCTCACTTGCCCAGTGTAAAAGGTGTGATGCATACTAGAAAGCCCTTCTGTAGGGTGCAATGGGCGAGAATGGACAAATGGCGGAGACAATTTGCGAGGTGGATGATCATGGAATATTCTAGAAACTTCTCCTGTGACACTTGCCTCTCTGAATTCGCCTATGGATGAATAAGAGATCATCAATCTCCAAGTGGAATCAAGAACTATCAGAGAGAAGACACTAATCAAAATCCCAGAAGCTGACTCACCTCCTTGCAATCATCTATATATGGATCCCTCATCCCAAAGATCCAGAGGCTGGAATTTTGTATCTTGTAAGGAAGTGTTGTTGGTTTCCTGGTGGAATATCATAGTGTTGGGTGATCTAAGCTTTTCATGAGGTGAAGAAGGGCTTTCATGCTGGGAGGATGATGCTGGGTTAGATCAATGGGTTGTAATCCTCTCTTCTAATCTTTACGTCAATAAAGCTATTCAAGTTTTCCTCCACATTCTCGTATGTCTGATAGTATATGCATTTGTGTGGTCAATATATATATGGTCCTATATTGTTTATGATTGTAGATCTCTGCACTTTGAAGGTATTATGCTGCTTTCACTTTACAGGTACTCTTTGAAGCGAACTGGTCAAGGGAGAAGTGTCAAAGACCTGTCGGTGAGGAGAAGGAACAAGCAAAGAACCGAGCGAAAGATCGAGGTTGGTATTCTTTGATCCTCTCCTATATACTTCTCATAAAGGAAAACGAAAGTAACTTTAATCTGTTTGTTTCTAAGATAGCTACCCGTCTTAGCGGGACTAGCAGCTCTGCATAAACATTAGATTTCCTGATAACAAAGTGACGACTCCACTGGGGAGTGAATAGATTGTTTGCTTGTCTATATTTGTTTGTTTTATAAACTTACAAATGGAGCTTGAAGTCAAGCCAGCTAGCCTTCGAACTGCATTTGCTATGCAAGTGCAAAGTAGATCAATGCTACTTCAGTCTATCTCTGGGTTTGGTTTATAAACTGAACAATCAATTTGCAAACATCCTAATTGCCCTAGAGGTGGCTCTAGTAACCTCATTAGATCAGCCCCTGTGATTTCTATTTACTGACTATCATTAGCTCGGCCTAAATCCCTGAACTAAGTTGCAAACTGTGACCAAGAACCAAGTTGAAGTCTCGTCCCTGGACCATCGCACTTTCTCCTCTTGGGAATCTGGATCCATCGCACCTCCTGTGTGCAGTAGGTGCGATGCATCCAACTTTCCCTATGTTGCAGGTGCGCTGATCAGATAAGACCTCTTCTGCTTCCAGATTTTGGTTTCTTTGTTCACTCTCTTCAGCTTTATTCAAGAGTTTTGTTGTCTGTGATCAGTATACCACTGTGGAAAATCCCTTCCTTTGCATGATTCCGCCTCCATAGTACAAATAATTGTGAATGTTTTTATGTATTGTGTGCCATTTATAGTTCTCTTTTACAAAAAGTAGCGTAATCAAACTGTCGTCTTTTGATTTGGAAGTGTCGCAAGTGTTGTTTTCAGTCAAAGAAAAGAATCCTATCATTCTTGATGGTCGATTATACAGTTACTCTTGTATTTGATTTGAATTAGTAGTTTTTCAAGTGTCGAAATCAGTTTTCGATTCAAAGTCGAAAAGTGTCGTCATTATCTTCCTTTCGTTTTTTAAGAGAAATTTGTTAGTACTGTCGCTTTGAAAAGATAATTCAGATTTGTACTCAGCATTCTTTATGTCATTCACACATTAAGAAAGCGGAAAACAAATACATGCATGTGCATTTGCATTTAGACTGCTTGTTGGTTTGATTTAGGACAGTGCATCTAGTGTGTGCTCTCTGCTCTATGTTGAAAGAATATCATCTCTCTTTCTTTAGTAGCTAGGATTTTCATTGCAAAAAGAAGATTAAACGATTGTTTATCATCTTAGATTTCATTTTAGGAATTGTATATCTACATCACGCGGTGAACCTGAAAGGAAAATTTCTTAAGAAAGATCAACTGTAAAATAAATTCAATGAACATAAAAACGCTTTGGAACCTAACGCACAACATTTAGAAGTCTAGGCTAGAGACGTATTCCGGTGTCATAAAGCCTGGTAACTATCGCTTTCATTGTTGGTTGGGTGATTCCTCCTCTTTGAGACGACAGGTGCCAGTAGGGACTTGTGCTCCCACGTACCGTCGAGTATATATTAGGAGACCACAATAGGCTATATCATTTATCCATAGGAAGCCATGTCTGCTGCCCTATCGATCACAATGCATTGAACACAACATTCAGGAAGATTGACTGTCGTATCGTAAAAAGTATTCTGCAGTTTTGCGATTGATTTGGTAATCCCTCTGTCTAGATTTCCAGAGTAGTCTCTTTCGTTCCTTTTCAAACTCCTTAAAGGAAAAGGTCTATCTGAGCACTTGTCACTTCAGGCTCATTAAAAATTGAAGGTGACTAGAGTCATCTTTTGTTTTTTCTCGACTCTTAAAAATTGAAAAAGCAAGTTGTGTCAAAGTGTCTAAAATTCATTTAATTCAGAATCATTTTCCCTTTTATTTTTAGTTAATCGAGTAATCCGCAATCGTGGAGGAAATTCAATCGAAATCCCATCTTTCGCGGAGACTTACGAGTCAACCATCTTTGTCTCTGGAAACAAAACTATTCCGGACAAAGTGAACTCGTTTAACTGGATCAAAGTCCCCTGGTTTGGTTGGAACAAGTGTTCTGACACCCTCAGAGACTCCAGTTACTCCAAAAATTTCTGGTATCCCTGCCTCTACAGAAGAAGTTCCGCAGCCACAAGAGGATAGTAGAACTAATCCTAGTGTGACGGTAAACACTTCTATTCCTTAACCGGCTCCATCTATAGCTGATTCAGAAGGTGTTATTCCCCAAACATCTGTCGCTGCAGAATCTATACCTTCTTCGGCACCGGAAATATTTTACAGACCTGACAGTCTCCCTCTTCCACCTGGATTAATTTCTATAACAGAGATTGTGGAGGATCCTCCATCTAGTACTCCATCGCATTTTGGAGTTGGGAACACCCTGTATCCTTCTTCGTCAGAAATTAGTATCCTGTCATCGAAAGTTCCTGTAGAATCGCTAGGAAATATTTTGGATAGACTATATGTCTAAACAACCGTCGACATCTAGGACTGTGTCATCTGACACAGCAGTGGCAGAGCTTCCTGCTGTTATTCCAACAATGTTTGTCGGCGTACCGTCTGTCCCAACTAGCTCTCAATCGCTAGATGGAATCCATCCAGCGGCTGTTTCGACAGTATGGTCTGTTCCCATTTGTTCGTCCAGAATAATATCTGGAATCCCTTATGTTGAGTCTCAGCAAATTGATCCTTTGCAGTGTCAATTTGGGCAATCCCGTCCTCAAAGGAAAATCATTCCTTTGAGCATTGGATTACCACCGTATGGGGGCAATATACCCTTTCATTGTCTCCTCTGGGAGAAAAAACATACGAGAGTTCACAACAGAATTCAGGTTATGCTAGAATTACATCCAGTGGTTGGGTGCCAATACTGCCTCAACAACCAAGAGTTGTATACTCAATGCAACAAAGTCTGCCTATGTCAAATATCCCCACTACACTAGCTATTGTGATGGTGTCACAAGTACAAGTGTTGCATGTTGTATGCCAACCTCAAGTCTCTCAGGTCGCAATTCAACAGCCTCTTGTCTCTACGATGCCACCACAATCATCGATTAGTGGCTCCTTAACTGGAGTGACCCAGGCTCAAATGGGTACCATCACCCCTCATCTTGGTCAAACAGCCAGTATTGGACAACAACAAATGGTTTCACAACCATGGCTGGTGCAATATCAACAACCGTAATTCCAACAAGTTTACCAAGGATCTGAGCACCAAATCTTTGCTAGTAATGGGTAGTCGTATATTCGAAACGGTCAACATCAACCATTTCATAGTGGTTATGCCCATCAACCTTACCAAAGTTATCAGCATCAAATGCACTATGCTGGTATGCAAAGACCCACTACTCAGGCAATCCCATCTTATCCTAGGTATGCTTCATCGAACCTGAATCAACAGTTACCCTTCGTGGCAACTTTAGAGTTACCAGATCTAAATTGGTTGACAAACAATCCAATTGCTTACACCCCTTGGTGACCAGTGATTCCACATAAACTTCCATCGGATATTCCTAAATTTAATGGAAATCTGGGTGAAGACCCATCGAATCATGTGATGAACTTTCATCTGTGGTGTTCATCTAACACTCTAAACGATGATTCGATTAGGCTTCACCTTTTTCAGCGAACGTTAACTGGTCCAGAAGCAAAATGGTATATTGAATTGCCTAGAGCTTCATTCGATAACTTTAGCACCTTAGCCACAACCTTTTTAACCCATTTTCAGTTACAGAGCTTCTTACCAATTTCAAACAGACAACAACCACTCACATATATGATCATATTCATGAGTGGCGACATCGTCGTAGGATGGTAAAAACATATGTTCCTGATCAGCTGCTAGCCGAATGGTTTATTAAGTCATTATTACCTTCTATTATGGAAGATGTGGCAAAGGGACGAGTCATCACTGAAGAGCAAGTCATTGCTCGTGCGCAATATCTAGAATTGATATATACTCAGTCTGGCACACTCTACGATAAAATCCCTGATGCTCCTAGACCGGAATTCTGCGTTCCTCCCCCTCCTAAATCAAGCAAAGACTCTCATGCCAGCAATGGCATGATAGGTGCGACTAGCACAAAAACCGTAAAAGCTACATCAAAGAAGGCTCATACGGTTCCAAGTCAAAATGCAAATGAGGAACTTCTCACCTCAGAGGTAAATGCCGTTTCAACTGACAAAGGCAAAGAACCAAAGCAACCAAGGGGCAAGAAGAAAAAGAAAGGGAAGAAGAAAAAACAGGAGGAGTCGTCTCCTGAAAAATCTTCTGCAAACCCTTCTGGAGATAGGAAACCAAGTCATCCATGCTTCATATGTGATGAGGATTATTGGACGAAAGATTGTCCACATAAAGCCGAGCTTAGAAGATTCTTTAAGAATTCAAAAACCTTGGCAGTATTGACTGATCCGTTTCCAAATCTAGGAACAAATCTGGTTGCTAGTGACAATGCTTCCTCATCCCAAGTGCTAATGTTGTCTGTTTCAAAGCAGAAAAATGATGCTTTGATATTTACAAGGAATAAAGATTACAGGAATCCACAGCTGTTGGACAACAAGGCTAATGATCAACCTAGTAATTCGACAACAACTTTGACCGAAGTTGTGCCACCCATCATTCCTGAACTAACGATAAAGCCGCCGAAGGGAGTAGTACACAAATTAGCATTTAATCCTCGTGCCAGAGTAGCACAACATTATAATTTAGTGGAGGATCTGGCCCAATCGTCGTCCGCTATGTCGACACTTGAGGTACTACAAAATTGCCCCTCCCAAAAGTAGGCTTTATTATCAACAATAGGTGGGATTAACCCAACTGATTCCAATCTTGTGGCCTTTAACCATAAAGGATATGACCCTCAGTTACCAGCTCAACTAGCTTTCCTTATTCAAGTGAAAGCCCTCAACAAAACTATTCATCAAACAATTATTGATGAGGGGGCATCTACATGTATTATGTCGATGAGTTGCTGGAAAACTTTAGGATCTCCACCCTTGTTGCGATCTTCGACGACATTAAAAGCATTTGATGGACAAACATAAGCCCCATATGGGATTTTAAGTAACTTGCAAGTCGAACTGGGGGGCAAAACAGTAGAAATTGATGTTGAAGTGATCGACGAAAACCTTGATTACAACATCCTACTAGGAAGGCACTGGATATATGCTATGGCTGTCGTGGTATTGACCTACTTCAGAAAGATTGAATTTACCTTCCAAGGAGGTATTACAATCATCGACCAACAAACATTTCTCCCCAACAGTTCACAAGTTACGGGAAGCGTTCCAATGATCCATGGAAGCCCTCATTCGCTTAAAAATATCGGAGTAGGCCTACTAAAAGACCCTATATTAATGGGGACTTTTGCCCTACCACCTCCAATTAATCTGGCGGAAGTGGCAATGGTGGGAACCTGAAATATGATATATTCTATTCAAAAGATGTCAGAAAATGATATTAGCATGGATCATCTGCAGGTATTGCCTCCAAGCCCAATAGAAATATTGTAGCAATCAATGTTTTCGGCATGGGAGGCAAACCCAAATCAATGCTCATCAAGCATTTGGATAGATAGGTCTAAATAATATGACACCCCTTCAGATCCTTGGTCGTAGGTACATTCTATAGACGAAAGAATTGTTTAGTGAATGATGATTGATGGGGCACCATGGGAAGATTACCACCATCGTTCCCATCTTCTAGATTACAAGGAAGATAGTTCCAATGACCTTCATCATCCCTCAGTTTTTGATTTTCTATCAAATACTGTAAACACGATGGATTCCAAATGAAACTTGTCCAATATTGAAGAGACTATCGCCATAAATATCTCGACCAAAACAGATGTTATAGAGAATATTCATGTCGGAAAATCTTGTTCTTATTCAGAACTGGAAATATATTATGTTCTTTTTCGCGAGTTCAGAGATGTCTTTGCTTGGTCGTATGATGAAATGCTAGGCATTGACTCGAGCATAGTTGAACATGAAATTAAGATGTATCCAGATGTCAAACCGGTACGACAACGACTACGGCAGGTGCACCCTAAGAAAGCTGTTGCCATCAAGGCAGAAGTTGAAAAAATTCTCCATGCTGGTTTTATTTACCCAGTTCCTCTAACCGATTGGCTATAGAATATTGTTCTTGTAATGAAAAAACAAGGAACGATTAGAGTGTGCATCGACTATAGGGATGTAAATCAATCTTGTTCGAAAGACAACTACCCTACACCCTTCATTGACCAGATAATTGATGAATGCGCCGGATGTGAAATATTTTCATTTATGGATGGATTTTTTAGGTATAATCAAATGAACATCCACCCACAGGACCAGTCAAAGACTGCTTTTATTTGTTTGTGGGGCACATTTGCATATCGCAAGCTACCCTTTGGTTTAAAGAACACAGGGGCAACATTTCAAAGGGCAATGAATTATGCCTTCCATGACATAAATAACATCGTTCAACCATATCTCAACGATCTTTTGGCTCATTCGCGAAAGCGGATCGATCATCCGCAGCATTTGAGAGCGATATTTCTACGTTGCTGACACTACAAGATATGACTCAATCCACACAAATGTGTGTTTTGTGTCAGTTCTGGTCGTTTACTTGGCTTTGTGGTCTTAAAGGATGAGATTCGTCTGGACCCATGTAAGGTTCAGGAAATCATTGATTTTCCTCCACCTTCAAATTTGTTTCAGATTCAGAAACTCCAAGGGAAAGAAAACTTTCTGAGAAGGTTCATTCCAAATTACGCCGAACTTGCTAAAGGTTATACTCGTCTATTGAAAAAAGAAGTACCCTTCATCTAGGATCAGGTCATGCAAGCTTCTTTGATGCTTTAAAGGAATCCCTAATAAAAGCATCATTAATGTATACTCGTGATTATCAAAAAGACTTTAACCTGTATCTGGTTGCAACAGATACAACCATCGCAATGGTTTTAGTTGAAGAAGACAATAGAATTGAGCATCCTATATATTATTTGAGTAGAAAATTAAATGATACGGAAAGAAAATACTCCTACATTGAAAAGCTAGCTCTCGCAGTTGTTCAAGTGATAAAGAGATTTCGACATATGTCCTCTTTCAAAAAACTACCATTTTGTCAGATTGCAACCCCATGACTTATATATTGTCGCGATAATTGCTAGGGGGAAAATATTCAAAATGGATAGCAATTTTACAAGAGTTTTATCTGGAATTCATAAAATCCAAATCGAAGAAAGCCCTGGATTTCGTGGAGTTACTATGCGATCTCCCATCGTCGTCCAACGATGAAACATCAGAAGAAGTGATCGTGGACGAATCTTTGTTTCTGATATATTCAAGAAATCCGTGGTACGGAGACATAATAATCTATCTCCAAACCCAAACATATAGGTATAATACCTCCCGCTCGGAACAATGATGCATTCGATACCAAGAAAAAGACTACATGATCGTCGGTGATATGCTTTACCGTCATTGTATCGATACAGTTCTACAGAGGTGCCTCACCCACGAGGAGGCCAAAAAAGTCCAGAATGATTGCCATTCAGGTGCGTGTGGGGGGCATCAATCTGGTTATGCTACAGTGAAAAATATTTTATGAGCAGGATACTTCTAGCCAACAATGTTCAAAGATTGCATAACTGCAGTTAGAATTTTCCATGCCTGTCAAATCTTTGATTGCAAAACGAGAATACCACCCGCACCTCTACAACCATTAGTTATTGTTGGGCCATTCGCTAAATGGGGCATAGACTTCATGACATGTAACCCCACCTCGGCCGGGGGGCATGGGTATATCATAGTCGCAGTAGACTATTTTACCAAATGGGCCGAGTCGATTCCTACATTAAACAACAACAGCGAAATGACTGCCCTCTTCTTTTTCAATCATGTAGTCTCCAGATTTGGCGTTCCACAGGCCATAGTTATAGATCATGGATCACATTTTCGCAATCACATGATGATTGAGTTGGCTGCCAAGTTAGGACTATTCGACGATAGCTCTACTCCGTATTATCCGCAAGCTAACGGACAAGTTGAGGCAATCAACAAGGTCCTGAAGCGCATGTTGCAAAGGATGATCGGAGTCCATAAACAGAGTTGGCACCTGATTCTGTACTCGGCCTTGTGGGCATACCGGATGTCGGTGAGGAATGCAACCGGGTTTACACCCTTTCAATTGGTGTATGGCCTGGAAGCGATCTTACCAATTCAGTGCGAAATCTCGTCCCTCAAGCTCGCAGTCGACCTTCTCCCCGAAACTTCAGAAGAGGAGGCTCATTTCCTGGAACTAATCTGATTGGATGAAATTCGTTGTGATGCTGCTTTGGCTAACGAAGCCCATAAGAAATGAGTCAAGGCATAGTTCGACAAGAATGTCAAACCCTGTGTATTCTCAGAAGGTGACCTGGTCTTACTTTACGACCAGGAGTCCGATAAGTTGGGAGCATGTAAGTTCAAGTCTTTATGGGAGGGCCCCTATATTGTCAAGCATGTACTAGAAAAAGGAGCCTACAAGTTAGTGTATTATGATGGGATTCCACTGGCACAACCCTGCAACGAATTGTACCTTAAGCGTTACTATGCTTAACTTAGTATAGTAAACCCTGTGCTTTTGTTACATTTTTCTTTTCACCGAGGGTATTTGTTTTGGTTAGGTAATCCACTTTTGCATGTGTTGCAGATGTCGAACCTATTGGAATCATTTGTTGGATAAGCTGACGGAGTGAGTCGTAGTTCGCGGAACCTATCTTTTGCGGCCTAGGCCATCTTTGATCCAAGCGGCAAGTTAGTAAGTTTCAAAGGGGTATGTATTGGTCGGTCAGCGAACAACATCGCTGAATACAGTGTGTTGATATAACTCCTCTCTGATGCCATTACGCATGGTATACGCCTACTGGTCGTCAGGCTAGACTCACAACTCGTCATTCTACAACTCACCGATATCTACTCCGTACGGAATCCAGCTATCTATCGCATGTTCCTAAGGGTCAAGATTTTGGAAAGGCAGTTTGATTCTATTCAATATCAGCATATTTCTAGAAACTTAAACACATTAACAGACTCATTGGCAAATTATGTGTTAGATAGACATTTGCAACATTTATAAAAGAAGCATTTCATCAATATTTGCATCAAGAACATGTAACTTAACCAAAATAAAGCTTCGAAAATCAAAAATATTTATATAATACTGTTTATGGTTCGTACATAATGTTTTGCGATCAAGACAAAATTGGTCAAATGACCCAAAACAAAAAATGCTAGGGGGCACTCTAGTTTAATGATGCTAGTGATAGCAAGTCACCGCCTGTGCAATCATGCGTAAAAGCCTAGTCCATCGACATGGAACACTAGTAGTATGTCGCTACAGCCTCAAAGGCAACTTGTCGGTCCTCATGTCCGGAATACCAAGAGTGAGACCCTAAACCTACTCCTCTAATGCTGCAAGAGTCTCGACCACATCCACGTCGCGAAGGATAGCCCTCCCCACAGCCTCTCCTGATGGAGCGGCAGCTGGTGTTCTCAAGCGTACTGCTGGTCACATTGGTCCGGTATCTCCATGAGCACAAGAGTTTTTTATTAGCCTTGATAGAAGAAAACATAAGAACATTATAAAAACAATAAACAGGGATATGGTCAGAGAATTTACCTATAGAACCCCACTACTCACCAACCGACAGAACCAAATCCGGGTCACCTTCGAAATCCATACCAGCATATGGACACTCGGCATAAACCATCTCCTGATGGTTAAACCACTCGAAGAAGGTATCAGAGAAAGAAACTTGGGACTGACCAGCATGTCGGGCCATGAGGTCAACCCATCTCTACATCCATGGCTCAGTCAGTGGAGGTAAACCAAGTGAAATGTACTGCAGCTACATCAGTGGGATCTTTTCCAAGGTGAAAGCGGTCAAAATAGAACCATAGCCGAAATTCTTGGATCTTCCACTTTTAACCTTGGTTAGTTGTTCTTTCATCACAGGCAGTACGACCGTCGAAAGAACAAAGTGTTAGCGGTGAAATAAAATAATCAATGACCATTATCACGAGAAATTTTTATGTGAAGTCCAAGCTCGTTAAAAATTAAACCTAAGCAATGAGCAAACGTTCCCCCCAGAGTTTAAGCTCATTAAAAAATGAACCAACCTCCGGTAAATAACATTTGTGAATGCATTATCATCAGCTCTTGAGCCTTGGTCGTGTTCTCATCATCACCTCCACTCTGTTTTAGTCGATCATTCGCCTCCATTTGATTGTTTACCCCTTTTGAGGAACAGCTGCAAAGAGTGATTCTGTTAGCCATCCTTGTGACACTGCCGTGATTGGAAAATTCCAAACCTTACCTGGAATGAGCTGCTACCTGAAATTATCACTCGTTCCTTAAAAAATGAGTCTCCTTTAAGCTCTTTTCATTTGACTCGTAAAATATGAAAATATTGCCGAGCAGTTGACCTCTCCAGCTCGTTAAAGCTACCGGGAGTGCTATCCCTCCTCTAGATTTTAATATTTTTGGACCTGAGGGATTATTACACAAAAAGATCGAGCGCTTGTCTTGTTCGGCTCATTAAAACTATCGAAAAATCATCCCTTTCGTATCATTTTATACTTTTTCAGACTTAAGGGATTACATGATGAAAAAGGATCACTGGAGTTTCCTTTCCGTTCCTTTTCAGACTCTCTAAAATTGAAAAAGGACCGAGTTATCTTTTTCATTAAACTCGTTAAAACCAATAGCAACAAACTTGTCCATGCAGACAAGAACGTGTTTCACTGTCACTAGGCTCGTTAAAACATAGTGAAAAGTTTTTCCCAAGGGAAAATTATAGAACAAGCATATGTTATCCTCCTCAAGCTTGATAAAAATAAAGAGGTACTGGTCAACAATGACTGGGGAAAAATTGGGAAGAAAACTTAAAGAAACTTTTTTGGTAGCGAGTCGCTCTTGAACATGACACTTTCACTCCATCACCATGATTGAGTCGGGTTGGGTTATTCCTTTCACCGGTCATATTACCATTGGTCCACCGTACCATCCATCTTTGGGGTTAATGCTACCAATCCATTTCAGTGTCGCCGATATGTTCAAAAGAAGTCGATCAGAGAATTCACCAACCCATCTTGTGTCTCACCCACTGCAATACCTTTACGCTTCATTATTTCATTACCACCACCCTGAACCCTATATCATCAGATCGTTTTCACCTCCAAAAGTCATTTGCTCCGTTCCGTGTCATAGATGTGGGATTCATTAAGGCCCTCCTACGACGGGTCACTTCTTGTCAACATCAACTCATTATCCAAGAAGTCGACCTAGGAACAACCCTTTCAGTACTTTGAAGCTTGCATGCCTCAATGGCAAGTTTCTCACTTTCGGCAATAGGTTTACATTAATGGCTTCGACTGAGAGATTTTGCGTGGTGTTCAACACCAAGTTCCATTCTCACACAACGCAAATTGTACTATCGTACCTTGAGCGTCATCATCATTATCGGTGATTCCTCTCACACCTGTTAACAACTTACATCATTGGCTAGCAATCAAGCGATGTCTTTTCATGTTCGACTCCAGAACATTTTTCACATGGATCGACTTGTACTTCGGGCAAAGATTGGACGAGTTTGAAGACCCCGAATCTAGTTTCATCCATCCGGGCTGCGATATATTCAGGAAAATAAATACATCAAATGTACATCATTGCTGCACAGATGATCATCTAAATCAAAGGATGATGGCTCTATCAGAATCATCAGTCTACCACGCAGACGATTGTTTGCCCTATGTATATGAAAATGAATTTATAAAGCTGAGCATGGAAATGCCCGCCTCAGCTAGATCATGAAAATGTTGTGAAGATAATGTATTGTATTGTATCTTATTACAGGTTGCCTTCCAGTTCTAAAAACCTCGGATCCTCATGATAAAGCATTTCACTCGACATCAAAAGATTAACGACCTCATGATTTAGGGGGCAACTGTTATAGGCATTTTTGGGAACTGCAACCCCAATCATATATATCCATAAACCAAGGGCTTCTGAGTCCCTAGAGGTGTTGTTTCATGCCCTAAAGTAACAAGGTTGGATGATTACATCATCTCCTAGAAGTTCTCCATAGAAAACTGCTCAGAACTGGTCAAAACTTAACCATATAGGTTGCTCAATGCTAAAGGTGTGATGCATCTCACTTGCCTAGTGTAAAAGATGTGATGCATGTTGGAAAGCCCTTCTGTAGGGTGCGATGGGCGAGAATGGACAAATGGCAGACACAGTTTGCGAGGTGGATGATCATGGAATCTTCCAGAAACTTCTCCTGTGACACTTGCCTCTCTGAATTCACCCAGGGATGAGTAAGAGATCATCAATCTCCAAGTGCAATCAAGAACTATCAGAGAGAAGACACTAATCAAAATCCCAGAAGCTGACTCACCTCCCTGCAATCATCCATATATGGATCCCTCATCCCAAAGATCTAGAGGTTAGAATTTTGTATCTTGTAAGGAAGTGCTGTTGGTTTCCTGGTGGAATATCATAGTGTTGGGTGATCTAAGCTTTTCATGAGGTGAAGAAGGGCTTTCATGCTGGGATGATGACGTTGGGTTAGATCAATGGGTTGTAATCCTCTCTTCTAATCTTTACGTCAATAAAGCTATTCAAGTTTTCCTCCACATTCTCGTATGTCTGATAGTATATGCATTTGTGTGGTCAATATATATCTGGTCCTATATTGTTTATGATTGTAGATCTCTGCACTTTGAAGGTATTATGTTGCTTTCACTTTATAGGTACTCTTTGAAGCAAAGTGGTCAAGGGAGAAGTGGCAAAGACCTATCGGTGAGGAGAAGGAACAAGCAAAGAATCGAGCGAAAGATCGAGGTTGGTATTCTTTGATCCTCTCCTATCTACTTCTCATAAAGGAAAACGAAAGTAACTTTAATCTGTTTGTTTCTAAGATAGCTACTCGTCTTAGTGGGACTAGCAGCTCTGCATAGACACTAGATTTCCTGATAACATGGAGGTTGCACCTGAGTATGATAACTTTGGTGCATTAGTCACATGTCCAGCATTATGAATATGGGAGCATTGTTTTCCCACTCTCCTCTTTCGGAGTCGCCATTTAATGGCATTAAGTTCCTGTCCTGCCATATTCCTCACGCCGTCCAGGCAATCCACCCCTGACAATTGCTTGAGATCACTGAAGATTTGCCCTAATTAATTCATGGCAGCGGTTGCGTGTGATGCCCTTCAAAACGTTACTTTGCATTCTCCACGCTACTCCTCGACAAGATCAACCAACCTCCAGGTGTAATGTCGTAGGGACAGATGCCGTAAAAAGTGAGGTGCTCACCCTGTCACCTTTCATGGTGTATATGTTGCAAGAGGTTGAAGTTTCAGCTATCCAGCGATACCAAGATGTTTTTGAAGGCCGAATTGTGTGAGCATCTTCAGAAATTACTGTGCCAAGGAAGAAGCCGATTTTTCCTTCACCAAAGAGGCAGAGTATTCCTGTAATTTATTGGCTCAAATTTTCCAGTCCAAGAAGGTCGCCCTCTATTCCATTGGTGCCGTCATTTTCTATGGTCTGAGTTCTGCTTACCAAAGGGTCGAGTTTTCCACTGTCAGAGAGGCCTGCACATTGACTGAAGTTCTGTTGCTCTTGGAGGATTAGTTTGGTGTTAGAGGATGGGGTCTTTATTATCAAATGGAGGATCAATTTATGTGGGTCGAGTTCAGAAGATTTTAGTGGGCCGTGGACTTCTCCCCAAACAGATTTACACCCTTGTACGTGGGCTGAGCATTCCTTATAATCTTCCTTCACATTCAGTGAGTCTTGGGGGATGAGTTCCTGAGTATTTGGGTTGTAGCTAACTGCTGTATGAACTATGGTATTTACTGAGCCTATATGTATCAGATTTGAGACTCACTGTTGTAGTTACTTGTCAAGAAAACACTGTACATTCACTCTGGGAAAAGGAAGATGAGTACGCAAATATTTGGAGCCTATGCCTTTGAAGAGTGCCTTGCTAGAATATCTTATTTGTATGGATGATATATCAGAGCCTCCTTGCTGAAGATAATCCCAGGTTCATTTGTCTCTGTGTATTGTAAATTCTATTTGTGAGTTAATGAGATATTTGATCATATGTAATAAAAAAAAATATATGTAGAATGTGTTCACAGTCTTCAAGAGTTGTGCCAGATGGTCCATTGGAATGCTACCCCTATTCGTTGTCTTGGTGATTTGTAAATTCAAACCCTGTGTTGATTTGAGCACTGGTAGTTCTTGCTCGTGGTATCAAATCGCTGCTAGCATCTACAACATCATTGTGTAAATTCTGAATGTGTATTTCAGTGAAGAGTGAAGAAGTTTGTGGTTGCTACACTTGTTATTAGTATTATTTATGCTTGCTGGGTCTAAAGTTGATATTAAATTAATATTTTTAAGTTATTCCACAAGTATTTGTCCCAACATATTATGTATTTACATGAGCCAACAACAAGGAATGCACCTACAGCATTTGATATATAAACTGTTTGTTAAAATACTACAATGGAACAAACCATACAAACTCAGGACTCTTTGTGGTTTTCTCTTAGTTATTCTGGTTGGGTTTCTTATAGTAGACTATTGTTTTCTTTGAAGAAAGCGGCAAGATCAGAGAACATTGATTAATATCCTAGTCAAAGTATTTATATATGAGCATTCAAGTCCTGTCCATGACATGGTGCTATAGTTGTTGAAGTTTTGATAGCCATCATTTCTGATTTGAAAGTGAAGGAGTATTTGAAGGATCCAAGAAAGTTTGCAGTTGTTGCTGCCCCAATGTGGCATTGTTTTTAAAACTCATTATAGTGCATTGATTCCTTGACTCGACTGTTGCATAAAGAGTTTGGTGGGTTGATTGTAATATTTTATGGAGAAAAGTTTTGTCGGTTGTATTGTCTGAACATAATGTTGGTCATGAGTAAACTCTTATTTTTTATGGAATGGATTGTAATTGGTGCTTGTTGGTTGCACACTGATCATTTGCTAACATTTATAAAGGATATTTTTGTGTACTGTGAGTGGGTATTACTTTTCTGCATTGAGTAGTAGTTGTGATCAGTTTTTAAGGTGTAAATCTGACATTGAAGAAAAAATCGCCAGAATCAGTTAAGTATTAGAGTTCCTCAAAACTCTCATATTGTCTACTACTCATGATACATTAAAATTCAGCAAAGTTTCTCTCACACACATTCAGGTCTGTCTACAAAATGCACATGAGAAAATTGATTTTTTGCAGCTCGAATCTCAGCCTACAGCAAGAGGAATTAAAAGAGAGGAATCATTCTGAACATGTTTCTGTTCAGAACATTGAGACTACAACCCATCATAAGCAAGTCAATAATGTTACAGTTGGTTCATATTTAGTACCCAATAAAGCAGCAGTTGTACATGCAGATGCAGAAACTCAGTTTGCACTTCCCAAGCCCATCATCGGACCTTGGGAATAGCTTGTCCACAACAAGCACAGAACTGGCCTTGGATATGACAAGGACTTGTCCTTTGATATTCTGGACTACTCAAAGCCCATTCAGTCTCAGAGTGTTGGATTCATTCATGACAGTCCACCTCGGGTTGTTCCAGATTCTACCCCTCTTCCACAGAAACGAAAACAACAACAGATTGTGAAATGCCAACACTGTGTCTGAGTTGGCCATTTGAAAGATCACTGTTTTGATCTTCATCCATGTAAGCACTGTCATAAAACTAGCCATTCTTCATACAGATGCTTCAGAAACAAACGTCCTGCAAGAACAAAGATTCATCTTGGATGGATCGCTTCTTGGCAATGGGAATCAACAACCAAGAAGATATTCCAATCGCATGCCAGAACTTGTTCCAGAGTATTGAACAATCTTACAGTTGAGTTTTCTTCATCATCTCACCTTGTATCTAACAGGGGGGGGAATGATGGTCATCTACAAGCTTCAAAGTCACACAAAGTGAGCCTGAGCCACAACTTGCCACACAAGTTCTAGATTTGTAGCCAGAGACAAAGATGCCCCTGAGCATGCCTTCAGTTGGTAATCTGGGACACTTCCTCTAGTAGAAGACTTCAGCTTCTTGCCAACTTTGGAAGAATTCCAGGAACAAAATTGAGAACACTTCCTCTAGCAGAAGACTTCATCTTCTTGCCAGTTTTGGAAGAGTTCCAGGAATTGCATTAAGCATTCCAGATTTGTTGGTCATCCTTAAACCATCACAGGTTGAGACTTCCCTATTCAAGTTGAAGTTCTCCATTTTATGCGGGGTGAGACCTCCCTTTCATGGTTGAAGGTTTCCCTCTTCAAAAAAATAGGAGCACTTCCTCTAGCAGAAGACTTCAGCTTATTGCTAGTTTTGGAAGAGTTTCGGGAACTGCACTAAGCGTTCCAGTGTTGGTGGTCATCCTTAAACCACCACCATTTATACCAACATTTCAAAGAGCACATTTAGCCTAGTGCTGCCATGCATTTTTGCACATTTTGTATTATGGCTCTCTTCTTGGACTCATACATAACCCTTCGGATTAAGGGGGGGAATGTTGGACACCTAATCCTCAATGGGTTAGTGTGGAAGCAGAATAGATAAAAGGAAGTCCAAGAGACCTTGGGATGTGAAACCTAACGGTCAAATCGTGTACTATAAATGTATATCTCTTGTTAATAGAAATGGATTCTCATGTTTTATCCTTCAGATTATGTTGCTGCCCATGTGTGTTTAACAGTACCTTCTGTTATTCATCGAATTCAAGTTCAATTCACTGAAAATTGAGTCAATTTTGAGCATAAAATTGCCTTCAATAATCATCGCACTTCTGTGACTGACACAGTGCGATGCAATGCACCTTTTGCAAAGACCCAGTGCAATGCATCACACTGTCTCTAACTGCTACCTGCGATGATCCCTTTAGGGTCAGTTTTCCCATCTAGGAACTGAAACCTTCAGTCAATTTTCAGTTGTTTGAATTGCCTATTGAATATCAATGATGTCTTATCTCTGAAAACAGTCTTTTCATCTCCTTAGCCATCCAACCCTACTTTGATTGGATTGATTAATGTTTCTTTAATGTTTTCTTTGTCATTATTAGTCTATAGTCAAAGTTAGAATATAATCGATTGTTTTTTTCGATAGAAAAGTTTCGTAAAATCGTCATTTTCTTCGAAAAAATGAAGTGTCGTACATTTGATTTGTATTTTCATTTAAAGTGTCGAAAATATTCATTTCTTTAAAATCAAAAGTGTTGTACAGTCTTCCTTTCCCTTTAAAAGAAATTGTCACAAATCATCATTTTTTATGAAAAGAGTTCTGAATCGTTTGTGCATTAGTTTTTCTTATTGCATCATTCACATTAAGAGAAACTGAAAAGAAAAACATGCATTGTGCATATTAAAGTTTGTGAATTCTTGAAAGGAATGGTTTAGGGAATTTCATCTAGTTTGTGCTCTTTGTTGATTGATCAAAAAGTACTTTTATGCTCTATCCCTCATAGCTAGGATTTCCATTGCTGAAATTAAATGGAAAGAGTGCTTCTCATTCTAGTTTCATTCTTAGGAATTTCAGAAAACATCTCGTGGTGAACCTTCAAACGCAAATTTTAAGCAAGATCAACCTAAAATTTACATCAATTAATCTAATGGAACTTAACGAAAACATCTAGAGGTATAGGCTAGAGATGTGTTCCAGCGTCTTTAAACCTAGTGGCTATCGTTTTCATTGAGGTTGGGTGATTCCTCCTCTCTGATTTGATAAGTACTAGTATGTACTTGTGCTCCCTGTACCATCGAGTATATAGTGGGAGTCTCTAATAGGTTGAAATACTTTATCCCTAGGAAGCTGAGTCTGCCACCTTACCGATCGCAATGCACTAAACACAGAATTCAGGAAGATTGACTGTCGTATGTTAAATCCTAGGTAATTTCTCTTTCATTTATCGCCAAGGTGTATATTGTAGTTTTGCGATTAGTCTGGTAAACCCTCTTGTCTAGAATCTGTAGAGCAGTCACTTTCATTCCTTTTTGACTCCTTAAAAGAAAAGGTTCATCTGAGCACTTCTCCTTTCGGGCTCATTAAACATCGAAATTGACTAGAGTCATTTTTGTTTTTTCTCGACTATTTAAAAATGAAAAAGCAAAGTTGTGTTCCAGTGTCGTAAAAATTAATTAACCATGGATAACATCCTCCACACTCTCTCCTTAGTTGAGCTTAGGTTGAAACATATGGCGACAAATCCAGAGTCCACCAATCAAGGAATTCCTTTTGATGGGAATCCTGGTCCTTTTCCTCCTTTCGGAAATATTGGTGCTCCTTATATGGCTACATTGTCCCTTTCGAGATTTACCATTGGTTTGCCAGTATGGTTGTTTTCAACCTCCTTGGTTCAAAGTGTCGTGATTTCTCCGCAATCAAGTACACCTCCAACTGGAAAAAATAAACCTTTAGTTGATCCTAAATTTGACCCTTTTCCTTCTTCCTCGGTTGTTTCTTCCTCCCCTTCTTCCTCTTCGCCTGGTGAAAGTATTGGTACTAGTAACTAGGTGGCTAATAAGAAGAAGAAAGGAAAGAAGAAGAAGAAGAAGCAAGTTCAGTAGAGGGGAAACCAAGAAACCACTCCTTTAAATGCAACATCTGATGAGAAACCATCCATTAAGCCTCACAAAGTTCGATATCCATGCAAAATTTGTGTGGGAGACCATCTTCTTCGAAATTGTCTTGATATTCCTCAGATCTTAGAAGAATGGTCTTCTCGTTCACATCATCTTGTGTCATCAACTTCTGGAGATCATGTTGGTGACACACCATCAACTAGTGGTAGTAAAGATCATGGAAAGAAAGGAAAAGTCAAGTTTCCTTGTAGGTTATGTTAAGGGAATCACCCCATTCACCTTTGTCCCTATCTGGATGAAGCCAAGAAAGTGTTGGATAACCATCCTTCTTCACTGCAATGACTTCCATTTGGTTACAAGAAACTATCCCTAAATCCTTCACTAGTTGATGAATTGACTAACCAAAATCAACCATTGGTCAAACCCACTCTCTCTGAAAGTGAATCCTTTGAGTCTATACCTGACCCAAATCAATAGGTCAAGGTAACAATTGACCTGATGTCACCTTCAGTAAATCGTACCTTTCCCGAAGAGAGTGAAAAAGGTACCGCTCAGGTTCTTTTTGTTTCTTTAGATTCAAATGAGCTTGGGGGCAATCCTCCTGTTCCATCAAGACAGGAGGAAAATCCTCCCACTATCGTAACTCAAGGGGTTAATCCTCCCGTTTCTATGGTACCCCCTCCAAGTAGTCTAGTCACTTCCTTTGATTGGAATCGACTAGCAGGATTCCACCTTCCCTCTTATGTGCCTTTTCAGATCATAGTACAAGTTTGTAATATGATTGTATCTGGAACTATTATAGATGAAGGTGCATCAATGAGTATCCTTTCCTCAACCTCTTGGAAAACGATCAATTTGCCGCCACTTGTGCCAATTACCCAGAATCTGTTGGCTTTTAACAGAGGAACCAATTGACCATTAGGGATCCTCCCTCAGTTACCTATTACTTTGGAAGGAAAAACCATTTATCTAAACGTGATGGTAGTCCCAGGACCTTTATATTACAATTTACTTCTTGGGCGATACTATGTTTATGACATGGGAGCTATTGTTTCAACACTCTTTCGAGTGATTTGTTTCCCACATGAAGGCAGAATTGTTAACGTTGACCAGCTTTTATTTCGGGGTCCAAATATGGCTCCTAGTCAACCATCTTCCCTAAATGGTCCTTTTGTACCAATGGTATCATCCCTGCCATAGGTTAATTATGTGGAAACCTGTTCCATACCTACATCGACTGACGATCAATTTAGTGATGTTGTACATCATGTACTGGGGGCATTGGAACCAGATCTCTCCTTCATGACCCCTTATGAGTTGTGATTGAATTCGTGGATAGTTATTTCACTGTGTCAACCTTGTTAAAAAATGAAACAGGTCCAAGGAGAGTTCATTGTATTGTTTCAACCTTGTTAAAAAATGAAACAAGGATCTTCGAGGATAGTTCTTTTACTATGTCAACCTCATTAAAAAATGAAACAGGTCCGAGGAGAGTTTGTTGTCTTGTGTCAACCTCATTAAAAAATGAAACAAGGATCTCCGAGGATAGTTCCTTGTCTTTGTCAACCTCATTAAAATATGAAACCAAGGATATGAGGATAGTTCTTTTACTGTGTCAACCTTGTTAAAAAATGAAATAGGTCCGAGGACAGTTCATGGTCTTGTGTCAACCTCGTTAAAAAATGAAACAAGGAGTACAAGGATAGTTCCTTGTTTTGTGTCAACCTCATTAAAAGAATGAAACAAGGAGTATGAGGAGAGTTCCTTGTCTTGTTTTAACCTCGTTAAAAAAATGAAACAAGGAGTATGAGGAGAGTTCCTTGTCTTGTGTCAACCTCGTTAAAAAAATGAAACAAGGAATTTGAGCAGAGTTCCTTGTCTTGTGTTGAGCTCATTAAAAAATGAAACAAGGACCCCTAGAGCAAAGTTCCAATTTGAGTCTTTGATTAGATCTCGTAAAATCCCAGTGGAGTATTTCACTTGATCTCGTAAAAAAACCTTCATTCCATCCACCTCATAGCCATGAGTAGTCTACTTAGGTGAATGTAATGAAGCTTGGGGGGCATGCACCTAATGGTAAAGTTAAGTTTCCCTGTAGGTTATGTGAAGGGAATCACCCCATTTACCTTTGTCTATCTAGACGAAGCCAAAAAGGTGTTGGATAACCATCCTGCTTCACTGCAGCGACTTCCATCTGGTTATCGGAGACTCTCCTTTTCATCATGCTGGGGCCATGTAAACCAATTTAAGCATAGTTTTTCATTTGAAACTTGTGTAAAAATGAAACTGAATCCAAGCATAGTTTGTCATTTCAATATTGTGTAAACATTAAACTGAATTCAAGCATAGTTCCCTATGGTTCAAGCTTGTCTAAAAATGAACCCATTTCCATTTTAACCCTCGTGATTTCCATTCTATCAGCCTCTTTCGTCATATGAGCTTGGTTGTTTTCATCCCATCGTGACCATCCCTTTGGCCAATTGTACGCTTTCACTTGGTTGTTTTACCTTTTTTGAGGAATAGCTGCAATGAGTGGTCTTATTAGCCAGCCTCTTCACATAAATCAGCATGTTTTGAGAAGTTCCAACATCACCGGAACCAGTTGCTATCCTAGACACCACTTGTTCCTCAAATTGGAGTCCTCTTTAAGCTCTTTTCAGACTCTCTAAATATGAAAAGATTGCTGAGAACTTGTCATTTCTAGCTTGTTAACGGATTAGAATCAATATCTACTCAGTATAGTTTTACCCCTTCTTTGGGCTGAAATAGATTAACTACGAAGAAGGTACTCGTTGATCGAACATGGTCAATAGGTTCTCTCTTGTATTGTTCTATGCTTTTTTGGACTTGAGAGACAGATTTATGAAAAAGAACTTTTGGAGTTTCCATTTAGTCCCTTTTCAAACTCTCTAAATGTGAAAAGGACCAAGTTATCTTTGTCGTTAAACTTGTTAAAAACATTAAAAAGTGACAAAATTGTCCATCTAGACAAGACCGTGTTTCACCTTTACTAAACTCGTTAAAACATCTAATAGCGATGGATTCACCCGAAGGGTGAAATTATACAACAAGCATATGCTATCCTCCTCAATCTTGATTAAAAATAAAGAGGTACTAGTCAGAAATGACTGGGGAAAATGGGAAAAAGCTGGGAATACTTTATGGTAGCAGGTCACTCTTGAACATGACACTTTCGCCTCATCACTATGACTATGTGGTTTGGGTCATTCAACTTGTTGGTTATCACACCATTGGTCTATCATACCATCCATCACTTTGTTTTGGGTCAATGCTACCAATTCACTTCAATGTCGTCGATATGTTCAAGAGAAGTTATTTAGTTCAAAACTTCATTCGTTACAATATAATAAACCTTGATTTTCATGCCTGCCATTCCTGAACCTTGTGTCCTCAATTTATGTTTCATCTCCGAAATCATTTATCTCGTTTCGTGTCATTGATGTGGGATACAACAAGGCCCTCCTACAACAAGTCGCTTCTTGTTGACATCAGCACATCATCCAAGAAGTTGACTTAGAAACACCCCTTCAGTACCTTGAGGCTTGCATACATCAATGGCAGGTTTCTCACTTCCGGCGATAGGTTGACATCAATGGCCTTCGACCGAAAAACTTCATTTGGTGTTCAACATCAAATCATTTATTCACACCTTGCGAAATGTACTATAGTACCTTGAGGGTCATTATCATTATCGGTGATTCCTCTCGCGTCTGTTAACGACTTACATCATTGGTTGGTAATTAGATGATGTATCTCCATGTTCAACTTCAAATCATCTATTCACATGGTTAGACTTGTACTTGATTGAAAGATTGGATGAGATTGAAGACCCTAGATGTAGTTTCATCCATCCAGGCTGTGATATATTTTCAGAAGTACTATATAAAATGTACAAATGGCCTTACATTCATGGGTCTATATCTATAGAAAACTATATTTGTACATGTAATGAAAGTTTATAAAGATGAGCATGGGTATGCCTTCCCTCAACTAAATTGTGAGAAAAAATAAAAGTATCATGATATATGTATTGTAACTGATGCAGGTCTCATTTCGTTTCGAAACCTTCTCTCCAAGTGGTAAAGCATCTCACTCGACAAGTTTATTTTCGATTTCATGCTTTAGGGGTAACTGTTACAGGTCAATTTGGGCACATCAACCCCAGCTTCCATATCCGTATTATTAGGGTCCATCAACCCCTAATTTAGTTGTTTTCATTCCCTATTGAAGTTAACCTTCATCATGCTTGCCTCCCAAGAGTTTCATGTTACCATTCATCCAAAAAGTGCTCCTAAGGCGATCAGCGCAGGGAGCCTTCTATCAAGCTGCAATGCATTGCACCTAGCCTTTGTTTCACCTGCAATGAGTGAGATTCATTGATTTTTTTAAATGAATCCATTGGATTCCTTATCCAATGGATACTTCTGAAAGTTTCCAGGATGATTGAGCTCGCATTTGGATGAGGAAGAGGATGAATGAACCTTAATCCATTATCCCTTCCTCCATGGAACCACTTCCCAACTTTGGCAAAGAATTCATGAAGGCCATTAATGGCATAACCTCCTCCATTCAACTATAAATGGACCAAGCATTCAAAGGCTTGGGGATGTTGGAACTTCTTGAGTTAAGGAAATGTTGTTTGAGTGAGACTTGAAAGAGAGTAATGTTATCATGTCAAATTGTTGCTTCATGAGGAGAGAAGGGTTTGAAATTGGAAGGAAGACGTTGAATTGAACATGGCTTCAAGGGTTGTAATCTTTTCTTTATCAACAAAGAGTTCTATACTTTTTCCCATTCATGTGTTTATATGATGTATATTGTACTTTTGATTCTATAATATGTTTAGTTAATAGATCGATATGTATGCTTTGATGGTTTTCTGTCTCGGCTTGTGTGCAGGTACCTTCCAAGCGAGTTAAGTATGGAAGGGAGTGGCGAAAGCAGTCAAAGGGAAGAGGGATCGAGCGAGAGATACATGTTGGTTCTTTTGTTCCTCTTTCTTTTATTTGTTAGCTATAGGAAAAGCAATGGAATTATTTTAGATGTTGTTCTAGACTAGCCACTAGGTCTAGGGGTTAGTCGTTTGAAGAAACACTAAATTTTCCCATAACAGTAGCAGAGGAAGAGAGAAGGAGAAGTAAGGATAAGCTCCAACACTAAGAGAAGAGGAAGAGGATGAGAGACCTAGGGTGCACGTGCCAACATTTCAAATTTTGCCAACTTAATGTATGTTGAATTTAATTAATGAACAATTTGTTTAGATGCCTTTGTGGGTGTGTATTTCTCTATCTGTATAATGTTAACTTGATTTGTTGAGGGTTGCACTTGCTGAGTCAATTACAGTAAGAATCTCAATTTGTTATGGTTGCATGCCTTTATTTCCAAGTAATTCTATGGTTTAAGTGCAATGTGGGTATGAACATTTTATCCTTGTGTGTATGAAGTTGTAACTTCATATGGTTGTCATAGTGTTGTTGATGTGTTATGAATTTATGTTGTTAGTTTGTTGATGTGTGCTACTACTGTTGGTATATGGTAGTGTCGTAGATGGGTTGTGATCATTTCTGAGATGTTGTATGCTTTTTATAAATTAGGCCCTACATTGTAGATGTTGATGTGTGTGTCGATTTCTAGTGAATATTGTCAACTTTGTTGAAGACTGTGAACTATGTTGCGTATAGATGGTTTGTGCAGCGTGTGTATGGTTGTGTGGTTTATGTATGTTTGTTAGTGAATATCCATTTGTGCATTAGTCATTCTATTGATTAGAGATGCCTGTTGTTAAATGGGAAGAGTCTTCATGTGTGTTGAAATAGAGCACCATTGTTTCTAATGTTGTCACACCCTTTTAATTGGGGTTTTGGACCATTAGTCAAGAGAGAGAGTAATTCAGATGAAGAAAGGTGTATGAGCTCATCCCTTTTGTCAAGGACCCATTCAAACCCATATAGAAGTGGTTAGGAACAAAAATAAGTTGTTTAAGAATGTTGGAATACAAAAATACATAGTTTTTTGGGTGCTACGAAAATATTTTGCAGCGCTTGCAGGATGTTTATTGCACTGTAAAAATATTTTGCAACGGCTACAACAAGCATCTTCTAGGACAACAAATTTGGGATTTTGTAGTCTTTTTGGCTCGCTAGATTTTTTTGGGTGTGTGTTATATTCTTTCCATGACTACCCCACGCATGGTGGGGGGGGGGTCACTGGGGGGCTTGCCCCCCCTTGACCCCCCTGCTACGCCCGATGTAATGTATGAGGGGGGAAATGTCCTGGGAATTTTTTTTTGGACCCTATCTTAGGTGGGCGACCTACCTATGGTTTTGTGCATGGATTTCACACATGGTTTTGGGCATGATGGTATTTTGTCCATGGTATTTTCTAGATTTGGTCAAGGGAACTATGGCTATGCTGTAATCCAGGGTTAATGGATTCTTTGACATGTATATATATGTATTGTAACATTGAAAGGAATATAATGAAAAATCAATCTGGTAGTCCCAGTTTTTGGATACGGGGAAAATCTCTGTGTATATATGTTTTATGTTTTATGCTCTTGCCATTGTTTATTTCATGTTTTTTAGAATTGGTATGCAAGTAATTTATGTACGGGGTTAAAACCTACAGATGTATTATTTGATAAGTGAACCCCATGTGAGTTGGGTGAGGTAAGGAAAAGGATTAGAAGGGGAGAGAAGAATCTCTCATGGAGCTTATCGAAAAATTTTTACATTTTTATTGGACTTCATATTTTGAATTGATGTCTGGGTTTCCAGAATTGGTTTAAATTAGATCTATGGGTGTTTGTGTTGGAGTATCCTGGGTTATGGGAAGCTGTGGAAACCTGGCCTGTCCCCATCAAGATTTCTTTGGAATCCAATAAAGATTGAGGAAATTATGGATTGGCTAATGAAAACCAATGTACATGAGCTATATAGTTTTTGGGTCCAATTGGTTACTACCATAAGTTTGTCGAGTGGTGTTCCAAGATTGTGAACTCCATAATTTAATTATAAAAAAATAAAAAGAAGCTTATACAGATGGAAAGGTGTGGAGATGCATTCAAGAAATTGAAAAAGTTGCTCATAGTCACACAAATCTGAAGGTTTCCAAAGTGGAACAAGACTTTTTGGTGTGTACTAATGCATCAAAGGGAGGTATAGGGTGTGTTTAGATGCAATATGGAAGGATGATTGCATATTCATTGAGGAAAATTTTATCACATGAGGAGAAATACACAATTCATGATCTTGAGATGACCTCAATAGTGCACACTTTGTGTATTTGGGGGAACTATTTACTAGGAAGAAAAGTTTGAGTGGAGAACAAACCACAATGGTTTGCAACATTTTCACACAAGGTAATCTCAATGATAGACAATGAAGGTCATTAAAATTAAGAAGTGATTATGACTTTGCTATTACTTAGATAAAGGGGACAATAAATAAAGCAGCTGACACTTTCATTCGGAGGCCTCAAATATTTTTGGTGATTCCCTTAAAGACCAATTTGAGAGAGAGGTTACTAATATTAAAACTTGAGATAACTTGGTACAAGGAGGTTAGCTGGGGCTTAAGGAAGATGAAATGATGAATTTAAAGTATGAGGGGTATGCTTAAACAGTGATTGTCTACTATGATTCCATCGGAGATTATATGTGCCATCAAATGAATATATATGTTAACTAATCTTGAGTGAAGCACATCAAGAAGTATATATGGCACAATTTGGTGTTGAGAAGAGTAATACAGACTTGAGACTACTCCTTTTTATGAAGGGTATGAGGAATGACATTGTAATTTTGTAGCAATATATTTAGAGTGACATTGAGTGAAAGATGAGCACATAAATCCCTTAGGGAAATTACAACTCCATGAGATACTAGAGTCTAAATGGGAAATTATTTCAATGGATTTCATCATAGATATACCAATTCCCATAATATTACATGATTCCATATTTGTAGTGGTAGACATGCTGACCAACAACACCCATTTTATACCAATTATTGCTACATATAAGGCACCTAAGATAGTCATAGTTTTTATTGATGATATTGTGAGATTACATGGAGTGCAAATGAAGATCATATCAGATATGGGAGTAGTATTTACAAGAAAAATTTGGACCGGTTTCCAAGAAGCCTTGTGAACCCATCTGAATTTGAACACTACTTATCACCCCGCCACAGATGGTCAAATAGAGAGGACTAATCCAATACTTGAGGACATGCTGCAAATGTATGTGATGGACCAACAAAAATGATGAGAGGAATTTTACCACTAACAGAATTTGCTTACAATAAAAATTATTAGAGTTCCATCAAGATGGAACCATTTGATCTCTTGTATGGGAAGCCTTTTAGAAGACCTCTCAGTTGGGATCGACTAGAGGACTGAGTATTAATATTACAAGAAGTAGTATAAGATATGGAAGAACAAATGACCATAATTAATGGGAGGCTTAAAGAAGCACAATATTAACAAAAGAGTTATGTTGATGCTTGTATGGTGTGTTTGGTAGCATATGAGTATCAAATCCACTTGCCTTGTAGTTGTTTGCTTCCTACAAGGAAATATAGAAACAATGAGTGGTGTTAGTGATTAAGAATGGACTAACCAAGCATTGACTTAAGTGGAAGCAATGCATTAACAAAACTAAACTAAAACAACATGAAACAATCTTGTGAAGCAAAAAAAGTCAACAAAGGAGTAGAAAAATGCCCCTCTCTATTTATTGATGGTAGTGGAAGAGTTACAAATGAATATCAAAGAAACTTGAAGATATTTGATTGAGAAATGATGCTCAATAGATCTCCAAAAGGATTTCTCCTTCTCAATCTCTTGCTCTCTCAAAGAAGCAAAGAAAAATCTCTCAAATTGTGGAATTATCCTAGCCTTGGTATGCTTGATTGCTTTGGAAAAATTTTGGTAGGATAAAATGTACAACTTCTTCTTGTTTTTGGTGCTCCATACACTTGCATTTATAGAAATTTTGGACACTCTTTCCCTCCTTTAGCTCATCAATGAGGTTGTTTGCATCATAAATGAGATAAGAGCTACCATGCTCCTGCCATTGAGGATTTTTAGGGCTCAAGCCTCAAATGGTCAACCCATCATGTCAATAGCTTGAGTGTTTTTCAAGTAGGTTTGCATCTTGAGGCATTGACTAGGCTTCTAGTGACCCTTGCAGCTATTGAAGAAAAAAATGCATGGTCATGAATAAAAATATTTGGAGCACCTCTGAGGGTTGATTTCTTAAGTTAACTTTAGGAAAATCTTTTGATTTTTTCCTTTCATAATGTTTGCATACCGGACCAACGAACTCTGGATCCTAGATGATTATTGATGGACCAAGTTAATGTCCAATGGAAAATTTATAGTCCCATATCATCCACCTGGGAGGATGTTGAGGAGATGCATCACCCTTTTCCTCTCTTGTTATGAGGACTTCAAGACGAAGCCTATTTTTAAGAGGGTTTGTACGTAGTGCCCACTTTGGTTGACTGACCCTAATATGACATTATCCTTGACTTAACATTAAGGTCCATACATTATTCTTTGAGGACATCATGCCGAGGATCCATATATTCGACTCTTACTATAAATGGATGTGATAATAATGATTTTGAGTTTGATGTTATGATGATAGTAGTTGTGACAGGTGTGTTTTAGGACTATGTCTAATCATGTGATAGGTTTATTATGTTGTTTATTTACATTAGTTCTTTCTCATTGTTACAAAGAATTTGATGATTATGTCATAATGATGATTTAACGTACAAAATTATATCAGTGACCAATATTATGAGAAAATAGTACTGATGATTATTGAGTATGGTAGGAGACTACCCATATGCACTTGCATGTGATGAGTCAACAACCTCCGGTTCATTTTGAATTGCATACTATTATCTAAAAATAATTAAAGTTCACTTTAAAATTTTGTTGTGAATTATAATGACATGTTAGTGGTTGTAAGAGCAAGTTAGTTGCTTGGCCTAACGACTCACACATGGGTGGTGGGGTTGTACAAATAGATGGAACTTCATGGGAAGGGTGGGACAACATCCTTGATTTCACCTACTAGAACTCCCATCATGACATAGGCTAGAAGGTGTTGGGATACCTTCGACTTGAAGATCATGATGTTGTCGGGGCAGGCCTTGGATTGGATTGCTCATGAGAATTTTTTGGGGGGTGTGCATCAATGCATATTCCTTGATCCTTAGTTTCATTAGTCTCACTATAGAGGGTGAAATAGGAGAGAGGATATTGGTCTCCATTGTTACACCTATTTTCTCCCCTCATAATCGCTAGATGCTTCAAGGGAAAGTGGTGTGGCATCCTTGGAACTTTAAGGGAAGTTCTTGATGAACCTCCTATAATAACCTTCCAATCCCATGAAAGATCTCACCTCATCCACATTCCTAGGATCTACGCACTCCATGATGGTCCTTATCTTTTCTGGATCCACTGCTATGCCCTCCTTGGAAACAACATGCCCCAAGTAATGTATCTCAGTCTGAAAGAAACTTCACTTGCTGAGCTTAGCATACAACTGATGCTCTCTCAACAAGCTCAACACTGGTGCTAAATTCTCGGCATTCTCTTCCTCATTTTTAGAATATACCAATATGTCATTATTGAACACAATAACAAAGTTATCCAAATATAGACGCGACAAAATATTCATCATTCACATAAATGAAGATGGAGAATTAGTCAAACCGAATGGAACTACAAAAACTCATAATGTCCATACCTAGTCTCGAATGTTGTCCTCTTTGATGCTTACCTGGTGGTATCCTCATCTCAAGTTGATCTTCGAGAACACTACTGATCACTTCAACTGATAGAACAAGTAATCAATCCTCAGCAATGGATACTTGTTCTTGATGGTCACTTTTTTCAACTGCCTGTAGTCAATGCATAATCTGAGAGTGTCATCCTTTTTCTTCACAAAAAATACCATGTGCCCCAAGGTGATAGACCTAGCCTAATGTATCCCTTGTCCAACATTTCCTTCAACTGCAACTTCAACTCTACCAAATCAGGTGTTCTCATCCTATAAGGTTCTTTTGATGTTGGAGTTGCCCCTAGCACTAACCCAATAGAAAATTCTACTTCCTTGTGAGGTGGCAACTCTGAAATCTCCTCAAAAAATACATCTTGAGACTGTTGTAGAACCAGGTACCTACTCAAAACGTTTACATCCTTAACTTCTTTACCTTTCTCACTAAAGTGTGTACTGCAAATGACACACACCCTTTTCTACGACTTTTCTTTGCCTGCATAGTTGTCACCATGCTAACTGATGTGGCTTAATGCTTTCCCTGTAAGAAACTTGGTTCCCCATTGTTGTCCATGTTGAGTCAAATTATAGCATTATAATTTTATTAAACATAAATCATCAACTCGGGTAGGTAAGCTTGTGAGATGCATGAAAAGTATATGCAAGCCTAATATTGTAAGTGTTGATTAATCTAACTAACCAATCATACAAAACCAATGAATCTTTCCCGCATCAATCACTTAGCAACAAAGGCTATATAGTGGATAAAACTTCCCTCTACAGCTCTTAAAATTGCTGATGATGATTAGGAAAAGATATAGAAATCAACTTACAACAAATTCAGAAATTCAATCAACATGAGAAATCAAATCTTCATTAACTGAATTCCAAATCTGAACAAAAAATTAATTCAATCAATCCAGTGCTTCTGATATATATTTGATAGAGTACATTAGCTGTAAAAATGAATTATTGCTACATAAGATAAACAAAATACATAAAGGGAGTTGTGAGCAAAGGGGGCCCTCCCTTAATCACAACCCCTTCGAATTAGGAGAGCTTGCTCAGTGCAATGGATAGAACATATATCTTTATATTAATATGAAAATATAGTCGAGTACAAAATGATACACAGTTAGTGCTGAAACCAACCCAACACTCTAATAATCCCTATCATCGAAACTAGGACAAAATTTATGCATTTACAAAACCCATATATGGCTCAAAATAAAGGAGGCTACTAATTTGAGCCATCAGCTAATAGATCTGTTACAATATATCATTTTTAGCCATACTGGGTCTAATCCATGACTGAAAGAATGGATTAGACGAATGTCATTACATGGTTATAGTTGTTCCTCCAAATGGCTAACGAGAGAAGACTTCTGAATATGGGCGGTGTTGTTGGAAGATTTGAGAAGGCAAATAGGATAGAAACCATATGTGATATATTCCCCGCAAAACCCATGTTCCCGTTGGACTTAGATATTCATGAAACATGGCTAATTACCGATGTTGCTGCAGGAAATCCACGCAGTTACAGGAAATCCACGACTGCAGGAAATCTAGAGTTTTTTTTGTAGGAAATAAGATCGCACAACTGTTTGCAAGAATTATGGGCCTGTTTTCGAATCAAATCAAATCTAGACAGGAACTCGAGATTAGTTGGCATGGTAATAAAATAACAAAAAACTAGCTAAGGAATACTCAAAGTTAAGGTAAAAGACGCCTTTTAGTATTAATTTGCATACCTTCAGCCTACAGAATAAGTATTATAAGCGAGATAGGCATAGTAGGGGTTAAAGATAGTCAAAATGGGAGAGGGAAAGTATAGAAAAAGGTGTCAAAATTGGGCAAAACCAAGCCCCAACATCTCCCCCACACCTAAGTCCTTTCATGCCCCTTATGCAAGAAAAATTGTTGCTTCTACCCAAAAAGAAAAAGGAAATCATTCCTTATCCTGAGTTGCATCTACTGCAACCAACTAATCTGCTACCTCCGCCAACTGGTTCAAGTGGTTACCACTGGATTCTATAGGAATTTGACCCTTGTACAGTTCTTTGTTCTTTTTCATATGGTCAAAATTAGCCTACTTATTTTTCAGAATTCGAGACATTTTATGGACCCACTCTTCATGGTCCTTCTGGATATGCAGGTTGTTCTCCTTCAGGGTCTCGTTTTCCTTTCTCAAAGCTCTCTCCGAAATGGTGAGCTTGGTGATGATTTTTTCCAATTCCTGCAGAGATCATCTCTTCTAAGGGGTTACTTCCCCTCCCTGATGTCCTTAGAGAGATTGAGGGGACTTGAGGTCCTCCTCTACTTGCTGTTCCTCTTCTGTGTTATTCCCACTTCCATGCAGCAGGGAGTCCTGAAAGGACATCGCTTCCTCACCAATAAACTCAACTGACTCGATCTTCTCTTTACCTTTGGGTGGGCCGTGGTGTTTCTCCTTCTTCTTATCCGGTGTCTCGGGCAATACTTCTACATCCACAATATCTTTTATTACCAGTTGAACAACATGGCTTCTGGTAAATCTTTTTTCCGAGGTGGAAGTACCATTCTTCAACTTGGGCTTTTGGCCCACAATCTCCCCTGTCACCACCACCTCCTCATCTTTTTTTGCTTCCTTTGTTTGTAGCCTGAGGGTCTGAGGCTTCTTCTTCTTCTTTGGTTTTTCTTTGGGTTTCTTCTCAGTGGGCTTCGGAGAGCCGAGGTCATCCCTCTTTTCCTTATTTACCAATGGCTTTTGAGTCTGTGACTTTTTCTTCACTTTTTCTACTGGTTTTTCTGCTATAGACTCTGAAGGGTCAGATTTTTTCTCCTCTTCTTTCCATTTTATTTGTATCTCATGTGTCCACGACTTTTTCCTCAGTTTATCTTCCAGATATTCCTCCATAGAATTTGAGGAATCAGAATCCTCATTCTCTGCAAAATAATTTACGGCCAAGAACTCCTCCCATGTCCGCTTTTTATCTTTCAAAATTTACACCAAGATCATTTTCACCAGCTCGTGGTGGTAGAGGTTTTCCTCTAAATTGACCACCCTTTCCTTGGAAGCCATCGACATCTTCATCAACGACATCCTCAAGTAATAGGGAAAATTTAACGGCTTGTCATGGAAATAGGAGAGCAGCTGAATATGAAACAAGAATGAAACCCTAAGGCGACCTTCACACGTGATGTATTTCTATAGGAAAAACAACAAGTTCTGGTACTTTCTCTTCAAGAACTCTTGTGAGATTCCATTTTTGCAGTCGGGGTTTGAATGCTCTCTGCGGAGGAAGGGTGCACATAAACTCCTGTGGAAACGTTGGTTCTTGAGATATCGTTATCCCAATTGTGAAATCCCACATGCTCATGTTACCAAACCCTCAGTCAACCTAAATTGAACATCCCCAACTTGAGCCTTATCATCGTTCAAGTTCAGGGAAAAATATTTTGTCACCTTTGAGTTGTGGCCGCTGAATCACTGGAAAAATGGTAGCCACCCTCTTCTTTCCAATCTTGCCTTGCTGCGAGGGTTAGCCTCGTGAAACTTAGGACCTTGCGGCTCAAAGCAGATGGGGGCACATAGTTTCGACATGGTGAAAGACTGGAAGACAAGGTGTATGCACTTATTTGGAAATATCAACTTAAGCTTTGTAACAGACTCACGCAACAAGGGAGAGCTTATTGTAGAAAGTGATTGCAAAGCACGAGATTTTCGAGAGACGTGTTGTGATCATGATTGTCATCATGATCTGACCTGCAGGAAGATATGGGGAGTATGTATAATAGTCGTGTCAGAATCATGGTAATTAGGTGAGGAGCTGGAGTCATAATATACTGGATTATGGCTGCGTTTTTTTGCAAGGGTGACCATAGCCCAAAAATCATACAAATAATTAAAAATAAAAGCATTAATTACCCTTTACCTCAAGTGTCTCGTCGTCGACTGTATTTTACCTTTATACCTTCCAACAGTCTAGTACTTTGGATGACACGTGCATGTCCCTGAGATGATAACCCACCTAATAATTAAATCAGATATATTATTTCACAATTCATGACCTCGACTAGTATTTAAAAATATATCAGTACTTTTAAATAATTTTAAATTAATGCTTTGTTATGCTTTTTCCCTTTTTTTTCATAAAACCAGGGTGTCACTGCAGGAAATGGAACCGGGACTGCTTTTTTGCAGGAAATGGAACCACACTGTTGAATCTTCAAGAAAATCGAACCGCGACTTTCAAAACTTCTGCAGGAATTCGGACCATGACTTGTGGAGATTCTGCAGGAAATTGGACCATGACTTGCGGAGCTTCTGCAAGAAATCAAACCACTAACTAACACTTCTCCCTCGCTTGTGTATAGTTCACTACACATGAATAAAAGGTGCTGATGTCGAATGTGCAATGAGCTCATTGGATTACCAGCCATTGAGGTCAACTGTTAACTAATGCGAGGTCCATCACCTTTAATGAGCGCAAGGACCAAGGTACCCAGACGCATCTTATCGGGTGTGAATTAAAGCGCTGATGTCGAAACTGTTAGGTTCCTATACCAATAGGAGTCATAATTTTGAATGACTAAGGTTAAGCCTTGTAATATTGTACATACCTTTGATTTCTGCAAATGTTTTCCATATTAAAAAGTTAAAAAATGTAAAGAGGGTATGTCCTAAAAGAAATATCAATTGACAAAAAGAAAAAGAGAAGGTAGAAAAAAAAATGAAAATATATGAACCCCAAAAAACAGAAAGAGACCATGAAAGTGAGCAAGGCTAAATGCCACTACTATTTAATTTTATGCATAATAATGATTGTGTGCAGCTTGTTATTCATGCCACAATCCATGGTAATCAAACTATTTAATCTTGATTATATCATGCTTTGAATTTTATGTTTATAGTTAGAGAATAAAATCTAACCAAATAGTTTAATCTTGGCAAATCATGAGATAGGTAGAGAAAATAAAAGGAGCTCATCAGTTTAATTTGAGCCCTTGGATGATATAAGGTTACAAATAGATATTTTTTTTATTAAAGAAAAGATAGAATAAGGGTTTGCTAGCCTAAATGCACCCAAAGAAATGAAGAAAACATGTTAGGGTAAGAAATGGGTAAGTAGAAGAAAGGTTGTTGAACTACAAAGTTGATTGGATCAAAACACATGCATCAGGCTTAGACACATATTTCAATATGTATGATCAACTATGAAAGAAAAAAAAAGGTTTGCAAGTTAATGTGATTAACTCCCCGTCATTCATTTTTCCCCTTACTACTTTCCCATCCACAATTATGCTCTATCACTTTAAATCCTTCAAGTCAAAGAGGCTTAGAGCATTTCTATAACTTTTGGTGGGATCAGACCCTCAACTTAATGACATAAGGACATCAAGTGATAGAATCCCCTTCATGAAATTCATCTCCCCCTCATTACCCTAAATAAAACCCTTTTTGCTAAGGTTAATACTCTTTTGCCTGGGAAAACTAAAAACAACTCCATGTTAAATCCATTTTAGTTCAAAAAACCCACAAAAACATCTTATCCTAAGTATTGAGTATATGTAAACAAAGTGCACAAATATTACATTTACATTTATACTTAAAGATATACCCACTCCGCTCATCACATTTCATATTATTTTTTAATTTAATTTTATAAATTCCCGATATACTTATCCCCGTATATTAAATAAATCCCTTAAATAAATATCCCAACCCTTAGTTTTGATAAAAACTATACAATTTACCCCTTATCCTGGGAAAATAAATAAAACCCATCATTAAACCCTGCCTAATCAACTAAGACTGTGATTAAGTATTAAATTAATCACAAGCTATCGAGGATTAAAGCATTGCCCCCCCCCCCAAAATCCATGCTCTTATCACCCGCGCACCTCCCTCGCTCGACTGTTGTCCGATCATCTTCCCCTTCATCCAATGGTCCACAACCATATCTGCCACACCCGATCGCCAACTGTTACCCTCCCGATAAAGCGGTTTTCTCCAGCCTCTCGACTACTATGTGTCGCACTCTAGAGTAGATCGGGTGACCCCTCTGAAATACCGCCAAAACCTCCATAAGTGGTGCGATGGCCTGGGAAATCGCCTTCCCACTCAACTTGCCAAACCACCTACTGTTCATTTGAAATCACTCGCCAAAAAATAACCATTGATCCATAAAAAGGCTGAGAAGCCCTTTTTCACCTTTTTTCACTCATTTTCTATGTGAACCTCTGTGAACCAGTGTGATTCCTGCAAACGCCGAATTCATCATTTGAACTTTGAATTCACTCCTAAAGAAAGTTGCAGAGACCACAGTCGACCTCTCAGTCTGCACCAGATCCATTCGAACCTCTGCAGTTGCTGTGAACTCCAAATTTACAAATAATTCACCCAATTCTAGGTATTTCACCGTGAATTACCACTCACCCTTTCAAATTTGGAAAACATTCAACCTGTGAAGTATTTTAATTAAGTAAAATTAATTGAAAAATACTTTAAATTTGAAAACCCGCGGCCAAACCCTCTGAAAAATCCCAGTTGTCGTGAAAAACCTCTGAACTAAACCTTTAAAGCCAAATTTAAATCCACAAGAACTAAATTATGGCTTCCCTTGTTTCCTTGGACATTAGACCTATCACAACTCCCCATTTGGACCTCGACCACCCTCCCTTGGCTGACATGGATTTCCAAATTAAGGATACATCTACCCAAACCCTCCTGCTTACAATCCATTGTTCAAGTAAGGACAGATACCTCAACCATGCTAATGATATTGGCCTTTTGGAGTCAAATTTTCCCAAATACCAGTTCCCAAAGGTACATGTTTTCCCTGAAATTGTCCACCAGTTCCATTATTGCTACATTCCCAGCCCGAGAGCTATTATTTCCTTTGACCAAAAGATTCTGTTCACCATTACAGCTGATTCCATTAATGAAATATTGCAAATCCAACCAGGTCAAAACATAACCCCACTCTCCATTGGGGATTTGCTAGACCAGTAGTCCAAGTTGAGTCTATCCAAGTTGGCCCAAATATTCCAGACATTTATTGTAGAAGAGTGGTATATTCCCAAAGATCGCCCTCCATATGTTTCTGCCATGTTCTTCGAAAGGGGCAAACAAATCATCACCATGATATTATGTGTTCTTGGCTACACAATCAATGAATTTGTTGATGAACTTGTCCTGGCCTTCATGTCAATTTATACCCCAGGACAACCTCTTGTTGTTTTGTACAATTATGTTGAGTTCATAGATGAGAGAATGCATGAAAAGTTCACTAGGATGCACAATGAGAGAGTTTTTAAATACTCATTTGTCCTCTACCATATATTCCTTTACTATCAACCAAATAGATTTCCTTTTGCCCTTCAGAAGCTGGATACTAAAGGTCAGCCCAGGTCTGTCATTTTTTGGACACCACTGTTACATAAGTTTCAGTCACCATATACCTATTCAGATTTCATAGATTCTTTTGTTCATCTAGTCATGACTATGCTGACAGGAAGCCCTCCACCCAAGATAAGTCCAGAGATCAAAAGGGTCCTTCAGTTGTCTAAACAAAGCAAAGTGGGAGATTGGTACCTTTACAAAAACCACACAGAGATAAGAATTTATGGTTGCCTTCTTGCACCATATAAACTACCCAAATACCTCCCCATGAGGTTATTTTCTCTAGAGTACTATAGACAAGTAATGAACTCTGATGAGATAAATTTTGTCTCGACCAAGAAAAGATCACAATTCAAAGTAAAAAACCAGTTAGCTCCCTTCATCTGCAAATCTAGAGAGGCATGGGAGGAGGCAGACCAAATTTTGTAGCAAATGAAGTTCCAAAAGATTTTCATGTGGAGGTATGACCCTTAAGAATTTATGACCAAATTGAGAAAGAAGGTCAAGTTGGGACCTTATATTCACCACCCCATACCATAGATAGAAAGATATGCCAATCAATTTGAGTGGGGGGAAATAGTCTTGTAGACAGACACAATACAAAGGTAGATGTAGAGAATACCTTATGTGACTTAGAAAGAAAACTTGATAAGAGCTCATTTCTACAGGTACCTGAACAACAAGAAGCAACCATGAGCACTCCTCGTATCATGTAGAATCCTCAGAATGAGGAAAAGAACCCCAAAATGACCGAGGAGCAACCCTCAAGTTCAGGAATGGGCACATCAAATATATAATATGAGACCAGTCAGAGCAAAAGACCTAGGCTAAATCCTATTTCAGAGTAGGAAGACAGGGAAGGCTCAGTAGAAATAACTGATACTGAGCTGGACAGAAGTAAAGGCACAGCTCCATCTGAGGAAACACAGGGCCCATCCACATCGTAGACCCAGATTTTGGAAAGGTAGCTAACTGTAGAAGTATCCTCATTCAGTAGGCCCGCAGTAGGCCCGCTGATAAGGATAAGGATATAAAAGATAGATATAAAGAGATCAAGATGAGAAATGAGAAACTAAAAGCCCTAACTTATGCTCAGTATCTCAAACTCACACCTACTAATTAGACCAGGTTGATGTTGTAGGTTTTAACCCTGTACAGAAATTACCTGCATACGAATTCTTAAACAAAGAAAATAAACAATGCGAGAGCATAACCCATAAAACACATATGCACAAAGATTTTTCCCTGGATCCCAAAAACGGTACTACCAGCTTGATTTTTCATTATGTTCCTTTCAATGTTACAATACATATTTATACATGCCGAAGCATCCAATACCATGGACCGAAAAACCATCGCGTCCAATACCATGTGCGAAAATCATGCACAAAACCATAGGTAGGTTCGCCCAACCTAATATAGGGTCCAAAACCCTATGTGGGTTAATATAGGGTCCAAAACCATAGGTAGGTTCGCCCTACGTGGGTTAGTCGTGGAAAGAATATAACACAACCCAACAATCTCCCACTTGTTGTTTTCTTTCCACAGGGGGCCACAGGAGAGCTTAGTCATTTTTCCAGCCCTAAAACACCCATTGTTTCTCTACACCAAGAGAACTTCTCAGAGCTCACAGATTTTGTCAATGCATCTGCAGTATTCTTCAAAGTGTCCACCTTTACCAGCAACACCTTTTTGTCTTCTATCATATCCCTCACAAAGTGATACTGAACATCAATGTGCTTTGTCTTTGAATGATAAGCAGGGTTCTTTGCCAAGAAAATTGCACTTTGGCTGTCACAGTCTATTCTTATAGCTCCCTGTACTAACCCCATACTTGAACACAATCTCTGCAACCAAACTGCTTCCTTGCTTGCATGAGTGGCTGCCATGTATTCTGCCTCTGTAGTTGATAGTGCCACTACAGATTGTTTCTTACTCATCCAACTGACTGCACCTCCAAATAGGTTAAACACATACCCACTTGTAGATCTTCTCTGATCCAGATCTCCAGCCCAGTCTGCATCAACAAAACCATGAATATCCAACACTCTGTCCAATCCTGGTCTTCCTTGGTAGCACAAACCATAATCACTAGTGCCACGCAAATACCTGAAAACCCGCTTCACTGCTGTCCAGTGCTCCTTCCCAGGTTTTGACATAAACCTGCTTAATACTCCCACTGCATGTGCAATGTCTGGTCTAGTACAGACCATTGCATACATCAGGCTACCTACTGCACTTGCATATGGAACACGGGACATGTCCTCTTCCTCTTCTTGTGTCTTGGGACACTGTTCAGCAGATAACCTCACACCTACAGGAATAGGAACCTTCACCGGTTTACTATCCTGCATATTAAACCTCTGCAGTATTGTCTCGACATACTTCCTCTGGTTTAACCAGAGCTTCCTCTTTGCCCGATCTATTTTAATTTCCATGCCCAAAATATAGTTTGCAGCACCAAGATCTTTCATGTCAAATTTGGAGGACAATTGGGTCTTCAAATCCTGGATAATTTCTTTGTCATTTCCAACCAACAACATATCATCCACATACAAGACCAGATAAATAACACGGTCACCAATTAATTTAAAATACACACAATGATCTGCTTTGCTTCTGGTGAAGCCAAGTCCCCGTATAAATGTATCAAATTTCTGATACCACATCCTTGGTGACTGTTTTAACCCATACAGAGACTTCTTTAACTTGCATACCAGTTCTTTCTTACCCTTCACCGCAAAGCCTTCAGGTTGCCTCATGTAGATTTCCTCTTCCAACTCCCCATGAAGAAATGTTGTCTTCACATCCATCTGTTCTACCTCAAAATCAAAAGCAGCAGCAACAGATAAAAGTAATCTAATAGAAGCTACCTTGGCAACAGGAGAAAAAATATCACCAAAATCAATTCCCGGCACCTGGGAATAACCTTTTGCTACCAACCGAACTTTGTATTTCTCCACCTTTCCTTCTGCATTAGTCTTCTTCTTGAACACCCATTTGCTGCCAATGGGTTTCCTTCCAGCCGGCAACTCTACCAGATCCCAAGCCTCATTTTTGTGCAAAGATGCCATTTCATCAACCATGGCCTCTTTCCAGAGTTTTCCATCCTCTGAATCCACTGCTTCCTTCACAGTTCTGGGATCATCATCAGTAACAGACAAAGCAAAATTTGAACTGAAAGTGGATGGACTATACCTTTCTGGCTGCCTTCTTTCTCGACCTAATCTTCTCACAGCCGGAGTTTGTGGCTCTTCATCTTCTGATTCATCCTCTGCTGCAGAGTCTGATTCTTCCTCCTTTGGCTCAAACTCTATCTTCTCAGGTTCCTTTGGTTGGACTTCAGATTGAATAACATCTTTTACCTCTCTGAACACCACATCTCGGCTGTACACAACCTTCCGTGTGACTGGGTTCCAAAGCTTATAACCCTTTAAACCATCCTTATACCCAATAAAGATGCACTTTTCAGATTTACTATCCAACTTGGTTCATTTCTCCTTTGGAACATGTACATATGCATCACATCCAAATACCCTCAGATGTGAAAGAGAGTGTTTCTTACCAGTCCATACTTCTTGTGGAGTCTTATCCTCCAACGCTGATGAGGGTGATCTGTTGATCAGGTAACGTGCAGTATCCACCGCCTCTGCCCAGAATTCCTGTCTTAACCCGGCACCACTGAGCATGCTTCTTGCCCTTTCCATCAACGTCTTGTTCATTCTTTCTGCGACTCCATTTTGCTGAGGTGTATATGGAGTAGTCTTCTGCCGTGCTATACCACACTTCTTACAAAATTCTTCAAATTCCTTCCTGCAAAATTCTCCACCATTATCTGTCCTCAGCACCTTTATCTTCTTCTCTGTCTGATTTTCCACCAGAGCCTTAAATTCTTTAAACCTGTCAAAGACTTTAGATTTCTTCTTAAGGAAATATATCCATGTATTCCTTGAGAAGTCATCTATGAATGATACATAGTACACAGACTTACCCAGTGATGGAACCTTCACAGGTCCAAACACATCACTGTGCACAAGCTCTAATATCTGTTTCGTCCTCTTACCACCAGAGGGGAAACTCACTCGATTCTGCTTCCCATACACACAATTTTCACAGAAATCAAAATCCAGAGAGCTATCATTCATACCTTCTACCATACCTTTACCATGAAGTATTCGAAGGCCCTTCTTTCCAATATGTCCAAGCCTTTGATGCCACAACATGGTCTTCTCTCCAGAGACCACTAGATTTTCTACTCCATTTTCAGGAACCATAGAACTATTGCACCCATCAACAACAGTGCTACCTTGCAGCTTGTACAGAGTTCCAATCCGAACTCCCCGCATCAATATCAGTGCTCCTCGAACCATCTTGCAGGTATCTTTCTTGAACACCGTCTTTACACCTGCATCATCCAACATGCTTACAGAAATTAGATTTCTGGCCAATGCAGGAATATGTAGAACACCCGGAAGTGTTCTAACCCTTCCACCTTGCAACTTCAACTTTACTTTTCCCCGACCAATGATTCTAGCCTTCCTATCATCTCCTAAGAAGACATCACCACCATCGTATTTCTCATACTCGCAGAACCACTCTCTATGGGGAGTGAAGTGAAAGGATGCACCTGAGTCAATCAACCATGCCTCATGATCTGCATGTGTACTTGAAGAAGCCAAGTACACATCCCCACCTTCATCTGAGGTGGTTTTCGCCTCTGCAGAAGGAGCATCATCAGATCCCTTTCCTTTATCAGGAGCTTTAGATTTACAATCCCTTCTGAAGTGCCCTTCCTTTCCGCATTTCCAGCACACCACCTTTGTAGGTTTTCCTGGAGATTTAGATCTCCCTCTAGATTTAGATCTACCACTCGATGACTTATTTTTGTTTCTGTTCTGGGACCGTCCTCATACAGACAAGGCATCACCATTCTGGTTGTCCATATTCTTCCGTCTCATCTCCTCCGTTAGCAAGGCTGAGACTATTTCATCAAACTGCAAAGCAGTTGCATTGCTACCTATTGTAATAACCAGACTATCCCACGAATCTGGTAGAGAACACAATAGACTGATGCACTTATCTTCATTTGAAATTTTAATATCAACAGATAATAATTGACTTACCACAGTATTAAACGCATTCAGATGCTCTGTCACCGAGTCTCCATCTTTCATCCTCAGGTTATACAGCTTTTTCCGCAGGAACAGTTTATTCACCAGAGACTTAGATTGGTACAAAGTCCCTAACTTGACCCACAAAGCCTTTGCCGTAGCTTCCCCTGATACATTCAGCAATACTGAATCTGAGACACACAATCGTATTGTGCTCTTTGCCTTCCGATCCAATTTCTTCCATTCTTCATCGGTCACTCCTGATGGTTTAGTACCTGGATCTACCGCGATCCACTGATCTTTATCGACCAACAGATCCTCCATCTTGAGTTTGCACAACTCAAAACTCTGACCATTGAACTTCTCAATCTCGATCTTTCCACTACTTGCCATCTTCTTTCACCACCAGAATCGATCTCGCAGATCTCCCACTGAACAAGGTCTACCACAGGCCTGAGCGAAACCCCTCAGCAACAAAGGCATCCCCTTGAAGCCAAAACAGCTCTGATACCAAATGTAGGTTTTAACCCTGTACAAAAATTACCTGCATACGAATTCTTAAACAAAGAAAATAAACAATGCGAGAGCATAACCCATAAAACACATATGCACAGAGATTTTTCCCTGGATCCCAATACATATTTATACATGCCGAAGCATCCAATACCATGGACCGAAAAACCATCGCGTCCAATACCATGTGCGAAAATCATGCACAAAACCATAGGTAGGTTCGCCCACCCAACAGATGTCTACTTTCAACATCAAAGAAGGAAAAATACAAATGTCCTTCATAAAACCAACTGCACAATAGCCAAGGACATCAATAGATTACAAGAGAATTGATTTTGAAGTGATGGCAAGGGATATTCATCCCATAGACCAAATTTAGTTTCATAAATAGGCTGAAGAAATGGTTTACTCCACCCTTACAGGTAAAGCCATAGATGCCCATCAACTATAGAATTCATTGACCAACATCTCAGCTCAATATCAGTTAGAGAAGGCCTCCTCACAGTCTAAGGATACTAGAATCAAGTCTTTGGAAGGCTGTGTGATTGAATTGGGACATGATCCCAAATACATTAAAACCACTGAGTAGCTGATTAAGAAAAAGAACGATGACATTGCAACAATGAAAAAAAATTGAAGATACCTCAGTTGTAGCATCCCCAAACACTGGAAGTTTTGGATAACCAGACTAGACATGAAGAATTAATGGACCTAGTCCTAAAATTGAATGATCAATTAAGGGAGACAGAGAAGAAATTAGACACTTTAATTCAATTGAAGTAAAGTGATATTGCCACTATGTTTTCAAATGTCATCCCAATAGTCTCAACAATAGTCCCTTCCACATTGGTAGCCTCATTGGCTCCCACAGCCCATATGCCTACAACACAACCAGTTTCAATGGAATCTACATCAGTAGCAGGTGCATCAGTTGAAGAAGCAACGAATTTGGTCAGTGCCATGGAGGAAATGTCCATACATGCTATAGAGATGAATAAGTTGAAGGAAAAAATGACAAGATTGGAAACAGATTGCAAGCTTGCCAAGATCATGCACAAGGAGGAAGTGCAAAAAGCTACCAAAATGAATGAAAGATTAAAGGCCAGGGAGAAATATATAGCACTAAAGGAACCCCTTGGGCAAGCCAAGGAACTATTATGGGACAATATCATTGACTATGTCAATTATATTTGGCCATCCATTCAAGTGATTTTTGAACAGATAGATCTGATAAAGATAGCTACAAAAGTTATCCAAAAAATCATGGAAGAACTAGGAGACATGCCTAAAGATGCTACCAGAATTATACACTTCCTCAACAGTAAAAAAAAGTATGAACTTCAGGAATTGGATATAGAGGATAGGACAGAAATAATTTTGGAGGTAAGAAAGGTCCTTTCCAATAGAACCTAATGTTAAACTTGGAGGACAAGTGTCAAAATATGCAGGTAGAAGTTGATAGATTTATGACCAAGTTTCAAATTTTGAGAGAGAAAGGGTTACCCAGTCCCTTGGTCATAAATGAAATCTCATGACACAACAGGATTATGACAACAAAATCAGAGACCTAGCTAAAGAATAGGCCAGCACATCATCAATAAAGGCATTGCCAACAGGTAAAGCTTTTTACCAGACATTTGAAAGCCTGTTTTTCCTCTAGCATGAGGTGAAACACCTATTCATCACTAGGCCTACTTTTGCTAAGTACACCGAGGCAGATGAGATATATAGGAGGATGTTGAAAATCAAGTTACCTCATGCTGAATTATGGGCCAAATTCACTGATTTACTATAGTAAAATGTAGTAAAAAGGTTAATGTACAGTCAACGGGTAAAGGTTAAAGGCAGTTCAGCATGATTAAAGAGTACCAGTGTCAAAGTGTATTAGATGAAAGCTAAAAGTGAATGCAGCTTCCAGTGTAAAAAACCAAACAGCAAGGCAGCATAAAATGCTAGAAACCCAACTATAAAAGCTAGCAACACCAAAATACTAGGGACAACATGAAGCAGTTAAATAGTTGTCTCTACCTTCTAGCAAGAAGATATTTTTATTTCCTAGATTAAATCTCAAGTTAGTTTGGGATATTTTGTAATAAAATTTTGTATAAATACTTCACAATTCGAAGTATGTAGGGTGGATTCTTAGACATTTCTATAGGCTTCTTGATCAGAAGACTATAAAGCTATTGTATCATTGATTGGGTCAGCAAGCTGGATTGATGAAAAAAGACAAGATATTTCACAGGATTCATGTGTGAAGCAAAGCACAAACAAGTATTTTCTCATGTTGTTGTTATCTTTCTTAAAGTTTTTCCACAATATTTAATGTATTTCTGAATCTGAATGCTATAACTGGAATAATATCTCAGATTTTTTTTTATTACACTATGTTTTAACAATTAGGCATTTAAATGTTTTCAACTGATATCTAAGTTAAGGAATTCTTAATTGCTCCTTAGTTTAGGTTGTTTCTTGCTAATCCATATCAAAGGATTCTTAATTTCCCTTTGCTTCGATTACCCTCTATTCCTACTTTATATCTCGGTCTTAGAATTCTTAATTGATCTATCACCACGATTAAAACCATTTCACCCTCTTGTTCCAAAGACCTGAACTTTGCTAGCTAACCCTCTGAACATTCCCTTTAGTGAGTTGATCTAGTCCAACTAGCCTTCTGTTGACTCCATAGCCCAATGGTATAAAGACATCATTCTATCCATCTGTTTTAAGGATCCCACCATCCAATCTTCAATACAAATCAAAAACCTCTCTAAACATTCATAACTAGTCTAAAATCCCAGCAAACAAAGATAAATCACATAGAGAGCCCTCTCTAAGCCTAGGTTGGCTAAAGCCTATGCCCAAAAGTTGGTTTGTGGTTACCTCGGTCATTTTCTTTCTTCTAATAACTTTTAGAGAAAATTCTGAGTGATAACAAAACCCCCCTGTAGGATTTAGCAGTCAAGGATCCATAGTGATTCCCCATTGCTACTGGTGAGATAGCCTATCATTAGGGCATACAAGCTTCAAGGCATCATAAGGCTCTGATCTTGCACCTAGATAGCTTGCTGATGTCTATGGGCCAAGATTTTTGAAAGGAGGGCCTTAAGAAATCCCACATTAGTCCAACATGAGCAGTCCAGATTTAACTGAAAACAAAATTTCATTGAGAGAACCTACTGACCTGTAATTTTAATGAGCCTAGGGCAGTCCATGCTTGCTAGATTTCAATTTACAGAGTCTGAAATACTTGGAAAATAAGACTCCAAGGGGTTCCTTTTCCGTAATTAGTCCATTGGGCCCAGCAAAAGGAGTAAACCTATAACCAATAGACATTCCTCTCACGTTTTACCGAGCACAAGGAGGGACAAAGTGAGCTCATTGCGTCAGTAGGAAATCAAGAAGAGATAGTGAAAGGAATGATCCCTTCTCTCACCACCTCCAGCTCTCTTTTCTTGACATTTTCTTCCACAAATTCCTCCTTAGATTAGGGTTTTTGATATAACTTGAGTCTGTGCCCATTCACCAAGAAGGTAACATTCCCATCATCAATGGTTTTAACCCGAACAGATCCATTATCAAATACTTTCTCAATTTCATAGGGGCCCGACCAATGTGTTTTAAATTTTGCTTTAAAGTTCTTATATTTAGAATCATACAAAAATTCCCAGTATCCCTCTTTGAACTACTTCTTTTTAATGTATCTATTGTGCCATTTAGCCCGTTGTTGTTGAATCAATTCAGTATGTTGAAAAGCATCCTGCCTAATTTCATCCAACTCATTGAGCTGCAGGATTCTTTGCTATTGAGCTTCATCAAGGTTTATTCCCAAATCTGCTGTCATTTTAAAAGTTTTGATCTGAAATTCAATGGGTAATAAAACTTTCTTTCCATACACCAATTCATACAGGGAAAAGCAATGGCATTTCTCCATCTACTCTGGTAGGCCCACAATGCTTCAAGAAGTCAATCAGACTAATCCTTCTTATGTAATTGCACCGTCTTAGTAAGGATTGTCTCCAACACCTTATTTGTTGATTCCACCTACCAATTGGGCCGTGGATGATAAGGGGTGGACTTCCGGTGAGTAATCTAACATTTCTACATAATTCCCTGCATAAGCTTTGATACAAACTAAGTACCTTGATCAGTGGCTATTTCTCCAGGTACCCAAAATCTTACAAAAATATAAAACAAAAAAGAAAATGCACCACTATTTTCTCTGTTTCTCTAAGTATTTCTCTTTCCTCCACCCACTTTGTAACATAATCAATACAAACTAAAATATACTTCTTACCTTTGGACATAGGGTTGATGGGGCCTACAAAATCAAGAGCCCACCTCTCAAAAGGTTCTATGAGAACCTGTGGCTGTAAAGGCATCTCATCTGATTATACAGGCCTCCCTATTGTCTGACAGCTGTCACACTTCCGGACATATTCCCTTGCATCTTTGAAAAGACTTGGCCAATAGTAACCTGAGAGAAGGATCTTGTAGGCTGTTCGCTTGTCTGCGAAATATCCTCCACATAATTCATCACAACAGGCTCTCAAAATGTCATAAATCTCGTCTTCCCAGACACACCTGCGGATAATCAAATCATGTCCAGTGAAAAAAAATATCTCCCCTAATCCAATAGTAATCAACACTTTTTTAATAATTCCCATTTTTTGATTAGATGAAAAATAAGGAGGCAACTTTCCTGTAGCAAGGTAATTGGCCATGTTTGCAAACCAAGGTGTTTAACAGAAATAGAAAACAAATTTTCATCAGTTAAACTATCATTAACAGGAACATCCTCACCTGCATGCTTGAGCCTAGATAAGAAATCAGCTACCTTATTTTTCTTTCCAAGCCTATCCAATACCTTGATGTCAAATTCCTGCAGCAACAAAAGGCACCTAATAATCCTGCCATTAGTAATTGGTTTATTCATGAGATATCGAATGGCAGAGTGATTGGTGTGTACAAAAACTTCATAGCCCATGATGTAATGTCTAAACTTATTAATATCATAAATCACAACAAGGAATTCTTTTTTAGTTACTGTATAATTCAGTTCTGCAGGAGTTAAGTTTTTACTAACATAATAAATAGCATGGGTTATCGGATCTTCCTTTTGTCCCAATACTGCTCCTATGGCTAAATCAAAGGCATCAGTGGAAATATGAAAAGGCAATTTCCAATCTGGGCCTCTCAATACCGGTGTTGAAGAAAGTTTTTCCTTGAGTGTATCAAATGCAGCTTGACACTCATCATCCCAATGAAATTCAGCTTCTTTAGTCAACAATTTAAATAATGGAGAGGTTACTTTTGTAAAATTTTCAACAAACCTTCTATAGTAGCCTGCATTTCCGAGAAAACATTTCACTCCCTTTTGATTGGTTGGTGGGGGTAGCTTTGTAATGACTTCAATCTTTCCCAGATCAACTTTTATTCCTGTAGCAGAAACATGATGATCCAAAACAATACTTTCATTCATAATCATAAAACATTTTTCATTACCTAATGAGAGGTTAGTTTCTCTACATATCTACAAAAATTTCTCAAGATTATGTAAATATTCTTCAAAAGTATCACCCATGACTGTAAAGTCATCCATATAAACTTCTATGCAATCGTGCAAAAGATCAGAAAAATACCAAGGACCGCCTGCTCGAATGTGGCTGGTGCGTTGCATAGACCAAATGGTAGTACCCTATATGGATAGGTGCCCTAGGGACATGTGAAAGCAGTATTTTCCTGGTCTTTCAGAGAAATCCTAATCTGATTGTACCCGTTGAAACCATCTAGGAAGGAAAAATACTTTTATCTTGCCAAAGTGTCCAACACTTGGTCTATAAAAGGCAAGGGAAAGTGATCTTTCAAGGTGGCCTTGTTTAGTTCCCTGTAATCTACACACACTCACCGTTTACCATTCTTTTCAGGGCCAATACCCAACGGAAATACCTAGTGGCTATCCGAGATAGGATAGATGAAACCTACATTTAACAATTTATGCAATTCATCTTTCACAATTTCCCTTAAAGCAGGGTTCATCCTCTTTTGTGGTTATCTCACGGGCCTGGCTTTCTCTTCTATATAAATATGATGAATGCATGTGTCCGAGTGAATGCTTCTCATATCTGTATATTCCCAAGCAAAAGTATCCGAAATTTTTATCAATGTTTGAAATATCTTTTTTTTCCTGTTCAGGGGTTAGGGTAGAATTAATATTCAAAGGTTTTTCAGGAAAAAATTCAACCACCTTACTCCCCTATTCAGTCATGGAATATGTAGGAAATGGAGATAATAAGGCTAAATGTAATTCGGTTGCTCTACTATATTCATGAAAATCCTGCAGATTAGTAATGAGATCTAAATTATGAATATGTTGCCCTTCTTCTTGCTACAAAAAATCAAGATTAGAAATACAACAATTTATCAAATTTTCTTATGAATTTTCTTTAAGGCTCATGGCTTGGGAAATTGTCAAAACTGGTTAGACACATTCTAAATCATGCTCTTCCTCTTCAACCCAATGTGTATTTTTTGATCTCAAGAAAGGTTGAGCTGGGGGATACAAATTAATTTGCTTTGTTTTAGTCCCATGAGCGATGGTCATATTTCCAGACCTACACCCTATATAAGCATCTGCCGTGGCTAACCATGGTCTCCCCAAGATCAAAGGATGCCCTCCTAAGTTAGTTTTGGGTTGAAGAAAATAAAAATATGTAGGGTACTTCCATGAATCTAATGAGATGACAATGTCTTCTAATACCCCCTCTGGCTCTACCTTAGACCTGTTTGCTAATTCTAACATGGTATGAGTAGGTAATAAGTAAAATGTTCTTATTCTAGATAAGGTCTGCATAGTCATCACATTAATGGCTGCACCTAAATCAATTAAAGTATCTTTTATAGGTTTTCCATTGATAAAGGTGGTAACCACAAGGATTCCAGGGTCTGCATATTTTTCAGTAACAAATCCGGTAGACATTAAACTTGAAAGCTTTCCACCTACTTGAATTGTAGAGAGTTCTTTCTTTTGTCTTCTTGGCCTCTTGGTACATAGCTCCTTTATTGTTTTAGCATAGACTCGGATATATTTAATTTCTTGCATCAATGGGATCTTAATGCATACATTTCTCAATTCAAACACAAGATCAAACTCGGGTTGCTTTAGTCTCATTTCAAACCTCTCTGGAAAAGGAGGCTAGATTGTATGGGATGAGGAAGGTTCTTGTGGCCTAGAAGTAGGTTGTTCTATTGGTTCAGGTGTGGTTTCAACTTCAGGGATTTCTAGAGAGTCTTCCTCTACAGTCTCTTCAATTTTTCTAGACTGATTCACCACTTTTCCTAACATCAATTGGATTTTCGTCAGGACAAGATGAAGAAACAGATCCAACTTAGCATGTTAAATAGTTTGAGTGAAGCCTCCAACGGCTAACTAGACCAACGGCTAGTTTGACTCTAGGACCGGGATCAAAAATTATTATAATAGTTTAATTAGTAAGATTAAGGACCAAAAAAAAATATAATATATTAATGCGGGGAAAAAAGTTCAAAAATATTATTAAAAATTATAAGCTAATTAAAATATAGAAGGAAATTTAGTTGAATAAATGTCCTTAAAAGCCTAAGTAGTATATAAATTAATCTTAATATTAAAAATTATAAATTAATTAATAAATAACTGGAAAAAATAAATAAAATCAAAAGGAGGTTAGGTTAGTTAGAATAAATAAATAAATAAATTTAATTAATTAAAATATAAATAAATAAAAAAAATAAAATAAAAATAAAAATAAAAATAAAATAAAAGTAAATAAATCAGTTAAACAATAATAAATAAAATAAAATCAAAAATAAAAATAAAATAATAATAAAAATTATTATAATAGTTTAATTAGTAAGATTAAGGACAAAAAAAAAATGTATAGTATATTAAAAATTATAAGCTGATTAAAATATAGAAGGAAATTTAGTTGAATAAAGGACCTTAAAAGCCTATGTAGTATATAAATTAATCTTATTAAAAATATTAAAAATTATAAATTAATTAATAAATAACTGGAAAAATAAATAAAATCAAAAGGAGGTTAGGTTAGTTTTATATATATATAATATAAATAAATAAATAAAAAATAAATAAATAAAATTAATTAATTAATTAATTAAATAAATAAAAAATAAAATATAAATAAATTAAAATATAAATAAATAAAAATAAAATAAAAGTAAATAAATCAGTTAAACAATAATAAATAAAATAAAATTAACAATAAAAATAAAATAATAATAAATAAAGGACCTTAAATTCTAAATTAAAAGCCTATAAATTAATCTTATTTAAAAATATTATTAAAAATTAAAAATTAAATGGAAAGATAGTTATATAGAAGATCAAAAGGAGGTTAGGTTAGTTAGAAAATAGATAAAAAGTCTAGAAAGAAAGAAAAAATAATAATAATAATAATAATAATAATAATAAAAATAAATAAATAAACAAATAAATATTAAATAAATATAAATTAGTTAAACTAAATTAGTTAATAATAATAATTAGTAAATACATAAATAATAATAAATAAGTAAAATTAACCAAAAAGAATTCAATAGAAATAAATTACAAAAAAAAAAAAACCTAAAGAGGAGGGCAGAAAACCAACTAGGAAGAGAGTGCTGGGACCCAACACCTACTGATTTTCCAGCCATCTTCTCTATTGAGATTGCATGGCCTTTTTTCAATCTCAAGCGCTTCCCTAAATTTACGATGATGGAAATGCGAAACCTTAGCAATAACACTAGCCTCCTCAATACAAACATGATGATTGGTTTTTTCAGCATGTTCAGCTAAAGCGGAAGACTTAGCTCGCCTATGTTTAAGGTCCGCTGCGTGTTCGCTAATCCTTTGATTAATGGAGCGACCAGTCTCCCCAATATAGGGGATCCCACAGGAACATGGGATCAAATAAACACCTTTCATATCCTTAGGGTCGATAGGATCCTTCACAGATCTTAGGGACCTACGAATGGTGTTCAGGGGCCTAAAGGTCACCGGGATACTATGCTTCCTGAGAATCCTTCCAATTCTATCGGTGGTCCCTTGAACATACAGAAGATGGACACCTGGAATTCGTTCCTTCGGTTCCCTTTTAGTCAGAGATTTCTTAGAAGCTTTACGAAAAGCCCTCTGACCCAAGTGCCTACTATAACCATTCTCAACAAAGACATCAAGCAGATGGGATTTTTCATTCTCAAAGCTCTTTTTGTCGGAGATCCTTAGGGCTCGAGTAGCAAGGGTATTGAGAACACCCATCTTTTGAGCCGGGAAATGGTGGGAACTGGCATGAAGATACTGCTCTGTATGAGTTTTCTTACGAAAAACTCGATGGGCGAGGGATCCATCACTATTCTTAGAAATAAGAATATCAAGGAATGGAAGGCATCCATCAACTTCTTGCTCCTTAGTGAACTTAATGGCTGAGGATTGATTGTTGAGATGATCAAAGAAGAGATCAAGCTCATCCTGGCCATGAGGCCATATGACATTGGTATCATCCACATACCTTCTCCACAGCTTAGGCAAGAGCCGGGAAGAGCTAAGAGCCTTGGACTCAAAATCTTCCATAAACAGATTAGCAACAACAGGGGAAAGGGGGGAGCCCATCGCAACCCCACAGGTTTGCTCGAAGAACTCTCCTTCAAAACTGAAGAAGGTGGAAGTGAGACAGATCTCAACCAACCCGGCCGTGTCAGGATCTGTTAGGCGGTGGATCACCTCCATGGCCTCATTAATAGGGATGCAAGTGAACAGGGAGACAACATCAAAACTCACAAGAATGTCCCCAGGATCAAGCTTAATGTCCTTGAGTTCTTCAATAAAGGAAGCAGAGTCTTTTACGAATGACTCCGTCCGACCAACCAAGGGTTTAAGCTTCAACGCAAGAAACTTCGCAAGAAGGTAGGTAGGACCCCCAATGGTGTTGACGATGGGCCTTAAGGGGGCTCCTTCCTTGTGAATCTTGGGGAGACCATAGATTCTAGGAGTAATAGGGTTGCTTTCAATGAGCTTATGGTGCAAGGAACTTAATGAGCCAATGGATTTAATGGCCAAAGCCACATTTCTAGCAACCTTCTTCAAAGGATTTTTAGGAAGCTTTTTGTAGCTACCACTATTATGAAGATGATCCAACATCTTGCTGCGGTAATCAACCCTGTTAAGAATGACGGCAGCACCACCCTTGTCTGCCTTAAGAACAATGATATCTTTGTTCTGGTTTAAGGATCTGAGAGCTAGATATTCATCCTTGCTAAGGTTACTCTTAGGCGGCCTAGCCTTTCTCAAGGCAACTGCACAATCCTGCCTAATAGTATCCTTGATCCTATCAGGTAAACCTCTGATCCCAAACTCAATATCACAAATAATATCTTCCACAGGAATTTTTCTAGGGGCTAAGGCAAAATTTAAACCCTTGCCCAGAACCTTGAAAACAGAAGGGGGAAAAACGAAACTAGAAAGATTTATAACCCTATTTCTAGAAAGAGAAGAAAGATTATTACTACCAGAAGTCCTATTATTCTTATTAACAGGGTTGATTACCGCAACAAGATGTTGGATCATCTTCATAACAGTGGTAGCTACAAAAAGCTTCCTAAAAATCCTTTGAAGAAGGTTGCTAGAAATGTGGCTTTGGCCATTAAATCCATTGGCTCATTAAGTTCCTTGCACCATAAGCTCATTGAAAGCAACCCTATTACTCCTAGAATCTATGGTCTCCCCAAGATTCACAAGGAAGGAGCCCCCTTAAGGCCCATCGTCAACACCATTGGGGGTCCTACCTACCTTCTTGCGAAGTTTCTTGCGTTGAAGCTTAAACCCTTGGTTGGTCGGACTGAGTCATTCGTAAAAGACTCTGCTTCCTTTATTGAAGAACTCAAGGACATTAAGCTTGATCCTGGGGACATTCTTGTGAGTTTTGATGTTGTCTCCCTGTTCACTTGCATCCCTATTAATGAGGCCATGGAGGTGATCCACCGCCTAACAGATCCTGACACGGCCGGGTTGGTTAAGATCTGTCTCACTTCCACCTTCTTCAGTTTTGAAGGAGAGTTCTTTGAGCAAACCTGTGGGGTTGCGATGGGCTCCGTCCTTTCCCCTATTGTTGCTAATTTGTTTATGGAAGATTTTGAGTCCAAGGCTCTTAGCTCTTCCCGGCTCTTGCCTAAGCTGTGGAGAAGGTATGTGGATGATACCAATGTCATATGGCCTCATGGCCAGGATGAGCTTGATCTCTTCTTTGATCATCTCAACAATCAATCCTCAGCCATTAAGTTCACTAAGGAGCAAGAAGTTGATGGATGCCTTCCATTCCTTGATATTCTTATTTCTAAGAATAGTGATGGATCCCTCGCCCATCGAGTTTTTCGTAAGAAAACTCATACAGAGCAGTATCTTCATGCCAGTTCCCACCATTTCCCGGCTCAAAAAATGGGTGTTCTCAATACCCTTGCTACTCGAGCCCTAAGGATCTCCGACAAAAAGAGCTTTGAGAATGAAAAATCCCATCTGCTTGATGTCTTTGTTGAGAATGGTTATAGTAGGCACTTGGGTTAGAGGGCTTTTCGTAAAGCTTCTAAGAAATCTCTGACTAAAAGGGAACCGAAGGAACGAATTCCAGGTGTCCATCTTCCGTATGTTCAAGGGACCACCGATAGAATTGGAAGGATTCTCAGGAAGCATAGTATCCCTGTGACCTTTAGGCCCCTGAACACCATTCGTAGGTCCCTAAGATCTGTGAAGGATCCTATCGACCCTAAGGATATGAAAGGTGTTTATTTGATCCCATGTTCCTGTGGGATCCCCTATATTGGGGAGACTGGTCGCTCCATTAATCAAAGGATTAGCGAACACGCAGCGGACCTTAAACATAGGCGAGCTAAGTCTTCCGCTTTAGCTGAACATGCTGAAAAAACCAATCATCATGTTTGTATTGAGGAGGCTAGTGTTATTGCTAAGGTTTCGCATTTCCATCATCGTAAATTTAGGGAAGCGCTTGAGATTGAAAAAAGGCCATGCAATCTCAATAGAGAAGATGGCTGGAAAATCAGTAGGTGTTGGGTCCGAACACTCTCTTCCTAGTTGGTTTTCTGCCCTCCTCTTTAGGATTTTTTTTTTTTTGTATTTTATTTCTATTGAATTCTTTTTGGTTAATTTTACTTATTTATTATTATTTATGTATTTACTAATTATTATTAACTAATTTAGTTTAACTAATTTATATTTATTTAATATTTATTCATTTATTTATTTTATTATTATTATTATTATTATTTTCTTTCTTTCTTTCTAGACTTTTTATCTATTTTCTAACTAACATAACCTCCTTTTGATCTTCTATATAACTATCTTTCCATTTAATTTTTAATTTTTAATAATATTTTTAAATAAGATTAATTTATAGGCTTTTAATTTAGAATTTAAGGTCCTTTATTTATTATTATTTTATTTTTATTGTTAATTTTATTTTATTTATTATTGTTTAACTGATTTATTTACTTTTATTTTATTTTTATTTATTTATATTTTAATTTATTTATATTTTATTTTTTATTTATTTAATTAATTAATTAATTAATTTTATTTATTTATTTTTTATTTATTTATTTATTTATTTATATTATATATATATATATATATATATATATATATAGATATATATAACTAACCTAACCTCCTTTTGATTTTATTTATTTTTTCCAGTTATTTATTAATTAATTTATAATTTTTAATATTTTTAATAAGATTAATTTATATACTACTTAGGCTTTTAAGGTCCTTTATTCAACTAAATTTCCTTCTATATTTTAATCAGCTTATAATTTTTAATATATTATACATTTTTTTTTTGGTTCTTAATCTTACTAATTAAACTATTATAATAATTTTTATTATTATTTTAATTTTATTGTTGATTTTATTTTATTTATTATTGTTTAACTGATTTATTTACTTTTATTTTATTTTTATTTTTATTTTTATTTTATTTATTTATTTATATTTTAATTTATATAATTTAATTTAATTAATTAATTTATTTATTTTTTCTAACTAACCTAACCTCCTTTTGATTTTATTTATTTTTTCCAGTTATTTATTAATTAATTTATAATTTTTAATATTAAGATTAATTTATATACTACTTAGGCTTTTAAGGTCCTTTATTCAACTAAATTTCCTTCTATATTTTAATTAGCTTATAATTTTTAATAATATTTTTGAACTTTTTTCCCCGCATTAATATATTATATATTTTTTTGGTCCTTAATCTTACTAATTAAACTATTATAATAATTTTTGATCCCGGTCCTAGAGTCAAACTAGCCGTTGGTCTAGTTAGCCGTTGGAGGCTCCGCTCAAACTATTTAACATGCTAAGCTGGATCTGTTTCTTCATCTTGTCTTGACGATGAACCACACTTGTTGGTTCGAAACTCGTCGACAAATGGTTTTCCATGTGATTTTCACCGAAGAATCTCTCTCTTACTTGATATTGATCACTGAAGCCTAAACTCTATTATCAATTGGATTTCCTGTAGCGACACAAGAAATTCTTGTAACATGGGAACATAAATTTCCTACAGTGACTATGGTGCAATACAGTAGGTAGGAAAAGTGGGACAAGTGACCAATCCAATGTTGTGAGCATATTGGATGGTTTATTATTGGGGTTAGACACTAGCAGGGTAAGAAGTTGCATAGGACGAGGTTGATTTGGTGGGGCAGGCAACTGAAGTTGCTGTTGCTGAGGTTGAATCATTTGTTGTTGTGTAGGCTATGGAGGATAAAAGTTTTGAGAAGAAAAATTCTGAGTGGTAGGGTAAGAAAATTTCCCCTGCCAAGGTTGTTGTGGAGGCTAGGTCTGCCAGGGCATTGGAATATTCCACATCTGATTTTGATTATAAGGAACTTGAAAATGCGACTGAGCCATACTTGCAGCACGTGGTTGCCATGGTCTTTGAGGTGCCATTGCATAAAGTGCATTGACAACTCCTTTATCTAATAGATATGTTTCTTTGATTTCAAGAAGCGAAGGCCATTGATTAATGGAGTGTTCTGCTTCACAGATTCAACATATCTCTATGCTATCTAAAGGACATTCCCTCAAGGTATGCTTCTTCTTTCATTTCGAATAGAACACGGCTAGGGATTTTTCCAGTTCCTATTTTTCCTGTTTCTTCTTAACCTGCAAAACATCTAATTGAGAAGATAATGTGCTAAGAATATTAGTCTTAAAATTTTCTAATAAATTGCCCATTTCAGCTTTGGTTACTCCAATTCCAGTGACTGACTTGACAACCCTGGAAGCAGTATCTCTTGTTCCTCCGCAAAATTTATAATTTCCTCTTAAATATCGAGAAAATATCTCACATACTTCATCATAGCCCAGCTTTGATATGTCACCTCCTCCCATCAGATTCAAAATCTCCAGATATTCTGGTTTGATTGCTCTGAGAAAACGTGTTCTTTTAGTATCCTTGCTAAGTTTGTTCATTTTAGACCTCTGTAGATTATACTGAAATCTCTCCACCAAGTCCTCAAGGCTCTACCCCTCCTTCTGAGTCATGCCAAATATCTCTTCTCTAAGGTCCCTAGTCTTGCAATAATCTTGATACTTTCTTAAGAATACCTTTTTCATTTCCTCCCAAGTTGTAATGGAGTTTGAAGCCAACCCCATGAACCACCTGAGAGTCACATCCTTCAATGTTGCAGGAAACAACTTCAGCTTCTGAGCATTGGAAGAATAGTCATAGCTCCTGCATAACACATCAAATTCGAATAGAAAGGCATCAGGATCTTCACTGGGAACCCCACGAAAGTTAGGCAAGGCTGAAGGAGGAATATTCTTCATCTGAGTAGCTCCACCAGCCTCCCTGATAGGGAATTCGAATGTGACCAGTTCTTCTTCCTTCTCATCGTATCCATCTATGTGACCAGTCCCCTCTTCATGGGCCATTCTGGACCAAAATGAAGTGGGGGCTTTGTAGACTGCAAATCCTATAGAATCAATGGTTTGGATTTCTGGTTCTTGAATAGGATTGCCAAGGAATTCCTTTTCAGGTTGACCACTGAGTAGAGATGTTGTTTTCCTTGTGACAGGAGATTCAAAATGGGCAGCAATAGAATATTTTCCTGCAAAAGCTGCTACAGTAGAAGTGGGAATATGTTATGGGCTCTTTTTAGGACCACAGACCTGTTGACCAAACTCTTATTCTTTTGTTGCCATATTTCTTGCCGAATTCTTTTTCCTCGCCAATGTATTAATAAATGAAGTGGTGCTCACACCACCACAAAAGACATTTGTAGATTTTGGATCCAATCATCTACTATGAAAACAAATTCAAAAGAAACTACTTACCAAAAAATCAGGACATGGCTTTGGTGAATTTCTGACCTCCTTCAGGGCATGGGCTTTGCCCTTCGTCATACCACTTTGACTTCCCCAGTCCTGAAAAATTCCAAACATGCATGTAATAAAAAACACTTTAGTATTATCCCTTTAGCACCTCCTTGGCAATGACGCCAAAATGTTGAGTCAAATTATAGCATTATAATTTGATTAAACATAAATCATCAACTTGGGCAGGTAAGCTTGTGAGATGCATGCAAAGTATATGCAGGCCTAATATTGTAAGTGTTGATTAATCTAACTAACCAATCATACAAAACCAATGACTCTTTCCTGCATCAATCACTTAGCAGAAAAGGCTATAGAGTGGATAAAAATTCCCTCTACAACTCTTAAAATTGTTGATGATGATTAGGAAAAGATATAGAAATCAACTTACAACAAATTCAGAAATTCAATCAACATGAGAAATCAAATCTTCATTAACTGAATTCCACACATGAACAGGAAACTAATTCAATTAATCTAGTGTTGCTGATATATATTCAAAAGAGTACATTAGCTGTAAAAATGAATTATTGCTACATAACATAAATAAAATACATAAAGACTAAACTATGGGAGTTGTGAGCAAAGGGGGCCCTCCCTTACTCACAACCCCTTCAAATTAGAAGAGCTTTCTCACTGCAATGGACAGAACATATATCTTTATATTAATTTGAAAATACAGTGGAGTGCAATCTGATAAACATGCAGTGCTGAAACCAACCTAACACTCTAACAACCCCTATCATCAAAACTAGGACATAATTTATACATTTACAAAGCCCATATATGGCTCAAAATAAAGGAGACTACTAATCTAAGCCATCAGCTAACAGATCTATTACAATATATCATTTTTAGCCATACTGGGTCTAATCCATGACTGAAAGCATGGATTAGATGAAACTTGTTACATGGTTGTAGTTGTTCCTCCAAACGGCCAACGAGAGAAGACTTTTGAATCTGGGAGTGTTGTTGGCAGATCTGAGAAGGCCAATAGGATAGCAACCATATGTGATATATTCCCCACAAAACCCATGTTCCCATTGGACTTAGATATTCATGGAACATGGCTAACCGTTGATGTTGCTGCAAAAAATCTGTACAATTACATGAAATTTGCAACTACAAGAAATCTAGAGTTTTTTTTTCAGGAAATAAGATCACACAGTTGTCTGTAGGAATTATGGGCATGCTTCTGAATCAAAGAAAACCTTCACATGAACTCGAGATTTAGCTGGAATGGTAATAAAATAATGAAAAGCTAGCTAAGGAATACTCAAAGTTAAGGTAAAATATGCCTTTTAGTATTAATTTGCATACCTTTAGCCTACGACAGCTTTTTGGAAAAAACACAAGTATTATAACCGAGATAGGCATAGTAGGGGTTAAAGATAGTCAAAGTGGGAGAGTGAAAGTATAGAAAAAGGTGTCAAAATTGGGCAAAACCAAGCCCCAACAGTCCACACACTCAATGGCTTTGTCATAACAATCCACCTTGGTCCTCTGAAGGTATAACTAATCCATGCCTAACAACATACTGTATGATCCCAACAGTAATACAATCAAATGTGTTGTGGAAGGCATACCATTCAAATCAAATGCACAAGCTCTTACCCAATGATGAACTCACTTATTTGTACCTATAGCCAATTGCACTAACTAAGATTCTGCATGCACTTCTTTATTCAAACCACACTTATCCAACAAGTCAACACTAACATAACTATAATTAGATCTAGGGTCAATCAAAATAGAAATATCTTGATCATAAAGCTTACCATCTATCTCAATGATCGATGCCTGATGGTCTACCTGTTTTTTATCAAATGCTGCATAGATACAAGGAATGCTCTTACCAACATCCCCAACATTTTGTGCCTCATGTGAAATATATATCTGAGGTCTACCACTCTAATTCTATGGACAATCTCTCTTAAGTTGCTCCTTACCGCATGTCCAACACTCCAACTAACCAGTACCCTCACCGCTATGTTAATGTTGTGACCCATGTCCCTGTCTAGCTACATTGAACCTCTTTTGTGGTGCCACATTTTCTTTCTCATCTGCATCTTGAGGCCTTTCTTTTTTCGGCTGCCATTTACCTTTACATTTGTCATTCCCTTTTCACCCTTGTTGAGATTCATTCTTACGCTTTGATTGTTCATAACAATTTTTCAATTTCTCAATAACTTCCTCAAGTTATCGAGGCTCATCATACTCAATCCGATCTCTAAATGCTAATGGAAAACCCCCAACAAATCATTGAACTTTAGCCTTCTCATATTTAAGATGTGGTACATACCTTAATAGCTCCATGAACTTAGTAGTGTACTCTTCATTTGTCATTGATCCCATCTTTAGCTCATATAATTCTTTTTCCTTACTGTCGTCGTACCTTTCTGACAAATCATTTTTCTTGAAAAGCCTCTTGAACTCGTGCCAACTAAAGTCCTCCTTCCTAACGTCTCTAACCCGCTTTACATCTTCCCGCCAGATGTATGCTTTACCTCTCAATCAGAAGATAGTTATTCTGGTCTTCATATTATCTATGTACTCATGCAACTCAAAGAACTTCTTCATCCCAAGTATCTGAGCCTCTACATCTTATGTCTTCTTCACATCTCCATCAAAGTAGGTGGATTTTCTTTCCTAAAATTATCTGGAATGTATCCCATATCACTCCTCCTACAAGGATGATAACAATTATGATCATGATGCCTGTTAGAACCAGAACTAGAATAATACTTGTATCCATCACCTCTCCTATCTGGAGTATCCAACAATCTACCATCTCTAACCGTGTCATATTTATCCAACTTATGACCACCATGAGACCTACTGCCATATGCCCCATTAGTTATGTCCTCCTATCCATGGCTGATCCGAAGTGGCCTTTGTCGCTACAATTCTGACAAACTTTGAAGGAGTATCACACTAACCTCTACTTGTTTCTCTTGTTCTTACATGATTTTTTCGTTTTCCACCTTACAACTCCTTATCTCTTCCTTCAAGCTTCTCATTGTGTCTACTAAGTGAAAAGAGTGCCCAAAACCACGTTTTTCATTTGATTCATAGGGAAAATCTTTGTAGTCTACCATCTTACTATTCATTTTGATCTCTTTCCTGCAAGGCATACTATGTTAGCTAAACCAAATCACAAAAAACCAACGTACCTTAGCAAAATTATGGGAGGATTACTCTTCTAAAAGAACAACCAATCAACGTACTACATGTATAACATAATCATGACAAAATATATACATATAATATATAAGCACATAACCATGTAACCATTAGTCTAGCTAGAGTCCAGTTATCAATGCATGGCCATATCAACTACACATACCATGACCTCATGCATGAAAACAAAACCATACCAATGTACACTAACATTATGCAAGAATAAAAAATATGTAGCAAGTCATACACTCATGACGAAACACTTTACAACAAAAACATCCTCATTCACATGGCGACATCACTACAACCATGAACACCACCATGCATATGCAACAGACATATAGACCACAAAAATTGTTAACACACGTGCAACTGACATGAATACAAGACCAACACATGCTGCCCATCTAGTCTGAGGGGTAAACCATGCTCTGATACCACTGTTTAACACCCTCCTCCCACATCTACCCAAGTAACCGGCCAATCGAGGTAAACAAGTGATGAGATGCTACTATGATTGGATTCAACCTCCTAGGTGACCTTAAGGAAATTGAATCGACAGAAACACAACATACAAACCTTCCACATCATCTACAAGACTCCTAAGAACCATCCCAACATTTTTGGTAACCAGCCCTTGGGTCCCACTGAGGTTTTAGACCACTTGACCCCTAGACACTCCCATGATATGGGCCTGACAACATCCAGGAGGCTATGGAACTCTCATGAAAGGCATGCTAGTGTCCAAGGACTATTTTTCTCATTGTTATGCCATCACCCCCAAGATTTGAGCCACTTTTTCAGGCCCAAAGCCCAGGTCACTGCCCAGAATTGAATGACACCTTTAGAATAGAAAGATAACAAGAAAATGATGATACACATGAAATTACTTGAACACACCCTTAATTGGACCCCTACTAGCCATGACATGCATTTCATCAAACATATCACAAATATGTAAGCTACATGTGTAAACAACAAATCTAAGGATAAGGGTTTCATACTTATTTGAGAATCACTAAGAAACATTGTTACCTTATATCATTCGCTGCATTATCATCTATTAGGTCATAGATACATTGTTTATTCATTTACAAGTAAAAACACAATGAGAAGCATACATATCCACTACCATAAAAAAAATCCATAACCAACATAACAACAACAGAAATACCAAGGAAATCACAACCATATCATCCACATATAAACTACGATAATACTCATAGAAATACAAGGAGAAATAACCTCATACAAATGATGCAAAATTTGAACCCAGAACGGGACTACCATGTTCCACCTACCCATAGAATCGTTGAGCCAAATCTATCTTCAACCATTCACCCCGATGCCATATTCCAAGCACGGACGTGGGACTCAAACCAAAAGAACCAACTAGGGCATCCCGAGGATAAACCACCCCACCCTCATCAATAGAAACCAAGCTTTACTCTAATCCATCCTAGATCACTAGGCTAACACAATGAAGATGTAATAACAGGCTTTACAATGATCTCCACCAGATCACTAGGCCAAAGAAGCATGGATGCCACCAGATTTCTCCACCTACACCATGAGGAATTTTCCTGTTTCCTAGTCTCTCAGGCTTTACTGCATTCCACATCGGATCACTAGGCCCTAAAACAAGACCTACTATATAGGCTTTACGACGTATCCCATCCCAATATTAATAGGCCTAATGGAGAGCAATCCACCACTTGACTTTACTGTATATCCCGCCATTCACTAGCAAGGATTCGTAGTCCCACCAAGGTAACACAAAATATGGCTTTACCAAAACCCACAATCTAGTTTAGGGGTTACTAGGCCATGTGTTCTATCATTTAGATATCCACCTCATTGAGCTTCGAATCCATCCTTAAATCTAGCTCAACCAAAACATGAGAAACCCATCACACCATGGTTATCCGAAAATGGAAAGGCTAGGCTAAAAACACTGTCACACTTGGAAAAACCCATGCCACAATAACAAAATAACCACATGCAATACCATGCATGCCAAATATAGCAAGGAAAACACACATGCAAATACCTACAAAGAACACTTAAGTATCTGCTTGATCCTGCTCTTCCTTGCTTTCCCCTTCCTTCCTCTTTGCTTCTTTGCCTTTCTTTATCCAATGTTAACACGCTCCAAGAAAAATCTAACAGTCCAAGAGTGTGTAGAGAGAGAGAGAGAGAGAGAGAGAGAGAGAGAATAATGAGAGAGCTCCAAAACTAAACTGACAAAAGGTACCAACTGATCCTTAGAACCCTTTTTATCAATTAGGCCTATATTTTCTTCATTTTCCATTATTTTCCTTTATTTTCCTCCTCACATGCAACTTGTGACCTTTCACCTTAATTTTCTCCTAATTTCCATTATTTTCATAAATAAATGTGCCAAAAAATTCTATTTTTCCTTTCCAAAGCCTTACCCATTTCCTTTTCCAATTTCCTTAGTCATAATAAACAAATGAACAGCCACACTAGGATGTCTTGCCCAAGATGCAGCCTTGAATAAGGGTCCCATAAACCATGGTTATTATTTTTCCTTTATTAACCTTTATTAAAAGGAATTTTCACCAGGGTTGTTACAAAGGCCCTCTATTAACCCTTTTCCCTGCTAGAAACTCTTTCCACTTGTTGTTATGGCATGGCATGGTGTGGCTACTATTGAAAACATTGCTATGCATTTCCTTAGTTACCATATTTCCCCAACGAAAGTCTTAACCTTAGAAACATCACTAGGAATCAACCATTTCATGATGGCCACCATAGTGGTAGGATCTATGTTCAGCTCTCCTACATCCTGTACATATGCTAGATAAATCAAAGAATGTTATGCAAACTCACACTTCTTGAGATTTTCTAGCAGTTGGTGCTTCTTTAATGTCTCCAACACCCACGTCAAATGTGAGATGTTCTCCTCCCAGGTAGCAATATATACTAGTCTATTATCCAAATGGACAATAGCATATGAATCTATTAAATCATGTAATTTATAATTCATCAACCTCATAAATGTAGATGGTGAATTGAATAGGCTGAATGGCATGACTAACTACTCATAAAAAAATTTCCTATTTTTGAAGCTAGTCTTTCAGATACCTTCTTCTCTGAATCGAACTTGGTGATATCCAAACTTTAAGTACATCTTAGTGAAGTATTTCACTTGTTGCAACTTGATGAGCCTCATAAATGGGTAATTATATGGGCTCATTTTACCTCCTAACCTAGTGAAATCAACCATTATCTTAGCTTATTGTATTATTTTCTGATTATATTTATGCTTATAGAGTGAGTTGAGTTAGTTATTATGCCATGTGGTCTAACATGTATTTAATGCAGATTATTGATGGATTTCGAGGTCAAAGTCAAGGATCCAGTGGAAAAATGGCAGCAATAACTCGAAGTGGATAGAGGATAAGACTTATAGGAGGGAATACCTCTCATTTATTACTCCTCACTTTGAATTCCCCTTCATTTAGCTCGGAGTACAAGTAGCCAAATCATGCACTAGATGGTAGACGAGCAAGTGGAGGATGATTGATGATTATCTCGAGTTTTTGGAGCCAAGCCTCCCTAATTTTAAGGAAGTTGTTGTTAGCTTCATTTGTATAAGTAGAGAGACCTAAGGTCTCACTAGGGTCGGACTTTTGCTTATGTAAACTCTGCTCAAATTTCGAGCTTATTATTTTTGTGACAGTTTCATGTAATCTTGCTATTGTTTGAAAATAAAGATGGAATCCTTTTTGAGCTAGCGCTGAGTTACCTCAGAGGGCTGAAGCTCTTGGTTTAGGGCCCAATCCAAGCAGCCAAACTCCTCTTTACTTGTATTTGTATGCCTTTTTTCAGTTTGTAGATTAGTTTGTTGTTAGATATATTTCTCTTATGGTTAAGAATAGGTTGCTTTTGATGATTTAGTAGTTTGCTTCCATTTGTGATTTCTGTAGCAGGTTAAGCAGTGATAAAGAGAAGATTCAAAAGGCTAGCAACAGTGCCTTGGCATCTATTCCTCCCTCTAGGACCATGATTTGAGACAAAGACTCTCGTGCTACCCCAAAAACTTAGATTTTCCTCATTCATAGGACTTCTAGTGTTTGCAGCTTTTTAGTAGGTTAATAGTCTATCTTTGCTTTGCTTTAGATCTTCTTCATCATGTTGACTTCCTAATTTGAAATAGTCTTCTTTCATGCTTTCCTTTCCTACAACATTTCTTAGCATTTCCTTTCATAGATCATAGTTTAGACCATTTTTATGCAAAACACTATTTTTCCTAAGTGCATTCATTTCACTTGTTGCTTGATTTCCTTGGTTGACTATCAGTTTCTATGCAGCAGATCTCTTCTGATAGTAGGCCAGCTTATCAGCAATCACACCCTCCATCTGATCCATGCCCTATAGGTCTCCCAAATCTCACCTCAATTCTGCCTTAGTTTCCTGCATTTTTCCATAGAACTTCTCCCTCTCTCCTTGAGCAAACCCAATCATCTTTCTCTCTCCTGGTGATTCATGGTAGACCTTAGGTGCCTTATCACCTCATTCCAACCTTCATCCACCGTTTTCACCCACTCTCACACCCTCAAAACAGTGAAAACTGCTCTCGGCCTCCTCCTGTAGGCCTCTTGTAGTTTCCCTGTTTTCCCCCTGTAGATTTTCCTGTAGGCTTTATTTTGAAGGCCGAGTGTGGGAAAAGCCTCCAGAAGGCCACCTGAGACCTCCTAGGACCCATCCACACCATCCTAGATCCTCTCAAGTCCCAACACTACCCTTCAACACCACCTATTCACTGCCACACTCACACACAATAAATTACATGCATGTCAAATTCACATAAAAATATATAAAAAAAAAAAAATATGTTTTTTTCTTATTTACTTCCAGAAATAGCATAGTTAGATTTTTTTTACTTCCTTGAGTAGGTAATGGAAATCCTTTCATGGTTTTCATAGTGCTTTCTGCAAAAGTGGAATTAGTTGGTTAATTAGGGTTTACTAGGTTTGTTTTACATTTCAGTCTTTCTCCTTTCCGCAGTTAGAATAGCATCTGTAGAGAAATCTTTCTTTCCTTTCATCACATATAGAGCTTCTTTTGGAATCCATAGAAGTTGGCTTCAGCTCCTAGTGATCTTCGCCGGCTGACCAAGTGACAACCTACGGTGAGAACTAGTACTTGTGCATGCAACACCGACACTTCCAAGTTTGCTATGAACTACTAGGTTGATAAGAGTAAAGTAGGCAGCCCAAGAGTTGCAACATTATTGCTGCAATACTAGTGCTCACCACAACTTATCCAAAAAATAATTTATTTTGGGCAATGGGTACATGTTCTTAAGCATAATTATTTTTAACATCCTATAATATATACACAATCACCAAGTCACATCCTTCTTTAGCACAATGATGATGGGTGATCCAGATGGTGATGTACTCAGTGAAATGACACGTTGTTCAAGTAGTTGCTACAACTACTTCTTCACCTCACTTGCTTCTATAATATATTTCTTGTATATCCCAATGTTTGCCAATAGGGATTCTGGTAATAGTTGGATCACATCCCTATATGCCTACAAAAAATATTCCAGGTATTTTTTATGTTTCTTAGTACACCACTCCAAGGATTCCTTTACTCTTACTAACTCTTCTATAGACTAATTTTCTCTTAAAAAAACAAAACATACTTGCTAGAAACAATTAGTTTCTTGGCTTGGTTGGAACTTACCAGTGAAAATTTTGACTTGTCATTGTGCACATTGATGGTGAATGATTTTCCATAATTGACAAGTCGGTATTGTTTGGATCTACGCATGATAATTGCATCATGCGTGTACATGTAGGGACTTCCAAAGAGCACCCCACATACACCAAGGGGAACTACATCTAGTTCTACTTCATCAACAAAATCATCACTAATAGAAAATAAATTTTACATTGTTTTTTGACCTTTATCTTTGCATCCTTGTTTACCCATACCAATGGATATGGGATTGGATGATCATGAAATTCTAATCCCATCTTGTTGGCTAGCTCTCCTGTAATGATATTTCCTTATGATCTTGAGTCAAATGAAGCATCAATTTTGGTATTTTTAACCTACATATTTGTATGGAAGGCACTAGTCTTTTCATTTTCTTCGCATTGTTAAAGGCTACTCAAATTCACCTCCTTTTGCACTAATGTACATACAATCATCTCATCCATGTTTGAAATAATTTCAGCCCAATTACTTGAAAAAATGGCCATGAGATTCTTCTTATTATTATCTATCTTTTTGTTCTTCAAGTTAAGCTCTAGATGCAACTTCTAACACTTCCCCTCTCTATGACCATCAATGTTGCAGTGGTTGCATTGGTTGATGGGATCTTTGCACTAGAGTTCTATGTCAATTATATTTTTATCTTTATCCCCTTTCCACTTCTTCTTCCCCTCCTTAGAAGCATATTGATGCTCCTTCTACTTTGATCCACTTGATTTCCTTATCTTCATTCTTATGTTCTCTAGGTACTATGCTTGTACAGAAACCCCATCCACCAATTTGGGCTTTAACAACATAATTTCTTTCATAGATGGCTATGTATAACCCCAGATACTTAAGAGGTACACCTAGGTTATTTGAGGATATACCTAACATTATGGCCACCAATCTGAACTTTATGGTGTAGTCTTGTACACTTTGCCCCTACTTCTACCTGAACTAGTTCTACCGGATCCATTAGTCCGCTACAAACTTAATAGGTAATAATGTGAATTTATAAGGTTTTTATAGTCCTCCCACTTAGCCACTATAATATCTCCCTCCAACCAAAAGGTATTTTCATGGATTTCCCACTAGGTGTAGGCAAGACCTTCTAATTTTAGCCACACAAATGAAATATTATATTCTTCCTCAATATGATGGATCTTTATCTGAATTGGATCCATGAAAATTATCAGAGTTCTATGACTGTATCAAATCATGACATACTTCAAAAGCCTGTGAACAATGAGCTATCAGGAAGACCTATGGACAGTGGCAGTTTGTAGCCAGCACGAAACGACGAGGACCTCAGTCGAAGTGTGCTGAGTGAGGCCCATGGAGACCGCGCATTGGCGCAATACCAGCAGTTAGGAAGCTTAGATCAGAAAACAGAGGTCGTTTCTGATGCACAAACGCTGGGCAAAACCCCTCGAGAAGGAAAAGCCCCGAGCGCACGGTCGCAAGGAAGCCAAGAAACCGTGGGAAAAGCGCTAAAACTGAAGGCGGGTCCCGCGCTCCAAAAACCAGCGGAATATCAAAGGCATTTTTGGTGGTAAGCAGGTTTGGCTGAAGACCCAATGATTCCATACATTAGATGACGCGTGTCTGGCGAATGAGAGAGAAAACCACTCTAATCGCGGGCTAACGTTTGAGCAAGTAAACCGTGCAATAAGAGCGATAACCGTAGGATCTGGAGGCCCCAAATCTAACGACGGAGATTGCGCCTGATGGGAAACCGGATTCGGAGGGAGAAAATAAGCTACATCACCTAGGGTTTGAAGTCCGATTCGATCACTGACCTGGAAGATGAATCATTTCACAAGTAACCAAAATACTGAACTGTTTGAGGAAGAGCTGGCGCTCAGGGACAAGTGAACACTTCCCTGTGAAGCGTTACACAGTGGCGATGATGCAGAGGCAGGGAATTCCAAGCGGACAGCAGTAGGCAATCCGAAGAGACAGAAGAGGAAGCGAACAATCAAGGGATGGATTGGCTTTTATCCATGAACAGGCAGAGAATAGATGAGGAGAGGAGAAGAGACAGTGAGACACAAAGACAGAAGCAGAGAAGCGAGCTAACCTACAGAGCTCAGGTAGCATCGAGTAGACAGAACCAGGCTTGAGAGGTTCGAGCAATCCCTGTGAGGATATCTGTCGGGGAATTGAGTACCAAATGGGACTCATCCCAATAAGACCAGTTGAGGTCGAGACTTGGTAAGGAAGAGTTTATGCACTCTAGTGGCTTGGGGAATCCAAGAACCACCCTACTAAGCATCATTTGTTTTAGGAGACTCAAATTGAGCTCCTCATTGTAAAAACTCTGCTTAAAGACACAATAAAAGAAGGCCACCACTGAAAGCTAGATCGGAGACGTAGCTCAAGAGGATTGGGTGAACTCCTTATTAAATTTTGTTGTGTTCTATTTTTCTTGCTGTGTTTCTCTTACTGTTTTCCAGTGTCTGTGTATTTTGTAATCTTATCGATCTGTTGCCTAAGGTAACATAGACACACACCAGCACATGAGTCTGTAATACCTTCATTAATTAATTAACTGAGATCACTCATGAGTGATTTTCAGATCAATGTTGAAATAAAATTCTTACTACAACTAGTGTTTTAGCTTTAGAGCATTGATATCACCTTGAGATTTCTTGATATTAACCTTCACTTCCATTTTGAATAGGGACTATGAATGGTTCATAACACTCGAACTGGGTTGATATTTTTTGTATCTTTTCTTCGACTTGTTCTTTGTTTCCTATTGATCTCCTAATCTCCCCTCTAATCTAGATTCTATGTTAGAACCCCCAAATTCTTCGAATAGACCAAGATTATTGGTCAATGCCACCATGACGAGATTCATATTACACTTTATATTTGCAACTTGTGTTTCCAACCATGAGAACCTATCCTTTTCAGCTTCATGAGGGTTATTCACAGATTCATTGGCCATGACTATGGTTTTATGACTTTTAGCTTAGTTGATCTAGATCCCTTGAAAATATCCATAATATAACCAAAGAAACCTACTTTGATACCAATATGATATGTAAACTTATGTTGATATTCCACTAGATAGTTCATATCCAAAATATACACTATGAAGGTTTATTTCTCTTTAGATTCCTAGATCTATATATTAGTGTTTATTGTGTATGCATGAAAAGTATAATTATTTAGAAAATAAATAACAACAAATAAAAAAATCACATACCACAATTGACACAATATATATCTTGGGAAACCCTTTAGGGAGAAAACATAGCGAGAAGGTGAGGTCACTTTTCTCTCTTCCTCTAAATAGAAAATAGTTGTGAGTACAAAGAAGTAAGGTCTATCCTCTGTGGTTACTACAGTGCATAAACCCTCTTTATGTGCTCTCTGCCTATCCCTCATCTACTCTATGCATCTATGGAACAAAAATTCCCTCAAAAATAATGGAACCACTTTTCCTCCTTCTGGCTTGGTTATAACACAGTCTTGTAGCCTACTAGTGGTTAGGATTAACTCCTTCAACTATTAACTAGAGTTACAATATCAACTCTTCTAGAGCTCTCTTCATCATGATCATGTGGCTAGCCCATTTTCCATGAATAATAGAGGTTTTCATGGCATCACCTCAAATTATGGTGGCCAAAACCTGAAAGTAAAGTTCCGAGTGGAATTACTTTTTCACACAAACTCTGATTGAGGTGATTATTGCACCATTAGAAATATATATGTTTCTAGAATAAGAAATAAAGGCAATGCATTTGATCAATGAAATTTTACACCCCAAAAAATGCCATTTGATGCTGCAAAATTCTCTCGAAATTTTTTAGACCCTAATTTTCCAAATTGGGTCTCATCGGTAAAATGGTCATTTGAGTTGATTCCTACACATTTTACACTTTGAAAGGGTCAAGATGGATGAAAAAAAATATAATGATCTAATCCAAATCAAACCCTTTTCTCACTATGTCAACATCACTTCCGAAATAATATCATCTATGTATACCACAATAATTAACAAATTTTCATTAACTTTTTTGATATAAAGGTTGTTGATTGTTGCTCTTCTTTTGAATAATTGTTGTTGTAGATACATGTCAGGTCTTGAGTACCAAGCCATAGGAGTTTTCTTTAGACCATTAATTATTTTCTTCAATCTACACACATCATCTTCATTTTCTAACAATTTAAATCCTTCTAGTTGTTCAAAATATACCTCTTCTTCTAAAATTTCATTAAGAAAAGTTAAATTGACATCCATTTGAAAGACTTGAAGTTTTTGAAGCATGAAAATACCAAGAACATTATAATTTCTTCTAGTCTTGCAACTAGAAAAAAGGTTTCTTTGAATTCAATATCCTCAACTTGAGCATATCCTTTACACACAAATCTTGCCTTGTTTCTCACTACTTGTCGATCATCATTCAACTTGTTCCGGAACACCCATTTATTGTCAATCACATTCTTGTCTTGTATTCTTCTCATTCTTCTCAATTTGATTTAACTCTTCTCCCATAGCATTCACTAAATTGTTTTTCTTTCACTAGCGTGTGCAAAGTTTTAGTTCAATTTTGGATAAGAAAGTAAAGTTTGCTCAATTTCATGAACTTGCAAATCACCTTTCTAGTATCGACTCATCTGTTTTTATTGCCAAAAATAAGATTTTTTGGGTGATTCTTTTGAACATATCTACATGGAATCTTTGGATATTTATGTTCTACCTCTTCCTCCTGTTAGTCTTGAGCCTTTTTTCTTCCTCTTCCTCTTCTTTTTCCTTTTCATGTTGTCCATTGATTGTTTCCTATGGATCTTCATTTGCTTTTGGTTGTTCCTTTTGAGGTAATTATCCATATACTCTTACATAAAGGCTCTGTACCACTTTGAATGGTATTTTGTTTTAACATATATATCCCTTTCTTCAAGGTGCATGACCAGGAAAATTCCTTCATCTATTTTGGAATAAAACTTTCCTAAATTGTCTTCATTTATCGTTATGTAGCACTTCTTTCAAATACATTGAAGTATTTCACTATAGGTAGTCTTCCTTTCTATAATTCATAAGGATTCATGTTGTTATTCACTCTAATTTGTGTTATGTTCAAAATGTAGACTGTAGTTTAGATCACTTCTCCCTGAAATGTGTTTGGTAAATTGATCCAGGTGGATATTGGTATCCACCCACCTATTCCACCTAGACTTCCAATCAGTTTCATATGTTTCCTTGTTTATTGCAGCATTTACTATTTTTAGCATTTTTTCAGATCCTGAACTTCCGGAGCAGTTTTGGTGCCACAAACGATATTTTTTTGAGGTCCGCAAGCAAAAAACTACTGCAAATCCTATAGTACTCAAAGATATATTTCCGATAAGGTAATGTATGTGCCAAATGTATATAATATGACCAAGTTATGACCCCGGGAAGTTATCTGCCCAACTAACCCAAACGAGGCCCACAAACTCTTGGCGTTCCATCTCTCGGAGATATGGTTTTGGTTGTTTATGGTCTTCCCTTGATTTTGAATACTAAATAGGCCCTTGCGCCTCATTGTAATGCAGTTCAAAGGCACGTAGCCGCCACATATCTTCTCATAGATAAGCTACCATTGCTCGAGCTAGTTTATTTTCCATTCTATTTGTAAGCATATTTCAGTATTTGATATTAATGAAATGACATGTTATTTTTGTTGCATCTATATATTTGTGGTTATATCTGTAATTTGTTGCATTCCTTTTCAAGTTCAGATCAGTGGTATTAGATCGGTCTTCTCTTTCTCTGTCTTTTATTTGCATGTCCCAAACGAGGTCGAGATATAAGGAGTTAGGGCTCGAACTGGTCGAACTGTTGCAAGGCTAGCCCCGCAAATCCCGAGAGCCTCCCATGGCGAAAGAGAAGAAATATGAGGGGACAGGAGAGCCTTTCAAAACCTTGCTCAAACGAGCCCTCGAGCAACATAGGAACGTGATGATGGACAAATTTTCCCAGATCCTTCAGCGACTACCCAAAGGCTATGCATCTTCTTCCAGCAACCACTATGGAAGCGCCACACCATTTAAGGTACAAGTTAGTTTTGACATCCCCATATTTGAAGGTCAGATAGATGTGGATGCCATAGATAAATGGTTATATATGCTTGAAGGATACTTTTCTGTTCATGAATTTTCTAGCTAGGAAAAGATTACTTTTGCACTTCTCAAAGTCGCCCCCCATGTCAAGGACTGGTGGGAAACCTACTGCGAGAGGAAGGATGAAAGTTCACCCTCATTATTTTTAGTTGCACCGACTGGGAATTCTTTCCAGGACATCATCAAGGAGAAGTACTACCCTTTTAGGAGCTATGAGGATAAATGCATAAAGTGGACCACACTACGAAAGGCAAGGGACCAAGACGTGTCAAATTCTACCAATGTTTTTCATACCCTTTACGCAAATTTCGGTATAAAGGATTATGAGCGACATTTGGTACTCAATCTCAAGTACCGCAATTGTCTACACATGTACATCCAAGACGAGATGGAGTTCCTGGACATCTCCTTCCTTAGCACGTCATACCGATACACTATCAAGATTGAGCGGAAGTTTAAGCAGAAGAAGCGAGCCTTTGGATCTGCGAATACGAAGCAAGGGAAAGGCCCCCCCAATCCACAGACCAAAGGAAAAATCCAAGGAGGAGCAACCCAGGAAAACCAGTCGAAGCCACAAGAAAAGAAAAACACCACGAAGACAAAGAGGGACACGAGAAAATGGTGTGGTTTCATAAGAGCTCCACTCACAACACAAGTGAGTGTCGGGCCAAGTAGTCACTAGTGGCTGAAACGAAGGCTTTCGAATTAGAGACATGTTCCAAATCTGAATCAAAAACTGACAAGGGGAATGACAAATGGAAGCAAATCATTGACGCAGAGGCCAGTGCCACCATGGCCACCACCAAGATCCATAAAAATGAGCCTAAAGATCCAGAGGATGGGGAACACCTCTTCCACTCTCAGATGTGGGTGAAGGTTCTCCACTGGAGTTCGTTGTTGACAGCGGGAGCCAAAAGAACTTTATTTTAGCAGAGGTTGTGAAGTGTTTGTGCCTACTGACTATATCAAATCTAAATCCATACACCAGCGGGTGGCTTCACCAAGGACAATATCTCCACATCAGCCAGCAATGTCACCTTCCCTACAACATCAAGCCCTTCATGGATGAGGTATTGTATGATGTTGCTCCTCTTGAAGTTTTTGATGTATTATTAGGACAACCATACTTCTAGAAGAGACATGTTTATATGAGTCTAGACCTTTCTCTATGATTATTACTTTGGGCAATAAGTTGTACATGATACTAGAGTTAGCCTCACCTCCTATCATCTCTTTGATCTCTGCAAAGAAATGCAGTAATATCATTTCATGGACTAGGAATTTTTTTCCTTATGATTCACCCTCAGGGCAAGAAGAACATTGTGCCCCTACAACCTTCATGAGATTAATGGATGTCATCTTTCAACCCTTCACCAATCCATTTGTGGTGGTGTATCTAGAATCTAGATGACATCCTGATCTTTAGACAGATTTGGGAAGAACACCTCCACCATATTCGACGGGTCCTCCAGACCCTGCAACAACACAAGTTGTGTGCCAATTTGGAGAAATGCACTTTTAGCATGACCCAAGTTCAATATCTGGGGTACATCATTGATGAGCAGGGTGTGTAGGTGGACCCAACCAAGATAAAAGTCATTCAGGATCGGCCAACCCCAACCACTCTAACAGAGCTCCTCAAATTTCTGGGTCTTCCCAATTTCTACACAGGTTCATGTTGGGGTTGAAATGGCACTAATATCTATGTACACATCTACTATCAGTTTTCGACTCATACATACTTTGTAAACTATGCGCTGAATATGTTGTCTCATTCATGACTATGACATGGATAGCTACTGACTCACACATCCTTCAAACATATATACCACCACTGATTTGAAATCTTGGATCCGTACATGCTTGTAACTTTGATTAATAGTGTTCCTTAAGATATTATGGGCTTGCAAGGTTCCGAGCTTGGCCCACCTGACCTTAGCACTTTCCTTTGATTTTGTTCTGAGCTCCTTCAAATGCTTGCCTGCATTAGATTTTCTTCATTAATAGCCAGAAGGCCCTTGGTCACCAAAACACATGAAAACTTTACAAAACCAATTCCTTGGTGTGCCTTTTGATTTTTTACAAAATGTCAAATGTCAGTAAAATCTCTATCTCCCATATATATTACTTGCCACTAAATCCTAATGCTTTTATCCTTTTTATTTAATTCCTTATGCGCTTTCTGGCCTTCCAGGGTTTTGAGCTTCTGGATTTAGTTCCCACTACCCTAACTCAATTCTTATGCCTTGACTTTTCATTTGGGCTTCCAAGTTTCTGGGGTTCTGGGCTCCCGCGTACATGTCCCACTTCTTGGGTTGATTCCATATTGTAACCCCCTTTTAAATAGATCTCCAAACTTATGGGGTTTTTGGCTTTCTACTACCATGGCTCACTACAATCCCATAACACTTTTAAATAAACCTTCAGTGTTCCAGTCCTGCCGGGGTTTTGGGTGTAACAACCTAGGTCAAAAATCCATGTAATAAAGTTAATAAAGGCAAAATAATAAGACCCGGGTCATGGGACACATATTCCACACTGAATTTTGGGCAAAAACATAGTGATGGGAATAACTAATGATTAATAAATGGCTATTGAAATTGGAAAAGGCAATGTCAAAGGAAAAGAGGCATTAGTTGGAATTTTATTTATGAAAATAATGGAAAATAGGAGAAAAGGAAAGTGAAAGGTCACAAATTTGCACGAGGAGGAAATTGAAAGAAAATTTAGGAAAGAGGAAGAAAATAGAGGCCTCAATGATAAAAAGGCTTCTAAGGATTAGTTGAGGGATTTTTGTTAGTTTTAGCTTGGAGCTCTCCCTCTATTATCTCTATCTCACACTCTTTCACACTTATAGTTTTCTTGGATCATTCTTGGAGCACATTGGATTTGGAGAAAGAAGGTAAGGAAAGTAGGAAAGCACAAGGGGACAATGGGATCAACAAATATAACTAGATTTCTTTCCAGGTACCGAGTTTCATGTATGACATACTTTTTTTTTTGGCATGCATTGTGTAATATGCATGTGATTATTGGTTTTCTTGGATAATTCTTGGAGGACATTGGATCTAGAGAAAGAAGGTAAGGAAAGTAGGAAAGCACAAGGGGATAGTGGGATCAACAAATACAACTAGATTTCTTTCCAGGTATCGAGTTGCATGTATGACATACTTTCTTTTTTTGGCATGCATTTTGTAATATGCATGTGATTATTTGGTTATGATTTTTCATTAGCATAGAGGATTCCCTGAATTGACAATGGTTTTGCCTAGCCTTGCCATTTCCTAGATAACCATTGTGTTGTGGGTTTTTCCCTTTTGTTTTTTGACTGGTACTCATGTTCCTCATGGCTATGGTTTGAGCTATTAGTTCTGGAGCCTTGGTTGGAAAACATTCTGGAAGCCCTGGAACAACTTGGGTTGATTTACTAGTCTTAGAAGCCTTGGTTGCACAAATGCTCTAGAGTCCTTAGTGGGTTGAGTTACTACTCCTAGAACCTTGGTTGGAAAATTGCTTTGGAGACTTGCGACAATTATGAGTTAAGTTACTAGTCCTGGAGCCAGGTTGGAACAAACACTCCAGACCTCAAGACAACTTTGGTAGAGATCGATTTGGTGGTGGTCAGTGATGTCCGACCGTGAGGTGGAATCACTAGTTGAGGGTTGAGGTGTTTTGGCCTCTAGAAGAACTGGTTTGGTTTTGTTTGGTTATTCCATGAGATCCCACATTCATGCTTGGAATATGGTGTGGAAGTGATTAGCAGAAGAGAGATTTGGTTCAACCCAATCTATGGTCGGGTGGTATGTGGCAGTCCCTGATTTGGTTGGATTTTTCATATGTTAATAAGAGATATTTTCCAATTGTATTTTAGGAGTAAATGCACTTTTTATGATGTGGCTTTGATGGTTGTTCTATCAGTCTTATTATTGTGGTTATACACTGGTTATAAGCATGGTTTTATGATAGATTTTAGTTATGGCTCTCATGATATTTTGATTGGTAAATGAATGGTTATTGAATGCATTACCTAATAGATGTTATTGCATCTATTATGAGAGGGAGACAGACCTTCTTGATGGTTTTCAGATAAGTATGAGACCCCTATATTCAGATATGCATTTATAACCTATAGTTTACATGTTCACCACATGTTTGACGAAATGCGTACTACATTTCGGTCAGTCTAGGTCAAGTTTTGAGTTGAGAGTGAATGTTTATCTTTGTCATTATGTCAGTTATTATTCTCTCATGAGATTATTGAATCAATGAATATATATGTACTTATAACCTAAAGGTACTACGTTCACAAAGTGTTTGTATAAATGAGTAATTTAGACCTCCAACTTCCCAGGTCATAAATTTGGCATATGATCTTTGTTTGACTATCATAATACCTCGTTTCAAAGATGTCCATGAGGAAACTGGAAAAAAAAAGGAGCAAGTTGGACTATCACTTTTCTAAACTCTCAGTTTCCCTAAAAATGTTGTTTAGGTACTCAAAACAACCTCAAAAGTTGAGAACCCAAAAAAACTGGCAAAATAGAAAGTTATGTTAAATTTAAGGAGACAAAACTAAAAAGAAATTGTTAGTTCCCTATAATACTAGTGTATTCCATTATTATTATTGTCACAGTAGCCCCTTATTTTTATTGTTGTGCCCATGTTGTCCCCATATTGTTATTATTGTTATGTCGGCTTTGATTATATTGTGACCCCTTCAACTCCTATATATAGAAAGGAGGTTTTGTCATTTGTATTGTCCAATAATTGTTCATTTGTGTAATGTAAAGGAGGTTTACCCCTCGAAGAGACTGATTTTGAAGTCATTGATCTCTGTTTTCTTCTATTTTGTTAGCTGGTTGCATAACATTTGGTATCAGAGCTTTGGATTCTAGGGTTTTGCTGCTTCAAATAGGTCATCATGAAATTTTCACTATAACTTTTTTTCTAAGAAGTTTCAAAAGATAAAAGTAAAACCCATTTGATATGAAATTGTGATGAACCTCGGGTTCGAATTTCAGATATTTGTTAGGGTTTTGGCAGGCTTCCGAATTACATCTCAAACAAGTGACGTTGGGAAAATCATCATAAGTTTTTCTCTGAGCATCAGATTGAAATTTCGTGAAAATTTACAAGAAGAGGACAAAATTTGATTTTGCAGGTATCGTTTTAAGTTCTAAAGGTAGAAACAATGACACATGGAACTTTGTACAAATTCACTCTACTAAACCAGTTGATAATCCGGCAATCGTGGGAGATTTGACATAAATATTCCTTGGAGAATCCCATCTTGATCAGAATTTTGGGGTTAGAAAGAGGACACAGAGGAATATCATAGGATGAAATTTCATACATTGGATATCTGAAATTACAGAGATACAACAGATTCAATATCAAGCTCCTACAAAGCAAAAAAAGGTGTGTAGTCTTTTTAAAAAATTGCATAAGTTTGGTTTGGAAAATTAGTTTGAAGTGATTCAAAGGGAACATTGAAGCATAAATATCACTAATTGATGTCCTGAAGAAAGAAAATTGAAACATATAGTAAGCAACCTAAAAGTTCTAGCATGACTCGTGAAGAAGAGGAAGAAATGCAACATGATATATCAAAATTACGAGACCAAGTGCAACAAATTTCACTCTCACAAAAAGTAACAGAAGTTATGATTAATGGTTTAAAGAAAGGCGTGGAAGCTAATATGAATGGCGTGGAAGCTAAAATAAATGGCATGGAAGCTAAGATGGATGGTTTAGAAGTAATCATTGAATTTTTGAAGAAATACATGGAAGGTTTGAAAGGAGGTTTGGCAAAGTTGCTAGAAGAACTGCTTCCTAATGGCGAAAAACTAATAGAGGAAACTAATGAGGAGAAAAAAAGAAATTTTAATCATGATTTCATAGAATCTAACGTTGGATTTAAGACCCACCATGTTCCAAATATCGATATGAGGAATTTTGATGGTAAGGATCCTGTAACATGGATACTACAGATGGAGCAATATTTCGATCTCCATAATGTGAAAAACACACAAAAGGTACGCATTGCAACTTTATATTTGGAACCCAATCAGTTTGTATGGTATGGATGGCTTTTCTCTCATAAAAAAATTGTCACTTGGTCAAATTTTTATGGAGGAAATGATACCACATTCTGAGGATACAAAAAGAAACACCTTCTTTAGCCAATTGATAAATCTCAAACAAAAGGGTACAATGGTGGACCACATTGAGGGCTTCCAAAAATTGAATATAAGGGTAAAAGATATTACATAGGAACATAGGATTGATGTATTCAAAGGGACTTTAAAGGATAACATCCAACATGAGGTTCACCTTTCGGAACCTAATTCGTTGGAGAAGGCATTCAAGTTGGCAAGAAAAATTGAAAGAAAAATTATGGAAACAAGGAAGCCTACCACTCACAACAATAAGGATGGAAGTGTTGCTACCCATAGCCTTTCGCAACCTACAGGGTTGACACCTCAATGATTGGAAGAAAAAAGAGAAAAAGGGCTTTGTTACAGTTGTGATAGAAAACACACTAATGGTCATAAGTGTGTTGATAAGAAATTATTTTACATAGATTGCGAAGAGGAGGAATAAAAGGAACAAGAAATGTCAAAAGAAGAGGATATACACCAAGAACCAACCCTAGAAAAATAAGAAATGAATCCAAACATATATTGTAATGCATTGGCAGGAATTACCACTCCTCAAACTCTCAATATAGAAGGACATATCAAGAAGAAAAAGGTAATAATGCTTACCGATTCGGGTCATACCCATAATTTTATTCATTGTAAGATAGCCAAGGAATTGAATTGCTTCCTATATCTAACACAAGAGTGTCAAGTAATGGTTTAAAATGGAGGAACCATAAATTTCTCTGGAAAGTGCCATAATAGTTCAATGCTTTCCATTCCAATGGGTGATGTTGAATTTGTACTAGGAGTCCAATGGATACAATGTTTGGGTACTATAGCTTTTAATTTTCAAGAACTTTTCTTGAAATTTTTTCGGAAGGGAAGGAAGTTGAATTAAGGGGTATTGTAGGGAAATTGGAAAAGATAATAGCAGCATGACAAAGATTCTAAAGAAATAACAATGGGGCATAATTTTACAATTATGTTCACTAGATGTTCCCACATCGAAATCGTCTATTTCTATAGATCTCCAAAAAGTTTTGGACAATCATTCTAAGGCATTTGAGACTCCCAAAGGCCTCACACCTATTCATGATCATGATCATGCTATTCATTTGATTCTAAGAAGTGTTCCTCCAAACATCAGGCCTTACAGATATCCATATACCCAAAATATTGAAATTGAACATATGGTTGCAGAAATGCTAGAGGTTGGTATAATTCAACCTAGCCAAATTTCTTTCTCTGCTCTAGTCGTATTGGTGCACAAGAAGTATGGATCATGGCACATGTGTTCAGATTATAGGGAGCTCAACAAGCTCACCATTAAAGATAAATTTCCCATCCCTATCATTGATGAATTATTGGATGAATTACCGGGAGAAATTTACTTCACGAAGTTGGATATCATTAAATCAGAATGAAGACTGAAGACATTCCAAAAACAACATTTAGAACTCATGAGGGTGATTATGAATTTTTGGTCATGCCTTTTGGCCTTACCAGTGCCCCTTCTACATTTCAAGGTTTGATGAATTCCACTTTCAAACCCTTCCTTAGAAAATTTTTGTTAGTATTTTTTGATGATATACTAATCTACAACAAGTCTTGGAGGGATGATGTTCAACATGTTGACTGGGTGTTCAAACTATTAGAGGAGAAACAATTATATGCAAAAACCTCAAAATTTTTCTTTAGAGTACAAGAGCTGGAATATCTAGGTCATATTGTATCTCATTAAGGTGTTAAGGTAGACCCTAGTAAAATTAAAGCCATTAAGGAATGATAAATCCCCACATCCATAAAGCATTTGTGAAGATTTCTCAGATTGACATGATATTGTCGCAAGTTTGTTAAGAATTATGGGAGAATAAAAACACCTCTAACAACATTACTAAATAAAGATGCATTGTCTTAGAATTCAGAAGAAACGAAGGCCTTTGAACATCTTAAAGAGGCAATGTTCCAATCATCGGTCTTAGCTACACCAAACTTCACAAAAACCTTTATTGTGGAATGTGATGGATTAGGAAATGGAATTGACATTTTTTTAATGCAAGAAGAAATACCCATTGATTTTGAAATTCATCCAATCAAAGGAATTATTTACACAAGGTTAATAATGACAAGGAAATGTTTGCAATACTACATGCACTTAAGAAATGGCGACCTTACCTAATAAGAAAACACTTCAAGGTAAAAACGGATCATGATAGTCTTAAATAATTTTTAGAACAAATATTATCATTAGAAGAGCAGCAAAAATGGGTCACAAAGATGTTGGGTTATGACTTTGAAATCATCTACAAAAAAGGGAAGCAAAATGTTGTTGTAGATGCACTCTCAAGAAATGACAAGGATGTGGAAGCATTGCTTTGTGCAATTTCTATTATCCAACCAAATTGGATAAATGAAGCTAGAGATGAATGGAAGAATGATGAAGAAGTGTGGACACTCAATGAAAAGTTACATCAAGATCCCAGTACATCTGATACATTTAGCTGGAAAAATGATTCTTTATGGTACAAAGATCACTTATACCTCTATAAGAATTCCCAACTCAAACAAAAGATTCTTCTAGAATTGCACACCTCTCCAAGATATTCCAGAGGAACATAGGATTGATGTATTCAAAGGGACTTTAAAAGATAACATCCAACATGAGGTTCACCTTTCGGAACCTAATTCATTGGAGAAGGCATTCAAGTTGGCAAGAAAAATTGAAAGAAAAATTATGGAAACAAGGAAGCCTACCACTCACAACTATAAGGATGGAAGTGTTGCTACCCATAGCCTTTCGAAACCTACAGGGTTGACACCTCAATGATTGGAAGAAAAAAGAGAAAAAGGGCTTTGTTACAGTTGTGATAGAAAACACACTAATGGTCATAAGTGTGTTGATAAGAAATTATTTTACATAGATTGCGAAGAGGAGGAATAAAAGGAACAAGAAATGTCAAAAGAAGAGGATATACACCAAGAACCAACCCTAGAAAAATAAGAAATGAATCCAAACATATATTGTAATGCATTGGCAGGAATTACCACTCCTCAAACTCTCAATATAGAAGGACATATCAAGAAGAAAAAGGTAATAATGTTTACCGATTCGGGTCGTACCCATAATTTTATTCATTGTAAGATAGCCAAGGAATTGAATTGCTTCCTATATCTAACACAAGAGTGTCAAGTAATGGTTTAAAATGGAGGAACCATAAATTTCTCTGGAAAGTGCCATAATATCAAGATATACATCAGATAATATGTACTGAATAGTTCAATGCTTTCCATTCCAATGGGTGATGCTGAATTTGTACTAGGAGTCCAATGGCTACAATGTTTGGGTACTATAGCTTTTAATTTTCAAGAACTTTTCTTGAAATTTTTTCGGAAGGGAAGGAAGTTGAATTAAGGGGTATTGTAGGGAAATTGGAAAAGATAATAGCAGCATGACAAAGATTCTAAAGAAATAACAACGGGGCATAATTTTACAATTATGTTCACTAGAGGTTCCCACATCGAAATCGTCTATTTCTCTAGATCTCCAAAAAGTTTTGGACAATCATTCTAAGGCATTTGAGACTCCCAAAGGCCTCACACCTATTCATGATCATGATCATGCTATTCATTTGATTCTAAGAAGTGTTCCTCCAAACATTAGGCCTTACAGATATCCATATGCCCAAAATATTGAAATTGAACATATGGTTGCAGAAATGTTAGAGGTTGGTATAATTCAACCTAGCCAAATTTCTTTCTCTGCTCTAGTCGTATTGGTGCACAAGAAGTATGGATCATGGCACATGTGTTCAGATTATAGGGAGCTCAACAAGCTCACCATTAAAGATAAATTTCCCATCCCTATCATTGATGAATTATTGGATGAATTACCTGGAGAAATTTACTTCACGAAGTTGGATATCATTAAATCAGAATGAAGACTGAAGACATTCCAAAAACAACATTTAGAACTCATGAGGGTGATTATGAATTTTTGGTCATGCCTTTTGGCCTTACCAGTGCCCCTTCTACATTTCAAGGTTTGATGAATTCCACTTTCAAACCCTTCCTTAGAAAATTTTTGTTAGTATTTTTTGATGATATACTAATCTACAACAAGTCTTGGAAGGATAATGTTCAACATGTTGACTGGGTGTTCAAACTATTAGAGGAGAAACAATTATATGCAAAAACCTCAAAATTTTTCTTTAGAGTACAAGAGGTGGAATATCTAGGTCATATTGTATCTCATTAAGGTGTTAAGGTAGACCCTAGTAAAATTAAAGCCATTAAGGAATGATAAATCCCCACATCCATAAAGCATTTGTGAAGATTTCTCAGATTGACATGATATTGTCGCAAGTTTGTTAAGAATTATGGGAGAATAAAAACACCTCTAACAACATTACTAAATAAAGATGCATTGTCTTGGAATTCAGAAGAAACGAAGGCCTTTGAACATCTTAAAGAGGCAATGTTCCAATCATCGGTCTTAGCTACACCAAACTTCACAAAAACCTTTATTGTGGAATGTGATGGATTAGGAAATGGAATTGGCATTTTTTTAATGCAAGAAGAAAGACCCATTGATTTTGAAATTCATCCAATCAAAGGAATTATTTACACAAGGTTAATAATGACAAGGAAATGTTGGCAATACTACATGCACTTAAGAAATGGCGACCTTACCTAATAGGAAAACACTTCAAGGTAAAAACGGATCATGATAGTCTTAAATAATTTTTAGAACAAATATTATCATTAGAAGAGCAGCAAAAATGGGTCACAAAGATGTTGGGTTATGACTTTGAAATCATCTACAAAAAAGGGAAGCAAAATGTTGTTGTAGATGCACTCTCAAGAAATGACAAGGATGTGGAAGCATTGCTTTGTGCAATTTCTATTATCCAACCAAATTGGATAAATGAAGCTAGAGATGAATGGAAGAATGACGAAGAAGTGTGGGCACTCAATGAAAAGTTACATCAAGATCCCAGTACATCTAATACATTTAGCTGGAAAAATGATTCTTTATGGTACAAAGATCACTTATACCTCTATAAGAATTCCCAACTCAAACAAAAGATTCTTCTAGAATTGCACACCTCTCCCTTAGGAGGGCACTCAATATTTTTAAAAACTTACCACAGGGTTAAGAAGGAACTTTTTTTTTTTTTTTTTTTCAGATGGATTTAAATATATTATTCAAAACTTTGTGGCAGAATGTTTGGTTTGCAAAGAAAACAAAGTTGAGACAATTAAGACCCCAGGTATGTTACAACCTTTATCTATTCCAAGTCAACGTTGGGAGGAGGTTTCAATGGATTTTATCACAGGTTTACCCAAGTTGGAAGGAAAGAGTGTCATCATGGTGTTAGTTGGTAGACTTACCACGTATGCACACTTTTGTGCATTATATCATCCATTAAAAGCCAGTACAGTCACTACTACATTTATGGAAACAATTCAAAATCTACATGGAAACCCAAATATTATTGTAAGCGACAGAGATCCCATTTTCACTCAAAATTTTTGGACAAAATTATTTTCTTGTGTAGGTAATTAGCTCTCTCATAGCTCATCTTATCATCCTCAATCTGATAGGAAAACTGAGATAGTGAACAAATGTTTGTAAGGATATCTTCGTTGCTTTGTATCTGATAAACATACACCATGGGTCAAGTGGTTGCCTCTGGCTGAATGGTGGTATAACACTTCCTTCCATACTGTAGCAAAAATGACCCCATTTATGGCACTTTATGGACATCATCCACCGTCCATCACATCATCTTTAAAAGAAAATTCTAATGTTCAAGCAATGGAATATCAGTTTGAGCATCAACAACAAGTTCTCCAACTCTTAAAGGATAACCTCACTTTGGCGTAGAATAGAATGAAACAACAACCAGATCAACATCACAGTGAAAGAAGTTTTGATGTAGGTGACTGAGTATTTCTACGAATACAACCATACAAACAAATGTCCCTCAAGAAAGCTAAGAATGATAATAAATTATCACCAAAGTATTATGGTCCATACAAGGTGTTAGGCATACAAATTGGAGCTTCCTGCATCTTCCCGAGTGCACCCAGTTTTCCATTTTTCATGCTTAAAGAAGGTTATAGGTGACAATCTCCCAGTTCAAACAATATTGCTAGAACTTGATGAGGGAGGAAAAACCATATTGGAACCTGAAGCAGTCACAAAATCAAGAAATCGACAGCTATGAAATTGATCAATTTCAGAGTATCTCATCAAGTGGAATAACTTACCCGCTGAAGATTCCACATAGGAGAATGAAAATTTTATACAGAAGCATCCAGAACTACTCAAGTGTTGAGGAAAAAACTTTTTTGAAGGAGAGGGGCATGTTAGGTCCCTATAATACTAGTGTATTCCCTTATTATTATTGTCATAGTAGCTCCTTATTTTTATTGTGTTGTGCCCATGTTGTCCCCATATATTTATTATTGTGCCCTAAAATTATTATTGTTATGTTGGCTCTGATTATATTGTGACTCCTTATGCTCCTATATATAGAAAGGAGGTTTCTTCATTTGTATCATCCAAGAATTGTTCATTTGTATAATGTAAAGGAGTTTTCCCCCTCGAAGAGGCTGATTTTGAAGTCGTTGATCTCTCTTTCTTCTATTTTTTGACCTCATTGCATAACATAAATAGTGTTAGGTCAAATTAGGATGATAACAATGTGATCGTGTGTCACTAGGTATTGCAATTAGTTATGGACATGTGGACTCCGTTTTCCATAAGTGCATCTTGGAAATCAAGTTTCGCACAATAACTATCATCTCATCTTTACCTTGGTGAGCTCGTGGATTTCAGTAAATGTGGGAGGCATGTTTACACTAGGGTTATAGGATTTGCTATTAAGGACTTCAAGATCCTTACTTTGACTAATCATAAATTTTGATCTAGAGGTCCATTTTCATCATTCCACATACCATTGGAAATATATTTCCATGGAATTTCGAAATATGCCACTTTCAGGAGGAACATAGCTAATATCTTGAGACGTAATCTCCTCCAAATTCTTGTAATACCCAACCATCATAGTCATCTTTTTATGTCTTCTCCATTAAGATTTCTACTATGATGATTCTCTACAAAACAATGTAGCAACCATGGGACTCCACCTGAACAACGTGCTCATCAGTATGAACATATTCTTCATCTAACCTCAATGTTGGTATGATTGATATCAATGCTAACATATCAAGTGCCAACAACCATTCAGAGAATAGAAATTTTCCAACAATCTCCCTCGTTCGCATTGATGGAAACAAACTAAGATCCCCCAAAAACCAAACATATTTTTCCTCACCATTTTTCTTTTCCTTGGCACTAGTAATCTTCTCCCCATTTTTCATCAATGGAAAAGGTTCATTCTGAAGTCACCCCCTGAAACAAAGCAGCCTACTCTTCTCTGTCAATTTGAATAGCTACCAACACTCTTTGTAATTTATCCATTTGGGAGGAGGAGTCACAACTCCTATCTATTGGTAGAGACACAAAAAGGGCTCTCTTACAAGTGGCTTAGTAAATATGTTTGTAAGTTGTTCTTTAGTGGCCACATATTCAATATAAACAACACTAGTAGAAACCTGTTCTCTTAAGAAGTGAAACTTGATAGGAATGTGCTTGGTCTTTGAGTGCATGATGGGATTCTTAGAGATAATGATAGCACTAGTCTTATCACACATGATTGGAATTGAATAAGGCAACTCTACCTTCATGTCCTTCAAGTTATACTTCATCTAGACAATTTGTGAGCAACAAGCGACCTCTACAATATACTCTACTTCAACAGTTGATAAATGAATCCAGTCTTATTTCTTGCTAACCCAAAACACTAAGCAAATTCCAGAAATAATTTTACACTAGATGTTCTCTTGCTATCATTAATATTTCTTGCCCAATCAACATTACTCTAGGGTTTTAATCTAAACCCTTCGCTCCTAGAATACCACAACCCATAGTCTATTATGCCTTGCAGAAATTTGAATATACTTTTGACATCAAGGACATGACTTTCATGGGGGCAGGATTGAGATCTGGATACCAAGCCTACCACTTTCATGATATCTGGTCTAGATGCTATGAGATATGGAAAGCTTCATATCATCAATATGAAGATGGTCTGATTAACCAACGGTGTCTCATATTCTTTGAATAACTTATATCATGTAAGCATGGGATTGCTAACTGGCTTGCAATATTCTAGTCCAAATCTCTTTTGAGTTTCTCGTAGGTATTTGGATTGGGAGATAAATGCCCCATATTTTGATTGAGATATTTGTAATACTAAGAAAAAGGAAATTTGTTATATCATGGACATCCCAAAATCTATCTGCATACAATTTGTGAATTGATGTCCCAACTGGTCTAGATCACTACCAAATATTATGTCATCCACATATACTACCGTAATTAGTATGTGGTAATCTTCATATTTTCCATATAGATTGTTTTCTACGGTGCCCCTCTTAGAGCCTTATTATTGAAGATATTTATCCAGTATTGCATACCAGGCTCTGGGGGGTTGTTTGAGTCCATATAAGGCCTTCTTTAGGTTGCACACAAATCCTTTATTTTTTATGAGCATGAAACCCTCGGGCTCATCAATATAAATTTCTTCTTCCATATCTCCATTGAGAAATGTTGACTTCACATCCATCTGATACACCTTGATGTTTTTATGACTGGAAAAAGAAAGAAACATTATGATAGCTTCTAGTCTTGCTACAGGTGCAAAGGCTTCTTCAAAATATACTCTCTCTATTTGGGCATATCCTTTGTAGACTAAGCGGGCCTTATTCCTAACCACTTGACCTTATTCATTTAGCTTATTTTTAAAGACCCATTTAATGCCTATGGCATTTTTCTCTTTCGGTCTTGGAACAAGCTCCCAAGTTTCATTCTTCTCAATTTGATCTAACTCTTCATTCATTGCCTTAATCCAAGATTTATCCTCACTTTCGTGACTGAGAATGTTGGGCTCAATATGAGATAATAGAGCTAGGTTTTCATAGCTTGGGCTGCCAAGAACCTTCTCCTAGTTTGAACCCCAAGTCTTTGATCACAAATATTTTAATTGTCTGGATGTTGTTTATGTACATATATTAAGGGTGTTTCGACCTCGGTGTTGTACTTGTTTCTTCATATTCATCATCTGCCTCTGTTTCTACTTGATCGGAAATTTTGGTGGTTGAGATTTCTTCTCCATATGAGTTCATGTATCCTTTGGAAGACTTGGATTTTGGCATTATTTCATCCACTAATATATCAGTGTAGTCCTCAACTCTCTTTGTTATTTTGTTGTAGCATATGTATCCTTTACTTCGGGCTGAGTACCCGAGAAATATACCCTTGTCAGTGTGAGAATCAAATTTTCCAAGGTTTTTATCATTCTTCTTGATAAAAAATTTGCTCCCAAACACCTTGTAGTGTTTTACTGACGAAGGTCTCCCCTTCCACAACTCATAGGGAGTTTTATCACTATTGGGCCTGAGTTGTCTTATTTTTGATAGGTACATTGTTACTTGTGTTGCTTCTCCCAAAAAGGTGTGAGGTACATCTACTACATCCAACAAAGATCTGGCCATCTCCTATATTGTTCTATTCTTTCTCTCAGCTACTCGAATTTTTTGTGGAGTTATGGCCATAGACCACTGCCTCATTATGCCACGCTCTTCACATAATTATTCAAAATATCTTGAAGTGTATTCTTCTGCTCTTTTTCATCTTAAGCATTTGATCTTTAGATCCTTCTCATTTTCTACCTAATATTTAAATGTCCGAAAATGTTTAAACGCTTTTGATTTCTCTTTTAAGATCATGATCCATTTGAATCTGGTAAAATCATCAATAAGAAACATAAAATTCCTCTCTCCTCTTGGGCTTTAAGTTCTAGTTGGGTCGCAAATATCTATGTGAATTAGCTCCAATGGTCTATATGAAGAGAATTCCTTTGTCTTGAAATGATTCTTAGCTTACTTACCAAATTGATAAGACTTGTAGATTGAATTATCAGGCTTTGAAATTCTTGGTAACCTCTCACAACTCCTATCTTTCTTAATTTTATTAGACTATCAAAACTCATATGACCAAGTCTCCTATGCCATAAGTAGGTTTCATTTGTCTTACTCAAATAACAACTTACTCTGGAGTCATCAAACACATATACATTATTGTGAGTTCTGAATGCCTTTCACACCAAATGTCCATTATTTTCATGTCATATATCACAATATTTGGATCGAAATGTCACATTATAGCCATTATCACACATTTGGCTTACACTAAGAAAGTTGTAATTGAGACCCTCTACATATAGTACATTTTGAGCTTTAGTCTTTTCATCAAGATTGACTATGCCCTTGCCTTTAATTTTTGTTGGAGCATTGTTGTTGAATGTGACATTGTTCCCTCTATCCTTTTCTTTTAGAGACATGAATTTAATTTTATCTCCAATAATATACTTGGAACAACCACTATCCACATGCAATTTATTTTTTTGATCATGCGCTGACAGAGGAAGTTCACATTCCATGCTCTTTCTAGACTTACGTTTCCAATTCTTCTTATCCTTTTGAAAAGTTGGATGAAAATCATTTTGGGACTTAGATGAGTACTCAAATATGTTTCTTCATTCACTCGACTTATGCCCAAAATTATTTCATTTGAAGCATTCAACATCATTCACCAAGGGAGAGAAGGGATTTCTATTTCTAGAGTGAGAGTTTTGAGATATATAATGTTGATACTTATTGTATCTGAAATTTTCATCTCTTTCAACCTTGACTCTTCTATAAGCAGTAGCCTTATGTACAAATATATGAAATTTATAAAAATGACCATGAAATAGATTAGAGTACCTCAAGTTGGAAAGTTCAAGAATTTGTACATCAAGGTACCTCTGTTGTCTTGTTGATTGATTCATTCTTCATTGGTATGACTCCTTTGAGAAGTTTGAATTGTTATTCTAGTGAAGGGCTCCCTTCTTGGTTACTACCTTTTTATCTTCATTGCTTCTTTCTTTATGCACCATTTCATAGCTCTGAGATTCCTCAAATCTAGCGGACCTAAAGCTCATTTTCCTCATAGAAGATTCCTATGGTCTAGAATATCCCAAACCTGTTTTTTTCTCTGGAGACCTTTGACTGCTCAGAACCTGATCTAGCTTTCTTGTCCCTTTTGCAAACTTTTCATTTACACCCTTCTCAATATCTAGTCTCTAAAGATTATTTCTCATAGAAACATTTTCTACCTCGAGACTTTAACAGTTTTCTTCCCATTCATGGATCAAATCATTAAGAAATTCTTATTTTTACTTAGCTTCTTTTAATTTAAATTTCAGGGACAAAATTTATTATTTGCATGTCTATAAGATCATCTCCTTCTTGACTTTGAACAACTATTTCTTTGGTTGATTGTTCTCTTCTTCTTGTTTCTCACATGTTTTATGTTTTTAACAATGTAAACTTTGAAACGAGAACTCTAGCCAAAAAACGCCAAAAAAACATCAAAAACAGTGCTAAAAACGAAAAGTGTGTATACTGGAATGATGGTTTCTTTTTTAGGGACAATTTTGAACATGTTTAAAAAATGGTAGTGAAAACAAAATTTTCATGCAAAATATATGTTGAAAACGAAAAAGTGATTATACTGGAACGATGATTTTTTTTTTAGGGTCAATCTTCAAAATTAAAAAAAAAAATGCTAGTAAAATGATGTAACAACATAAAAATGACTCATAACTTCTCATTTAACACCATATTAAATCAAAAATTTTATTTCAAGATACGATGCATACATCAGTTAGATAAACTGTCTTAAACAATTATTCAAAATCACTCATATTTTCTTGCACGCCATCAGAATTCACATCTTCAGATGAGTGACTGGATGCTGATGAAGATTTTCCATATTCTTCTCTTTCATCAACTAGTGCCCCATCTGAGTCCACATGCATGCCCATCATTTCAAGTTTAAAAATTATTCTAGATCTACGACTGGTTTCAGCAGACTCCCATCTCAATATTGTTCCTTCTGGTAACAACCTTTTCAAAATCTCTATCGTCTTGAAGCGAAGAGTTCCCCTCTTTGTTAAGTTGAAGTCATAAACAAGTATGTCAACATCCTCCAATTTCAATATGTCTATGTGGTGACAATTTATATTCGTACCCTTTCTTTTTCTCTTTCCGCCATTTTTTTGTCAACTACCATCTCTAGCTTATACACACCATTGAATGGGTGTGTATTTGTGGCATACCAATGTACTTCAATACTTGTAACATCCTCATTTTCTGTAAAGACCTTTATAACTTTAGCAACCCAAAATGGATAGCCATTGAGATCCCCATCTTCTAGCACTGCGATCATGCAAATATCCTTAATATCTTGTACTGAACCCCTGTAAAGGTCTTCCATGGCTTCACATTGTGCACGAGATCTTCTGGAACCAATATACATCTCTTTCCTCTGTCTGTGAAGAATTAATGAGACCTTGAGATTGTTGTTGTTCAACAATGTTTATTTCCTCATGTGCATTCGACACATTTTGTGGCCAAATAAATGGATTTTTCAAAGGTATATCTTCATGTGTTCTTGTTGAAATGATATCACTTTGATTATTGAAAAATGACTCCCACCAAACTGAATCAGCAATGTCAAAGTACTCATATGTATATCTAATACATTTTTTAATTTCTTCTAGGCAATCAGAATAATTTATATCTCTATTTTGTTTGCGTGCATTGTGAACTTCTCCAACTGATTGTAATAACAATATTTTCGATGCAAATATTGGATGATCTGGAATGAACTTCAAAAATTGCAAACTTGATGACGGTGCCCATTCTGTATTAGTTGAATACTTCTTGCCCCATATTAGTGTTTTCCCATCATTTTTTTTGATATGAAATTGATGTTGGAAGCTAATGTCATTAAGTTGTTCAATGCATTTCCCCTCACATATGATCCCATAATAAACCTTCGCATTTCAACAGTTTCTTCCAACACATCAAAAGTAGGCTCTGGCATGTATGATTTCTTAATACATTCAATTAATGATGGCAAGCTTCCAGCTTCCTTCCTCCTCAATGTGACTGAAAAACGACTGAACATCTAATCAATATGGTCATGAGGGTGCCCAACAAGAAGAAAACCAACCTTTACCTTCTGAAAATTTTTCAATTCAGCAAGCATGTTTAGATATCCAAAAACGACCTGATTTTTGTTTTCACGGCAAGTGTTGTCCAATTGTAGATACAAAACTTTAGGAAGATTACCAGACCAATGAGAAAGCACATCATGAGTTATGGTTATGGTCAAATTTGCATCATTATGAATATTTGGAGCTGTTAAGTACACCTTTGGCAACATTTTCCCATTGAAGACCATACAACCGACCAAGTGATACTGAATAAAATTTTCCTCCTGTAAATTTTTGGGTGTGCGAACAAAATTTGGTAAAAGTGTTTTCTTCTGGTCCATACCATCAATTATCAAACCCAAATATTTATTCAGATTATCATAACACTTCTTTCAATGCTTGTATAGCTTTTTCCGTTCATTTGTTTGTTGTTCGCAATGCTCCTGAAGTTCTTTGACAATTGAATCTACACAACATAAAAGAAATCCATTAAGAAATATGTTTTCATACTTGATGAATATACAATTTTAAAAGTTAAATTTATGAATGTCTACCTCTTTCTGACCCTTCACATTTGTCCCTTTTTGATTTAAGATAAGCACATGTATTGCAAATCCCCATCCTTGTCTTCTTAGGAATATGGACATTGTTGAATTCTTTCTTCCATATCTTCACAAAATATTGATATGTAATAAACCGGCCATGTCCCTCAGCACCTTCTGCATATTCTTTCTATAAGTTGTAGATATCGCGTCTCGAAAAATTATCTGGAATATGTATTGTCTCTCTATTTGGCATACACTCTCCATGCTTTGAAAAGAAATCTTTCATCCATGACATTGCATTGTTTGATAATGACCCAAACTGTCTTTTATGATGTACTTCAGAATAAAATGTGGGATCCTTTTCCAAATTTTCTTAAATTCTTGAGAGAATAAAATTCCCAATCGAATGAAACATTTTGAAAGCTTTTCAACAGATAAATAAAGTCTTAATATGATAATCATAACCTAACAATGTAGATTGCATGCACCCAACTAAATATGAATTTTGCATGCTTTTATTCATTGACAAATATCTCTTCCTGCACTCTAATGAAAATTTGAAATCCATATGTTTCAAGAAATCTTTTTGGCAACATTCACTTGAAATGAGTGCACTAATAGAACTTCTTCTCGTCATATATTCTGCTCTACCCCTTGTATAACTAGAACATCTTGCATTGATACGAAAAGGTCTGCTCCTACTCCTCGATACAATATTTCTTGGCAACATCTCCATCATTAGATCATCATTTGTATAAGGATTTTCATCATCATTAAGAGGAATGTTATCCACACTATGATCAACTGTGCTTTTCAAATACTGACTTGGAGGATATTCTTCATCTTCCCCTTCTTCAGTGCTACTATCATAGTCCATAGAATTCAGACTCAATGGAAATTTTGACTCGATGTTTATTGGATATTCTTCCTCATGTGCATTTTCAGTGCTACTCTCACAGTCCATAGAATTAGGACTAAGTGTATCATCTTGTCCTTCATCACTGCTACCTTTATACTCATTAGAATTAGGACTAAGTGCATCATCCTGTCCTTCATCACTGCTGCTCTCATAGTCCTTAGAATCAGGACTAAGAGGACATTGTGACACTCCATTCTTTTGAAATTCATCATCGCGCTCTTCATCACTGTTGCACTCATAGTCCTTAGAATTAGGACTAAATGGACACTGTGACACTCCATTACTTTGAAATTCATCATCCCGCTCTTCATCACTGTTGCTGTCATATTCCTTAGAATTAGGACTAATTGGACACCATGGCACTCCATACTTTTGAAATTTATCATCCCGCTCTTCATCAAAGCTGCTCTCATAGTCCTTAGAATTAGGACTAATAGGACACCGTGGCACTCCATACTTTTGAAATTCATCATTCCGCTCTTCATCAAAGCTACTCTCATAGTCCTTAGAATTAGGACTAACTGGACAGCGTGACACTCCATACTTTTGAAATTCATCATCATGCACTTCATCATTGCTGCTCTCATAGTCCTTAGAATTAGGACTAAGTGGACACTTTGACACTCCATTCTTTTCAAATTCGTTATCACGCTCTTCATCACTGCTACTCTCATAGTCCTTAGAATTAGGATTGAGTGGACACCGTGACACTCCATTCTTTTGAACTTCACCATCTTGCTCTTCATCACTGCTACTTTCATATTCCATAGAATTAGGACTAAGTGGACACTGTGAGACTCCATTCTTTTGAAATTTTTCATCAAGGTCATCATCACTATTGCTTTCATAGTCCTTCGAATTTGGACTAAGTGGAATATGTGACTCTTTATTTATTTGAAATTCTCTATCCCCTCTTTCATTAGTGCTGCTCTCATAGTCCTTAGGATCAGGACTAAGTGGAAGAATTGACTTTCTATTCACAATGGAAGAATTCCCGCTATATTCATCCATATGAATAGAGTTGTTACGCGATGAAGATGTTGATGATGTATAAATCGAAACTTCACTATTAGGACAATCCATCCCTTTCAAATAGAAGATGTTGAATGATACAAATGGAGAGTCTCCTAAAGATATTATATAGCTTAGAGAATGAAATTTTCCCTCCAAAAATTTCGCTCCCAAAAAATTTCGTGAAAATATTTCCCTCCAAAAATTTTCCACCCAAAAAATTTCACAAAAATATTTCCCTCCTAAAAGTTTGTGAGATTTATTTCACTTCACTATTTTATTATGCAATTTAATGAAAAATGTAAACTTAATTTTTTTTATGAAATAAATCATTAAAGTTAAAATTGTAAACTACAACTTCTACCTAAATTATTTTAATAGTCAAAGTATATAATATTTGCTAAACAATTGAATGTTTTTTTAAATTTTTATAATACATTCTAAAACAAGTTAATCCCACATTCACCCCGCTATAAAACAATTCCATACTGTTCGCTTTATCATATTTTCATTCATCGCCATAAAAAAATTAACATGTTAAAATTTATTAAAACTAATTAATCCCACATTCACCGTACAGTAAAACATCTCCGTAGTTTCACCTATATATTCCATTATCACTATTACTCACGTTACATCAAGGTTTTCTAAGGTTCGTTAAAAGACTTGGAGCGAATTTGTGGAGTAGCTACATTGGGATCAACAACATATTCAATGAAGAATTCCCGCAATTGAAAGGTCAGTTAAATTTTTTTCCTTGAAATTTCTCATATTAAATTAGTTTAACGAAGTAGATTTTTTTTCTAAACTTAAAATTTTTTGTCAACCAAATTAAGAAATATTTCTGCCATGAGCATGGTGGGCCCAGGGCAACCCCATCCTGCAATCGACCAGCCACCAGATTTTTTTTATAAACTTAAAATTTTTTGTCAACCAAATTAACAAATATTTCCGCCGTGAGCATGGTGGGCCCAGGGCAACCCCATCCTGCAATCGGCCAGCCACCCACTCCCTCCGCACACCCTTCCGGGCCCCTCCCCAAACTCAGCAACCCCTTTCCCCCTCACCCCCCCTTCCGCCCCACCTCCCTACCCCACACGACCCCCTCACCCCTACCCGACCCCCCTACCTCACTCCCCTGGACCCACCCACCTGCCCCCCTACCGGACTCCTCTCCTCCTCCCCCTCACCTCACCCTTCGTTTCCCTGACTCCCATTCCCCCCTCCCTCACCTCACCCCTCGTTTCCCCCCCATCCCTACCCCTACCTCTTCCCCTCACCTCTCGTGCCACCCCTACCCCTACCCCTCACACTTCCCCTCCCCCACTCCCTTCATCTACCATCCTACCCTCACCCCTCACCCCTCCGCTCACCCCTTGGTCGCCCCACCTAACCCCTTCCCTCACCCCCCGGCACCCATACCCCCTTGCCCCTACCCCTCACCCTCCCCTACCCCCCACCCACCCTCACCCCTCGACCCGCCCCTCTAATCCCCCCCCCACACCCTAACCCCCCCCTTCACCCCACCCCCTAACCCCTCGGCCCGCCCCCCTAAACCCTTCCCCCTACCCCCCCCATCACCCCTAGGCCCACCCCCTAGGCCCCTCCCCCTACCCACCCCATCACCCCTAGGCCCACCCCCCTCACCCCTCAGCCCGCCCCCTAAATCCCCCCCCCCTCACCCCCTCCTCACCCCTCGGCCCACCCCCTACCCCCCCCCCCCTTCACCCTTAGCACGCCTGCCCTCCCCCCCCACCCTCCTCACCCCTCAGCCCCCTCCCTTCCCCGCCCCTCTGCCTTCCTCCCCCGCCCTCCCCCTCCTCCCGCCTCCCGCCTCCCCCGCCCTCCCCCTCCTCCCGCCTCCCGCCTCCCCGCCCTCCCCCTCCTCTCACCTCCCTCACCTCCCAACCTTCGCCCCCTCGGATAGCCACCCGAGTGCATTGGTGTGGCGCGGGGTGGGCGGCAAGGCCACCCACCCCACGCCACCCCTGTGGCCCGCTAGCGTGCCCAAGTGGTTGTTTGAGGGGGCAGAGGTCGGGAGGCGGGAGGGGGAGGTGGGGGAGGGAGGGAGTAGGAGGAGAAGGGGTGGGGTAGGGAGGGGGCGGAGGGGCGAGGGAGGGAGGGGGGGAGTGTAGGGTGAAGGGGGGGCAAGGGCGGTGGGGCCGAGGGGTGAGGGAGGGGGTAGGGTGAGGGGTGAGGGGGTAGGGGGAGGGTAGGGTGAGGGGTGAGGGGGTAGGGGGAGGGTACAATGAGGGGTGAGGGGGTAGGAGGGGTGTAGGGTTAGGGTTTGAGGGGTGGGGGGGGGTGAGGGGTTGGGTGGGCGGTCAGGGTGGGGGGGGGTGAGGGGTTGGGTGGGCGGTCAGGGTGGGGGGGATTGAGGGGGGGTGTTAGGGGGGGCCGAGGGGTGCAGGGGGGGGGATAGTGGGTTGGCGGGGCCGAGGGGTGGGGGGGGGTAGGGGTTAAGGGGGGTCGAGGGCTAGGGAGGTGTTAGGGGGAGGGCCGAGGGGTGAGGGGTTAGGGGGAGGGTAGGGTGACGGTTGAAGGGGTAGGGGGGGCATAGGGTGAGGGGTTGGGGGGGCAGGGGGAGGTTGGGGGGGCAGTTAGGAAGAGGGGGTGGGGTTAGGGGGGGCCGAGGGGTAGGGAGGTGTTGGGGGGAGGGCCGAGGGGTGAGGGGGGGGGTAGGGGGGCCAAGGGGTAGGGAGGGGGGGGGGATGAGGAGGAGGGCCGAGGGGTAAGGGGGGGCGAGGGAGGGGGGTGCCAGGGCGGAGGAGGGGGAGGCCAAGGGGTGAGGGGGGACCGACGGAGGGGGGTGGAAGGGCAGAGGAGGGGGAGGTTGAGGGGTGAGGGGGGGCTGAGGGAGGGGGGGATGAGGGGTGACAGGGGGGCAGGTAGAGTGATGGGGAACGAGGGGTGAGGCCGAGTAGAGAGGGGGAAAGGGAGTGAGGGGGGAGGTAAGGGGGATGGTAAGGGGGGTGGGGCGGGATACGAGGGGGGGGGGTAGAGTGAAGGGGAACGACAAGTGAGGGGGGCGGCTAGGTAGAAGGGGGGGATGAGGGGTGGGGTGAGGGGGGTGGATGAGGGGGAACGAGGGGTGAGGGGGGAGCCCGGGTAGAGGGGGGGATGAGGGGTGGCAGGAGGTAGAGTGAGGGGGAATGAGGGGTGAGGGGGCGAGGGCCAGGTAGAGGGGGGGAAGGGGAGTGAGGGGGATGAGGGGTGAGGTGAGGGGGGGGGATGAGGGGGGAGGGCTAGGTAGAGGAAGGGAAAGGGGAGTAAGGGGGAGGGTTGAAAGGTGAGGTGCAGGGGGGGGTAGAGTGAGGGGGAACGAAGGGTGAGAGGGGGGTTCGGGTAGAGGGGGGGGGAAGGGGAGTGAAGGGGAAGGTTGGGAGGGGGGAGGGGGGGAGAGGGGGAATGAAGGGTGAGGTGAGGGGGAGGGGTGAGGGGGTTCAGGGAGAGGGGGGATGAAAGGTGAGGTGAGGGGGCGGGGGTAGAGTGAGGGGGAACGAGGGGTGAGGAGGGGGAACGAGGGGTGAGGAGGGGGGGAAAGGGGAGTGAGGGGTGAGGTGAGGGGGAACAAGAGGTGAGGGGGGAGAGCGTCAGGTAGAGGGGGGGAAAGGGGAGTGAGGGGGATGAGGGGTGAGGTGAGGGGAGGGGATGAGGGGTGATGGGGGGGTAGATTGAGGGGGAACGAGGGGGTGGGGGGGGGGAAGGGGGCGGGTAGGGGGGGAAAAGTGGGATGAGGGGAGGGATGAGGGGTGAGGGCGGGTAGAGTGAGGGGGAACAAGGGGCGGGGGGTGAGCACGGGTAGTGGGGGGAAAGGGGAGTGAGGAGGAGGGGTAGGAAGAGGGGGGGATGAGGGGTGAGGTGAGAGGAAGGGAGGAGGGGGGGAATGGGGGGCCGGGTAGGGGGGATGAGGTAGGGGGTGGGGGAGAGGAGGGGTTAAGGTGTAGAGGGAAGGGGGGGTAAGGGTGGGCTGGGGTGGTCATCCGATTGCGGGGAGGGGTGGTTCAGTTGGGGGCGAGGGGGTAGGGGGAAATAGGTGGAAGGTGGGTAAGGGTGGGCTAGGGTGGTCGTCCGATTGTGGGGTGGGGTGGCTTTGTCGGGGGGGAAGGGGGTAGGCTATTGGGGGTTGGGGAGAGGGGGAAGGGGGTGAAGTGGCATGGGGGTTGTGGGCCGGTAAAGGGGCTAGGGGGTGGAGGGGGGCATGGAGGGGAAGTGGTTGGGGGATGCGGTGGCGTGGGGGTAGGGAGGAGGTGTGGAATGGGGGTAAGGGTGTGGTTGGATGGCCGTCCAATTGTGGGGTGGGGTGGCGTGGGTCGGTTGAGGGGGAAGAGAGGTAGGGGGCGTGCGGGGTAAGGGGTGGGGAAATCGCCCGCCACTCTGTGGATGGACGTTGTGGTGTCAGTGGGCTTCTGCCATTTCTTAGTTTTAATATTTTTTAAATTTCAATTATCTGATTATACAAATTAAAAATTTAGGATATATTTTCATTGTGGATTTAAGTTAACATTTTTTCATTGTTTACTAATTTATGTGTTTTTATTTTTCAGGAAAATGGCATCAGAGAATATTTTTGTGAATATGTCTGGACCAAAGACACTTAAAGGTGCATCTTCAAAAAACATTGGTGAACGAACTCCACCTGAGCTCATGGCTACAAATCTTTCAAGTGCCTCAAATGATAAGAAGATGATTTCAGACTGGAAGAATTCAAAAGAGGTGATATTCCCATCAAGAATCTGGTATGTGAAAGAAAGAGAAAGCCAAAATGTGAACATATATCTATATATTGATATACTAATGAAAATGGATTTTTTGAGCTCATGGGAAGAGTCATAGATATGTGTTCGGTACCAGACACTGAAGTTGTTCACATACTTACAAAAGCTCCCAAGTCACATGAAAGGATTAAATATCAACTAAGATATTCATTGTATGACATGAGAGAAGTATCTACAAAGCTGTGTAAACAAATCGTAAATGAGATGAAACAAAACATCGTAAGTATTGTTATTTATATTTGTATTTTGTTTTCTTGAAATTGTCTCGCTATATTTTTTTAATTTTGTTTTTATTGACATATGATATTTTGTTTGGCAGAATTTTGTTGAAAGTTGTTCAATTAGGTTGGGAGGCATTCATTTCATAGAGCATGATATCATGAAAGTTGTCAGCAGTTTTTACTCAGTGTTAGAAGAAGATATGGAAAACAAGCAAAATGTAGTAATTGATGATGCTACAAAACTACATCCAAAGGATCAGAAAAAAAGGCCTCTAGTGGATAAATCTAGCAAGGGTAAACAAGTTACTTTTGAGGGGAAATTGAAGCTGACAGTGAAGCATATGTTTCCGTTACTGAAGTTGACATTGGAACTGAGAAGAGTCGTAAAAGACCAAAAGTAACAACGCCCAAAAATAAATCTGTTGAGAATGTTATGACGAAGAAAAGTAAAGTTGAAGATTTTGAAGTAGTCATTAACAGTAGTCAAGAACCCGGTGAAACTTCAAAAGAAAGCAGAGAAATCATTACACCAGAAGCTGATTTAGAGGATGGAATTATCAAAACAAAACAAAACGCCATTCGATAGAATTTGACAAAGAAAAACTTAATTGATGGTGGTCGTACATTTCAACTTAATGTTAGACAAACCTATAAGGCAAGTGATGTTAGGATATTCCGACACATAGGAAATAGATAAGTACAACTTGGTCTAGTGTAGAGTTAGGTATAGAGTTAGGTAAAGTGTGTTTCTTTACCGTTGTACATTTTGTAACTTACAATCCGACGGTCACGATATGTAGTGATCTGACGGTTCATTCTCTCCTCGGTATTACCGACACTTGATCCGTGGCTTGACACCCGATTGGTCCATGAATTCTATTTAAAGCGCATGGAGGGTCATTTGTAGGGTAATCCGTGCATGAGAGAAACATATGTAAATTTTCATTATTTTATTAATAAATTTCTTGAAGTGGCCACGTTGGCTCAGGCCGTGGACTGTTTCCCTCTTTGAGGGTTTTAACCACGTCAAAAATACTGGTGTATTGATCTGCGATCTGTTGTGAGCGGTGTCCTTTTGGTGTTCTGTCTGAGGAACTTACCCTGTAAATTCCTAAGAAGTCATATCCTAAAAAGAATGGTCCTAAACCAAACAAGGGTCCTAAGCAATTTCAGCCCCAAAATGAAAAATCATTTCAACAAAATGATAAGACAAATAAAAACAAAGGGAAGAAGACTGATAGACATTGCAATTTTTGTAATCGAGATGGCCACTTAGAATCAAAATGCTTTAAGAAGATGGAAGCCTTGGAAGCAGTAATGAAGAAGCATAACATCCATTTGGGGCAATCTTCATCTTCAGGAATGGCACTTTCTGCATGTGGTTGTCAAGCATCTTGGTCTGGCTATGCATTAAATGTATCTTCTTCTTCTCATTCTCATGAGTGGCTCATTGATTCTGGAGCTTCTTATCAAATGGCCAAAAACAAAGCCATGTTTTCTTCTTTAAATGATTGTAACACCAAAAATATATATGTTGGTGATGATAGATCTCTTAATGTTGTAGGGACTGGAACTGTTCATCTAGACAATGGTCAGTTTAATGATGTATTATGTGTTCCAACCTTATCTTGCAACCTTCTATCTGTATATCAGATAATTCATTCAGGTGAAGGTAAAATCGTTGAATTTTCACCTCATGATGTTGTAATCAAGGACTTAAGAGATCCTAAACAGATTTTGGCTACTGGAATTGCTGATGATTCTACAAGGTTGTATAAATTTCACAACTTTGGGTCATCAAATCTTCCCTCAGTATTTGTTGCTCATAATGATGAAGTGAGCAAACTTTGGCATGAGCGATTTGGTTACTTAAACTATCGCTCCCTTCAGCATCTATGTAAAGAAAATATGGTGACAGGTCTTCCTATGGTATCTTGTAGAGATGGTGTTTGTTCCGGATGTGTACTCGGAAAACATCATCGGGACTGTTTTGAAAAACGTGCCTCTTGGCACGCCTTAGCCCCTTTACAGCTTGTGCATAGTGATTTATGTGGTCCACTTCCAGTTGTGTCATTCTCTGGCTGCAAGTATTTCTTAACTTTTATTGATGATTTCTCCAGACGCACTTGGGTATACTTCTTAAAACTCAAGAGTGAAGTATTTAACACTTTTTTGGCCTTCAAGGCCTTTGTTGAAAAACAATCTGGACATCAAATTCTTAAGTTAAGATCTGATAATGGCGGAGAATATGTTAAAAACACATTCATCAACTATTGCACTGAGAATGGAATTCAAATGCAACATATTGTTCCATATACTCCACAACAAAATGGTGTAGCTGAAAGGAAGAATCGCACCTTAAAGGAAATGGCTAAGTGTATGCTACAATCTAAAGGACTTGGTCTTAGTTTTTGGGCAGAAGCAATTAACTGTGCAAATTACATAATAAATTGCACTCCTACTAAGGCTTTAAAGCATATCACTCCAGAAGAAGCATGGAGCTCAATCAAACCAGATGTAAGTCACTTTCGTGTTTTTGGAAGTGAAGCATGGGCCCATATTCCAGATGAAAAGCATAAAGCTTTAGAACCTAAGAGTGAAAAATGTACTTTTGTTGGATATTCTGAAGATGTCAAAGGCTATAGACTTATTCCATTTAAGTCCAAAAATGTTATCATTAGAAGAGATGTAAAATTTGATGAAAATATATCGGCCTGCGAGCCTAGTCCGGCGGATGTGCCACCTCTCCCTATCTCTTCTACCTTTGAAAACATTTCTTCTTCAGATGATGAAAGTGAGGATGACAATCCTCCCCCACCATCTCAGGATCCTCCTTCAGCTCTTGAGCTTCCAAAATGGGTTCGTGCTACTCGAGATGCAGCAGGTGATCTTGCCGGTGATCCTACAGATCAGCGACGCACACGTTCTCAGTTCGAGAGAGCCTCTTCTTTACTGGCTCAAGCTCCAGTAAATTATGATTCTGACACCTTTGCAGAAGCTTTAGGCCATCCAGATTGGGAAGCAGCTATGAATGAAGAATATCATTCATTATTGGCAAATGATACATGGGATCTTGTTCCTCTACCAAAGGGACGAAAACTTGTTAGATGCAAATGGGTTTACAGAACCAAGTATGGACCAGATAGGAAAGTTGATAAACATAAAGCTCGTCTTGTTGCTAAAGGATTTTCACAGGCTGAAGGCATTGACTACACTGAAACTTTCTCCCCTGTTGCCAAAATGAACTCTATCCGCCTTGTTCTTTCTCTTGCTGCCTCTTTCAAATGGGAAGTCCATCAGATGGATGTTAAATCTACCTTCTTGCATGGGGACTAGCATGAATAAATCTATATGGAACAACCCATTGGCTTCATACAAACAGACTCCAGCCTTGTATGTCGACTTAAGAAATCCCTTTATGGTCTCAAGCAAGCTCCTCGGGCTTGGTATGCCAAAATGGATAGCTTTCTTTTAGAATCTGACTTTTCTAGGTGTCATTCTAACAATACTGTCTACACCAAGAAAGTGGGCAACTCTCTTATCATCCTTGTCCTTTATGTTGATGATCTTATCCTTACTGGTAGTGATCCCAACCTTATAAACCATGTGAAGTCTAGCCTTAAAAGGAAATTTGAAATGACAGACTTAGGACACTTACACTATTTTCTCGGTCTTCAAGTCTTGCAATCCAAGGAGGGTATTTCCCTTTCCCAGTCCAAGTATGCTTGTGATATTCTACGTCATTTTCACATGGAAGATTGTAAGCCAGCCCCTTCTCCCTTTCAGTCTGGAGTCAAACTTTCAGTCACTTGTACTTCTCCTGAAGTTGATGCTACCTTATACCGTCAACTTGTAAGAAAACTTTTGTATCTAACCCATACTCGTCCTGACCTTTCCTTTGCTGTTGGCCTTGTTGCTCGGTTCATGCAAAACCCCGTGAAAGTCATTGGAAAGCAGCTAAAAGAATACTTCGTTATGTTCGAGGTACAGTTCAGTTTGGGATTCATTACAGTGCCAAAGCAGCTCCTCTATTGGTTGGTTTCACTGATTCCGATTGGGCTGGTGACCCTGATGATCGGAAGTCTACTGCCGGTTATGTGTTCACTCTTGGTTCAGGACCTATTACATGGGCTTGTAAGAAACAAGCTACCATTTCTCTTTCATCAGCAGAAGCAGAGTATCGTGGTGCCGTAGAAGCTAGTAAGGAAGCCTTGTGGCTTCGTCAGATCCTGTCAGAGTTTGGCGTTCAGCAGCAGCATCCGACTACACTTTGGTGTGATAATCAAAGTGCCATTCAACTATGCAAAGATCCAGTCCAACATCAGTGCAGCAAACACATTGAACTACACATGCACTTCATCAGAAAGCTCATTCACGACCATGTTCTTGAAGTGCAATATTGTTCAACAGATGATCAAGTTGCAGACATCTTCACAAAGGCTCTCACAGAGGCGAAGTTCACTAAACTTCGATATATGGTTGGAGTTCAGGAAGTTGTCACTAAGGGGGGATAGGCTCTAGTGCCTCCTTCCTTCTCCTATTGTGTCATATTTGTAAATCCTTCAATCCTATCCCAAGTTGTTCTTAAGGGGGGATGTTAGAATATTCCGACACATAGGAAATAGATAAGTACAACTTGGTCTAGTGTAGAGTTAGGTATAGAGTTAGGTAAAGTGTGTTTCTTTACCGTTGTACATTTTGTAACTTACAATCCGACAGTCACGATATGTAGTGATCCGACGGTTCATTCTCTCCTCGGTATTACCGACACTTGATCCGTGGCTTGACACCCGATTGGTCCATGAATTCTATTTAAAGCGCATGGAGGGTCATTTGTAGGGTAATCCGTGCATGAGAGAAACATATGTAAATTTTAATTCTTTTATTAATAAATTGCCTGAAGTGGCCGCGTTGGCTCAGGTCGTGGACTGTTTCCCTCTTTGAGGGTTTTAACCACGTCAAAAATACTGGTGTATTGATCTGCGATCTGTTGTGAGCGGTGTCCTTTTGGTGTTCTGTCTGAGGAACTTACCCTGTAAATTCCTACAAGTGAAGGACAATGTCAATATCAAGTTAGAAAGCCATACCATCTGCATGTTCACAACTTGAAGAAATTGATGAAGTATAATCCATATGCTCATGTGGTTAATTATGTGCTTCTTTTTTATCCAGTTCAAGTTCCCAACAAAGAAGCATTTGATAAGTCAAAATGTTTGAATACAATTATTATATGCTTGGGGGGAACCATTCTGTAGAAGCTCAAAGACAATTGATGGAGGAATATCCCAATAACCCACGTTTTGAAACAATGAAATGTATCATTTATGTTGGTTTATCGGATACAAAAGAAAAGTTAGTGGCATGGGATCATAATTCAGATAATGAATATAGGATGTCTATGACTTTCATCCAAAGGGTTAGATTTATTCATAGTGAATTTTAAGAAAAATGTGGTGGGGATAGGATAAATGTTACTGTAGATTTTTGAAGGGAATGTTGTATGGAAATAGGCTATCAAATTGAAGAGAAGCCCAATTCAAAAGGTGGAAAACGCAACCTTCCTAGTGATATATTCAACGGTGTTGATAACATTTTTTAATTTTCAGTTAGAACTGTAGATGTTTGGAACTTGATTGATGAGATTTTTAGCATGTGGGAAAACATTGGCATTAAAAACCAGAAGGTTAAAAAGTCTAAGCCATTGATATGTGGCGGCAGTAAATTAGGTCCTGACTTGAAGAAGCTTCCAGAAGATATGACTATCACACCTTGGAGAGAAATGCGAGTGAAGGATGAAAAAATTGTCAAAACAATATTATCTTGTGTGAAGTCAAAGCAATTATCTTTGGAGGAAATGTCCGAGGAATTTCAAAAGTAAGTTTGTTGAATTATTTTTATTTATTTCTAGATTATAATTTTCTTTTAAATAAAACATGTTGTTCTTGGTAGTATTTGTTATACATATCATTATATTGACTTTTTGTTATTTTATCTATGTAGTCACAAAGTTTACATGAAAATTCAAGAACAAATGGTTAGATTGTTGAATGAAGATAGCTAGGATGATGTCATACGCAACTATCCAGATTCAAGTTCTACATCAACATTAAAATCTTTTTATCTTGCATTTAAAAAGGTATCTTGATTTACACATTCGTTTTTATTCATCTGTGCACTATTTTTAATTTATAACTTACACATATATTTGTTTATTTTATAAAAGATGAAGAAGGATGATAATGGAGCGCCAACTAGCTTTAGAACCTTTATTGAAAAAACAAAGACCGAAAGACTGAGGAAGAAACGTATTAAGAATGTTGAACTTGATCCAACTCTTACTCATTTCATTTGGAATGGGCTAGACACTGTACAATATCAAGTAATACAAGGCGACTGTGAAGACATTGCTAAACTCATACCTAAATGGGAGTATGCCCTTGTTATTGCGAATATTCCCCATGGTTTCAATATTCCAAATATTGACTATGATAGTGACCCTTATACTTATCAAGCTTTTAGTAAACTGGTTGCGGGATTTGTAGAAGTCACGTCATCACCATTATGGAGATTTGTGACATTTCATTCAAACACACAATTTGCAATGATATTGTCAAGCTTCAAAGGGAAAACAAATTCAAGGATGCAGCTTACATGGTAAGACGTTTAAAATGTATATTTGACTAATGTTGAAAAATTCATTTATGTACAAGTTGATTGAACTTTTACTATTTCATGTACAGGTAAAAGTCAAATCTTCTTAACCGTGATGATCAAGTATTTATAAATGATTGTGAGTTCATTCATATTGATAGTTTGGAAAAAGATGATAGATATATGTCTATTATTTTTAATCGGGTGGACGGAAAGAGTCATAGCCAAATACTGAGTTATGATGCTGTTGTGAGAAAACTAACATATGAAAACAAAGAAGCAAAAGGAGAGATAGTTACAATTATTGATTAACTATCTTATAGACATATGTTCAAATGAAGGAGATTAGGTTCTGGATTTATTTTCTGGCTCAGGTAAGTTTTATTATATACAATTGAATTTCAATAATTTACTTCATTATTTCTTTTATGCTTGATAACTAAGTACAACACTAGCATGCTGCCTCAAAAAGGAAGAAATTACATTGCAATTGAAAAAAATCCATTACAATGCAATTTCACTCAACAAAGAATTAATGCTCTTTAATTTCTTCCAGATGCAATGCAAGAAATTAGGTTGAAGAAAGGGGACTTTAGTGAATCACATGTGGAAAGACATACATTGGGAGATTGGCAGACATGAAAGATCCATTAGAAGATGAAAATGAGAAAAATGAAGCAGAAAATATTGAGGAAGAAAACAATGATGAAACTCTAGAGGACGAAGAGTTTGGATTACGTGACATTGTTGATTAAATTTAAGTTATGCTTGGAAATCAAGCTCATTTTTTGTAACTGTTAAGTAGTTATACTTGCAATGTTTTGACTTTGACATTTTATGAGAAGAATATACACTCAATTAAGGTTGTTATGCGTTCAATATTTGTAATATGTGATTTTCGCATTAATTTTTAAGTTAACCATTATTTTTTGAAAAAAAAAAGTGATTATTATTATTTTTTTGACATGAAATTCATTAAAAAAACTATTATTTAACTATTTTTAGTTAAAATTTTCGTATAAAAATTGTGATTTTTGCATGTCAATTGTAGCAAAAAATGATCAAAACATGGAGTTTTTTAATTATATTTATGTTAAAAATGGCTATTTTTATGTCAATTGTTAGAAAATATTGTTTTTTAGAAACAATTATTTCGTGTGGATTGAAGAGTTAATTAACAATGTATAAATATGTAGAATATCGAAAATTCAAAATATCAACCTTCTTCTTTAAATATGTGAAACAATAAAAACCTCACAACAAAAAAAATAAAATTAAAAAAGGGTCTGGTGTAGAATTACCACATTTTTAAATCAGCGTAAAAAACACTACCATTATAAAACGCAATGTACATAAAAAAATTTATAGTGCCAAAAACTAAGCTTTAAAAAACACGTGTGTTCTGCATAACCCATTTTTGAAATCGGGTCACTTTTTTGCTATCTCTACAAAACAGGTAACAGTATGGGTTCCCGTTTCAAAGTTTACATTGTTTTTTCTTTTAGTCCAAGAGTTAAGTTATCTTTACTTTTAATTGCTTATTCAAGTTTTTATTTTTGATAAAAAAATTCCTCATTGTCTAAGTTATACATACCTTCTTGAACATGCTGCAGTTGTTCTTTTAGCCGCATGTTCTTTCTTTTGTCCTTATTTAACTCATCAAGAGGATTGATGAGATTTCCTTAAAATTCCACTACTCCTACTTCTTCTTCTTCTTCTTCAGTGTCTTTCGTATTTTGTTTCTTAGAGTCTTCTCTAAATTCCATGAGTAACCACTCAATTTACTCAGCTTCTGAGGATATTCCGTTGACTTTAGTGTTGATCTATCCTCTTTGGAGTGGAGCCTCTTCTTAGAGAAACTCTACTTGTGATGTTTTTGAGCTTTTCGTTTGAACTTCTGATCATCTTCCTTTTTTGTCCTTTCTTTGTAAGGTCATTTGGATGAAAAATGTCCAACTCTCCAACAATAAAAGAATTTGAAGGGGAGATTCATTTTATACTTTCCTGAGCCTCACTTTAGTTTCCTGGAAAAGTGAGCCAAATCCTTATCAGATTCACAGTTGGAGAAAATTTGATGGTCTTTGCGCTCCTTAACCTTCTTGGACACCTTGAAAGCTACCTCCTTTGGTTCAAACTTCTCTTTTCCTACTCTCATCTCATAGGTTGTGAGAGTACTGAAAAATTGGTCCATTGTGAGACTCTTAAGATCATAAATCTCTCTAAAGGCATAAATTTTGGCATTAAATATCATATTCAAATTTCTTAAGACTTTTTTAACATTTATATATTATTTTATAGCTTCACCAGATCCTCTAATAATATTGGTTACTTCATCAATTATGAGGAAGTATTTTTCTATGTTATATTCTTCACTCATTCTTAATATTTCAAACCTCATTATGAAAGTTTGTATTTATGATGGCTTGACATTTTCATCTCCTTCATGACTCTGATTGAGCTTGAACCACACTTCCTTAGAAGACTTACAGTGCATATCTTTTACAATTTCAGATTGACTAAGGCCAAAGAGAATGGCATTCTTGGCTTTATCATTATTTCCATACACCCTTTTACTGTCAGCTTCTGTGGGAGGGATAATAGGAACATCATAATATACTAACACAAAGCTCCAAACATCTACCCCTAGAGACATAAGATAGGCTTCCATCCCGACTTTCCAAAATACATAGCTTGCCCCATGAAAGAATAGTATCTTACCTAAGTAAGCATCCTAACTTTCTTGCCTAGACATAATTCATTATGGATCTACCTTCCAGTGGTTAAAATATTCGTCAAGGAACTTGGCTCTGATACTAAATGTTGGAATAAGGAATTACTCAGAGGGGGGATGAATTAGTAATAGTGAGGTTCTTAGAGTTGTAAGCACAAATGTTTGTTTCTCTTCTTACTGCCAGTTACTTGTGAGCTCACTCATAATACAATATAAGTAAACAACTAGATGAGGTAATCACATGTACATACAATCCATTAAATGAGTAGAAAACACATACTGACACATGGTTTTTCTTAGAAACCCAAAGGGAGAAAAACACGAATATATTTGTTGTTATGATGTAAATTAAGAACATGTTAATTACATCAATTTGTTTGTGAGAACTTACTCATAGGAGGCCCCAACCCCCTTCAGATAGCAATATAAAAATTCCTAAGAGGAACCAACATCTTATGAAAGCATACCACTACCTGCTCTAGCCATTGTTATACTTTTCATACAATTTTCAAATTGAAAATAGAGACCAATACATATACATAGAAATATAAATTTGATCTACTAAAATACCAACTCCTTCCCCCTACTCAGCAGTTCTCCTTTGAGTTGTGCTCTCTCGTTCTCAACTAGCTCTGGAATCAGCTCTCTACTACATTGTATATTATTTAACACTTGGACCAGTCACTCTTTTGTTTACACACTCGTAGCGTTTCACTCCTTCGCTCACAAAAATTCAACATTCCCCCACTTTTCTCAAAGGAAATCCCCTGTTTTTTCCCTCTATTGTGCGAAGGTCGATGTTGTCTCTTGTGGCCTCCTATTGTCTCTTCTATCTCTATGCCTGATATTTTGCTACAACATGGCACTATTTGTTGTCATTCCATCAATTTTCCTGCACTCTTCAACCATATTCAATTTTGGAGATGGGCTTAGTTTACTCAACCATCACAGTCGCATTGACTCATTTATTAGTTATCTAGGTGTCTCCCATACTAAGAATGAGTTTTTAGTCATCTTGCAAACTCCAACAAGGCTCCCCAATCCTTCTTAACTGCTTCACAGAGACTTGTGTGTTTTAAAGGCGTGGCTCTCTTCCCTATAGTAGTTGCACCTCTTTGTCATAGCCCATATATTTACTGATAGTGTTGCGGAGCCGTTCTCTTCATTTATTTCCCTGTGGCATGAAAGTAATTATCAAAGGAGGTTTGCTTCAGCTCAGGACAAAATTTATAATCACCATTAAGAAATGGCACCAACCTCTCTATGCACATTTACTATCAGTTTCTGACTCATACATCGTTTGTAAGCTATGCGTTGGATATGTTGTTTCATTCATGACTGTGACATAGAGAGCTTCGAACTCATACATCCTTCAAACATATATAACACCACTGAGTTGAAATCCTGGATCCTCGCATGCCTATAACTTTTATTAATAGTGTTCCTCAAGATCTTACGGGCTTGTGAGGTTTCGAGCTTGGCCTTAACACTTTCCTTGGCGTCTTTCCTTTGATTTTGGCCTGAGATCCTTCAAATGCTTGCCCATAGTGGATTTTACTTATTAATAGCTCGAAGGCCCTTGGTCACCAAAAGACATGAAAACTTTACAAAACCAAGTTCTGGGCACACCTTTCGATTTTTGATAGAACGTCAAATGTCGAGAAAATATTTTTCTCCCATCTCTATTACTTACAGTAGAATATCAACACGTTTTTCCTTTTTATTTAGTTACTTACACTCTTCTAGGGTTCTGGGCTTCTGGGTTTAGTTCCCTCTACCCCAACTTAATGCTTATGCCTTGAATTTTCTTCTGAGCTTTTGAGATTCTGGGGTTCCAGGCTCCCGGGTACTTTTTCCACTTCTCAGGTTGATGTCATCCCATAACCCCCTTTTAAATAGATCTTCAAGCTTCCGAGGTTCCAGGATTTTAGGGTTCTTGGCTTCCCACTACCCTAGGTCACTGTAATCCCATAACACTTTTAAACAAACCTCCAGGGTTCTGGGGTTCCAGGCTCTACTACTAAGGACTTCAAGATCCTTACTTTTCATGATCATAACTTTTGATCTAGAGGGCCATTTGTAGAATTCTACATACTATTGGAAATATATTTTCAGAAACTTTCCAACTATGGAACTTTTAGGAGGAACTAAGTTGATCTCTTGAGACATAATCACCTACAAATTTTGGGACTCCCCAGCCATCAAACTCATCCTTTTATGGATTCTGAGCTAAGATTGCTATTGTCATGATTATCTACATAGTACTACAACAACCATGGGAATTCCCCTGAACAACATGCTCATTAGTTCCAACATCTTCTTCCTCTATCCTCTATGTTGGTTTGCTTGACATCAATGCCAACATACCAAGTGCCACCAACCATTCAGAAAATGCCAAATGTCCAACAGAGAGTTGAGTTTCCTTTTTATATCCTCATTTCATATGTAATGAGAATCCCATGTATCTCACCCATCTTCATATTTTCCAAATCCTTCATTTTTTCAATAGATAAGACCTTTACATCAAAACTTAAGTGGAAATATCTCAACAAAAATTTTATAAGCATTGATTACATAACTTCTTCACTAATCCATCTGATAGTATTGACGATCTCATCAACATGAAGAAAGAACATTGTGATATTTTCTTCACATTCATTTTCAAATTCTCTAATTATGTACTATGAGTTTGAAGCTTTTCCTTACTTACCTTTCTATCTCCTTTGTAGTTATTTTGAATTTTGTTCCAAATGTATTTTGTATACTCATACTACATTACTTTGAAAAAATTTGATTAAGATAGGCCACTCAAGATGGTTTTCATGGATATTTCATTATTTACAAAGGCCTTCTTACCATATTGATTATATGGAGGAGTTTATAGAGTTTTATAACCATCTACTACATATCGTCAAATTTCAAAACCAAGTTACATTAAATCAATCCTTCTCCTTACCTTCCAAAAGGAATAATTTGTTTCATAGAATAATGGATCTCTTCTTGTGAAAGAACATTCATAACTGGCCATGGTCCCTTTGAGATCTTCCTTATAGTGGTTGGAATACTTTTGAAGGTTATACTTAGAGGTGGGTGAATTAATATTAGAAATTTTTGACTTATTTAAACATTAAATAATTATAAGGAATCAATATCATAAGAAAAACATGAAACACAAGTTATATGTGGAAACCCTTTTAGGAGACAGCCACAAAAAATCTTAGTATAATAGTTCTTGTAGGAACCAATCTACTATTACATCAATTCATAGGAAATAAATTACAGGAGACACCAATCCCCTCTTCCATAAGATTTATTCACACCAACCTATATGATACACCAATCCCATCTATTGCAATATTTGTATCTATTAATCTATAGGATATTTCAATCCCCACTTCTACAAATATTCGTAGGCACCAACCTACTTTTCTAAGTCTGCTTGCTTCTTCACAATGTTTTTTAACTAGTTTTTCCTTCACCAAGTTTTCTTGTTGTTTCTGCATTCACCAAGCATGTTAGTTTATCATGGCTTAAACAAGTATTATTCTAACAAAACTTATTGTTTTTGGCCTCCTCTCAAGAAAAAACTTGTACAAATTTCCATGTATTCAATTTTTCAAATGTGATTATTAAATTTATGTCCAAGACGCTTCTATATGTATCCTCATATATTTGAATTTTCATGGTCTATAAAGTCCCAGAACCTAAGATATATAAAAAATGTCAAACTAGGCTCATGTAGAAAATTTAAGAGTTAGAGGATGGGTATATTACAAAACAAGGGATCTCTTAGTGGGTTTTCTTGTTGCATAATGATGATGCCCGGTAGTGTTATCACTCAAAACTTTTCCTTAGAAGTTTTGGAAGAAGGGAAGGCTTCAAGTTAACCACAAACCAAATTTTAAGCATAGGCTCTAGCCAACCTATGGCTCAGAGAGGGCTCTCTCTATATAATTTAGCCATGTTTGCTTAGATATTAGGCTAGTTCTAGAGTTTAGGGAGGCTTTCGATTTGTATGAAGATTTGGCGGTGGAATCCTTAAAACAGGCAGATAGGTTGATGCCTTTAGGCCATTGGGCAATGGAGTCAAAGAAGGGGCAGCAAAGCTGGAGTTAACTCACTAAATGGAACGTTCAAGGGGCAAGATAGCAGAGTGAAGTACACATCCTTGGACTAAATGGTGAAATGAGTCTTAACAGAGGTGAGAGGGCAATCAAGAATCCTCAGACCGAGGCTAAGATGGGGGAACAAAAGTGAATCATGAGTAAAGGGCAATTAAGAATCCTTTACTATAGACCAGAGGAGAAACTACAAAAGCAAAGGAGTAGTTAAGAATTCCCTAGCTAAGATAGTTTAAGAGAAAACATTAAGAATGTATAACAGTAAGATAGAGTGCAGTTAAGAAATTTCTGAAATAATATTCAAGTTAAAACATTCAGACTTCTGAAACAACTTTAAGAGAGATAAAACAACACAAAAGAATTACTCATTTGTGATCCGCTTTACACACGAGTCCATTGAAATATCCGATCTTTATTCATCAATCCAGTGTGCTGGCCCAGTTAGTGATACAAAAGCTTTTACAGTCTTTGAACGAAAATCTATTGAAAGTATAAGAATCCACCCCTACATACTTCGATTTGTGAAGTATTTATACAAAATGTTTTTACAAAATATCCCAAACTAACTTGGGAATTAATCTAGGAAATTCAAAATATCTTCTCGCAAGAAAATAGAGACAACTATTGAACTGCTTTCTTGTTGTCCCTTTTATTGTGGTTTAGCTGGAAGTTTATGGTTGTTATGCTCTGTGCTGGCCAAAGGTTGTTGTCTTCTATACTGATACCCTTTGACACGGATACTCTTTGACCCTGTAACCTTTGAATCTGATGCTCTTTTACCTCGTTGATTGTGTGTTTGACCTTTAACTGTGTTATGCTATAGTAAGTCAGTAAACTTTTCCCATTCTTGATCTGTTGGTAACCGGGTACTCAGCATTCTCCGGTAAGTTTCATCTGCCTCAGTGTATTTGGAAAATGAAGGCTTATTTACAAACAGATGTTTTACCTCATGCTGGAGGTAAAATAGATTTTCAAAGGCACTGTACAATACCTTTCCTGTTGGTATTCCTGAAACCTGTGAAGTAGTCACTTGTTGCCTTGCTACATCCCTAATTTTGTCGTTATAATCTCCTTGTTCCATAAGTTTATCATGAATGACTAAGGGATTATGTATTCCCCTTTCCTTTAGCTTATCAAACTTAGCCATGAACCTGTCAACGACTACCTGCATTTCCTTGCTCTTTTCCTCTAACTTATGCATAATTTCCCTCTTGGTGAGGACTTTCTTTTTGGCTTTGACAAAGTTTACCTAATCTGAATTTATTATCTGCTTGTAGTACTCTAGGAAAAATAACTTCATTAGGAGGTATTTAGGTAGTTTGTATGCGATAAGCTGGCACCCATGAATCCTGATTTCTGTGTGGTTTTGGTACAAGTAACAATCTCCCACCTAATGATTGATGTTTAGATGAAGGACTCTCCTAATCTCAGGACTGATTCTTGGTGGAGGGATTCCACTGAGCATGGTCATCACAGGATTGATAAAGGAATCTATGAATTAATTGTATGAATAGGTGGAGGAATATTGATGAGTCAATGGGGTCCAGAAGATGACTGATCTTGGTTGGCCCTTGGTGTCCAACTTTTGCAAGGTAAGTGCGAATTTATATGCTTGGAAGTAGAGGAACATGTGGTATAGTACTAAGGAGTACTTAAAAACCCTTTCATTTCCCATTCTTGTGAATTTCTCATGCATTCTGAAAGCTATGAATGTGGAAAAGTCATAAATGGTTGCAAGAGGCTGTCCTGGGGTATAGATGGACATGAAAACTAGGATGATTTCATCAATGTACTCACTTGTGGAGTAACCCAAAATACAAGATATCATGGATTGTTGGGCAGCAGATCCCCCCATAGCATGTTTTTGGGGCTTGAAGCCCAAATTTTGGTCAAGTGTAATGTAAAGACTCCACGAAATGCAGACGCGGAGTGCAATAATCTAGGGTTGTCCGCCCTAAGATAATGTAATTTAATGTAAAATGTGTCGGCCTACCCATGGTCCGCGGACCATGGGATTGTATAAATAGAGCAAGTCTCTAAGCGTAATGTCAAGTCATAGTTCTGGATGAGGAATAAGCTCTGAGTCTGTAAGTATGAGTCTTGGGTTGTAGTAGTAGGAAGAGGCTTTGCAGCTAAGTGTGTAGAGGCCTAGTAGAGTCTGCAGTTGTGTGCACAGACCCCTGCAGTTGAGTGCACAGGGCAGAGTTGGGATTGTACCTGGATAGAGAATTAATGAAAGATAAGTTGATTCTGAAATATTGTGTGTTTATGCTTCTGTTATATTTATGCATCTCTTTACAGTTTTATGATTGCGCACACTAGTTATGAAGGTTGAATGATTAATGAGAATATTGGGCCCACAAAATTAAGCTAAGATCTATAATAATAGCACAGTAAGGATTAAGGATCTAGACAGCACCTCTTCGCGTTCTTTATAGAGCTATGCGGAAGTAGTTGCACAAGTTGTGAAGGACAGACAACTGCACGGAGCAGCGCAAGTGCGCATGTTCAGTTCGCGAACTTCCTAGACTTCATCAAGACATCCTTAGGGTGCGAAATCCTGGTTCCAGCACCCTCCCATACTACCTCGGGTGAGACCTCAGTCCACACACCACAGACTGTTGCTGAAAGGGCCAGTAGTTTTGGGATATTTTTTGCTAAATCACTTTTGAACCTGGGTCAAGCCCCAACAAGCCAACAAATGGTTCCATTGTTAGGACCAGGATCTGCCTAAGGGATGTCTAATGTTGTGCCACTAGAACCCAACAATAAAGGAAACTGAAGAGTGGTTGGACAAGAAGATTCACGAGTTCGTGACATAGGAAAACAGAACTCCGCAGGTATCTGAGAAAAGGTGGCTGGATTGCTAGGTGTATACATAAATCCACGAGATCTTTTTCACGTCCTTTCCTTCTAAAATGTATGAGTGGATCGCGAGGTTAGTCGACATCCAAGGAAGGTGCAAGCTCGACCAACTGATAGTGTTACACAAAAATATCATCACCATGGTTATTTGCAGTCAGTATGGATCTATCATCACTTATACTGTCCTCCTAAGCAAGTCTCAGACCTCAGCTCTTCAAATCATGCTTTGGAAATGAGAGAAAGACATTAAAAATCAATGTAACTCTGGTTCCGCACTTTCTCTCCTGGTCACCTGTGGTCCCGCACCTTCTGTGTACAAAAGCTGTGGACCTGCCCGCTCTGTCCCTAACGGTGTATGTGCGGAGCCCTGTGAAAGTCAAAAGGCGCAAGTTTTATCTTAAAAAATTCACTCTGGGTTAATTCTAGAGGTTTCTAGAAGGAATTTTGACGTGGATTGTTCGCTCTGAGGTGGTTCATGCATCCAAAAAGAGAAGGAGCTAATCCCTTGATGAGAGGAGCTATCCCTTTGAAGGAGGACCTAGTAACCTCCCTCCATTGCACTATAAATACAGGAATTGGGTTGGTTGCTAGAGAGGTTAGAAGCTGAACATTTTTTAGGGTAAATGCTAGTGAAATCAAGACTTCCTAGTTGAGCTTAAGAAGAGAGATCACACATCTTTTTGGCTTCATTGGGGAGTGAGTGAAACTTGTCAAAGTAGAGGAGACTTCTTGCTGGACCCTGGGAGGAGCTTGTACAGCATCAAGGCAAAGGTTGTAAGGTTCTTCTTCTTTTGAATTAATACAATCAAACTCATTTTTCTCAACAAGTATCTTATGTTATTTGTTTCATGGACTCCTTGACTTTCATGTTAAATATGTTTTATGCAATTGGCTTTTCAGGTGCTATTTAATTTGTTTGCCTTGTTTGTGTTTGCAGATTCGCGAAAAGGAGCTCATTTGGATCGAAGGAGCGAAGGCATCCACAAGCTAGCGTTGGACCTAAGGGAGGCCCTAAAAACACTTGTTTGATATTGTTTATCAAAGCATATTTAAAGAAAGATAGTGTCTGGTTGGTTTGTTTGTCATTAGGTTTTCTTTAGATTATAGGAATGTCTATCTTGTCCGCAAGATCGACTTATTCTGTGAGACAAAATGGCGACTCCGCTGGGGACTTGATTGTTTTCCTTGTTTTTACTTTGACCTGAGAAACTCTATTTTTGTTTCTGTTTTTGGCTTGTTGTGTGTAAAATTGGGTAGAGTTTGTAGATCCAGGGTTATTTTTCGTTTTTCATAGCTTTGGGAGAGCACCGCACCCTAGCCATTTGGCACAGTGCGTACTTACCCGCAGCTTGGCTTTTAGCACAGAGCGGGACCGCACCTGTGCCAACTGTGGGCCTGCAGACCCTGTAAAAATTTTGAAAACCCTAAAATTTTCCTCTGTTAGTTAGCTTAGTTTGTCTTTAGAAATTGTTATCCACTGCCCAGACCTGCATATAAATTGTCAGAAGCTTTCCTTGGATTGATTTCGTTAGTGTTAGGGTTTTAGGTGAAATTCCTAGGAGTTTTTCTTGTTGGGTTTGTTTTTCATTTTGGTTGTGTAGTGACTCTGAGCTTAGAGGATGTAGAGACTTCAGATCACCTTAGTGTCTATCAACCTTCTTATGAGTCTGACCATTGATGAAATCTCCCCTTGTTTGAGGAATCTGCTTTGAGTTTTCTCTTTACAAAACTTCGAAAGGCTTGTATTTGAAAGTTTGGATTTTCATTTTCAAAAAGAAAACAAAATTATTTGTTCTTGACTCATTTGTGATTCTGCATGAATTAGTCCTTAGCTTGCATCTAGCTGAGTAAAACATCCTTAAAAAAGACTTTTAGTAGGCTTTGACTTCAAATAGGTTTTTATAATTTGTAGCTGTCAAAGTTAGTCATTTGCATAGTTTTCAGTGTTTTATTTAAAAAATATAAAAATCTCTTTTAGAAAAAAGTTTGTTTTTTGTAGTGTTTGAGTGCTTTGAAATGAAAAGGGAAATTTTTGTGAAATAACTAGTTGTCTCATTTGAGTGCTTTGGAAAGGAAAAGCTCTTCTTTTAATTTGTATAATTGAGAAAGATTTGTGTTTACAAAGTATTTGCATTCTCAAACTCTTTCTTAGTTTAGAAGTTCATCGAAGAGAAAAATATTGTTTAGATCATCTTAGATGCATTTTTAGCGATTTTGAGTCAAGTCTTCATACCACGAGTTTCATCTCCGCACCTTTGGAATTAAACAAAAACCACTAAAATTAACGCTTAAAGTAAAATTCACCTAGTAACTTTTTATTTCTAGGGCTCTGATACACCAACTTAGCTTAGGCTAGTGTCTTGGAGTAGGAGAGTAATTAACTCTCCAAGACAGTAAAAACAAACAAGTAGCTTTATCTTGTGGTAGGGAAGAAATCCAATTGTTGCATTTATGCTCTGGGAAAGATCCTCTTAAAGGAGAAGCACGAGATCGTGTCCGAACCAGTGTGGGAATCAATCCTTCCTCATTGGGAACGACGCCGGATATTCACGTATTAAAAATGGTAAACCTCAGATTAACCATTGTCGAGGAGCCTGGGGTCACTTGTTGGTAAACCTTGGATTATGTCAAGGAGCCTTCAAGGGGATTGAGCTTGCTACTCTGCCCTTGCGTGCATATCAGATCATAGATTGTTCCCCCAGGTGTATTTGTCTCAGTTGGTAACCTTAGTGGCCATATTCTTTAGGACTCTTCCTGAGGTGACAGTGGTGGGAAGATCCCACTGTACCTGGAGCAGACGTCGGCTAGACTCACTTGGATTTTCTGGGGTTTCACTTCACTCGAGATGGTTAAGTGGAGGAACTTGTGCCAGTCTATTCATTAAGTAGGTTGCCGGGGTAGCTGTTCCAACCGCCATTTCTGTACTGAACTCTGTGACGTTGGATTTCATCACCAACTAGTGTTTTCAGTCCGGAAAGTTACTGTTTGTGTGTGTTTGATCTCCTAAATTCTTTAGGCGTATGATTCAAATTTGTTTGGTTCTTTAGAGACCTTAGGTGCTTTTTATTGAGATTTTACTTTGTTTGCATGTGAAGTAGTTAAAAGTCTTTAACTGTGGCTGAATTACCAAGACAGTCCCGTAGACTTTGGGGCTAGTCTCCTGAGATTATAAACGTGGCTAAGTTACTAAGGAAGTCCCATAGACTTCCGGGTCAACCTCCTGAGGAAGTACCAAGCCAGCTTGAAGGCTTAAAAGTCCTCATAACTCCTAGAGACAATAGAGTTGGGTCACCTGAGGAAGGAGAATCTTCTTTGATAGTACATCCTGATTTTCAAACACCAGTAGCAGAGTATAATCCACAGTCAGTGTTTGTCTCCGAAATCGCTGGTAGCTTTTCATCTACTATTGATATAGGTGAAGAACCCAAAATATCTGAGCCTGAAAGTGAATTTGCTTCTACTTTGACATCGGGGTTTGTTTCTCCAACTTTTAGTGGTCCTGGTTCACCTAGGGTAGAAAGAGTAATCACTCAAGATCTTCCTTCTGGACTAATTGCTATTGAAGAACTTGCTCCGGAAGAAGAAGTAGGCATCCCTATCCCTGAAAATCAACCAGTTATTGAACTAAGGGAGCGTGAATCAATTTTTTATAGTCCACCTAGGAGCAGTTCTTGGTATCTTTCTTTGACTAATTATTTAGAAAACTCAGGGTTAAGTTTTTCACCACCTCGTGCTCCTTATCACTCAACACCTAGAGGTTTTTATACTCCTGTAAATATGTCAGGACAGTCGTCCATGTTTACTCAATCGCCCGAATCCTTTTTGTACGGCGGTCCATCTGTTCCCTCTGGGTATCAGTCTCTTTCTGGTACCTTTTTGGGAGCATCTCCTCAACCCATTGAGCAAGGGTTATTAACTGGAAACAATGGTACAAAGTCGTTGAGTGTAGAAGACATTCTTATGATGTCAGGTTCTATTCCCTATCCTCAACCTCAAGGTGGCCAGTTACCGCCTGGCGGGCAGCCTCAATTAACACCTGTGGGGAAACCTCAAGGTACACAATTTGCATCTGGGGGGCAACCTCAAGGACAGTACATACCTACGGGACAGTACGTTGCTCAAGGTCAACCCCAGACTCAATATGTACCCCAAGGTCAACCCCAGTATCAATTTATACCTCAAGGTCAACCCCAGTATCAATATGTGCCTCAAGGGTATCAACCCCAAGGTCAATACTCGAACCAAGGTTTCCAACCACCCCAAGGTCAAACGTATGTTCAAGGAACGGGAAATATACCTTTCAATTATCAATCCTACCCTCAACCCGGTTATGGTCCTCAATATTCTCAACCAGTTATGGGTCAGTACCCCGGAATGAATATAGTGTGGGATCCATCGCAAACCCAACAGGTGTTGCAGCCAAGTGTACAGTTGTCATCTCAAACTGGACAACCCTTAGTTTCTGGTACACCCCAGCAACCAGTCCAGTCTAACATTCAAACTTCTGTACCTTCGGTAGTTTCTCAACCTGGGCCTAGTACACCTCGTACTCCGCCTCAAACGACTGCTACAACTGCCGCAACATCTGTTCAATCTACCCCACCTACTTCTAGAGTATCGGCAGCTCCGGTTTCTACTGTTCCTATATCTACTCCTCAGACATCTTTACCACCGTCTGGATCTACGATTCAAACTTCGGTTCAGATGCCTGTAGGACAACCTGGTTTAAGTACGGTTGTCACAAGTCAACCACAATTCACCTATCAACCGTGCCACGGACAGTACCAATTCGGTCCTGCTGTCCAGCAGCAAGTTTATCAGTATCAACCGTATCCTGGGTACACTTATCAACATCCTCAACAACCCCAGTACGGTCCGGTTAATCCTGGTTTTCCGGGAGGATACAATATCCCAAACGCGATTCCCATTCCTAGTTATCCTGGATATCCTCCTCCTGGGGCTAGTCTCATGACCCAGAGTTTTAGGGATCCTAATCGGCAGTTACCGTTTATCACAACTTTGGACTTACCTGACTTGTCGTGCCTAACAAACGATCCCATTAATTATCTTCCGTTTTGGCCGCCAATGCCGAATAAGTTGCCCAGTGACATTCCCAAGTTCGAAGGTAAATCAGGAGAGGACTCGTCGAACCATGTGATGACTTACCACCTCTGGTGTGAGTCTAACTCCATCACAGATGATTCAATCCGTCTTAGACTTTCCCAGCGCACTCTAATTGGTCTCGTGGCCAAGTGGTACATTGAGTTACCGCGAGGCACTTTTTATAATTTTAGTCAGCTAGCTACTTCGTTTTTAACTCATTTTCAGTTGCCAGTCCCATATGACAATCGCACGGAATTGTTAACTTTGCTGAAACAATCCACATCCACTTACATTTCAAATCATATTCATGAGTGGAGACGTCGACGTCGTTTAGTGAAGGTATTTATTTCGGATCAGATCTTGGTCGAGTGGTTTGTAAAATCTTTGTTGCCATAGATCACTGAAGATGTTGCTAAAGCCGACTTTGTTACTGAGGATCAAGTGATTGCTCAAGCATAGTACCTTGACTTGGTCTATACTCAGTCAGGTACGTTACATGAAAAAATCCCCGATCTTCCCAAGCAAAATCGAATCGCTGCAGCTCCTTCGGGATCTCATGCCGCTGATGGTATGATTGGCACGGTTAACACTAAAAGTAAGAAGAAGTCTTCCAAGAATTATTCCCCTATCATAACCTTTCCTGACTCCCTGACAGGAGATTCTTCTGCAGAGATTTATACCGATATTCACGTTGTAGAGTCATCTACAGCCAAATCAAAATCCGGTGGGAAGAAGAAAGAAAAGAAGAAGAATAAAATGGACAAAAGTTCAAAGGAGAAACCTGAAAAGGCGGAATCCAATGATGAAAAGTGCAAAGCTCATTATCCTTGTCTCATTTGTGACGATGAACATTTTACAAGAGACTGCCCTCATCGTGCAGAGGTTGCGAAAATTGTCAAGGGTTCCCAAACTCCTGCTCTTTTGAAGGATCCTTTTCCGGCTCAAGACAGTAAGATGATAGGTTCATCCTCGAGTGCCAATGAAGAACCCATATTGATGATGTCCCATGTTAGGATTGCGACTCGATCGCAAGATTATGGTAGTAAGAGTCCTGTTGATGGTAAAGAAGCAGAATCTTCTCATTCTAATCCATCAACCTCAGCTCCCGATTCTGATCCACTACAGATCGAGAAACATAATCCAGACTTGGTAATCAAACCACCCACCAAGGGTATACTTCGAAAGTTAGTTTTCAATTCACATGCGAGAGCGGCTCAGAATTATAACATTGTTGAGGATTTAGCTGTTTCACCCTCAGCAATGTCGGCTTTGGAAGTGTTGCAATCATGCCCAGCACAACGTAAATTACTTTGGTCGGCTATAGGAGTTGTTGATGTTCAGGACCCGAACCTAATAATTTTCGATCTAAAAAATAGTACACCGCATTTGCCTCAACAAATGGCTTTCAAGATTCCAGTGATAGTAAAAAACGGGCCTATTCATCGGACTGTAATTGATGAGGGAGCCTCAACGTGTATTATGTCGATATAGTGTTGGAGATCGCTTGGTTCTCCTTCGCTAAATCAATCCCCGACGATTCTAAAGGCCTTTGATGGCCGTGGGTTTCATCCTTTTGGTATTCTACAGGATTTGCCTATAAGGGTTGAAGGAAAAACCGTTAGTCTAGATGTGGTGGTAGTTGATGCCCCTCTAGATTACAACCTTCTCTTGGGTCGGAGTTGGTCTTATGCTATGACAGCGGTCGTTTCATCGGTCTTTCGAGTAATAAAGTTTCCACACAATGGAAAGATTGTAACAATAGACTAGCTAGCTTACTTTTCATCCGACCCAGCCTCTTCGGAGAGTATTCAGCATGTTGGTAAAACGACTATCCCATATAAAGATGTTGGAGTAGGATTAGTTAAAGATGTCGGTTTACTGGGAACTTTTCCTTTTCCTCCAATTAACGCATCATCTTCATTTGCAACCATTCATATGATTACGTCAGATACCATTATTTATGATGATCCTTGGATCATTCCTTCTGAATCTGAGATAGACTCATTTGGTAATTTCATGCCTTTGAGTCCATATGAAATTGCCTATGAAGTCTTGCAGTGTTTTACCGACTCGTGTTCAACCAAAAATGACTTAATGAATGTGGTCCGTGAGGAATCATTTTTCACATCATCCTCGGATTTAACTACGTTTTCTGAACTTGTTCACTCTGATGAGAAAATTCGTGAAATCCTATGTGTAGATGATTTACCATGGGAAGATCTCCATCACAGATCTTCGTTTTTACCTGAGGATGATCGTTTTGAAAATGATTTCTCATCAATTTTTAAAACTGAATATGTCAAGGAACCTCAGAATCCAATAAAACATCCCGATTCAGAGTTAAATTTGGGAAACATCTCTCGAACTATTCCTATTGACATTTCAGTTAAACCCGGAATTGTTGAGAACATTCATATAGGTGCCTCGTGTACAGATGACGAAATTCAATTGTATAAGGCCCTATTTCAAGAATTCCGCGACGTGTTTGCCTGGTCCTATGAGGAAATGCCAAGAATTGATCCCGCGATTGTTGTTCATGAGATCAAGACTTACCCAGACGCTAAACCCGTCCGGCAATGTTTGCGTTAGATTCACCCACGAAAAGCTACTGCAATTAAAGCAGAAGTTGAAAAATTGTTGAAAGCAGGTTTCATTTATCCGATCCCGTTAACGGATTGGGTATCGAATATTGTTCCGGTTAAAAAAAGCAGGGAACAATAAGAATATGCATCGATTATAGGGACATTAATCGAGCCTGTCCAAAGGACAATTACACAACCCCCTATATCGATCAAATCATTGATGATTGTGCCGGCAGCGAAATATTTTCCTTTATGGACGGTTTTTCCGGATACAATCAAATCAATATTCTGCCTGCCGATCAACCAAAAACGGCTTTCATTTGTCCATGGGGGACATTTGCTTATTGCAAATTACCTTTTGGGCTTAAGAATGCCGGAGAAACTTTTCAAAGGGCGATGTCTTATGCGTTTCATGACATCAAGCACATTGTGCAACCGTATCTCGATGATTTTCCTGCTCATTCCTTACATCGAGCTATTATGAAACCAGCTCAAGAAAAGATAGAAAAGATAGATCAACGCCTTAGAATTCAGCCTCTTCGAGGGGGCAACCTCCTTTACATTACATAAATGAACAATTCTTGGATGATACAAATGAAAAGACCTCCTTTCTATATATAGGAGTCTAAGGGGTCATAACATAATCAGAGCCGACATAACAATAATAATGTAAGGGCACAATAATAACAATAGTGGGCTTCTATGGGGTAAATTAATAACAATATGGGCACTACATGGGTACATAAATATAATAAGTGGGTTTTACTAATAACAATAAGGGGTTACACTAGTAGTATAGGGGCCTAACATGCCCCTCTCCTTCAAAAAGCGTTGTCCTCAACGCTTGAGTAGTTCTTGATGCTTCTGTATAAAATTCTTGTCCTCCCATGTGGAATCTTCAGTGGGTAAGTTCTTCCACTTGATGAGATACTCTGAAATTGATCGATTTTGTAGCTGTCAGGTTCTTGTTTCTGTGACTGCTCCAGGTTCCAATATGATTTTTCCTTCCTTTTCAATATCTGGCAATATTGTTTGAATTGGGATCTTTTGCAACTTTTGAATAAGTGGCCATCCTTCTTTGTCCTTCTTCCATTGATCCCTTGCTTTGTTTATCCAATATGGTTGGATAATATAAATTGCACAAAACAATGCTTCCACATCCTCATCCTTGAAGAGTCTTCCCATTCAGTAAGGTCGCCATTTTTTAAGCGCATGTATTATTGCCAACATTTCCTTCTCATAAATAGCTTGCTTTAGATGTAGTAGTAAAAATACCCGGTCACCTACAGCAAAACATTTTTCACTATGATGTTGATCTACCTGTTGTTTCATTTGATTTTGCACCGAAGTGGCGTTATCCTTTAAAAGTTGGAGAACTTGTTGTTGATGCTCGATGTGATCTTTCACTGCTTGAACCTTTTTCTTCTTGATATGTCCTTCTATCTTTAGAGTTTGAGGAGTGGTAATTTCTTCCAATCCTTTACAAGATATGGTCGGATTCATTTCTTGACGCTCGATGTGATCTTTCACTTCTTGAACATTTTTCTTCTTGATATGTCCTCATATCTTGATAGTTTGAGGAGTGGCAATTCCAACCAGTGAATTACAAGATATGGTTAGATTCATTTCTTCTTTCTTGATTTGATCTTTCACTTCTTGCACCTTTTTCTTCTTGATATGTCCTTCTATCTTGAGATTTTGAGGAGTGGTCATTCTTGCCAATAGTTTACAAGATATGTTCTGATTCATTTCTTCTTTCTCTGGGGTCAGGTCCTGGCATATATCCTCTTCTTTTGATGTTTCTTGATCCTTTTCTTCCTCCTCTTCATACTCTATGTAAAATAATTTCTTCTCAGAACACTTATGACCTTTAGTGCATTTGCTGTCACAATTGTAACAAAGCCCTTTTTCTCTTTTTTCTTCCAATTGTTGTGGTGTAACCCTTGTAGGTTGTGGAAGGCTAGGAGAAACAACACGTCCATCTTTAAAGTTGTGAGGGGTAGACTTCCTTGTTGCCATAATTTTACTTTCAAATATGTCACAAAGCCCTTTTACTCTTTCCAATTGTTGTGGTGTTTCTCTAAAGAAGGTGTTGCTCTTTGTATCCTCATAATGTGCTATCATTTCCTCCGTGAGAATTGACCATGTAACAAGTTGTTTACGAGAACAAAGCCCTTTATACCATAAAAATTGATCTGGTTCTAAATATTAAGATGCAATACATACCTTTTGTAACTGTGGTACACCATGTAGATCAAAATATTGCTCTATCTGACGTATCCAATTTACCGGATCCTTGCCATCAAACTTCCTCATCTTGCTTTTTCTTGATTTTAGGACCTCGATATTGAAACGACTGTAACTCTATACTTGCATATATTTAAGTTCTAAAATTGCTACCTATAGTGGCCCTCTGTGTCCTCTTTATGCCACCAGTCTGATCCAAATTGGATTCTCCAAAAAAGAGTTATGCACAATCTCCCAAGATGACCTGATTATAGACCTTTCCAGAAGACCGAAATTGTATGAAGTTCCACGTGTCACTATTAAACCCTTTGACTTTGAAAAATATATAAAAGAAAACTACAGTCCATCCTCTTTCTGTACCTTCTTACGAAATTTCAATCCGATGCTCAGAAAGAAAGTTATGGCGATTTTCCCCAAGTCACCTGTTTTGAGTGTAATTCAGGAGTCTGCAAAAAGACCAACTTCCTCAGATCATATCTTCGAAAATGTCACGCGAAAAGCTCTGCAATTCTGACCCAAGGTTCAGCGCGATTTCTTCTCAAATGGGTTTTTTTTGCAACTTCTGAAATGTCACAGAAAAACGTTATAGTGAAAATGCCACGATGACCTGTTTGGAGCAGCGAAACCCTAGAATCCAAAGCTCTGATACCAAATGTTATGAAACCAGCTCAAGAAAAGATAGAAAATATAGATCAACGCCTTAGAATTCAGCCTCTTTGAGGGGGAAACCTCCTTTACATTACATAAATGAACAATTCTTGGATGATACAAATGAAAAGACCTCCTTTCTATATATAGGAGTCTAAGGGGTCATAACATAATCAGAGCCGACATAACAATAATAATATAAGGGCACAATAATAACAATAGTGGGCTTCTATGGGGTACATTAGTAACAATATGGGCACTACATGGGTACATCAATATAATAAGTGGGTTTTACTAATAACAATAAGGGGTTACACTAGTAGTATAGGGGCCTAATGCGCTGATCACCTCGTCCATTTACGAGCAATCTTTATGAGGTGTAGGCATTATCGTATTCGGTTGAACCCACACAAATGTGTCTTCTATATAGAAACGGGTCAATTGCTAGGGTTTGTAGTTTCGAAGGCTGGCATTCACGTTGATCCCTCAAAGGTCGAAGCTATCATCAAATTGCCTCCTCCTTCGAGTCTTCGCCAACTCCAAAGTTTGCAGGGGAAAGCAAACGTTTTACGACGATTCATTCCTAACTACGCCGAGGTTACAAAGGGTTTTACCCGGTTGTTGAAACAGAACACTCCATTCTATTGGGATGAGATAGCTCAGAAATCTTTTGATGCACTCAAACACGCATTGACCCATGCACCATTGTTGCATCCTCCCAATTACAACCAGGATTACTTCTTGTATCTCGCCACCTCTCATTCCACCATTGGAATGGTCTTAGTTCAGGAAGATGAATTCGGAACGGAACATGTGATATATTACCTTAGTCGAACCTTAAATCCCACTGAGCTAAAATACTCACATGTGGAGAAATTGGCATTGGCAGTCGTTCAAGCTGTCCAACGTTTTCGTCACTACATTCTACTACGTAAAACTACGGTAATTTCGAATTGCAACCCTATGATCTACATTTTGACCAAGCAATTGCTAGGGGGCAAGTACTCTAAATGGATAATTATCCTGCAAGAGTTCGACTTAGAATTTGAGAAATCTAAGTCTAAGAAGTCTTTAGTTTTTGCGGAGTTAATGTGTGACTTCCCGCGTGTTGACACGGAAACTATGGCGGAGGAGCCCATTGCGGACGAATCCTTGTTTCTAATCAGCACTTTAGATCCGTGGTATGGGGATATCATCATTTATCTCCAGACCCAATCCTTTCGGCCAGAAATTTCAAGGTCAGAACGTCGGAAAATTTGATTCCAATCCCAACAATTCAGAATTATTGGAGATACTCTTTATCGCCATGGGGCGGACTCTGTTTTTCGACATTGCTTAACTCACGAGGAAGCTGAAAAGGTTCTAAATGACTGTCACTCTGGAGCGTGTGGCGGTCATATGTCTGGGTTTGCCACAGCCGAAAAGATATTGCACGCTGGCTACTTCTGGCTGTCTTTATTTAAAGATTGTATTACGGCGGTCCGAAAATGCCACAACTGCCAGATTTTTGGTCGTAAGATGCGTGCTCCACCTGCTCCTCTCCACCCTATAATTGCCATTGGTCCTTTTTCCAAATGGGGCATCGATTTTATTACATGTAACCCTCACTCGGCCGGGGGGCATGCGTATATCATCCTTGAGGTAGATTATTTTACTAAGTGGGCCGAGGCGATGCCTACATTCGAGGCAGACGGTAAGACAACTACAATTTTTGTGTTCAATCATATAATTGCTAGGTTTGGTGTCCCACAAGTGATAATCACTGATCATGGGCGTCATTTTCGAAACGTTATGATGACCGAACTTACAGGCCAGCTTGGTTTATGTCACGATAGTTCAACCCCTTATTATCCACAAGCGAATGGTCTGGTTGAATCCATCAACAAAGTTTTAGTTATCATGATCTGATGAATCATTGGAATTCATCGGTCGAATTGGCACAACATGCTATTTTCAGCGCTTTGGGCATATCGAACTTCAATAAAAACATCAACAGGGTTCACTCCTTTCCAACTAGTCTATGGTTTGGAAGCCGTGTTACCCATTGAATGCGAAATCCCGTCACTGCAAATGGCCATCAAATTACTTCCAGCCACTTCCGAAGAGGAAAAGCATTTGTTATACTTGGCTCAATTAGATGAGAATCGACGTGATGCTGCATTGGCGATCGAGACTCACGCAAAACGAATGAAAGCTCAGTATGATCGAAATGTGACCCCTCGAAATTTTTCGGAAGGAGATCTAGTCTTAGTTTATGATCAAGCTAATGATAAATTAGGCGCTGGAAAATTTGTTCCTATGTGGCATGGTCCCTATGTTGTCAAGCGAAAGCTAGCCAAATGGGCCTATGAATTGGTAGACTTTGATGGGGACTCTTTGGGTAAACCCAGAAATGGCCTTTACTTGAAGAGGTATTATGATTAAAAGAATGGGTATGGAGATTTAGTTAGGATAGTTTTTCTTTCTAGCTGGTGTGTTTTAGTTTAAACAATGTGCTTAGCTTAGAGAGTGTTTTTTTGTCATTATTCCTACTTATCTTGGTTTTACTCTTGATATTGCAGATGGCGATGCCTCTCCAAACATACGTTGGTTTCGCTGATGGTGCTTGTCGTAATACACGGAACATCTCTTCCGTAGCTTGGGTTATCTATTCACCCTCTAACGAGTTAGTATCTATGCATGGGGTAAGCCTCGGTCAAACAACGAACAACATTGCCGAGTATAGTGCAGTGATTGAGTTATTATTTGAATCTATTTCATTTGGGATTTGGAGTTTGATAGTGAGGTTAGATTCTGAACTCGTTGTATTACAGCTTAATAGAGTGTATGCCATTAGAAATCCAGTGTTATTAAGATTATTTTTGAAAGTGCGTCTCTTGGAACGTGAATTTGATTACATTGAATATCAGCATATTCCGAGATCTTTAAATACATTAGCAAATGCAATTGCTTCTTGAATGTTAAATAGACATTTGCAATAATCATACATGTAAATTTAAAACCTTTCCATAACATGATTTACAATATATATATATATATATATATATATATATATATATATATATATATATATATATATAGGAGTGTGTCAAAAAATACATCGTCTTCGATCATAGGTTGAAAAACACCTTATGATCAGCAAAAATGATAAGTACAAAAAACAAAAATGTCACATGTGCCTACAATAGGCGATCATCCTATCATTGGTGATGATCTCTATAAGAAACCACCGCACGGGCCACCTTGCAAAGGAACCTCCTAAAGGGTTCCGGGACTCCAATCACATAGCGCTGAAGTCGACGAGGAATGTCATCTATAGTGGTCTCAGGAATATCTCATGTCAAGCGCTCGAGATGACCCTCCAACTCGGCCAAAACCTCTGCTGATTCGTCCTGTGGGGCTGGCGCGGGTGCAACTGGTTGCCTCCTCTCGAAAGGCCGGAGAGCGGCTGGTCGTTATGGACCCACATCTGCATTTTAAATCTATCAGTTCTGAGACGATGGAAAAATAACAAAAAAAATTAAAATAGAAAAAATGTTGAAAAGGATTTTACCTAACTCATCCCACTGCTCTCCTGGTGGAAGAACCATGTCTGGGTCACCACGAAAATCTATCCCAGCGTAAGGGAAGTCCTGAATGGAAAAGACTTGGTTTTCCAACCATTGGAAATACTCAAGTTTGAAGCGAGCAACCTCTGTCCTCTCGTCTGGGTGACGGGCCATAACTGCGACCCATCGCATCAGTTTGGGCTCTCGAGGAAGCCCAGCTCCAACAGTAACGTGTTGTGGGATCAACATAGGAACCCTCTCCAGGCCAAAACTCACAACCAAAGCCCCATAACCAAAGGTCTTTAGTTGTCCGTTTTTGGCCCTGGTCAGTTGGCCTTTCAGATTGGCCAACACAGCATCGCACCAGTTGAAGATGGTGCCTCGAAAGCAATCAACTGCCATACACATCTGGGATCCAGTGGCAATATGTAATGCGACAGCTCTGCAAAGTCTGGTGACAGTGAACGCAATCACCATGAGCTCAGGACAGGATATGGTCTTTATGTCTATCCCTTTGTCTCTAGCCTGGCTGTTGCAGTACTCTAGCTTGAGGCTATCGATAGACTAGCCACCTGGCCTAGCCCCAAACAGAGTCAAGTCTTCGCCTCTCTTAGGCAAACCAGTCAAGAAATATATGTCCGTCAGCTCGATTTCGAGCTGGTGGCCACCAATGAAGAAGCACTGGTCCTGTATGCTCCATTTTTCAACCAGCCACTGTAAGAAATCCCCTTGAGCCCTCATGCCAGGAATGGCCCAGTATTTGTACAATCCGCACGCCCTCAAAGCATCAAGTGAAGGCTGATGATTCCATGCGGCAGCATCCACGTCCTCATGCTCTCGTTCACGCCAATCTAGCATGATGTACTCTCTGCATCAAGTATAAAGACAAATTAAAATGCTATAAAATATTTTGTGTGGTCCATTTTTGAAAATTTTTGGGTTCAAAACCCTTGCGGCGGGGTACGCACCCTCCAGGTTAGACATAGTGCGTGGGACCGCACTTTGTCTGCATGGAGGGTGCGGACCCCGAGCTTTTTCCCAATGGAGAAAAAGTCAGGCTCTGCAGGCCCGCAATGGTAAACCTGCAGGCCCCCTCGCGCGGGTTTTGCGCCTAAAAACCCTCCCAAAAATGAAAACAAAGGACTAAACCAAAAAATTAAACGGTTAAAAATGAAGAGTGGGATGCTGTGGATTACCTGGAGAAGACGGCGCTCGATTCCGACGTTTGGATTTTCCGCAATCTTCACGGGAAGTTTTCTGAGCAAAAGCACTATTTTCTCACCCAAACTCAAACGCTAAAAATGAATTGACAAAGGCCCTTTTTATAAGTTTTTTGGGTAAATAAATTGCAAATTTGTTTATGTTTCACTTTGAAAAGGTATTTTGCGACGTTTTTATCCATTTCAAATAGGTATGAGTAATGTTTGTGTTTTTGTGCAGAATAACGGATTATTCAGGTGAAATCTATCTCTTTCGACGAAAAACAAGTAGAGTCACCTTTAAGCCCTTTTCTGACTCCTGAAACATGAAAAGATTGCCGAGTTTTTATTTTAGACTCATTAAAATGGAATTACAAGACGGTCCACTTACAACTCTTTTCCGACCATAAAAACATGAAAAGATTGCCGGGTTTTTGTCGTTTCAAATTCAATATTGGTTATAAAATGACGTGTCATTGATTGCTTTTTTACTTTTTCGGGTCAACGACACTAATTACGAAAAGTACTCCTTGGTCGTAAAAGATCAAGCGGTCCTCTCAAGTATTATTTTATACTTTTTCGGGCTTGGGAGACACAAATTTACGAAAAAGGTCAACCCTGGAGTCTTCTTAAGTTTTTTTAGACTCTCTAAAATTGAAAAATGCCGAGTTTCTCCTATACTGGACTCGTTAAAATTTCACAGTAAAGAACCTGTTCAATTACAAACAGGAACGAACCACTCCTTCTTAGGGTTCGAATTTAAACTAAGTTGGACTCATCCGAAGGATGAGCTTATAATCAAGCAAATGTTATCCTCCTCAAGCTTGTCAAAAATAAAGAGGTACTTGCCAGAAATGGTGGGGGAAAAGAGAGAAAAATGAGCATGTTTGTCATAATTTGTAACCACTCTTGAACACGACACTTTCGTTCACTTGGGTTGGGAAATCCTTTGCCTAACAGTTGATCAAACCACATTGAAAGTCTTCAGCCGGTTTCTGGGTATTAACTTTGGGTCAATTGTCACCAAACCATCTGTCGTGTCGTTATGTGTTCAAGAGGTCATTGCCAATAAGCCATTCATTTGCAAAATATCTGTCATCCATCTTGACCATCCCTGAGTCAGTCCTTGCAACTAAATTTCTTCAACTTGATCTATGATTTCGTGTTGTGGGCTTGCCTACGACGGATCGCTTTCTATCGACATCAGCTCATTATCTAGAAAGATGATCTAGAAATCGTCAGTACCTTGAGATCTGCATGCCTCAATGGCAGGTTTCTTTCCTTTGACAACAGTTTACATCATTGACTTTCGATCAAAGGATTCCGTGACATGTTCGACATCAACATATTTATTCGCATCTCATGGATTGTACTGGGTACTTTGAGAGCCATTGACATCACTGGTGGTTTCTCTCACACTTGTTAACAGTTTACATCATTGACTGGTAATCAAGTGGTTTCTACCATGTTCGACATCAACACATTCATTCGCATGGATAGAATCGTACTATTTCGGGAAGTAGAAATGAAGACCCTGGATCTAGTTTCCACAATCCAGGCTGCGAGGAATTTTGTATTCATTATATAATGGACTATTCATAAACAGATGGCTGCGTCCATACTGTGTCCACATGAGTCTATACTTGTGATGTTTTACAAGATCATTCATGTATCAGAGCAGTAGTTAGTTTCTAGTCAGTTTTTATCTGAGTATGGGAATGCCTACCTCAGCGATGATATGATCTCATATATATATTTTGCATTGAATGCTTTTACAGGTTCCAACCGGGTTCTACACAAGATGATCCTCGAAATGATAAAGTACGTCACTCTTCCTAAATAATAAGAAATCCTCATCTACTACAGACTTCGCACTTTAGGGGGCAATCTGTTACACAAAAATATCGTCACCATGGTTATTTGCAGTCAGTATGGGTCTATCATCACTTGTACTGTCCTCCTAAGCAAGTCTCATACCTCAGCTCTTCAAATCATGCTTTGGAAATGAGAGAAAGACATTAAAAATCAATGTAACTCTGGTTCCGCACTTTCTCTCGTGGTCACCTGCGGTCCCGCACCTTCTATGTACAAAAGCTGTGAACATGCCCGCTCTGTCCCTAACGGTGTAGGTGTGGACCCCTGTGAAAGTCAAAAGGCGCAAGTTTTATCTTAAAAAACTCACTTTGGGTTAATTCTATAGGTTTCTAGAAGGAATTTTGACGTGGATTGTTCGCTCTGAGGTGGTTCATGCATCCCAAAAGAGAAGGAGCTAATCCCTTAATGAGAGGAGCTATCCCTTTGAAGGAGGGCTTTATCCCTTTGAAGGAAGACCTTGTAACCTCCCTCCATTGCACTATAAATATAGGCATTGGGTTGGTTGCTAGAGAGGTTAGAAGTTGAACATTTTTGAGGGTAAATGCTGGTGAAATCAAGACTTCCTAGTTGAGCTTAAGAAGAGAGATCACACATCTTTTTGGCTTCATTGGGGAGTGAGTGAAACTTGTCAAAGTAGAGGAGACTTATTGCTGGACCCTGGGAGGAGCTTGTACAACGTCAAGGCAAAGGTTGTAAGGTTCTTCTTCTTTTGAATTAATACAATCAAACTCATTTTTCTCAACAAGTATCTTATGTTATTTGTTTCATGGACTCCTTGACTTTCATGTTAAATATGTTTTATGCAATTGGATTTTTAGGTGCTATTTAATTTGTTTGCCTTGTTTGTGTTTGTAGATTCGTGAAAAGGAGCTCATTTGGATCGAAGGAGTGAAGGCATCCACAAGCTAGCGTTGGACCTAAGGTAGGCCCTAAAAACACTTGTTTGCTATTGTTTATCAAAGCATATTTAGAAAAAGATAGTGTCTGGTTGGTTTGCTTGTCATTAGGTCTTCTTTAGATTCTAGGAAGGTCTATCTTGTCCGCAAGATCGACTTATTCTGTGTGACAGATAGTGTGGACTCTCGAATTAGTGCGCAGACTAGAGGCATCAGATGATTAGATCGAGCGAGCTGTGGACCATTGGCTTGACCGAATAATAGGGGGATTTACCACTGAGTTTATGATAGACATGACCGTGAGCTACAGCAAAACAGAACGACGTTTTCTCAAGGGACCGCGAGGTAAGTACATTAAATATTTGAATACCTGGATTACGATGTTGTTATGTGAAAAGAAGTTATGTGAATACATTAATGTTTGGAATGACGTGGAGTGAAAATATCTACAAAGGTAGCAGGGAAGTAGGAAACAATCCCTTAATTTCACCTTCACGAGAGAGCGAGGAAGAGCTTGCTCAGGTCTCTCCGAGAAGTGCGGTCAGTTTGATAAGGCAACGCATTCCACAGTTACCACCTCCACCCACACCACCACCCGCTTCATCTCCTTCACCTCCATCTCCACCCACTCCACCCCACCAATCCCGCAGTTCAGTATGGTGAGCGGGATCAAGCTACACGTATTTAGAGGAGTAGGGAATGAGGATCTAGACCAGTTCTGGTTCGTGGTAAGAGCGGTGTGGGAAGCGTAAGGGGTCACGGACAACAAAATTAAAAAGGCTACATTGGTAAGCACGCTGCAGGATCGCATGTTGACATGGTATATCAAGCACTCTAATGATCACCCAAATGCAAGAATAACAAAGATCCAGAATGCACTGAATAGAGAATTTAGCTGGCCGAAATCAAAGACACAGTCGATCATTGGGTTTAAAGAAATCGTGATGCTTCCAGGCGAGACCCTCTGGGATCTGGATCAGTGACTAAAGAGAACAATCCGCGAGGCTAATATGATGCTAACGAATGTGCAACACCATGCATGGTTTGTGGCATCTTTGACACCACACCTAAGGATGGCGTTGTCGCAACAAAAACTTTCTACCTAGGCTGAAGCTTTGGAAATAGCGATGGGGTTGCATGGGACACTAATACAGGATCCAGGGCTAGGAGTTCAACAAATCCATGCGCAACTACAGAATCTCTGCCTAGAAATGCAGAGCTTGAAGCACGATAGGGCACCGCGGCCAGAGGCATGCAAGGAAGTGTGGTGCATAAAATGCAAAGGCCAAGGCCATGACAAAGACCAATGTCCAATATTTGCGAACTACTTGGCAGGAGGGGGGCCAATGCCTTTGAGACCGGAGGCACAGGCAGGACCGAGTGTGACACCCATGTTATAGTGTGTAATCTGTCATATAGGAGGGAAACACACGACGGATAACTGTCATTTGTTGCAGAAGTATACACAGACTCCCCAACAATTTTTTTGTAATTTATGCAATTCAGTAGGCTGCGATGAGTGTAATTGTCATAGCTACGAGCTAATGATGGATCGCACCCCAACATATCGGATGTAGATAGAAACGCGAGCCCTCGACCCATCGGCGGGGATGGCGCGCACGGGATTTCAGGGGTGAGGTTGAGGAGGAGGATGAACGTTGCTAGGAAGGGGCCGCAGATAGTTAATTTGTTACAATTGTGGAGGACCAGGGCACTACGCCTGTGATTGTACCAACCCAATGAGAATATCTTGTTCATACTATGCTTAGTTCGATCATGAAGTAGTAGATTGTCCTACGTTGATCACACATATGCGCGAGAAAGGGGTACTCCAGCCTCCTCCAACTCAGAATATCCAAATGATGAGGTCTAAACCATGCAAAGAAAACCCAAATGTGAACATGATGCTTAGAAGCGGTGTGGCCAGAGGGAAGGATAAGGGGAAGCAACCTGAGGAAGATACATGGTTTCGCAAGGCTCCTACAAAGGAACCTAAGGTTGACTTAGAACACGCAAAGGAGACGTTCATGGAAGCTAAGAAGAGCTTCGCGGAGGTCTCTACTTCAGGTAGTAAGGATCAACCAGAGCCAAGGATGGATCCTTCTATGCTTACTACCTTTTTCGAGACATACATGAAACTGTTGCATGACAATAAGGAAGTTAAGGGACTATAGGAGTTAATCACTAGGTGCGGGGGGTTAGGGGAAACGCGTGTAGTCCAGAAATTGGGAAAGCATAAATTGCGCACTAGGAGGGAAATGAGGTTGATGGCATAGATTGGCAAGTATGAAATGGATCAGGTAATCCTAGACCTGTGTTCAGACGCAAATGTATTACCGAAGCAGACATGGGAACGTATGGGCGAGCCCGCATTACGGTGGTCCCCTATTCAATTATGAATGGCGAACCAACAGAATATTTTACCCTTGGGGAGGTTGCCAGGGGTAGTAGTTAATAGCGAAGGCGCGAGCACACAAACGGACTTTGAAGTAATAGAGATTGTCAATGACAACAATCCTTATCTCCCGTTGCTAGGAATAGACTAGGCCACTGATATGAATGGAGTCATTAACCTGAAGAAGCGGAAGATGATATTTGAGAAAAAGTCTCTACGCGTAGTGGTTCCACTAGATCCGGCTGAAGGAGCGCGCTACACCGAACCTATGTGCGACGATGAAGCGACGATGAACTGGATTGTATCTGCAAGATAACTGTGCAAGATTAGGATTGGGTGAATCTAACTGCAGAAGGAAGGATCTCGAGGGAGTGCGCAAGTTCCTTCACCTTGGATTCAGACGAAGAAGACGAACGCTAGCACAATCAGTTGAATGAAGTGACAACGTTGAATTGCAACATGATGATTAGATCACTGCGTTGCGTAACAACCCAGGCCCGAGATCTGCCAACATATGATGGATTGACAGCAGTGGATGAATTCTTGAGAAAGTTTGAAAGCACAATACCAGAACAATAGTGGTTCGATGCGTTGAAGTGGGCGTTATGCGCGACACCTACGCGCTGGTGGGGAACACATCAAGGAAATTTTGAAAACTGGTGCGGATGTAGAAGGATGATGCGCCTACGATTTGGGAAACTGTAACTATGGATAGAAGATAAATACGATGGATGAGATGACCCACGCACGCACCTCGTGAAATGGACCAAGGCCTATGGGGAAGAACCTCAGCCTGAATGGGTACACTTATTCTACCATACCCTAGATGTCATACCCATGAATTGGTATACTGAGACAGAACTCCGACATGGTATGGGCGAATGGGATGTCTTGTGCGAGGGATTTTTGTTAACATTCACATTTGAAGACTGATGGTCGGATACTGTTGACGACACACTACAAGCCATAAAAGCTGCCATCTTCAAAATACCACAGGAACCACGGCAAGTAGTTCAACCAACATGGGCAACCCAGTTAAGCAGTGCCCTAGAATGTTATAACGTGCAAGTAGAGGAGGATGATGACGACCCCCGAAATATTAATATTCTAGAAACTGAAGGGTGTCACGAAGTTCGAGGACCATCAATTGAGGATCCCGACATCATTGTGCCACTAAAAACAAAGCAGGTAAACATTGGCACAGATGCAGAGCTGAAGTACGTGACGCTTGGGGACTATTGGGATGATGCTACGGTAGATAAGGTCGTCGAGTTACTTTACAAATATCAAGATTTGTTCCCAACCAAAATCACGGACTTAAAGGGGATCATTGGCGAATTAGGGATGATGAAGATCACTCTGAAACCGGACGCAAAGCCAGTTAAACAACGACCTTACCATTTGAATCCAAAGTATAAAGAAAAGGTCCGCGACGAATTAGACAAAATGCTTGCAGCCGGAATTATTGAACCAGTGGAAGAATCCGATTGGGTGAGTCCCATGGTAGTATAAGAGAAAAAAAAAAGTGCGAAATTAGAATACGTGTGGACCCCAGGAAGCTTAAAAACGCCTGTGTTCACGATCCATTCCTGACACCGTTTACAGATGAAGTATTGGAGAATATTGGCAGTCAGGAAGCTTACTCATTCACGTATGGTTTCTCAGGGTACCATCAGATCAAGATCGCGCTGGAAGATAGGAGCAAGACAACCTTCGCAACCAAATGGGGCTATTTTCAATACATTGTTATGCCCTTTGGACTGAAGAATGCACTAGAGATGTTTTCGCACATAGTGGTGGCCGCATTCAAGGAATACATCCACAAGTTCTTGGAGGTCAATCTGGACGATTGGACGGTATTCGAGTTAGTTAAACACCACATAGCAAGCTTACGATTGATGCTAGTGATGAGCCCCATAAATGGGTAATTATATGGGCTCATTTTTCCTCCTAACTCAGCTTAATCCACCATTCTCATTAGTTCATTGCATGCTTTTTATTATGTTTATTCTAATAGAGTGAATTGGGTTAGTCATTATGCCATGAAGTCTAATGTGTGCTTTACGCAGATTTTTGGTCAGTTTTGAGACAAAGTCAAAGGTTTAATGAACATTTGGCAGCCAATATTCGAGGAAAACAAGGGAGAGGATTTGTAGGAGGGTTTCCCCTCATTTATGACCCCCTACTTCGAATCCTCCTTTAGAAGGCTCAGAGCACAAGCAGCCACATCAATGCATCAAAAGGGCAGCCGAGCAAGTGAAGAAGAACTGTTGTCTATCTCTAGTCTTGGGAGCCAAGCCTCCTTGATTTTAGGAGAGCTATTGGGGCTCCAGTTGTATAAATAGGGGGGCTTAGGGCCTTAGTAGTTTAGTTGGATGTTAGTCAAATTTTCGCACTTTTTTTGCAGCTTTTGCTCAACTCATTTCGAGCTTACTTTTGTGGATAGTTTTAAGTAATGTGACTATTATTTTGATAATGGAGATGAAATATTTTCTGAGCTATTACTAAGTCCTTCCAGAGGGCTGAAGCTCTTGGGTTAGGGCCCAACACAAGCTGCCTAGCACCTCTTATTTTGTATTTATATGTTTTTGCCTCAGTTCATGAATTAGTTGTTGTTAGATAGATTTCTTCCTTAATAGAATAGGTTGCTTTTGGTGGTTTACATAGGTGTTTCCATTTCAGATGTTGAAGTAGGTTAAATAGTGGTAAGAGAAAGATACAAAGAGGACATCAATAGAGCCTAACCTCCTTTCCACCCCCCTACTGAATGTGTTTCTCATCCTCTGAGCAACTAGTCCATCTCTTCATCTTTGATGGCCCTGATGTTCCCCCTGACATCCCATTCCTCTGATGTGAGATCCTCTTCCCTATCATGGAATCCAGCCTTGCTGTCCACCTCTTCCCACTATTTTCTTTCTTCTTCCTCCTTTGTGCCCTCTAATAGTCCCAGTAGCAGTGGGGGACTCAACTTGAGGCCAATCCAATTGACCTTAAAACTTTGCATAGAGTGCTTATATAGTGGCACTCTCCTCAATGCTTCTTTCATCTTGTTTGGGGAGTGATACTCCCTGATCTATAGGTTGTGTGGCAGTGTGTTCCACCTTCTCATACAGACATGAATGCATTCATCTCCAAGCAATCTTCCCATGTCCTAAAAATGTGCAATAGCCTAGGCCTGATCATTGATGTACTTAGGGGCACTTTGACGGTCAGCTGCAAGATGTTGTTGTGTGCTAATGATATCCATAGGGTATGATGGCTCTACTCTAATCATCAGGGGCTCATTTTCTTATTTTTCCATCAACTTCTTGATTTCTATGGGCCTTTTCTCCTCATGACTCATCCAAGATGCCATGGCCATCAGCTACAAGTCCCCTAACCCAGGATTGGGGTCCCATAGGTTCATATCAGTAAGGGCTATGTTATGCAAATAAAACTCTGCCAACTTTGGCTTGTCCTCTGCTGAACTGTGATCACATAGATCCATGAACTGTCTATAATCCTAAAAAGGCACGGTGCCTCTCTGTGCCAAAGTCTTCATCTAGAATTGTAGCCACTGCTATTTGAGGTATATTCCATATGATTTGGTTGGTTTTCTGCACTGTAGTGCCTCCATAGCCCAGCTGACCATGCATGCTAGTTTTGGTTCCCTTTCTTGTAGTTGTTTCCTTAACATTTCATTTTCTACTTCCAAGTGAGATCTTCTGATTGCTTCTGTATGTCTTACAGTGCTCAATTCCTTACCCATCTCTCTCATCTTATTCTCCATTTTTTCAATGTCCTCCACCCCTTTGGACTTGGCAATCTGCATCCATCTATGGCTCCTTACCCTTTCCTTTTCTAGTTCAAGGAAAAGTGGGACTGCGAATTTCTGTGGAATAATTTTTCCTCCTTCAAGAAGGTTTTAATAGGATCCTAAACTAGGCTAGGGGTTAGGTTCTGGTATCTCTGCTACCTCATCCTTCCTTTTGGTCTACTCTTTTTCCATTTTCTAAAGTTTCTCAGTCTCCTATAGCTTTGTTAGGGTCTCCTGTAGAGCAGTCTGGGCCTCCTGTAGGACCGTTTTTGAGTCCTGTAGTTTTATTCTCTCCTTCCAAGTGGAAGATCTAGGGCTCTATTTCATAAGTGATGGGAGTTTTGGAAGGTGATTCTTCCGCTTTGACAGTAAGGAAACATTCAATGATGATAGACTCTTTTGAGGGTGGCTGTGGCTTCCCTGTTTTTAATCTTGTACTTTTTTTAGCACTGAAATACATTGATGGTTTCCTTTTTCTCTTTTGTTCGGGCTTAACTATGGTGCTGAGTGCAACAAGAACAATTTTTGCTTCCCTTTCTAGTGTCTCAGGAGACACTTCTATCTTCTTTTCCCCTTTTTCTTCTTCTTTTGTATTTTTTGCCTCTGTTAGTTTTGTCTCCTCTAGCTCTGTTTGGATTTCCTTCTCATCTTGTTTAGTTTCTACCTTCTGCACTTTAGTCTTCTTCTTCTCTAATTTAGTCTTTTTCTTCTCTGATTTAGTCTTTTTCTCTTCTGTCCTAGGTTCCTTCCTCTTTGCTTTGGTCTTTTTCTCCTTTGTTTTAGTCTTTTTATTTTCTGTCCTAGGTTCCTTCTTCTCTGCTCTAGGCTTTTTGTCCTCTGTTTCAGGTTCTTCCTTCTTTGTTTCAAGTTCCTCTTTCTCTGCTTTGGTTTCTACCTCATCTTCCCCTTTTTGGTCTTCCCCCTCACTTTCAGAAGGATTGAGGTCATATGTGAGGGTTTTTATATCATCCTCTCCTGTCATATTTCTGAAAATATCACAGGCTATGAGGATTGTGAAGGTGTGGAGGGCTTCTTCCACCAATAGTTTAATTAGTCCATGGTGATCCAATTGGTCTGGACCTCCCGCCTTCAATTTAATGTTGGAATCTATAAGAGGCTGTAGGAGAAAATAGGGAATACTGAGTTTTTGGGGTGTGGGAATATCCATGCCATAGCTCAGCTCATGCAAAAGTCTGAAATGGTACCCATAAACTATGTTGTACCTTTCTTCACAGGAAATGTACTTGATAATTTGGTAGTTTACCTCATCCCAAGGGTAAGGTATGTTTGTTCTCCTGATGTCATTTTTGTCCTCTACAGGATGCTCATTTGGTTGGAAGAAGGTTTTCTTGGCAACTTGACCCCGTGGCTTTTCTTCTTTGCTCTAGGGTGGTCCAAGTGGAATACTGGTAACCCTACTGATAAACTCTGGGGTGATTTCCATGGTGAGACCCTTGAAAGTAGCAGTGGCATGGGTCTTTGAGTGGGGTAAAAAGGAAAGGGAAAACTCCTGAGTCACTTCCTCATCATACCCTCGAAGTTTTTCCAAAAATGGCTACTACCTCAGGAAGTTCATGGAGCCTGACTAAATTTATGGGTTACTTCCTCATGAATCCCCCTATCATTATGTTTAAAATATTTTGGAATACCTTAGGTGGAGAAGGAGACAACAATTTTTCAAAAACAGGAAACAGAGAAAAAACTGTGTTTTTCTTTAAGAAACAGGCAAACTTTTTAAATGAAATTTCTCTTCTCTTCAGGCTTAATCCTTCCTTAAAATTGCATCACCCCTTGTATATATGAATATGAAAAGTGGGTTTGTACTGAGCCTACCTCTTCAAGTCCGAATTTGAACGAAAACCCCATGTTCTCTTCTGTAAAACTACTTACTGGCCCTCCTATAGAAATCGCTGGAGGTTCTCCTGTAGAACTGGTTATGGCTCCTGTAGAACCTGATAAGAGGAGGAGTTCTAAAAACGACATAGAGTGATGGTTTCAAAGGTTTGGAGGTAGTATGGAGCTCATTACAGCCGCTGGGACGATGATAAAATGGAAACAAAGGTGGTGAATAAGTTTGAGGAGGAGTATTTATGTTCACTCAAGATATTTTCGGCGATGATGTGAGGTGGCGAAAAGGGTACGTTGCACTTATTGGGACCGTTGGTCCCCACTGTGGTGTCATCATGAGTCTTCATGCCTTCTTCCCGCAATCACCTCCCATCATTTGCATTGGAGTTCAAACATCCGCCACTACCTGTCTTTTTGGATTTTTCATGAGTTGACTAGACACACGTGTGGTGTGATCTCCGAATGAGCGCAGTTGAACTGGATGAGGGTGGCCAGCTAACTGGAAACCATTCTTATTTAATCCCAACCATTCCATTTGTTCATGCATTTTTTGAATTATACAGATGCAATAGAGGAGTGGGTTAGACACTTACCTGCAGGTCGAATGCTTGTGTTGTGGTGCTGCTAGGTTCTATTGATGTTGCATGCCTGTATCCCTTCTGTTGTACGCTATTTTCTTCTTGATATGTGGCTCAGTTGCTTTGTACAGGTGCCCTTTAGCTAAATCTTACTTCGAATATCTTCTGCATTCCTGTGGCTACACCTATTTTGCTGTTGGAGCTTGATTTTAAGGGGATCAGTTGCGACAGGAAATCCTTCCTGTAGCTGCTTCTCCCTCTAAAATTTTAGTTGATGCTTGTGCTAGGAGCAGTGAGGATGCTACTGAAGATTCTGATGGCCATGGAGAGGGATTTGGTAAGCTACAGGTGAGTTTTGGAGGTGCTATTCTTTTATTCCTTATTTTTTTAAACTAGTTTCTATGTTTTTTCTGCAAGAAGGAAAGAAATCAATCGAAATGAGGTGGTGCAGGTGTGGGATGGGGGGTTAGGATGGTGGATAGTTGTAGGATGGCCTACAAGCTCTCTATGAAAATTCCCAGCTCTTCAACTATTTTGTAAACTTCATTTCGAGCTCTCTGTGATTTCTACAGGAGCCTCCTGTAGAACACACAGGGCTTCCTGTAGGATGCACAATCTTCAAAAAAAACAAAGAGAGGTGGAGAAAAAAATCAGAAATGATGGAGAAGAGTATAGAGGATGTGTAATAGGCTTTGTGGCATGTCCCCTTGCTTCCAGTGGTCCATCTGTAACCTGAAATGAATTTTAAAAGTCAATTCCTCTTCCTTTTTTCTCTCTTTCTTTTTTCTTTTTTTTGAAAAGACAACTAGGGCGCCTCGAGGATGTTTTCACCCTATTTTGCTGCCCTGGGCACCTCCAAGGGAGGTTTTAACCCAGGGACCTTATTTTTTTTATTTTTTTTTTGTCATCACTGGGCCGCCTCAAAAGAGGTTTTCAACCCAATGATGGGACTCAAGCGCCTCATAGAGGTTTTCACCTGAGACCTTATTACTTTTCTTTTTTTCTCTTTTTTTTCAGTGAGTAAGTGGAGTGGAGGTTGAGACTTGCTCCACTACCAACACTGTTTTATTCAAATCTTCAATGAACTCTCACTTGGAGAGGGGCCTCTTGTAAATTTTCAACCTATGCCCATTGACAAGCATGGGGATGGCTTCCTCATCAATGGTCCTTATTAGAACTAGACCATTGTCACTGCATTTGTCTACATTGTAGGGTCCTAGCCATCTTGTCCTCAGCTTGCCTTTGAAATCTGTTGGGTGTGGAGCCTAATTATCTTCTGTATTCAAAGGTTTGAACCGGATGTATACCCCAGGAGACTGTACACCGCTCCACGCGGGGGGGGGGGGGGGGGGTGCAGGGGGGCTAATCCCCCCCAACTTGGGGGTCTGGGGGCAGTGCCCCTGAAGCTAAAATTAGATGTAAAATTGCTTTGTAAAAGTCTAGTAATTTCTAGTCAATCTGGGCCGTTCATTAAGCAGATGATCTGAAGATAGAAGTTATGTTTAATTTAGGGTTTTTTTGCCCTAAAAGGCAAACCCTCACTATATATCAGGGAATTGTATTGCGTCTATGCATATCTGTATTCTAAGTGAGGAAGAGAGAGGAGATTGAAAGAAAAGAGGGTGTTACAGCAGATCTGTTGTAGGTTGTATCTCTTCAATTTGCTGGATAATATAAAAGGAAGGACTCGTTATTTCTCCATGGATGTAGCCCAAACTAGGTGAACCATGTATATTTGTGTCTCTCTTGTTTTATCCGTTTTTTGTGTTTATATTTCTACAACATTTTATGTGTTCCATTGCTCTGTAATATGTAATTTTCTAACAACTGGTATCGGAGCCTAAGGTCTATTTGGCTGATAAACTCGTAGGAGAGAAGGGTTGTTGGTTCGAGTGGGAGCAGTGGCAGAAGATGGTAGGTTTAGGGTCGAAAAATTCAACGGCCAAAACTACGAGCTGTGGAAGATGCCAATGGAAGATTATCTGTATCAGAGAGATCTATACCTACCATTGAGCGGAAAGACAAAGAAGCCGACGAGTATGACAGACACAGAATGGGATATTCTGGACAGAAAGGCACTTGGAACAATTTGGTTGTGCCTAGCGGCGTCGATAGCGTTTAATATTTCAAAGGAAACGACAACACATGGTTTAATGTCGGAATTGGCCAAACTATATGAAAAACCCTCAGCCTCAAATAAGGTATTTCTTATGAAACGTTTATTTAATATGAAGATATCAGAAGGTGGATCTATTGCAGATCATTTAAATGATTTTTATACAGTTACAAGTCAGTTAAGTTCTGTAGGGGTAAATTTTGATGATGAAGTTAGGGCTCTGTTATTTTTGTGCTCATTCCGAGAAAGTTGGAATGGTTTATTTATGGTTGGTAGTAACTCTATCTCTGGATCTAGTACTTTAAAGTTTGATGATGTTGTTGGTGCAATCCTTAGCGAGGAAATGCGACAGAAAAGATCTAGTGAGACATCAGGTAATGCTTTGACTGCAGAGACTAGGGGAAGAAAAATGGAAAGAGGAAAGAGCCCAAGATATCGTTGTAAGTCAAGAAAAGGTAGTTCCAAGTCCAGATCAGGGATAGTGTGCTGGAAATGTGGGAAGAACACCTGAAGAAAGACTGCAAGTCTTGGAAGGGAAAAGAAGGAGATGCGCAGCAAGAAACTAATCATGAAGCAAATGTAACAGGTGATGTGTTGCAAGATGCTTTGATTCTTTCATTAGAAAATATTATTGATGTCTGAGTGATAGATTCAGGGGCCTCATTCCATGCCACACCTCATAAGAAACATTTTCATGATTATGTTCAAGGAGATTTTGGACAAGTTCGATTGGGTGATGATAAACCCTGTAAAATCATTGGAATGGGTATAATTTTCATAAAATAACAAAATGGAAATCAATGGCTACTGAAGAAGGTAAGGCATGTTCTAGACCTGAAGAAAAAATTGATTTCAACAGGGCAGTTGGGAGGTGAAGGTTGCATAGCTACTTTCACAGATAAAACCTAGAAGGTCACTAAAGGATCCCTAGTAATAGTGAAAGGAGAAAAGGTTGGTACATTGTATTTATGCAATGGTATTTCTAATTCTGTTAATGCTTTAACCTCTACAGGAGAAGATACAGCATTGTGGCATCATAGGCTCAGGCACATGAGTGAGAAGGGGATGCAATTTCTTCACTCAAGAAATTTGTTACCAAGTTTTAAGCATGTTCATTTAACATTATGTGAGAATTGTGTTTATGGAAAACAGAAGAGAGTCAGATTCCTTAGAGTTGGGAAAGAAAATAGAGCGAAAAATTAGAGCTTGTGCATACAAATGTATGGGGACTTGTGTTATAGACATTTTTGTGCCTTACAGCTCTAAACATGAAATGTCCATAATCCAAGGGATCCAAAGTCCCTAAAAGTGTTGTTCCTACCCCTAGAGGAACAAGGTCAACCAATGACAGCTTCTCCCAGAAGTTCTCCACCAAAAACTACTCAGAACTAGTCAAATCGGGATCAATTCAGATGCTCCACTAGTTGGCTGCGTTGCAAAGCACCCAAATACATTGGCTAGGTGCGTTGCAACGCACTTGAATGCACTACCCAGGTGCGCTGAGCGGGAAATGACAAGTGGCAGAGTCATTCAACGAGGTGGAGAGACAATGGAAGCTTCCAGAATCTTCTCCAATGACACTTGCCTCACTGAGTTCGACCAAGGATGAGTAAGAGGCTCTCAACCTCCAAGTGGAAGCAAGAACTGACAGAGAGAAGCCAAAAGTCAAAACATAAGCTGACTCATCCTCTCTGCTTACATCTATATATGGATCCCTCATCCCAGAGATCCAGAGGCTGGAATTTTGTACTTTGCAGAGAATTGCTGTTGGTTTTGAGATTGAGATTAGTGCTTTGGGTGATTTATGATTTGTTGGAGGTGAGGAAGGGATTCCTTTGCTGGGAGGTAGATGCTGGATCGGGACTCACTTGGTTGTATCTCCTCTTGGATCTTCTTATTATATCAATAAAATTATTTGAGTTTCTCCTACATGCTTGTGTATCAATGATGTTTTGTTATATTTGCATGTTTAGCTTAAATCTGATCCTAAGCTATTTATGAATGTAAATCTATGTCTTTTGTGTAGTTTTCCTCTTCTGTGATCTTGCAGGAACTTGGTGAAGCTGGGCAAGTAAGGGAGCAGGCAGCGGGAAGCGAACAAAGAGGAGAGCGATTAGATAAACAAACTAGCGCAAGACACAGGTTAGTTACATCCTTCCTCTTCGTTTACATTTCATAAAGAAGAATACGAAAGTAGTTTTCCTTGTTTGTTGCTAAGGCACTGTCACACCTTAGAGTGGGATAGGGGCGTTCTGAGTAGATACTTTTCCCAACAACAAAATGGCGACTCCGCTGGGGATCGTGTCTAGTTAGTTTGTTTGTGTTTCTTTTGTTGTTTGCTTCATAAACACAGAAGTAGCAATCGAACTACATTTGCCATTATCAAATGCAAACTAGCTGCTACTTCAATCCACTCACTGGATTTGTTTATGATTTGAACAGCTGATCCACAAATGCTCTAATTGCCCTTTGTGATAGCTCTTAGTCCTCCTTTAAATCATCCCTCTAATTGTACCTTATTGATAGCTTTTACTCGACCAAAATCCATAGATTAAACTCCAAACCGTGACCCAGAACCCGGATAGAAGTCTCGTTTCTGCCCCAGCGCAGGCTCTGTGAAGAGATTCTGCATTTCAACGTAGGTCCTGAGAGGGCTACCTGCGCCGCAATTTAGTTTCTCTGTACAACAGGTGCACTGATCAGCCCTTGCCCTGTGCAGCTGAGGTTCTTTGCTTCATTTTGTTCAGTTTTATCTCTGATTTTTACAGCCTGTTATCAGTGTGTGTACCTATCTGAAAACCCCTTTTCTTTGCCTTAATTCCGCCTCCTTTGTACAAAAAGACTGTAGGTTTTCTTTGTGTATTTGTTACATCATTTAAAGTTTTCCATTGAAAAGTAAAATAGTCATACTGTCGTCCTTAGATTTAGATCTGTCGTAATTGTCGATTTTTGATCTTAGGAGAAAGCTTCTTTGCTGTTGACAGTTGATTATACTTTTTACTTTTGCTTTGGTTTGAATTTGTCTCTTTCTAGTGTCGAAACGAGTGTTTGTTTCAAAATCATAAAGTGTCGTAATCTCCTCTACCTTTTTGATTTCGAAAAAGAAGCTTGTTTGTGTTGTTCACTTGAAAGCAAATTCAAATTTGTGCATCAACTTTCTTTTTAGGCATCATTATTAAGAAAGTGAAAACAAATACATGCATTTGTGCATTTGCATATTGATAGTTTGTATGGTTTGATTTAGGAAAAGTGCATTTACAGTGTGCTCTTTGCTCTTTGAGAAAATATTGTGTCTTTCTTTTCCCCTTGTAGCTAGGATTTTCATTGTTGAAAAGAGATAAATGCTTGCTTATCATCTTTAGATTGCATTTAGGAATTACATCTACATCTTGTGGTGATCCAAAAAAGGCAAACTTCTAAGAAAGATCAACTTAAAATAAATTGAATGAATCTAACAACGCTTTGGAACTTAACGCACAACATAGAGGTCTAGGCTAGAGACGTGTTCCGGCGTCGTAAAACCTGGTAACTGTTGTCCTCACTGATGGTTGGGTGATTCCTCCACTGTGAGACGATAAGTGCCAGTACGGATTGTGCTCCCACGTACCGTCGAGTATATATTGGGAGACCCCTATAGGCTTAAAACCTTTTATCCATAGGAAGCTGTGTCGGCTGCCCTACTGATCGCAATGCATCGAACACAGCATTCGGGAAGATTGACTGCCGTACCGTAAAACGTATTCTGCAGTTTTGTGATTGGTTTGGCACACCCTCTACCTAGATCTCTAGAGCAGTCCCTTTCGTTCCTTTTTAGACTCCTTAACGGAAAAGGTCCATCTGAGCACTTGTCACTTCAGGCTCATTAAAAATCGAAGGAGACTAGAGTCATCTTTTGTTTTTTCTCGACTCTTTAAAATTGAAAAAACAAGTTGTGTCCAAGCGTCGTAAAATTTATTTTAAACGGAATATTCATACCCTTTTCCTACGTTGATCTTAGGTTGAGAAAATGGGGTCTACCAACCAAGAAATTCCCCTTGGTGGAAATCCTAGTCCCTTCTCCTCTTGGGGAGATGTTGGTGCACCCCATATGGCCACATTGTCGCTTCCAGGACTGACAATTGGCTTGCCAGTCTGGCTCTTCTCAACCATTGTTGTTCAGAACACCACTATTCCCGAACAATTGAATCAGCAGTTAGACTAGTCCAGAGTTACCCACCAACCTTCTACTTCTTCTAATTCTTCCTCTCCTCCTTCCTCTTCGCTTGATAGGGCTGGCAAAGCCAAAAGTCAAGTCCCTAAGGAGAAGAAGGAAAAGAAGAAGAAAGAGAAGAAGAAGAAGGAGCCAAAAGCGACTGGGGGAAAACAAGTGTCGTCTAACGAAAATCCACACACTGCACTGACCAGGCCTAAATCGCCATGTGTCATTTGCAAGGGAAACCACTTTCACAGAGATTGTCCCTGCACCCCCCGGATACTAAGGGACTGGTCTCCCCGTTTGCACAATCCGGTGGCGTCAACCTCTAATGGCCATGTTGAAAGCACACCATCAACTAGCGAAAGTGAAGTCCCAGGACAAAAAGGGAGAGCTAGATCTCCCTGTAAACTGTGCGAAGGCGATCACGCCATCCACCGTTGTCCCTTCTTAGATGAAGCTAAAAAAGTTTTGGATGATCGTCTGGTTTCACCGTTACGACTCCCTCCTGGATATAAAAACCCTTGCTGAGTCCTTCGTTAGTTGAAAATCCAGCTGGCCCGCTCAAGTGGTCAGCTGAAGCGCCTGTCATTGAAGATGAACCAGCTGAATCCATACCCGAAGAAAGTCAAAAGGTCGAGGCGGCAGTCGATCCGGTCTTGCCTTCAGAAGTTTCATCTTCGAACGACACAGTCACTGAAGAGAACAAGGATGACACCATCCAAATTCTCTTCATCAACACAGACTCCGACGAACACGGGGGAAACTTACCCATTCCTTTATCGCAGGAAGGAAGTTCGTCAGAGCCGTACCTGGCCGTCTACTCGGTCCCACCTCCAAGCAACCTAGTTGTCTCCTTCGACTGGAATCAACTAGGCAGACCCCGTTTACCAGCAAGCATACCATTCAGAATTATCGTCCAAATATATAGAATGGTCATGGCTGGTACCATCATAGATGAGAGGGCTTCTGTGAGTATCCTTTCCTCTACTGCTTGGAAAGCGCTTGGTTCGCCATCGCTTTTGCCTGAGATGAGAAATCTGACAGGCTTTGATAAAGGAACCAGTCGACCTTTAGGGAACCTCCCCAATGTGCCCATAACATTGAAAGGGAAGACCGTTCAAATGAACGTAATGGTCGTTCAAGGACCCTTGGATTATAACCTACTCCTTGGACGAGACTATATTTATTGCATGGGAGCCATCGTCTCCTCACTCTTTAGAGTAATGTGTTTTCCGCATGAAGGAAGAGTGGTCAAGCTCGTGGACCAGCTTTCATTTCCCGGATCACGCATTGCAAATAGTCATATACCATCCCTAAATGGTCTCTTCACGCAAGAAATGTCTCAACCTACGGTCCGTCCTCCCGATGAGCGCGAGTAATTCGAAGGGATATGACTGGAACCCAGGGGGCATGCGTCCTGGTCTGCTTCGGCAGGAAAACTTTGGGTATAGAGTAGGTTTCCGCGGGAGAATATGACTAGTCTATACCCCATCCGTGATTGGAAGAGGCGTTATTCTAGGATAAGATTCTTTTGTCAAAGTTATGTAAGTTGGGTCGGCGCTGCTTACCTTTGTTTATCTCGGTAGACATCGTCGAAGAAGTGTTTTGTTTGCACCGCGAATAAAACAGCCTTTGAATAACCTGAAAGAGGTAGGCCTTTCCTGATAGAACAAATGTTTTGTCTGCAAATTGAGGGGTAACCTTGAAATCGTATTTTATACCTGGGGGCATGCAAACCGTTTGGAGTGCAAGCAAGGGGCGGCTATTTATTTTTTAAATTTTTAGGTCCTCCCTTTAAACCTGTAGGCTAACCCTTTAAACTCGTAGGATTAGTCGTTTCCGAACTTGCATAACAAAAGGATGCGGGGCAAAGCTTTGTAAGGCGCAAGCTCCATAAAAATGGCATCTTACATGAGACATTCTTATCATATGACTGGATTATCGAGCAGTTTTAGCACATAGTTCATGCTCGTTAAAAAATAAACATAAGACCGAGCAAGTGTTTCAATCCGCGTTTAAGCTCGTTAAAAAATGAACTATCCTCTGGTAAATAACCACCGTGAATGTAACATTATCAGCCATTAAAGCCTTGGTCGTGTTTGCACCGTCACCTCCACTTTTCCATTGGCCGATCATTCACCTCCATATGATTGTTTACCCATTTTGAGGAACAGCTGCGAAGAGTGATTTCACTAGCCATCCTTGTGACACTGCCATGCTTGGAAAATTCCAACCCTTACCTGGAATCAGCTGCTACCCATTTTATCACTCGTTCCTCAAAAGACGAGTCTTCTTTAAGATCTTTTCATCTGACTCGTAAAATATGAAAAGATTGCCGAGTTTTGGCCTTCCAGCTCGTTAAAGCGACCGGAAGTGCTATCCCTCCTCTAGATTTTAATCTTTTTGGACCTCAGGGATTATTGCACAAAACGATCGAGTGCTTGTTTTGTTCGGCTCGTTAAAACTATCGAAAATTCATCCCTTCTGTATTATTTTATACTTTTTCGGACTTAAGGGATTAGATGACGAAAAAGGAATTTCGGAGTTACCTTTACGTACCTTTTCAGACTCTCTAAAAATGAAAAGGACCGAGTTATCTTTGTCGTTAAACTCGTTAAAAACATTAATAACGACAAACTTGTCTTTAGACGAGAACGAGTTTCACTATCGCTAGGCTCGTTAAAACATAGCGATGGGTTTGCCCGAAGGGAAAATTATAGAACAAGCATATGTTATCCTCCTCAAGCTTGACAAAAATAAAGAGGTACTGGTCAGCAATGGCTGGGGAAAAATTGGGAAGAAACTCAAAGAATCTTTATTGGTAGCAAGTCGCTCTTGAACATGACACTTCCACTCCGTGCCTGAGTCGGGTTGGGTTGTTTCATTCACCGGTCACATCACCATGGTCTCGCCATACCATCCACATTTGGGGTAAATGCTACCGATCCATCACATAAGTGTCGCCGACATGTTCAAGAGAAGTCATCCAGAGAAGTCACCCGTGTCCCATCCACTACCATACATTATATTTCATTCCTTCATGACCGCCACCCTGAACCATATATCATCAGATCGTTTTCACCTCCATCAAAATCATTTGCTCCGTTCCGTGTCACTGATGTGGGATTCATCAAGGCCCTCCTTTGACGAATCGCTTCTTGTCGACATCAGCTCATTATCCAAGAAGTTGATCTAGGAACACCCCATTCAGTACTTTGAAGCTTGCATGCCTCAATGGCAAGTTTCTCACTTCCGGCGACAGGTATACATCAATGACCTTCGACCGAAAGATTTTGCGTGGTGTTCGACGCCAAGTCCTTTATTCACACCACGTGAATTGTACTGCAGTACCTTGAGGATCATCATCCTTATCGGTGATTCCTCTCGCACTTGTTAACAGTTTACACTATTGACTGGTAATCAAGCGATGTCTTTCCATGTTTGACTTCAAAACATTTTTCACATGGATCGACTTGTACTTCGAGTGAAGATTGAACGATATTGAAGACCCCGGATCTAGTTTCATCCATCCGGGCTGCGATATATATTCAGGAAAAATAAATACATTGACATGTACAGCATTACAGCACAGATGATCATCCTGCCAAAAGGATGATGACTCCATCAGAATCATCAGTCTACCATCAGACGATTGTCTGTCCTATGTACATAAAAATGAATTTATAAAGTTGAGCATGGGAATGCCCACCTCAGCTAGATCATGAAAAAAGTATGAAAATAATGTATTGTATTGTATTTTATTACAGGTCTCCTCCCAGCATTGAAAGAACTTCAGATCCTCCTAATAAAGCATTTCACCCGATAAACGACCTCATACTTTAGGGGGCAACTGTTATAGACATTTTTGTGCCTTACAGCTCTAAGCATGAAATGTCCATAATCCAAGGGATCCAAAGTCCCTAAAAGTGTTGTTCCTACCCCTAGAGGAATAAGGTCAACCAATGACAGCTTCTCCCAGAAGTTCTCCACCAAAAACTACTCAGAACTAGTCAAATCAGGATCAATTCAGATGCTCCACTAGCTGGCTGCGTTGCAAAGCACCCAAATACACTGGCTAGGTGTGTTGCAACGCACTTGAATGCACTACCCAGGTGCGTTGAGCGGGAAATGACAAGTGGCAGAGTCATTCAACGAGGTGGAGAGACAATGGAAGCTTCCAGAATATTCTCCAATGACACTTGCCTCACTGAGTTCGACCAAGGATGAGTAAGAGGCTCTCAACCTCCAAGTGGAAGCAAGAACTGACAGAGAGAAGCCACAAGTCAAAACATAAGCTGACTCATCCTCTCTGCTTACATCTATATATGGATCCCTCATCCCAGAGATCCAGAGGCTGGAATTTTGTACTTTGCAGAGAATTGTTGTTGGTTTTGAGATTGAGATTAGTGCTTTGGGTGATTTATGCTTTGTTGGAGGTGAGGAAGGGATTCCTTTGCTGGGAGGTAGATGCTGGATCGGGACTCACTTGGTTGTATCTCCTCTTGGATCTTCTTATTATATCAATAAAACTATTTGAGTTTCTCCTACATGCTTGTGTATCAATGATGTTTTGTTATATTTGCATGTTTAGCTTAAATCTGATCCTAAGCTATTTATGAATGTAAATCTATGTCTTTTGAGTAGTTTTCCTCTTCTGTGATCTTGCAGGAACTTGGTGAAGCTGGTCAAGTAAGGGAGCAGGCAGTGGGAAGCGAACAAAGAGGAGAGCGATTGGATCAACAAACTAGCGCAAGACACAGGTTAGTTACATCCTTCCTCTTCGTTTACATTTCATAAAGAAGAATACGAAACTAGTTTTCCTTGTTTGTTGCTAAGGCACTGTCACACCTTAGAGTGGGATAGGGGCGTTCTAAGTAGATACTTTTCCCAACAACAAGTTGCTCAGGTATCATCTCTTGGTGGCTCTCGTTATTATGTTACTTTTATTGATGATGCAACTAGAAAAATCTGGATTTATTGTATTCGAAATAAATCTGATGTATTTGATACTTTCAAGAAATGGAAAGCTTTGGTTGAAAATGAGACAAGGAAAAGGTTGAAGTGTCTAAGATAAGATAATGGAGGTGAATATTGCAGCAAAGAGTTTGATAGGTACTGTTCAAAGAATGGAATTCACAGAAAGAAGACAATTCCAGCAATACCACAAGAAAATGATGTGTCAGAAAGGATGAACAGGAAAATCATGGAGCGTGCAAGGTGCATGAGATTGCATGCAGGATTGCCTTTACAATTTTGGGCAGATGCTGTAGATACTGCTATTAATATAATAAACAAAGGGCCTTCAAGTTCCTTGGATGGTGGTATTCCAGAGGAGGCATGGACAGGTAAAAAGGTAAACTACTCATTTTTAAAGACTTTTGGTTGTGAAGCCTTAATAGAACAAAGCTTGAGGCAAAATCAAAGAAATGTACCTTTATTGGATATGGTGTTAATGATTTTGGTTATCGCTTATATGATTATGAAAATCACAAAATCATTAGGAGCAGAGATGTAATATTCAATGAAAAGGTCTTGTATAAGAATCAGTTGTAGGAAAAGAAACAAGAAAAAGAAAACAGGGAATACACAGTGCTTGACGATATCACAGGAAAAGTGATGGTGCCTAAAAATCATAATGATCAACAACCAGAACAACAACCACAACAACAAAAAGCACTTCAAAACACCTGAAAGTGGTGTTAGAAGATCTACTAGGATAAGTAGACCCCCTGAATGATACTCTCCTTCATCATATTATGTATTGTTGACTGATTCTGGCGAGCCAGAACGTTATGAAGAAGCAGTGCAGGTAGAAACCAGGAAGAAGTGGGAGCAAGCCATGAAATAAGAGACGAACTCCTTAGCACATAACTAGACTTGGGACTTAGTCAGGTTGCCTACAGGTAAAACAACATTGCAAAATAAATGGGTTTACAGGCTGAAGGAAGAAGATGGAGGAAAACAAAGGTACAAAGCTAGACTTGTGGTGAAGGGGTTCGCACAGAAGAAAGGTATAGATTTTGATGAAATATTTTCTCCTTTTGTTAAAATGACTTCAATCAAAACTATTTTAAGTCTAGTAGCAACTGAAGATTTGCATCTTGAGTAGTTAGAAGTAAAGACAACCTTTCTCCATGGGGATTTGGAGGAAGAGATATATATGCAACAGCCACAAGGATATGAGGTAAAAGGGAAGGAGAAGCGAGTGTGCAAGTTGAAGAAGAGCTTGTATGGCTTAAAATAGGCTCCAAGGCAGTGGTATCTAAAATTTGACAGGTTTATGTCTGAACAAAGTTATACTAGATGTCACTCTGATCATTGTGTTTATCTCAAAAGGAAAAATGATGGTAGCTATATTATATTGTTATTGTATGTAGATGATATGCTTGTTACAGGTTCTAACATGCAGGAAATAAATGTGCTCAAAAGGAAATTGGAAAACTCATTTGCAGTGAAGGATTTGGGTGCTGCAAGACAAATCCTTGGTATGAGAATAACTAGAAACAGGAAGAATTCTAAATTAACATTGTATCAAAGTGAGTACATAGAAAAGGTGTTGAAAAGGTTTAATATGCAGAATGCAAAACCAGTTAGTATACCTTTGGCTAGCCATTTCAAATTAATTAAGGAGGTGTGTCCCAAGACTCAGGAAGAAATGGCTCATATGTCTAAAGTTCCATATGCATCAACAGTTGGAAGCTTAATGTATGTAATGGTCTGCACAAGGCCTGATACTGCACATGCAGTGGGAGTTGTAAGTAGGTACATGAAAAATCCAGGAAAAGAACATTGGATGGAAGTGAAGTGGATTCTCAAGTATTTGAGAGGTACCACAAATCAAGCATTATGCTTTGGTAGTTCAAACATTGCTCTATAGGGATATGTTGATGCAGATATGGCAGGTGATAGAGATAATAGGAGGAGCACAATAGGGTATGTGTTTACTGTAGGTGGAACAGTTGTCAGTTGGGTTTCAAAAATCCAAAGTCTTGTTGCACTTTCAACAACAGAAGCAGAGTATGTTGCTGCTACAGAGGCTAGTAAAGAAATGATTTGGTTACAAAGATTTCTGGATGAATTGGGCAAGAAGCAAGAGTTGGGTAGGTTATACAGTGACAGCCAAAGTGCCATACATCTTGCAAAGAACTCTGCATTTCATTCCAAGACTAAATATATACAGCTCAAGTACCATTTCATACGGTCAACTTTGGAAGATGGACAGTTGAAGCTGGAAAAGATACACACTAGCCAGAATCCTGCAAATATGTTAACAAAAGTTGTAACTAGGGAGAAACTGAGAATTTGCTCAGTTTCCATTGGTCTTCAAGTATGATGAAGAAGATGAGAAACAGCTAGGTCCAAAGTGGAGTTATTGTCTAGCAAATGAAGCAGCAGTGGAATTGCTATAATCAGTCTCTAAGTGGGAGATTGTTGGGTGTGGAGCCTGATTATCTTTTGTATTCAAAGGTTTCAACTGGATGTATACCCCAGGAAGACTGTACACCCCTCCATGCGGGGGGGTACGGGGCAGCTAATCCCCCCTGGCTGGGGGGTCCTGGGGCTAGCGGTCCCCCAGCGGGGGTTTGGGGGCAGCGCCCCTGAAGCTAAAATTAGATGTAAAATTTCCTTGTAAAAGTCTAGTAATTTCTAGTCAATCTGGGTCGTTCATTAGGCAGATGACCTGACGGTATAAGTTATGTTTAATTTAGGGCTTTTTCCCTTAGAAGGGAACCCCTAACTATATATGAGGGAATTGTATTGCATCTATGCATATCTGTATTTTGAGTGAGGAAGAGAGAGAAGATTGAGAGCAAAGAGGGTGTTACAAAGGATCTGCTATAGGTTGTATCTCTTCAATTTGCTGGATAATATAAAAGGAAGGACTAGTTGTTTCTCCATAGACGTAGCCCAAACTGGGTGAACAACGTATATCTGTGTCTCTCTTGTTTTATGCGTTTTCTGTGTTTATATTTCTGCAATATTTTATGTGTTCCATTGCTCCATAATATATAATTTTCTAACAAAATATTTATCCCTTCAGTCATAGAGCAGTGCCCAATCTCCTTCTTGGAATTGCTTCTCCTTGATATTTTTGTCATGCCATATCTTCCTTTGAAGTTGGATTCCCTCTGTGTGAAGAAGGGCCTGCAATCTTTGTTCATCCAATCCATTGAGCTGGAATAGCCTTTCCCTTTGTGCATGGCTGAGATCTAGGTCTAGCTGAGCTGCCAACCTTAGTGTATTGTATTCAAATTCTATTGACAGCAAAGACTTCTTCCCATAGACCAGTTCATAGGGTGTGAACCGTATGGTGGTCTTCCATGTCGTGTTGTAGGCCCAGGTGGCCTCAACCAATCTATCTAACCAATATTTTCTGCTGTTGTTCACTACCTTGGTTAGAATTCCTTCCAAAGCTCTGTTAGTGACTTCCACCTGTCCATTTTCTTGTGGATGGTAAGGGGTGGAAGTTCTGTGCTTGACCTTATGATGTGTGAATAGGTCTTCATCCATATTGGAAGTGAACTGACTGCCTTGATCTGTAACCAGTTCTCTTGGATACCTGAACTTATAGAAGATGTTCTCTCTTAAAAACTCAGTTACTTTTTCTTCTATTGTTGCCTTGATTGCCTTTGTCTCTGCCCATTTTGTCAGATAATCGGTGCACATAATGATGTATTGTTTCTATTTTGAAGGAGGGTTGATAGGACCCACAAAGTCCATGCCCCACTTCTCAAATGGCTCAAAATTCACTTGAGGTTGCATGAGCATCTCATCCTTTAGAGTAGGTTTCCCCATCCTTTGGCACCAATCACAATGGCTGATATATCTCTTCACATCTTGATGAAGATTGGGCCAATAGTAACCTGCTTGCAGAATTTTGAAGGCAGTCCTCTTTGCTGCAAAATGGCCTCCACAAGGCCAATCATGACAGGTCAGGAGAATGTCAAAAAATTCCTCCTCCCTAACACATCTTCTCAAAATCTGATCTGGGCCAAGTTTGAAGAGATTGCCCCCAATCCAAGTGAAAGGGGTGCTTTTTCTCACGATCCTGCTCTTCTCTTTTGAGGATAGGTGTGGTGGGAATTGTGCTGAAACCATGTAATTTGCTATATCAGCAAACCATGGGGAGAGTACTGAGATAGCAAATAGATGCTTATTTGGCATTTGATCATCCACCATTCCTTCCTCACTTGCAGGCAAATTTATTCTAGACAAAAAGTCAACAACAACATTTTCCTTACCAAGCTTATCAACAATGGTTAAGTCAAACTGCTGCAATAAATGTAACCATCTAGTAATGCGAGCATTTACATCTGGTTTATTCATTAAATACCTAATTGTAGCATGATCGATGTGTATAAAGGTTTGATAGCCTATGATGTAATGTCTGAACTCATTTAAGGAATGCACTACAGCTAGGAGTTCCTTCTCAATGACCGTGTAGTTTAACTCTGCCTTGGACAAATTTTTACTTATAAAGTATATGGCATAAGGTAACTTTTCATCAATTTGCCCCAAGGCTACTCCTATTGCTTTGTTCAAGGCATCTGTGTGAATGTGGAAAGGTAGGGCCCAGTTTGGGCCTCTCAAAATTGGGGCGGTCACAAGTTTACTTTTCAAGGTATCTAGGGCTTCTTGACAAGTTTCAGTCCATATGAACTCAACATCTTTTCCCAAAAGACCAAACAATGGAGAGGCTAACTTACTGAAATCTTTAATGAATCTTCTGTAATATCCCGCTAAGCCTAGGAAAATTTGGACATCTCTCACCTTTTGAGGAGGTGGGACCCTTTGGATGATGGCAATTTTGTTGGGGTTTGAGATATTGCATGACCTAGCACGGTCCCTTCAGTCATCAAGAATTCACATTTTTCCGGACTGAGGGATAGGTTTATTTCAATAAACTTGTCCAAAACTTTTCCCAGGTTAGATAAAGCTTCTTGAAAGTTAGAACCATAAGGAGTAAAATCATCCATATATATTTCCATTGCATCATGAACCAATTTAGAAAATATACTCAATACTGCTCTCTAGAAAGTGGCGAGAGCATTACACAAACCAAAAGGAAGGACCCTATATGCAAATGTACCCCACGGAAAAGTGAAAGTGGTCTTATCTTGGTCTTCTGGGCAGATTTGGATTTAATTGTACCCGCTAAACCCATCTAGGAAGGAGAAAAAAAATTTCCCTACCAGACCATCTAACACTGATCTATGAAAGGCAAAGGAAAATGGTCCTTTTTAGTGGCGTTGTTCAGTTCCCGATAATCGACACAGATCCTCCACTTACCATTTTTCTTTGGCACTAGCACCAAAGGAGAGACCCATTCACTATCAAATATGGGGTAGATGAATCCTGCATCTAGTAACTTTTGCAATTCTTTCTTGACAATGTCCTTAAGGGCTAGATTCATCCTCATTTGAGGCTGCATGACTGGTTTTCAATCTTCCTTAATGTAAATGTGATGAGTACAGACTAAAGGGTGCACTCCCTTCATTTCCTTATAGCTCCAAGTGAAGGCATCTAAACGTTTTTTCAATAGGCTACACAATTCCTTTTCCTGAGAGGTGGATAGGGATGAGTTGATTTTCAAGGTTCTTTTAGCGCCGAACTCTATATTCCTAACAAGGAGAGAGGTTGGGTCGACCACACAAAGATCAATTAAGGGATTTTATTGGGTGTCTTTCACTAGATATTCTAATGGAAAAATACTAGGGGTGGATTCTGAAATAGATTTTCAATGATATCGTCCTCATTTTGCAGTTGCCCCCTCATAACAATTTCTACTACACATAGTGGTGTAGAATAGACTTCATCCTCATCCTCCTCCTCCAACTAGAGAGGTAGATGATGTTCTAGCAAGGGTCGGGTAGGAGGGTATAGGATTAGCTGCTTGGACATATGCCCATTCTTGATTGTCATGTTCCTAACATGACAACTGATGTAGCATCTGCTTTAGCCAACCAGGGTCTTCCCAGGATGAGAGGATACCCAGTGAGCTTTGCTTTTGGTGGGAGAACTAGGAAATTAGTAGGGTACTCCCAAGAATCAATGGAGACCATCACATCCTCCACAATTCCCTCAAGGGTCACGGTGGAGCGGTTTGCTAGCTATAGTATTGTCGTGGCCTTTCTCAAGGAACCCTAGAGTTTGAGCTTGAGCATGGTGTCCTTGGTCATCACATTAATGGCAGTGCCCAGATCAATCAAGGTATGTGGGATCATGGTGCCATTGATGTGGACATCAACTACTGGGCTTCCAAGGTCTAGATATTTAGGACAGATTACCTGCCCCAACATCAGGTCGGACAGTTGTCCTACGACATTGATAGTTGGGGCATCTCTCTTGCACTTGCCTGGATGCCTAAAGCACTTCTCTTTGATCATGTTATTGTATATAGGCAAATCCTTTATGGCTTGGAGAAGTGGTATCTTTACACATAGCTGTTTCAATTCCCCTAGAAGTTCAGTTTCGTCTGGGGTAGGCTGTGTTATATTGCATAATCTCTTAGGAAAGGGTGGATTTTCTTTTGGTTCACTTTCCTATTTATCCTCCTCAACCTCCTGAGGGGGAGGCTGACTATCTAGAAGGACCTTCCCAGATCATAAGATAATCTCCTGAATCTCCACAACATAGGTTGGGCATGATGGTTTCCCACTATATACTTGATGAGCCTGTCTGTTGTTCGAGTTAGGGTTCGGTTGAGCAGGCATTTGGGGTTGCCTTAGTGGAGCAGGAGGCAATGGTTGCGGTTGAGCAGGTGGTGGAGGAAAAAGAGTGGGAGGATAGTTGTATTGGGGCCTCCACCCCTGATGAGATGCATTCCACTAAGGTTGTGGCTGAGTATAGGGGTGGAATGAATGAGCGGTTGGTTGGGAATGATATTGAGATGGATAGGACCAAGGAGGAGGTGTGGACTAGGAAGGATGAGCAGTGGAACCCCAAGAAGGTATGTAAGTGGCTTGGTTGGGTTTGTAGTATGCTTGAGATGTCCCTTGCATTCCCTGCTGGTATGGTCTAGGTTCATGTGGTCTCCTTTGTTTCATGAAATAGAGTGGTTCAGTGGCTCCTTCAGCCCCTTGGTATATAGCTTTAAGTTTGGGCAATGAAGGGCACTTATCTATAGAATGATCTTCTTCATAGATTGAACAAATCTCTATAGAGTTCAATAGACATTCATTCCTAAGATGCCTTCTGGTGCACCTAGGACAAAAAATTGCCAAAGACCTCTCTGCTTCCTCTTGTTTCCTTTTGATATGCAAGGTATCCATTTGCATGGCAAGAGTCTGCAGCATATCACTCTTGAAATCTTCCAGCATGTTTCCAAGTTCACCTTTAAGGGATGAACTGGATGAGGTACTAGCTGTGGGTTGACTCCCCCTACCTCTCTTTCTGGCTACCCTAGAATGGTTTCTAAAAACAATCTTTATGTCTTCATAAGGTAGTTGGTAGATGTCTCCCCCAGCTAGCAAATGGAGGGTGTCTAGAAGGTCTTCCGGAATTCCTCTGAGCAGAACCAACTTCAGAGATTTGGGGTCAAGTGTGCACCTGGCCATTTTATAACTGAGCTGGAACCTCTCTTCATAATCTTCCAAGGATTCATCACTTCCCATGGTCATTTGGAAGATTTCTTCCTTGGTATCTTTTGACCTACAGTAGTCCCAATATTTGTTATTAAAGGCTTGCTGCATCTAAGCCCAAGTTGTGATGCTGTTGCCAGGTAACCCCATGAACCAGCACAATGCTGCATCCTTGAGGGTAGAAGGAAATAGTTTCAACTTGTACTCATCTTCTGCATAGTCATAGGTTCGACAAATAACAACAAACTCAAACAGGAAGGTGTCAGGATCTTCTGTAGTCAATCCATGGAAGTGAGGTAGGGCTGAAGGGCTTATGTTCTTCATTTTAGTGTCCCCATTGGTCTCTCGGATGGGAAAGGTACCCTCTACTCTTTCTCCATTCCCCCTAGCATTTATGTTTTCAGCCATTGTCTCAGGAGGGATGTTTTCTTCCTCTTCTTCTCCTATAGGTTCTTCAAATATCTCAGGTTGTTCTCCTAAAGGTTCTTCTGGATCACTGCCACCGAAGAAGAGAGAAGGGTGGCTTTGTGATGTGGTGGGGGTGTTGGGTAAGAATTTCCCTGAATTATCTCTGTTCCTATGAGGCATGAAAGGAAATCTCTTTTTGGGTGATTTTTGTTTTTTTTTTTTTTTTTTTTTCTTGTACCTGCAAAACTGAAATTGATTGAACAACAAATTGCAACTACTAAAATGAACTTGCTGAAAGGAAATTGCAGATTTGAAATGAAAGAAAGGAAATGACTAATCTGGAATGAAAATTGCAGAATTGAAAGAACTAATCTACTTTTGCTGAAATGGAAATTGCAGAATTGAAAGGACTAATCTACTTTTGCTGAAATGGAAATTGCAAAAATTGAAATGAAAGCAAGGAAATGCAGAAATTGAGAGAAACAACTACTCTACTTTTGCTGAAATGAACTACTTAGCAGAATGTTGCAGTAGAAAATAGAAGAAAAGCAGTAATCACAAAATACTCTGATGCTTCCCCAGTAACGGCGCCAAAAAGTGGTGAGCACCAGTATTGCAGCAATAATGTTGCAACTCTTGGGGCTTCCTACTTTACTTTTATCAACCCGGTAGTTCGTAACAAACTTGGAAGCGACGGTGTTGTATGCACAAGTACTAGTTCTTACTGCAGGTTGTCACTTGGTTAGCTGGTGCAAGATCACTAGGAGCTCAAGCCAACTTCTATGAATTCCAGAAGAAGCTTTAAATGTGATGAAAGAAAGCTAACTCTACAGAGGCTATTCTACTTGCAAAAAGAGAAAGAAGACTGAAATGTGCAGTAAACCTAGCAAACCCTAATTTACCAACTAACCCTACTTTTGCAGAAAGAGAGATGAAAACCTATGCAATGAATTTCATTACCTACTGAGGAAGTAAACTACACCTATTCAAGCTATTTCTACAAGGAAATGAGGAAAAATTGTCTTTTTGGGATTTTTATGTATTTTATGTGAAATTGTTGTGCATGTAATTTATTCGTTTATGGATGTGGCAGTGATTAGGTGGTGATGGAGGGTGACCTTGGGATCTACAGAGGTGTAGGAAGGTGTGGAGGGGTCCTAAGAGGCCTTTGGAAACCTTCTAGAGGCTTTCCCTGCAATCAGACTTCAAAAAGTCACTCACAGGAAATTCTACAGGAGGCTGCAGGGGATCTACAAGAGGTTCTACAGGAGGATCTACAGGAGGATGCCGAGGGTTGTTTTAGAGGTTTTAAAGGTGGAAAAATGGTGGAAAAGGGGATCTGAGTACCAAAGGGATGTGTTAAGGTGTCTGAAGTTCACCAAGGAGGTTTAGGAAAGAAAATGATGGTTGGATTTGTTCAAGAGACGAGAGGAAAGTTTATGAGAAAAGTGTAGAAATTAGGGCAGATTTGCGAAGGGTTGTGCATGACCTGTGAACATGTAACAGAGGAGATTGTGACAAATAATTTTTTGATTTATTATGAGCAAAGATGTACTGTAAGAGAGCTGCAAATCAAAACACTGAATCTGAGCAAGAAAAGAACTAGCTGCACCAAAAAAATAGAACTATATCTCAAGTTAACCTAAACTCTGATCTAGGAAAATAAAATGTTGAATAGTGCTCTATGGGAAGGAAATCATGGAAATAGATTTATTGAAAAAACATAAATGAATATGACAAACTGGATCTAAAGCAAGGCATTAGCCTCTAAATCAAATTGTAACACTAGAAATTGCTTGGGGAAAGCAAAACTATGTTTTTATGGCCATCAAACAGACTACCTAATGCACAACTCTTTTCAGTGCTCATTGCGGACGGTCTCTTTTAAGATATAATCTATTTTTTAACCACAGGGACTGTGCCGAAGGAACATTCAGCCCAACAGAAGAAGGAATTAGTGGTGCGCGTGACAGACTTTTTTGTCATCGCGGGGCACCTCTACAAAATGGGAAATGATGAGATATTGCGAAGATATATACCTGAATTTGAATGAGGACAGATCCTCACAGAAGCACATGGGGGGGTTGTAGGAGGACACTATGCAGGATGTGTGACGGCATAGAAGATTCTTCACGTTGGGCTATGGTGGCCAACCCTACATCAAGATTCGAAAGCACACTGTCGGGCCTGTGACATATGTCAAAGGACTGGGAAACCATCACGAAGGGATGAGATGCCACTCAATCCATAGATGACGTTGTAGCCATTCAAAAAATGGGCAATCAAATTTGTGGGGCCAATCAAACCTTAGGGGAAGACGGGTGCGCGCTACATCATCACCGCGATAGAATACCTGACTCGATGGGCAGAAACACAGCCAGTTAAGGACTCCACGACTGCTACAACTGCGAAATTTTTGTTCGACAACGTGTTGACATGGTTTGGTTGCCCGAAAATTTTAATGAGTGACTGTAGGACGCACTTCCTGAATGAAACCATCAGCGCACTCACCAAGGAATTCCAGGTGTATCATCAGCAAAGTACACCATACCATCTGCAAGTTAATGGGACAGTAGAAGCATTCAACAAAATTCTGGAGACTGCGTTGACCAAAGTATGTAACACGCAGTGAAACGACTAGGACCTATGCATACCTACCATATTATGGGCATACAGAACCACGTGCAAAAAATTGATGGGTCAAACACTTTTTACGTTAATCTATGGCACGAAAGCAGTCATGCCAATGGAATACATCGTACCCAGTTTGCAGATAGCAGAAATTACAGGCATGTCAAACCGAGAAGCCATGGAAGAGAGATTCACGCAATTGGAAGAACTCGAGGAAGAATGGTTTCTGGTGGAATTCCATCAGCAGGTACAGAAATAGCGCGAGAAAGCCTGGCACGATCACCATATCGAGTTGTGCACATTCAAAGTAAATGATTTAGCGTTGCTAGACAACAAGTTCGAGAAATTTCCTGGAAGATTCAGAATGCATTAGTTTGGACCATATGTGGTAAAAGAGGTCACAGATGGAGGCACGGTCCAGCTAGTCAAAATTAATGGAGAACCCTTCCCAGGTAGAGTAAATGGCAGTCGCTTGAAGCACTACACAGATGGGCCAGCTGTTTGACTAACCGACCAAAGCACAATCTCTACGACCCGACAAGACAAACAAAGGTGTGGGACTATAAACATAGGTACTAGAAGCTAACATCAAAGTAGATAATCAAGTCAGAAGCAAAAATGAAGCAGATCGAGACGATGACGGCATGGTGCATTGCAGACCTTCGCGCAACACAAGCACAGTTGGATAGACTTCGCACAGAGATCGCCACACCAACAGAGTGACTCGAGGACGAGTCACGATGATTGTGTTGGGGACCTGTTGGGCAGGAGATCCCCCCCATAAAAGGTTTTTGGGGCTTGAAGCCCAAAGTTTGGTCAAGTGTAATGTAAAGACCCCATGAAATGCAGGTGCAGAGCGCAAGATTCTAGGGTTTTCCACCCTAAGATAATGTAATTTAATGTAAAATGTGTCGGCCTACCCATAGTTTGCAGACCATGGGATTGTATAAATAGAGCAAGGCTATAAGTGTAAAGTCAAGTCATAGTTTTGGATGAGGAATAAGCTCTGAGTCTATAAGTCTGGGTCTTGGGTTGTAGTAGTAGGAAGAGGCTCTGCAGCTGAGTGCGCAAAGACCTAGTAGAGTCCGCAACTGTGTGCACGGACCCCTGCAGCTGAGTGTGCAAATGCCTAGTAGAGTCCCCAGTTGAGTGCGCAGAACCCTGCAGCTGAGTGCACAGGGCGGAGTTGGGATTGTACTTGGACAAAGAATTAATAAAATATAAGTTGATTCTGAAATATTGTGTGTCTATGCTTCTATTATATTTATTCATCTCTTTACAGTTTTATGATTGCGCACACTGGTTATGAATGTTGAATGATTAATGAGAATATTGGTCCCACACAATTATGTTAAGATCTATAATAATAGCACAGTAAGGATTAAGGGTCTACACAACACCTCTTCATGCTCTTTACAGAGCTGTGTGGAAGTAATTGCACAAGTTGCGAAGGACAGACGGCTGCGCGGAGCAACGCAAGCGCGCAGGTTCAGTGCGCGAACTTCCTAGACTTCATCAAGACATCCCTAGGGTACGGAAACTTGGTTCTAGCACCCTCCCATACAAACTTGGATGAGACCTCAGTCCATGTACCGCAGACTGTTGTTGAAAGGGCCGGTAGTTTCGGGATTTGTTTGGTTAAATCACTTCTAAACTTGGGTATACTTCTCTTATATGATGAAGGTTTGGATCAATTGGACTAATCTTGTAGAGCTGAGTTTGGGATATAAGTCCAACAGGTGTCCAATTGAGAGGGGAGTTAGGTTTGGCCCTGGTTGGAGCTGCAACATCTCATTGATGGACTCAGGAGTGATGGTGAAAAGGACTTTCTGGTCATGAGACATGATGGTTCTGTGACTGGGGACGTAGCAAGCATAGCACATATGTACAATTTTAGGAAAAGATGGACTTGGGGGAACTGGTATTTGGGCAAATTTGACTCCCAAAGGCCAATTTCATGAGCATGGTTTAGGAAATTGTCCCTACTTTGGCAATGTATTTTGAGCAGAAGCTCTGTGACAGTGGTATCTTTTATCTGGAAATCTCTATCAGCTAAGGGAAGGTGTTCTAGGTCTAAATGGGGCATGGAGATGGGTCTCACATTCAATGCAGTAGGGGTAGCCATAATTCGGTTCTTTTGGATTCGAATTAGGCTTATCCAAGGTTGAATTGGGTTTTTCAGAGGTAGTTTGGTAGTTTCCGGGTTTGAGTATTCAACAAGGTGCAGTATAGAGTCTATTGGAGTAATTTTAATTAAGTTTTGAGTTTAACAGAATACTCAATGACTGGTATAACTTGAAATTGACAGGGCACTTGGTGAATTCAGGTTTAAATACCTGAAACTGAGGCAAATTGACTCTGAGCAGGGTAACTGGCAGCTGCAATTGGTCGAAGGGTGCTTGTGGAAGCTGCATAGTTGACTGGGTGGTCTATGGCATTCTCTAGAGTGAAATTTGCACGTGGATTGATGGCTTTGATGTTTTGCAGGTGTCGTGCACGAATACAAATCTTGCGGGTGAAAATTCAGGAAAAAGACATTTTGGGGGCTTTTTGGCTTTTACATGGAAAAAATTATTTTTGGTGGGTACGGGTCAATGGTGATTGATTTGTCACATAGAGGGGAGGCAGTAAGCAGTTAATTTCACACTTCTTAGGGGCGTTAGGTGGTATTTAGGAGGGGTTGCCCGATTCCACTCAGCGACTGACACGTCGCTAGGGCAGTCTCATGGAAAACAACATTTTCAGGCGTGTATCGTTCGGTGGATGATCTTGTTTGTTATAGACATTTTTGTGCCTTACAGCATGAAGCATGAAATGTCAATAATCTGAGGGATCCAAAGTCCCTAAACATGTTGTTCCTACCCCTAGAGGAACAAGGTCAGCAAACCACAACACTGAATATCAGTTCTCCACCTGAAAACACTCAAAAACAAGCTAATTCTGGATCATGTCAACTGCTCCACTGAGCATCTACGCTGAATGTCAAGAGCTCCACTGTCTACCTGCATTGAATGTCAACTGCAAAGAAGGCTACCTGCGCTGGGCGAGTTGGGACATGTGGCACAGTCATTCCACAATGTGTCAATGCCCAGGAAGCTTCCAAAATGACACTTGGATCAAGGAATTCGACTAGTGATGAGTAAGAGGGTCTAGATCTCCAAGTGGAAGCAAGAACCTCCAAGTGGACTCAAGAACTGAAGAATAACTGAAGTGGGAGAGGACACTAGTCAGCTTCATGCCAGCTACAAGCTGACTCATCCTTTCTCCAAAACTCCTATATATAGAGCTCTCTCATGAGGTCTATAGAGGGGGGGAATCTTGTGAATGTAAGGAAGTGTTGTTGGTTTGAGTATAGAACTATTGGGTGATTTGCTTTGAAGGAGGTGAAGAGGAGATTTCTTTCTGCTGGGAGGTGATGCTGGATTGGGCCTCTTATGGTTGTATCACTTCCTGAACTTTACTTCTTCCATTAATAAAGCATTTGAGGTTCTTCTATATGCATGTGTCTCAATGATGTGTTGTTATACTTGTGTATTTGATTTATTCTAATCCTTGAATCAATTATGAATGTATGCTTCTTGTAGTTTCTCTCTCTTGCCATTTTGCAGGATCTTGGTGTAGCTGGGCCAGTGAAAGAGCAAAGAGCTGGGAGCAAGCAGCAAAGAGAGAAGATTGGATCAATCATTAGCAGAAGACATCGGTTAGTGGATCTCTTCCTCCTCTCTCTTACATCTCATAAAGAAGTAATCTCGAATAGCTTTGCTTTGATTGTTGCTGAGGTACTATCACCCTTAGAGTGGGATAGGGTCATTCCGTATTGGATACTTTTCCCAACAACATCGTCCGTAATGGTTTCTGGGGCGTTGGATTTGGGCCTTCAGATTAGATGGTGGTCGGGGCGTGATTGCGCGCAGAGTTTAATGGGGGGCCCAACAGGCACTTTAAATATGGCGGTATCAGGATTAATGGTGGATTAAGGCGGGATTAGGCCATCGGGGTTGTTAGCGGAGGGCTTAATCATGGTTTTGCCTAACTTAATCGCAGATCAATTAGTTAGTGGGTTTTTTTCGGGTTTGATGTATCTTATAGTTTATATTTAAACTAGGGTATAAGGATAAGTTTACATAGTAAATTAATGTATATAGGAAAATGGTTATTAATGGGAATTAATATATAATAGTTAGAAGTTAATATGAAAAACATCGGGAATGAATAGCGCTAAGCATAGTTTATTTTCTATGATTTTTATTTTTTTCACATATATGCATTATAACTTAGGCTAAAGAATTTTTGTGGGTTTTTTATATGAAAGGGGAATTTACATGGGGGTGATTACTTTCCCTAGGCAAATAATGTTTTAACCTTAGAAAAAGGGGTTTTATTAGGGAAATGAATGAAATGGAGGGATGAAGTTTTATGAGGGGAATTTGGTACTTGGTATCTATAAGTCATTGAGCCGAGGGTCCAGTCCCTCCAGAAGTCAGAGAAATGCTCTGAGCCCCTTTGACTTAGAGTTTTTTAGTACTTAGAACTTTATTATGGGAAATTAGTTAAGTAAATAGGTAAAATGAATGGGGGAAGTTAATCAATTGACCTTGAAATCCATATTCATGCTTGATTGACCATTTACATTTGAAACCTATGATGAGAGATGATAAATATGCTTTTTTCCCTATCATCATATTTCTGCAACCTTTCTTCTACTTACCCATCTACTTGTCCTACCATTTTTTCTTCACTTTATTAGGGTGCATTTAGACTAGAAAACCCTTATTAAAACATTTTCTTTTCTTTTCACAAAGAAAATATCTAATTCTATCACTATATCATCCAAGGGCTCAAATTAAACTGATGAGCTCATTTTATTTTATTATACCTAATTTAATGATTTGCCAAGATTAAACAGTTTGGTCGGATTTTATTCTCTAACTATCAACGTGAAATTTAAAGCATGGCATAATCAAGATTAAATAGTTTGATTACCCTGGATTGTGGCATGAATCACAAGCTACACACAATCATTATTTTTCATAAAGTAAATAGTAGTGGCATTTCGACTTGCACACTTTCATGGTCTCTTTTTGTTTTTTGGGGTTCATATTTTTCACTTTTTTGGACCTTTTTCTTTATTCTTTTTGTCCTTTAATTTTTATTTTAAGACAACCTCTTTTCATATTTTATTTTTCAATATGGAAAACATTTGCAGAAACCAAAGGTATGTACACATTACAAGGCTTAACCTTAGCCATTCAAAATTATGACTCCTATTGGTATAGGAACATAATAGTGGCTCCACTTTGGGATAGCATTTCCTTGTGAAATGTAAAGAACTTTGAGATCAGTAGCCTTGGAATTTTGACTTCAGTTACCTTGTGATTTATCACCTTTCAACCTGCTTTATTCATACTTATGATAATAAATCCTTAAAATCTTAGGGCCTTCTCTCAGGGCTTCAACTCTAAAGGTTTACCATCTAATCCAAACTAAACTTTTTCAAAATAAAATATACACACATGGGAAATAACAATTAGTAACTAGGTTCTATGTAATGTTTGAGCATTCGACCATTAACTGGTCCTCCTCCTTCTTCAATACCGTCTAGTCCTTTAAGAAAGAAAGTGTTCTTCCCTCTGTAAGCATAGATGATATAGGGGCCCTTCCATAGGAAATCAAATTTCCCATGCTTACCCTTATCTTCCCTTCTCAAGTCCTACTTGATTACTTTATCACCTAAGTAGAAATCATATGCTTAATTACCTTCTAGCTCATTTATTATTACTTCATCCCTAGATTTAAGATCTATGGATGTATCAGTGTCTATGTTACTATGTGAAAATTCTTCTCCTAAAGTTAAGAAGTTGTTTATTTGTATATCATTTTAAAATACTTACTAGTTCTCCACATTATCTGGGATTGAAGGTCTGTGCTTGACCTCATAATTGTATTGATGGTAAGGTTGGAAGGGTAACCTGTAGGTATTGGCAAACATTGCTAAACTATGGGCTTGCATATTTTGCGTCCTAGGAACTACTGCAAGTTGTGTTTCTAGAAAAGTATTGAGTATTTCTACAATGGTTCCTCTATAATAACCTAATCTAGTGTCTTTAGTCATATATACACCCTTAATCTGATTTACAACTAGCTCTGATGCTCCTGTGACTAAAACTCATTGAGCACCTAAATTCCTAACTACCTTGAGACCTAGAATTAAAGCCTCATACTTGGCCATATTATTAGTACATCTAAAATTTAACCTATAGGCATGGCCCTCTGAGTGATTTTTTTCTAAATTATAAATTCATACTCCTGCTCCTGCTCCTGCTCCTAACTTATTTACAGAGCCACCAAATTCTAAATGCCATAAGATTTCATGTACATAGTTCTCATCATCAGTATCCCATTTATTCTTATTTCTAGCAACCTGGTTACTTTCTTCATTGCACAATTCTGAAGTTTCTTTAGATTCATTAGCAATGAAAAATGCAATTTCTTTTGGTTCTACAACAACATTGTTAGGAGTTTCGTTTGGTGTTTGATCAATGTTGAACATAATAAAAGAGTCTACATCTGAATGCATGGAGTAGATGGGATAGTTTTGAGGTCTATCTTGGCTGCTTACCGTGTATTTCATGAAGTTTCTCTGTACAATTTCTTGGGTTTTCCAAACATAGAAATTGTGGCATATGACATATCCAGTTGGAGGGATCCTTGAAGCTTGGCTCCCCAAGATCTAGATAACAACATGCCATATTTTGGTGGGATATCATCCATTACAATGTCCATGAGGATGCTCTTGGTAGTATATTGGACTAAAGTAATACACAAATCTTTGATTAACCCTAGACATTCTACTTGACTTGAATCAAAGGAGAATTGTAAGGTCTAGTAATGTCTAGTTTCAATTTTTCCATTACCAATTTTTGCCATTAGGTTGTGAGAAGCCCCAAAATCTAAAATGGCATTGTGTAGTATTTTGTCATGAATATTAAGCTAATGTAAAAAGGTGGAACTCCTCCTTCTTGCGGTTTGCCATTAACATCTGGTCCAAATATTAATTATGTTTTATCATCAAACAAGTTAACTGAGTCTTCGTTTTCAGTAATGTTCAGGGTCTTATTTACCTGTGATTTCTAAGTTTCGTTTTTAACTAGTTTAGTCAAAGGGACTGAAATTTTCAGCTTGGATATCTCTGCTCCGAAATTGAATGATGAGGAAGGGTTGTAGACCTTTGAAACATGGTTTTGAGTGGAATTATCTTCCTTTTGTTTACTTGGGATTTCCTTATGAGGAATTTCAGATCTGGCATTATAGGTGTTTTTCTCTAGTTCTTTAAGTGGAACTGATGTGGATGGTGGCTCAACAGAGGGTTGGTTGGCAGTTATTTCTTCAATGATGGGACTAGGGGGATTTTGGTTTGGTCTAGGGAGGATTTGAAGTACCTCCGAAACAGGAACTTTATTTGTTATTTTGGGTTGATTTGCCATTGCTTTCTTAGTTTGGTCAGGAGGACCAACATTCTTTTTACTTCTCAAGTTATATTGTTTGTGCACTTCAAATATGGCAGAGTCATATCCTTGTTTATAGTCAAATGACTCTCCAAACTGGGTTTGAAGCTGTTGTAACATATGCAATTCTTCCTCATCCTGGGAGAGGAATACAAGGTTTTGATCATCTAATCCTGTTAGATTGATTTGGGTATCTTGTTCTGGATCATTAGGATCAGATGATTCTGCATAGTTTTCTTGAAAAGGAGCCTAATGTTTTGATCAAGTCCATTCTTTCCTGTGTTTTGGTTTTGATGTTTTTTAAAATTAACATTCCTAATTGGGGGTGCTTGTTGATTATCCCATGTTTTTCTATCTAGGTTTTCAAGTTTATCCATGATTATTTCTATAGTTTTGGCCAAAAGATCTACTTTACCATCATATGTTGAAGCTTCATCAACAAATCCTACTCTTCTTTCTAACTTTGCTCAGGCTTTTTTGGCTAAAATATTAACCTCTACTTTTACTGTATTGGTTTGGCTTTTCTCTAGGGTTGCAGGCTCTCTTTCCCTAAGTTGGTATACCATATCTAGATCGAAACCATTAGGGAACTTCATGATTGCGAGATCAGGAGGAGGCTTAAGGTTGGCCAGGATGGCATTGTAAGTGATATTAAACCTGGTGCAGTAATATTGAACTGATTCTTTAGGACCTCTCCTAATGTTCTCATACTCATAAAGTATCTGCAATGGGTTTTTCTTCCTCTCCCATCTCTTGATGAACATCCTATGGAAGTTTTTCATATCTGCAATACTACCAGTAGCTACGTTTCTAAACCAGGTTCTAACTTCCCCAGCTAATGTTTGGGAAAAAATCGTCATTCTTACATATACATCATCTATCTAATGTAACTCAAAATAATCGTTAATTCTTTTAACATGTTGCTGAGCAGTGTATATGCCTATAGCATCAAATAGTTGAATTTGCTTTGATAGTCTTGAGGTAAGTCATGTAATTGACCAGGTAACACCAAAGGGGCATATATATTGGCCATGGCTAAAGCCTTGGCTTGGCTTGGGGATAAGGAAATATTATTTTGGGTTGAGGTGGAGATGGATGAGCTAGCAGTGCTTACAGTTGAAAATGGAAGATTGTCAAACGAAACTAGAGTATTAACAGTGGAATTTGGAATATCTACAAATGAAACTGAAATATTAATAGTAGATGAAGGGGTTTCTATAATGGAAATTGGGATAAAAGGGATAGTTTCATGTATAGGGGAGATTGAAGTATCTATAATTGAACTCGAAGGGCTGATGGGTGAAGTGGGAGTGTCTATAGGTGGAAACAAGATTCTAGGTTGTATAGGGAGCTGTGGAATGAATGGGCCAGTGGAATGAACTATAGTAGAAATAATAGATGGTGTGGTAGTGATGGAAGGGGTATTAATAATGTTGGATGATTGAGCAGAAATTTTAGCAGTTAGAGCAGTATTAATGGATGATAGTGGAGTGTTCAGAATATATTCGTCAATTGATCTATTAGCTGTTTGAACTTCAAGGTCTGCAATAAAATCAGGATCTATAACACTTTCATTAAGCACACTTTCAGATTTTGTTCTAAACAATGAGAGATCAAATTGCACATCAAAAGGTAAATCTTCTAAAAACAACCACTCATCAAGACATGAATTAGCTTTAACTAATGGTGTTTTATCAGCTGAACTCTCTTCTTTTTGGATTTTCTTATAATTCTACCCGGATCATCCACAATAACAACAGGGTTTGGATCCAAGTTGGCCCTAGTATAATGAGTTTTTGTTGTAGCCAGAATTATAACTTTTAAAATGTTTTTTAGTGTAAATTTTAAAACTTCTATAAAAACTGACTTTAAGGGGCTCAAGATGATGATTAAGATTTTCTTAAAGTTTTAGAAGACTGAGGTTTGCGTTCCCCAGTATGGTCGCCACTATGTTATCAATCAAAACTTTTCCTTAGAAGTTTTTGAAGAAGGGAATGCTTCGAGGTAACCACAAACCAAATTTTAAGCATAGGCTCTAGCCAACCTATGGCTCAGAGAGAGCTCTCTCTATATATTTTAGCTATGTTTGCTTAGATATTAGGCTAGTTCTAGATTTCAGGGGGGTTTTTTATTTGTATGAAGATTTGGTGGTGGAATCCTTAAAACAAGAAGATAGGCTGAAGCCTTTAGGCCATTGGGCAATGGAGTCAAAGAAGAGGCAGCAAAGTTGGAGTTAACTCACTAAGGGGAATGTTCAAGGGGCAAGATAGCAGAGTGAAGTACAAATCCTTGGACTAAATGGTGCAATGAGTCTTAATGAAGGTGAGAGGTCAATCAAGAATCCTCGGACTGAGGCTAAGATGGGGGAAAAGCAATGAATCATGAGTAAAGGGAAATTAAGAATCATTTACTATAGACTAGAGGAGAAGCTACGGAAGCTAAGGAGTAGTTAAGAATTCCCTAGCTAAGATAGTTTGAGAGAAAACATTAAGAATGTATAACAGTAAGACAGAGTGCAATTAAGCAAATTCTGAAATAATATTCAAGTTAAAACATTCAGACTTCTGAAACATTTAAGATTATGAAACAATTTTAAGATAGATAAAACAAACCAAGAGAATTACTCATTTATACTCCGCTTTACACAAGAATCCCTTGAAATATATGATCTTTATTCATCAATCCAGCATGTTGGCCCAGTCAGTGATACAAAATCTTTTCCAGTCTTTGAACAAAATTCTATTGAAAGTATAGGAATCCACACCTACATACTTCAATTTGTGAAGTATTTATAAAAAATGTTTTTATAAAATATCCCAAACTAACTTGGAAATTAATCTAGGAAATTCAAAATATCTTCTCGCAAGAAAATGGAGATAGCTATTGAACTGCTTTCTCGTTGTCTCTTTTATTGTGGTTTAGCTGGACGTTTATGATTGCTATGATTTATGCTGGCTAAAGGCTGTTGTCTTCTATACTGATACCCTTTGACACAGATACTTTTTGACCCAGTAACCTTTGAATTTGATGCCCTTTTACCTCGTTGATTGTGTGTTTGACCTTTACCTGTGTTCTGTTATAGTAAGTCAGTCAACTTTTCCCATTCTTGATTTGTTGGTAACTAGGTACTCAGCATTCTCCGGTAAGTTTCATCTACCTCGGTGTATTTGGCAAATGTAGGCTTATTTACAAACAAATGTTTTACCTCATGCTGGAGGTAAAATATATTTTCAAAGGCATTGTATAGTACCTTTCCTGTTGGTATTCCTGAAACCTGTGAAGTAGCCACTTGTTGCCTTGCTACATCCTTGAGTTTGTCATTGTAATCTCCTTGTTCCATAAGTTTATCATGAATGACTAAGGGATTAGGTAATCCCCTTTCCTTTAGCTTATCAAACTTAGCCATGAACCAATCAACGGCTACTTACATTTCCTTGCTCTTTTCCTCTAACTTATGCATAAGGTCCCTCTTGGTGAGGACTTTATTTTTTGCTTTGACAAAGTTTACCTCGTCTGAATTTATTATCTGCCTTTAGTACTCCAAGGCAAATAACCTCATTGGGAGGTATTTAGGTAGTTTGTATGGAGCAAGCTGGCACCCATAAATCTTGATTTCAGCGTGGTTTTGGTACAAGTACCAATCTCCCACTTGATGATTGATGTTTAGATGAAGGACTCTCCTAATATCAGGACTGATTCTTGGTGGAGGGGTTCCACTAAGCCTGGTCATCACAGGATGGACAAAGGAATCTATGAATTCATTGTATGAATAAGTGGAGGAATATTGATGAGTCAATGAGGTCCAGAAGATGAATGATCTTGGTTGGCCCTTGGTGTCCAACTTTTGCAAGGTAAGTGGGAATTTATCTGCTTGGAAGTAGAGGAACATGTGGTATAGTACTGAGGAGTGCTTAAAAACCCTTTCATTTCCCATTCTTGTGAATTGCTCATGCATTCTGTCAGCTATGAATGTGGCAAAGTAATAAATGGTTGCAGGAGGTTGTCCTGGGGTATATATGGACATGAAAGCCAGGATGATTTCATCAATGTACTCACTTGTGGAGTAACCCAAAATACAAGATATCATGGATACAATATTTCGGCCCCAAGGAGAAAATATAGTTGCTACATATGGAGGGGGTCTTGGGGGTATACTTCTCTTCTATGATGAAGGTTTGGGTGAATTGGGCCAATCATACGGAGTTGAATTTGGGATATAAGTCCAACAGGTCTCCAATTAAGAGGGTAGTTAGGTTTGGCCCTGGTTGGAGCTACAACATCTCATTGATGGACTCAGGAGTGATGGTGAAAAGGACTTTCTGGTCATGAGACATGATGGTTCTGTGACTAGGGACATAGCAAGCATAGCACATATGTACAATTTCAGGAAAAATATGGACTTGGGGGAACTAGTACTTGGGAAAATTTGACTCCCAAAGGCCAATTTCATCAGCATGGTTCAGGAACTTGTCCCTACTTTGGCAATGTATTTTGAGCAGAAGCTCTATGACAGTGGTATCTTTTATCTGGAAATCTCTATCAGCTAAGGGAAGGTGGTCTAGGTCCAAATGGGGCATGGAGATGGGTCTCACGTTCAATGTAGTAGGGGCAGCCATAATTCGGTTCTTGTGGATTCGAATTAGGCTTGCTCAAGGTTGAATTGGGGTTTTCAGAGGTAGTTTGGCAGTTTTAGGGTTTGAGTATTCAGCAAGGTGCAGTATGGAGTCTATTGGAGTAATTTTAATTAAGTTTTAAGTTTAACAAAATACTCAATGACTGGTCTAACTTGAAATTGACAGGGCACTTGGTGAATTCAAGTTTAAATACCTGAAACTAAGGAAAATTGACTCTGAGTAGGGTAACTGGTAGCTGCAATTGGTCGAAGGGTTCTTGTGGAAGCTGCACAATTGACTAGGTTGTCAGTGGCGTTCTCTGGAGAGAAATGTTCACATGGGTTGACAACTTCGATGTTTTGCAGGTGTCGTGCATGCGTACAGAAGCTTGTAGGTGAAAATTTAGCGAAAAAAGACATTTTTGGGGCTTTTTTTGGGTTTTATACAGAATTTTTTTTTTGGTGGGTACGGGTCAATAGTGACTGATTTGTCGCGTAGTGGGCAGGTGGTAAGCGTTAATTTTGCATCACTTGCAGGTGTCGGGTGGTATTTGGGAGGGGACGCCCACTTCCACTCAGCGACTGACACATCGCCAGGGCGGTCTCGTGGAAAACAACTTTTTCAGGCGTGTATCGTCTAGTGGATAATCCCACTTGAAATGGTTTCTGGGGCATTGGATATGGGCCTTCAGATCAGACAGTGGTTGGGGCATGATTACGCGTGAAGTTTAATGGGGGGGCCGACGGGCACTTTAAATATGGTGGTATCAGGATTAATGGTGGATTAAGTCGGGATTAGGCCATCGGGGTTGTTAGCGGAGGGCTTAATTATGGTTTTGCCTAACTTAATCCCAGATCGATTAGTTAGTGGGTTATTGTTGGGTTTGATGTATCCTATAGTTTATATTTAAACTAGGGTATAAGGATAATTTTATATAGGAAAATAATATATACGGGAAAATGGTTATTAATGGCAATTAATATATAATAGTTAGAAGTTAATATGAAAAAATCGGGAATGAATAGCGCTAAGCAAAATGTATTTTCTGTGATTTATTTTTTCTTCACATATATGCATTATAACTTAGGCTAAAGAATTTTTGTGGGTTTTTTATATGAAATGGGAATTTACATGGGGGTGATTACTTTCCTTAGGAAAATAATGTTTTAACCTTAGGAAAAGGGGTTTTATTAGGGAAATGAATGAAATGAAGGGGGGATGAAGTTTTATGAGGGGAATTTGTTACTTGGTATTTATAAGTCATTGAGCCAAGGGTCCGGTCCCTCCAAAAGTCAAAGAAATGCTTTGAGCCCCTTTGACTTAGAGTTTTTTAGTACTTAGAACTTTATTATGGGAAATTAGTTAAGTAAATAGGTAAAATGAATGGGTGAAGTTAGTCAATTGACCTTGAAATCCATCTTCATGCGTGATTGACAATTTACATTTGAAACCTATGATGGGAGATGATAAATATGTTCTTTTCCCTATCATCATATTTATGCAACCTTTCTTCTACTTACCCATCTGCTTGTCCTACCATTTTTTCTTCACTTTATTAGGATGCATTTAGACTAGCAAACCCTTATTAAAACATTTTCTTTTCTTTTCACAAAGAAAAATATCTAATTCTATCACTATGTCATCCAAGGGCTCATATTAAACTGATGAGCTCCTTTTATTTTATTATACCTAATTTAATGATCTGCCAAGATTAAACAGTCTGGTCAAATTTTATTCTCTAACTATCAACATGAAATTTAAAGCATGGCATAATCAAGATTAAATAGTTTGATTACCCTAGATTGTAGCAAGAATCACAAGCTGCACACAATCATTATTTTGCATAAAGTAAATAGTAGTGGCATTTAGACTTGCACACTTTCATGGTCTCTTTTTGTCTTTTGGGGTTCATATTTTTCACTTTTTTGGACCTCTTTCTTTATTCTTTTTGTCCTTTAATTTTTCTTTTTAGGACATAAACTCTTTTAATTTTTTGTTTTTCAATATGGAAAACATTTGCAGAAAGCAAAGGTATGTACATATTACAAGGCTTAACCTTAGCCATTCAAAATTATGACTCCTATTGGTATAGGAACCTAACAGGTAGCACTCCTAGACTTCCTGGAACCCTCAACACCTTTCCCCCTAAGTCTTGAGTCATGTTCCTCTCTCTATTGAGAATCAAACCCTTAGTCCATTCTCCTCTGTAATTTGTTTGGGCTCTCCAAAATATGGGTATTAATGTTCTGTTGTCCTTTTATCAACTTCTCATTATCATCTTTGTAACTGAGCACATCCATTTTTAGGCACCTTATCATTTTGACTAGGTCTCCATCCTCTAGCCTATCTTCTCCATGCCTATTTGGCTATGTCCTAGCATTACCCATACTCAAATTCATAGCTTTGGGCTCTTCTTCATGACTATAGGACCCTTGAATAGCCCTTATACTCCTAGTCCTCATATCATTTTTCCTTAGAAACTACATTTTACCTTCTATTGAAATTCTTAGGATATTTCCTACCTCACTCCAAAATTCTCGATTGGTAGGGGTATTCTCCTCCTTACGTCTTTCTCTTGACTATTTCAGTGCTAAAATACTAGCTCTAGTTGCTATAATATCCTCTACGAAATTCAATGTATGATCCATCTCTCAATTGTGTTGTTCTCATCCAGTCATAATTCCTTCATCTCACCTCATAGACCAATCCAATTCACCTGTAATTGTATCATGTAGCTATTTTCAAACATACAAAATCCCTCTATGTGCTTTCTATTTTTCTTAGAGAATTAGCTAATTGTCTGAAGTTGTTAGGTTTCCTCTAGTTCTAATTGGGTTTTAACTAACTTATGTCATCTCCTTTGACACTTGGCATGCATGTCACCTACCATTTCACATTCATCAAGGCCTTTTGTTACTTTTTGGCACAAATTTCAGGAAAAAAGGATTCCCTTTAAGCGATGTTACGAATTGGGATCCAACATTAGATTTCCCAATATTTTCTTCTATTCACTCAAAAATTATTTATATATGGAGGTGTGATATCTTGTGGGGTCCTCTTCCATGCCATGTCATCTTGGAATCAGCATCGACATCTTAGTGTTGGGCTCATTTTGTTTATTCCACCTATTAAACTCTAAATATTTGAAGTCCCAAAATCTGGTGGGGTCCTCTCCCATGCCCTATCATCTCATTGTTCTAATCATGGGCATCTCACATCAAGCTTTTGTAACTTCCTTCTACTTATAAAACACCCAAGATCGGAAGGCCCTTTATAGTTGGTGGGATCCTTTCTTAGGCCACATCATCTTCGCACCATAACATTGAGCCTTTTTCCACTCTAATTCCATTTGCAAAACATTGATTTCCGAGATTTGATACACATCACATTATGGTGATGTCATCAGGACATCATTCTAATCTGAATTTCCACATCAACTATCCACACATGCTTCCATGTCATGTCACTTATTCCTTGTTCTTACGTGGCTCCACCAAAGCTACCTACATATCCTATTAACTCATATTGATGCCTTGTCATCGGGCTCTCTTACCTCGCTTCAACATCAAGAACAAATGCTAAGGTCCAAGACCTGAAATTGTCATATTGGTGTCATAATTCTTATATGGAATTCCATATCAGCCATCCACATAAGTTTCCATGTCAATGCATCTTGTTCCCTTGTGCCTATCTATCTCCTACACGCCTTCTTATCTATCTTGCTTGGTCATTTTCTTGTGAGGCACCTACTATATTTCTGTGATCAAACCTTTTGTAATGTAGGCTCCCAATTGGTGGTTTTGAGCTTGGGGGATAGTGGTCCCCACAATTAATCTTCATCGTCAACCGAGGCTAGGAAATTTGGAGCATATTTAAAATGGTTCATAGGGTGCAAATTTCCATCGTGCCCCCCTCCCATTAAGCATCAACCACAAGGGGGCCCCATAATCAACCTCAACTATTAGATCTCGTATCATGCATATTTTTCCCATCCAACCTATGTTCCATTTAACATAGCCTCCCCAGTGAAAAGGATAAACCACCTTTCATCTATGTGGGCCAATCAAAGTACCTTTTCCCCATTAAAAATGGGATTTAACTCGCTTCAAGCATGGGGAAAACCACCAATGTAATACCACCAGTAATGTTTCTCTACCTATTAAGCTTCAACCTGAAGGGGGTCTCATAGTCGATCTCAACTGTGAGATCTGGCCCTAACATAGATCAATGGATATTTCCCTCAAACTTGGACTTTTACCTCCTTTTTACCAAATTGCATAAAATTTCCTAAAATAGTCGAGAATTTGGAAATGTTCCCAAAATTTTCCATATTTTTTCATAGCCAACTCTATCTTTGGCTCCTACCAAGAACCTATAATATTCTTTGTTCCAATTCTTCGAATTTCCTTGAATTCCTCATAAATTTACCCAATTCAACTTGAGGCAGTATGATATACATATGATAGGAATCCATCTATCAATGTTACTTAAACGCTTCGACTACAACCTCTATACAACATACATATGCTCAACCCATATAAGCCCAATGTTGTAGCTCGGGCTCTGATACCACCTATAACATACCCCCGGTGCTCTATTGACTATTCTAGCCCCTATTGAGGCCTAATCCTATGTCGATTACCCCTAGTAACCTATTACTGAAAAATTTCACCTTCTTATGGAATTATGACATGTGCATGCCGATATGAAATTCAGATGAAAAAATGAATTTAATTTAAGACTCATATGCAATTAACAACAATGTATGAATTATTTACAACAACAAAAATAATTATGCACAAAAGTATAATACATATCTTTTAATTGTGTTCAACTGGTTCCAGACCTTTAATATTCCACATCCATAGGTCACACTATTCATTTCTTTCAACAACAAGTCACCCCTGAGTTAGGGCTTTGAATCCATGGGCATCAACACACCCAATACTTGGTACACACCTAGTACCAATAACCACTGGCTAAGGTAGGAAACCCAACAACCTCCAAACAGTAGTCTTGTAGCTTCCCAGAGTTCCATTACCCTGACAATCCTTCAATGTACTCTTCCATGCCTCACACAAACAAGGTACCAATCCCAATGGCCTCCAAAAAATAGGTCATGTGGTTTCCAAGAGTTCCACTGCCTTCATAGACCTTCTAGGTACCCTTCTAAGTCACACATAGTTAAGGTACCAAATCCAATATCCTCCAACTAGTAGTCATGTAGATTCCAAGAGTTCCATTGTCCTTAGAGGCCTTTAAGGCCTCAAACAGTGAAGGTACCAAGTTTGACAACATCAAACCAACAATATTATGGCTTCAAGGAATTCCACTTCATTTATGGGTATTCCAAGTACCCTTACAAGATTCCATTTCCACAACAATCTCCATGCTTCCATGGTTGTCTACTAGAATTCGTCATAACCATTGTATGTATTTATCCCCCTAGTAAAACTATTTTTCATGCATTCCTATTTTCCACCACTTGATAGTCCATAAGCCCTTAATGGATGTTGGTTATATTCCTAGGAAAATTTTATTATTACTCAATAATGAATTCCTCTTTTATTCATCCATGGAGTCTCAACCCCACATTCTCGTTTCTTATTTCGGTCTAAAAATAATTATTTTATTAATTTGCATCTATTATGTAATTACATTACCATAACTTATAGCCTCAAAATATAAACCATGTGTACATGAAATACCAACCAAAAAACACAACACATGCACACAACAACCCAGATAACATATATACACACATGCATCTAGGCACCACGGCCCTCAAAAGTTATCCTCAGCTCACCAACCTATTTAATGAGTCCCAAAACTAGCCTAGATCCACATTTTGATTCTATTTACATTTCAGAGCTTGAGTAGGGGTGCTACAGTGTGTCACACAATTTGAAGGATATGGAAGAAGAGAATCACCGCCTTTGGTATTGGAGAATGGGACATTTGAATTTCAAGAATTTGGTGTTGATGAGGAATACTAACATGTTCAATGGTCCTCCTTACCTTCAAGTTGATAGTGAGATTTAGGAAGGATGAATATTAGGGAGGCAACACATTGGGACATTCATGTATAGAGCTTGGAAAGTTAGAGAACATCTTGCATTATCACATTCATATCAGATATGGTCCTATAGAGTTTTCATATTTTAGAAAGACAAGATATTTCCTAAATTTTATTGATGATTAGTCAAGAAAAACATGGTTATAATTTCTATAGTAAAAGTAAGAATTCTTTACACATTTGTTGAGTTTAAGGAAGTTGTTGAAATATAGAGTGGCTTGTAGATTCTCACCTTGAGATAATATAATTGGGTAGAATATAAGTCCAATGAATATATCAACTTTTGCAAGAATAATGGTATTTGGTGAAAATTACGAATTCATATACTCCTCAACAACACGATGTTATAGAAAGGAAAAATAGGACCATTGTCAAGATGGCCCGAATTATGTTGAAAATAAAGAAAAATGGAAATGAATTTCAAATGAAGTATTTCATACAACAATATATATTTTAAACAAGTGTCCAACAAGAGTATTTTTGGATTTTTCTATAGGGGAACTTTGATTGCATATGGGATTTTAAATATCATTTTTTCCTTAAGTGATTCACACAATTTGAAGGCTATAGAAGAAGATAATAACAAAATTTGGCAAGTCTTGAGAATAGGACATTTGAATTTCAAGAATTTGATGTTGACAAGGAATATTAACATAGTGAATGGTCCTCACCTTGAAGGTGATGGTGATATTTGTTGAGGATGCATACTAGGGTAGCAATGAAAGGAGAGATTGTTGAGTAGAGCTTGGAATTCTAGAGAACATATTGCATTAGAAAATTCAAATCTATATGGCCCCATGGATATTTTGTCATCCGAAAATACAATATATTTCCTAAATTTCATCGATGGTTATTGAAAATAAACATGGGCTTGTTCTTTGCAAGAGAAATAATGTTTTTTACACAGTTTATTGAGTTTAAGGAGGTGGTTGAAAACTTAGAGAGGCATGGAGATTCTAACCTTGAGATCTAATCATGGGGAACAATATATATTTAAAAAATATAAGATTTTTTTATAAGAAGAATGATATAAGGTGAGAATCTACAAATGTATATACTCCTCAACAACATGGTATTATAGAAGAGAAAAATAGGACCATTTTCAAGATGACTTAAAGTATGTTGAAAACAAGGAAACTTAGAAATGAATTTGAGTTGAAGTACTTAATACAACAATATACATTTTAAATAGGTATCCTGGAAGATCAACTTTGGATTTGAATCTAGAGGAAAAATGACTAAATATGACATTTTCAAAATCATTTTTTCTTGAAGCGAGTCACACATTTTGTAGGCTATAGAAGAAGATAATAACAAACTTTTGCATTTGAGAATGGGACATTTGAATTTGAAGAAATTGGTTTTAATGTAGAAAACTATCATGGTGAATGGTCCTCGTTACCTTGAAGTTGATGGTAATATTTTTGCAACATGCATACTAGGGAAGCAACATGTGGAGATATTCTTGAATAGAACTTGGAATATTATAGAATCCCTTGGAGTAGCAACTTCAAGTTTATGTGGTCCCATAGAATATTTTCCTTTTGGAAGGATGAGATATTTTATGAAATTTATTGATAATTATTTAATGAAAACATGGGTATAATTGTTGCAAGAAAAGTCAAAAGTATTTACACATTTTTTTTAGATTAAAGAGGTGTTGAGAAAATAGAGTGGCTTGGAGATTCTTTCCCTGGAATCACACAATGGGGGACAATATAAATCCATTGAAGATATGAACCTTTTTAATAATAATGGTATAAGGTAAATATTTACAAACTCTTAAACGACATGGTGTTAGAGAAAGAAAAAACAATATGGTTCCTAGTATAGCTTCTTGTATGTTGAAAAGAAAAAAAAAAAAACAAGGAAATGAATTTGAGTTGAAGTAGTTCATACAATAATGTACACTTCAAATAGGTGTCCTACAAGATTAGTTTTCACTTTCACTCTAAAGGAAGCACGATTAGGGTATAAAACTAATGTTTCATGTTGGAAATATCATTTTCATTGATGTCAAAGACAAGGGGGAGACTACATATGTCCAAGATAAGGATAGTGATATGAATATTGTTGGAAATATTGTTTAGATACTTAGCTTTTTCATAATTCCCAGTTTGGATGCCCTATATTGGAAGGAATTTTTACTGTAAATAATTAGCTCAAATGGAAGCATAATATATATGGTTTAGTATATTATTTTGTTATATTTCCAATAGTATATGGAACTCCCTCTAACTCCATAAGTGAGGATATATAAATGATTTTGTTATGTCATCCCAACCAGAAAGTACATGTTAGTCCATCCAGTTTAACAACTCAACATTATAAGTGAATGTACAAAGATTATAAATAAAGGGTACATGAGCAAGTTTGAGGACCATCCAAGATATAAGTCATCTGATGAGCGAAATAAAACCTGGGGAATACTCTTAGGGTCTTAATGGTGAAGAAAAAATGTGATTTATGTAGTGAATGAGACATCTTGGAATTTTTGATATAACATTTCTTCTAGGATATTTCAGACCATGAAACTTGGAGGATATAGAGAGGAGATATTCTTATATTTATGGTAGAAATTTTAGACTTTATTTCTCTATAATTTTGGAAAAAATATTTGAGCTATTTAGGATTCTTGAATGCTCCTAAAATATGCTTCAAACATGTCAGCTTGGAGTTTTTCCTATAACTTTGCTTTTGTGATGTTTCAGAATGTAAGACTTAGAGGAGATAGAGGGGAGATATTGATGTACCTGTGATAGAAATTTCATTCTTTTTTTCATTATAATTTTGGATATATTTTGTAAGGAAGTTATGCCTCTACAATGCTCTTAAATATGCTTCAAATAAGTCAGCTTGGACTTGTTACTATAACTTTTCTTCTTGTACATTCCAGACTATAAAAATTGTAGGAGATAGCACGGAGATATAAATGTAACTATGATATAAATTTTTTACTTAGGTTCACTGTACTCTGTAGATGTGATATAAGGAAATTAGGGTTCCTCAATGATCCTGAAATTAGATTCACATAGGTTAGCAGGTCATTTTCACTATAATAATATTTTCGAGATGTTTTAGACTATGAAACTTGGAGGAGACAAAGGATATATATCTAGGTACCTGTGATAGATATTTTAGAATTTGGTTTGCTATAGTTGAATATATATTCCTTATGAAAGTTAGGGTTATTGAATAACCCTAAAATCAACTGCGAATATGCAACAAAATATATAAAAACATATAATTAGTATTTTAACAAAATTATTTAATATTCAAATTGGTAGGATTCTTGTGAATTTATAAGGTTGACTAACATAAAAATAGTGCAACCATATAAATTAAGTGGATGATTCACACAATTAGGAATCAATCAATAATAAGAATTAAAACCTTTATGTCATAATACATCTCACATTGCCAAAAAAAAAACATAATAACTAAATAAACTAGCACAATCATATAAATTAAATGGTTAGTAAACACCAATATACATCAATCCATAATAAACATCAAAACACTTACACACTCTTCACTATGGAGATGCTTAATTTGACTTATCAATACCACTTGCCCAAAACCATTTAATTTAAAGAAAAAAAAAAGGCATAATTGCTTTGAAAATAAATTTCAACCTATGATTTGTGTATACTATTATTAATATTCCCTTCTATCCACTTGATAATTATTGATAGTTAAATTAAAATTCTAGAAACCCTCTTGCAAAATAGAAATGCCTAAATGCGTAACTATAACTTTATTTTAAGTTATTATTAATTTTAATTATAAAAAGGATTTTTCAGTGATGATTCTAAACTTTACATTTTATCTATATTCAATATAATTACATAGGAAAATGAAAATTAGAAAAGTTAAAAGAAAAAATGACTTGTTAAAGAGAAGCTCAAATATCAATCCTTGAGTGGTCTGGTGAACAATTTCAGCTTTTCAACTATTTCCAAATAGTTTTCGTCATGTTTTGATGCATCTTTCACTCTCTATACCAAATTTATATGATAATTTTTTGTTATAATTACGTAAAGTTGGTTACAATTTCGACTTAAAGAATCTACAATTTTGTTTATTTCCTTTAATATGTCTTATTTCAAATTCAAATTCACTAAGAAATGCTAACCATCTGGTTTGACTTACATTTAAGTTGGGTTTTTTGAAAAAATATTTCATACTAATGTTATAAGTTAACATCATAAATTTTCTCCCCAAAAGATAGCGTCGCTGCATTCTTAGAGAATGCAGCATTGCTACTAACTCTAAATGAAGACTGGCATAGTTAGACTCATGTTCTTTTAGCTTTCTAGATTCCTAGTTGACAATATAATCATCTTGCAATAACACCCCACACAAATTTTCTTGACATAATAGTTCATAACAAACTATAAAAACTTAGCTAGTTTTATTTAACAAGTACTCCTAGTAACTCTTACACCTAATAATTTACTGCTCTGAAATTGTAATTTATCAAGAACTTTTACCATTGTTTATCATTTTGACAATTTTATAGCTAAGGAACCCACAATAGCTACTCCACACAACACTATCATGTGCTCTTCAATATGTGCATAGAGATTCCTTTCACTACTATGAAGCTAAGGAACTTCACATTCCTACCACACACATCACAAAGAGGACCTTTCATGGAACCCCTAGTTCCTTATAATTCCTCTTCAACTTGTATACGTGTGCATATAAAATTATATCCACATGTATTACAACTAGGATGTCCATGTGGTCTACTCAAGGGAGCTTATCTTATTAGGGTCACAATGCCAAGTCAATATGTCGATTGGTTTTATTAGGCATTCCATTGAAAAATACCTCTTGAATTGTTACATATTTATTTTTATTTTGCTTAAGTTAGATTCATTGAGTTGCAGGGTATCTCCCTCCTCCTGCTTCTCTTATTATGTGAGGGTCAATTGTTTCAATTTGTTTTTTTTCATTATTTTTTTAACCACTTCATTCCCTGATTCATCGCTTCAGTTGTTATAACCTACACCATCCTTCCTTTCATCCATAACAAATCATGGAAAAATATAATCATTATTAGCCATTAAAATACTTCCATGACATTCAACGCTACATACATTCATTCTATGTAAGACACTATACATGCAATCCAAAATGCACACTAACATCAGACATATCATGGCCAACACAACAATCCTATCATGCATACTAGACTAACACTATTGGGTGTGGAGCCTGATTATCTTCTTTATTTAGAGGTATCGCCACATTGGACCCCATTTCATAATGTGGTGGCAACGCCACCCTTAAAATGTACGCTGCAAGGGGGGTCCAGGGGGGACGGCTGCGATCTTTGAGAGCTCCCCCCTGGCGAGGGATCGAGGGCAGCACCCCTGAAGCTAAAAATATATGTAAAATTGCCTTGTAAAATGTTGTAATTTTGTATTCAATCTAGGTTGTTCATTAAGCAGAGATCTGACAGTAGAAGTTATGTTTAATTTAGGGTTTTTTCCCTAGAAGGCAACCCCTCTCTATATATGAGGGAATTGTATTGCGTCTATGTAGATTTGTATTATGAGCGAGGAAGAGAGAGGAGATTGAGAGAGAAGAGGGAATTATAGTGGATTTGTTGTAGGTTGTATCTCTTCATTTTGTTGGATAATATAAAAGGACTGGTTGTTTCTCCATGGACGTAGCCCAGATTGGGTGAACCTCATATATTTGTGTCTCTCTTGTTTCATGTGTTTTCTATGTTTATATTTCTGCAATATATTTTATGTGTTCCATTTCTCTATAATATATCATTTTCTAACAAACACTTCATTATCGAAGGCTTTCTACCCCACAATACCCCTCCTTAGTATTAAGCTCACAAGGAATTCACTCGATGAAGGTATCACTATAGCATCCAATAAATTGAAGGAATTCTTACCTAGTTCCTTATAATCCATGATTATAACTAGGGGAATTCATACCTAGAAACTTTGTTGAGTATCACTAAGATACATGTCCAACATTAAATCATGATTCCATAGTAGAAATCAATCTTGATTTCCTTCCCACACATTTCATTTTCATTTGTTTCCTTCGTCATGTCCTTCATTATAAACGTTTAATATTGATTCATGTGTCTACATAGTCCATCGAAAAGACATGTATGTCATAGCCATTCAAGTATCACTTATTTCATCCATAAAATTTCACATTCATAAGAAAGGCATATACATTCATAACATAGGATTAAGTATGCAAATAGTTCAATATTTTACTTATTTGTATGAATATATTTCTTCTCCATAAGGTTTCCATGGGTGAGATTCATCTCATTGTCTTCCTTGATACACCCTATATGTATAACACCTTCTTGATCCTAGTTACCACGTGACATGAATCTCTCACACATATTCATTCAAATTATTTCTTATTTGCAGTCACTTAACCTCCATACTCAGGCATCCCCTTCTCTACTAAACAGTACCTCAAACGATCCATCACTTACCAAGGCTTCGCCACTAAGAAGAGCATAGACAAAAAAGTATTATGGTGATGAAGGAAATCATAGGTTCGAGTGCCTTTTCAATAACATCTTCCCTATGCTCTTCAACTTACAACAACCATCATCTCACCTCCATTACCATTTTCAATCAATTTCACCTTCTATTGGTTATGTTGATAGAGCTACCATTTAGCCAAAAATATTGTCAGTATTTCAAAACAATCAAGCAGTTTTCTATACTTATTCATATAATCTACTCAAAAGTAGTTCTCAACTATCTAGTATCAAGCATTCACATAATGCATTCAAACAACAATCATTCCCATCTTATGATGCCAATTATAACTGAAGGAATTCTTACCCAATTCCTTCAACGCATGGGTAGTATAACCATAATGAAATGCATACCTGCCTGACTACCACCAATGGCTTTGATGTACCTAATGGTTTTATGTTTTTATAGTGTTAACCAACAGCTTAATAAAATCTTCCTTGTCCTTTTTCCATCCTTATAAGTACAACTATATTATGTTTTAGTACCATCAACTCATTAGAAATATAACCTATTAATGCCCATAAGATCTCTCACCTAACTCTCTCATCCATCCACCAATAGGAAACACCTGCCATCATCCCTCCCCATGGGATTGATCATTATGGAAACAACCTTGTCACATCATCATTCCTCCTGGATTCATAGTTAAAGAAACAACCATTTTAAGCATTAGACCACATTCATTTTTCATAATACAACAAACCATATTCAACCATTATGCAATGGCACCTCCACATAGTGATTCACATGCTCATGCATGTAGACGTGCTTCAACATTCTTACTAATGCATATGAATTGAAATAAAATGTTCTCTTGCATTTATAACAACCCCAGCACATTCTAATTATTCATTTTAATAATAAAAATATTCTCATTATTTTCTCATGCACATAAGCAACTTCTTTATACTAAGGTTAGGAGAAAGGGGTAGGGAGATCTCCTTATTAATCTTTTTTTCTAAGTTTGGAAATCCATTATCATGGTTGACCTATTCAATGGCTTCGTATAACACGTACATTCGTATGCCCATTAACGTGAAGTTGAAAGAATGTCCTAATTCTCATTTCCGTAATCCCGCTTGAAAAATGGCACTCTTCATGTCAAACCATTGTCTTCGTTTTCCCGTTTTCTTGTCACATCTGAAAACAAAAGATTGGGACATGGCTCTATTCCTTACACATTACAATTATCTTGTTGCAAGTCTAGTTATTTTTAGAATAGATTTACACCGAGGGAAATACCACTTAGAGGATTCTCTTATGTCTATCCATGTTCCCTCAATGTAAATTATTATCGAGATTATATTTGCTCCAAAATTGAGTGAATCATTCCTATTTCCAATAGGTCAAATCTTATAAGCTTAAAATCAATCATCAAATCTCCAATTAAATTATGAATTACATAACATGAATACTTAATATTTAAATTGATATGATTATTTTGAATTATAAGGTTGACTAACATAAAACTAGTGTAACCATATAAATTAAATGATTGATACACATAGATAGGCATCAATTCATAATAAACATTAAAACACTTATTTCATAATACATCTCACATTGTAAAAATTAAAAATATCATAATAACTAACTAAGCAAGCACAACCAATCCATAATAAACATCAAAACACTTACAAATTCATAATGCTTAAACCATCACTATGTAGATTATTAATCTATAAATAATCTTTTTTATAATATCATCAGCCAATACTATGGTTTATTAATACCATATGCCAAAACCATAACTCATTTGTATGACACTTATTCATTTGAGATCTTTCTTAATTAATCAATCTATTTTTAAGGGAAAAAATAGCATAACTACTTTGAAAAGTAATTTCAACCTACGGTTTGTGTATAATCTTATGAATAATTCTTACTATCCACCCAATAATTGTTGATAACTAAATTAAAATTGTAGAAGCCCTATTCCAAAATAGAAATGTCTAGCTGTGTAACTATAACTTTATTTTAAATAATTATTATTGTTAATTATAAAAAGAATTAATATATAAGTTAAACATATAAATTTTTGAAAAAAATATAGAACAAGATCTTATCCATGGAGATTGACACTAGTTGTATTTCTTAGAAAGGAAAAATGTATGTCTTTTAACAAAATGCTCCATGAATTGGTTTTCTCTTTTAAACAATATAATTTTTTATATATATTTTTGGTATACGTTTTGTTATCCGTTTCACAGAAAAATTTATTAAGGCGAATGCATTATGTTATCACTTATGTTTTTTGTAATCATTTGAAATAATGCATCGCTGAAGATAAACCAAATAACGAATTCTATCCATTGTTAATGGATAAAAACTTGCTATAGTGCTCCCAAATGGTCAACACTAGAAGCACACTCATTATAGTGACATGTTCAAGTTCAATGTCTTTCATTTGTAGTCATCATTATATTCTTTTGTTCTTGAGCCCAATAGGCCTGCAATGTTGTAACTTATTTTTTATACCACTTGTAATATACCAATCCTCTAACTCTTAAATTATATATATATATATATATATATATATATATATATATTATATAGATATAGATATAGATATAGATATAGATATAGATAACATGAATACTTAATATTTAAATTGATATGATTATTTTGTATTATAAGGTTGACTGACATAAAGCTATTACAACCGTATAAATTAAATGATTGATACACATAGATAGGCATCAATCCATAATAAACATTAAAACACTTATTTCATAATACATCTCACATTGTAAAAATTAAAAATATCATAATAACTAACTAAGCGAGCACAACCAATGCATAATAAACATCAAAACACTTACAAATTCATAATGCTTAAACCATCACTACGTAGATTCGTAATCTATAAATAATCTTTTTTATAATATCATCAGCCAATACTATGGTTTATCAATACCATATGCCAAAACCATAACTCTTTGTATGACACTTATTCATTTGAGATCTTTCTTAATTAATCAATCTATTTTTAAGGGAAAAATAGCATAACTACTTTGAAAAGTAATTTCAACCTACGGTTGTGTATAATCTTATGAATAATTCTTATTATCCACCCAATAATTGTTGATAACTAAATTAAAATTGTAGAAGCCCTGTTCCAAAATAGAAATGTCTAGCTGTGTAAAGTCTATAACTTTATTTTAAATAATTATTATTGTTAATTATAAAAAAAATTAATATATAAGTTAAACATATATATTTTTGAAAAAAATATAGAACAAGGTCTTATCCATGGAGATTGACACTAGTTGCATTTCGTAGAAAGGAAAATATGTATGTCTTTTAACATAAAATGCTCCATGAATTGGTTTTCTCTTTTAAACAATATAATTTTTTTTATATATTTTTGGTATACGTTCTATTATCCCTTTCACAAAAAAATTTATTAGGGCGAATGCATTATGTTATCACTTAAGAAACAATTTCTAAATTGTTCACATCAGTTTGATTGTAAAGGTTAGGTTTTAGTTCGGGTTTAATTTTTCCATGTTTGCTTTAGTGTCTAAGTCCTAGGAGTCTTGTTGGTATGTTTAAATAAAGGTCAACACTCCATTTTCATCCATCACTGGTCTAACATCACACCTAAGCTCCATATGTCAATCCTATTTCAAAGTTCTTATGCGCTACGAAATCGTGGATTCATGCTGATCCATAGAAAATCTCATCCAGCTATCAAATTTATCAAAACCTGTTATCTTTCTACATCATCAGTTATCAGCCCATACACTTTGCCTGTCAATTCAACCGCTTATCCTCATCATTAGGTCATTAGATGTCTTGATACGTATAGGTTGCAAGTTTCGAAAAGGAGCCAAGTGTTCACAATCATGATGATGTTTGGGTTCATACATGGGAAGCAAATTAATAGGCTTTCAATTTAAATTCTTTGAAGATCAAGCGAGGTAGCTTTCCTCATATATTTGTGAAGTCAAACTACACTATAGAGATTGTGGAGGCAAAGCGGATTTCTATTGATCATGTTGCACACCTAAAACTCTCAGATGGAGGCTCAACTGCTACTCAATTGGCTGCACGTCTAACCGGAATTCACAGTGCCATAAAAATGCTTAACAGTCATATTATAGTTCTTTATCATTTCTTGTCAGCGATGCAAAGAGTTGAAATTCCATACGAAAATTCTTTGCTTCGACAAGTTTCCAGTCTTCTAAGAAGGTTGCTTGCCATAGAATCCCCAAAGTTTCAAGATGATTTTCTAATGGAATATAACGATACACTATTGATGGCTTACCTAGCTATGATCACAAATTGTTCCAGTACCATGAACGAACTTATCGACAAGTTCAACATAGCTTTTGATAAACAAAGCAGAAGAGGAGGGCGAACTACTTTTCTTTAATTCTTGGTCTTAATTTATGATTTCTGGACTGAATTGAGTTGGTTTACATCTCATTCAATACCCAATGCTTTTCTTCTTCTAGTTGATCATAGATTTCATTTGGGAGGAAGTGTATGTTTACTCTGGGCGGTTTTATCTTATTGCACTACAGTTTTGTCTAAAGGTTGCTCATGTGGATGATCAATATTTTTTCAGTCAGCTGCATGATACCTGAAACTGGCTACAATATTTTCCATATGTGATCAAAGTGTTGTCCATTGTAGTGGTCATTGTCAGCATTAACTGATTATTATCATGATATGGTTTTCTTATTCCGTGAATACCAATGAGATAGAATATTCACGTTGCAGGAATTCCATGGAGGGGTCAGAAGTATGAAGAGTCGAATCGAAGATCACACAGAAAGACCAAGTCCTAAATTTTGATGAGTTACCTTTTTACTTACCTTGAAGAATGGTGTCCATATATTCAGTTTGAACAGCATCATGACAGTTGAAAAAGCCATTGCAGAAAAAGGAAAGACTCAGGAAAGTAAAATTGTGATCTGAAGCTGTGTTTTTTAAAATTACATAGCAGTTTCGTAGCGCGATACGAAACTGCTGTAGCTACATAATTAAACTCAGTCGACCAATTTTGAGTAATCAAGGGAAATTTTTTGAAAGGGGATTTCAGAAAAGGATCATTTACAATGTGCAAGCAACCAGCAAGGGTAAAACAAGCGGAGGAAAAGATATATGAACTCTAAGCTTTTTGTTATACAAATGATCACCGCTAGTATTGTCCATGACATTTCAAACAGCTTCGAAGAGGTTTTGTCTTCACACAGGTATATGGGAAAGGTCTACAACACATGAAGAACGTGGCACTCCAATATATTTTTGTGTAATCAAAGAAGAACAGCATGGATAATTGATTTCGAATATCCTTGAGGAGACCAAAAGCAGAAAAACAGGGGCAGTTTCCTACTTTCCAGGAGCAGTAAAGAGATGAGACATTAAGAGCCATCAAGGAGTTCTAAACATCCACCAAAGCTAAACTGAAGGAGACCACTTGTCAGAGAACGAGTTTTGATTGTAATAAATGCTATTACCAACATGATGTGGAGTTAGATTCCTAATTGTCTTAGGTCTCTAAAAACTTCCAGTTAGTAGTTTGTTGCATTTAATAGTTAGTTAAAGTTTGAGTAGGTGTCATAGCAAGCAGAATTCGAGTTCCCCTCATGTTGGAGGAGGAATCTCAAGAATTCTATATATAGCAGAAGAGCTGATGTACAAAGGGTTGGAAAATTATTCAGAAAAGCTCTCATATTTGGCTTTATGTAAAGACTCTATTTTGAGTAATACAGTACTTTGGCTTTTCTTCTCAGGAATCAGAAGGAATTCGATGCTTTGAATGTCTTGTATTGTTCTCTTCCTATTATCTTCAGTGGTATGAATGTGTGATTACTTAGAAATCAATAACAATGCTCTAAATTCCTTCATGCATTTGTAAATTGTGTTGGTCCTTTGTGTTTCTAGTGTATTCTACATGCATTGAGTTCTAAATGCCCTGACTTCTATGTAGAGCTAACCTAACTGTCAATACTAAAGCATATCTGACTCCATAAGCCCAATGGATACTTTCTAATTGTGCTTCCACCACTCACATTTCTACATTTGTTTCAGAAGAGTTATTCATATTGTTCATAATCAAAAATCATTAATCCTTTGAGAGAGCCCTCTCAGGTTGAGGAGGCTAAGACTCAGCCAAAAGTAGGTTGGGAATAGTTACGTAAGGTATACCTAATCAGCAGCCTATCAGGAACTGATTTTGAGATAAAATTTTGGTGCGTCTGCCGGGAGCCTGAAGTCTATTCATTCCCAAAATTAAGAAGCTGAGCTTCTGAAGGTAGCAGGAGCTCAGAAATCTTTTAAGGTTGCAAAACTACCTTGGTGACTCCATTGTTGAAGAATTCGAAATTCATAGATTCATGGTGATTCCACTGGAGTTATGAAGAACCCAGATGCTACCATTCTTATTTCAAGGTATGCATGCATAAATTTTTCAGGAATTCATGGTTTCCCAAATCATTTTCCCAAGGATACATATTTTCTAAGGAATGGTCCAAAATTCAATGGAGAAGATTTGAGTTTAACATTGAAGCATCCATCGAGCCTATTTCCATCCATCCAATAACCAGTGTAAAATGAGGGTTTTGTAGGGAATAGAAAAAGGAGATCTCCCTAAAACCTGGGCAACCAAAAACCTAAAGATCTGGATAACAAAGAGTTACAGTTGGTGGAACCATGAGGTTAAATCTATTCTTACCTTATGCCAACAAATCCCTCGTGGGGGAACAAGAAAAACCATATTGACCCATCTTTGGCTTCCAAATAACTTCAAGGGTAGTTTCCTATGGGTTTTATATATTTCCCATTGATGCCTTTGGATCGTGAAAACTGGTGAGCTCGATAGAGAGAGAGAGAGAGAGAGAGAGAGAGAGAGAGAGAGATCTATATAAGAATAATAACTTCTTAACAAGCATTTATTTTATTTTATGTTATAATGGATTTTTTCTATCGTTATACAATTACTAACTTTTTTTTAAAAAGTATTCCAATTTTCCTTATATTTCTATAATACCATAAGAAAAAGAGGTTTACATATAGATTGTGAATCAAATCTTAATAAATCATAATGTTATTATACAACTATTGAAAAATAATTCCATAATATTTAGAAATCTATTTTTTCTTCTAAGAGTTAAATAAAATAAAACTTATCTAAAGATCTCATTTGCTAAATTCCTTCAACACTCCTCCAACCACAACTTTCTGTAAAAGGAATACCTCATTGTTACTCTTATTTCCCCCAACTCTACTTTTATGCTATAAAAAGAATTTAGTCTGACTTATTCACTTTCTTGATTTCCACTTTTCCTTTCTTAGTTACAATTCTTCATTTCTTGATACTTCTTCCTAACACCATCTCTAGGTGCTCCTGCAGAAGAAAGTATCTCTTATTTATATTTAGTAGAATTAGTTTCTTTTCCTCCACCTAGCAACTAACTTCCTAAAAATATTGATGGCTAATTTTGCACATTGGCCAAGGTTTATCCATTCTATTATAAGAATAATAACTAAGAAAATTAAGCTTTTAATATTTTTTCCAAATTCCATGTTAACCCTTCAAACAACTTCCTCAAAATACGTCACTACCAAATAATTTTTTATTTATTAATTTATAATATTTAGAAAACTATCATATTCTTTAAAAAACTAAATTTTGTATCATTAGTGTCTTTTAATAAAAGTAACCATACTAAACTATTTTCATATGGGGTATCACATGCTTCCTCAAGGTCAGAAAGAAGTTCAAGTAGGTCACCAAGTTAGTCGAGAAGGAAACCATGGATAATTTGTAAGGGGAACTCAAATATTTCAAACTACCCACCTTAAATGGTGAGCTGAAGAAGGAGGGAGAATTTAAAGCTTGGCTGTTGGAAATAAGAATGTACCTTTAGCTACATGATTATTGTTCTGATTTAGAGGCAAGGATTTCCATATATTAATTGAAAGGAAAAAATATATATGGTGGGAAAAGCTTAAGGAAGTAAAATATCTTAATAAAAATAGGATTTCATGGAATAAATTTGAAAAGTACTCCCAAAGGAAGTATCTATCTAAGAATTACTATCAGGGAAAAATGCAGGAGTTACTAAAACTAAAACTAGCGAATATGACAATAAAGGAGTAGGGCTGAAATTTCATTGAATTACTAAGGCATGTTGACTTTGAAAGAGATGAAAATTTGAAGATACAAAGATATGTGAGTGGATTGAAACCATTCTATAGTAACAAGATAAAACTTGATGAACTAAAGAATTTGGATGAAGACATGAGGAAGGAAAAGTGCCTATATGAGTAGGAAAAAAATAAGCCAGCTTTCTAAAGGACTTGGGATGACAAGAAAGGAAGAAAGGTTGAGGAAGGAAAAAAGGGGTTCAAACATTTAACCTTCAAGAGAAATTCTCAGGAAAGTAATCAAAATCAATCAACCCATCGTGAACCAAACGAGGTTTATTTGTTGAATAAAAAACCAAATTTTCAACCCATTCGTTGCTGGGGTTATGGAGGAGAGCATGAGTATAGGGATTTCCCATGCAAAGAATGAAATATGAAGACTACATATCAGATCCAAGGACATGAAAAAATGGAGGATGTGGGAAGAACCATGCCCAGGATCTATGCATCATTGGACAACAGACAAGATGAACACTAGGCACACATGGTTAAAGTGGAAGGTAACTTAAATAATCACCACATTGGTATTTCAATTGATTTTATAACTATCCATAGTTATCTTGATCCTAAGCTAACTAAAAAGTTTAAATTGAAGAAAACCAAGCATCCTAGGACTCAGTTAGTTTAGTTATCCACTAGAGCTAAAAGAAGAATAATTGAACTAGTGAAAGAATGTCCCATCAATATGAATGGGATAGAAACAAATGAAAATTTGAGAATAATATCATTAGGATCATATGATTGTATAATTTGCATGGATTGGATGGAAAAGCATCATCTAACACTAGAATGTTACAACAAAATTTTCACTTGTCTAGATGAATAAGGCAAATAAAGGAAAGTGTAAGTGATGCCAAGGTTGATCTATGTCAGTGAGATATCAGCTATGTAGCTAAAAAATGTTTCAGAAAAGTGTGTCAAATTTATGCAACACGCATAGAGGAGATGTCTAAGGATTAGGCACCAAGTCTAGGGAACCATCTAATACTTCAGTAGATTGAAGATGTGTTTTCACAAATTCTAAGGTTACCACCAAAAAGTGGCATTGACTTCTCTATAGACTTGGTACTTAGAGTTGCACCAGTATTAAAAAAACCATAAAGGATGAACACAACAGAACTTAAGAAGTTACAATTGCAGATAGAAGAGTTTTTAAGAAAAGGGTATATATGCCAAACTGTATCACCATGGGGTGCTCCATTATTATTTGTGAAAACAAAGGATGGTACAACGAGACTATGCATTGACTTTCATCATCTAAACAAGGTCACAATGAAGAGTAAGTGTCCATTGCCTAAAATAGATGATTTGTTTGACCGAATCATGGGAGCTAAGGTATTTTCTAAATTTTATATAATGTCAGGATGTCACCAAGTAAGAATTAAGGAAAAGGACATCAGCAAGACAACATTTTGAACTCAATATTTCCATATGAGTTCACAGTGGTGCCATTTGGGTTATCTAATGTACTAGGTTTCTTCATGTGACTCATGAATGGTATCCTCCAAAATTATATGGATAAGTTTTGTTATTAAATTTTTGGATGATATCCTCATATATTTTAAATTTAAGGAATATCAAAAACAACATTTAAGGATCATGTTACAGGTAATTAAAGAACATCAGCTATATTCCAACTCGAGTAAGTGCTCACTTTACAAGGGAAAGATTCATTATTTGGGTCATGTTATTTCATAGGAAGGGATAACAAACAAAATTAAATAAATTGAAGAGTGGCCTGCACCCAAAAAATGTAACAGAGATAAGGTGTTTCATGTGTTTGAAAGGCTATTACAGAATATTTATTGTAGGGTTTTCGAGGATATCCCATCCTATTAATTTCTTGCAAAGGAAAGGTGCAAAATTTGACCAGTCTTGTAAATGTGAATAGGCCTTTCAAAAATTGAAGAGATTGTTGAAAAGTGCACCAAAACTGAAGATAATTGAACCAGATGAAGAATTTATTTTTTTCAAAAATGCATGTAAAGGACTTGGAGGAGTCCTTACGACAAAATGGGCATGTGGTATGTTATGACTCTAATAAACTCAAGGAGAATGAAAAGAATTATTTCACTCATGATTTAGAACTGGAAGCCATCATACATGCATTGAATATGTGGAGGCATTACCTTGTAGGAAAAAGGTTTGAGTTAAGAAATAACCAGTGGGTTAAAGCATGTATTTGTACAACCAGATTTAAATGATAGGAAAATCAAATGGATGGAAATTTTGGTTGATTATGACTTTGACATTAATCATATAAAGGGGAAGGAAAATAGAGTGGTTGATGCGCTTAGTATGAGGGTACACAAAATGCATGCTATAGCCATAAGCACATGATAATGTGATTTAAAAATCATAATTTTAAAGGCTATAAATTCATATCAGCAATACATGGAAATAAGAAATTATAGCCTACAACATGGCAAAATGAAACCAAAATACAAGGATTATGAAATGAAAGAAGATGGGGTCCATTTGTATAGAGGAAAAAATTATGTGTCAAATTCCTAGGGACTTAGAAATTTAATGAGATGCATAGAGCACCTCATGTTGGGCATCCAAGATATCAAATGACAATATTTGCAGTCAGGAAACAACTCTTTTGGCCATGTATGAAAAAATAAGTGGTTGGTTATATAGCTAGGAACTTGGAATGAAAAAAGGTTAAATCTAAGCATAGGAACCCAGTGGGAATGCTACATCTAACACCCATTCCTTAGTGGAAATGGGAAATTGTATCCATGGATTTGATGACATATCTGCCTAGAAACGTGAAGCGACATGATTCCATCATGATTGTGGTGGAAAAACTCACCAAGGATTCCCAATTCCTTCCAATGAAGTCAACATATAAGGTAGCCAATGTTTCTGATATTTACATGAATGAATCTTTCAGGCCACATGGTGTGTCAAAGGAATTTTTTTCAAATAGAGATCCCAAATTTACATCCAAATCTTGGATAAGCTTATTTAAGATATTTGGGAGTTATTTAAATTTCATTATAGCGTACCCATCTATATTTTGAAGGTCAAACATAAATATTTAATTAGGTTATTAAAGACGTGATCAAGATATATGTGATTGACAAACCCTTGAAATGGGAAGAATATTTGCACTTGATTGAATTCTCTTATAATAACATGTCAAAGAATCTTTGACGACGAACCCATTCGAAGCCTTATATGGTATAAATGCAACACGCCAATGAGTTGGGTCAATCTAGTTGGTAGGGCCATTGTTGGTCCATATTTTCTTAGGAAAATGGAAGAGCAAGTCGAAAAAATTAAATAGAATTTGAAGGTTGCTCAAGATAGACTAAAAATCTATGTAGTTAAGAAAACTTCAAATAGGGAATTCAAAATTCATGACCATGTCTTCTTAAGGGCGAAGGAAATGAAAAATTCATTAAATTTTGGAAACTATGCAAAATTAACAACAAGATATTGTGGACTATTTGAAATCCTAGAGAGGATTGGTCTGATTGCATATAGGATTGCATTACTAGCGTCCTTGGACATACACAATTATTTTCATATTTTATTGCTTAAAAAGTATGTTCTTGATGATAACCATGTGATTTACTGAAACATGATTCAGGGGAGGCCTAGGGAGACATTAAGGTCCAACCAATGCAAATTTTGGATGAGAAATTCAAGGTGGTCCATAATTAAGTTGTCATCTTGGGGTGCAATGGACCCATTTCGATCCTGAAGATGTTGCATGGGAGCATGAGGATATGATGAGGGAGGAATACCCTCATCCTTTTTAATACGTTGATTTTATATGTATCTCTCTCTCTCTCTCTCTCTCTCTCTCTCTCTCTCTCTCTCTCTCTCTCTCTCAACCCTTGGAATTTAAATAACATGTAAATGCATAACTAGTTTGATTCGTCGAGGATAGGTTTTGAGGGTCGTGCCCATATGCATGTGTGTATATGTATTATGGGGGGGAATTTTTCTCGTGTGCATGAATGTGTTGTGTTTTGGGGCCCGTATGTCATGTACACATGGTTTATATTTTAGGGCTAGAAGTCTTGGTAATGTAATTATGTAACACATGCATATTAATCAAATAAAATGGATGAAAACCAAAAGATGAAACAAGAATAGGGGGTCGAGGCTCCATGGATGAGTAAAAGAGGCACTCATGATTTAGTAATCATAAAAATCCCATGCATATAACCAAACTCCATTAAGGTCTTAGGGAGTGCCAAGTGGTAGAAAGTAGACACGAATATAAAAGTGGCATGTTTGGCATAGTGAAGGATTATGCATGATATCAATGGGGATGATGGTTGTGACATATTTTATTAGATGTCCATGGAAGCATGTATACTGTTGTGGAAATGGAAGCATATAAGGGTACTAGGAAGACTTGTGAAGCAAGTGGAACTCCTAAAATCCATAGAATTATTGGTTGGAGGCTGTCGAGATTTATACCTTCATTGTTTGAGGCCTAGAAGGCTTGTGAGGGAACTGGAACTCCTAGAAGCGACAAGACTATTGGTTGGAGGTTGTTGGGTTTGGAAACTTGGTTGTGTGAGGCCTAGAATGGTACCCTGGAGGTTTGTGAGGGTTGTGGAACTCCTAGAAGCCATAAGACCTATTATCTAGAGGTTTTAAAGCTTGGTATGTTGGTTTTGGGAGGCCTATAAGGGTACCTATAAGGTTTGCGAGGGTAGTGGAACTCCTAGAAGCCACAACACTCCTAGTTGGAGGTTGTCACTACAAGGAAAAATACTTCTAGCAAAGTTATGATAGAGGTTTTTAGTGTTATAAATTGGAAAAAATGTCAAACAAATCTCCGCTAAAACATTTGTTTGTGGTAGCGAATGTTTTAGTGGAGATTATAACGGAACTTCATCACAACTGAAGATTTTGTGTGGCTGGAGGTTTTAGCAAATGCTTTTTTAATGGTGTGCTTCATGGAAACAATAACACCAGTGTACTAAATAAATGAAAGCATTAAGCGTGTATATATAATCAAAACCCACAGGCCATTGAATGTATACAGACTTGGTGCATATACATTAACAAAACGCGTTGGGGAGTTCTTATTAGGAACAACACCATGAAAGGAAAAAAATTATTTCAAACTTATTGCTTTAATTTAAACTCGCAACTCCTATACGTATGAATTTCATAAAAGCATCGATCCACTACTCATTTAAAAGAACTAGTGTTTTTAATTTGAATAATGGACTGGGGTTGAAAATAATAATTTGTAGGACCGGTTCATTAGTTCTATGAAATCATTGGTGCTTTAAGAATTATAGTGCACACACGCATTAAATGCAAACAACACCGGTGCTTGAAGAATATAACACCCAAGTGTTATTGTTTTTAGAAAAGGTATTTCCCATGGAAAAAATCTTGAAGTAACAGTACTTTTAGATAAAATAACGAACTAGTGCATGTTTATGTTATAGATGCACCGATATTTTGTATGATATTTTCTCTTTTTTAGAAACATTAACCTGTGACAGTGTAATTATTATGATTTTCTAAATACGGTAGTCATCAAAAAATTGACATATATATTATAACTATATTGATATAAATTAAATTTTAATTAATGCATTTGGATATGGTGTTTGGATTGATTTATTATATCATTAGATTTCGCATCTCTTCATTATAATATTTAATCATGCATATATTTAATCATTGATGTAATATTTCACAGTGGCATTGGATAATGCAATAGAATAAATTAAAATGTATTTTATTATATATCAATAAGAGGCTCTTTTTCATACAAAATGGGATAGTTATTGGTAATCCCTTGTATTGCAATTGGGACACTATGTGCATTAGATTAAACAAATTGTCTTATTTTCACAATATATATATCTATATATATATATATATATATATATATATATATAAACTTGCATTGATATCCAAATAGATAGCAATTCTTCATTAGAAATATTGTCAGTTCTCGAGCTACTTCCATGACTTGGGTTATTTGAACAAATGTTTTTTTGATTACATCGATTGTTTTCCCCTTCTTGATCATGTTCCATATGCAACCATAAAATTAAAGTTTAATGAGTGTATCTACATTGGTGAGAATAATGAAAATTGAAATAAATAATATACATCAATGTAAATCGAATAACAATGTACCACAACAAGAAGCAACTCATGAACTGTACACATGGTTTCAAAACCAAGCCTCATGCCTTGTTGCAACAAGTCTTCTGTTGGTGTAGTTCTGTACTTTGTTCCTGCAAGTTTTATATCCCATTACAAATCATAGGTTTAATATAAACAATTCTTTTGTTCTATTAATTACAAACTCATAGAAGTAAAACAACATAGATACCTACAAATTCCATAATTAATTTTTGATATGTCAACATATACTCACTATCCATATTTAACCCAACGTCAATCAATTCTTATTAACTCTTCTTTGTATGTTTGTTATCACCTAAAAAATGATCACCTAGCCATTTCTAACTAGGTGGATCGAAATACACCATGTAAGATTAATTTTACCATATTAAAATCACTTTCACCATAGGAAATAATTTAGTAAACCATTTTTATTAAATTATTTATGTTTAAAATAAAAAAAAGCCCCATGAGAATAATTGAATAAATCATTATTTATTTATTTTTCTCTAGAAATAATTATTAAATCATTATTTGATAATTGTTTCTTAACACATTTGACTAAATCACCTAGGAATAATTAAATAAATCACTATTTATTTATTATTCCTTAATCTTATTGAATAATTGTTAAACCATTATGTAATAATTATTTCAAATTCACACTTTTATTAATCCTTGAAAATTGATTAATAAATCATTTTATTTCTTAATTACTTCAACCATTTTTCTAAATAAAGATATTTGACCACTTTGAATATCTTTTCCCTCTCCAAAAAAAATAAAGTATTCCTAGCGGTTAGACCTTTATTTGGTCAATAATATTTTATTATTTTCCAATTTCTAATCTAGCCCAATAATTTTCTATAAATAACAGGGTTTTCCATTCATTCTTCACCATGATCATTATAATTGTCACCATTATCATCTTATGCCATTTGAGCTCCCACTTGAGTTCTATTTTATTTTGGTTTTTCTGCATATTGAGAGAGAGAAAAAGATCGTTGAAGCACAAGGACATCAAAGGGCCCATCCCACAGAGGGGTATTTATAGACCCATGTTGTAAATCTTCTTCACGAAGTGTTATTAATAAAAATATTATCCATTTAAAGTCTGATTCTATTGGGTTATTGCATTAGTTATTTCTTGTTGTTCTATGTTTTAGATTGCATATGATCTTTTTGCTACAGGGTTTTCTTCTTTTTTCATTGCATATCTAAAGTTTAAATAGCCACATCTTGTTGTTAGAGTCACTTGACACCAGTGACTTAAGTGAAGCATTTTTGGTACACTTGCTAAGAATTTTCAAACTAACAAATGGTGACTCATTGGGTTTTTAGCTACATAGTCGTCAACAAATCATGACTCCACTGGTGTAGTAATTCAGATCCTTGGTGATTATTGTTTCAGTGGTTTTAGTACTTTCTCCATCTATTTTCAGCCTCTCAATTTCTATTTTTCGATCTCCTTTCTTTTTTCTGGATTGTTTTTTGGATTCTGTTGGTTTTCCTCATCTTTCCGCAGGTCACAAGTACTAGCCGAGCAGGAGACAATACAATGTAGGCGACATTTAACAACATAGACTTCTAGGAGAAAAACACACTTTTTGGCCCATTTTCTACATTCTACAACACACTTTTTCGCCAATTGTCTACATTCCAATACATTTTTTAGGTCAAAATCCGCATTTTGCAATTTTTTAAAAAAATATTCAGAATGTGTCAAATTTGTCGATTGTGTTGTGTGTGTACTGGGAAAGGTTTCTGTTCTTTCCATAGCCACCCCTAGGCTTAGTTATTTCTCATTGAGGAAGTAAAAAATCCCCCTAGGGTTTAGAGTACACCTCTACCTTTTAGGAAGAGATTTGCTGAGTTGAGGAGTCTAGGGTACAACACTTTTAGCCATTGATTTCTAGGGTTTTGTCCATTATTTTACAGCCCTCTTGGATAGGTTTCTTCATCATTTTACTCCCTTTATAGTTTGGTGTTTCCTTTCCCCCTTAGGATCCCCTTATGTATCCTAGGTTTTTGGAGCTTCTTGCCTATCCTTTGCAGCATTTTTCACCTCTGATTTTTGTTGTTTGTTTGCACCATTTATAGCATATTAGTGCCTTTAGATCACAGTCACTTTGGATAATTTGGCCATTTATGTGTCTCTGAGTAGTTTTTTTCCACCTCTCTTTTAGCTTCTTGTTTTCCTTCTTGGGTGGGGGTTTGTGTGATTGGATTTGTTGTTCATTTTACTGTCCATTTTCAGCATTATTTATAGTTTTTCGACACTTTATTTTCAGCAGCACATGGAATCATAAAACTTTCTCAATTAACTCATCCACTTGACACAACATTTTCACACACACACCCTAAGAGAACGTGAGCTTGCTTAACACCGCCAAGCCAAGACTTGAAGCACTACACCTTAATAATTCAAAAAACATAGTTTAAGCCTACTTGGGCACCAAGGTCAAACAATTTGTGTAGTTAGGTGTAGGATCGGTGGATAGGCTTCCAATAACACCCATCTATCACTTACATTGAGACATAGAGTTTGACATATTAGGAAGCTTAAAATACTTCACCATGCCACAGTCCAAAGCTGGAGTTCGTCAGAAACCCAATTCAGAGGAGGTTGGGCTATGTCATCGTGTGAGCGGTTCTCCTCGAGGCTAGCCAACCTATGGCAAGGAATCTTATGTGGTGGCTGATCACCAAGAAGCTCAATGCTCGACTTCCCCCGTGGAATGAAAGTAACAGTAGTGACCAATAATAGGAAAATACCATATAGGACTGGCTATGGGCAATAGTTGGTTCTCTACCCCGCCTTTCTCTGGGCAACTCTACTTGTGGGCATCAGCTTTTATTAATTAAGAAGTCTTTTGGAAGGCCATATGAAATAGTAGATTTAGGACTTGTTTGAGGATTTAGATGACCTATAGGTTCGAGGTCATTTTTATTTGATAATACGTATTTGCTTGAATTAGAGTAGCATATTAATATAGTTAGTTTACACTTGGGACCACTACACTAGGTGTTTGCTTACTATTTGTTGCTCTTCTTCTCCTATCATCTCCTTTTAGTCTATTACGTCATCTTAGGACGAAAGTAATCGTAGCAACATCATTTTTCCCCCTAGGTGTTTATTGTGGACACTTCATGACCTTCACCCCAAATTTCCTTTAGGACATATTATTGCTCCCCATCAAGTTAGAGTTCATCCTCCTATTTCTCCATTGAGTCCTCAATCTGACCCTGGTTCTTCTGATTCTTCTAGTTCTTCCTTTCATTTTACATCTTCCCAAACCCGTACCACCACCATGTTGGGCACCAACATGGGTGCGGGAAACCAAGTTGGTAACCAAGGTAACCCCACAAGAGGAAACTCTACTGGTATGGTCACTCCTCCTCCATTGCTTCCCTTTATGGCTGGTTTGAGCCTCCCTAATTTCAGCCAGCTCATCAATGACCCTCTTCTCCATGACTGCATTTTGCCTGCTATACCTAACAAGATTCCTTTCGACATCCCCAATTTCAAAGGTAATCCTGGAGAAGATCCCACAAATTGTGTTCACTCATTACATATGTGATGTTCATCTAATTCCATCACTTAAGACTCCACTCGTATTCATTTGTTCGAATGCACCCATACTAGAGATACTGCTAAGCGGTATGTGGACCAACTGCATGCCTCCCATTCCAAATTCACAACTCTAGAAAAATCTTTTATGTCATGCTTCCAGTTACCCCTCTAATATGACACTGGTACCGAACCCTTGACCTCCTTCCGTCAAACTTCTGTCACCCGCCTAGCTCACCTTGTTCAAGAATGGCTTAGAAGGAAGAGCATATGTAAAGTTACTAAATTTCAAGACCTTGTGTATATGGATTGGTTCCTTAGATCACTTTTGGCCCTCATTGGTAAAGATGTCGCCTCCCACTTCCCCTAGTCTGAGGAATAAGTGCTCCAAGTAGCTTTGAAATATGACTTGATCTATGCACAATCAGGATATGTTTATACTGTCATTCCCGATCTACCTCAACATGTTGCTACTAATGCATTGGGGGAATCTCATGTGGTTGATGGTATCATTGGATCTATCTCACACCCTCCACTTCCACCATATCCTCAACCTCATATGAGTTATGGTCAACCCCTGGGGGATCAATTCTATTTACACCTATCCCTGTCCTACTCCTTCTCATGGTAACCCTTACCAAGGTTTAAGCACGTCATACACATATCCCCATCTGCATCAGTCGATGTCAGGGCTAGCTATTGCTTCACCTATTTATCACAATGTGTTTGCTCTAGTTCCTATGGCACTAGCACCCCAACCTCCCATGCCTCCTCCACCTTTGCCACAATAGAAACCAGCTCCTTATGGTCAAGTGTATGCTCAATAGAGCGCAACCAATCCCCACAACCCCAAGTGAAAAAATAAGGGAAGCGTAACCAGAACCAACCATCTCAAGGTAACCAAGGCAACCAGGGCCCATTGCCTAATTCCCCTCAAGGTGATCAGCCTAATCCCGCAACCCAGCAATAGGGTGAATAACCCAAGAAAAACAAGGCTCTTCGTATGAATAAACCTTGTGCCTATTGTGGCATATATGGGCATTATACTCATGAATGTCCCCTATTACCTTAGATGCGCCAAGCATGGGAAGATGAAGTAGTTGATTCTAGAGGACCTCAACCCATTACTCCACCTCCTCCCCCTCCTGCTTCATCACAACTGGTTGTGCTTACCAATCCTTTTCCCCATCAGGGATATATAGCTACCCAACCCACACAGGGTAATGCAACTCCTCAACCCTCATAATCTAGCCAGAACAATTATCAAATTCTCAAGATGAATTCTAATGAAGTCACTGACCTAACAAGTCAACCTCCAGACTCGATCGTGTCAATATTACAAGCCCTCTGCAAATTCAATGTTCGATTCCCAACCCCAAGTATCCACTGAGCCTTTATCGTCACCAAATGACACCTTACAGATCCCTCAACCTAAATTCAAGGTCCCCCCCAAGATCCCCAAAGTTCCATTACATCAAAGTGTTGCTTCTTCTAATGTCACCCATACCTATATCATAGTAGATGACTTGGTACGATCCCCTGCCGCCATGTCAATGTGGAAGTCCTCTAGACGTGCCCATCCCAATGGAAATCTCTACTCTCTGCTTTGGGCATTGTGAATCCTTCTAACGATCATCTGATTGTCTTTGACATTGAAAAAGTGGAACATCCCCCCCTTCCTTCCTCAGTTTCCTTTCAAATACCGGTATCCATAAACAATTCCACAGTCCAATGGCTTATCATAGACGAAGGAACCTCCATGTGTGTGATGGCCACTAGTGTTTGGAATTAACTTGGTTCCCATGACTTGTCCTCGTCCACTATCACTCTTCATGCTTGGGATAGTCATCCCTCGTAGCCCCTTAGTTTGCATTGCAACTGTCCTATCATCATTTCCAGCAAGACTATCTTAATTGATATCAAATTCATTGATGCCCCATTAGATTATAATATCTTGTTGGGTCATAGTTACACCTATGTCATGTCCAATGTCACATCCATTGTTTTTCACAATATGTGCTTTCTGCATGATAGAAATATCATCATTATCGATCAGTTGACTTACTATAACCCTCAGTCTCAGGCATCTCCTAAGACCCCTATCTCATCAATGACTGGCAATACGATTATCACTTCCTTAACTGATTTATCTCCTGGAGTATATAAATATTCCACATTGCTTGGGGCTTATTTTGGCCCACCTCTTATCACTTCTGAGCCTATCTCGTCCAGTTTTTGCATGCTTCAGGAATCACAAGCTACCCATAAGCAGTTTGGTACGCCTTCACTGCAGCCATCTCCTTTGAATCATCCTACTCCTAACTCAACCTAGCCTCCTGGTACAATTCCTCCCCATTCATTTCCTTATACTATTATCTCTCCCACCCATTTTCATCCCCAAACCATTCCCCTAGGTCTTAACCATATCGAAGCAGTTCCCCTAAGTCATTACCCTTCTCGTTAGATTTATTTCTTATTCTCGCCCCTAGAATTTATTCTATACCTATCATGGCTACGTTGAGTTTACTTAACATTACCTTAGGGATCCCAGTCTGGTACATTGATCCTCCTGCAAACACTCCTCCTAATCAACTCAAATATTACACAGCGTTGACCCGCATTCAACCTTTTGTTCCTTCCCCTTCCTTTTGTTTAGTTCCACAACAACCTCAACAAGAAGATAATCATGTTGTGAAAGCATCTAGTGAGAGGGGGAAATCCTAGAAAAAGGAAATCAAAGATAAGGCACCCCAAACAACTCCACCTTCTCCTAAGCCTCCAAAGCCTACTCCTCCATGCACTTTGTGTGATGTTGTTGGGCATGCCACCAATAATTATCCTGAGCTCCCTCATATCAATAATGTGGTGTCTAATACCTTTCCCAACTCTAACATTCATGAGGTCCATGTCACCTTACCTAAGTCAGCTAAGAAGAATAGATCCTTGCGCACAAATTACCCTGATGTTTTATGTGATAACTATGGCCATTATTCCCATCACTATTCCTGTCTTGAATATTTTTGTCATACCCTTCAAGTGCTTTGCGATTTAGATGTCACACATAGTGATTCCACTTCCCCTCTACTTGTGGGTTATAGTCCCCCTATTATGCCAAAACAAGAGGTTTCCAAACCCACCATTGTGATCCCCCCTCCTAATGTCGAGATGACAGATAGTTGTGCCCCTATTCTCTACTTGTCATCATCCATCGATAGATGCTACATCTACTTATCATTTGTCTCCCCTAGTTAACAATGTTCATGTGAACCTTGTCTCTCATGAAGATGCCCCACGTAGATCCTCGTCTTCATGTGGTCTCTCTTCATCCCATCATCCCATCTTTCATTCTGATGAAGACATCATGGAATCCATGACCACCCCTAATTATCCTTGGGATGATATGCACCATCGTGTGTACTTCCTTTTGTAGCCAACCCATGATCAATTTGTTATGGAATCCAAAGATTTCATCCATGATGAGATTGATTGGTTTAATAACCCCTTACTTTTAACCCATGAACTCGAACCACATCCACCATGTGGGCATTACATAGCCACACAATGTTTGGGTAAGGGGGCATCCAGTTCTGGGAGTCCAAGAGAAGAAATTCTCCCCAACCCTCCTAGTGCATCTAGTAGTGTCAATTCTAGTATCATCATTCTTCCCCATGCTAAAGGACTTCTAGAGTCCCATATCACCCTATATCATGCTCAAGATAATCCACTTAATCATTCCTCCATAGTCAATCAACAACCGAGTCCCTTAGACATTATTGTTGGTCAACCATTGTGTCGTCTAGGTGAGCATCAATTCATTATATCCAAAGCCATGCTTTGGTATAGTGACACCATGTACGCAAACACATAAATTCAATCCATTTGATTCATATATGCACTACCAATTGAGAATGGTAATCCACCATTTCCTTTATACTGCACCCATCATACATTCTTCCTACATGAAGACAACCATAAAACAGTAGATGGTGAACCACATCATTAAAACGTGTTTAGAGTCCACTTTTCTAAATACATTTTGCATGTCCATAGCATGCTACATCTATCCATATAAAATTGGGGGCACACATGCCCCTATATCTCCTCTTGATCCTCTATAGGATCTTAGGCCAGTAGGGCTGAATTCTTGAATCCATTATTTGAGGACTTGGAACACAATGGTGCTCCACAAATACATCTAGCTAGGAGGCATCATTCCCACCTGATTAGTGCCCGCCCTCACCATATGCTTAAATGAATTATCTCATGCTTTGGGGCATGATGATACCCCTAGCCACCTTCTCACTTAGTTCACATTAGTCTCGGATTACATCCCAACGATCTAGATATGGTCGATTATCCTTTCATTCCTTGGATAGTTTGTCCTACCACTTCTCCGACGAGCCATATTCATATCACATATCGTAGATGCTTGATACCATATCTTCAAATATTCTACTCTATGTGATTTCATACTCACCATCTAGTACCCATGTTCGACTTGGTGGGCAAGTATGATTCTATACCTCCTCTGATAGTTCATTCACGTATTCCTCTTTCCTTGATTCTTCACCAAGAACCATCCTTCCAAGAAGCATTAAGGCCATTTTTAGACAAGTAAGGTCACATACTTGAAAGTCGTAGATATGAATTTCGATGGTTGGTTTACCTGTTATAATCTCCTCAAGATTTAGGTCCTTCTCCTCCTCTCCAAATTCTCCAACATCTCCATGTGCAAATGAATTGGATTTGGGGGAAAGAAACCCTTTTATAACAAAAGCCCTAGTTTTTTCATCACCCATTGTGACCAAACCATAGCTCGGTTTGACCAACTGTCATTACCCTTGGAAAGCTCTCACTGAGTTCTATAATGGGTCTCTCTTTATTTTTGGTAATTTGAAACTTCACTGGGAAGCCATTTTTTCCACAAGGCCTCACTTTACTGCTTACTAAAATCAAATTTCTTCATACGAGCTGCATGTACTCTAGTACCACTTTAAATTTTCACTAGTCAAATCATGTGTTGATTTTCATCATGAGTAACCATTTTTACTCATGTTCTTATGGTCTCCTTTAGGACTCTCACCTGTGGCATCATCATTGAGTCACCCTTGCTCAAAGCATCAAAGATGAGTCATTGTTGGCTTTATGTGGCCTGACCCAGGTTCAACGTTATTTAGCCGAACAAATCCCTACACCACTGGACCTTTTGGCATCAACTTGTGGAGTGCGGACTGAAGTCTCACCCGAAGCAGTATGGGGGGATGCTGGAACCAAGTTTCCGCACCTTGAGATGGTCGTGATTTTGGTTTATACCCTCTATTCCTGCTTTCACGCAGGTCACTAAGCTTTAGGGCTCTATCAGTCTACCCTTTATTCTTCCCTTCAGTACCTCCGCAAAGGTGTATGACTGACCTTCACGTAGCCTTAACCTGCGATCCAGGTACATCCACGCTACTATGACAATGTATTGTATAGGTTCCCAAGTTATCTTAAGTGTTTTACTTATCTTAATAATCAACCACAGTTAGCGCCGCGTAAACTGATATCCTTACTTGTGTTTAATTAACCAATACAGTCACATACATTCATGCATCACATGAACATTGTAAATTAAACCCAAAACACAATATAATCAGATGTATTAACAAGAAATAAATATAGAATTTGTAGAATACTTCTCTTTATTGATATCTTTAGATTAATACAGAATCTATCTGCCCTACGCACAAAGCTGCAAGGGTAAGGACACTCAACTGTGGACTTCCACCCTAGGCCTCTACACACTCAGCTATAGAGCCTCTACCTACACTAAGACCCAAGAATACTTAGACTCCAATGCTTAATTCCTCAACTCATTCTTCACTATCCACTTTGAACTAATTAGAGCTTACTTACTTAGCTCCATTTTATACAATCCAATGGTCTACAAACCATGGGTATTTATTTGAAACCGACTTTACACTTTACAAAATAAGGTCGGAAAACCCTTTATGAGTCTTGACACCTTCGCGCTCCGAAACCACAAAATGCGGAGACTTTACAAATTTATTACAAAATTGTCCCAAAACATGGGCTTTTAGCTCCAAAACTGTCCTTGGGGGAACCTGTTCCCAATAGTCCCCCAACACAAACATGGTGACTCGCACTTGAGTCACTCTGTGGGCATGGATATCTCGGCCCAAAGACCTCCCAGCTCGACCTGTATGAGGGAAACCTTGGCAATGCACTATGCTACAGCTTGCTTCGCGTCTTCAACCAACTTCTCTATCGCTGGTCCTAAACTGTCGGCCTGAAGCTTCTGCTGAGTAGCTTGTAAATTAGCAAGCTTGCCTTCAATAGAGGCAGTGACTGAATAAGCCTCATCCAACCAGGGCTTCAAGCATACCTTCAGCACTGCCTCCTTGTGTTGCATTGCATCTACCTGTTCTTTCAATTGTTTGGCCTCTTGCAGCTTCACCAGTCTCTGCGTGAGAGCGACAATGTGTTGTACCTTCTACTTTGTCATAGCACTACTGCAGTTCTCATGCCTCTGTCTCCAACCATTTTACATTAGGGTCCTCCTGTAGGCTCGTCAGGACTTCGAATAACTATTCAAAAAGTTGTGTGTATTTTTCTACTACACTGTCTACCACCGCTATCACCTCTGTGACATCGGTTGCACGGTGCTCCTTTAGTTCCAGTGGAGTTGAAGGCTAGGCCTTCAACTGTAAATATGAAATCTGTAGGTTTAGCTCCAGCTAAACCTTAGCAAACTTTGTGTGAGCATCACGCACCCCTGTAGCAAGCTTGTGAACGTGCACCTTGACCAGTTCTTCCTCAGGAATGGCCAACTCCGGGACCATTCGGCATGCCTCCTCCATGACCTGAACTATGCACTTTTTTTGGTCGGTTACCTCAGTCACAGTGACAATTGCAAAGTCTCACTATAGGGCCATTTTTTCATTATTAATCTTCTACTCCGTGATCACCTAGAAAGCACGGTGTTTGCGGGCCCTAAGCTCCACGATCACTCCATCCTGCAATAGGTGGAGCACCTCGCCAGGGAGCACTACCAAGTTCAACCCCACTCCCTTGAGGGCACTGACAGTGGGCTTGTTACCTTCATTTTCTGTGGTTAGTGCTCCATCCGAATGCACTATCACACGGGAGACCTTCGCACGTAGCATCTCGACAACTTCTGAAGTACCGATAGCAAGGCTGGTGGACACCGTGCCAACCTGTGATGCGCGGGACTGCAAATCCTGCAAACTTGTTTGGATGGCCCCCAATAGTAGCGTTGTTGTTTCTCGAACTGTTGTAGTGCCTCCGCAGTGACATCCCACACCGTGTCTCCAATGTCATGCAAATCCCCCTCTGTGAGGGTGATTGGGTCCAACAATGCCTTACTGGCCTTGGATTTCTTCCTTGACTCCACTCTTTCTTGTTCCCTTGGATGCTTGATGCAGTCCGATGTTGTCTGTGGGTCTGCGCCATGCCTCTCTATTTTCTCGTCCGTTTCTTCCTCTATTTCAAGCGAAGGTGACCTTGCGCTTTTGTCTGAGCCACGCTCGGTTTCGCCTATTTGATTTTTTTTTTGTTGGGCAGAATCACACTTCACCTAGGCCTTGTCAGCAACCTCCTTCTTCCTCTTCTTATCCAATTGTTCCATCTTGAGCTTGGCCTCCTCCTTTTTTCACTGCACAGCAGACTTTCTCAACCCCACTGCCAAGTCTGAGGTAGTGCACCACTCTGCCAGCCAGTGATCAAGTACTGCATCAATTGCGTCATCCGTTACCAAGTAGGGCAAGTCATACCATGTCTGCTCAGGGTCCTTTCATGCTTTCATGGACACATGGTGAAAGTCTACCTTGAATTCCATGTACCCCTGCAGTTTGGCAAATATAGTAGGCGCCAACCACGGTTTGTGATTAATAGCCATGCGAATGTTCATTTCCATCAACATCCAGAAGATCTTGCTATCCTTGATGCGCTGAGCATCCTTGGTCGCCCATAGTGAAGCATACTTTGCTGCTTCTAGCAGGTCCGATGCCACCAAGGGGAATTGGCTGTCTTCTGGCAGCTCACACGCAACTAGCACAATAGACAGCAAGAGCCACGCATAGTGGAAGGTCTTGTTGGGCTCCTGTGCCTTGTGGCAGTTTGCAAGGAACACACCATAGAGATAAATCGCCTAACTAAATTGGACTTCGTCGGCGCATTGGGCTATAAGAGCAACGATTAGTGTCAGCACTTCATCTACGCGACACTTCCTCATAACCTTTCCTGCCAAAATCTGCATGGCCAACTTGACTGCAGGGTCACATATACTTGAGATGGCATAGCCTTGCAGCTTCTTTACGAGCTTAATTTCTCCTTCATGGCATCTACGAGGGCCTGCTTGCCACCTTTTCCACCAAACATCATGGCTAGATTTTCCCCTATGTAGTGCAACCTCGTAATCCGATGGATCAATCTATCTGTGATGGATATTAGCTCCTCCAGCCACAGACACCATCGTGCACCAAGCATAACAGCTGCTTTATGACCAATACTATAATTGGGGTGCGGTTGTAGTGCGGCAACCATAGCAGGTTGAGCACACGTGCCTTGTCTACTCCCCTCATCCACTTTCGTGGTTCTAATGCAATCATCTAGGTGGTTGTGTCAATAACGCGGCGCATTAGCTGCTCTATCACTAAGTGTGGGAACTTCTCATGGTTAGCTAAGTCCCAATCTTCTAGTTTTAACACAGGAACCCACCCCAAGTGGGGTCCTTCGAACACAATCTCGTCTAGTAGCAGAGGGGTTTGCAAGGCAACCTTGCTCTCATCAATGTCCTTTGGCACCTTGGTCTTGTCCTGGCACGAAGGGACGTACTCAGGCAACTTAGTGATAGGGTCAGCACCCTGGACTTCAACTTCCTCCACTTCTACCCCTAAGTCCTCATCATCCATTGGGATGTCCTCAATTTCTTCCTCCTGCGGCTCCAGGTTAATGGTTTTGCTCTTTTCCTATGCGGTGGGCTTGTCCTCTAGTGGGTCTCTTCTCGGTGACGCGTGCACTGGTATCGTAGCCTGCTTGCCCTTCTTATCCTTCACACTCTCCTTGGTTGGGGTGGGCTTCGGTCTAGGCATTCATGGTGATTTGGGAACTTCATCTAATACCTCTACAACCTCTGGAGCAGCTCCCTCTACCTACCTAACAACCTCCGGCACAGCCCCATCCGCTGTCACTGCTTTGGTGTCCATAGCTTCTGCGGGCGTTGTTATGATGATATGCAACAACTCCTGTGTCTCCTTTGGCAACGTATCAAGTACTGAACTTGCTAGCAAAGCTTCAAAGTTTTCACAATTCATGTGCACCTAAGAGCTCAACAACTCAATTCTCAAAAATGCCAAGAGTTTTTCGTCGGGAAACCCCCTGTAATTTATAGGGCATTTTGAATTCAAATATGACCGTTCCCCCCACATTCAGTTCATTAATGTTGGATTGGTGGTAGATTTCCAAGGATCTTACCCATAAAGTTTGTATTAAATGTCGTCTTCCCACTCCATCTGGTTGTGTTCCTATCGTCAAATCATGAACAATGACTTTAACGTTCACTTTCCAGCTGATCTGCGCGATTTCTCCCTGGGTAGCAAAGCTCTCTTCGCGTTGTCGTGAACCCTGTGACATTTTTTCATCACACACAATCCTCCAATCATGTAGTTCCCCAACCCGAGCAATGTAGTTTATAGTCCCGCACCTCCTTTCAGCTTCCTGGAGTGCTAAGAATATGCTACCCTCTTATAGTCACCTGGCTGGATCACCGGTGATCTCCATTCAATTTAACCAACTGAATTGCTCCGCCATCGCTAAGCTCCTTAATGACACAAGGCCCTAGCCAGTGCATTTTGAATTTCCCTAGAAATCTGTCAAACTTGTTGTCATAATACAAAACCAAATCATTTACCTTAAAGGTGCACAGTTTAATGTGTCGATAATGCCATGCTTTTTCATGCTGCTTTTGGACCTGTTGGTGAAATCCAACTAGAAATCTCTCTTCCTCAAGCTCAGCCAGCTATGCGAGCCTCTCCTCCAGGGCTCTGTGATCCATCATACCCATGAGTGTCGCTATGCATAGACTAGGCACAATGTATTCCATGGGCATCACTGCTTCAACACCATATACAAGCCTAAAGGGTGTCTATCCAGTCAACTTTTTGCATGTCGTCTGATAGGCCCACAGTACTATGGGTATGCGCAAGTCCCAATCACTTTCAACGCGTTCTCCAACACCTTATTGAATGCTTCCACCATCCCATTAGCCTGTGGGTGATAAGGTGTGCTTTTCTGGTGATATACCTTAAATTCCTTCATTAGCTCACTGATCGTTTCGTTCAGAAAGCGTGTACCACGATCACTCATCAAAATATTTGGACACCCAAATCACGTCAGTACATACTCAAAGAGAAACTTCGTAATGGTTGTGCCTGCCCAGTCCTTTACAATTTGTGCCTCTGCCCATCGAGTCAAATAATCAGTCACGGTGATAATGTACCACACTCACATCTTCTTCCCTTGGGGCTAAATGGGTCCCACAAAATCTATTGCCCATTTCTCGAAAGGTTGTAACATTATCCGTGGGTTCAGAGGCAGCTCATCTCTTCACGATGGCCTACTAGTCCTTTGACACACATCACACGCCTTGTAGTAAGCTTTTGAATCCTGATGGAGAGTTGGCCACCACAACCTTGCACGTAGAATCTTCTGCGCAGTCACCCTTCCTGCATAATGCCCTCCTGCGGCACCCCCATGAGTGTCCACGAGGATAATGCTCCTTTCAAACTACGGTACATATTGTTGTAATACTTCATCAGACCCCATTTTGTACAGATGTCTAGAAATGACAGAAAAGTCAGTTGCACGTACCACTAACTCCTTCTTTTGTTGGATGATGTAGCCTTCTGGGTCGGTTCTTGTTCTTAGGAAGTGTATGATGTCCTCAAAGTGACCATCCGCAACTCGCACTGCAAATAGTTGCATGTTAGGCAATCCCTCCTCCAAATTAGTGGGCTCTTCCCCTATTTCGATGCGTGACAGATGGTCGGGTCCCTTGTTCAGTTGTCTAGGCTTCACAATAACCTCCAAATCATACTCCTGGAACAATAACATCCACCTATAGATTCTCCCCCCCAACATAGGCTTATTAACCAGGTATTTCAACACAAAATGATCCATATACATCTTAAAATGCCCACCTCACGGTGACCCTCAGTTTCAGGGATCTTAATATTTCGTGGATCCTCGTCTTCTTCTTTAGTAGTCACATTATAGCATTCCAGCACGTGGCTCAGTTGAGTAGTCCAATCGGGTTGAATCAAATCCAAAGGATCCTGTGGTATCCTAAAGATTATTTCTTTAACTTCTTATAGCGCTTCGTCAATACAATCAAACCTGTCTTCGAAGGTGAATGTCATTATGAATCCTTCACGCAGAATATCCCATTCACCTATACCATGGTGGAGCTTTGTTTCCAAGTACCAGTTCATCATGATGACATCCAATGTGTGACAGAACAGGTGCACCCATTCAGGTTGGGGCTTTGTTCCATAATCCTTAGCCCATTTTGCCAAGTGTGCACATGGATCATCCTTCCTATCATATTTTTCTATCATTCGTACCTTCAGCTTCCCAAAGAATATTCATGTCATCCTCTTACACTCGCGCTAATCATCAAAACTACCCTTCTACGTACCTCACCATCTCGCAGGAATAGTGCACATTGCCCAGTCCAAAGCCTAGAAGTGTTGCTTCTCTGGTACTTCCCTCTCAAATGCATCCAAAAATACATCTACATCATCCAAGCCATCGTAAGTGGGTAGATTTCTTACCTCTGACAATACATAGTGCAGCGACAGGGTCATCATGTTACAACTTAGCGTGGTCACTTCACGTAGCTGACTCTGCCAACGCTCTAATTCTTCATTAGATTCTGAGGTGGAGGAACTCTCGCAATCCCATGTAATTCATCCATCTACTGTTCGATTCACCCAGTCTTGGTCTTGTGCTATTATCTTATATATGTGGTTCAAATCATTATCGCTCTCATAATCGTGGCCTGGTTCAATATAGCGAGATCCTTCAGCAGGATCAAGGGGGACTATTACACGAAGCGATTTATTTTCGAATATCATCTTTCGCTTCTTTAGGTGGATTACCCCATTCCTGTCAATAGCCCAATCAATGCCAAGGAGCGCAGGTTAGGGGTTGCTATCATCCACAATTTCTATCACTTCAAAGTCATCGAATGCATTCATGCCTTCAATATCTACAACTACTCCTTGCATCCGTCCCATGGGGATGATCTTCTACTGATTTTTCATCCTTAACTGAATCAAAGACCACTGTAGCATGGGTCTCCTCATCCGCTCCCATGTTTTCTTTGGTAAAATGTTAGCGTCTAACCCCAAATCCAAAATAACCTGATCCATTTCATATTCTCCTATCTGCGTGGTCAGTCTCATCTCGCGCCCTCACCTTGCTTTACACTTACCAATATTTTTTACCACGCGTGGTTCACCCAGAGTGTTTCCAACGCATCTATTTATAAGTTCCTGTAACCCCTTCACAGCCTTGCTATCGCACAACAACTTCATGCAGGTCTCTAGAAAGGTCATAAGCATAGAAGGGTCCATTTCCTGATCAGGCTTATCCCTGCTCCCTGAGGTAGAGGCCTCAGCGAAGCTCTTCTTTGCTTCCATGAACGTTTCACGTGCACGCTCCAAATAAAATTCAGCCTCCTTTGTCAAAGCTTTGTGAACCCATGTGTTGTCTTTAGGTTGTTTCCCCTTATCATCTCCCGTTGCAATTCCACTTCAGAGCACTATATTCACATTTGGATCCTCTTCGTGAGGCTCAAACCTCATCATCTACAGGTTCTCGGTCGGTTGCAGTGGCAACACCCCTTTGTCGTGTATTCTTGCTATCAGTGTAGGACAGTCCTCCATCTCATGGTAAGAATGAGTACAATATTTGCATGATGGACGCGCCGAGTTAGTGCATTCATGGGCATAGTGTCCTTAGGTCCTCCACAATTGTAACAAATCAGTTGTCCCCGACCTTTGCCAGGTCCTCCTCCACCATGGGCTCGTTCGCCCCCCTGAAAGCCCGTTTGTGCCATCCCAGTGCTTCGGTAAGGAGGTCGCATTTCTACTTGAACTCTATAGGAGGGTGTCCTTTCCATCATTAATTCGTAACTTCGGCAGTTGCGCTCATCATGTCCTATCGACCTGCAAAAGTTGTAGAACAGTTGTTGCAGTGTTTGTACAAACCTCTGCAGCAAATAGAAATTATCAGTTATATGTTCCCTGTTGAAAATGGCAACAAGAAATGATAAAAATAGCACTACTATAAATAGCAGTTTGGGTACCAGTGTTGGACATAGCAGTAAGGAATGAAAAATGGAAGTTCTATAAATAGCATTGCTAAAAATAACAATTCAAGATAGATTCCTATTTTAGTTAGTCCCTCAAATAAATCAGTGAAGTAAAATTCGAATTTGATCTTAGCAGCTGTTTGTAAAATAATTAATTAATTCACCATGAGATAATTAGTTAAGAAAAATAAAACATGAATTCTATGTGGGGACATGCAACATTTTCTCCATTGATTGAGGAATTTATCCATTAGTTAAAGAGATAAGGATGAGTTGTAATATTGAGTTGTAATTAGTTGGCTCAGTTAATTGAGTCAAGTCCAGTTAGATTAATTCAAACAGTTTGTTGAATTAATTGTGAGTTCAGTTAGTTAATGCTTGCATGTATGTAACTGCTGCTCTCTAGATAAATTAATATTCTCTCATAAATAACTCATGCATGTCAGTTCATTCAAAGACCTAGTTGAGATCAGAGGAAGGGACAGTGTACTATCAGTTGGAGGAATTTTCCTATAAAGGAAACTCATACATGCAGAAGGAATTCTTTCCTTGAGGATTACATAGTTACTTCTTCAGGTTTTGTGAGTGTGATGAGGCCAATTCACAGATGTGGCTTCACTGGACCCCAAGAAAAACTACGCAAGGAAATAAGAGGCTTGGAGGGCTTGAGGAGGACATATACTATGTTTATATAGTTTGTGAACTATATTGTTTGATTACAGAGAGAGTAGGATAGCTTAAGAGTTGATTCTTTTTGTAACTTGAACAATATTTCCACTTGTATGATAATACAAAGATTTGGGTTTTAGGCTGAGGCTTTCCCTGGGTTATTTCTTCTATGTTATGTGTGAATGATTTCTCATTTTCAGTTATATGTGTTCTCTTGATCTTTCTCAATTCGATTAAGATTTCGCACAGTGTTGTAGAAGTAGATCTTGTATTGTGTTTTAGTATATTCCATAATCTATTGATCTACAGTGGGAATTTCTACATGGTATTGGAGCAAAGGTGATCAAAGGCGAAGAATAGTATACAAGAAGGGAGAAGTTTGAAGTTTGAGGTTCCTGAATATAGAAATCGAGTTCTTATCACATCTCAATTTCACCAATGGCATTCAACGATTTAAGACTCGAGTATGCCCTTGATGGCAACTCAAATTATATAGCCTGGAAGGATCGCATGGAAGTAGTATTAGAGGATAACGTTCTAAAGGACTTCATTGATCAAGAATTCCCCAAGTCCGCAACATCTGATGCTACAGAATTGGCGGAATGGAAGAAATGTGTAGCTAGAGCAAGGAGAACCCTATTGGAGGGAGTTCGAGATCACATAATCTCGAGCCTCCATGGGAAGGAGACACTGTTTTTGATGTGTAAAACATTGAAAGATCTATATCAAAATAGCAGCGATTAGAGGAAGTTGGCACTGAAAGACAAGCTTCGTAAAATCAAGTGTGAAAAGGGCGACACAATCTCTATAGATCTGAACAAGCTCACCACCTGTAGGGATGAGCTTGGAAGTGTAGGGATAACTACAGCTGATGATGACATGGTGAGTCTTGCACTTCTCGGTCTTCCTAAGAGCTGACATAGCTACCAAGACTCAATAAATAGAAGAGAGAAATTGCCAGATTGGGAACGACTTTGGTCGGATCTGATGCAAGAGGAGATAAGAAGAAGCACCAGAGATGGTTCTTCATCCAAGGAGGATGAAGAAAATTTTTCCTTAGCAAGTAAGGCAAAGAAAGGGAAGGAGAAGGATTCTCATCCCAAATCGAGTTCTTCCTATGGTGGGAAGAAGTTTGACAAATCAAAAGTGTGATACTTTCGTTGTCATGAGGTGGGCCATTTTGCTACAAATTGTCCACTGAAGAAATCCAATATGGGATCCAAGGAAGGATCTGAAGGTGAGGCATTGGCCTCACAATTCGAGTTGGATTTCACACTCTTCGCATGCATGGTTTCATCCATGGTGGTATGTGATTGGTTTCTTGACAATGGAGCTTCTTCCCACATGACCGGCGACAAGAGTTTGTTCAGTACCTTGGAGGAGAAAGATCTCTAGATACTCGTAGCGATGGGTAATGATGAAAAGTATAGTGTCTCAGGTGTAAGCACAGTTTTTTTTCAGAGGGAGCATGGAGCTTGAATTACCTTGACTGATGTCAAGTATGTACCAAGACTGAAGAAAAATTTGGTGTTGATCGCAATGCTAGAAGATAAAGGTTATGATGTAGTCTTCAGTAAGGGAAAGGTTTTCCTTCGACACATCACCACTAGACAGGTGAAGAAGATCAGTTAACAATTCAAGAACCTGTATGCTCTTGAGGTTCAAGATGCATGAAAAGCCTTGAGGAGGCAGGCAACTGATGGAGACTTGGTGATTGAGAGGGAGAGTACATTACCTCTCAACATGCAGTGCCAAAAGAAGTCTCAGACAATTGTGGAGGAGCCATAATTGGTGAAGCAGCTTCAGGAGGTTGTGGAGCAGCCACAACTGAAGAAGCCGAGAGTAGATAGAGTGGAGGAATCCACTCATGCAGAGACCTCTAGTAGGGGGAAATTTCGAGCCAAGTAGGCATAGGGATCACATGCATCCATACCTCCAGGTCAGAGGTGGGGCGATGTGGAGTGACGGTCCCAAGAAGGTTAGAATAGGGGCAGGATCATTGAGGTACCCAACCTCTTTGATTAGACCTTGCTACGGGAGCCCCGATAAGGAGTAGTAGGACTGGATGAGTGGGTAGAGACAGATGCAGATGGAGTGGCAAAGAGAGCTACAGTGCATGAATCCCAAGACAGCACAGAGCTAGCAGGCTGCAACAATGCGCGAGGCACAAGAGTGTTGCACCAGTACAGGATGGCACAGAGAGGTGTGCAACAGTGCAAGTTGCATGGAATGTTGCAACAGCTCAGAGGTCAAAGAGGGAGCACTTGTCAGTGGCAGAGGGAGGTTCAGCATCAGAGTATCTTTCTAGCCCAACGGAGAGGTCAGTTGGGAGTTTTTTTGTTTCTAGAGTTGCCGGAGCAACCACACTTGGGAGAAGTGTTGCATGTAGAACATTCCAAAGGTTCAGGATCGGGTTCGAGTTGAATTCCTTTCTTGTTGAGAGGGAGTGTTGAAAATGGCAACAAAAAATGCTAAAAATAGAAGTGCTAAAAATAGGACTGTTATAAATAGAAGTTCAGGTACCAGTGTTGGACATAGCAGCAAGGAATGAAAAATGGAAATTCTATAAATAGCATTGCTAAAAATAGCAGTTCGGGATAGATTCCTATTTTAGTTAGTCCCTGAACTAAAATCGTGAAGTAAAATTTGAATTTCATCTTAGCAGCTATTTGTAAAATAATTAATCAATTCACCATGAGTTAATTAGTTAAGGAAAATCAAACATGAAGTCTATGTGGGGACATGCAACAATTTCTCCATTGATTGAGGAATTTATCCATCAGTTAAAGAGATAAGGATGAGTTGTAATATTGAGTTGTAATTAGTTGGCTTAGTTAACTGAGTCAAGTCCAGTTAGATTAATTCAAACAGTTTGTTGAATTAATTGTGAGTTTAGTTAGTTAATGCTTGCATGCATGTAATTGCTACTCTCCAGATAACTGAATATTCTCTCATAAATAACTCGTGCATGTCAGTTCAGTCAAAGACCCAATTGAGATCAGAGGAAGGGACAATGTACTATCAGTTGGAGGAGTTTTCCTATAAAGGAAACTAATCCATGCAGAAGGAATTCTTTCCTTGAGGATTGCCCAGTTACTTCTTCAGGTTTTTTGAGTGTGGTGAGGCCAATTCACACATGTGGCTTCACTGGACCCCAAGAAAAACTGTGCAAGGAAATAGGAGGCTTGGAGGGCTTGAGAAGGACATATACTATGTCTATTCAGTTTGTGAGTTGTATTGTTTGATTGTAGAGAGAGCACGATAGCTTGAGAGCTGATTCTTTTTGTAACTTGAACAAGAGTTCCACTTGTATGATAATATAGAGATTGGGGTTTTAGGTTGAGGCTTTCCTCGGGTTATTTCTTCTGTGTTATGTGTGATTGATTTCTCATTGTCAGTTATATGTGTTCTCTTGATCTTTCTCAATTCAATTAAGCTTCTGCAAAGTGTTGTAGAAATAGATCTTGTATTGCGTTTTAGTATATTGCATAATTTGTTGATCTACAGTGGGAATTTCTACATTCCCCTGCTACCTGACATATAGCACACCATAATGCAGGCCCCGCGCTCGGTCCTGCTTGGGCTTCTGGCCTCAAAGACATCAATCCTCCTCCTACAATATAGTTCGCAAAGACTGGGCAGTAGTCTTTGTCATGCCCCTGACCTTTACATTTCAGGCACCATATTTCTTCACGCGCCTCGGGTCGAACTGTTTTGTGCTACTTCAAACTTTGCATTTCAAGGAAAAGATTTTGCAACTATGCATGGTTTTGTTGAACCCCTAGATTCGGATCCTGCATCAACGTTTCATGTAGTCTTATGAAAATCTCCAAGGCCTCTGCTTGAGTCGTAATCTTCCGTTGTGACAGTGCAACCCTTCGGTGAGGCAGGAGTGAAGCCACGAACCACTCGCGGTGCTGTCCATATGTTAAGTTCATGTTAGCTTCGTGGATTTTAAACTTCAATCTCTGATCCAATTCCCAAGGTGTCTCACCTGGTTTCATCACAATTTCCTTAAACCCCATAATCAACTGTGCCTTGAATTTAGGCCTACTGAACTCTCTATTCAATGCGGTCTGGATTTCTATCAACCTAGCATTTGGGTTATCATTAGAGTACATGATGTACCAAGTTAGTGCACAATCCTGGAAAGCACTAACCAATGTTGCCTTCTTCATGTGATCATCTGTGATGCCCTTAGCTTCCCATACATCTTTCATGATGAACCAAAACTAGTCCGGGTCCTCATTTCCCAAGCCCTTAAACAAAGGTAGCTTCACTCGATTCACCATGTTGAACTATGGTGGAGGTGGCGGTGGTTTGGGCGAAGTCGCAGGTGATGGTGGTGAAGTTTGAGATGGTGTAGGTGGAGGTGGCAGTCGCAGGAATCCTTGTTTTATTAACTGAATTGCACTTCGTAGAGAAACCTGTGCTACTCCCTCTTCATCACCCAACAGGGGTGAAATCAGTGGGCTATATTCAAGACTCTTTCTTCCTTTGTTCCTGTAAGTCTTTCCACTTTGCGTAGCTCCAAACATCAAGGTAGATGCATAACCCATTTTTCACACAATAATATCTTAATCCAAGTATTTAAAGACTTAAAGTACTTACCTCGCGGACCTTTGAAAAAATGTTGCTCCACCTCGTTGTAAGTAACTAAGGTATCGACCGCGAATTCAGTCACAAATCCTCCAATGATGCGATCGAGCCAATGATCGATAGCGCAGGCGATCTTATCCTCGGAGGCTTCCAAACTTTGTACTAGCTCCAGGGTCCAGACAATAGGACCATCAAGTATCAACCTTCCTTGGTTATCTGCTAGCTTCGAGATCCACTCGTATAACTCAACTGGAAAGGAACATAAAAAGATCTCGTGGATTTCCATATATAGGTACCTGTCCATCCACTGTTCCTTTGTCAGCCGTGGATGTATGTTCTCTTGCACCGCGAATGCGTGGATCTTCCTATCCAACCAGTCTTCGACCTCTTTCTTAGTTGGATTCCAGTGATACGACATCACACATCTCTCATGCAGATTCTGGTCTCGACAACAGAACCATTTGTTGGCTTTGTGGGGCCTGACCTAGGTTCAGTGTTAGTTAGCCAAACAAATCCATACACTACTGGCCCTTTCGGCATCAGCCCGCAGAGTGCGGACCAAAGTCTCACCAGAAGCAGTATGGGGAGATGCTGGAACCAAGTTTCTGCACCCTGACATGGTCATGATGTCGGTTTATACCCTCTATTCTTACTTTCGTGCAGGTCACTAAGCTTTAGGGATCTGTCAGTCTACCCTTTAATTTGCCCTTCAGTACCTCTATGAATGTGTACAACTAACATTCACACAGCCTTAACCTATCATCCAGGTACTTTCGCACTGCTATGACAACGTATTATATAGGTTCCCAAGTTATCTTAAGTGTTTTACTTATCTTACTAATCAACCACAGTTACCACAGTTAGCACCGCGTAAACTGATATCCTTACTTGTGTTTAATTAACCAATAAAGTCACATACATTCGTGCATCACATGAACATTGTAAATTAAATCCAAAATGCAATATAACCATATGCATTAACAAGAAATAAATACACAGAATTTGCAGAATACTTCTCTTTATTGATATCTTCAGATTAATACAGACTCTATCTACCCTACACACACAGCTGCAAGGGTCCATGCACTTAACTGCGGACTTCCACCCTAGGCCTCTGCGCACTCAACTGTATAGCCTCTACCTACGCTAAGACCCGAGAACAATTAGACTCCAATGCTTAATTCCTCAACTCATTCTTCGCTATCCACTTCGAACTACTTAGAGCTTACTTACTTAGCTCTTTTTTATACAATCCCATGGTCCGCGGACCATGGGTAGGTCTTTACAGCCAACTTTACACTTTACAAAATAAGGGTGGACAACCCTTTATGACTCTTGACACCTTTGCGCTCGGCGACCACAAAATGCAAATACTTTACAACTTTATTACAAAATTATACCAAAACATGGGCTTTTAGCCCCAAACCTATCCTTGGGGGAACTCGTTCCCAACAATCACCCTTGCATCTATGGAGTCTGTTTCAATTCCCCTTGAATCTAGTTAATTTGTTCCATGCATATTTGTACCACATTCATCCCATTGTGATCATATTTGACCTCCAGCTATATCGCTCTATCTTTGAAAAGCCTTTGTCTGAGTAATTGACCATCCCCTCTAGAATCGAGTCAGTCACTGCCAGATCAACCATGCTTATCATGCTCCGAAAAGGGAAGTCATCAGACCACCTCTCATTTTGTATCCTTCCATCATCATCCTTGGTGTCAGTCCATCAGTCACATTTCTATGACCCTCGTGCCTTTGTTGAGGGATCCCCATTGCCTCACCTCTGGCGAACCCTCTTCTTTCGATTTCAGCACATTTATTCCAGGAGAGTGGTCTAAAGGGCAGTGTACCTTGGTTCTAGCTTTTAATCGGTGCCTCGAAATCAAGCAAAGGGAATCATCATTTTCCTTTGACTTGGTTGTTTCACATGTGCTCGACCCCAACTCATTATCGCACAATCAAGAATTATACACTTGATGGTTCGGTGATCCAGCATATTGTACTAGTATTTCCTGAGTATGTGTAAGATGTTCTAGACCTCATGAGGGGGTGGCCCTTCAAGTAGCCCCCCACATGCCAGGATGTCAGCTGATCATGATCTAGCCTCAGATGTAGTTCCTAATATTTGATGGGTTCAGTTTTCGTCACTTGCAGTTCCCACAGCATGCAGGTCCCATTTAGATGATCCATTCAGATGTTTAGAGCCCTTTCATGTGCAGCAGGGCTTCTTTGGCTATGATTCCCCCTCACCATTTCATCTTGAGGGGCATTATGTCTCATGTAATCATATAAGTACATGTTATTGTATTCAGACCTAGCCTCTATTTTTTAGGCACTTTATGTATATGGGACTCATTATATTATTGTATCACATTCTTTCCCATTCATGTCAACTTATCATATAATTTGTAGCTCATTCCCACATAGTTGGGCTCACCATTATTATTTGTACTGAATTATATTGGTAGGTATGGGTATGCTTGCCCCGCCTCATTTGAGATCATGTACTCCCGAATAAAAGGAGACATATATCAAATTAGTAGGTCTCACCCCCTCCATTCCTCCATCCTTTGTTGCATCTCTCTCTCTCTCTCTCTTTATGTGTGTCACTGCCCTTTGGTGTCTCATGGAAGTGTATCCTACAATGTATTTCGGTCATATGATTTGCTCCTAGCACTCGCATGTTTGGGGGGAATCTGTTATCACCTAAAAAATGATCACCTAGCCGTTTCTAACTAGGTGGATCGAAATACACCATGTAAGATTAATTTTACCATAGGAAAATCATTTTCACCATAGGAAATAATTTAGTTAGCCATTTTTATTAAATTATTTATGTTTAAAATAAAATAAATAAAAAACCCATGAGAATAATTTAATGAATCATTATTTATTTAATTTTCTCTAGAAATAATTATTAAATCATTATTTGATAATTGTTTCTTAACACATTTGACTAAATCACCTAGGAATAATTAAATAAATCACTATTTTTTTATTATTACTTAATCTTATTTTTTTAATAATTGTTAAACCATTATCTAATAATAATTTCAAATTCACACTTTTCATAATCCTTGCAAAGTGATTAATTAATCATTTTATTTGTTAATTACTTTAACCATTTTCTAAATAAAGATATTTGACCACTTTGAATATATTCTCCCTCTCCAAAAAATATAATAAAGTATTCCTAACGGTTAAATCTTGATTTGGTCAATAATATTTTATTATTTTCCAATTTCTAATCTATCCCAATACTTTGCAATAAATAAGAGGGTTTTCCATTCATTCTTCATCATGATCATTATCATTGTCACCTTTATCATCTTATGCCATTTGAGTTTCCACTTGAGTTCTATTTTGTTTTGCGTTTACTGCATATTGAGAGAGAGAGAAATATCGTTGATTCACAAGGACATCAAAGGACCCATCCCATGGAGGGGGATTTACAGACCCATGTTGTAAATCTTCTTCATCAATTGTTATTAATAAAAAGATTATTCATTTAAAGTTTTCTTCTATTGGGTTATTGCATCAATTATTTCTTATTTTTATATGTTTTAGATTGCATATAATCATTTTGTTCGAGGGTTTACTTATTTTGCCATTGCAGCTCTGAAGCATAAACAACCACATTTTGTTGTTAGGGTCACTTGTCACCAGTGACTTAAGTGAAGCATTTTTTGGTATAATTGCTAAGAATTTTCATACTAACAATGTTATCACTTATTTCAGGACATTCAAAGATGGTTGGTATAAAATAACTTGAAATATACAAAATGAATCCTTAAGTTTTTATAAGGAATTATTAACAATTACTCACAAACTTTGATATTAAACATTTTCTTCCTTATTGTCCTATTTTATGTGTTGAATGAGTTTCATTTTTTTTTCTTTTCTGAGGGAATATACTTGAAATTAATATTTAAGGCTAAATTATTTGTTTATATATACAAAGTTAATCATGATTAGATATATTGGAAGCGTGTTGTTGATGAGATGGCTCCTCCTGTGATGCAATTATGTGCATTTCTTTGACCACCTCCTTAGTACACTTTTTTGGACATTCCTACTCGCATGTTTTGCATATCAACTCGTTGATATTTTGGGATTTTCATAATCTTCCTATAAAAAATAAAAATAAAAAAACGAAAACAAAAACAAACAAACAAAAAACAAAAAAAACAACAAATATATATATATATATATATCAAAACTAAATATAACAAAATTGATATTAATAAATGAATGGTTTGTAGTAATATATACATATAATTCTAGAAAAATCATTTTAAATGAGAATATTACCTTTTGAATGATTTTTTTTATTGTTGTATGTTTTTGGTATTGCAAGTCTCACAAGTCTCATTGACCATTACTATGGAAATTCTTCATATAGTTTAGATATAATTTGGTTCTTGGAATCACTTAACTGATTTTTGTGTTGTAAGTGGAAAGTATGTCTATACGTTCATTTCACTATATCCCTCATCATTTTGTAAAAAAATTCCCCCTTTTAGTAACCTCCACCACCACTGCAAATGAGCTAAGAACCAATTCATCATCATTTACATGTTCTATAATTTTTATTTTTTTAAATGACATTGATATTCTCCTTTGTTATTTGTCCCTATAGAAAATTAAACTATGTGAATTAATATATTATTTGAAACATGTTATCTAATATTCTTAAGTATATTATTAATGAAAATTCAAAAAAAAACACTCATATTGAATAGTATTTTTCATTACCTTGATTCATCTTTCTAAGATCTTCTGCACTTAGATTAGGAATAATCTTATTGACCTTCTTCATTTTGTGGCTATCCATAACATATACTAACAAATACATATTAGTTAAACTTACATATAGGTCAAACATAATATTTTTGTAAATAATTTACAAAGAACATTCATTTTCTGCTTTTTTAGATGTCATATCATTGTGTCGATCCGTATTTTTGTTACTTGATAACTTCCCAGACATTTTTTATCAATATCAAACTTGTACCATTAAATACATAAGCCATTAAATATATTTTATACATAAATAAAATAATTTACAGCCAAAAAGAGTTCTGGTAACCGGTGCAGTTATTTGAATAAATGCCCCAATGTGTTTATTCTATTAAATGCATTGGAATTTTAATTGTTCAGTACCGATAGCAAAAAAAAATTAAATAATTTTAAATTATGACAATGCAATTTGTATCGATAAAATCACTGCCATCACAATAAAAAATGAAAACATAAAAAACTAAATACAAGTCACTTAACAGTGTTATTTGGCAAAGGCAGGCCAATGCATTATATTACACCAAGCGCACTGATAAATAGTCAACTTTTTTTAAAAACGGCCAGGGATGCAAGCACTTGTGCATTATATTACACAGGGCACACCATGAAATAGATGTCATTTTAAAAAAAATAGAGGGTGACAGCTTTTGGATCTAATTCAATAAGTAGTTCCTTAAATGCCCTATATAGTAAGTACACAAACACATTCAATCTAAAATGCGTGAATTGGAAAACCCTAATTGTGAAGTTGTAGAGGGACTTAAAACCTAAGGTGAAATTTTGTAATCAAATAAGCAAGAAAAAGCAAGAGTTTAAGGTAAGTATTAGATATTTTTTGTTTTTTTCCTTAATTTTAATTAAATCTAAATAGGAACAAAGATCATAAAAAAATTATTAGTAAAATCAATGATAATTTTTTTATTTTGTAGGGTTTTTTTTTTTTTGAATAAATCTAAGAGAAATTGTAAAAAAAATTAACATTAAAATCAACAATAAAATGTAAAATTTTTGCTATGCAAGGTTTTGAGTAAATCACCATATCTTTCAAATTTTGATATTTTTGGTGTTCCAAAATATTTTGTTGCTCCATAGTGCTCCCAACATGTCTCTCTTGCAAATTCTCTCTCTTTTAATTAAACCTAACAGAAATTGTAAAAAAAATTATTAGTAAAATCGACAATAAAATTTAAAAATTTTACTATGTATGGTTTTGAGTGAATCGTCATACCTTTCAACTTCTGATCTTCTCAATATTTATGTTGTTCCAAAGTATTTTTCCACTGCACAGTGCTCCTAGTATGTCTTTCTTGCAATCTTTTCCTTGAAATTTTGAGAAAAATAATGAAATAGTAAATAACTTATTAGTATTTAAAAGACTATGGAATTAGATTTCAAAAAATCAAGTGTTGCTCATTTTCCTATTTGAAAAAAAAAAAAAAAAAACTCGTGCATTTTTTTTCACTTTTACTGAACATCGGTGCATTCGATAATAAATACCCCTGTGTGTTTACAAGTAAAGCACATCGATAAATTACCAGTGTGCCAATTTTTCTAAATGCATCGACATACTAGAATTCCTATTTTTATTTTTGAAATCTCAGAGGCGATGTTGTTTTTATTTAAATGCATCAATGTGGTAATTGTTATAAGAGAACCAATATGATATAATTCATTTTTGTTTTCAAAATCCTCGAAACATGTATGAATTGGTGTTGTTTTTATTTAAACGCATTGGTGATGTCTTGTTTACAAGAGCACCAATATGATAGAATTCCTTTTATATTTCAAAATCCTAGAAACTGGCGTAGTTATTATTTTAAAAACCTAGTGTGGTTGTTATTTAAATGCATCAGTGTCGTTAAGTTCATAAGAGCACCGATATGATAGAATTCCTATTTTTAATTGTTGAAATCCCATAAACAAGTTTGTTTTTTTTTTTTTTGAAGGATCATTGTGGTTTTTATTTAAACGCATCAGTGCGTGTGGTTTTATAAGAGGAACAATATGATATAATTACTTTTTAATTTCAAAATCTTGAAAACTGGTGCGGTTATTATGTTAATGCATCAATGATTTTTTTATTTAAACGCATCATTGCTGTCAAGTTTGGTAAGAGCACCAATAGGGTTTAAAAGTTATCTAAAATTATATTTTTACATAAAATGGCATACTCATCTCAAATTATCCTTTAGGATGCATCCACATGAGTTACGGTATTTCATAGTTTACATTTTCTGCTTAAAGTCATCTTATTCTTGAAAAATGGTTTGGAAACTATAATGAAATTAATATTGTGGTTATATGGTTCATGAAATTAATTTTAGTTATGTACCCAAAATTTTATTTCTCATTTTGCTCAAATGCAGGGAGAAAATTTCATAATATCAAATGGCCAATTCTTCAAATTCTATCTCGTTCCATATTGCTCAAAGTCCTTCGTGGAGTTCTCCCTTTCCATATCCAATAAACATAGATTTTATTTATATTTTGATTATGTAATTAAAAAAAAAAATTATCAATGTCAATTTGAATAAAAATGTATCCAAATTTGCAAGATCTTGATTCAGAATTGAGTTCAGATGCAGAAAATATTCATCCATTTCAAAAAAGTGAGAAGTTATTATCAAGAGTAGCATATTACAAATAGTTGGTAGATGAAAATGGACAGTCACTTCACCCTGCGAATTGGAACATGGCATCTTGTAGCCACAACCTTGGATCAACGATTATAATAATTGTTTGGTATAATTTATTTTCAACAAACCAATTGCATTGTGCATACTAATATCATTGAGGTACTAATATTCAATATAAAATTTTTAATTTAAGATTCTAGCGATGATGAGAATCCCACCTACCATCTTCCCATGCACCCCACTACAACGTAAAATTGAGAAAAGGTTGCATTAAGAGCAAGAATCGAAGAGGAAGCATACAAAGAATGGTTTAATCAACCACCTATTAAATTCCCACTACGTCTAGATTCACCAATTAGGAATGACTACAACAATAGTAGTTCTTCATCACAAGTTGGCAATGGAGGCAATCAAATAGAGATTGGTATGGATGATTACTTATGGGATACGACTACCATGGAGGCAACGTTGGTAGATGAATTCCAGAACAATGAGCTAGGGGATGATGCTCATATCATTGATACCTTATATAAAGGCCTGGAATCTACTTCCACAACCCCTCTCTTTGGACCTGGTGGCCAGTCAAAGTCTACATTGTTGGGGACAATGATGTTACTATACAAATTGAAAGCAAATTTTGGCATGTCGAATGGATGTTTCTTGACAATATTGAGGTAATTGAACTGCATGGTCGATCAAGACCCTTATATTTTGAGAAATCTTGTCACATAATCAACATAAAAAATGGTCTCTTTTATGAACGTTAAATATTGACATTCTACATTTATATTTCCCACTAGTTGTAGGTTATTCAAAGATAAGGTTCTTCTGAGTGATAATGTCTTCCCGGGTAGTTACAAAGAGGTAAAGCAATTGTTGAAAATTTTTGGTGTTTAGTACAAATCATATCATGCATGTATGAATGATTTTATTCTACATAGATGAGAATATGTAGACAAAGAGATATGTCTAAAATTTGGGCATGACAGGTACCATAAATAATAAAAATGGGTAGATCACATGGTCCTCCTCATAAGATATTGAGGCACATTCCTATAATCCCAAGGATTCAAAGGATCTTTCATTGAAAAGAATTAGTTATGTTGCAGGAATGGCATGCATCACATATAAGTGACTCGAGAGTTATGTGGATCCCAATAGATTCAATATCCATGAAGCATATAGAGGATACATGGCCTGAAAAATTCAACAATGATGTATGACTTCTACAACCCAACATATCCATCCATAGCATCAACCCATATTCACTCCAAAACACCAACTATTCTATTTGGCATGTAGTAGTGATCAATAACAATATACCCCCATGGTTGTCAGTGAAGAATGAACATCTTATGTTGGTTGTCATAGTCCCTGGTAGAAGGCAAGAAAAGAATATGGATGTCTACTTACAACCATTGGTATATGAATTGAAGGAATTATGGTAATGGATACATGTATACGATATATCAATATGCTTCACAATAGAGAGGAGTTTTATGTTGTATGGCATATGTGCTTACACCATACATGATTATCTAGGCTTAAGAGTTTTCTCTAGTAAATTAAATGTTTATTGATTTATTTATATACGTAACAATATCGTTTCACATATTAATTTAATTCGCTTCAAGCTTTTGATCTTCATGATTTCTAACACGCCATGTACTATTTAGTAATTTAACAGGTCTTGTAACAAGAAGGTATCATGGATGTAAATTTTGTGGACCTTCTTTGAAGGCTAGGTGGTCAGACTACCTATGAAAGCCAGTGTATGACTACTCCAGGGTATTCCTCCCAGAAGAACACATTTATAGAAGAGAAACATATGTTTTCAATGGTAAACCAAATAGAACCAAAGGCCTACAATAATAACACTAGTTGAAATGGGGAGCCTATGTTCAATGAACCAGAATTCTTCGACACCTACGTTGAGAAATTTCCCATTGGGATGAAAAGGAAATATGTATTTTATGAGCTCCCATATTGGGAACATATTAAGATTGCCCACTTACTAGGTCCCATGCATATATTTAAAAATGTTTCATATTCTTTGTGGAGTCACATAACATAGAAAGAAAATGACACATTGGCTATTAGGAGAGATCTTATTTCTTCAAAAATTAAAAAGAAACATTGCCCAAGAAAAGAAACTAGAGGAAAGGTTGGTCCCTCTTGGTCTTTCAAAGAAGGTGATGTCCCATGGATTTTTAAAAAATATGATCTTTCTTTGCAAAGGAAGTTATAATGGTTGTGAGGGCCTTCCTTATATGGGTCTTCACTTTGGAAGACCATTTATCGGGGTTGAAATCACATGAACATTTGAACCTTCTAAGAGTACGTATGTCAAAACAAATATTTTATTATTTTTTATTATTTTCATGCAATGTGATAAAATATAATTAATTTGTGTATGTGTTTACTCTATAGTGTCATTATCCTTTGCTCATGCATGAGTGTGTGAATAATGACTTCCCCCAAGACCTACGATGTGCCATATCTAAATTATTTTCATTTGTACATTGGATCACATCAAAGGAGATTCATATTGCTAGCATCTTATGGTGGCGTCAAGAGATAGCTAAGATTGTTTGTATGTTTGAGAAGGAACTACCAACGAGTTTCATGGACTTGCAGGCTCATTTTCTAATTCACCTAGTAGATGAGGGTAAATTAGTTGGGGTGGTCTCTTGTCATTAGATGTTCTTCTTATAGAGGTATATGAATAAATTGAAAAGTTTTGTTTGACAAAGGGAAAAACCCGAGGGGTCTATGGTAGAGGGGTACATATTATATGAGTCTTTCTATTATGCCAGTGGGTACATCAAGCTGATTAACAACATAGTAGGTACAATGATCTGGGATGATGAAAGGGATGAAGACAAAAGGGAAGGGGAACTTCTCCAAATGAATGGAAAAAGGTGAATGATAAAGAGTAAGTAAATTATCATTGGTCAAATTTCTACACAGTAACTATTCACACTGAACTTCATATTAATGCATATTTTGATCTCATATGTACTATATATATTGTTTTGATTTCATTAGTGAATTCAAAAATTGAAACCATTAACAAATTCATTCTTTACAATATGGAAGTGACACGGTCGTTGGTCGTATTGTACAAACAAAAGAGGAGAAAATGGGACAGTGACAGGAAAGAATTCAAAAGGTTGAATGGTAAAAGTGTGCCTTATCTTGATCATTTAAAAGAAAATATGGCAATGGTGTGCCCTAACAGTTGGTTGTTGACCAAGTCAGAGAGAAATACAACGCATATGGTCATTACCCGTGTGCTGAAGAGGATGCGCTAAACATAGAGATTTGGTGTAGCAAGTCCGTAATAATATATTTATGTACATTTTTAACTTTATAATGCACCATTGAATTATAACACCTATATTTTATATTTTAATTATGTTAAGGCTATTAGACACATGACACTGTGATTTTTTCACTTTTTTATAGGTGCGTATGTTCCCATCTATTTGGGCATATGGACATCATTTTTCACACAAAGGATGTCAATGATGCATGTATGACACAAGACTATGGAGTGGAAGTCGATTTCGACCAATATATTCGTGCTAGCCACCACAATCAAAACCTAATACAGGGGACATTAGGTTACCTTGTAAAGATACATGAGATCATTCAAGTGGACTTCTCTTAGTTCCATTGTGTTATATTTAGGTGCAAGTGGTGGGAAACCTTTGATCGGAATAATGTAAAGGAAGATCATGATAGTGGACTAATATCTATCAACTCTTGAAAAGATGTGGCATGAAACTAGGGAGCCTTATGTTTTCCTCAAACACTACAACCAGGTGTTTTTTTAACTAGATGTGTTGGATAGAGATTGGTGATTCATATTAAGACACGGCGCTATATCAAAAAATAATTTTGAGAACAATAATGTTATCATGCAAAGCGAGGAAGATAATCAGGGTGATGACAACGTAGAGTGATATGTACTTTTGTTATTTCATCATTTATACTATTGTTGTATGTTTTTGTTTTCTTTATTTTGCTAATTATATATTGTTTTTTATTCGACTTGTCGCCATTTTATATAATTGGTAAGATTCGGAAATGTTTTCACATGTTTTTTGTAGTGGAAACATCTTTACACTTAAAACTAAATATTTCCAATTGTATAATTTATAATTTAAAAATTAAAATTTTAACATATTTATTTAATGTGTTTAAATCTAATTTATAGTAGACTTATTCTCTAAGCTTTGTATAGACATCAATATGGATCAAAAGATTGTAATTATAAACATGAGTTATCAATTTATAACTATATTTTATGAATATATAAATCTAAATATACACATATTATCTCCTTTCTCAAATGAAATTGTGAGTATCAATCCAAAAAAACTCACAAAGTGATAAAAAATGGAGAAGTGTTACAAATCCATTTCGGCACATCACTCCCATCATCTAGATTAGTGTTTTATGGCTCATCAAACCCTAATTTAAGTTGCTACATGCCCTAAACAATTCACCCTTTGAATGCCTCCTTCCCAGACACTTTCATGACTTGAAGACATCCTAAAATGACCTCTAGAGGGACTAGTGCAGGTAGGCCCATGTAAGGGTGCATTGCAGAGTAGTTGAGTCCATGCCAGGGTTCTCTGCAGAGCACTTAGGCCCTCTTTCACCTGCGCTGGGCAAGATTGAGTGAAATTCACATAGGGTTTGGGGAATATTCTTATCTTTTGGATTCATCTAGAATTTTCCCTCACTTGTCAACTCTCATGAGCTCGAAAATGGATGAGGAATGAGTTAAGATACATCCTATCTTCTCATCCCTTCCTCCATGGAACTAATTTTAAGTATGGAAGGCCATTCAATACCCCCATTTATGATATAACCTCCTTCATCCTCCTATAAATTGAACATTGATCTAAGTGATTAGGGGCTGGACAATGTTGAATCATAAGGAGATAATGTTTCTATGAGAATTGACTTTGACACAAGTATTGTTATACTACAAGTTTGTCATTATTTTGATGTGATGTGGATGGGATCCAAGCTGGAGGAGTGACCTCGAATCAGACATGATGGTTGTAATTGCTTCTTCAATTCAATAAAGTATTTGCACCTTTTTCCCATATGTTTATATTTATATATGATGCTTATATGTGTGAATGTAATTTACTTTTATTCAATAGATCTTTTGCTTTGATCAGTTCTTTGTCTTCTGTTGATGTTTATAGGTACTTCTCAAGCATGTTAAGTATGGAAGGAGTGACATGATCGATACAAGGGAGAAAAGAGGAAAGCAGAACTATAAGTAAGTCTTCTCATCTTCTTTGTCTTATCTATTGCTTATAGGAAAAGGCTAAAGTGCTTTAAACTTTTGTTCTATATATTGCTACTTATCTAGGGAATTAGTATTTATCCGTAGATACCAAATTCTCCAAAACAAATTGGCGACTCCACTGGGGAGAGATCATGCTTCCTAGTAGCTTATCCACCTCCTAGGACACTCTTGCAGACCCTACTTGTGTTCATTGATTGTATTTCAGCTCTTTTGTATTGAATTTCGGTCCAAATTGTGTCAAATTGCCTTTTGAAATGGCTCACTATCACCAGTGTAGGCTTGTGAGGGACACAGTGTGCTGCAGAGCAACCTTGGCTTAGGGACAGTGCTCTAAAGTGCAATGTCTCCCATTCAGGGGTGCATTGATCCCCCTAGGGTCAGTTTCCTACCTTTGGATTGAGTTTTTACCAACTTTTTTTTGTTTGATTGCTTGTTGGTTGATCAATGAATGTCATGTCTCAAAAAACAGGTTTCTGTCTACTTTGTTAGCCCTAATTTGACTTGGTTGATTAATGTTTCTTAAATGTTTTCTTTGTAATTATCGATCTATAGTCAAAGTTAGATTATAATTGATTAATCTTTGTTCGAAATAAAGTGTTGTAAAAGTCTTCTTTTCCTTCGAAACAAAACTGTCATAAAGTCTTCGTTCTTGTTAAAGATTGATTGATTGTATGTGCATTAGTTTCCTTTTTGTTCACATTCACATTAAGGAAATGGAAAAGAAATACATGCATGTTTCATTGAAAACGTTTATGTGTGCTCTTTGCTCTTTGATCGAAAGAAATATGATTGCTCTATCCCTAATAGCTAAGATTTTCATTGTTAAATTGAATGGAAAGAATTCTTATCATAATAGTTTCATTCCTAGGAACTTCATAATACATCACGTGGTGAACTTGAAAGGAAAATTCGTAAGCAAGATCAACTTAAAATTAACATCAAGTTACCTAATGGAGCATTGTCATTAACAAAAAACATTTAGTGGTTCTAGGCTAGAGATGTGTTTTGGTGTCGTAAAAATAAGCAGTTGCTGCTAACTTGTCTACAATACATCACAAGTGTGATACCTCATTCCATGTACGTGAGTATATCGTAGCTCGTCCACGTACCTTCAGGAATATAGGGCAGTGTTACAGTACGTAAAGTATATGGGAATGCTCTCACTGTGCGATTTTGCATTAGACAATGCTTATACGGATTGGGCCTCCACGTACTTTTGGGTATATATGGGAGGACAACACTAGGTTGCTATCCATCCTTAGGTAGCTGAGTCAGTCACCTTGTACACTATGATACACCGAACACAACATTCGGGGAGATTTCCTGTCCATACTTCTTGGTTCTCCAAGAGGTATTCTGGAGTTCATAGTTGCTTGGTAAAATTTTTGCCTAGCTTACCCTTTTTTTTTATTTCTTTTTTGTAATAAAATTAATCAAGCAATTGTGGAGGAACATCAACCCTTACCCCGTCGTTTGCAGAGAACAGCGAGTAAACCACCTTTGCCACCCGAAGCTACACCTATTCGGTCAAAGCGGTCTCGCTTAACTGAGTCAAGTACATCAAGAAATCCTGGTTCTTCATCTGAATTACTAGAATCATCCATTTTGGTAAGTACTGAGACTCGAGTTATAGTTACTCCAACTATTTTGGTACATCTGTTTCTGAAGAATAAGTTTCAGAATTACCTAGGGACATTATCACTGATATTAGTGAAACAGTAACTAAAGTTGTTCAAAACCAAGTTGATCCACAACTTGAAGTTTCTCAACAAGAAATTACTTCTGAACTTGAATCAGTTCAACCAAAACTTAATCCAAAACCTATCATAGTTCAAACAAAAGTTACTTTTGAACCTGAAGTTGTTCAAGAACCTCTCTCTGAAACTGTTGTTCTTTTACCAGAACATCTAGGCTTCAAAATTGAACATTTAGAAATTGTTACTTTACTGGAAGAAGATCAATTGATTAACCCTCAGGCATCAATAATTACTGAAATTCCCACTTTATCAACACCAGAAGTCTATTATGGACCAGATAGTGAAGTTCTTCCACCTGGTTTAATTGTTGTTGAGGAAGAATTAGAAGAAGATACTACACCTGAAATCCCATTCCATTTTGTAACTAGGCTTTATCTTTATACTCCTCATTTTACTGCTCTTGTTTATCTTGCTTCTTTTCAAGTACCCATCGATTCTTTAGAACATCTATTGGGTTAGTTAAATATGGATAAACAACCATCAACATCCCAGATTGTATCATCTAATGCAGCTACAGGAGAATCTTCTGTCGCAACCTCTTCTATGTTTTCTACTACTCCTGAGTCACACCTATATGGTGAATCGTCCATCCTGGTTGGTTACCAATCTTTATATGGAACCCGCTCAGGGGTTGCTTCTACACCATGGTCATCACCCATGTCCTCAATCGGAATTTTACCTTGTTCTTCATTAACGGGAACTCTACAGTTTGATTCTGCATATCCATATCAAACTGGGCAATCTAGTCAACAACGACCTATGTATCCATTACATACTGGATTGTCGCCATATGGAGAGCAATATGCTTATTCACCTTATCCTCTGTATCCTGGAATGCGAGTCTGTCAATGGCAACCAACAATGCCAGTTCAACCAAGGCTTGTGTATCCAACACAACCAATGCAAACTGTGTCATTTATTCCTACTATACCTGTTGTTATCGCTATACCAAATTCACAAGTCCAAACAATTGTATCTCAACCTGTACAAACTGGTCCTTCTACCTCGCAACCACAATTTTCGGGTCAAGAGGTCCAAGTTTCTCAAGCTGTTATACAACAACCGCTTGTGTCTAGGGTCCAACAACCTTAGTTTAGTATACCTTTATCTAGAGTGACTCGGGCTTACATTGGTATAGTTTATTTACAACCTGGTCAACCTTTCATTGCTGGGCAACAACAACCATTAAATCAACAACAATTGTACCAACAACAACAACAGTTGATTCAACAACCATGGCAGCCCCAACATCAACAGTCTCAATTCCAGCAATTCCAACCCCAATTTGGACCTGCCCAATAGGCTCAACTTGGGTTTGGACAATGTCAAGCTTATCAAGTTCCTAGTCAAAAAGGCTTTGCTGGTTATGGACAACCGCAAATTCAACTTGGTTATCAACAACCACCTTATGCCAAAATTGTTCAACAACCACCTTATCAAGGTTACCAAATGCAAATGCCCTATATTGGTATGCAAAGACCTATTGCTCACACAATTCCATCATATCCTGGGTATGCTCAACCTGACTTGAATCGACAATTGCCATTTGTAACAACTCTTGAATTAGTAGATTTAAACCAGCTCACTAATGATCCAATCTTATATGCACCTTGGTGGCTGGTGATTCCGCATAAGTTACCTTTTGACATTCTGAAATTCAATGGAAATCCCAAAGAAGACCCATCAAATCATGTCATGACTTTTCATTTGTGGTGTTCATCAAACTCCTTAAATGATGACTCAGTTAAACTCTGTCTTTTCCAAAGAACGCTTACTGGTCTGGCTATGAAGTGGTACATTAAGTTACCATGAGTGTCTTTCGACAACTTTATAACTTTAGCCACCACATTTCTAACCCACTTCCAATTACCCATCAAATACGACACTGGAACGGAACTCCTAAGCAACCTTAAACAGACTACTACTACTCATATACTAGATCATATTCATGAGTGGCGGTGTCGTCGTCGAATGCTTAAGACTTATGTTCCTGATTAGCTTTTGGCTAAGTGGTTCATAAAATCCTTGTTGCCATCGATCACCGAGGATGTGGTGAAAGGTGGAGTTGTCACAGAAGAGAAAGTAATTGCATGTGACCAATATTTGGATTTGATTTATACACAATCTAGCACACCCTGCGACAAGATTCCCAATGCACCCCGACTAGCTTTCACTATTCCTCCTTTCGAAAATATTGGTGCTCCTTATATGGCTACATTATCCCTACCAGGATTTACCATTGGCTTGCCAGTATGGTTGTTTTCAACCTCCTTGGTTCAAAATGTCGTGATTTCTCCATAATCGAGTACACCTTCAACTCGAAAAAATCAACCTCCAGTTGATCCTAAAGTTGACCCTTTGCCTTCTTCCCCGGTTGTTTCTTCCTCCCCTTATTCTTCTTCGCCTGGTGAAAGTATTGGTACTAGTAACCAGGTGGCTAAGAAGAAGAAGAAGAAGCAAATTTAGTAGAGGGAAAACCAAGAAACCATTGCTTTGAATGCAAAATCTGATGAGAAACCATCCGTCAAGCCTCACAAAGTTCCATATCCATGAAAACTTTGTGCAGGAGACCATCTTCTTCGAGATTGTCCTAATATTCCTCAGATCTTAGAAGAATGGTCTTCATGTTCCCATCGTCCTGTGTCATCAACTTCTGGATATCATGCTGGTGACAAACCATCAACTAGTGGTAGTAAAGTTCATGGAAAGAAGGGAAAAGTCAAGTTTCCCTGTAGGTTATATGAAGGGAATCACCCCATTCACCTTTGTCCCTATCTGGATGAAGTGAAAAAAGTGTTGGATAACCATCCTACTTCACCGTAGCAACTTCCATCTAGCTACAGGAGACTCTCCCTTAATCCTTCACTAGTTGATGAATTTACTGACTCAAATCAACTACCAGTCAAACCCACTCTCTTTGAAAGTGAATCCTATGAGTCTATACCTGACCCAAATCAACAGGTTGAGGAAACAGTTGACTTGATTTCACCTTCAGTTAATCAAACCTTTCCCATAGAGAGTGAGTATGATACCACTCAGGTTCTTTTCATTTCTCCATATTCCAATGAGCTTAGAGGCAACCCTCCTGTTCCATCAAGGCAGGTGGAAAATTCTCCCGTTCTTGTAACTCAAGGGGATAATTTTCCCATTCTTATGGTACCCCCTCCAAGTAGTCTAGTCACTTCCTTTGACTAGAATCGACTAGCAGGATTTCGTCTTCCTTCTTATGTGCCTTTTCAGATCATATTACAAGTTTGTAATATGATTGTATCTGGCACTATTATAGATGAAGGTGCATCTATGAGTATCCTTTCCTCAACTGCTTGGCAAGCACTTGGTTCGTCACAGCTTGTGCCTGTTACCTATAATTTTTTGGATTTTAACAGAGGAACCAGTCAACAATTAGGGATCCTACCTCAGTTACCTATTACTTTGGGAGGAAAAATCATTTATCTCAATGTGATGGTAGTCCTAGGCCCTTTACATTACAATTTACTTCTTGGGCATGACTATGTTTATGACATGGGAGCTATTATTTCAACACTCTTTCGAGTGATTTGTTTCCCGCATGAAGGCAAAATTGTCACCGTTGACCAACTTTCATTTCCTGGTCCAAATATGGCTTCCAGTCAACCATCTTCCCTAAATGGTCCTTTTGTACCAATGGTATCATCCCTGCCACGAGTTAATTATGTGGCAACCCATTCCATGCCTACATCAACTGCCGATCAATTCAGTGATGTTGTACATTATGTATTGGGGGCATTGGAACTAGGTCTCTCTAATGGATTCCTTGCTACAGATCCCTTCTACATCATTTTTCTCCCATCTGATGAGAACCTCTTGGAAGTCATGAAGTCTTATGAGTCGTGAACAAGGAATATGAGGATAGTTCTTTTACTATGTCAACCTCATTAAAAAATGAAACAGCTCCCATGAGGATAGTTCCTGGTTTTGTGTCAACCTCGTTAAAAAATGAAACAAAGAGTATGAGGATAGTTCCTTGTCTTGTGTCAACCTCTTTAAAAACATGAAACAAGGAATACGAGGACAGTTCTTGGTCTTGTGTCAACCTCGTTAAAAAATGAAACAAGGGCTTATGATGACAATTCTTGGTCTTGTTTCAACCTCGTTAAAAAATGAAACAAGGAATATGAGGATAGTTCTTTTACTGTGTCAACCTCATTAAAAAATGAAACAGATCCCATGAGGATAGTTCCTTGTCTTGTGTCAACCTCGTTAAAAGATGAAACCAAGGATATGAGGATAGTTCCTTGTCCTGTGTCAACCTCGTTAAAATATGAAACAAGGAATATGATGATAGTTCTTTTACTATGTCAACCTCATTAAAAAAATGAAACAGGTTCCATGAGGATAGTTCCTTGTCTTGTGTCAACCTCGTTAAAAAAAAGAAACCAAGGAATATTAGAATAGTTCTTTTACTGTGTCAACCTCATTAAAAAATGAAACAACTCCCATGAGGATAGTTCCTGGTTTTGTGTCAACCTCATTAAAAAATGAAACAAAGAGAATGAGGATAGTTCCTTGTCATGTGTCAACCTCGTTAAAAATGAAACCAAGGATATGAGGATAGTTCCTTGTCTTGTGTCAACCTTGTTAAAAAATGAAACAAGGAGTATGAGGATAGTTCCTTGTCTTGTGTCAACCTTGTTAAAAAATGAAACCAAGGAGTATGAGCATAGTTCCTTGTTTTGTGTCAAGCTCGTTAAAAAATGAACAAGGAATCTGAGCAGAGTTCCTTTTCATGTGTCAAGCTCATTAAAAAATAAAACAAGGTCCCAAGTTCCAAGTCGAGTCTTTGATTAGATCTCGTAAAATCCCAGTCGAGACTTTCACTTGATCTCGTAAAAGAACCCTCATTCCATCCACCTGATAGCCATGAGTAGTCTACTTAGGTGAATGTAATGAAGCTTGGGGGGCATGCACCTAGTGGTAAAGTTAAGTTTCCCTGTAGGTTATGTGAAGGGAATCACCCCATTCACCTTTGTTCCTATCTGGACGAAGCCAAAAAGGTGTTGTATAACCATCTTGCTTCACCACAGTGACTTCCATCTAGTTACAAGAGTCTCTCCCTTTCATCATGTTGGGGGCATGTAAACCAATTTCAATTATATTTTTTCCTCATTTCAAGCTTGTGTAAAAATGAAACCAGTTTTAGGCAAAGTTTTTCCTCGTTTCCAGCTTGCGTAAAAATGAAACTAGTTCCAAGTATAGTTTTTCATTTCAAGCTTGTGTAAACATAAAACTGAATCCAAGCATAGTTCCCTATGGTTCAAGCTTATGTAAAAATTAACCCATCTCCATTTTAACCCTCGTGATTTCCATTTTATCAGCCTCTTGCATGAGATGATCCTTGGTTTTTTTTTCATCCCATCGCCACCATCCCTTTGGCTGATCATACACTTTCACTTGTTTGTTTTACCCTTTTTGAGGAACAGTTGCAATGAGTGGTCTTATTAGCCAGCCTCTCCACATAAATCAACATGTTTTGAGAAGTTCCAACATTACCGGAACAAGTTTCTATCCTAAACACCATTCGTTCCTCAAAATGGAGTCCTCTTTAAGCTCTTTTCAAACTCTCTAGACATGAAAAGATTGTCGAGAACTTGTCCTTTCCAACTCGTTAACGGATTGGAAACGATATCTCTCTTGTATTATTTTACGCTTTTTCGGGCTTGAGAGATTAATTTACGAAAAATAACTTGTGGAGTTTTCTTTTTGTCCCTTTTCAAACTCCCTAAACATGAAAAGGACCAAGTTATCTTTGTTGTTAAACTCGTTAAAAACATCAAATAGCGACAAACTTGTCCATCTAGACAAGACCGAGTTTCACCTTCGCTAGACTCGTTAAAACATCAAATAGTGATGGATTCACCTAAAGGGTGAAATTATACAACAAGCATATGTTATCCTCCTCAAGCTTGATAAAAATAAAGAGGTATTGGTTAGCAATGACTGGGGAAAATGGGAAAAAGGGGAAAACCACTTTATGGTAGCAGGTAACTCTTGAACATGACACTTTCACTCCATCACCATGACTATCTGGGTTGGGTTATTAGCTATGGTTATCACACCGTTGGTCTATCATATCATCCATCACTTTGTTTTTGGTCAATGCTACCAATTCATTTCAGTGTCGCCAACATGTTCAAGAGAAGTCATTCAGTCAAAATTCATCCTTTGCAATACCATAAACCTTCATTTTCCGGACCGCCATTCCTGAACCTTGTGTTGTCAGTCAAATTATATCTCTAAAATCACTACACTCATTTTGTGTCATTGATGTGGGATACATCAAGGCCCTCCTGCGATGAGTCACTTCTTGTCGATATCAGCACATTATCCAAGAAGTTGACTTAGAAAAACCCTTCTAGTACCTTGAGGCTTGCATGTATCAATGGCAGGTTTCTCTCTTTCGGTGATAGGCATACATCAATGGACTTTGACCGAAATACTTTGTATGGTGTTCAACATCAAATCATCCATTCACACCATGCAGAATGTACTGCAGTACCTTGAGGATCATTATCATTATCGGTGATTTCTCTCACATTTGTTAACAGCTTACATCATTGGTTGGTAATAAGATGGTGTCTTCCCATGTTCAACTTTAGGACATATATTCACATGGTTAGACTCGTACTTAAGTGAATGATTGAACGAGATAGAAAACCCCAGACCTAGTTTCATCCATCCGGGCTGCGATTTCAGGAGTACTAAATCATCTGCACAATGGCTTTACATTAATGGTCATTCTGATCATGGGTCTATATCTATAAACGACTGTTTATGTACATGTAATGAAATTTTATAAGCTAAGCATGGGTATTCCTTCCCTCGCAATTCATGTAAAATAGAATATCATGATATATGTATTGTAATTGATGCAATTCACCTTCCACTTCGATACCTCCTCATCACATCGTAAAGCATTTCAATTGACATTGGCATTTTTCTGACTTCATGCTTTAGGGGGGAGCTATTACAGATCCATTTGGGCACATCAATCCCATCATCCATATTAGTGTTTTAGGGTTCATCAAACCCTAATTTCAATTGCTACATGCCCTAAACAATTCACCCCTTTGAATTCCTCCTTCCCAAACAATTTCATGGCTTGAAGACATCCAGAAATAACCTCTAAAGGGACCAGTGCAGGTAGGCCCTTGTAAGGGTGCACTACAGAGCAGTTAAGTCCATATCTAGGGTGCTCTGCATAGAACTTAGGCTTCCTTTCACCTGCGTTGGGTGAGATTGAGCGAAATTCACATAGGGTTTGGGGAATATTCTTATCTTTTGGAGTCATCTAGAACGTTCCCTCACTTATCAACTCTTATGAGCTTGAAACTAGATGAGGAATGAGTTAAGGTTCATCCTATCCTCTCATCCCTTCCTCCATGGAACAAATTCTAAGTACGGAAGGCCATTCAATGCCACCATTTATGACAAAACCTCCTGCATCTTCCTATAAATGACCACTCATCTAAGTGATCAGGGCCTTCATTATGTTGAATTGTAAGGAGATAATGTTGCTATGAGATTTGGCTTTGAAGCAAGTATTGTAATGCTACAAGTTTGTCATGCTTTTGATGTGATGTGGATGGGATCCAAGCTAGAGGAATGGCTTTGAATCAAACACCAATGGTTTTAATTCCTTCTTCTATTCAATAAAGTGTTTGAACCTTTCTCCCATATGTTTGTATTGTTTCATAATGCTTATATGTGTGAATTGTATCTGATTCCTTTCACTTATATTCAATAGATCGTGTGCTTTGATCGATTCTTTGTTTTCCATTGTGTTTACAGGTACTTCTCAAGCATATTAAGTACAGGAAGGAGCAACAGGATCGATACAAGGGAGACAAGAGGAAAGCAGAACTAAAAGTAGGTCTTCTCATCTTCTCATCTTATCTATTGCTTATAGGAAAAGACTAAAACACTTTAAATTGTTGTTCTAGATACAGCTACTTATCTAGGGAATTAGAATTTATTCGTAGATACCAAATTCTCCAAAACAGGCATGGGTATGCCTTCCCTCAGAAATTCATGTAAAAATAAAAATAGCATGATGTATGTATTGTAATTGATGCAGGTCACCTTCCACTTTGAAAGCTCCTCATCACATCGTAAAGCATTTCATTCGACATTTGCATTTTTCAACTTCATGCTTTAGGGGGCAGATGTTACAGATCCATTTTGGAACATCACTCCTATCATCCAGATTAGTGTTTTAGGGCTCATCAAACCCTAATTTCAGTTGCTACATGCCCTAAACAAGTCACCCTATTGAATGCCTCCTTCCCAGACAATTTCATGACTTAAAGACATCCTAAAATGACCTATATAGGGACCGACTATTGGCATTATGATGCATGTGTTGTACTTGATGGCAACCCACTTGTAGAAGAACAACTCACTTATATATATCTAGATGAATCTATAGAAGAGATATCAGATGTGACAGAATACATGGGATGCAGGACAGCTCAAAGGAATCAGATGACAGTTCTCAGTATGACAAGTTAGCTTTGCCATCAAGTCCAAAGGGGGAGATTGTTGGCATTATGATACAAGTGTTGTCCTTGATGGCAAGATGATAGATTATAGTGCAGTAGGTCAGTAGCAAAGAATTGATGATCAGACTACAAAAATGAAGAAAGAAGAGTATATATGCAGGTTCACCTTGACCAAGCCACGTATACACGTGGGTTAGACGTTCCAAAGACGCGTATGTGTATACACGCACTTTCATGCGAGGAAAAGTGTGTACATGTGGGAGAACATATTTTTGGTCCATGGTATTTAGTCCTTAGTATTTGAACCTATGGTTTTGGACCATGGTATCTCATCCGAAGTGTTGATCCCAAGTATTGGGTCCATGGTATTGATTTGTTATGGTTTTGGACCGTGGTATGATGAAAGGCATAAGACTATAAAAGGAGAAGAAGATCATTAGGAAAAAGTATTAAAAAAGTATTGAATATCTGATGATGTATGAGATCCAGTATGCAGGTTATGGATTCATGATGCTTTTCTTGATTTGAGCTAAGGAGGAATCTCAGCGATTGATGGAGAACGAGATCTAAGGATTGATTGGGATCATGAGGCTTGGAATGTATTATCATTATGTGATTTAATCATGGATAGTCTAGATCTGAATTATTGACGCATGTTTTATTATATGAATGTTATGATCTGGGTATGACTGATGTCTGGAACAGCTGCAATGTTATGAGTAAATATTTGCAGATCTGTACGCGGGTTGGCTTTGGTAAAAGCACGTATGTATGCCAGTTTGGTTCATCATAGTAGCGTATACATTATGAGATATGATCTGGTGATTGTTGCAGAGTTCTGTTGTCTGTTTTGTGTTCTGGTGATTGTGTTGTTGACAGGGTTTCAGTGATTCAGTATTGGGTGATTCAGAGATTGATGATGCTAGTGTTGATTGGTTGTGTGCTTCAATGATATTGATGGGTCCAGTATGAAAATTAGATGAAACGTGGCCTTTAGATTATGATGTTGTGTTCCATGAGTATCCAGTCTGAAAATTTATGAAACGTGGTACCTGGAGGAAGAAAGAGAAGGTTGTAGCCTTCTGTAGGTCAGCACCTACGTACTAGTACATCAGCTAGTACAAGAGCAAAGGGGGTGGTAGCTCCCTTCCAGTAGCAGCTGGAGAACGAGTAAAGGTTGGAGCATTTCTGTAGGCCGGCACCTACGTACTAGTAAATGGATCGGCTAGTACAAGAGCTAAGGGGGTTGTAGCTCCCTTCCAGGAGGGTCTGGAGAATGAGAGAAGGTTGTAGCCTTCTGCAGGTAGAAGCCTGTGTACTGGTATAAGACTGCACCAGTACAGAAATATTGTAAAATGAAGTTTCTTGTTAAAAGAAGATAGAGACGACTTGCAACAGGTGGTTTTCACCCACATTGGGTTTCCACCTTATATCATGGTGTTCATGTGTGCTTCTTGTGTGTGATGATCTGTTCTGTTTTACTACACCTGCTTACTATTCATATGGTTAATGAAGTTTTGATGCACTAACTAAAGATCAACATTTAATGGATTAACTTAATCACGAGTATTCTGGATATACGCTAGTTGCATTAGACACATTTGCATATACACGTGGGTTCCATTAACTAAAGTAGCGTATATGTATCTAAAGTATGGAAATGAAAAAAAATTATTGATTTGATAATATTGATTCACCCCCCCCCCCTTCTCAATATTATTTCCAACACCAACGCAGGTAGGCCCATGTAAGGATGCGCTGGAAAGCAGTTGAGTTCATGCCAAGGTGCTCTGCAGAGCACTTAGACCCTCTTTCACCTGTGTTGGGTGAGATTGAGCGAAATTCACATAGGGTTTGGGGAATATTCTTATATTTTGGAGTCATCTAGAAGTTTCCCTCACTTATCAATTCCTATGAGCTCGAAAATGGATGAGGAATGAGTTAAGATACATCCTATCCCCTCGTCCCTTCCTCCATGGAACTAATTCTAAGTATGGAAGGCCATTCAATACCCCCATTTATGACATAACCTCCTTCATGCTCCTATAAATTGAACACTCATCTAAGTGATTAGGGGGTGGACTATGTTGAATTGGAAGGAGATAATGTTTCTATGAGAATTGGCTTTGAGACAAGTATTGTTATGCTACAAGTTTGTCATGATTTTGATGTGATGTGGATGGGATCCAAGCTGGAGGAGTGACTTCGAATCAGACATGATGGTTGTAATTCCTTCTTCAATTCAATAAAGTATTTGAACCCTTTTCCCATATGTTTGTATTGATACATGATGATTATATGTGTGAATGAATCTTATTCCATTTACTTGTATTCAATAGATCTTTGTTTTGATCGGTTCTTTGTCTTCTATTGATGTTTACAGGTACTTCTCAAGCGTGTTAAGTACAGGAAGGAGCGACAAGATCGATACAAGGGAGACAAGAGGAAAGCGAAACTACACGTAGGTCTTCTCATATTCTTTGTCTTAACTATTTTTCTTATAGGAAAATGCTAAAGTTCTTTAAATTGTTGTTCTAGATATGGCTACTTATCTAGGGAAGTAGTATTTATCCGTAGATACCAAATTCTCCAAAACAAGAAGGAAACACATATCTGTGTTATATATGTGTACTAAAAATTCTACTACAACCATCGTCAAAGTTTTTCAATATAGTAAAATAACCTCCCTTATTTTCTTTATGCAACATATCTCCATAAATATAATGTAGTTTAAAATATGGTGTACAATAGCTATGATAATAAGGATTAAGGGTGACAATCCTTCTCAAATAGGAAAATGAGAAGAATATAACCAAAATGATAAAATAGGGAATTTGAAGGTTTATTCTAGAATTGCATACTTATTGGTTTATTAATGAGTTCACATGTTTTTTCTAAAGGTTTATTTTAAAATCGATATAAATCATGTAGTGATAAATCTATGATGACTTTAACAATGAAAAAATTGTGTATTAATATGCAAGATTCTCGACATGAGAGGTAAATTCATGTTTACTATATTTAAATTACAGTTTTTGCAACATTATGTAAACTAAAAGTAGGTCTTATGCATGTATAAAATGTTGATTACATCTTTTTATGGACCATATTTAAGAGAAATAAATGGGCTTACGTGGATGCATGAGATGTTTTATTTTTTTCTTCACGAACAATAGAAGAGTTTTGACATTTCTTTTCATCGTTAATTATAAATAAAAGTTGAATTAATATATATTTTATGGCTAAGAATTAAATGATAAATAATGTGATGGTGATTAAGAGGCATTTGTTTGACTTTCTAATAGACTTGGTGATGCATTTTTGTTTCCTATTTAGATTATGAAAAATAAATATCTATTTTTATGTATTTATAAGTAAATTATTTAAAGTATACATGTATTTATCATTGTAAACATGATGTAATATTAGCTATGAGAAACGTGAAAACATGAATTTTAGTGGACTATCTCATGATAAGTATGTGCAAAAATTAATATTTCTTGAGTTGTTCATTAAGAAATAATGAAATATATTATTTGTCAAAATGTTAATTCTAATATAGTATTATTTTTGTATTATTTAACTCATATTTATTATTATAAAGGGATAATAAACCACAATAGAAAATAAGTAACCAAAATAGCACCAAAATGTTATATCTTTCTTATTAGAAAAAGTTCACTTGCTTCTTTAAGGGATAACTTCGAATAGAGAAAATCCCCATGAGCTACAAGTAACTCCATCTTTAGAGAGAAATTTCTAATTTAAATTGGCAAGAGCTGCTATAAATATCAAATATAAATTGCTTGAAACACTCATAACTTTAGTGATAAATTAAATTGTATTAAAATATAATTTTTTAAGTTATTTCAAATCTAAATTAACTATGAAAAATTCCAACTTAAGATTTTTAAATTTAAAAATAGTTTGAATTTTATAAACCAATATAGATCCATCTTAACAATGGATCTACCAAGAGCTGAGAGGGATCGAATCTCATTATATGAAAATATATTTTTAGAATGAAAAACTTGAAAAAAGATGTGCATGTCAAAAGATTTAATCTCTTTTAGTGATTCATAAATATGTTACTAGTGGTTTTCTATCTCTATATATAGATCAACCATAGTGTAATTTTTCATTATTTAAATGGTATTTTTGAATAATTTATTATTATTAATATTTTGTATTAAAAAATGAGTGAGTTACACATTTTCGTCTTATTAAGAACTAGCTAAATTATTTTACCTTCAATTATTTTTTCCTTGTGAGTATTGAAATATTTTAATAATTAAGTTAGAATGAATACGAATGAACTATCTAAGCAATAGAAAAGTGTTTATGGTAATTTTACAAACATAGTTTCAACTATGCTAAACTTTGTAATTTATAAAAATATCTTTGCATTTTTTTTAAAGTAAGTTGTTTTGCATGTAATTTCATATATATAATTTTGATATAACTTCGCCAACACATAATCTATAATAAATATTATTTCAAACAAATAAACATCATGATCATCATCATCTAACAAACATAAATATCATCTAAAATACACATTCAAATAAACTAACATCATTTAATTATATACACATCTAACACATATAAATGTCATTACCTATCACACAAATCTAATAATCTAATAGGGCATCATCATCGTGATCACATCTAACAAAACAAAAGCATCGTAATATAACATCATCACCACACACATCCTCAAATATACATCTCACGTCAAATAATTGCTATCACATACACATCTATTTGCAAGAACATTAAATAAACATATCTAACGTGACCTATCAACATGAACCAAAAAAATGCACCATATATATATATCTATATATATATATATATATATATATATATAAGCCAAATAATTGTAATAAAATATTTGATACAACAAGCATAGTAGTGGCAGCCTGATCTATAGTAGAAGACGTCGGTTTGTCAAGTAGTGCCTCATGAGTCAAACTATGAGGTGTTGGACGAGAAGGTAGCTGGTCTGGTCTCTCAGGAGAAACATTAGGCACTGCCACCAGTACTGGGTGATCATCATGATGTGAATGATAAGGAGGTGGAATACTACTAGAAGGATCACCGACACCTTGACCATGATCTGACGGGGTAGTACTACCAAAAGAATCACCACCCTCATCATCATGATCTGATGGCATAGCATTGGGTGAAGACTCATGTGACATATCTATTGCACCATGCCCATCCTCCTCACTGCCAGTAGCCTGGTAGCTCTAATTATATGATGCATAAGAGTCAACATATCACGTGGATAGTCCTTGAAGAGCTTCAGGAGCCTAAGATTTGCCCTTATGTCTCGATCCTTCACAAGGAAGACTCCCTCCTCAACCAAAATCCTAGACAGTCAGTCGCAGTAATCCATCTTGAATTGGACACTAACCCTACATGCCTGAATTCCCATGCCCCTCTGCATCTGAGGATGTGCCTCACCCTTCTGGGCCTCACCCATCTCTTCATATCCCTTCGATGGGAGAGAAGGCATGTCCCCAAAAAAACTATCGATGTCTACCAAATATATAGCGCACAATAATAATTAGACAATTCCATTAATCAAGCAATTCGTATTTTTCCACCAAACATCTAAAATTTTTTAGATGCACTAAATGAGGCCCAACATATCTCTGAGAGTACATAAGTTGCTTCTCTATTGCAACACCATGGAACACATCAAGGAACTGGGGAAAATCCTCCCCTCTTGGACAGGCTAGTGATAAAATACATGTCCTCCTCAAAGGGCCTATACCATGTGCTAGGACCAACACGGAAAGACTATTGGTGGACATTCCACCAATGGATTGATTTTCCAACAAGCCAGAGTGTGCCTTTAGGGATGTAACCTTCTCATAGTACTTAATGAGGCCCACATTCCTCAAGAGCACTCATATCGTTGCACTAATAGGTCGAGGGTATATATCCCTCTCCCTCCCTCGTGGCTCCTATGGTCATACCACATTGTACTGGTCCACTATTTAAATCCCCTGCTCCTACTACTGATCCCTTTGTTGACGTCTATGCTTTGTGATTGACATATAAAATACATCAACCTCATACATAAAACATAATTTTTTTTATTAAATGAAAAATGTATTTAGAAATAAAGAGATATAACTTTCAATTAAAAAATGAAATCATCCTTGGCATGCCCAAAAAGAAGTAATGCACCGAGAACGGTGTGCCATAAAACAAAAAAGCACTAGGAACAGTGCATACATACATATGACACACTGACTTTGGTTCGTATACATACAAACACATTGGTTATTTTTTATTTTCAACACCGTGTGTCCAGACAATTTTACGTGTCGGAGCATATGATAACCTTTTCACACCGAAATGAAACTTTTAGGTTATCAAATGCATCGAGCTATATTTTTTTAATATTATGTGGGAGGTGTGTTTAGTAAATATAAACGGACTGGGAGTAACTTAAAACTATATGCACATACATACAAATTATAGTTTTTCGCAATGCGTTGTAATTTACCAAACGCATCGTAAACACTACAGTGCATTAAGTTCACGCACCTGAATGTTAGGTCCCTATAATACTAGTGATTCCCCCATTACTTGTCATTGTAGCCTTATTGTTACTTTTCTACCCCTATTGTCCCCATATTGTTATTATTGTGCCCCATAGAATCCCACTATTGTTATTGTTGTACCCTTATATTATTATTGTTATGTTGGCTTTGATTATATTGTGACCCCTTAGGTTCTTATATATAGAAATGAGGTTTTGTCATTTGTATTATCCAAGAATTATTCATTTGTGTAATGTAAAAGAGGTTTCCCCCTAGAAGAGGGTGATTTTGAAGTCGTTGATCTATCTTTTCTTCTATTTTGTGCGCTGGTTGCATAACATTTGGTATCAGAGCTTTGGATTCTAGGGTTTCGCTGCTCCAAACAGGTCATCATGGAATTTTCTCTATTAATTTGTTTCTACGATGTTTCAGAAGCTGAAACTCAAACCCATTTGATTTGAAATCTTAATGAACCTCGTTTCTGAATTTTAGATCCTTTCTCACTATAGTTTCGAAGCTATGATCCAAGGAAGTTGCGGTTTTTGTAGGATCCCGAATTACATCCCAAACCAGTGACTTTGGGAAAATCATCATAACTTTCTCTCTGAGCTTCGGATTTCAATTTCGTACGAATTTTCAAAAAGAGGACGGATGGTAGTTTGTTTTGTATCATTTTTAGGTCTTAAAGTCGAAACAATGACACGTGGCAGGTCGTACAACTCGGCTCTACTAAACCAGTCTATTATAGGGTCATCGCGGGAGATGTGGCATAACTCTTTCTTAAAGAATCCAATGTTGATCATACTGGTGGGGTTAGAAAGGACTCCAAGAGCTACCACGGGTTGAAACTTTAGATCTTTGAGATCTTAAATTACAAAGATATAATAGATACAATATCGAGCTCCTACAAAGCGAAAAAAGGTGTGTAGTTGTTTTTTTAAATTTGCATAAGTTGGGTTTGAAAAATTAGTTTGAAGTGATTCAAAGGGCATAGTGAGGCATAATTATCATTTATTGATGCCCCAAAGAAATAAAATGGAAATAAAATCTCTACCATGACTCATGAAGAAGAGGAATAAATGCAACATGATATATCAAAATTACGAGACCAAGTGCAACAATTTTCACTCTCACAAAAAGTAACAGAAGCTAAGATGGATGGTTTAAAGAAAGGCATGGAAGCTAATATGAATGGTGTGGAAGCTAAGATGGATGGCATGGAAGCTAAGATGAATGGTGTGGAAGCTAAGATTGATGGCGTGGAAGTTTGATGGCAAGGATCCCGTAACATGGATACTATAGATGGAGCAATACTTTGATCTCCATAATGTGAAAAACACACAAAAGGTACGCATTGCAACTTTATATTTGGAACAATATTAGTTTGTATAATATTGATGGATTTTCTCTCGTAAACAAATTTTCACTTGGGAAAATTTTACAGAAGAAATGATAGCACATTATGAGGATACAAAAAGAAACACTTTTTTTAGCCAATTGATAAATCTCAAACAAAAGGGTTCAATGATGGATCATATTGAGGACTTCCAAAGAGCGAATATAAGGGTAAAAAATATTCCAGATGAGCATAGGATTGTTGTGTTCATAGGTACTTTAAAGGATAACATCTAACATGAGGTTTGCCTTTGGGAACCTGACTCATTGGAGAAGGCATTCAAGTTGGCAAGAAAAATTGAAAGCAAAATTATGGCAACAAGGAAGCCTACCACTCACAACCATAAATATGGAAGTGTTGTTTCCCCTAGCCTTCCACAACCTACAAGGTTGACACCAAAACAATTGGAAGAAAAAAGAGAAAAAGGGCTTTGTTACAGCTGTGATAGAAAATACACTAAAGGTCATAAGTGCGCTGAGAAGAAATTATTTTACATAGACTGTGAAGAGGAGGAAGAAAAAGAATAAGAAGTGTCAAAAGAAGAGGATATACACTAGGAACAAACCCTAGATAAAGAATAAATGAATCCGACCATATCTTATAATTCATTGGCCAGAATTACCACTCCACAAACTCTCAAGATAGAAGGACATATCAAGAAGAAAAAGGTAATAGTGTTGATTGATTCAGGCAGTACCCATAATTTTATTCATTATAAGATAGCCAAGGAATTGAATTACTTCCTATATCTAGCACCAGAGTGTCAAGTGATGGTTGCAGATGGAGGAGCCATAAATTTCTCTAGAAAGTTCCATAATATCAAGCTATCCATGGGAGAATATGTATTGAATAGTTGAATGCTTTCCATTCCAATCGGTGGTGCTGATGTTGTACTAGGAGTCTAATGGCTACAATCTTTGGGTATGATAGCTTTTAATTTTCAAGAACTTTTCTTGAAAAAAAAATTCAGAAGGAAAGGAAGTTAAATCAAGGGGTATCGCAAGGAAACCAAGAAATATAATCAGCTATAACGACATGATAAATCTTATAAAGAAAGAAAAATGAGGTGTAATTGCATAATTATGTTCGCTAGAGGTTCCCACATCGAAATCATCTATTTCTCAAGATCTCCAAAAAATATTGGACAATCATTCCAAGGTATTTGAGACTCCCAAAAGCCTCCCACCTATTCGTGATCATGGTCATGCCATTCATTTGATTCCAAGAAGTGTTCCTCCAAACATCATGCATTATGGATATCCCTATGCCCAAAAGTATGAAATTGAATGTATGGTTGCAGAAATGCTAGAGGTTGGTATAATTCAACTTAGCCAAAGTTATTTCTTTGCTCCAGTAGTATTGGTGCACAAGAAGGATGGATCATGGTGCATGTGTCTGGATTATAGGGAGATCAACAAGTTCACTATTAAAGATAGATTTCCCATTCTTGTCATTGATGAATGATTGGATGAATTGCATGGATCAATTTACTTCACTAATTTGGATCTTCGTTCAGGATATCAACAAATCAAAATGAAGACTAAAGACAGTTTGAAAACAGCATTTAGAACTCATGAGGGTCATTATGAATTTTTGGTCATGCCTTTTGGCCTTACCAATGCACCTTCTACATTTCAAGGTTTGATGAATTCCATTTTCAAACCCTTCCTTAGAAAATTTGTGTTAGTATTTTTTGATGATATACTAATCTACAACAAGTCTTGGAAGGATCATGTTCAACATGTTGATAGGGTGCTCAAACTATTGGAGGAGAAACAATTATATGCAAAAAGCTCCAAATGTCTATTTGGAGTACAAGAGGTGGAATATCTTGGTCATATTGTATCTCATAAAGGTGTTAAGGTATACCCCAGAAAAATTAAAGCCATTACGGAATGGAAAATCCCCACATCCATAAATCATCTACGAGTATTTCTCGAGTTGACAGGGTATTATCACAATTTTTTTAAGAACTATAGGAGAATAGCAGTACCTCTAACAACATTATTGAAGAAAGATGCATTTTCATGGACTCCATAAGCAACGAAGGCCTTTGAACATATTAAATAGGCAATGTGCCAAGCACCAGTCTTAGCTACGTCAGACTTCACAAAAACCTTTATTGTGGAATGTGATGCCTCAGGAAATGGAATTAGCATTGTTTTAATGCAAGAAGAAAGACCCATTTCTTTTGAAAGTCGTCCAAAAAAAGGAAAGTATTTACACAAAGCTATTTATGAGATGGAAATGTTGGAAATACTACATGCACTTAAGAAATGGCAACCCTACCTAATGGGAAGACACTTCAACGTAAAAACAGATCATGATAGTCTTAAATAATTTTTAGAACAAATATTATCTTCAGAAGAGAAGAAAAAATGGGTCACAAAGATGTTGGGTTATGACTTTGAAATCATCTACAGAAAAGGGAAGCAAAATGTTGTAGATGCACTCTCAAGAAAGGATGAGGATGTGGAAGCATTGCTTTGCGCCATTTCTAGTATCCAACTAGATTGGATAAACGAAGCAAGGGATGAATGGAAGAATGGTCAAGAAGTGTGGGCACTCATTCAAAAGATACAACAATATCCCAGTACATCTTATACATTTAGCTAGAAAAATTATTCATTGTGGTACAAAGATCGCTTATACCTCTGTAAGAATTCCAAACTCAAAAAAAAGATTCTTCTGGAATTCCACACGTCTCCCTTAGGAGGGCACTCAGGATTTTTAAAAACTTACCACATGGTTAAGAAGGAATTTTTTTGGGATGGCCTTAAATCTAATAATCAAAAGTTCATGGCAAAATGTTTAATTTTCCAACAGAATAGAGTTGAAACAATTAAGACCCCAAGTCTATTACAACCTTTATCCATTCCAAGTCAATGTTGGGAGGAGGTTTCAGTGGATTTTATCACAGGTTTACCCAATTCCGAAGGAAAGAGTGTCATCACGGTGGTAGTTGATAGACTTACCAAGTATGTACACTTTTGTGCATTATCTCATCCATTTAAAGCAATTACATTTGCTACTACATTTATGGAAACAATTCAAAAGCTACATGGAAACCCAAAGATTATTGTAAGTGATAGAGATCCCATTTTCACTGGAAATTTTTGGACAAAATTATTTTCTTGTCTGGGCACTCAGTTAACTCATAGTTCATCTTATCATCCTCAATCTAACTAGCAAACTGAGATAGTAAACAAATGTTTAGAAGGATATATTCGTTGCTTTTTATCTTATAAATAGACACAATGGGTCAAGTGGTTGCCTCTAGTTGAATGGTGGTATAACACTTCCTTCCATACTGCAACAAAAATGACCCCATTAATGGCACTTTATGGATATCGTCCACAGACCATCACATCATATTTAAGAGAAAATTCTAAGGTTCAAGTAGCGGAAGGTCACATCGAGCATCAACAACACGTTCTCCAACTCTTAAAGGATAACCTCACTTTGGCGCAGAATAGAATGAAACAATAGGAAAATCAACATCATAGTGAAAGAAGTTTTAATGTAGGTGACTGGTTATTTCTACGGATACAACCATATAAACAAATGTCCCTCAAGCAAGCTAAGAAGGATAATAAATTATCACCAAAATATTATGGTCCGTACAAGGTTTTGCAAAAGATCGGTACTATGGCATACAAATTGGAGCTTCCTGTAGTTTCATGAGTGCACCCATTTTTTCCATGTTTCATGCTCAAAGAAGGTTATAGATGACAAGCTCTCAGTTCAAAAAATATTGCCAAAACTTAACAAGGAAGGAAAAATCATATTGGAACTTGAAGTAGTCACATAAACAAGAACTCGATAGCTACGAAATTGATCAATTTCAGAGTATCTGATCAAGTTGAAGAACTTTCCTGTTGAAGATTCCATATGGGAGGATGAGAAATTTATACGAAAGCATCTAGAACTACTCAAGCGTTGAGGACAACACTTTTTTGAAGGAGAGGGGCATGTTAGGTCCCTATAATACTAGTGATTCCCCCATTACTATTGTCATTGTAGCCTTTATTTTTATTGTTGTGCCCCTATTGTCCCCATATTGTTATTATTGTGCCCCATAGAAGCCCACTATTGTTATTGTTGTGCCCTTATATTATTATTGTTATGTTGGATTTGACTATATTGTGACCCCTTAGACTCCTCTATATAGAAAGGAGGTTTTGTAATTTGTATCATCCAAGAGTTATTCATTTGTGTAATGTAAAGGAGGTTTCCCCCTCGAAGAGGCTGATTTTGAAGTCGTTGATCTATCTTTTCTTCTATTTTGTGAGTTGATTGCATAACATGAAATGTGGTGCATCTTGTAAATTTACAGGGTGCACCGTGACCGGTGTGAACCGAACCTGTCGAATGCACCACGCAAGAAAAAAAAATTCAAAATCAGTGGATTGTTGGACCTAATTTGCAATTCTAATTCGCTAAAAAATTAAATTAGAGAGAAACATAGACATTACCTGAACATTTTCTCATCAAGGAGGCATAGTTGACACATAAATGAGAAAAACAATTTTCACCATTGTTTGAGAAAAATAGAAATCCATAGACTGAGCATGGGACGGAAGGATGGTGATCAAGAGAAGCACTAATAGTAGGGTGGTTGAGTGAAGCAAGAGTGGCATCGGTGCTTCAGAGCTCTACAACACTGCAAATGGTAGAAATGAAATTTACCACTAGTAGGTTTTTTTTAACCCTATTTCGGTGAATTTTTGCAAACGCACTAGTGTGTACTATTTCCAAGCACACCACTTTTTTTTAATTTAAAAACCCCATAGCAGTGCTTTTGGTATGTACACACCAGGGCGTTTAAATACATGAACCTCACTAGTGTGTCATGGGCATATAGCACCGAAATGGTGAAAATCATTTCAAGACCGATGTTTTTTTAAATTTAACCTTTGTCTAGTGATATCAAGTAGGATAACCATTGTTGCCTTGTTAGTTATGCATCGAGGCCTTTTAATACATGAACAACATCAGTGGTTCATTGGAATATAGCACCGAAATGGTGAAAAAAGAATTATGACCAACATTTTTTTTAATTTAACCTTTGTCCGATGTTATCGAGCAGTGTACACACCGATGCGTCATATATAGGTGGCATGTCGTTGCTTTTATTTGTATAAAAAATAACTGTTCAATGGTGCATCACTCTCTATTAAGAACTGGGGCTTTTAGTGTCTTATATTGTGTACACATTAGGGTGTTAGTGTACTAGTTTAGCACCAGGTCATCATCAGAGTATAGCATTAGAATGGGAAAAATGAATTTTACGACCGAATTTTTTTTAAATTTAACCCTTTTTTGGTGCTATCTAGTCATATACGCATCAGTGTGCTTTATGTACTTAGCACACCATTATTTTTTAATTATAAAAAACAAATCTGCTACAGTGAACCATGTGCTATTAGGAACCAATGTGTATATGTATAGTAACACAACGGTGCGTTAGTTTATTATAGACGCATCGTTAAAACCCATATGCTAAACATTTTCCTGCCCAACTCTGCTAGTGACCTACGCTACAAATGTATTTCTTGGCTATTTTTATAGGGCTTCCGCAAAAACCTCCGCTAGAGGGTCTTTTCCTTGTAGTGTGGCAAGCTTGGTACCTTGGTCGGTGGTTGTTGGTACTTGGTGTGTACCAATTTTTGGGTGTGCTAATGCCCTTAGAGAAAAAGCCCCAACTTGGCGATGACGTGTTGTTGAAATAAATGAACAACATGGTCTATGGTTGGGTGGAACATTGAAGGCCTTCAACTAGATTCATGCAATTAAAAGATAAGTATTTTAATTTTATACATATAATTGTTTTTCCATTGTAAATTGTTGGAAATAATACTGAGAGGGGGATGAATCAGTATTATCAAATTCTTTTCAATATATCTTCCCTATTTATACTTTGAATAATTCTTCAAATATTGATCATTACTTTGTATGTCAGTATCATAAAATAATGAGCAGGAATAAGAAAAGCAAATAGTCACACAAAAGAACACCAAATATAAGGTGGAAACCCAATGTGGGTGAAAACCACCTGCTGCAATATGTCTCTATCTTCTTTTAATAAGAAACTCTTTTTACAATGATTTTGTACTGGTGCAGTCCTTTACCAGTACGCAGGCTACAACCTGCAGAGAGCTACAACTCTCTCTCTCATTTTCCAGTCTCTCCTGGAAGGGAGCTACAACCCCCTACTTCTTTTCTTTCAAGGACCACTTTTCATTAATTTTCAGACTGGGTCCAAGAACATCAAAAACCCATCAACTACACTTTTATCATCAATCTCTGATTTATCCAATACTGAATCAATGCTTTCACCAAAGCCAACCCGCATACAGATCTGCAAATATTTCCTTATAACTTTGCAGTTGTTCCATACATCAGACATACCCAGATCATAACATGTGTACAATAAAACATGCATCAATAATTCAGATCTATAAATTCATTCTTTCAAATATTTAGATATTAGTTAACCCAGATTATTAGATTTATAGATCAAGCGTGTGCCACATATCATAGATCAAAATCATATAGAGATACCACTATTCCAGCCTTAAGATTTTGACCCATCAATAGAACTTATCCTTCTCCTTATGCTCAGGTTCCTTCTTCATTCAGATCCAGATCTGCACCATAACCCAATCTAGCACTTTATCAGATATTCAATGATTCAGAAGATGCTTTGCCAAATGATCTCCTTCCTCTTTTATAGCCTTAGTCCTTTCTCAATACCACGGTCCAAAACCATAGGATCAAAAAACTGTTGGATTAATACCATGAACCAACCATGAAAGTGTGTGAGATCAACACTTTTGGATGCAATACCACGGACCAAAACCATAGGATCAAAAACTGTCGAACTAATACCATGAACCAACCATGAAAGTGCATGAGATCAACACTTTTGGATGCAATACCACGGACCAAAACCATAGGATCAAAAACTGTCAGACTAATACCATGAACCAACCATGGAAGTGTGTGAACTTTTATCTTGCATGAAGGGAACTTTTCTCTGCATGAAAGTGCGTAAACTTTTCTCTACATGAAATAAATGTTTCTCTGCATAAAAGTGCGTGAACATTTCTCTACATGAAATAAACTCCTCTGCATAAAAGTGCGTGAACTTTTCTCTACATGAAATAAACTTTTCTCTGCATAAAAGTGCGTGAACTTTTCTCTACCTGGAATAAACTTTTCTCTGCATAAAAGTGTGTGAACTTTTATCTACATGGAATAAAATTTTCTCTGCATAAAAGTGCGTGAACTTTCTCTACATGGAATAAACTTTTCTCTGCATAAAAGTGCGTGAACTTTTCTCTACATGAAGGAAACTTTGTTGCACTATAATTTATCAAATAAATTTGCTGCACTATAATTTATCATTTGTGTGATTTGCCATCAAGGACAACACTTGTCTCATAATGCCAACAATATCCCCCTTTGGACTTGTCATACTGATAATTGTCATCTGATATCTCTTCCGTAGATTCATCTAGATATATATAAGTGAGTTGATCTTCTATGAGTTGTTTGCCATCAAGTACAACACATGCATCATAATGCCAACAATCTCCCCCTTTGGACTTGATGGCAACAATACCAAATCACTCTCCCCCTTTGACATCAAGGGCAAAGGGCGAACCAAGATATTCTCTTTCCTAGAAAAGCATTCTGTTGTTCATACTCCCCCTGAGTACCTGTTGAAATCTCTGAATGAGCTCCCCCTTTGTATATGCCAAGGTGTACCAATCTATTCATGCTACATGTTGAAAGCTCTGCTCTTTCTGAATTGTGTTGTTCATGCTCCCCCTGACTGTAGGAAAGATCTACAAAAGATGTTCTTCAAGAAGAACCAAGACTTATACATCATGAAAGAGATAGAGACGTATTGCAGCAATATTCAGACCAGCATCCATGATCTCCTTCTGTACTTCCTCCATAATGCCAACAATGCATGATATGCTCCCCCTGAACCTGTGCCATTCGATCTTCGACCAATGTACGCATGAACCTTGCGTACAACCAACAATCAGAAGAGATTCAACAACAAGATGATACATCAACAACCCCCAGCTTTTTCCTGAGGTATTCAAAGGTCTCCCTAGGCAATGGTTTGGTGAGTATACTCCAACTTGACCTTTTGTTCAAGCACTTGTTCCCGGAGAAAGTGATACTTGATTGGTATGTGCTTGGTTTTTGAGTGCATGACTGGGTTCTTTGAAATGCTGATTGCACTTGTATTATCACATAAGATGGAGATAGGTGGTGTACAAGTGATTTGAAAATCCTGCAGGGTCTGCATCATCCAAAGGAGTTGAGTGCAGCAAGATGCAGCAGCAACATATTCTGCTTCAACTATAGACAAGGCAATCGAACTCTGTTTCTTGCTTAACCAAGATACTAATCTGGAACCCATAAAGAATGCACCACCACTTGTGCTCTTCCTGTCATCCACACTTCCGACCCAATCGGCATCAGTATAAGCATGAAGTGTGAGATATGTATCTCTAGGATACCATAACCCATAATTTTGAGTCCCTTGAAGATATTTGAAGATTCTCTTTACTGCCTGAAGATGAGTTTCCTTTGGATTTGCCTGAAATCTTCCAACTATTCCCACTGCATGCATGATGTCTGGTCGGGTACCTGTCAAATAAAGTAGACTTCCAATCATAGATCTGTAGGTTGGTTGATGTACTGCTGCTGATTCATCATTTGCACTGAGGCTACATCCTGTGACCATGGGTGTACATATTGGTTTTTCATCTTCCATGCCATATTTCTTCAAAATCTGCTTGAGATACTTGGTTTGAGACAAGGAGATCCCTCCTTCCTTTTGTTGGATTTGCAGGCCAAGAAAATATGTCAATTCTCCAAGCAAGGACATTTCGAATTCTTTCTGCATCACCAAGGTAAAGCTTTGACTCATAGATTATTCATTGCTGCCAAAGATAATGTCATCTACATACACAACAAGTATTAGCAATTTGTCATTTTCAATTTTTATATAAAGATTGCTATCTGCTGATCCTTTTGAAAAACCTTGTTGATGAAGATATTTGTCCAAATGATAATACCAAGCCCTTGGAGCTTGTTTAAGACCATAGAGAGCCTTTTTCAGTCTGCATACAAGATTTGGATCATTTCCAAGAATGAACCCATCTGGCTGCTCAATGTATACTTCTTCTTCTAAGTCTCCATTCAGAAAGGCTGATTTCACGTCCATTTGAAATACTTTGAACTTTTGAAAGCTTGAGAGAGAAAGGAACATTCGGATGGCCTCAAGTCTTGCAACAGGAGCAAAAGTTTCCTCAAAATCTATTCCTTCTTGCTGCGCATACCCTTTACAAACAAGTCTTGCCTTGTTTCTAATTACTTCCCCATTTTCATTCAACTTATTTTTGAAGACCCATTTTGTCCCTATAACATTCTTATCCTTTGGTCTAGGAACCAACTCCCAAGTGTTGTTCTTTTCGATCTGCTCAAGTTCTTCATCCATTGCTTTGACCCAACATTCATCTTTGCATGCCTCTTTTACATTGTGTGGTTTAGTGGAGGAGAGTAATGCCAAATAGCTTGAAGCTTCTGCAATTGTTCTTCTTGTTTGTACACCTGCTTCTTTCTGCCCCAAAATCTGAGATTCTGGATGATTCTTCTGAACGTACCGGGATGGATTCTTCTCTTCTATTCTTATCTGTTCCTCTGGTGCTCCTTGAGGTTCTTCTTCTTCATCATTCTGTCTTTGAGGGTAGTCTTCATCTTTTTCGATATTTTCATGATTTACTTGCCTAGGAATGTATCCCTTTTCATCAACCACCACATCAATGCTGTCAACAATTCTTCCAAGTCTTTTATTGTAGCACTTATATGCTTTGCTGTGTTGAGAATAACCAAGAAGAATGCCTTCATCTGCTCTAGGTTCAAGTTTGCCAAGTTGCTCATCAGTATTCTTAATATAGCATTTGCTCCCAAAGATTTTGAAGTGCTTTACCAAAGGAGTCTCACCATACCAGAGCTCATGAGGAGTTTGAGTGATGTTCACTCGGACATTTGTTTTGTTGAGAATAACAACCGCAGCATATGCGGCTTCACCCCAGAAAGTTGCGGGAGTTCCAGACTCATCTAGCATAGCACGAGCCATTTGTTGGACTGTTATGTTCATCCTTTCCACCACTCCATTTTGCTGAGGAGTTCTAGCTGTAGAGAATTCTCTTCTTATCCCATGTTCTTCACAGAAATCGAAAAATTCATTTGAGGTAAACTCCCCACCTCTGTCAGACCTGAGGCACTTAATTTTGTAACCTGATTCATTTTCAACCAAGGCTTTGAAGGATTTGAATTTCTCGAATGCTTCGTCTTTGTGCTTCATAAGTCCTAACCAAACAAACCTGGAGAAATCGTCAATGAATAATATCAAGTATTCTTCTCCTTGAGGTGTCCTTTTCCTAAATGGACCACATACATCTGTATGGACTAGCTCAAGAGGCATGCTAGCTGATCCTTCCTTCTCTGGAAAGTTAGTTCTGGTTTGCTTTCCAAACTGACATGATTTGCATATGGTGTTGTCTGGAATTTTGATATCTGGAAGACCACGAACTGCCTGATATTTGCATGCTTTCCTTATTTGTGAAAAGCTTAGATGTCCCAACCTCCGGTCCCATAACCAGTGTTCATCATCCTTGCTCAAATAGCATTGTTGTTGTCCTTCTTCAAATATGTATAGATTATTTGAAGTTCTTCTACCTTTGATCACTGTTTGCCCTGTATCAAGATCATGAACACGACATCCGTTTGATCTAAATATCACCTCGGTTCCTTGATCACACATCTGGCTGACACTTAGAAGATTTTGCTTCAATCCATCAACATACAAAACATTTCCAGCTTTGACCTTTTCTTTTAACTGAGCAGTGCCTTTTCCTTTTATAGCTGCAGGAGTATCATTTCCAAAAGAAACTTTCTTTCCCTTTTCTAAAGCAAAATATGATTCAAGTTTTTCTTTATCACCTGTCATATGTTTCGAACATCCATTGTCAATGTACCATAGATTTTCTTGTCCTTCTGCATAAAATGCTATCCCACATCTTTCTGTTTGTGGTTCCTTTATTCTCCATGTTCTGGTGCTTGAGGCTTGTTCCTTTGTCTGTTGAAACCTGCTCCTGCATTCAGAATCTTCATGACCAAAGTTATTGCAAATAGAACATTCAACTTCATTTTCAAGAGCCGAAAAGTTGTTATAGGTCTTTTTTGTAATCCCGATCATACTTCTTTGTTTTTGAGCTTCTCTAGTCATGATTGTTTTATATGCAACACATTGAGCTACTTTCTGACCGAAGTTATGGCAAGAGAAACATTTCCCATTGAAGAAACTTCTGCAATTATCAAATCTACCGGCCAAATGATTGTAATTTCTATTGTCATCCATTCTTGAAGCAAATTGAGAAGATTTTACCTGTGGCTGGTTGTAGCTTTTGTTCATCCTTAAGACAGATTGCCCCTGGTCTACCTGATAGTCTTTGTTCGTTCTTGATGTAATTCGTCCCTGCTTTACCTAGTGATCTCCATTGTGCTTTTGCTCATTCCTTCTTGCTGCATCAAGATAACTCTTTGAGGTGGATGCTTGAGATGTTTCTCCATTATACCCCAGACCTGTCTTTTTTAGCAGAGAACGCTGTACATTGATGATCTCATCCAGAGTTTCAGATCCTTTGACAAACTTAAGATTAATAGCCTTTGTTTTCTCAATTTCTTTTCTAAGGTCAACAATTTCACCTTCTAACTTTTCAAGATATTTTTCTTTTTCATCAATTTGAAATTGTAGAGTATCAATGATCATATTCTTTTCTTCTATACATGTCTTAAGTCTAGAAATCTCTTCATAAAAACTATCCACATCTATAGCATCCATGTAATCATCATCTTCAAATGCCATTAAAAGTTTATAGTCATTACCTCGTTCATCTTCATCACTATTTGATAGACCATCACCGTCTTCATGAGTGTAGTAGCTTTTCTTATTTGCATTCTGTTTCTTGTTCCATCTAGCAGGTTCCTTTCCTTTGTCAATCTTATCCTTATGAGGACATTTGGCAGCATAATGACCTACTCTTCCACAATAAAAACATTTAAAAGGTAGCTTACCTCTGAACCTTCCAGTACCCCGTTGAAGATTTCTGACAAAATTTGATTCTTCTTCTTCTTCTGGCACGTGACTTGATTCATAGTAGTCTCCTTTGCCTGAAGCCTTAAAGGCATATTCTCTCCTGTCTGATGGACCTCCTTTTCTCATTTCATAAGCAGTTAGAATTCCGTGTAGCTGAGACATAGTAAGAGTTCGTAGATTTTCCTTTTCTTCTATTGCAGATACTTTAGATTCAAACTTGGGGGACAATGATCTTAGGACTTTTTCAACCACAACAGCCTCTTTTATTTCTTCACCCATTTTTTTCATACAATTAACAATCTCATCTACCCGAAGGAAATAGTTAGCCACACTTTCATCATTATACATTCTGAGATTCTCATACTGAATCCTGAGGGTTTGAAGTTTTGCACGTTTTACCTGTTCATCTCCTTCGTAGCTCAAAACAATCTTGTCCCATATTTATTTTGCGGATTTATATTGCATAACCTTCACGAATTCAAATTGAGATAGACATCCTAGAAGAGTATTAACTGCCTTTGCATTTGTTTCATATTTCTTCTTCTCAGCTGAATCTGTAGGAGTAGCTGATGGAAAAGTACACCCTGTTTCTATAATGTCCCATACTTCTGTACCCAAAGATTGAAGATAGGCAGTAACTCTTACCTTCCAATATACGAAGTTTGTCCCATCAAAAATCGGTGGCCTGATTGATGCTTCCCTCTCGTAGTTGCTCATGATGTTAGATCTTCCTTCAAGCGATCAAGCTTCTTCAGAAGGACCTGCTCCGATACCAATTGTTGGAAATAATACTGAGAGGGGGGGTGAATCAGTATTATCAAATTCTTTTCAATATATCTTCCTTATTTATACTTTGAATAATTCTTCAAATATTGATCATTACTTTGTATGTCAGTATCATAAAATAATGAGCAGGAACAAGAAAAGCAAATAGTCACACAAAAGAACACCAGATATAAGGTGGAAACCCAATGTGGGTGAAAACCACCTGCTGCAATATGTCTCTATCTTCTTTTAATAAGAAACTCCTTTTACAATGATTTTGTACTGGTGCAGTCCTTTACCAGTACGCAGGCTACAACCTGCAGAGAGCTACAACTCTCTCTCTCTCTTTTTCCAGTCTCTCCTGGAAGGGAGCTACAACCCCCTACTTCTTTTCTTTCAAGGACCACTTTTCATTAATTTTCAGACTGGATCCAAGAACATCAAAAACCCATCAACTACACTTGCATCATCAATCTCTAATTTATCCAATACTGAATCAATGCTTTCACCAAAGCCAACCCGCATACAGATCTGCAAATATTTCCTTATAACTTTGCAGTTGTTCCATACATCAGACATACCCAGATCATAACATGTGTACAATAAAACATGCATCAATAATTCAGATCTATAAATTCATTCTTTCAAATATTTAGATATTAGTTAACCCTGATTATTAGATTTATAGATCAAGCGTGTGCCACATATCACAGATCAAAATCATATAGAGATACCACTATTCCAGCCTTAAGATTTTGACCCATCAATAAAACTTATCCTTCTCCTTACGCTCAGGTTCCTTCTTCATTCAGATCTAGATCTGCACCATAACCCAATCACCATATTCCAGATCTAGCACTTTATCAAATATTCAATGATTCAGAAGATGCTTTGCCAAATGATCTCCTTCCTCTTTTATAGCCTTAGTCCTTTCTCAATACCACGGTCCAAAACCATAGGATCAAAAAACTGTTGGATTAATACCATGAACCAACCATGAAAGTGCGTGAGATCAACACTTTTGGATGCAATACCACGGACCAAAACCATAGGATCAAAAACTGTCAGACTAATACCATGAACCAACCATGAAAGTGCGTGAGATCAACACTTTTGGATGCAATACCACGGACCAAAACCATAGGATCAAAAACTGTCGGACTAATACCATGAACCAACCATGGAAGTGTGTGAACTTTTCTCTTGCATGAAGGGAACTTTTCTCTGCATGAAAGTGCGTAAACTTTTCTCTACATGAAATAAACTTTTCTCTGCATAAAAGTGCGTGAACATTTCTCTACATGAAATAAACTCTTCTCTGCATAAAAGTGCGTGAACTTTTCTCTACATGAAATAAACTTTTCTCTGCATAAAAGTGCGTGAACTTTTCTCTACCTGGAATAAACTTTTCTCTTCATAAAAGTGCGTGAACTTTTCTCTACATGGAATAAACTTTTCTCTGCATAAAAGTGCGTGAAATTTTCTCTACATGGAATAAACTTTTCTCTGCATAAAAGTGTGTGAACTTTTCTCTACATGAAGGAAACTTTGTTGCACTATAATTTATCAAATAAATTTGCTGCACTATAATTTATTATTTGTGTGATTTGCCATCAAGGACAACACTTGTCTCATAATGCCAACAATCTCCCCCTTTGGACTTGTCATACTGATAATTTTCATCTGATATCTCTTTCGTAGATTCATCTAGATATATATAAGTGAGTTGATCTTCTATGAGTTGTTTGCCATCAAGTACAACACATGCATCATAATGCCAACATAAATAATTTGTGCATTGTTTTTAATTGCATATGAGTCTTAAATGAAATGCATTTGCACATATTCATTTCATATTATCATGCACATGCCATAATTCTTAGAATAAGGGGAAAGTTTCTAATACACAGTGGTGAGCCTTGGTATTGCACCAAGAGTGTTGCAACTCCCAAAGGCTCCTCAACTCTATTTATCAACTTGGGGTTCGTACAAACTTCAAGGTGACAGTTCTATATTCACAGTAGATGGGATTCTACTCATCCCACCCTAAACTAGGACATTTGATCAATAGTGCTCCAAGACCATTTCTCCCACTGAATTAGAAGGAAAACTAACTAATGAAAGTGAAATTTAGAAGCTACCTCTAATGATAAAAATGAAAATTATTTTGAACTTCAACTTTTAAATGTTAGTGAATCAATTCATGAAAAGATAAGAGTTACACTACTTGCGGAAAGGGAACTACATTATCTTGCAATCGACCATCTAACGACTAAATCTACTTGTAGATAGGAAGCTAACCTACCAAATCATAACTCAAGATTCCATGCATCATATATCTAACTCACACTTGCATATAAATCAATGTTCTATTTGTGCCAAATCTATGATAAAGAAACTAACGTTATTCTATTTTGCATTGAAGGAAAATGAGGGTTTGGAGTGTCCTAGGTGTTTCCCTTGATCATGGAGTCACAGTTGGGGGTAAACTTACTTCTAAACTAAGTCCAAATTGTAGCTAAGGTCAAAACTGGTGGAGAAATAGGTTGCTATAGGTGTGCTACAGGAGGTTGCTACAAGAAGGCCTGTAATGCTATAGGAAGGTTGTCGAGATGGTTTAGGAGGTAGGAATGATGGGTCCAAGAGACAGCAAGGTGGATGGAGGTTGAGGTAAATGGATGAAGGGTGGGAAAAAACCCTAGCCAAGCTCAGATCCTTTGGAAGGCTTGTTTTTCACTAAGAGAGATGCTCACAGTGGTCTAGGAAAATGATCTCAAGAATAGAACTTTGAAGACAACATTTGGGATTCATAAAAGAGGGCGAGGAAGCCCAAGATGGAGGTGGTGAAAGGTGCATTTTCCTGCAGATCCAAACAACCCTGCAATCATCACATGCATATACCCTTTTATCATTGGCAACATGAAACAACTAATAGTGGAAAAGGTGAGTTGAATTTAAATGTCATCTAATCTATGCCAAAAAATATGATCTAGTTAATAAATCAACTACTAAGCTACAGTAAGCACATGTAAAAAAAGATGACTAACATAGATCTTCTTCCAAGAAATCATAAACATGGTATTTTTGGACTATGATTGTAGATCCTTCCATTCATGATCCCATGGGAGAGATGAGGTAGAGGTTGCAATCACAGGATTTTGATGGTTTATTTTTTATTGAAATGCAAGAAACTAATAATCACTTTGAACTAAAATGAGATTAAAATACACAAGAGGTACCTAAGCCACTGGGGTTGGGCCCAAACCCAAGAGCCTCATCCCTCTAGAATTAAATTAGTGATGAACCAATAAGTAGCTTCTCATTATCTTTGCATCAATGTCAAATACATCATATAATTAGTCAAAAATAAGAATGCCAAGTACTTGAGCTCAATAGATACCTAGCTTAAAACAAAACTTGAATCCTCATGAGCTCTTTTTCATGTTTATTTATACAAGAGGGTAGCTACTAGCAACTCCCTAGAAAATAGGAATGTTTGTCCCCAATAACTTGAGAAGGGTGGATCTTGATCTTCATTAACTACACTTGCTTGGATGCCAATGACCTCATCTTGCTTGGCTACCAATGACCTCATCTTGCTTGGCTGCTAATGACCTCGAGCTGATGAGAGAGAGTGTGGTGATCTTGGGTTGATTAAAGGAGTTAAGGAGGTGGACAACCTCCTAAAATCTCTCCATGTTGTCTACTCCAAGCCCTTGCATGGAAATTATCTCAAAAATGCTCCATTTCCTACAATTAAACCATATTAGGCCACATGACATAGAAAAACATATTTTACCCCTCTCACTAATGTAGGTTTTAACCCCGTATAGAAATTACCTGCATACGAATTCTAAAACATAGAAAATAAACAATGCGAGAGCATAACACATAAAACACATATACACAAAGATTTTCCCCTGGATACCAAAACTAGGACCACCAGCTTGATTTTTCATTATGTTTTTTTCAATGCTACAATACATATTTATACATGCCAAAGCATCCAATACCATGGATGGAAAACCATCGTGTCCAAAACCATGGCCCGAAAACCATCACATCCAAAACCATGTGCGAAAATCATGCACAAAACAATAGGTAGGTCTGCCAAACCTAACATAGGGTCTGGAAAACAAAATTTTCCAGGGCGCTGCACCAAACCCCATAGAGGGGGGTTACCTACACCCCTCAAACCCCCTGTGACCCCCCTGCTACGCAATCGATGCAACGAGGGGGGGCTCCACCCCCCCTCTAACGCCCCGGTTAACTACGTAGGCTAGTTGTGGAAAGAATATAACACAACCCAACATTCTCCCACTTGTTGTTTTCTTTCCACATGGGGCCACAAGAGAGCTTAGTTATTTATCCAGCCCTGCAATGCCCATTGTTTCTCTACACCAAGAGAACTTCTCAAAGCTCACATATTTTGTCAATGCATCTGCAGTATTCTTCAAAGTGTCCACCTTTACCAACAACACCTTTTTGTCTTCTATCATATCCCTCACAAAGTGATACTGAACATCAATGTGCTTTGTCTTTGAATGTTATGTAGGGTTCTTTGCCAAGGAAATTGCACTTTGGCTATCACAGTCTATCCTTATAGCTCCCTGTACTAACCCCATACTTGAACACAACCTCTGCAACCAAACTGCTTCCTTGCTTGCATGAGTAGCTGCCATGTATTCTGCCTCTGTATTTAATAGTGCCACTACAGATTGTTTCTTACTCATCCAAATGGCTGCACCTCCAAATAGGTTAAACACATACTCACTTGTAGATCTTCTCTGATCCAGATCTCCAGCCTAGTCTGCATCAACAAAGCCACAAATATCCAACACTCTGTCCAATCTTGGTCTTCCTTGGTAGCACAAACCATAATCACTAGTGCCACGCAAATACCTGAAAACTCGCTTCACTGTTTTCTAGTGCTCCTTCCCTGTATTTGACATAAATCTTCTCAATACTCCCACGGCATGTGCAATGTCTGGTCTAGTACATACCATTTCATACATTAGGCAATCGATTGCACTTGCATATGGAACACGGGACATGTCCTCTTCCTCTTCTTGTGTCTTGGGACACTATTCAGCAGATAACCTCACACCTGTAGGAATAGGAACCTTCACTGGTTTACTATCCTGCATATTAAACCTCTGCAGTATTGTCTCGACATACTTCCTTTGGTTTAACCAGAGCTTCCTCTTTTCCCGATCTCTTTTAATTTCCATTCCCAAAATATAGTTTGCAGCACCAAGATCTTTCATGTCGAATTTGGAGGACAATTCGGTCTTCAAATCCTGGATAATTTCGTTGTCATTTCCAACCAACAACATATCATCCACATACAAGACCAAATAAATAACATGGTCACCAATTAATTTCAAATACACACAGTGATCTGCTTTGCTTCTGGTGAAGCCAAGTCCCCGTATAAATGTATCAAATTTCTGATACCACATCCTTGGTGACTGTTTTAACCCATATAAAGACTTCTTTAACTTGCATACCATTTCTTTCTTACCCTTCACCGCAAAACATTCACGTTGCTTCATGTAGATCTCCTCTTCCAGATCCCCGTGAAGAAATGTTGTCTTCACATCCATATGTTCTACCTCAAAATCAAAAGCAGCACCAACAGATAAAATTAATATAATAGAAGCTACCTTGGCAACAAGAGAAAAAATATCACCAAAATCAATTCCTGGCACCTGGGAATAACCTTTTGCTACCAACCGAGCTTTATATTTCTCCACCTTTCCTTCTGCATTTTTCTTCTTCTTAAACACCCATTTGTTGCCAATGGCTTTCCTTCCAATCGACAACTCCACCAGATCCCAAGCCTCATTTTTTTGCAAAGATGCCATTTCATCAACCATGGCCTCTTTCCAGAGTTTGCCATCCTCTAAATCTACTGCTTTCTTTACAATTCTGGGATCATCATCAGTAACAGATAAATCACAATTTGAACAGAAAGCAGATGGACTATACCTTTTTGGTTTCCTTCTTTATCGAATTGATCTTCTCACACCCGGAGTTTGTGGCTCTTCATCTTTTGATTCCTCCTTTGCTGTAGAGTCTGATTCTTCCTCCTTAAGCTCAAACTCTATCTTCTCAGGTTCCTTTGGTTGTAATTCATGTTTAATAACATATTTCACCTCTCTAAACACCACATCTCAGTTGTACACAACCTTCCTTGTTATAGGGTTCCAAAGCTTATAACCCTTTAAACCATCCTTATACCCAATAAAGATGCACTTTTCAGATTTACTATCCAACTTGGTTTGTTTCTCCTTTGGAACATGTACATATGCATCACATCCAAATACCATCAGATGTGAAAGAGAGGGTTTCTTACCAGTCCATACCTGTTTAGTCAATTTAGTATCCTAAATTGCTTTGCATAAATTATCAACTGAGGCTCGTAAGCTGATGAAGTGTAGTGCATTGTATGTGCTAGTTAACCATTCTTACTTCGTTGTTTTGTATTTTATATTGTTTTGGGGGTTTCTGTTCTTTGATCCCTAATGATGTACAATTTGAACTATGAGAAACCGAATCTAAATTTCTTAAAGGTGAACCAAGAGCTCAAAAGCTAGTCAAAATCTAAGTTAAAAGAAGGGAAAAAAACAGAGCATCTATCCCATCTTCTCATCTAATCCTAATTCATGAATAATTCTTAAAACTAGAAGGTAAAGTTGTAAGTCATGTTGAAATAAATACAGAGAATGAAATTAATTGAAGTACTTCTAGTTACCTTAACCTTTAATTTTGAAGGATAACCTCCTTAAGATGGAATTCAAGCAACTTCTGTACTTCATGATCTAGAAAAGAAACTAAATAAAAACATGCAGAAGGTAACTGATTGGTTTCAACCCTTATGTAAAGTGAATGCTTAACCATTTAGTTTAGGATGGATATCAGCTTGAAATGGTGACCAAAACATTCATTAGTACAATGCATTAACAACCTGAACTAGGAAGTAAATAACAAAAACAGTGAGTAAACTAATCAACAACGCATCCTCATTACTTTCAACCTTACTATGTTTAGAAACAAAGTCGTTTCCTTTATGAAATGGATTGGAGAAACAAGACTACATAATTGAATTCTAACATTATGCTACTTGTTATCGGGAAAACTAGTGTCTATGCAGAGCTGCTAGTCCCACTAAGGCTGGTAGCTACCTTAGAAACAAACAAACTAAAACTACTTTCATTTTCCTTTATGAGAAATAGATAAAAGGGGAATAAGGAGACCAACCTCTGTCTTGCGCTTGGTTCCTTGCTCGATTCCTCTCCCTTCTGATAGGTCTTTGCCACTCGCTTCCTCGTCTACCCAGCTTCAAAGAGCACCTGTAGAATCAAAGCAGCATAACACTATCCAAGAACATATATCTATTATCATAAACAATATAGGACAAGATATATATTGACCAAACAAATGCATATAACATCAATCATACAAGAATGTGGAGGAAAACTTGAATAGCTTTATTGATAATCAAGAAAGAGCAAAGAGGATTACAACCAATTGTTCTAACCCAACATCATCCTCTCAGCAAGAAAGCCCTTCTTCACCTCATGAAAAGCTTAGATCACCCAACACTATGAGATTGCACCAAGAAACCAATAGCACTTCCTTACAAGATACCAAATTCCAGCCTCTCGATCTCTGGGATGAGGGATCCATATATAGATGTTTGCAAGGGGGGTGAGTCAGCTTTTGAGATTTGATTAGTGTCCTCTCTCTGATAGTTCTTAATTCCACTTGGAGATTGATGATCTCTTACTCATCCCTGGGCGAAGGCAGAGAGGCAAGTGTCACAGGAGAAGTTTCTGGAAGATTCCATGATCCTCCACCTTGCAGATTGACCCTGCCATTTGTCCACTCTCGCCCATTGCACCCCATAGAAGGGCTTTTCAACATGCATCACACCTACTATGTGTAGGCAGGTGGGATGCAACGCACTTTGACCATGGAGCAGTTGAAATGGTCCAGTTTTGACCAGTTTTTAGTAGTTTTTCATGGAGAACTTCTGGGAGATGCTGTAATCAATTGACCTTGTTCTTCTATGGGTTGGAACAACACCTTTAGGGACTTAGGAGCCCTTGGTTTATGGACATTTATGGTTGGGGTTGCAGTTCCCAAAAATGTCTATAACAGTTGCCCCCTAAAGCATGAGGTCGTTAATCTTTTGATGTCGGGTGAAATGCTTTACATGAGGATCCGAAATTTTTTTGAGATAGAAGGCGACCTGTAATAAGATACAATAAAATACATTATCTTTATAATATTTTCATGATCTAGCTGAGGCGGGCATTCCCATGCTCAGCTTTATAAATTCATTTTCATGTACATGAGACAGACAATCGTCTGAGTGTAGACTGATGATTCTGGTAGAGCCATCATCCCTTAGATTGGATGATTATCTGTGCAGCAATGATGTACATTTGATGTCTTTATTTTCCTGAATATATATCACAGCCTGGATGGATGAAACTAGATTCGGGGTCTTCAATCTCGTTCGATCTTCACTCAAAGTACAAGTCGATCCATGTGAGAGATGTTTTGGAGTCGAACATGGAAAGGCATCGCCTGATTAGTAGCCAGTGATGTAAGTTGTTAACAGGCGCGAGAGGAATCACCGATAATGATGGTGACCCTCAAGGTACTACAGTACAATTCACATGGTGTGAATAAGGGACTTGGCGTCGAACACCGAGCAAAATCTTTCAGTCGAAGGCCATTGATGTAAACCTGTCACCGGAAGTGAGAAACTTGCCATTGAGGCATGCAAGCTTCAAAGTACTGAAAGGGTTGTTCCTAGATCGACTTCTTGGATAATGAGCTGATGTCGACAAGAAGAGATCCATCATAGGAGGGCCTTAGTGAATCCCACATCAATGACACGAAACGGAGCAAATGATTTTAATGGAGGTGAAAACGATTTAGTGATATAAGGTTCAGGGTGGCGGTCATGAAAGAATGGAGCGTAAATGTATTGCAGTGGATGAGACACAAGTGAATTCTCTGAGCGACTTCTCTTGAACATATCGGCGACACTGACATGATGGATCGGTAGCATTAACCCCAAATATGGATGGTGTGACAGAACCATGGTGATGTGACCAGTGAATGGAACAACCCAACTCGACTCGGATGTGGAGTGAAAGTGTCATGTTCAAGAGCGACTTGCTACCAATAAAGTTTTCTTCAAGTTTTCTTCCCAATTTTTCCCCAGTCATTGTTGACCAGTACCTCTTTATTTTTGTCAAGCTTGAGGAGGATAACATATGCTTGTTCTATATTTTTCCCTTAGGGTAAACCCATCGATATGTTTTAACGAGCCTAGCGATAGTGAAACTCGTTCTTGTCTGTTATGGACAAGTTTGTCGCTATTCGGTTTTAACAAGTTTAACGACAAAGATAACTCGGTCCTTTTCAATTTTAGAGAGTCTAAAAAGGGACGTAAAGAAAACTCCAAAAATCCTTTTTCGTCACATGATCCCTTGAGTCCGAAAAAGTATAAAACAATAGAAAAGGGATTAATTTTCGGTACTTTTAACGAGCCTAACAAAACAAGCATTCAATCTTTTTGTGTAATAATCCCTCAAGTCCAAAAAGATTTAAATCTAAAGGAGGGATAGCACTTCCGGTCACTTTAATGAGCTGGAGAGGCCAATGGCTCGGCAATCTTTTCATATTTTATGAGTCAGTTGAAAATAGCTTAAAGGAGACTCGTTTTCTGAGGAACGAGTGATAGATTCGGGTAGCCGGTGATTCCAGGTAAGGTTTGGAACTCTCCAATCACGGCAGTGTCACAAGGATGGCTAACAGGATCACTCTTCACAGTTGTTCCTCAAAAAGGGTAAACAATAAAATGAGGGTGAATGATCGGCCAATACAGAGTGTAGGTGATGATGAAAACACGACCAAGGCTTCAAAGGCTGATGATAATACATTCACAATGGTTATTTACCGGAAATTGGTTCATTTTTTAATGAGCTTAAACTCTGGAGGAACATTTGCTCATTGCTTATGTTTATTTTTTAACGAGCTTGAATTCCACGTTAAAACTGCTCGATAATCCAGTCGTATAATAAGGATGTCTAATATATAAACGACATCTTTTCAAAGCTTTGCACTGCATCCTTTCTTTATGCAAGTTAGGAAACGACCAATCCTACGAGTTTAAAGGGTTAGAGGACCTATAAATTTAAAAAATAAATGACCGCTCTTCACTTGCACGCCAAAAGGTTTGTATGCCCCCAGGTATAGCGAAGTAGAGTTTCAAGGTTACCCCTCAATTTGCAGACAAAACATTTGTTTTATCGGGAAAGGCCTACCTTTTCAGGTTACCCCTCAATTTGCAGACAAAACATTTGTTTTATCGGGAAAGGCCTACCTTAACAGAGGTATCTTATTCCGATCTAATCCCATTTTCCAAAATGGACGGGTGTGTCGGACCAGTCATATACTCTCCGCGGAAACCCACTCTATACCCAAGGTTTTCTTGTCGAAACAGGCCAGGGTGCATGCCCCCTGGGTTTCAGTCATATCCTCCGAATCACTCGCGCTCATCAGGAGGACAAACTGGGGATTGATGAGACATTCCTTGCGTGAAAAGACCATTCAGGGTTGGTATATGACTATTTGCTATGTGTGAACTGGGAAATGAAAGTTGGTCTACGAGCTTGACCACTCTTCCTTCCTGCGGAAAACACATTACTCTAAAGAGTGAGGAGACAATGGCTCCCATGCAATAAATATAATCGCGCCCAAGGAGTAGATTATAATCTAGGGGTCCTTGGACTACTATTACATTCATGTGAATGGTTTTCCTTCTCAATGTTATTGGCACATTGGGAAGGATCCCTAACGGTCGACTGGTTCCTTTGTCAAAGCCTGTTAGATTTCTCATCTTAGGCAAAAGCGATGGTGAACCAAGCGCTTTCCAAGAAGTTTAGGAAAGGATACTCACAGAAGCCCCTTCATCTATGATGGTACCGTCCATGACCATTCTATATATTTGAGCAATGATTTGAAATGGTACACTAGTTGGTAGATGGGGTCTGCCTAGTAGATTCCAGTCGAAGGAAACAACTAGGTTGCTTGGAGGTGGGACCGAATAGACGGCCGAATACGACTCTGAAGAACTTCCTTCCTGCAGTAAAGGAATGGGTATACTGCCCCCATGTTCATCGGAGTCTGTGCTTATGAAGAGAATTTGAACGACGTCATTCTGGTTCTCTCTGATGACTGTATCATCTGAAGATGGACCTTTTGAAGGCAAGACCGGGTCAACTGCCGCCTCGACCTTTTGACTTTCGTCTGGTGTGGATTCAGATGGTTTATCTTCAATGATAGATGCTTCAGCTGACCATAATGGCGTGTCAGCCGGATTTTCAATTAGTGACGGAATCGGCAAGAGTTTCTTATATCCAGGAGGAAGCCGTAACGGTGAAACCAGACGGTCGTCCAAAACTCTTTTAGCTTTGTCTAAGAAGGGAAAATGGTGGACGGCGTGATCACCTTCACACAATTTACAAGGAAATTTATATTTTCCTTTTTGTCCAGGGGTTTCACTTTCACTAGTTGACGGTGTATGCTCAACATGATCGTCAGAGGTTGATGACACCAGATTGTGCAAATGAGGAGACCAGTCCCTTAAGATCCGGGGGATGCAAGGACAATCTCGATGATAGAGGTCTCCTTTGCAAATGGCACATGGAAATTTAGGCCTGGATGGTGCAGTGTGTGGATTTTCGCTAGACGATGCCTAGTCGCCCCTTTTCGCCTTTGGCTCCTTCTTCTTCTTCTCTTTCTTCTTCTTCTCTTTCTTCTTCTTCTCCTTATTCTTCTCAGTTACTTGATTTTTGGTTTTACCAGCTTCATCAAGCGAAGAGGAAGGAGGAGAGGAAGAATTGGACGAAGTAGAGGGTTGGGGGGTAACTCTGGTATAGTTTAGTTGCTGACTTGATTGTTCAGGAATCACGGTGTTCTGAACGATAGAAGTTGAGAAGAGCCATATGGGCAAGCCAATTTTCGATCCTGGAAGAAACAATGTGGCCATATGGGGTGCACCAACATCTCCCCAAGAGGAGAAGGGACTAGGATTTCCTCCAAGGGGAACCCCTTGGTTGGTGGACTCCATTTTTCTCAACCTAAGACCAATGTAGGAAAGGTGATGTTTATTCTGGTTAAAATAAATTTTAGACGCTTTGACACAACTTGTTTTTTCAATTTTTAAGAGTCGATAAAAAACAAAAGATGACTCTAGTCGCCTTCAATTTTTAATGAGCTTGAAGTGACAAGTGCTCAAATGGACCTTTTCCTTTATGGAGTCTGAAAAGGAACGAAAGAGACTGCTCTGGAAATCTAGACAAAGGGATTACCAAACCAATGGCAAAACTGTAGAATACTTTTTACGGTACGACAGTCGATCTTCCCGAATGTTGTGTTCAGTGCATTACAATCGATAGGGCGACAGACACAGCTTCCTATGGATAAAGGATATAGCCTATTGTGGTCTCCCAAAATATACTCGACGGTACGTGGGAGCACAAGTCCGTACTGGCACTTGTCATCTCAAAGTGGAGGAATCACCCAACTTTGAAACCAAAATCTAAGAGCATAAGAGGTCTGATCAGTGCACCTGTAGCACAGGGAAATTGAAATTCAACGCACCTACCACACTCGGGAAGTGCGATGCATTCAGGTTTCAAAGAAGAGACAGTGCGATGGACCAGGGACGAGACTTTAACTGGGTTCTAGGTCACAATTTGCAGCTCAGTTCAGGGATTTAGGCCGATCAAGTGGTAATCAGTAAATGAATCACAGGGGTAGATCTAAGGAGTTTACTAGAGCCACCACAAGGGAAATTAGAGAGCTTGTAAATCAATTTTTTAATTCATAAAAAAAACCCAGAGATAGACTAAAGCAGCATTGATCTACTTTGCACTTGCATAGAAAATGCAGTTCGAAGGCTAGCTGGCTTGACTTCAGGCTCCATCTGTAAGTTTATAAAGTAAATAAATGTAGATAAACAAAGAACCTATTCGCTCCCCAGTGGAGTCGCCAGTTTGTTATCGAGAAAACTAGTGTTTATGCAGAGCTGCTAGTCCCACTAAGGCTGGTAGCTACCTTAGAAACAAGCAAACTAAAACTACTTTCATTTTCATTTATGAGAAATAGATAAGAGGGGAATAAGGAGACCAACCTCTATATTGCGCTTGGTTCCTTGCTCGATTCCTCTCCCTTCTGATAGGTCTTCGCCACTCGCTTCGTCGTCTACCCAGCTTCAAACAGCACCTATAGAATCAAAGTAGCATAACACTATCCAAGAACATAGATCTATTATCATAAACAATATAGGACCAGATATATATTGACCACACAAATGCATATAACATCAATCTTACAAGAATGTGGAGGAAAACTTGAATAGCTTTATTGATAATCAAGAAAGAGCAAAGAGGATTACAACCAATTGTTCTGACCCAACATCATCCTCTCAGCAAGAAATCCTTTCTTCACCTCATGAAAAGCTTAGATCACCCAACACTATGATATTGCACCAAGAAACCAACAGCACTTCCTTACAAGATACCAAATTCCAGCCTCTGGATCTCTAGGATGAGGGATCCATATATAGATGTTTGCAAGGGGGGTGAGTCAGCTTTTGAGATTTGATTAGTGTCCTCTCTCTGATAGTTCTTGATTCCACTTGGAGATTTATGATCTCTTACTCATCCCTGGGTGAAGGCAGAGAGGCAAGTGTCACAGGAGAAGTTTCTGGAAGATTCCATGATCCTCCACCTTGCGGATTGACCTTGCCATTTGTCCACTCTCACCCATCGCACCCCATAGAAGGGCTTTTCAACATGCATCGCACCTACACTGTGTAGGCAAGTGGGAGGCAACGCACTTTCACCATGGAGCAGTTGAAATGGTTTAGTTTTGACCAGTTCTGAGTAGTTTTTCATGGAGAACTTCTGGGAGATGCTGTAATCAGTTGACATTGTTCTTTTAGGGGTTGGAACAACACCTTTAGGGACTTAGGAGCCCTTGGTTTATGGACATTTATGATTTGGGTTGCAGTGCCCAAAAATGTCTATAACACTACTGATTCAAACTAAAAGGAATCAAACTATAAGAAATCCATCTAAGTTATAAACACTGATAAAAGCAAATGAAGAATTTAAAATTGAACAGAAAGAAGAAAAAAATGAAAAGAAAACCTCCTTCAGCGTAGGGGCCCTTTGCAACTGACCGGGTTGAGCTACTAACTAGTTGAAAATACTCTTTCAAACTATCATTGGTCAACACACGGCTTTATATTATAAACAAGAACAAAATTTCAAAATTACAGCGCTGCAAGTCTAAGCTTAATACATCCAAAAACTTCGAACTGCTCTTAGTTCTATACAACTCGTATTTAAAGAAAACGTTCATAACTGTCTTTTGAGGAAAATTAGCTACAGGTGGTCTACACGTATTACAACCAATCTGTGTAAATGTTTGATCAACTACAGGTGACTTGAATTCGAATAAGGTGGTTGCACAGAACCATTGACACAGGTGGTTGATCCGAGTTAATGCTTCAACAGATCTGTTGGATTTATTAATTAACCACAAAAGGGTAGACAAAGATTCCTATTGCTTCTGGATTTCATACGTTTGACTCCACCTTTTATTGTGGCCTTGAGCTAGATTTTTTTTGTCGATTTGGGCTAGGTGACTAGGATAGGATCCATGTTGAGATGATTCTAGAGATGCCCATGTGGCCGGTTTACTCGTTTGACACCTATAACCTGTTCAACCATGGAAGTAGCTATGGAACACATGGTTAGCTGCAGAATAGGCTGTGTTCCATATCTAATTTGAAAAAAGTTATTTCAAATAGCAAAAACATAAAAGTATAATATGTCAATCATTTAATCTCTTCCTTGAGACAAAATCTATCATTTATCAATGATAGGGATATGTCTTTTATGGAAAACAAGAGAAAGAAGTGAGAAAAGTTGTCAAAGAGAGAGTAATTTTGAGGTCCAACAACACCTCTTGTGGAGTCTTATCCTCCAATGCTGATGAAGGTGATCTGTTGACCAGGTAACATGCTATCTCCACCACCTCTACCCCGAATTCTTGTCCTAACCCGACACCACTGAGCATGCTTCTTGCCCTTTCCATCAACATCTTGTTCATTCTTTCCGCAACTCCATTTTTCTCAAGTGTATATGGAGTAGTATTCTGCCATAATATACCACACTTCTTACGGAATTCTTCAAATTCCTTACTGCAAAACTCTCCACTGTTATCTATCCTCAACACCTTTATCTTCTTCTCTGTATGGTTTTCCACCAGAGCCTTATATTCTTTAAACATGTCAAAGACTTTAGATTTCTTCTTAAGGAAATATATCTACGTATTCCTTGAGAATTCATCTATAAATGATACATAGTACACAGACTTACCCAGTGATGGAACCTTCACAGGTCCAAACACATCATTGTGCACAAGTTCTAATATCTGTTTCGCCCTCTTACCACCAGAGGGGAAACTAACCTGATTCTGCTTCCCATATACACAATTTTCACAGAAATCAAAATCCAGAGAGCTATTACTCGTACCTTCTACCATACCTTTACCATGAAGTATTAGAATGCCCTTCTCTCCAATATGTCCAAACCTTTCATGCCACAACATGGTCTTGTCTCCAGAGATCACTAGATTTTCTACTCCACTTTCAGGAACCACAGAGTTGTTGCACCCATCAACAATAGTGCTACCTTGCAGTTTGTACAGAGTTCCAATCTGAACTCCCCGCATCAATACCAATGCTCCCTGAACCATCTTGCAGGCATCCTTCTCGAACACTTTTTTTACACCTGTATCATCTAGCTTTCTTACAGAAATCAAATTTTTGGCCAATGCAGGAATATGCAGAACACCCAGAAGTGTTCTAACCCTTCCACCTTGTAACTTCAACTTTACTTTTCCGTGACCAATGATTATTTCCTTCCTATCATCCCCCAAGAAGACATCACCACCATCATATTTCTCTTACTCATAGAACCACTCTCTATGGGGAGTGAAGTGAAAAGATGCACCTAAGTCAATCAACCATGCCTCATGATCTACATGTGTACTTGAAGAAGCCAAGTACACATCCCCACCTTCATCTGAGGTGGTTTTCGCCTCTGCAGAAGGAGCATCATCGGATCCCTTTCCATTATCATGAGCTTTAGATTTACAGTCCCTTTTGTAGTGCCCTTCCTTTCCGCATTTCCAACACACCACCTTTACAAGTTTTCCTGGAGATTTAGATATCTCACTCGATCACTTATTTTTGTTTCTATTCTAGGATTGTCCTCATACAGACAAGGCATCACCATTTTGGATCTCCATATTTTTCCATCTTATCTCCTCCGTCAGCAAGGATGAGACTATTTCATCAAACTGCAAGGCAGTTGTATTGCTACCTATTGCAATAACCAGACTATCCCACGAATCTGGTAGAGAACACAACAAACTGATGCACTTAGCTTCATCTGAAATTTTGATATCAACAAATAATAACTTACTTACCACAGCATTAAATGTGTTCATATGCTCTGTCACTGAGTCTCCATCTTTCATCCTTAGGTTATACAGATTTTTCCGCAAGAACAATTTATTCACCAGAGACTTAGATTGGTACAAAGTCCCTAACTTGTCCCACAAAGCCTTCGTCATAGCTTCCCCTGATACATTCAGCAAAACTAAATCTAAGACACACAATCGTATTGTGCTCTTTGCCTTCCGATCCAACTTCTTCCATTCTTCATTGGACACTCTCGTTGGTTTAGTACTTAGATCTACCACGATCCACTGATCTTTATACACCAAAAAATCCTCCATCTTGAGTTTCCATAACTCAAAACTCTGACCATTAAATTTCTCGATCTCTATCTTTCCACTGCTCGCCATCTTCTTTCACCACCAAAATCAATCCCGCAGATATCCCACTGAACAAGGTCTACCACAAGCCCGAGCAAAACCCCTCAGTAACAAAGGTGTCCCCTTAAAGCCAAAACAACTCTGATACCAAATGTAGGTTTTAACCCCGTATAGAAATTACCTGCATACGAATTCTAAAACACAGAAAATAAATAATGCGGGAGCATAACACATAAAACACATGTACACAGATATTTTCCCCTGGATCCCAAAACCGGGACTACCAACTTGATTTTTCATTATGTTCTTTTCAATGTTACAATACATATTTATACATGCCAAACCATCCAATACCATGGACTGAAAACTATCACATCCAAAACCATGGACCGAAAACCATCGCGTCCAAAACCATGTGTGAAAATCACACACAAAACCATAGGTAGGTCCGCCCAACCTAACATAGGGTCCAGAAAACAAAATTTTCGGGGGTGCTACCCCGGACCCCATAGAGGGGGGTTACCCACACCCCTCAAGCCCCCTATGACCCCCCCGCTACACAATCGGCACAACGAAGGGGGGGCTTCGCCCCCCCTTTAACCTCCCCAGTTAGCTACATGGGCTAGTCATGGAAAGAATATAACACAACCCAACAACTAAGCATAATATAACAAAAATTGTAAATAAATGTGAGAAAGAGATAGTTCTAAAGTTGGAGGATGGAATTATGACCATTATAATGTACCTATTGATGAACCTCATCACACAGGTTAACATGGGTAATCAGCACAAGGTTGGGCCTCAACAAGGGTTGGAATAGATGATGAAATGCCAGGGGTATGTTACACACACTTAAGGAAAATGTGACTTTGAAAATCATATATGTGTTGGGCATGGGATCCCCCGCAATAGGCTTTGGGGCTCAAATCCCAAGTTTTGGTCAAAGATGGTGTAGAACTCTACGAAGTACGGGCACGGAGCGCGAAGTGTACAATCGAGTCATAGGGTTGTCTGCCCTAAAATATTGTAATTTAATGTAAATTTGTGTCGACCTACCCATGGTCCGCGGACCATGGAATTGTATAAATAGAGTGAGGCTATAAGTGTAAAGATAGCTTAACTTGGTAGAGAATAGATAGAATAGCGAAGGCATGGTTAGAGTCTAGAGTGGAATCTGAAGTGTATTGGGTCGTAGTGGTAGGAAGAGGCTCTGCAGCTGAGTGTGCAGAGACCTAGTAGAATCCACAGCTGAGTGCACAGACCCCTGCAACTAAGTGCGCAGGGCGGAGTCAGGTCTGTACTTGGGATTGAAAGATAATAAAGAGAAGTTTATTCTGTGCATCTGTTTTGGAATCTTTATGTTGATGTTATTCATTTCTTATACTCTGTTTATTTACTACGCACAGTTGATGAATACTCGTATGAATGTTTATATGTGAATTTAATCTAAGTAATCAACTAACGAAAACTAATTAAGGAAGACTTGGGTAAATAACATGGGTCACGTTGTGGCTAGAACTGCGTGAAGATAGTATCACAGGGTGCGGGGTACCCATAGGTGCGCGTAGCGGAGTAAGTACGAAGGTTGGACCATGTTCCAATCACCTCATCTCAGACATCCCCAGGGTGCAGAAACCTGGTTCTAGCACCCTCCCATACTACTTCAGGTGAGACCTCAATCTGTGCTCCGCAGACTGTTACCGAAAGAGCCAATAGTACCGGGATTTGCTTGGCTAAATCACTTCCGAACTTGGCTCAGGCCCCACTAAGCCAACAAATGGTTCCGTTACCGAGACCGAGATCTGCATAAGGGATGTCTGATGTTGTGCCACTGGAACCCAAAAAAGAAGGAAATGGAAAAGTGGTTGGACAAGAAGATTCACGAGTTCGCAACACAAGAAAACAAAACTCTGCAAGTATCTGAGGAAAAGTGGTTGGATCTCTACGTGTATATGGAAATCCATGAGATTATCCTTTCCTTCCGAACTGTATGAGTGGATCGCGAGGTTAGCTAACAACGAGGGAAGGTGTAGGCTCGACCAATCGATAGTGTGGACTCCGGAACTAGTGCACAGACTAGAAGCCTCAGAAGATAAGATAGCGCAAGCTGTGGACCATTGGCTCAACCTGATAATAGGAGGACTTATCACTAAGTTCACAGCGGACATGACCGTCAGTTACAGCGAGGCAGAGAGATGTTTTCTCAAGGGACGCAAAGTAAGTATATTAAATCTTTGAATACCTAGATTAAGATGTTGTTATCTGAAAAGCGAGTTATGCGAATAAATTAATGTTTGGGAGTACGCAGAGTGGAAAGAGCTACAGAAGCGAAAGTAATGAAGAATTAGAAAACAATCCCTTAATTTCACCCTCGCCGGAGAGTGAGGATGAGCTCGCGAAGGTTTCTCTGAGAAGTGTGGTCAGTTTGATAAGGCAGCAGATTCTGTAGTTACCACCCACACCGCCACCCACTTCACCTCTTTCACCTCCATCTCCACCTTCTCCACCTCCACCATCTCATGGTTTAGTATGGCGAGTGTGATCAAACTACCAGTATTCAGAGGAGTAGGGAATGAGGATCCGAACCAATTCTGTTTCGTGGTAAGAGCGGTATGGGAAGCACAAGGTGTCACGGACAACAATATTAAGAAGGCTACATTGGTGAGCACGCTGCAATATTTTGCATTAACATGGTATACCAAACATTCTAACAACCACCCAAATGCAGGGATAGCAGATATCCAAAACACGCTGAACAGGGAATTTAGCAAGACAAAATCAGAGACGCAGTCAATCATCAGGATTAAAGAGATTGCGATGCTCTCGAGTGAGACCCCTTGGGATCTGGACCAAAGGCTAAAGAGTACGATCCACGAGGCCAATATGACGCTAACGGATGCACAACATCGCGTATGGTTTGTAGCATCTCTGGCACCGCACTTGAGGACAACGCTGTCACAACAGAAACTTTCTACCCAAGCCGAAGCATTGCAGATGGCGATGAGATTACATGAAACCCCGATACAGGACCCTGGGTTGGGAGTTCAACAAATCCACGCACAATTACAGAATCTGTGCTTGGAAATGCAAAGCTTGAAGCAGGATAGGGCACCACGGCTAGAGGCACGCGAGGAAGTATGGTGCATAAAGTGCAAAGGCCAGGGCCATGACAAGGATCATTGCCCAATATTCATGAACTACTTGGCAGGAGGAGGGCCAATGCTGCTAAGACCAGAGGCGCACGCAGGGCCGAGTACAGCACCCGCTTTATGGTATGTTATCTGTCAGATAGGAAGGAAACACACGACGGACAATTGTCATTTGCTGCAGAAATATACACAGACACCCCAACAATTGTTTTGTAATTTCTGCAGGTCGGTAGGCCACGATGAGCGCACTTGCCGCAGTTATGAGCTAATGATGGATCAGACCCCAGCCTATAGGATGCAGACCGAAACGTGAGCCCTCGACCTAGATGCAGGGATGACGCGCACTAGATTTCAAGGGCGAGGTCGAGGACGAGGTGGAATGGGACCAGGAAGGGGCCGCGGACAGTTAATTTGTTACAATTGCGAAGGACCAGGGCACTATGCCCGCGATTGTACTAACCTGATGAGGATATCTTGTTTGTATTGTGCGCAGTTTGATCATGAAACAATAGAATGTCCTTATTAATCACAAAGATGCCCGAAAAAGGGGTATTCCAGCCTCCCCCGACTCAGAATATACAAATGATGAGGTTTGAGCCACGCAAAGAGGACCCAAATGTAAACATGATGCTCAAAAGTGGTATTGCCACAGGAGAAGATATGAGGAAGTAGCCAGAGGAAAGTACATGGGTTCGCAAGGCTCCTGCAAAGGAACCCGATTTTGACTTAGAACGCGCAAAGGAGACATTCATGGAAGCTAAGAAGAGCGTCACGGAGGCCTCCACTTACAGTAATAAGGATCAACCAGAGCCAGGAATGGATCCTTCAATGCTCACTACCTTTCTGGAGACATGAATGAAACTATTACGCGACAACAAGGCGGTTAAAGGACTACAGGAACTAATCACCAAGTGTGCAGGGCCATGGGAACCACAGGTCATCTGGAGATTGGGGAAGCATGCATTACGCAGTGGAAGGGAAATGAGGTTGACTGCACAGATTGGGGAATATGAAATGGATCAGGTAATCCTAGATCTGGGTTCGGACATGAATGTATTACCGAAGTAAACATGGGAACGCATGGGCAGGCCCATGTTGCAGCGGTCCCCTATTCAATTACGAATGGTTAACCAACAGAAGATTTTTCCCATGGGGAGGTTGCAAGGGGTAATAGTTGATATTGAAGGCGCGAGCGCGCAGACGGATTTTGAAGTAATAGAGATTGTCGATGACAGCAATCCCTATCCCACGTTGTTAGGAATAGACTGCGCCACCAGTATTAACGGAGTCATCAACCTGAAGAAGCGCAAAATGATCTTCAAGAAAAAGTCACTATGCATAGTAGTCCCACTGGACCCAGCCGAAGGAGCGCGCTGCACTGAACCAATGCGCGACGATGAAAGCGATGATGATATTGATTGTATTTATGAGATAACTCTGTGAGACTAGGATTGGGTGAATCTGGCAGCAGATGGGAGGATCTCGTGGAAGTGCAGAAGCTCCTGCACCTCGGATTCATACGAAGAAGTAGAGCGATGGCAGAATCGGTTTCACGAAGTGACAACGCTGAATTGTAACATGATGGTTACATCACTATGTTGCATGACAATAGAGGCAAGAAAGCTACCGAAATATGATGGATTGATAGTGGTGGACGAATTCCTAAGAAAATTGGAAAGCGCAGTACCGGAATAGCAACAGTTCAATGCATTGAAGTGGGAATTACACGCAACACCCACACGACGGTGGGGTACACATTAAGTAAATTTGAAGGACTGGTGCGGATGCAGAAGGATGATGCGTCTATAGTTTGGGAAGCCATATCTGCGGTTAGAAGAAAAATACGATGGACAAGATGACTTGCGTATGCACCTCGCGAAATGGACCAAGGTCTGTGGGGAAGAACCATATCTTGAGTGGGTACACTTATTCTACCATACCTTGGATGTCATACCCATGAACTAGTATACTGAGACAAAACTCCGACATGGTACGGGCAAATCGGATGTCTTGCGTGAGGGATTTTTGTTAACATTCATATTTGAAGACCGATGGTCGGATACTGTTGACGATGTGCTGCAAGCAGTAAAATCCTCCATCTTCAAAATACCACAGGAGCCATCGGAAATGCTGCAACCAGTATGGGCAACCCAGTTAAGCAGCGCTCTAGAATGTTATAACGTGAAAGTGGAGGAGGATGATGACGACCCCCGAAATGTTGATATTCCATAAACGGAAGGTTGTCATGAGGTTCGAGGACCATCAATTGAGGATCCCAACATCACCGCGCCGCTAAAAAAAAAGTAGGTAAACATTGGCACAAAAGCGGAGACGAAGTATGTGACACTTGGGGATTAGTGGGATGATGCTACGGTAGATAAGGTCGCTGAGTTACTCTGTGAATACCAAGACTTGTTCTCGACCAAAATCATGGACTTAAAAGGGATCATTGGTGACTTAGGGATGATGAAGATCACTCTAAAATCCAGATGTGAAGCCAGCTAAGCAGCGGCCTTACCGCTTGAACCCAAAGTATAAAGAAAAGGTTCGCGATGAATTAGATAAAATTCTTGCAGCCAGAATCATCAAACGAGTGGAAGAATCCGATTGGGTGAGTCCTATGGTAGTGAAAAAGAAAAAATAGAAAGGCGAAATAAGAATATTCGTGGACCTCAGGAAGCTCAACGACGCTTGTGTTCACGATCCATTCCCGACACCATTCACAGATGAAGTATTGCAGAATGTTGGCGGTCATGAAGCTTACTCATTTACGGGTGGCTTCTCAAGGTACCATCAGATTAAGATCGCGCCGGAAGACAGGATAAAAACAACCTTCACAACAGAATGGGGCTACTTTCAGTACACCGTTATGCCCTTTGGACTGAAGAAAACGCCAACGATATTCTTGCACACAGTGGTGGCAGTGTTCAAAGAATACATCCACAAGTTATTGGAGGTCTATCTGGACGATTGGACTATCTTTGGATTAGTTAAGCACCATGTAGCAAGCTTATGGTTGATGTTGGACACTTGTCACTGACACCAGATTGCACTGAACCTTAAAAAGTGCACTTTCCTCATTCCCTTTGGCAACCTGCTAGGCCATGTGGTATACAAACAAGGCCTGATGGTGGACCCTGCGAAGATTGTTGTTATTCTGAATCTAGAAGCACCACACAGTGTCAAATAGTTACGCGCTACTTTGGGGCACACTGGCTACTATAGGAAGTTTATCAAGAGTTATGACCAAATAGCCACGCTGATGGAAAAGTTATTGAAAAAACATGTGACATACTACTAGAATGATGATTGCATGAAGAGTTTGGATGTCCTAAAGGGGAAACTGGCCTTCGCGCCAATTTTGGTCTTCCTGAAATGGGACGTGGAATTTCATGTACATGTTGATGCATCGTGTATCACGTTGGGAGCCGTATTCACACAGGAAGGCGCAAAGGGCGTGGATCACCTGATCGCGTTTGCGAGTCGAATATTGTCCAAAGCAAAAAAGAAATACACTAAAAGCAAACGCGAGGGGTTGGAAATGGTGTACGCGCTCCAGAAATACCGACGTTATTTACTTGGAGGACATTTCAAGATGTATATCGGCCATTCCACATTGAAATACTTGGTGAACAAGCCTGTGTTTGGGGGGCACATATGCAGATGGCTCTTAGTGTTTCAAGAATATGATTTTGCGGTCATAGTCAAGCCAGGACACTTAAACGCAGGACCATACCACTTGTCACGAATTGAGACAGGCGAGGAACCAACAAATTTGGAGGAGGGACTACCTGATGCACAACTCTTTGTAGTATGCATCGCGGACGGACACTTTGAAGATATAATCCATTTTCTAACAACAGGGACTACGCCAAAGGAGTACTCAATCCAACAGAAGAAGGAATTGGTGGTGCGCGTGACAGACTTTTCTGTCATCGCAAGGCACCTCTACAAGATGGGCAACGATGAGATATTGCGAAGGTACATACCCAAATTTGAACGAGGTCAGATCCTCACGGAAGCACATGGAGGTGCTGCAGGAGGACACTATGCAAGACACGCGACCGCACAAAAGATTCTTCGTGCAGGGTTATGATGGCCGACCTTGCACCAGGATTTGAAAGCGCATTGTAAGGCCTACGATATATGTCAAAGGACGAGAAAACCATCATGAAGGGACGAGATGCCACTAAATACCCAAAGGACACTGCAGCCATTTGAGAAATGGGAAATTGACTTTGTGGACCAAATCAAACCTCAGGGAAAGACAGGTGTGTGCTACATCATCACCGCGATGGAGTACCTGACATGATGGGTGGAAGCACAACTGGTCAAGGACTGCACGACTGCCACGACTGCAAAGTTTTTTGTTCGAAAACATGTTGACACAATTTGGCTACCCAAAAATCTTAATGAGTGATCGTGGAACACATTTCTTGAATGAAACCATCAGTGCACTCACAGAAGAGTTCCAGGTCTGTCACCAGAAAAGTACACCATAACAGCCACAAGCTAATGGAACAATAGAAGCATTCAATAAAATACTTGAGACTGCATTGACCAAAATATGTAAGGCGCAACGGAACAACTGGGACCTGCGCGTACCCGTTGTGTTATGGGCGTACAGGACAACGTGCAAGAAATTGACGGGACAAACACCATTCTGGTTGGTCTATGGTACGGAAGCAGTCATGCCGATGGAATACATCATACCTAGTCTGTGAATAGCAACGCTCATAGGCATGACGGACCGCGAAGCTCTAGAAGAAAGGCTTGCGCAATTAGAAGAACTCAAGGAAGAACGATTTCTGGCCGGATTTCACCAGTAAGTACAAAAGTAGCGTGAGAAAGCCTGGCACGACCGCCATATCAAGTTACACACCTTCAAGGTAAACGATTTAGTGTTGCTGTATGACAATAAGTTCGAAAAAATTCTCGGAAATTTCAGAATGCACTAGTTGGGACCATATATGGTAAAAGAGGTCACAGACGGAGGCGCGATCTAGCTAGACAAACTTAATGGAGAACCCTTCTCAGGAAAAGTAAACAGCAGTCGCCTGAAGCCCTACACAGGTGGGTCGGCTATCTGACTAACCGACTGAAGCACAGTCTTCACAACTCGAGGAGCCGGACAGGGGTGCGGGACTTTAAACACAAGCACTCGAAGCCGGTACCAAAGAAGAGACTCGAGTCAAACGCTGATGATTCAGAAGCATAAATGGAGCAGATACAATAGACAGCAGAACAGTGTGCTGCAGACCTTCACGCAACACAAGCACAATTGGAGGGACTCCATGCTAAGATTGCCACACTAGCAAAGTGACTCAGGATGAGTCACGATGATTGTGTTGGGGGCCTGTTGGGCATGCGATCCCCCAAGTTTTGGGGTCAAAGCCCAAGTTTTGGTCAAAGATGGTGTAGAACTCCGCGAAGTACGGGCGCGGAGCGCGAAGTGTACAATTGAGTCATAAGGCTGTCCGCCCTAAAATATTGTAATTTAATGTAAAGTTGTGTCGGCCTACCCATGGTCCGCAGACCATGGGATAATATAAATAGAGCGAGGCTCTAAGTGTAAAGATAGCTTAACTTGGTAGAGAATATATAGAATAGAAAAGGCATGGTTAGAGTCTAGAGTGGAATCTGAAGTGTACTGGGTCGTAATGGTAGGAAGAGGCTCTGCAGCTGAGTGCCAGAGACCTAGTAGAACCCGTAGTTGTGTGTGCGGACCCCTGCAGCTATATGTGCAGGGTGAAGTCGGGTTTGTACTTGGGATTGAAAGATAATAAAGAGAAGTTTATTCTGTGTATCTATTTTGGAATCTTTATGTTGATGTTATTCATTGCTTTTACTCTGTTTATTTACTACGCGCACTTGATGAATACTCGTATGAATGTTTATATGTGAATTTAATCTAAGTAATCAGCTAACAGAGACTAATTAAGGAAGACTTGAGTAAATAACACGGGTCGTGTTGTGGCTAGAACTGCGCGAAGACAGTATCACAGGGCGTGGGGTACCCACAGGTGTGCGTAGCGTAGTAAGTACAAAGGTTGGACCACATTCCAATCACCTCATCTCAAACATCCCCAAGGTGCGGAAACCTGGTTCTAGCACCCTCCCATACTACTTCGGGTGAGACCTCAGTCTGCACTCCGCAGATTGTTTCTGAAAGGGCCAGTAGTACCGAGATTTGCTTGGCTAAATCACTTCCAAACCCAGATTAGGTCCCACTAAGCCAACAATATACAGTCATCTTTCCCATAGAGTCAAATCCAAAACTTCTCTTTTAGGACATATGTTTGAATTCTATATTGTTCTATGGACTATCACAGCTCAAATTCATTTCCAAGTTTCTTTGTTTTCAACATACTTTGAGCCATCATGACAATGGTCATATTTTACTCTCTGTCACACCATGTTGTTGAGGACTTTATGAATTAGTAAATTCTCACTTGATCTCTTTCTTTGTGCAAAATTTAATATATTCATTGGATTTATATTGTCCCCCATTATTTGATCTCAAGATTAAAATCTCCAAGCCACTCTAGTTTTTCAACCATCTCATTATACTCAATAAAATGTGAAAATACTTTTTGTATATTCTTGTAGAAAATATACCCATGTTTTTTCTTGAATAATCATTAATAAAATTTAGGAAATATCTTGTCTTTCCAAGAGACAAAGTCTCCATGGTACCATCTAGATGTGAATGTCCTAATAGAAGATGTTCCATAGCATACCAATCTCACTTGAAGAATGTGTCCCTATGTTGATTCCCTAGTATGTGTCCTTCACAAATCTCACCATCAACCTCAATGTAAGGAAGACCACTCACGATGTTATTCTTCATTATTAACACCAATTTATTGAAATTCACATGTCCCATTCTCAAAGGTTAAAGTCTATTATTCTCTTCTTTCGTATCATTCAAATTGCATGACTCACTTAAGGAAAAAGTGATTTTGTAAATTATATGTGCAACCAATTTTATCCTTGTCACAAAAAAAAATTTGTGCATCTTGTCTATGATTAATATTCTTTATTATCAAACACTAATTTGTAGTTCTAGTCAATCATCTATCTTATAGAAAGTAGGCTATTTTTCAACGTTGGTGTCAACAATGTATCTTCAATAAAAATATTATTTCCATTAATCATCAATATTGCCATTGCATATATATGTTTAACTTTAGAAGGAGTATCACATCCAAACATCACTTTACTAGAGTTATTGTGATTTATTCCGGTGAACAATTCCTCTTCAAATGTCATATGTGTTAAGCATCCCAAATTAATCTACCAAGTGTCACTTTCTTCATTGTGTGCCATTAAACTCGATACATTTTTCTTTGCTAGAGGAATAGGAAACTAGATAGGGCTCATACTCACATGACATGGGGTCCATTCTAACTATTAGGACTATAACCCTTAGGTGAAACCGCACATTCCCCAACACAGGGGGGGGGAGGGATTTGGACCCTAAATCTCATACTTTACATAATATTTCAAACACAACCATCACCAATTGAGCTACCCCCTAGGGGTTGTACCATTAAACTTGATATAGATAGCTTATGAATTTTAGTTTCTTCAACAACAACATTTCCAACTTTATTATTCAAACCACACATTTTAGTTCTACAATCTTTCTCAAAATGAACAAATTATTATAGTAGTAACATGATCCCCCACATTTTTCTCTAAACCCATCTCTTGGTCTTCCTCTTTCACAAGATCCTTCTTTCCTTCTTCCTATGAAAACTAACATGAATTTTTTTCTCTATTCATTGAGGTGGATGCACTTCCTTGATAATTATTGAAATTATCTGAATTTTGTTATCCAAACCACACATTTTAGCTCTACAATCTTTCTCAAAATGAACAAATTATTATAGTTGTAACATGATCCTCCACATCTTTCTCTAAAGCCATCTCTTGGTCTTCCTCTTTCACAAGATCCTTCTTTCCTTCTTCCTATGAAAACTAACTTGAAGTTTTTTCTCTATTCGTTGAGGTGGATGCACTTCCTTGATAATTATTGAAATTATCTGAATTTTGTGATCCAAACCACACATTTTAGCTCTACAATCTTTCTCAATATGAACAAATTATTATAGTAGTAACATAATCCTCCACATATTTCTCTAAACACATCTCTTGGTCTTCCTCTTTCACATTATCCTTCTTTCCTTCTTCCTATGAAAACTAACTTGAAGTTTTTTCTCTATTCGTTGAGGTGGATGCACTTCCTTGATAACTATTGAAAGTATCTAAATTTCGTTATCCAAACCACACATTTTAGCTCTACAATCTTTCTCAAAATAAAAATAAAAAATTATTATAATAGTAACATGATCCTCCACATCTTTCTCTAAACCCATCTCTTGGTCTTCCTCTTTCAGAAGATCCTTCTTTCATTCTTCCTATGAAAACTAACTTGAAGTTTTTTCTCTATTTGTTGAGGTGGATGCACTTCCTTGATAATTATTGAAATTATCTGAATTTCGTTATCCAAACCACACATTTTAGCTCTACAATCTTTCTCAAAATAAAAATAAAAAAATTATTATAATAGTAACATGATCCTCCACATCTTTCTCTAAACCCATCTCTTGGTCTTCCTCTTTTAGAAGATCCTTCTTTCATTCTTCCTATAAAAATTAACTTGAAGTTTTTTCTCTATTTGTTGAGGTGGATACACTTCCTTTATAATTATTGAAATTATTTGAATTTTGTTTATGTCAATTGTAATTATTATAACTTTGATTATGATATTGTCCTCTACTTTCCCTTTCATTTATAGCTCGTGGAAAATGCATCTCTCATTTGCTCTTAACTAATTAGCAAGTAACTACTTAACTCATCATTTTCATTGAACTTAAACTCTTTGGAGATAAGAAAATTGGAACTGACTATTTCAAATTTAGGAATGGCACTTCTAAATTTATTTTCAAACATTTTTGTTTCTTAAATGTTTTCAGCTAATGACCTCTTTTGTTGGATAAAATATTACATTTTTGTGATATAATCCTTTATTGATCCATTACATTGTATTTTAAGATTAAAAAAAAATCTTAATAATTACAAATACTTATATATGTTCTCTAAAATGCCGCGTTCATATTTAGATAATTATGCAACAGTAATTCCTAGAAATATTGATTCATCAATTACACTAATTATAAAAGAAAATGTTTTATTATTTTTGTTTATAAATTTCTTTAATTATTACTTTTCATTAACAACAAATGTTTTATATTCTTCATCAAAAGAATAAGCATAGCATTTAATTACAAGCTTTCATCAATCTTATTCATAAATATGGATTTCCTTTCAGGTAATATTTGTTACCATTGGAAAACAAGCTAAAGCTAAAGCAAAAAAAAAGAAAAAAAATAAAAATAAAAAAATAACACAAAAACAACACAAGTTTTCCTTCATGAACTACTTAGGATAAAAACTGACTCCACCACTATTTAAAAATATCCTTAAACAATAATATAACTATAAAGCCAAAATTCAAAACTGTTAAACTCTAATTTTAAAAAATTTAACTATTAAATTTAAAAATATTTATTTATTTAAAAAGAAAACAAACCGATACTAAGGATGCCAAAGAAAACACAACATGAGTGTGTAAATAAAAACTTCAATTCGATAGGCTAAATGTGGGAAACTGTGCACAATAAAAAAGAAACAGTAAACATACCTCACTTTATGAATTGAAAAATTAAGAGCTTTTTAAAATCAATCTGACAGCATCTAGGGAAATGCAACCCTCGGTCCACTCAAAATTCTACAGAAATTTTAGGTTCACTTTCTTGAATAAACAATACACTATAGCCGTCGATAGAATGTAAGCTCTCAAAATTCTACAGAAATTTTAGGTTCACTTTCTTGAATAAACAATACACTCTAGCCGTCGATAGAATGTAAGCTCCCTGATTCTGAGCGCCCGTGAGATACTGTGATACATTGCAGAGGAAAAAAAAGATATGGCTACTGTGGTTTCAAATGAAATGGAGGAAGACGGACTGAAGAAACGAAGCAACTTAACAGTTACAATTTCGCATGGATGCTCCACCGCCTCCCATTCTTCCAACCCTGTAGTATTTCCAAAACCTTCTGAGTCATATTTTGAATCTGCAGGCTGCCTCGACCATTGGAAATAGCTTGGCTGCCGGCAGAACGAAGTAGAGGCACACATGCAAATAACCTGCCCGGCAAAGTCAGGTTGTTACAAGAAATTTGTGGGCAGGGAGAGAACGTTGTGGGGCTGCTCAAATGCTGATTTTCTGAATATTCGAGAATCTGATGGATATGAGTCAATTTTTTGACGGCGCCCATGTCTGTCTGATTTCTGAATATTCAGGGAATCAAAAACCGCGTCGATCCCATTTCTGAATATTCAGGGAATCAGCAATGATTTAAGCTCAAGGCCTTCTGGAGCGAGGAAGTTTTGATGAATAATTTAGTTGGTTGAAATTTTTAAGGAGTTTTGAGTTTTAAGGAAGTTTTGAGCTCTAGGTTAATTTTAATGGATAGTTTAGTTAGTTAAAACCTTTAATAAATCTTTGGCCTTGAGTTCAATTTTCTTTCCCTTCATCAAGGTTAGTTTCGATAATGGAACCTGCTATGCTGACCCCTTAGGATGTGAGAAAAAAAACAAGAATTACACCTGGAAATAAAACTAGCCAGAAGAAAGCTTCCATATTTCGGATCGCTGGAGAGCAGAAACGCCAACACAGAATGACATGCAGTGGAACCTAGCAAGCTGTTATTGACTAGAACAGCGGATGGATCTGTATCGCCAGTTCTACTGAAAGGTAATATTTCTAGCATGGTTCAGTAATAAAACAGACCACGAGTTCAATCTGCAGTCCCAAAAGTTAATATTTCTAGCATGTTTCAGTAATAAAGCAGACCACTAGTTCAATTCGCACTCACTTACAGCGTAAAGGTTCACAACAATAACAATAGCTATGCAGATTAAAGACTAAGAATGTAATATTGATTCAATATGAATCTAGAGGGATTTAATTTTTTTATGAAGTAATATTATTTAAATGTTTTGTATAGTTATTTAATTTTTTTTATTTTTATATTTTAAAAACAAACAAAAAAAATTGGCAGATATGAGCAAAATTTGGACTTTGGTGAGGAACTGACAAGGTTACACATCATATTAGGCTATAGAATGAGCCTCTCAGCTAAACAAGATTATTTAATTATTATTATTATTATTATTTTGGAACTGGTAATTGGGATAGATATTATGTTTTCAACTCGCATAATAGTTTAGATCTATTTTAAATTCAGATCTACCAAGTGCCAATAGGGATCAAATCATGAGTTAAGATGGATCTAAACTCATACTCTTGGATTCCATAATAGATTTCCTCAAATCTTAAGTAGGCTTCATCAAAAAAAAAATTATCTTGGGTATGGCTATGAATGAATGAATATGGACAAATATCTTGGGTATGACTATGAATGAATGAATGATATTTTAACATCCACGAGACTAAAAATAGTCTATGGGACCCAGCCTCGCTGTTTTTCGCCTTTTGCAATTCAGTCATTTTTTTTTAGTTGGTCCAACCTTCTAAGAGTCCCCTCGCTGAAAAGATAATGCCAAGGGACCAATGTTAACATATTTCCATAATTGTACGCGATGTCTTTGAAAGCATCACATTTCAAAATGAAACGTTTTTCCAATTCCACTACTCCAGAAGTGCAAAAAGTACACACTCATTCTTGCCAAGCTTCTTTAGGTATTTTCCACCATCATGCTTCACATCGAAGTTGATGCGAGTTAGTTCTTAATTGAACAATAAGAATCTTTGCTCTCCACTTAATGCTACCTCCAATGTACTCTTCTTGTTGGAGATCACAAGTGGGGTTGATTTCCTCAGCATAGTACGGAACTTCTTTCTGCCCAGGTCTTTTCCCCATATATGCTTATGGAACTTCTCCATAACAAAATTCTTTAACTCCTTGCTATTTGAGGGACAAACATTGAGGTAGATATTTCATTTTTGCATCCATTTGTTGTTTTGTCTCATCTATGTTTTCTTTGTTTCACTCATGCCTTCATTGAAGATGACTTTAGGCCATCTAGCTACTCCTAGTTGCTCAATTCTATTTAGATATCTTGTAAGACACACCATAGCAATTTTTTCAATGGGATTTGCTCATGTTTCACTCAACATTATCTCATAAGGAACCAAACTTTTTATTTTTAACTTGTTCATGATCAAGCATTTTTGGATTTTCTCAATTTGTTCCCATTTTGAGGCGGGGTTACCGCTAGCCCATAATTCACGTCCATATAGTATCACTAGACAAACTAGGAGTCTAAAAAGTACTTAATCGTTTTCCAATCTCATAACTTTGCCTCTATACATCTGTTTTGAAGAGAATATAATGCTTTCCACCGTCCTAAAATTCTCTTCTTTTTGAAGTCCTCCCAATTAAGCTTGTTGTTGAAATCAATCCCAATGTACATGTACTCATTTACTTCTTCGAGAATATTACCCTCAAAGAAGAATGTGTGTTGACTTTGATTCCTTTTATTAGAGAAAATTATTATTTTGGTCTTACCAGTATTGACTTGCATCCCCACTAGTCTGCAAAAATGCTCAAGGGAATATAGGTGCATCTGCAATCCATGGGCCGATTTTGCAATCAATACAAAGCCATCGACATAAAAAAGAAGCTTTATCACGAACTTCCCCAATCGAACACCATCTCCACCTTGCATATTTAGTCACTCTTCCAGTTTATCAATATATAAACCCAAAAGAGTAAGGGATATAGGGTAGCCTTGCACTACTCCAATGCCACTTCTAAAGCTTTCCGAAATTCCTATTGAAGTTCTAATTTTGGCTTTCACTTCTTCATAGAGCCTATGGACAATAGCTCTATGATGCAAAGGAATTTCAAGCTCTTCCATTCTACGCCACAACTTATCTCTAGAGATTGTGTCAAATGCCTTTTTGAAGTCAACAAAGTAGCAAAATACTTCTTCTTTGTCTCCCCAAGCCTATTCAATAATGTGTCTCAACGTGATACCATGATCCACTGTAGAATTCTTTGGCCTAAAACCTACTTGCCCTTTTTCCCTCTATTCTTTTACTTCTTCCCACTTACTGATTCTATTTTCTACCATGCTGCTGAAGAGCTTTAAAAACAAAGGATTGATCATAATGGTTCTATAGTTGCAAGGATTATTAATGTCTCCACTTTTAAAAAGGGGTATTTCTAGGCTAGTTGTCTAGTATTTTTGGAATCCTTGTCGAATGATGTTGTTGAAGATTTCCATGATGTGTGGTGCAAGAGAGTTCATTCTCCACTTTAGATATTCTACTTAATGTTCAACCAAGTCCTTTGTCTTTCCTCTTTTCAACTTCTTAATTCCAATCTCCACCTCCTGTAGTGTGAAAAAAATTATATTTGCCTTGATCCTGGGGGAAGGCTCAACCTTTGGTTCTTTCTCATAGAGTTGCCTTGCATAGTCAAGCCATTGGTTGGCTGTAATATTATTTTTAGTTTGCTTCTTCCTTGGTTGAAGTTCCTGCCAAAAAAGCTTTGGGTTATTCTTGCCTAGATATATTAACTCTTCTCGCATTGTTTGCATGAACTAGTCATTTCTCCTTTTTAAAATTTTCTTATATAACTTTGCTTTCATTTTCTCCTTTCCTTCCCTTTTCAAGATTATCCTTGTCATTTTGCATTCCTCATCAAACCAAGCATTTACAAGAAAAAAAATTGATTATGATTTCCTATTTTTTACTCTTTTGCATTTCTTGGGTGCATCTTGAATTATATTTATTAACCCATGATTGTTAGGGCTTTGGGAACCATTTTTCTTCTTCTGAAATTAACTTTATAGCATTGTCTTGAAGATAGTACAATTTTTTGTGTTAGAAGAATTCCACCCCTTGATATTGATTGTCGAGAACATTAGGTTTTCCTCCTATGTTGTCTTTCTTCTACCCAATATAGTTTTATATAAATTGGGTTATGGCCTAATTTTAAGTCCCAAATATGCTCTCCAATCTTCACTTCGTATATCTTTTCTATTAAGCTTTGTAAACAAATAGCATAATCAATGACACTTGTCCTATTATATGTGTTGCAAGTGAAGTTCCCAAACTTTTAACATCTATTTATACCATTGCAAATGATTAAATTGACAACACCACATAACGTAAGCAACTCCTCTCCAAAATGATTGCTAACTTTGTCATCTTTCGAACATCTCAGCCATTGGGGATTCTCCTCTTCAGTGAGCCAAATAGGATTGTGATCCTCTTTGCAACATAGAATACTAGCTTGTTTATTTGTTGTTATAGCATTGAAATCTCCTAATAAAAGGACTTCTCCCTATTGAGAATATGCAACAATATCTTGATTTAAAGCTGCATACGGATCCTTTTTGTGTAGCCCCTTATTTTTGTAAGTTTTTTAGGCTTGAGGGGTGAAATAACATGCTGCAATTATTATGTGATTCTCATTCTCAGATATTTTGAACCATAAATAATATTTATTTGTATCTTCTTTCACTAACTGAATGCGACAGCCTTCTTTTTCTTTTACTAAAACTAGTATTCCCCCATACCCTTTGCCATTTTTTACTACCTTGTTCCAAACTGCTAACTTCAAATAACCATCATGTTCATGAGTTTCCGTGACACAACTTATGTTTATACCTTTTTCAATGGGTCTTAACCCAGATCACCTCCTCTAAGGGTAACCTCTACAGTTCCAACAATCTAGACTTAGGTAGGCCTGGGTAGGATTTGGTTGCTACACGGTTTGGCACATAAGACTCAAATTTGAGTCTTCATTCATTTTCATCCATGAACATAGTTACCAATCAAACGAGAACTATTACCTCAAAACGAGTACTCTAGCCCAAAAACCCTATTGCCTAGGTAAATCCTCTCTATGGATAGAGACGATCCCTCTAGCCCAATGAGTGGGTCTATAAACCTAAGTGACAATCTACCAGACAGTTTCCTAAGTTACAATTGAAAAGAGAGATGAAGAAGATGGCCTACCTCATTCTGATGATATCTCGGTCTACTTTGTTGAAGACCTTGAATCACTTGCGTCACAGGCTGGTTCTTACTGCGAATAGCATTTATGCAACTACACAAGAGATCAAGACACAACAAGGCATGCAAATACAAATATCATATTCAAAAGAAACCTACTTAACTGATCAAGGAATGTTAAGCTAAATGATACATGAGCATACACATTTAGGGAAAATGAATCAGCAATTGTATATTAATATAATAAATGAGGAAGCATACAACCAAGCCTTGATGTCAATAGGCTCTCCTTGAATGGATATCCAAGTCTGATCTAAGCTCTCCAAGCACTCCTCCAAGCCAAATTGTAGAAATTTTGAATAATTTAACACATATTCATAGAGATTATCTTGATCATACAATTATAAGCGGAACATGTATAATACATAATCTCCTCTACGTTGATCATCAATTTACAAAAGCAGAAACATTCACAGGCGCACATAGAAGCATTAATCAAACTCATTAACACAGTATGTATCCCGGGGAAAGCATCTCACTAAAAAACCCCAACTATCTGTATATTATATTGATTGAATCATGTAACATTACAAAGTACAATGCTTATCACAAGCAATCCAGTACCAGCTCCACCTGTTACACACAAATACAGCTAAGATCTGATCTCCAAATCTATTCCACTGCTTGCCTGCCTCCACTGCTCAATACCTGCTCAAGAACTGATGAGAATGGCTCACCAAACTCGTATTTCACCTCAAAATAGTCACTCACACTTTTTTGGACGTGAGCAAAGGCTACAATACTGGGCAAATACGTGAGCAAACTCATTGGCATACTCAATCCCTTGATTGTGCAAGATCTGGTGCACAACTATTGTCACAACTGATAGCAATCTGATTCTCTACCACCTATCCATGTTGAACTGAACATGCACTGACATGCAACTGAGTTAATTGATGTATTCATTAGTTGCATCATGAGTTAATAATTAGTTTAACAACTCATCATTAGTCTATCTGCAGTTAGACTAACTACAACTAGTTTAACCAAGTCAAACTGAACACAACTCCATCAACTCCACAATCAACTCCACCAAACTCAACTGATTGAGTTCTAACTGAAGTCATGCATGCAACAACTCAACTGACTCATAAGAAAAGTGTATTTCCTTCTGACAGCTGCATGTGCCACCTCTGTAGCTCAAACTGAAGTGCTCCAAGAGAATAAGATCAATTTTATAGTCCAAATATTATTATGAGACAATAATATTTGACTTTTCTATTTTTGACAGCCAGTCTAAAAATAGACTTTGATCACTCACACTTTCATCAAAAATAGAAGTCCATCTATTTTTCCCAACTTGACCAATCATCCATAAACAGCAACCTGCAATCCATAGACATGATCCATATGTCTAAAAATAGACTGGTGCCAAAAATAGCCTGCGGGCCCACTTAGTGAAGGCGACTCTTTTCACTAAGCTCCATCATCTTGTTGCACTCTCAACAATCATTTCTTGTTGCACACTTTTCAACACTCCCTCTCAACAAGAAAGGCTTCCTCTCAAACCCGATCCTGTAACTCTGGAATGTTCTCCATGCAACACATCTGGCCGGTCCACTTGCTCTGTCATCAAAGTCTCTGACTGCTATTACCTCTGTCGACTGAAACTCTGCATCTCTATGCTCTTCAGTATCTGACTGCTCTAGCCTCTGTCACTTTGATCTCTGACTGCATCCGTGCTGCTGCTGGTTCTATCTCCCAGCATTGCATCCGCACTGCACCTCCCAACTGACCTCCCTGTTGGGATAGAAACACCCTCTGATGTTGAAGCTCTACCTGCTGCTGACAAGTGCTCCCTCTCTGACATCTGCGCTACTGCAACATCTCCATGCATCTCGCACCATTGCACACCTCTCTGTGCCACCTAGCACTGTGCAAAACACTTGTGCCTCTCGCACTGCTACAGCCTGCTAGCTATGTGCTGTCCTGGGATTCCCTGCACTGTCGCTCCATCCGCATCTGTCTCTACCCAATCAGTCAGTTCCTGCTACTACACATCGGGGCTCCCGTAGCAATGTCTCATCCAAGAGGTTGGGTACCTCAAGGATCCTGCCCCTCCTCCTTGGGACAATCAATCCACATCACCCCACCTCCTACCTGGAGGTATGGCTGCATGCGATCCCTCAGCTCACCTGGCTCGAAGTTTCCCCCTACTGGAGGTCTCTGGATGAGTAGATGTCTCTACTCGATCTCCTCTCAGCTTCCCCTGTTGTGGCTCCTCCACAACCTCCTGAAGCTGCTACACCAATCGTGGCTCCTCCACAATCGTCTGAGACTTCTTCTGGCTCTGCATGTTGAGAGGTAATATATGCTCCCTCTCAACCACCAAGTCTCCATCAGTTGCCTCGCTGCTCAAGGCTTTGCATGCATCTTGAACCTCAAGAGCATACAGGTTCCTGACCCGTAAACCAATCTCATGACAACAAAAGCATCTCACCTTCAACTTGTCAACCTTCTTCCCATCATTGGAAGAACAAGATTCAGAAAGAGAAACCTTCTCCTTCCCCTTCTTCACCTTAATCGCTAAGGCACAGTTCTCCTCATCCTGCATGGATGAAGAACCGTCTCTGGTGCTCTGTCTAATCTCCTCCTGCACAAGATCCGACCAAAGTCTCTCCCATCCTGGCAGTTTCTTCCTTCCATTCACCGAGTCCTAGTAGCTATGCCAACTCTTAGGAATGTCAAGGAGACCTAGACTCACCATCCTCATCCTCAACAGTTACCCCCACACTTCCCAGCTCATCCCGGCATTGGGTGAACTTCGTGAGATACTGGGGCATACTGTCTCCATTCTCACACTGAATGTTTCTGAGTTTTATCTCTTGCTTTGGAATTAAATTCGAATTCCACCAGCTCAAAACTCAACTGCTTCCGATCTAAAATTCGTGAGAACAAAGTATTTCTTGTACAGAGATCGATTGTATGGGCATTCACTGGATATCTCACCTTCAAAAAGAAGGATGAATCCAGAGGCTACCTGGCCCGATTACAGACTCTGCCTGAAGAAATAAAATGTAAACACTTCCCGAATAATAGATCCGATGATCAATCCTCGCTTGATATCCTGTAAAAATCTCTTCTACAAATCAAGCAGCTCTGATACCATGTAGAAATTTTTCTACAAATCATCTAGCTCTGATACCATGTAGAAATTTTGAATCATTTAACACATATTCATAGAGATTATCCTGATCATACAATTATAAGCGGAACATGTATAATACATAATCTCCTCTACGTTGATCATCAATTTACAGAAGCAGAAACATTCACAGGCGCACATAGAAGCATCAATCAAACTCATTAACACAGTATGTATCCCGGGGAAAGCATCTCGCTAAAAAACCCCAACTATCTGTATATTATATTGATTGAATTATGTAACATTACAAAGTACAATGCTTATCACAAGCAATCCAGTACCAGCTCCACCTGTTACACACAAATACAACTAAGATCTGATCTCCAAATCTATTCCAATTCTTGCCTGCCTCCACTGCTCAATACCTGCTCAAGAACTGATGAGAATGGCTCGCCAAACTCGTATTTCACCTCAAAATAGTCACTCACACTTTGTTGGATGTGAGCAAAGGCTACAATACTGGGCAAATACATGAGCAAACTCATTGGCATACTCAATCCCTTGATTGTGCAAGATCTGGTGCACAACTATAGTCACAATTGATAGCAATCTGATTCTCTACCACCTGTCCCTGTTGAACTGAACATGCACTGACATGCAACTGAGTTAACTGATGTATTCATTAGTTGCATCATGAGTTAATAATTAGTTTAACAACTCATCATTAGTCTATCTGCAGTTAGACTAACTACAACTAGTTTAACCAAGTCAAACTGAACACAACTCCATCAACTCCACAATCAACTCCACCAAACTCAACTGATTGAGTTCTAACTGAAGTCATGCATGCAAAAACTCAACTGACTCATAAGAAAAGCGTATTTCCTTCTGACAGCTGCATGTGCCACCTTTGTAGCTCAAACTGAAGTGCTCCAAGAGAATAAGATCAAGTTTATAGTCCAAATATTATTATGAGACAATAATATTTGACTTTTCTATTTTTGACAGCCAGTCTAAAAATAGACTTTGATCACTCACACTGTGATCACTCACACTTTCATCAAAAATAGAAGTCCATCTATTTTTCCCAACTTGACCAATCATCCATAAACAGCAACCTGCAATCCATAGACATGATCCATATGTCTAAAAATAGACTTGCACCAAAAATAGCCTGCGGGCCCACTTAGTGAAGGCGACTGTTTTCACTAAGCTCCATCATCTTGTTGCACTCTCAACAAGCATTTCTTGTTGCACACTTTTCAACACTCCCTCTCAACAAGAAAGGCTTCCTCTCAAACCCGATCCTGTAACTCTGGAATGTTCTCCATGCAACACATCTGGCCGGTCCACTTGCTCTGTCATTAAAGTCTCTGACTGCTATTGCCTCTGTCGACTGAAACTCTGCATCTCTGTGCTCTTCAGTATCTGACTGCTCTAGCCTCTGCCACTTTGATCTCTGACTGCATCCATGTTGTTGCTGGTTCTATCTCCCAGCATTGCATCTGCACTGCACCTCCCAACTAATCTCCCTGTTGGGATAGAAACACCCTCTGATGTTGAAGCTCTACCTGCTGTTGACAAGTGCTCCCTCTCTGACATCTGCGCTACTGCAACATCTCCATGCATCTCGCACCATTGCACACCTCTCTGTGCCACCTATCACTGTGCAAAACACTTGTGCCTCTCGCATTGCTACAGCCTGCTAGCTATGTGTTGTCCTGGGATTCCCTGCACTTTCTCTCTCTCTGTCGCTCCATCCGCATCTGTCTCTACCCAATCAGTCAGTTCCTATTACTACACATCGGGGCTCCCGTAGCAAGGTCTCATCCAAGAGGTTGGGTACCTCAAGGATCCTGCCCCTCCTCCTTGGGACAATCAATCCACATCACCCCACCTCCTACCTGGAGGTATGGCTGCATGCGATCCCTCAGCTCACCTGGCTCGAAGTTTCCCCCTACTGGAGGTCTCTGGATGAGTAGATGTCTCTACTCGATCTCCTCTCAACTTCCCCTGTTGTGGCTCCTCCACAACCTCCTGAAGCTGCTGCACCAATCGTGGCTCCTCCACAATCGTCTGAGACTTCTTCTGGCTCTGCATGTTGAGAGGTAATATATGCTCCCTCTCAACCACCAAGTCTCCATCAGTTGCCTCACTGCTCAAGGCTTTGCATGCATCTTGAACCTCAAGATCATACACGTTCCTGACCCATAAACCAATCTCATGACAACAAAAGCATCTCACCTTCAACTTGTCAACCTTCTTCCCATCATTGGAAGAACAAGATTCGGAAAGAGAAACCTTCTCCTTCCCCTTCTTCACCTTAATTGCTAAGGCACAGTTCTCCTCATCCTGCATGGATGAAGAACCGTCTCTGGTGCTCTGTCTAATCTCCTCTTGCACAAGATCCGACCAAAGTCTCTCCCATCCTGGCAGTTTCTTCCTTCCATTCACCGAGTCCTGGTAGCTATGCCAACTCTTAGGAACGTCAAGGAGACCTAGACTCACCATCCTCATCCTCAACAGTTACCCCCACACTTCCCAGCTCATCCCGGCATTGGGTGAACTTCGTGAGATACTGGGGCATACTGTCTCCATTCTCACACTGAATGTTTCTGAGTTTTATCTATTGCTTTGGAATTAAATTCGAATTCCACCAGCTCAAAACTCAACTGCTTCCGATCTAAAATTCGTGAGAACAAAGTATTTCTTGTTCAGAGATCGACTATATGGGCATTCACCGGATATCTCACCTTCAAAAAGAAGGATTAATCCAGAGGCTACCTGGCCCGATTACAGACTCTGCCTGAAGAAATAAAATGTAAACACTTCCCGAATAATAGATTCGATGATCAATCCTCGCTTGATATCCTATAAAAATCTCTTCTACAAATCAAGCAGCTCTGATACCATGTAGAAATTTTTCTACAAATCATCTAGCTCTGATACCATGTAGAAATTTTGAATAATTTAACACATATTCACAGAGATTATCTTGATCATACAATTATAAGCGGAACATGTATAATACATAATCTCCTCTACGTTGATCATCAATTTACAAAAGCAGAAACATTCACAGGCGCACATAGAAGCATCAATCAAACTCATTAACACAGTATGTATCCCGGGGAAAGCATCTCGCTAAAAAACCCCAACTATCTGTATATTATATTGATTGAATTATGTAACATTACAAAGTACAATGCTTATCACAAGCAATCCAGTACCAGCTCCACCTGTTACACACAAATACAACTAAGATCTGATCTCCAAATCTATTCCACTGCTTGCCTGCCTCCACTGCTCAATACCTACTCAAGAACTGATGAGAATGGCTCACCAAACTCGTATTTCACCTCAAAATAGTCACTCACACTTTGTTGGATGTGAGCAAAGGCTACAATACTGGGCAAATACGTGAGCAAACTCATTGGCATACTCAATCCCTTGATTGTGAAAGATCTGGTGCACAACTATAGTCACAACTGATAGCAATCTGATTCTCTACCACCTGTCCCTGTTGAACTGAACATGCACTGACATGCAACTGAGTTAACTGATGTATTCATTAGTTGCATCATGAGTTAATAATTAGTTTAACAACTCATCATTAGTCTATCTGCAGTTAGACTAACTACAACTAGTTTAACCAAGTCAAACTGAACACAACTCCATCAACTCCACAATCAACTCCACCAAACTCAACTGATTGAGTTCTAACTGAAGTCATGCATGCAACAACTCAACTAACTCATAAGAAAAGCGTATTTCCTTCTGACAGCTGCATGTTCCACCTCTGTAGCTCAAACTGAAGTGCTCCAAGAGAATAAGATCAAGTTTAGAGTCCAAATATTATTATGAGACAATAATATTTGACTTTTCTATTTTTGACAGCCAGTCTAAAAATAGACTTTGATCACTCACACTGTGATCACTCACACTTTCATCAAAAATAGAAGCATCTATTTTTCCCAACTTGACCAATCATCCATAAACAGTAACCTGCAATCCATAGACATGATCCATATGTCTAAAAATAGACATAGTCTAAAAATAGACTTACGCCAAAAATAGCCTGCGGGCCCACTTAGTGAAGGCGACTCTTTTCACTAAGCTCCATCATCTTGTTGCACTCTCAACAAGCATTTCTTGTTGCACACTTTTCAACACAATTGAGCAGTATATATGCACAATCTTAGCATAAGGGTGCAAATAGACACAAACCAACCATTTGGGAATGGGAGAGGATGAATATATAGGTTGGGAAAGGGAGTTAGGATCTCTCCAAATATAGGAGTAGGCCCTCATCTCAAGGAGGTAGCTCACAGGGATAAGACAAGGTGCCAAGTTGGGAGTACTCGACCTCATCTACGCCGAACAACCTCCATCTCGCCACTTTGGAAGCTTCCAGATCACGAAGCTTCTCACCCTTTTTGGGAAAATTTCCTTTTTGGGATCATTATGGGTATACAAGCAAACAGAGTGATGCCATTGCAGGTCGAGTATAGCGCAACAGGAAATCATCGTTGTTTTTAGTCTCATAAGGGTGATGATTCTCAAATTAGGGTTTTAGAGATATTTCCTGCAAGGGAGGCTCAAGGTATTTTCTAATCAATATCTTAGGGAGGATTTGAGTTGTATATATGAATGAGTACACTGCATGATGGTCATGTTTCAGGCACTTCGGGGTATGTCACAGGGAAGTGCAGGAGGTTTGACAAAAGACTGTGTAACAGATGGCCCTTAAAGTATGAAGACAGAACAGGGATTGATGGCTGAGATTCTTTACAAGCTTTTGCAAGGATGAGGACAAACACTGTCAGGAGACCTGCAAATCAAGGACCCATATACATATACATATCTAATATCAAAACATGAATCGACAGTATGGACGTAGCCATCCAGATGATAAGGACTATACTAAAGGAACCATGGCATGGGCACAACCATCCAAGTGAGAAGGATCATCTGTAAATATAAGATCCAAAGTATGGACACAACCATCCAATATAGAAGGATCGCTATAAATGTAAAGTCCCACTGTATGGTCACAACCACCCGTATAACAGAAACATGTGTAAAATCATGAATAACACATAACTCCACGCATCTTGAGTCATATCAGACAAGACTCAGGGTCTTGCGCTCCATCTCAACCTGATCAAAGTATGAATTCTAACATGCAAATGAATGTGTCGAATTTGAACATGCTATAAAACTTCATGATTACCGGCCAATGATGTGGACCGTTAACAAGCACGAAAGAAACCACCAATAATGACAATGGCTCTCAAGGTATGACAATATAATCCATGAATGTGATAATGAAGTTGAAGTCAAACACTCGTGGAATCATCCAATCGAAGGCCAATGATGGAAACTTGTCGTCGGATGCGAAGAACTTTCCATTAAGGCATGCAAGCTCTAAGGTACTGAAAGGGAGTTTCTAAAACATCTTCCTAGATAATGAGTTGAAGTCGACAGGAAGTGACCCATCGAAGGAGGGCCATGATGAATCGACCACCATCGACACGAAACGAGGAATAAAGTGGAACGAAATGAATAAGATACAAGACTGTAACGAAGGGTTGGATAATGTATAGGTAATAGACTACGGATAGGACTTCTCTTGAACATATTGACAACACGACTCCGGAGTGTGGTAGAATTTGACTCAACATAGGACCAAGAGTCATAACTATGGAGTGGAATAGTCAGATGAGAGAAAAAATGGATAACCCAAACTGGGAAGGACAAGTGACTGAGTGAGGATATCCCAAACCTGACACAAGAAATAGATGAGTGTCATGTTCAAGAGCAACATGCTGCCTATACAAAGGATCTTTCACTTTCATTTTTCCCCACTATTTCTAGTGAGTACCTCTATTTTTGCAAAATATTGAAGAGGATACCATATGTTTGTCATATAAGTTCACCCTTCTAATGAATCCATCCTAGTAAGTTTTACGAGTCCTAGGAAGGATAAACTCGGCCTCATCATGGTGACGAGTCTTTCGTCGTAAAAAAATTTAACGAGTCTAATGGAAGAATAACTCGGTATCTTTTTCATATTTAGAGAGTTTGAAAAAGAGATGAAAAAGAAAACTCCATTAGGTCCCTTTTCATAATTTGTCTCTCGAATCTAAAAAGGTAGAAAACAATATTCGAGAGAACCTCTTGACCATGTCAACCAAGGTGTACCTTTTTCGTAAATATATACTAAAATTATGTCAATTCATTTAATTTAATGAGTTTGAAAAGACAAGTACTCGGGGATCTTTTCATGTTTTGAGAGTCAGAAAAGAGCTGAAAGATGACTCTTCCTAGAGGAACAAGTTGTATAAAAGGATAGCAACTGGTTCCGGTCATGATGGAACTACTCAAAACACGTAAGGGTCAAGAGGTTGGCTAATAAGACCACTCACCATAGAATTTCCTCGGGCAAGGGTTAAACAACCAAGTGAAAGCATATGATCGGCCAAAGAGATGGTGACGATGGAATGAAAAAACCAAGGCTCATCTAGCAAAAATCGACTGATAAAAATGGAAATCACAAGATGTAAGGTGGAAATGGTTTCATTTTTACACAAGCTTGAAACATGAAAAACTATTCTTGAGTATACTTGAGGATGGTTTCATTTTTCACAAGCTTGAAACGTGAGAAAAACTATGCTTGGATTTGGTTTCTTTTTTACACAAGCTTGAAACAAAGAGAAACTATGCTTGAATTTGGTTTCATTTTTACGCAAGCTTGAAACAAGATAAACTATGATTTAGATAATTTTGCATGCCCCCAACATAATGACTCAATTTGAGGTACATGCCCCCAAGCTTCATTTTGTGCACCTAAGTAGACGACTGGTTACTAACAGGTGAATGGAATGAAGGTTCACTTACGAGATCAAGTGAAAGACTCGACTAGGATTTTATAAGATCTAATCAAAGAATCAAATTGGATGGGGATTTGTTTCATTTTTCAAGAGCTTGACACAGGAGAAGAACCATGCTCATGACATCTTAGTTCATTTTTTTTAACGAGGTTGACGTAGTAAAAGAACTATCCTCATGGGAACCCATTTCATTTTTTAACGAGGTTGACATAGTAAGAGAAATAACTTCATGGACCTTGTTTCGTTTTTTAACGAGCTTGACACAAGACAAGGAACTCTGCTCCATGGTCCTTGTTTCATTTTTTAACGAGCTTGACACAAGACAAGGAACTCTACTCCATCCCTTGTTTCAATTTTTAAGGAGATTGACACAAGACAAGGAACTCTGCTCCAAAGACCTAGTCACAGACCAAAAGAGACCATGGCTTCCAAGAGGTTCTCATTAGATTGGAGAACAACACTCTCGAAGGGATACATGTCCAGGGATCCAAATGAAAAATCGGGCTCCAATGCCCCCAGTACATGGTGTACTACATCACCTACTAGATCATTAGTAGGTGTGGGCATGGAACAGGTGGCCACATAATTAACCTATGGCAGGGATGATATTGCTGACATATGAGAACCATTTATGGATGATGGTTGAGTGGGAGTTGATTCAGGACCAATGAATGTAAGTTGATTAATGATCATAATGTTTCCTTCATGCAGGAAACACAACACTCGACAGAGAGAAGAAACAAGAGCTCCCATGACATAAACATAGTCACGACCAAGGAATAGATTAAAATCCAACAGGCCTTGGACAACCATCATGTCTATATAGATAGTCTTTCCTCCCAATGTAATAGGTAACTTAGGAAGGATCCCTAATAGTTGATTGGTTCCTCTATTAAAAGCTAACAGATTCTGGGTGACGGGGACAAGCTAAGGAGAACCTAAACTTGCCAAGCAGTTGAGGATAGAATAATAATAGATGCGGCCTCATCTATGACTGTGCTAGGCACAACCATATGGTAAGCTTGCACTGTAATCTGGAAAGGCACATAAGACAGAAGGCAATATCCTGCCAGTCGACTCTAATCAAAAGAACTGACTAAACTACTCGGAGGGGGTGTCGTAAGAACGTGAGAGTTGCTCTCTTCCTCTATGGGAATATAAGAGAACTACTCTCATGCACCTCAGGGATGGGAGAATTTCCCTCCAATTCATTCAAAACTAAAGAAACCAGAAGAACTTGAGCAGTATGGGGTTCACTCTCTACCGGAAAGGTACTACTAACTGAAGATGGAGCCAAGTCTACTGTTTTCTCAACCAATGATTGGTCGAGAACAGACTCATGAGACTCACTTTCAGAGAGATTGGGATTGACCAAAGATTACTTTTGATCAATCACTAGATCAACTAGTGAAGGATCAGGGGAAAGCTTTCGATACCCAGTCGGAAGATGAGGTTGAGAAACTGTAAGGTTTTCCAACACTTTGCAAGATTCATCCATTAAATGACAAAGGTGAATGGGATGATTACCTCCACACAACTTACAGGGAAATTTGAATTTTCCCTTTTTCCCATGAGCTTTACTAGTTGAAGGTTTATTTCCAGCATGATCGCTAGAGGATGATGACAAAGGTTGATGTGAGCCTGTGGACCACACTTCTAAGACCTTGGGAATACCAGGACAATTCCGAAGAAGGTGGTCACCCTTACATAAAATGCAAGGGAATTTTACTTTCCGAGTCTCGTTAGAATATTTTTCTTCATTAGTTGCATCCATAACAATGGCTGCTTGGTTACCCCCTTACTTATTTTGCTTCTTCTTCTTCATCCTCTTCTTCTTCTTCTTAGCTTCCTCATCACTAGAATCCATAATTTCACCAGGTGAAGAGGAAGAACGAGGTGAAGAGGCGAATAAGGCAAGGGGTCAACTTTAGGATCAACATGATGTTGATGTTGTTTAGGTGGAGGAGAAATCAGTTGAAAAGAAGCTTGGACACTCGGAATCACCGAAGTAGAAATAACCAAACTAGAAGACCAATGGCTTCATGTTGTGCACGTGATCTTCTAGAACCAATATAGATTTCTCTTTCCTATTCCTATTGAGAATTAATAATTCCTTGAGATTGTTGTTGTTCAACAATGCGTCTTTACTCTTGTTCATTTGACATAGTTTGAGGCCAAATAAATGGAGTCTTCAAAAGTGTATATTCATTTCCTGGTATTGAAATGATATCACTTTGATCATTGAGAAAAGATTACCATCAAATTGAATCAGCAACATCAAAGTACTCATATGTATCTCTAATAATTCTTTTTATTTCTTCTGGGCATTCAGAATAATTTACCTCTCTTTTATGCCTCCGTGCATTATGGAGTTTAGCAACTAATTGTAATAATATTATCTTTGATGAAAATATTGGATCATATGGAATGAACTTCAAAAATGCTAAACCTGATGACGGCCCCCATTCTGCAACAGTTGAATACTTCTTGCCCCATATAAGTGTTTTGCCATCAATTATTTTTATACAAAATTGATGCTGGAAGCTAATGTCATTAAGTTGTTCAATGAATTTTTCCTCACCATGTGATCCCAGAATAAACCTTTGCATGTCAATAGTTTCTTCCAGCACATGAAAAGCAGGCTCTGGAATGTATGATTTCTTAATACATTCAATTAATGATGGTAGGATCCCAACATTTTTCCTCCTCAATGTTACTGAAAAACGACTAAATATTTGATCAATAAGGTCATGAGTGTGCCCAACAAGAAGAAAACCAACCTTTAACTTTTTTAAAATTCCCAATTGAACAAGCATGTTTAGATCTCCAAAAAGAACTTGTTTTTTGTTTTCACGACTTGTGTTGTCCAATTGCAGATAAAACTTCAAGAAGAGTACTAGACCAATGAGAAAGCACATCATGGATTATAGTTATGGTAATATTTTCATTATTTTGAATATTTGGAGCTGTGAAGTAAACCCTTGGCAACATCTTCCCATTAAAGACCTTACGGCCAAGCAAGTGAAACTGAATAAAATTTTCTTCATGCAAATTTTTTGGTGTGCAGACAAAATGTGGCAGAACTATTTTCTTTTGGTCCATACCATCAATTATCAAACCCAAATATTTATTTGGATTATCATAACACTTTTTTTGATGCTTATACAATTTTTTCCTTTCACTTGTTTGCTGATTGCAATGCTCTTGAAGTGCTTTGACAATGGAATCTGCACATAAAATAAAAGAAATCTATTAATAAATTTATTTTCATAATTGATAACTATCCAATTTTTAAAAACAATGTTATGAATGCATACCTCTTTCTACCCCTTGACATTTATCCCTCTTTTGTTAGCCTCTCTCATAAAACAATAATAAATCCAAAAATAAATTAATTAATTAAATATTCCAAGTTAGGAATTTGTGCCTAACTCTTGGGTTGTTCCTCTAAGATAGGAGTTAGTTTAGGTAACTCCTATATTGGTGTGTGTCTGGTGAGAAATTATCTCAACCAAAGGAGAAATTATCTCAACCAAAAGTGTCTAAGATAGCACGCACTATCTTGAGAACACTATCTCTCATCTATTTATTTGTAACACTATATTCAATTATTTTAATGAATGAGAATGAGAGAGAAGCATGAGGCTGAACCTTTTTCCGCCAATATTTTGTCTGATTTTTATGTTTGTTTTTCTGTAAATCTGTTTGAGTTAATTTATTTTTCAATATGTGGTATCAGAGCTCGGATTGGAAAGTACCCGCTGAGGTCGAAAATTGAAATCGCTGGGTTTTTCATTTTTTTCAGTGATATGATTTATAATCGACATGAATAAGAGCAAGAAAGTTGTGGCGGCTTTGGGAATTAGTGGTGCATGAAGATTTGTGATTGAGATTGCATCATCGTAAGCTCCAGGATTCCACGTGCTTAAGATGGAGTATTGATATCTCTTTCCTTGTCGAGACTTTCAGTCACTTTTTATTGAGGTTAAGTTTATAAGTTCTTCCATCCGTGTCAACGTGTGGGGTTGTTGTAGAAATCAGTTTTTTCTTAGAGCCACGCCTGAAGGATACATAAGACCAGAAGTAAACAGTTTTAGACTTCGATCGACCACCATACGAGGCTGGACTGTGACATCTTCTGCTCCAGATTACCAGGAAAAAGTTTGGATTTCGATCTTTGACGATTACCTGCACCAGCATTATGTGTATGAGCACAAGCTCTGCGCATAAATGCAATAATAGCTGGAGCAAGAGGAGGCTTTGATAACTTCCCACAGGAAGGAAATTAAAGACACGCGAAGAAATGAAGCTGGCATTGGCAGTCTGGAGATCTGCGCGTGGAGAACTGCGTTGAAGATCTAGTTGATGGTGTTGCATTGAGGAAGCAGTTTGCAGTGGATGCATGGTGCATACGTTGTTGTATCTCTGGAGAGAGCTAAAATAAATTCCAAATTCCGAGTTGTAGCATCCGTTATGTGAGGACCTGCATTGGAGCATCAGCTGTGTGAGGAACTGTATTTTATCTGTAGTCGATATTAGAAGAACTGTGTGTAGAGCGCAACGGTGGCCATGGTGAAGAGATTTTCGTGCATAAGGACGTTGAATTTGGAGACTGAATCATGGATCAAACATAAATGTATTTTTGTTGGAACTTGTGACACTTGTTGTTGGGTGAAAATAAATCGGAGCTAACGTGAAACTGATAAAGTGGACACACTCCCTTTTGATGTAAATGTAAGTGCCTTTCGATGCTGCAACGTATGAAAGATATTCCTTTCCAGTTCAAAAAAAATATTTGAATTCGGTTTGTGTTTGTTGCACATTCCATCCATGCAATTCTATGAGGACTGGATTATTCTTAAAGAGGAAAATTTTATCATCTACAAACCTGGATTATTCTCGCAAGTTTAAAGACAGAAATTGTTAATTCTGGACCAGCAATTGATTATTTTGGTGGTTGAATATTACACCTGTTGGTTAACGGTTGAGATCTTCATCTTTGGAGGACCGAATTCCTTTTCTGAAGAAGGAAAGTTTATCATTTATACGCCTGATTCTTCTCTTTATAACTGAAGGTTGAGCTTGACATATTTATGGGTAAGTTTCTTGGCCGAGTTCTGCTCTTGGTGTGGCTACTGTAGTGTCCTGAGCGTTTGTTTGTGCACTGAGCCAGCTTGGAATATGGTTAAGTGATATTTCAACATGTGATAAATTATTTTTTATGTTTGGGAGTAATAAGGTGATAAAGTGTGATTTTTAGGAGAGATAAGGAGTGAATAAAATCATTTATTTGTAATGGAGAGATAAGGTAAATTTTATTTTGTAATTTTGGAGCAATAAGTGTGCATTTTTTTTTTTAAGTGTGGAGTGACAAGTGAGATTCTTTTATAAAGTAAGGGATTATTTCCCTGTAATGGAGTGATAAGGATTGAGTTTTCTTTCTCTGTAAGTTTGAAGTGATCGGTTTTTCAAAAGAAAGCTCATTGTTGTAGGAGGTTGAGTCAGTTTTTTGAACGCATTTGCTTCCAAAATTTGCGAGCGTCAGATTCTCACTATTTGAGAAAGCTTCAATGGCAATGTTGTAAAAGATGAAAGATTGATGACCTTATTACTTAATAAAGACATATTTTTTTGTGGTGATTGTGTCCTAGATCCGCCCGAAATTTAATAAGGGGATCTTAGGTACACGAAGAGTGTGTTGATGATGGTGCATACTTCATGTTGTTGCTTTTTTATTTGTGTCTAGTTTTGACACATAAATGATCTCATTTAACACACATAAAGTTCAATGCAAGCAAGCACAACACCTGTAACAAAATAGCTGCAAGGAAGGATAATTAAGCTCAACACATGCATTTGCATCACTACAACAAATAATCAAAGTTTTCAACATCGACATTCTACCTCAACAAACAAATTCACTCAATACAATCAAGTTCATGAATCTGCAGACTCCAGCATTTCAAAGAAAATTCTACATCACTACATTCAAGTTAATGAATCTGTCAACTTCAACGTTTCAGCGCACATTCTACATCAACATTATTGAACTTGTAATCAAACTCAAATTACATTGAATTGTAAGGGTGCATTGAGTCAAATTGAATTCACTGTAGTGAATCATTGAAATCATTGTAAGCTTTTTTGGGTGCATTTTCAACAGTGTTCGACACCCTTCCTTTAAAGCACAATCAAGTGAGTCCATGAGTTTTAACTCCAAATGAAACAAACAACAAGTTCACATCTCCTGCAAGCGAGCATGAGTATTCATTCAAGCAATTTGTGTCAAAACTGTACAAATTTCAAACCTTCAAGCGAGCCAGAGTGAAGATCATTGCAACAACCATCAAAGCAACCAAACAAGTTCAACTCTAACACCAATCAAGCAAGTTGAGATCGACATCAAGCGAGCGTAGCTATTCCTTCAAGTGAGCGTGAAGTCATCAAGTAAGGCAAGTGAGCATTCACACAAACACAATCGTCATCAAGCGAGCATGAATTCCAGAGTTTAAGCAAGAAAGTTCTACAACTCTAGAAAGTGTTCTCAGCAAGTACAATAAGCAACAAATCAAGTGAGCGTGCCATTCAAGTCCCATAGCAAGCGAGCCTGTCATTCACGTAACAAAATCAAGTGAAACAGTTCAAAGCATGACATCTACGACAAGAGAGCCTGACTTCAAGTGAGCAAGTTCAGATGGCGCAACATATTCAGTGGTTAAACATTCTTCATAGTTTGATCATCTCCAGTGATGAAGACATGGTGCACATCAGCAAAGAAACTCTTGCTGATCTTTCACGGCATCTACAACAAACACATGAAACCATTGAATTTCTTCAACTAGAGTCGCAACTACAAAGAGATGAGCTGCAACAAAAGAGTGCTTCTTCCAGGTCATTCAACCATACAGATGAAGACAAAGATGTTGATTCCAAATCACTCATCCAAACAACTTCAAGTGTCGAAGTTGTTCATGATCAAATTCAAATTTCTTCCAAACCCATCATCAAGCCCTGGGAAGAAATTCAAAATAACAAGAATCGATGAGGCTTAGGATATGTCACTGATGAAATCAACTTACATATCCCATATTATTCCAAGCCAATTAAGTTTGTGAGTGCAGGATTTCTTGAACAACACACCTCAGTAGGTTCTGAGAAAGTTGCAGACAAACATAATTGCACGCAACCTGAAGTTAATGTCCAACCGAAATGTTCTCATTGTCAAAGAACTGGTCATATGGAAGATCAGTGTTTTGATCTCCATCCTTGTTGCCATTGTGGGAAGCCCAATCAGTCATCAGAAAAATGTCGCAACCAACAAAAATCAGCCATATTGAAGATACATTATGAATGGATCGATCCTTGGGAATGGTCATCCACAGTCAAACGCTTGTCTCAGTTCTACAACCGACTACAATCACACATAGTGCAGCCAACAATGAACAGATGATGGTACTCTCATGCAGTTGAATGAGGGAGTACAGCAGTGAAACTCTCCTACACCTGAAGGGGTGGAGTTCAAATATATTTTGGAGAAGATTGTCTCTCCTTTGAGCTGCCAAAGGGGGGAAAATGTCAATGAAATTGACAAGTGGTTGTCAGACTGAAAGTCTCGAAAATATCAGCGAAGCAGCCAGAGGGCATCTTCATCAGCTAGTGGGCATCTTCATCAGCAAGTGGGCATTTGTCATCAGCAGTGAGCATCAGCAAATTCGCCAGTGGGCGATCGACAGCCAAAGCAACAGTGAGCAGCTTTCATAATAGCAACAACAACATTGAGTTGTTTTTAGACATCTTCAGCCAGTGGGCAATCATCATCAGCAAACACGACAGCCAAAGCAGCAGTGAGCAGCTTTCATAATAGCAAAAACAACATTGAGTTGTTTTTCGACATCTTCAGCCAGTGGGAAATCATCATCAGCAAACACGCCAGTGGGCGTTCATCAAATTGTGTCAGTGGACACCGGATGCTGTTTTCAAACAAAGGACAGTTGGATCCTTTTGCGGCTTGGCACATGATGGAGTTTTCAAGCAACATTCAGAGATGAATCAGGCATGCAGCTGATTCATGTTCTCTTCAGATTTGAGTTTTTTCCAACATCCAGTTTTGGCAGTTTTTTCAGGCAATGTTTTTGAGGATCAACATGAGAACTTGGAAGATGGTTCCTCGTTCTTATTTTGGATTTATCATTGAAGGGGGGAATTTTAGCCTCTCTCATAAAATAATAATAAATCCAAAAATAAATTAATTAATTAAATATTCCAAGTTAGGAATTTGTGCCTAACTCTTGGGTTGTTCCTCTAAGATAGGAGTTAGTTTAGGTAAATCCTATATTGGTGTGTGTCTGGTGAGAAATTATCTCAACCAAAGGAGAAATTATCTCAACCAAAAGTGTCTAAGATAGCACACACTATCTTGAGAACACTATCTCTCATCTATTTATTTGTAACACTATATTCAATTATTTTAATGAATGAGAATGAGAGAGAAGCATGAGGCTGAACCTTTTTCCGCCAATATTTTGTCTGATTTTTATGTTTGTTTTTCTGTAAATCTGTTTGAGTTAATTTCTTTTTCAATATATTTTATTTAAGAGAAGCACATGTATTGCAAACCCCCAACCTTGTCTTCTTAGGAATACAAACATTGTTGAATTCGTTCTTCCATATCCTTGTAAAATATGAATATGTAATAAAATTACCATCTCCTTCAGAACCTTCTGCATATTCTCTGTATAAGATGTAGATTTATCATCTTGAGAAATTATCTGGAATATGTATTGCGTATTTATTTGGCATACACTCTCCATGCTTTGAAAAGAAGTGTTTCATCCATGACATTGTAGTAATTGTTGATGGTCCAATCTTTCTTTTATAACATACTTCTGAATAATTTGTAGGATCTTTTTCCAGTCATTCTTGAATTCTTGACAAACGAAAATTACCAATTGAATGCAACATTTTGAAAGCCTTTCTACAAATCAATACATTCCCAATATGATAATCATAACCTGCTAGTGTAGATTGCATGCAACCCACTAAAAATGAATTTTGCATGTTTTTATTCATTGACAAATATTTCTTCCTTTGCTCCAAAGAAAACTTGAAATCCATATGTTTCAAGCAATCCTTTCGACAACATTCACTTGAAATCAAATCACTGATAGAACTTCTACTTGTGAGATATTCTATCCTAACCCTTGTATAACTGGAATATTTTGGATTGATATGAAAAGGTCTACTCCTACTCCTAGATACAATATTTGCTTGCAACGTCTCCCTCATTTCATTATTCTCTGTAGAAGCATTTTCATCATCATTAGGAGGAATATTATACTAACTATGATCATTCTGAACATAGTTAGAAAATTCATCACCATCATTGCTTGGAAAATATTCATTATCGTCCTCGCTTGAAGGAAATTGTTCACTACCAACATCTGTGCTTTTGAAATCCTGACTCAGGCGAAATTCTTCACTATATCCATCCTTGCTTTTGAAAACATCCCTTGGAGGATTCAATTCGTCATCACCATGATTACCTTTGAAACACTCACTTAGAGAAAATGCATTATTCACATCTATGCCTCTAAAATTATCATTTGCAAGAAACTCTTCATCCTCCCCTTCATCACGGGTGCTCGCATAATCCTTAGGATTATGAATAAGTGGAAAATATGACTCTCTATTCATAATCAAATTATCATTTGCAGGAAATTCTTCATCCTCCCCTTCATCAGTGGTGCTTGTGATTAGGAGTAAGTGGAAACTTTGAATTTCTATTTAATGGAAATTCTTCATCCTCCCCTTCGTCAGTGGTGCTCTCATAATCCTTAGGATTAGGACTAAGTGGAAACTTTGAATCTCTATTTATTGGAAATTGTTCATCCTCACCCTCCCCTTCTTCAGTGGTGCTCTCATAATCCTTAGGATTAGGACTATTTTGAAAATTTGACTCTTGAATTCTTCATCCCCCCTTTCATCAGTGGTGCTCTCATAATCCTTAGGATTAAGACTATGTGGAAAATTTGACTCTGGAAATTCTTCATCCCCCCCTTCATTAGTGGTGCTCTCATAATCCTTAAGATTAGGAATATGTGGAAACTTTGACTCTACAAATTCTTCATCGCCCCCTTCATCAGTGGTTCTCTCATGATCCTTAGGATTAGGAATATGTGGAAACTTTTACTCTAAAAATTCTTCATACCCCCTTTCACCAGTGGTGTTCTCATAATCCTTAGGATTCAGATTATGTGGAAACTCTGACTCTGGAAATTCTTCATCCCCCCTTCATCGGTCGTTCTCTCATAATCCTTGTGATTATGACTATGTGGAAACTTTGACTCTAGAAATTCTTCATCCCCCCCTTCATGAGTGGTGCTCTCATAATCCTTAGGATTAGGAGGAAGTGGAAAAAATGACTCTCTATTCACAAGAAATTTTTTTTGCTACCCTTCATCAATGTTTCTCTCATCATAACTTAGAGCTGACTCTGGGAGAGATCGAGTGACCTGAGTGAGGATTTCGATCTACATTATGATTACTGTGACAAACTCTGGCAGAGGGCAGAGCCCTGTTTGCAGAGCTTCGGAGGCGTGGGCTTGCCCTGGCCCAATAGATGAGGCGAGCGGGGACCAATGGGGCCCCTTCATACAAGCAAGTAATGATGGATAAAGGAAAGGCCCCACTGGAAGGGGTGCAGATCTCTGGATCTGAAAATGCAGGAAAAGATGAGCTAAGCAAGAAGAAAAAGGCTGGTGGGCAAACCAAGGAAACCCAAAGTAAAAAATGGACCAATGAAATCAAGATTCTAGAAGGAAAAGACAACGGGAACCCCAGTCCCGAGCAGGAACCACAAGAAGCAGAAGGAAGAAACAAAAAAACTGTGGGAACCGAGGCCCTGCCCTAGCAAGGCACAAATCTAGAGGGATCTGCCACAGCGACAAGAAAACAGGAGGACCTGGGGTGCTGCAAGCCCAAAACGACAGAAAGTCTGTGGGTTGTTATCACCAACCCTGAAATGCAAGCTTACAGGGACCATATGTCAATACATGCGATGATCTGTAAGTTCATGGGCTTCTGGCCTACGGAAAAATCCCTCTGCTTCTGGATCAAGCAACAATGGAAGCCTAAGGGAGATGTCAGGTTACACCTGGGGGCCAAAGGGTTCTTCACTGTAGTCTTTGCGAACCTGGAAGACAGGGATCACATTTTTGATGGAGGACCGTATTTCTATGCCTCAGCAGGCCTCTATATGAGACCCTGGAAACCCAACTTTGCACCAGAACAAGAAACATTCATGCATGTACCGGTTTGGATTCACCTATTCTCTCTCCCCATTGATTACTAGAGACCTACAGCGCTAGAACAAATAGGCAACAAACTGGGAACCTTCATCCAAGCCTTGGAGGCTACCCTGCAAAAAAGGTATACCTCTTGTGCAAGAATATGTGTTGAAATGGATGTTTCAGGTGCACTACATGAAGGTCTATGGCTAGAATTTAGAGATGAAGTCTTCTTTCAAGCCATAGACTATGAACAAATCCCCTTTCGATGTCGGAAATGCCACGAGCATGGACACCTATTTAGGGAATTCCCAATGAATAAGCCAACCGAGAAAGCCAAAGAAAGAACAGGCAAGGATCAAGAAGGTTTTTATCATCCAAATGGGAGATAACAAGCCAATCGGAAAAACCAACCCAAAACAGGCACCTCCATCAAAGGTACTGTCAATGCCTTTGAAGTTCTTGGGTCTGGAACAGTCTCAGCCGAAATCCCCCAAGCACCAGACCTAACGCAGGAAATCCAGGATGCTCCTTCACAGGAAGCCCAAGATCCCAATCCAGATCTGATGAATGAGATCCTACAAGGTCATGAGTTGGCAAAAGACTTAGAAGGTGATGCAGAAATGACCACCAGTTAAATAGGAACAAAGGATATGGAACTCAGTGACATACTAGAGAGGGAGGGCATGGATCTCAATACCATGGTAGAGAAATGGAAGCAAAAAGGAATGGAACATATCCTAGAGGAAGAAGTAGCCAGAGTCAATTCTCTCTTCCTAGCAAGGCAAGTCGCAGAACTAAAAGGGAAGAAAAGAGGCTTTGGCACCACAAAGGTTATGGGCGTCAGGGCCCAAGGATTACATAAAACAAACAACAATGCCAAACACAGGAAAAAGATAGGTCGGCGAATAAACAACGAAGCACTACAAGAGCTAGGTCAGATGCTCCTAAACTCAGGTAAGATGAAAGCCCTTGAGGCTTTCACGTTCTCCTCTTAAACCTTGTTAATTATGAAGATTCTTTCATGGAATGCTAGAGGGCTAAACAGCCAAAGGAAACAAAGAATTCTGAGAAAGAAAGTCAAAAATGAAAATCCTGACATGATTTTTTTACAAGAAACCAAATGCTCCAGCCAGAGAATGAAAGGAATAAGCAGAAATTTAGGAAAAAGAATGGAATACACAGAAGTGGAAGGGAATGGAATGGAGGGAGGCCTGGCCACTTTCTGGAATCCCCACTCCCTCCATCTCATAAATGCAGAGGCTTCCAGATCATATATCTCCCTCGAAATGCAAATCATAGGGGAATCCAATACATACCTGTGTACTAATATCTACAGCCCCCAAAGACTAGAGGATAAACTGTTGATGCTAGATCACCTCTCCAAGATGCAACGCAGACATTCCATTGCTAAAGCTATCTATGGAGGAGATTTCAACATGATTACCTCGCTGACAGAAAAGAAAGGAGGGGTAAGAACTCTGAATAGAGATGCAGAGGCATTCAATAGCTTCATCAGAACAGCAAATCTTGTTGATATCCTCCCCAAAAACGGGTTACACACCTAGAATAACAAAAGAGGAGGAGAAAGGCAGATTGCCTCCAGACTTGACCGTTTTCTTATAACAGAAGCCATCCTCCTTGAGGGGGTCACTGTGGAATCAGACATTATTCCTTGTGGAGGCTCTGATCATTGGTCCATCACCCTAGACGCAGCCATCCTCGGCACTCCGAAAAACAGACCTTTCAGGTTTGAGAAATTTTGGTTGGGCCATCCGGAATTCATTTCTAAAATCAAACATTGGTGGCACGAGCCACTGGACACCAGAGGCACCAAAATGTACCGGTTCCAAGCCAGATTAAAGCACCTCAAAGCTTGGCTTAGGTCCTGGAACCAAGAGGTCTTCGGGAATATCTTCAAAGACAAACAGGCCCTGGAGGAACAGATGGCATAGATCCACACAAAATGGCTCAAAGGGGACATCACCCAGGATTCCATTAGCACAGAGCAAGTCCTCATGCAGAAATGGAATGAAAGATGCCAGCAGGAGGAAATATTATGGAGACAAAAGTCTCGCATACAATGGCTCAAAGAAGGGGAGAAAAACACCAAGTTCTTCCATCGTTCGGCTATAGATTACATGTGCACCAACAAAATCACTCGGTTGAAGGATGAGCAAGGCACTCCCCTCCACTCTCATCAGGACATTTCCTCCATCCTCACTGATCACTTTAGCCATATAGCAACGGAACCAGACACTAATAGGGAAGAGGCTATTAGGGAAGTCATGTCTTCCATACCAAGGTTAATAACTGAAGATCAGAATAAATCCTTAGACCACCCTGTCACCATGGAGGAGGTGGAAGAAGCAGTGAAAGAGATGCCTAATGGAAAGGCACCAGGGCCGGATGGCTTCACCATTGATTTTTTCAAAGCTTGCTGGGAAATTGTGTGGCTGGAAGTGTGGGAGGTGGTGGAAGATTCCTGAAAATCTTCCTCCATCCTCAAATCCTCAATTCCATCTTCATCGCCCTTATTCGCAAAGAGGAGGCAACTTGTACCCCTACGAAATTTAGGCCAATTGCTCTATGCAATGTTCTTTATAAGATTATCTCCAAAGTAATGGCCAACAGGCTGAAGCCAATTATTCCTTTGATAATCTCATAGGAGCAATCTGGCTACGTGGAAGGCAGACAAATCATGGATAATGTCCTGCTAGCACAGGAAATGGTTCACATTATTGAATCCCAGAAAAAAGTAGGCATGATCATTCAGTTGGATCTCTCGAAAGATTATGATAAGGTCAATTGGAAGTATCTCGAAGCCATTCTAGAAGCCTTTGGGTTTGCACAATGGGGGATTCTAGCCTTAGTCAAATCCCCCAGCTTTTCTATTCTGGTCAATGGAGCTCCCACCCTCCCCTTTGCCCCCTCTAGAGGCATTCGCCTGAGTCGCATCATTAAAATTGCAAAGGAAAGGAACTTTATCCAGGGCCTCCAACCCCTGCTACCTTGCCCAACCACTACTCATCAACAATTTGTGGACGATACCATGCTCCATGGAACTCCAATGATTCAGGAAGCCCAAGGTTTCAAAGCTATCCTTAATCTCTTCAGTCAAGCAACAGGTATGGACCTTAATTTGGATAAGTCCTACATTTTCTTTTTCAATACTTACTTAGCGATCCAAAAAAATATTACTGCTATCCTTGGGTTCAAAAGGCAAAGCCTTCCCTCTAAGTATCTCGGGATCCCTCTCACTGATAAACCCTGGCAAAAGCTCCACTGGGAGAAACTGCTTTCCAACCTAGAAGAACGAAGTAATCACTAGACTAATAGGGTCCTTAACTTTGCTAGTTGGCTTGTCCTGACTAAGGCTGTCCTACAAGCCATTCCTCAGTATATGCTCTCCATCCTTCTGGCTCCCAAAGGTGTTCTCCAAAAAATAAGAAACATTCAAAGAACCTTCCTATGGTCTGGAAAATCTGACAAACAGAAATGGGCTCTAGTAGCTTGGGAAAAACTCTGTAAACCCAAGATCCTGGGTGGTTTGGGACTTCAAGACCCAGACATAGTAAACAAAGCCTGTGGGGCCAAGCTCTGGTGGAGATGGGTCAAAGAACCATAGACACCCTAGGCCAGGCTATGGAAAGCCAGGTATGCTAAAAACTGGCACCCTCGGGATCTCATTAGAATGACTGACCCTCCAGCTGGATCCCCCATTTGGAACATGGCAAGGGCCAATCAGAACATCATACAAAATCACTACTTTTGGGAAATCCGCAATGGTAACACAGCTCTCTTTTGGGAAGATGCTTGGTAACAACTTCCCAAGCTTGAAAGTCTTGATTATCTTCCCCTGCAGCACAGGTACCAGGAACAAGGAAAACTCAGGGTGAACCAATACTGGACAGACAGTATCGCGGACCAGCAATGGAGACATTGGCATCCTAATACTACCCCACAGGCAGATGGAATGGGCAACCTTCTCTTATCCCTACACTCTTGTCTGGATAAGAGGAAGATTTGTTACTCTCAGGATGAAGATCAACTAAGATGGGGCAAACTTGATGGAGGAACCTTCAACCTAAAGGAAGCCAAACTTTATTTAGAACATAGGGATCAGGAAGAGAAAGTGAATTGGCACAATAATGTTTGGGAAACCACCATCTGGCCGAAGATAAAAACTTTCTTATGGCTCCTAATGCATCGTAAGATCCTCACTTGGGAGAACCTGTGCAAAAAAGGCTTCATTGGTCCATCCCGATGTCCCCTCTGTGAAAAGGAAGAGGAGTCGATGAATCATCTCCTCAACAATTGCGAATGGACCAATAAACTATGGGTATGGATGGAGGAAATCTTCAGACAAACAAACAGGAATAGAGAGTCCATACAAGATAGCATAGCCAACTGGTGAACCAAATATTCAAGCTGCAACACTGTAAACATCCTATGGAGGCTAAGCCCTGGTTTTATAGTCTGGTCCACATGGAAAGAAAGAAATAGAAAAAAATTTCAGAGGGATTCTAGGCAACTAGATACCATCAAAACAAACATCATGCAAAATATGCGTGAAACTGCCCTTACCAGGAGTAAAGCAGAATAAGCAAATAGGAATTCTGCAAATGACAGTCGAATTCTACAAATATTTGGCATGAGTGCTGCAACTGACCTCAATTCTCTGGCACAGAGACCTCAACCCGCTCCTTCTCTGCTGTCCTGGCAACCTCCTTTCCCGGGGTTTCACAAATTAAACTTTGATGGAGCCTCTCGGGGCAACCCTGGCCCGGCCAGCCTTGGAGGTGTAATACGCAATGATAAAGGGGAAATTCTTCACATCTATAGCAATTCTCTGGGGGAAGCCACTAACAATGAGGCAGAATTTGCAGCTCTGGAGCAGGGTTTGCAAATCCTAATCTACTTGGGGAGTGGGGCAGCAATAGTGGAAGGCGACTCGCTCTTAGCCATTAATGTTGCGAGGAAAATGAAAAATGGCTTGCGTTCTGAGAAGGTAACAAAGCACTGGTGCCTAGCCATGGTCACCGCGCTCATCGCCAAACATCTCTCCGCTCTCACTGGAGTCGTTCTCTAGGCAATCAAGTGCACTGCGAATGAAATGGCAGATAGCCTAGCCAACCACACGGTCGACCACCAGAATGATGACATTGACACCTGTTGGCAGAGCGTCACATGTGCCAATCTTCGGGACAAATGCCTACAAATCTCAAGGCAAGACCTCACAGGCGTGTCAGGAGAGGAGGATGGCTTACAAGGTACCGATCATCAATGAATTATGTGGTTTGCTCTAAATATTTATTCCCTAATCCTTAATGCTTGGAGGTGGCACCGCTGGAGGTTGTCCTATGGCTCGCATTGGAAAAGGTGGAAGATCTACCACAAGGATAGAGGTCAGCATACCTATCATGAATTGGAGTACACGTGGCCTCTTCTCTTCAGTGACAAGCGTGGCAGTCCGAATGTACTCAACCGTAATAATAAGAAGGTCGTCAGTCACCTGCTGGGGATTCAGGCTGTTAGAAACATGGAAAAGATAGAGGTTTCAGTTAAGATCGCGGCCCCTCGCACTGCGTCTTTCACTATTAATACACAGACAACCGGGAAATATTTCACCTGCTTACGATATTCCTCAGAGCTCAGCCCTGTGTTTACTGTTTCGTGTATAGGAGTTCGATTTTCAATAGCCTGCACCTGCAATTGTGATATGGCCGAGTGCAACATCCATAGCTCCAGAGCTACCAAAGATTTAAAGAGGGCCCGGGAGAATTACGAGGCCTCAGTCTCCAAGAAAGGTAAACAATTCATTGAAGAGCTCCAAGTTGAGGTGAACAAAGCCAGTGAAGGGATGGACATGAAAACCATCAGCGAGGAGGTAGATTGGCTCTCGGACCCGGGCACCCCAGCAACCAGAGCTACCAAGTTCCTAAGAATGCAGATTGAGGCTTGGAAGATGAAAACGATGCTCGCTAAAGCCATGAGCATGCAAGGGGCAGCTCTCAAGGATGCCTACCAGGCGAACTCCCTCGCCTCTGCCAAGAATTCGGCGCGATTGGACAAGCTAGAGATAACCCTCAACTCCTTCTCAGAGCCTGGCAGGGTTTATTCGGCTCTTCAAGCTGTCTATACGCCATGGGCTTAATGTCTCTATTGATATCCCTGAAGAGAATTCCAAGACAACCATCATCAGACGCCATAGGTCTCGCAGTGTTCCCAAGGGAGATGATGGCGCTGGTCCGAGTGCTGCTGGTTCTCCAGGAGTCACCAAAATCGACCAGTAGGATTCCTGGGGGGCAGTCTTCTTCTGTTGGTTCCTGTCTGTCCTCTGCTTGTGGTTTTTTTTGTGTTTGTTGAATGTAAGCTTCGGCGGGCCTTTAAGCGGCCTTCTCTGATTGTAGTTGCTCTAGTACTATCTGGCAGCCCTGTGTGGTTGGTCGTTATCTATTTCTGGCAGCCCTGTGTGGTTGGTCGTTATCTGTTTCGATTTATGTTTGACTCAGGTTCAGTTTATGGTATTCTTTAAGCAGAACGTTTCCTGTCCTACAAGGCCTATATAAGTGGTCTTTTGTCTTGACAGGCCTGCATTTTCTCTTTTCTCTCTACAAATGGCAAGCCTTTTTTGTAACCATATGTAATATTTTTGTGATCTAATATATCAGTGGATTTACAAAAAAAATGTTGCTCTCATCATCCTTACGATTAAGACCAAGTGAAAAATTTGTCTCTCTATTCATAGTGAAAGAATTCATGTTACATTCATCAAAATGAATAGAGTTGTTGCATGACAAAGATGTCGATGCTAAAGAAAGAAAAACTTCACTATGAGAAGAATCCATGACCTTCAACCAGAAAATGTCGAATGATGCAAATGCACTCTCTCCCAATGAAAATTTATAGCTTAGAGATTGAAAATTTCCCTCTAAAGTTTCCCCCCCAAAATTTTTCACTGAAAATTTTCCCTCCAAAGTTTCCCCCCAAAAACTTTCGCTAAAAATTTTCCCTCCAAAAATTTTGTTTTGAAATATTTCCCTTCAAAATTTACATCTATAGTTTACTTGAAAACATATTACTAAAATTTTAGTCTTGAAAAATTTCACCCTAGTTTCTATTCAAAATATTGACAGAATTTTTCATTTAATGACAGAAAACTCTCTCTTTTTTATAGCAAAAAAATAAATAAATAAATTTGTAGGATTTTTAGGAGAAAAATTAAGAATTTTTTAATTTTTAGACTTTTGAAATGCAAAATGGGTGTAACTTTTTTTTCTATTTTTTTATTTTTATTTTTTATTTCATTTGGGGAGCATTAAAATTCTTGAGAAAAAAACGGTTCAATTTAAAAAAAAAAAAAATATTGGTTTTTGTTATATATTTGTTATTTTTAAATATTTTTTTATTTAAAATTTTATTTGTTACACTTTATTAATAAAGTTTAATATATATGTATATATATATTTTGTTTTTTTAGATAGATTTTTTTTAAATTAAAATATGTTTTTTGAAAATATTAATATTTTTTTATTTTTCTTAATTATTAAAAAACATTGTTTTCTAAATATAAATATTAGTTTTTTTATTTCTATTTAAATTAATTTGTTTTTTTAATTAAATATTAAAAAAAACAAACAAACAAATAAACAAATTTTTGTATTGCCCCATAACTTTGGTTGCTCGTTGGGGACCTGGGCGGGCGGGGGCACTGCGTGTAGTGCCCCCCACCTGCTGGGGGCCTGGGCAAGCAGGGAGGTGTTGCATGCAATATTGCCTCGCCCGCCCGAGCCCCCAGCCAACGGCTAAATGGCCGCAGGCCAATTCCTGGAATCGCCCTGCAGCCCTTTGGCCAAGTCCCCAGCCTGTCGGCCCTTTGGCCAGCTCCACCACCCCCGCTCACCCGAGCCCCTGACCTGCAGCCCTTTGGCCATTGGCTAGGGGCGTGGGGGGCGCTGCACGTAGCCCTCCGCCTACCCAGGCCCTTGGCCAACGGCCAAAGAACCAGTGGGGGAAAAACAATTTAATTTTTTATAATAAAATAAAATTTTAAATTTAAATATAAAAAATACAAATAAAAAAACAAAATCAATTTAATTTAATATATTTATTATATGTTATATTAAAATTTAAATATAATTTGAAAATTGTAATTTAAATTTTATTGTTAAAACTAAATATAATTTTTTTTATATAATAATTTTCATTATATATATATATATATATATATATATATATATATATATATATATATATATTTATCAGTAAAATTTATATATATATAATTTAAAATTTTAATAATTTAAATTTTATATATAATAATATTTTTATAAAAGTGTGGATATAAATTATTTTTTAAAAAATAACTTTATATTTAATAAAAAAAAATAATAATAATAATTTTAAAATTATATATATAATAATTTGTTTATAAATTTGTATATATAAATTTTTTAACAATTTTTAAAAATTACATATAATTTAACTTAGTTTTATATTTAAATAACAATTATAGTGTTAATTTTTTTATTAATATATATGGTTTTTTAATTAACTTATATATATATATATATATCAGGAAAATGGCATCAAGGAAGGTCTCTATGAATATGTTTGTAACAAGGACAACAATTCCATCATCTAAAGTTGAAGGTGGATATGAGGTGATACGCAGAATATAAGACATATGTTTGGTGCCAAATTCAAACATTGTTTATGTTCTTGCAAAATTGTCCAAGTCACATGAAAAGGTTAGATATCGTCTCTCAAAGGTCGAGTATGACACAGATGAAAAATCTACACCATTGTGTGAATAAATTTCATCCAACATTTCAAATAACATTGTAAGTATGCTTATTTATATTTATTTGTTATGTATTATTGTAAGGATCATTAAATTTTTTATAAATGATTGATCATTGACATATTGTATTTTTTTTATAGGATTTTGCTGAGAGTCTTTCAATGATACTAGAGGGTATTTATTATGTAGAGCTAAATATTATGAATGTGATCAACAACTTCCATTTAGAGTCTGAACAGGGAAAGAGAATGAAGCAAAGATCAACAATCCATGACATTGCAATGGTACATATAGGGGATCAACAAAGAATCCATACGGTGGGTCAATCTAACAAAGACAAACATGTTTCTTTTGAAGATGTCGCAGTTGTAGCTGAAGCTTAAAAATATGTTACCATTAGTGAGGAAGAGGTTAGAACTGTTGTTGAAAATGAGAAAAGAAATAAAACACCAAAAAGAAAAATGTACATGGATGTCTCTCTTCCACTTGATGATGACGGGATTGTTTATGGAGAAGAAGATATGTTAACTAGGAAGAAGAAGAAATAAAAAATTGGTGAATCTGTTAAAATCATAAGAAACAGTGAAGAACAAAGTGAAAGTTCTAAAAGCAGCAATGAAATCATAACACGAGGTGTTGATTTAGAAGATGGCATTATGAAAACAAAACAAAATGCCATTTGAAATCACTTAAGGAAGAATAAATTAATTAATTGTGGCAAAACATTTCAGTTTAATGTCACCCAGTTCTATACGTTATATGAAGGACAATCTCAATATCAAATTAGAAAGGCACATCACCTACATGTCCATAATTTGAAAACATTGTTAAGGTACAATCCATATGCACATGTGGTGGATTATGTCGTTCCTGTTGATCCAAATCAAGTTCTCAACAAGGAGGCATTTGATAGGATGCATTATTTTGACTACAGATATTATGTAATTGGAGGGAACCATTCAGCAGAGGCCAAAATACAATTGATTAAGGAACATCCCGGAAACTATCTTTTTGAAACAATGAAATGCATCATTTATGCTAGTTTAATAAAAACAGAGGCAAAGTTATTGGCATGGGATCATAATGCAGATAATGAGTATAGAATGTCTATGACTTTCATCCAAAGGGTCAAATTTATTCATAATGAATTTGTCGAAAAATGTGGTGGGGATAAGACAAAAGTTAGTTTAATATTTCAGAAGGAATGTTATATGGAAACATGTAGTTAGTTTAATATTTTAGAAGGAATGTTATATGGAAACAGGTTACCTAATTGAGGATAAAATCAAATCAAAATGTGGCAAAATAACTTCAGAAATATTCAGAGGCACGGATAACATTTTCGAGTTGCCATTTAAAATGGGGAAGATATGGAAATTGATTGATGACATTTTCGTCATGTGTGAGAATATTTCCATAAAAAATCAGAAGGTTAAAAGGTCTAAACCCATAATATGTACCAACAGTAAAACAGGTCCTTAAATGAAGCAACTTCTAGATTATATGACTATCGTACCTTGGAGAACATTGCGAGTGAAGGATGACAAATGAGTCAAATCAATATTATGTCGTGTGAAGGCAGGTGAATTTTTATTGGAGGAAATGTGCTCAAAATTTCAAAAGTAAGTTTGTTGAATTATTTTTACTTTTTTCTTGGATTATAATTTTCTTTTAAATATAACATATTGTTGTTGGTATTATTTGTTATACATATCAAGATTAACAATTTTTACTTTATCTATTCAGTCATAAGATTTATATGAAAATACAAGAATATATGGTTAGAATGTTGAATGAAAAGAGTTGGAATGATGTTGTACTCAACTACTCAAAATCAAGTTTTACAGCAACAATTAAAGATTGTTATCTTGCATTCAAAAAGGTATGTTGATTTTTACATTCATTTTAGTCATATGTAATTTTTTTTTTATTACTTATACTTATATTTGTTTATTTTCATTAAATATGTCGAAGAAGGATGCGAATGGACTACCAAATACTTTCAAAAGCCTCATTGAAAAAATTAAGTTGCAAAGGCTAAGAAATCAGCATCTTAGGAATGTTGAACTTGATCCTACTCTTACTCATTTCATTTGGAATGGGCTGGACACTATCCAATATCAAATAATACAATGTGATTGTGAAGACATTGCAAAACTCATAACTAAAAGGGAGTATGCCCTCGTTATTGCAGAAATTCCTCATGGTTTCAATTTCCCAGACATTGGATATGATAGTGAGCCTTACACTTATCAAGATTTTAATAAAGTGGGTACAGGCTTTCAAGAAGTCACAACATCACCACTTTGGAGATTTGTGACATTCCATTCAGACACAATTTGCAATGTTATTAACAAACTTCAAGGGAAAATCAAACTCAAGGATGCAGCTCACATGGTAATATATTGAAATCGTATGCTTTATTAATATTAAATTTTTTTGATGTACAAGTTAATTGAACTTTTACTATGTCATGTTACAGGCAAAATTCAAATCTTATTTTTTCTGGAGATCAACCAATTACAAGTGATTGTGAGTTCATCCATGTTGAATGTTGGACAAAATATTATAGCTATAAGTATATTCTTCTAAACCAAGTAGATGGAAAGAGTCATAGCCAAATACTAGTTCATGATGTAGTTGTAAAAAAGTTAACATATGAGGATAAAGATGCAAAATGAGAGATAGTTAACATTTATAAAAAACCACAAACATTGATTAACTATCTTATAGATTTATGTTCAAATGAAGGAGATTGGGTTTTGGATTTATTTTCAGGTTCAGGTAAGTTTTGTTATATAAAATTAAATTTTAAAATTTTCTTTTTTTTGTTTTTATGTGTTTATACTAATTTACTTAGTTATTGTTTTTGTGCTTGATGATCAGGTACAACACTAGCATGTTGCCTACAAGAAGGAAGAATTTGCATTGTGATTGAAAGAGACCCACTATAATGCAATTTTATTAAACAAAGAATTAATGCTCTTCATTTTCTTCCAGATGCAATGCAAGAAGTTGGTTTGAGGAAAGGAGATTTTAATGAATCACATGTAGAAAAAAGGGCAAAGGAACCTCAACCACCATTATATGGAATGATTGGAAAATGACACTTTGGGAGATTTGCACACATGAAAGATCCACCAATAGAAGAGGAAAATGAGGAAACTCAAGCAGAAAATATTGTGGAAGAAGAAAATAATGAAGACGAACAAGATGATGAACATGGATTATATGATATTGTTGATGACATTTAAGTTATGATTGCAAATTAAGCTCAATTTTGAATATCTTCATTAGTTTTACTTGTAATGTTTTGAATTTGAGATTTTATGAGAAGAATGGGCATTTGATTATTGTTGTTATATGTTCAATATTTTTATTATCTGATTTTCACTTTAATTTTTATGTGAATCATTTTTCTTTTGTAAAAAAACCGCGATTATTATTATTTTTTAACCTAAAATTCATAAAAAAAAATGCTATATTTTAAAGTTTTTTGTTGGGATTTTCCCATAAAAATCGTTTATTTGACATGTCATTTTTTACAAAAAGTTTGAAAATGTATATTTTTTTCATTATATTTATATTGAAAACGTATTTTTTTGTCAAATGTTTAAAATTGTTGTTTTTTAGTGACAATTATTTGATGTCCATTGAAATATTAATTAACATTACATAAACATATAGAAAATAGTAACTTTAAAATATTGACATTTTTTTAACTATGCGAAAAAATTAAGTTTTCATTACAAAAAAAATTGAAAAGAAAAATAAAAATGCACAAATACATAAATACACTTAAAAAAATTCTTAGGGAAGAAGAAGACATTAGAGAATTTAAGGTGCCAAAAATCAACCCTCTAAAAAAAAGAGTTGGCGTTGCATCAACACTATTCAAAATCAGCATGAAAATCACTAACATCTAAAAATAATGTTCATACTTGATACATAAGAAAATTTAAAGTGCCAAAAGTATGCTTAAAAAATGGTATATTCTCAATCACCACTTTTCAAAATTGGGTGATTTTTTTCTACCTCAAAAAAATGGGTACTAGGTAATTTGACTATTTGATTGGTAACTATGTTCATGTTGATCTTGTTGTTTTCCTCCTTATTATAGAATTAAATTGTTTTTATTTACTATCAGCATGTTGCCCTGTTTTTCCATGAGGTCCAAACACTGCAATAACCACTTTACCACCATGCTGTTTTCGCTTCATTTCGTGTTGCTCTAATTTTCTCTAGTTCTTCCCTTCTCTCTTATTGTTGTTTGTTGGTTAAATTTTCATTTATGAATAAATGTGACTCTTTCAAGTGTTTCTTTTTACCTAAGAGATGATGTTTTTCTTGCACACTTGCCATGATGATTTTTATGGGTCGAGGCCTCTCCTCACATATCTTTCCCACCCTCTTCACTTGGAAAATTTTCCCTTTCCAATGTAATGATGAGCTTGTAAACCATAATAGGTAAACCATCAAATCACTAACTCAAATTTATATATATTTATTATTTTTTAATTTCAATATCATTTCAAATAATTTGACGAGTTGACATAACATTACACAATGTTTGTAGATAAATGTTGTGTAAATGTAATGTTGATATAAGTTTCTAGTGATCTCACCACCCATCATCAGAGACTAGACTAGAGTAAAGTATGTGTTACTTGATGATCAATGGTTCTTTAGGAGATCAAAGTATGTGTTACTTGATGATCAATAGTGCTTTAGGAGATCAGTAAACTCACACACAACATTTATCCATAAACTTATATCAACATTACATAACCTTTTACAACATTGATACCATACTGGGTTGTAGAGCATCTCTCAACTCAATTAGTAATTTTATTACATCTATTCCTAAAATAAATATAAATTATGATATAAATAAAAAAATCTTATATTTTTTTATCAATTTAATTATTATTTATTTTTTTCTTTTGGTGAGTAATCAACAAAATGGGTAATTGGGAAAATATGTGTGTTTTCAATTAAGACAATTTTGTATAATTAGTAGATTTATTACATCTATTCCTAATTAAAATATAAATTGAGATCCAATTCAAAAAATAAAAACAAAAACAAACAAACAAGCTTTGAAATTTTAGATATTTTACCAAATAATTTATAAAAAATCTTAAATTTTAACTATTAAAATATATGTCAATCAACATTGTTAAAACATAAACATTATAATGTAAAATCTCCCCACATAAAAAAGCACAAAATTACTTTAAAAATTACAGAAATGACGAAATATCAAATAATTATATTATTATTATAATTAATTTAGATTTATTAAATAATTAAATATTAAAAACCAAATTTTGAGAAATATATATTTTTAAAGAAAAATTAAAAGAAATTTCAGTACCTCAAATAAAAATGATGAAAACCATTATAAGGATATGATCATTATGAAATGTGCTCATAATGAAACCATTATAAGGATATGATCATTATGAAATATGCTCATAATGAGGTGGACATCTCACGTGCAAGAATTGGATTTGGTTGTGCAAGGGAAGAATTATTCTCCAACTACCTGAGCTATCTCCATTTTCTACTTTCAATTATTATAAATAAAAAACCAATAAAAATAAATGAGATCTTGATTTTTATTCTTATTTTTAAATTTACTCCATCTCAAATCCCACAACTATTATAAATAATTTTAAAGTAATGGGAAGAATTCTAAAATTTTCATCCTTTTCTTTCGTATCTCTAATTGTTCACAACGGAAGCACTACCCTAAGAATGAATCTCCTACTCCATAATGCATAAATTTTCATAGAGTTAATGTATGTATAATAAAATTAAGAAAAGTAATTGAATAAATAAGATTACAGAGTTGAGAGGCTCATTCTATAGTCTAGTATGAGAGAGATGTGTAAGTACGTCCATGTTCAATTTGGGGTTGACACATGTCCCTTTTAAGAGTTAAAAATAATAATTATTATTATTTCAATAAAAAAACGTCAAATATAATATATGTGTCTGTGTGTTTAATTAAAAGTATTATAAAACATCAATAATAAGGAGAAGTGGTAAAAAATATTTCACTCACTCTCAACCATAAATAAAATATATAATTAAAAAACAAAAATGAATATACATGTTTGGTTTCTTTAATTAAGAGTATGATAAAAACATCAATAATCTCACTCTCAATATCCATATGAAACAACATAATATTACCTTATTTTACTTTCTTCGATAAAAATTTTAACTAACCAATTTAGGGGTTTGACCGGGTCAAAATTAGCCGTTAGGATTTAGCTGTTGGAATCTCTGCACACTCTATTTATTCTCGCTACGCCAGATCAGTTCTTCATCTTGTCCTGACGATGAACCACACTGGTTGGTTCGAAACGCGTCGACGAAATATTGGTTATGTGATTTTGCCGAAGATTTCTATACAATGTTATGGATCACAGAAGTCTAAATTCCTTAAAAATAAAGTAATTTAAAAAAATATTTTAAATGAACTCACTATTTTATGCCCGAGTAAATTTTGATACATTTAATACATTAAAAAATGCAACATAAAACATGAATATATATATATATATATATATATATATATATATATATATATATATATATATATATATCAGAGCATCAAATTTTCCTAAGTGTAAACATTTTATTCAAATTTTACACTTAAAAAAAAAAATATTCACCTCAAAAAAATTGATCCCTTTAGGCTCTTGCTAGATCTCTCAAAAAAATTGATCTCTTTAGACTCTTATTAGATCTCTATTTAAGATAGATCTATATTGGTTTAACCACTTTTTTAATTGTAGAAAAAAGAACAATTCATAACTTAGAAAGAAAAATGGTATAATTTAGATATAATATACAATGTAGTTAAATATGGAAAAATCTTCTCATATCATTATACTCTACCAAATAAATTAAATTAATATGTACATATAAATTAAGCTATATACAAAATTAATGTCTTCATTATTAATTAATAAATAATAATAATAATAATTAAATTTTATAAAATAATTATATTAGGGAAAAAAATAATAAACTTATCAAAAACTTGAATTCTTTGTAAATTCATGAAAATAAAATTTAGAGAAAAAGAGTCAACCGGAGTAAGACTTTATTTTTATAAAAATATATTTTAAATCTTTTATAAATATGTAACTATAAGTATATAAAATTATCGTGATTAATGTTAATTATATTAAATATTTTTAAAAATTAATAATAATTTTCTCAATTATTTAAGTTAAATTTAATACATAAAGTAATATTAATATTTTTTTAATTATATTTAATAATATTAATTATAATTATTAAAATATTTGAATATATAAATAAAATATAAAATTAAAATTAAATAAATACTGGAAAATAATAACATTACTATAAAACAAAAATATATTATTTTACACTATTTAATTTTATAGTAAAAATAATAATAATACAACCATGACCAAATTAAACACATGGATATATATAAGACCACCGCATAGATATATAAGACCACCTTTATTTTACACTTTCATATAAATCCAATTAGAACTTCCATTACCCAAGTGCTACTTTGAAGTTCCTCTTGCCAAAAAATGGTTTGCTCTCCATTTAGCTAAATACAAATATATAATGGTTTGCTCTCCATTTAGCTAAATACAAATATATAAGGGATGGATTCAAGGAGTAATAAAAAGTTAATCATAAATTGGGCCTAATCTATATGTGCATAATCTACCCATGATACTTTGGTAGTGTTAGTTCTTCTATGAACTTGACCAATTCATACCAAGTAATATCTATTTTTTTCCAACCTCTATATCTATGCAACAAATCTTTAATGTTGTTTAGTAATGATTTTTTGTCTTTGCTCTAACAAAGTGGTTTTTTCATACAAATATACAAATCTACCATCTTTAGTGCTTTAACCAATTAATTATCAGTTTTGTTTAAAAGTATCTGAGGTCTTTCAAGGTGTCCCTAAGGTCATAATACTTGTGCTTAATGCTGGAATAAACCAAATTTATCTTCACTGGACTCTATATATATATGTTGGATAGGATAGGCTTTATTGTTACTTCTTATTCATGATTTCATTTGTGTTATTTCTTGTTCTTTATGTTAGTCATTTCAAATCAAATTATTTCCTTGTCCATGTGTTATTAATGGCCAATCTTTGGTAAGTGTGAACATGTCGATAAAACTATTTGATGAGTGACACAACTTGTTCTTTTGACACATAAGTGAATGCAATGAAGTTTACCAAAATTGTATTTTGAATTTTTATATTAGGTCACTTTATTCTTGACAAAGGCTATGTGTTCTTTTTAATATTTCTTGACTTCTTTATAAGCTTAAATATGGATACCTTAGAGGCTTGTGTCATTATTCCCATAATGGCTATTGTTGCAAGAGTAGTTTCATTAGTGGAAACCACCACTAATTCTTTAGCCTTGATCTCAACCTGTTCATTAATAGTTCTCTTTAATTTGTGAGTCCATTTCATGTTGAATTTTATTTTCTTGTTAAAGGAAAAATCTTAGAAGGCTTTTTTTCTTCATGAGAAATATCTTTATATTCTATATGAGGAATACAGATATTTTGGTTCTCAAGATATTTCTCACACTTAACAACAAGGTTCCAAACCACTACAACAAATTCATCATATCACTTGCTATAATTGAACCTAGTTGGGAAGGATAACATCATTTCTCCAAACCACTAAAGATAAGCCTAATTGAGAAAAAAATTGTTGACACCTAATCCTCAACGGATGGGTGAACTGGAACGTGAACAGTCATCAAGAAGATGAACTGTTCCGTCTCCTTTTTGTATATAAACAATAGTTCTCTAATGAAATAATGTATCAGTCTTTTCTGCCTAATCTGGAGTTACCCTGGCCTGACATGGTATCAGATCCAGCCCCTTGTTTTAGCTATTATGCTGCTTGTAACTCCTCTGTCCTGACCTCTGCCATATTCACTTTCAGCGCTGCCTCATAACGCATATGTCCATGAAGCATTGTACGTTAATTTTTAGCGCTGCCATACTGCCATACTGACATTTTTTCATAATACTCTGCGCTGCTCACCTTCTGAAATATCCCAACATCTGGTAATACCTTCTGGACGTTGCCAGAGGCGTTGGAGGATTTGTCAGTAGGCGTTGGAGGCAGAAAGAAGCTTCCTTCAGAAATCGATGGAACGATTCTCCTAATCTCTGTTTGCTGTTGAGAATGTGCATTCTTTTGAACGCAGATAGAATCTATCCGATTGCTGGCGATTTCAATACTGGAAGCTGAGCCACACTGCAAGGCTTATTCCTGCAACTGATGAAGAAACGCTGATGAGAAAACTCGGCGCCATGGAGCATGCCGTGATAAAGATCTGGAGTTCGGAGACCCCAATGGCTTCGCCCGGCGTTTTGTGATTCGTGAGACATCCGAAGACCCTCTCGCTATCTCTTTTTCAGAGTTCGAAGAATATGTTCGCAGGGTGTTTCATTTGGAAATGCCAGCGGAGATACGCATCAAATACATGAAAGATGGAGACGAAGTGGTGGTAGAGGAAGATATGGAGTGAGAGGAAACGTGCTACAGTCTATTCAATCGGGAAGTGCTGCCGATTGCGTTGTTCACCGGCTATCTTCACATGTCCGAGTTGTTGTACGCTGAAGACGTGCGTATGGTGTGACTGTTTAATCTGTTTGAAGTCTGTGCATTAACACTACTTGATTCGTGCAGTGGTTAGAGAGAATCCAACTTGAATGTGGTGCTGAACGCTGGTCAAAACTCTAATGCCTCTGCATTGAATGAAATTGTTGAACCCTGCATTGAAATACGTCGTATGGACGATATGACAACATATGCATTGCAGTGAGCGTTGTATTGAAACAGGTAGGTACATTGAACAGTATGTGCACATGTGTGCATACATTATTGTAATGTGCAGCGATTGACATGGTTTATCTATGAAACGTTGAAAACTCCTGTAATGTGTGCAGCATTTATATATGTACATTGTTTAAGGGGGTCGAGCCTGTCTACACATCATTTGTTTCAGAGGATTATAGTTTTTAAGACTTGGAGATGCTGATGAAAGGATTTAAAATCATCAGCCTTTGATTTGTTGCACAGTTTTGTTCATTCAAAGCAGTTGTAATATTGCACAGTTTTTTTTTTATCATTTGAATGATAATATTGCTTTGAAAAGTTAAAGCATTAAAGTGATATTGAAGTGAGGAAGTTTTTTTTTTTTTTTTTATCAGCAGAAGTATTTTTTTACAGAATGCATTCAATCATCTCTATGGTCGGAATAGTTCTCAGTGGCAAGGAGAACTATTCTGAATGGTCTCGGATGGTGAAACACACCCTCATCTACAATGAGTTGTGGAAAGGAGTGTGTGTCGGAGAAGAAGACAAAGACCCTGTGCAGCCTACATCAGATAAAGAACTTGTCATTTGGGAAAACAAGAATAGAAAAGCCTATGCATTGATCGCAGCATCTGTAAATGAAGAAGTAAGTCGTCATATTTCATCCTATTCCACTGCCTTTAAAGCTTTACAAAAGCTGAAAGAACTCTATGATACACATTCTGCACTTGAAGTTGTTCAGCTCATGATTAAACTCTTCACTCTTGAACTGAAAAATAATGATCCTCTTGCTCTTGCATCTGAAATAAAGTCTATAATGCATGACATTAAATCCACTAAGGTTGAGCTGGATATCTCTCTTATTGCCTTTCTCAAAGCACTCTATCCTACCTACTCCAATTATCTTGAGTCATTACAAGCAAATGGAAATCTTAAAGATATAACCTTTGACTCTCTTGTGAAAAAGTTTGCTGAAAGAGAGAAAGCCTTTGGAAAGAAGATAGTCCCTGAATCTTCTGAAGAGATTGTTTGCCTTGCTCATAAAGAAAAACATCCTGCTCAAGATTCTACAAGAGGAAGAGGTGGACGAAGAGGAAGAGGAAGATACTTCAGAGGCAGGGGGGGCAGACATTCTCAAGCAGAAAAAGCAGATCTGCATTGCATTCGCTGCAAACGAAATGGATCACATGATGCTTCTACATGCAAGCTACCATGGGACAAAATTGAGCAGAGAAGAAATCAGCAGAAAGGTAAAACTGATGACACAGACAAAGGTAAAGCACCTGAATCCGCTCACTATATTGAGGCACAATGTAACATTGGAGTAAATGAAGATTTGTTTAATGCTTCACTTACTTCTTCGAAAAATGACTGGTTGCTTGGTTTAGGAGCAACCTGTCATATGACTCATAGGAAAGATTTTTTTGAAGATTTCACTGACAATGTTGATGGAACAGTATACTTTGCAGATCAATCAAAAATCAAGCCATCAGGGCTTGGCACAATCAGGCTTAAACTGCCTGGTCTTCCAGACTTTCTTCTGGACCATGTTCTATATCTCCCACAGCTCAAGAGAAACTTTCTGTCCCTAGTCCACATCCGCCAGCAAGGTCACTCCATTCATATGTTTGATGGCAAGCTTGAGGTAAGAAAGGCATCTGACCACTCACTTGTCATGAGGGGTATAGAAGAAGAAAGACTTCTTAAACTGCAAGGAACTTCTGCTCATGCACAACATTTCTCATATATTTCTCATCATGAAGAAGGTACACTTCCGTCAAGTTTATTATGGCATGCTAGATTTGGACATTTAAACTATGATAGTCTCCGCTTGTTGAAGAAAAATGGTGTTGCTGGTTTGCCTACCATTCCTAGAAAACATAAGCAATGTGATGCTTGCATTCTAGGAAAGCATAGCAAACAGTCTTTTCATGATTCACATTCAAGAGCACATAGGAAGTTTGAACTCATTCATTCAGATTTATGTGGTCCAATGCCTGTTCCTTCTGCAAATGGAAATAAATATATCATGACATTTATTGATGATTACACCAGAATGTGTTGGGTTTATTTATTGAAGAACAAATCTGATGCTTTTCAAACATTCAAGAATTTTCATAAGTGGATTGAAAATGATGCACAATCTCATATTGGGTCTATTCGCACTGATAATGGAAAAGAATATACATCAAATGAATTTTAAAACTATCTTCGCCAACATGGGATCAAACATCAAACAACTGTGCCTTATAATCCCCAACAGAATGGTGTAGCAGAAAGAATGAATAGAACAATTTTGAATATGGTACGATCCATGCTTTTCTTCAAAAATGTAAAGATAATGTTTTGGGCTGATGTTGTTCTATGTGCTGCATATATAAAGAATAGATGTCCATCTAGTGCTATAAGAAACAAGACTCCTTATGAATTGTGGTATGGACATGTTCCTTCGGTAAAACATCTCAGGATCTTTGGTTCCACCTGTTATGCTTTGATACCAAAGGTACATAGAAACAAACTTGGTGCTAGAAGTCGTAAGTGTATCTTCCTGGGGTATTCAAATACATCTAAAGCATACCGCCTCTATGATGAAGTAAATAAAAAGTTTGTTTTATCTAGAGATGTCATTTTTCTCGAATCATCCAAATCTGACAATGTTGTTGAGCGGCAACTTGATCGCTTGGATAGATTCACAAAACCGAAATCATTTCAAGAGTTTGAGAATCAGATTCCACATCTTGAAGGGGGGATTCCTATACTAGATCAACATGTGGAATCTTCTTCTGAAGAACAATCTCCCCTGCATGACACTCCAACAACGGATGATGCTTTAAGTGATGTAATTGATAGAATTGGGAGACTCAATCTTGATTCAGACCTAACTCAATCAACAGAGCAGCCTGGACCATCTCAGAAAGGTCCCCCAAAGTGGCTGACAAAGACACTTGAAAGTGTTCATCCTGATGAAATTGGAAAAACAGGAACCAGAAATACAAACCGACAAGATGGAGGTGATGTAGATAACTATAATTCACCTGTTGATATGGATGTTACTTATGATTGTGAATTGAACTTGTCTACAGATTTTGAACCAACTTCCTTCAAAGAAGCTTCTTCTCATGATGAATGGAAAGAAGCGATATAGAAGGAGTATGATGCCCTCATAAAGAATGACACTTGGAAGCTGGTTGATCCTCCATTTGGAACCAAACCAATTGGCTGCAAGTGGGTCTACAAGAACAAGTACAAAGCTGATGGCTCACTTGACAAGCACAAAGCTAGGCTTGTGGCAAAAGGTTTTGCACAGAAGGAAGCGGTCGATTATGAGGAAACTTTTGCCCCCACAGCAAAATGGGCCACCATCCGGACACTCTTTGCACTAGCTGCTCAGAACGGTTGGAAAGTCCATCAAATGGATGTAAAAACTGCATTCTTGAATGGAGATCTAAAAGAGAATGTTTTTATGTCCCAGCCTGAAGGATTTGCTGTGAAAGGACATGAACACAAAGTATGCAAACTTGTGAAGTCCTTGTATGGCCTCAAACAAGCACCACCAGCCTGGTATGAAAAACTAACTGAGCATCTTCTGAAACTCAACTTCAAACATTTTGATCTTGATGATGCAACTTTATTTGTCAAGAAAGTGGGCAAAACAGTTGTATATCTTGTGGTATATGTAGATGATCTTTTACTGACAGGGAACAATGAAAGCTATATTGCATCCATAAAGAAAGAATTAGGAAAAAGTTTTGAAATGACTGATTTGGGCTATGTTCATTACTATCTTGGCATTGAAGTAACCCAACATCCAAAATCCATATTTCTTTCTCAAAAGAAATACATTGGAGATTTGTTAAACAGATTTGGCATGACAGAGTGCAATCCTCTTTCTACTCCAATGGAACAAAACTTGAAGCTCACATCTATTGAAGGAAAGGAATTTGAGGATGCAACAAAGTATAGACAGCTTGTAGGAAGTCTCATCTACCTCACTACTACCAGACCAGACATTTCATTTGCTGTTGGAATCCTCTCCAGGTTTATGCAAAAGCCTTGTGAGGGACACTGGTCTGCTGCAAAAAGAGTTCTAAGGTACTTGAAGGGAACTCAAGACCTTGGAATCAAGTATACACAGGTGGACGACTTCAACTTGATTGGATACTCTGATTCAGACTTCGATGGAGACAAAGAAACTGGGGTATCTACTTCAGGATATGCTATGAGTCTTGGATCAGGAGCTGTCTCCTGGAGATCACGCAAACAATCAGTACCAGCAGATTCCACAATAGAAGCAGAATACGTGGCAACAGCTGAAGCAACGAAAGAAATTGTGTGGCTCAGGAAAATTCTTGAAGATTTGCAGGTAAAACAAATACAATCAACTCCACTCATGATTGATAACACCTCTGCAATAAAGTTGGCCAAGAACCTAAAGTTCCATGATCGTACTAAGCACATCAATACTAAATATCATCTGGTCCGACATCGTGTTGAGGCCAAAACAATCCATCTCCGTCATTGTTCCACAAACGAGAAAATTGCAGACATCTTCACCAAAGCGCTTGGAAGAGAAAAGCTTGAAAGATTCAAAACGATGCTTGGCCTCACCAACATCCCTTCAGATTAAGGGGGGGAATGTTGACACCTAATCCTCAATGGATGGGTGAACTGGAACGTGAACAGTCATCAAGAAGATGAACTGTTCCGTCCCCTTTTTGTATATAAACAATAGTTCTCTAATGAAATAATGTATCAGTCTTTTCTGCCTAATCTGGAGTTACCCTGGCCTGACAAAAATAAAAGTTTGTAGAAGGATCATTTTCATTAATGCTAGTGGGAAAATTCTTAAATAAATCTTCCATCTATTATGTTGTCATTGCGTTTCTTTTGTTGCTTTTGTGAAAGTCAACTAATGGTTGATTATTTTTCATAGTCTTCATAATTAAGTTTTAATGTCCCTCCTATTCATTTCTCAGTGTCAAACCCTCTATGGATTCAAGTTATTTAATTTGTTGAGTTAATGGTTCTGTTTCTATTATATTTTATATTCTTTGAACTTCAACTCATCTTTATTTCCCTTTTCATTTGACCAAATTAGAGAGGTGGAAGAGGGTCCATGGTCTAAGGTTCCCATTATTTAGAAATTTATCTCAGTAGGTTCTATGTCATCTTCTACCTTTCCATAACTTACTGATTCTATATCTATACAATGTGAAACTCAAGGGCCCACTTACAAAATTCTTCTTGTAGACAACTTTTGTGGCAATAAGGTTCAACCAGACTTCATTGCTTGAAATGATTTGATATTTTATCCAATGGACCATGGAATTTGAAGGCTCCAAGTTATAATTTGTAATTTTCCATGTCATCTACATGTTATGAACATAATTCCTTGAAGCTGATAAACAGTGATCTGGATTGGATGATTGTATTGTGTGTTATCAATATCAATGTTTCTAGAGTGGATAAAGTGGAAGAATAAACTCACAGGACCACTCTTTTTCCGGTAGGACCCAATTTGGAAAAATGGGGCCGAAAACTTTTTGGGAGCATTTGAGGCATCAAATGTCAATTTCTGGGGTAAGAAATCTTTTAGTTTAGTGCCACTCCTTGTTTTTCATATTATACACATAGAGACCTTTCCAACTATGTAATAATCACCTCAAACAGATTCCTTGTGCAAAATTTATGCCACTCGGAAGTTGTCCTCCCTATTTTGGCCACCATAATTCGAGAGGATGCCATGTAAACCCTCATTATTTATGGGAAAGGGGCTAGCCACATGATTATGATGAAGAAAACTCTAGAATATTCCATATTGTAACTCTGGTGAAGAGATGAGGGAGTCAAATATAACCAGTAATAGGCTATTGGGCTATGTTATAACCGAGCCATTAGGAGGAAAAGGGGTTTCCATTATTTTTGAGTGCATCTTGTTCCATAGACAATCAGAGTAACCGAGAGAGATAGGGAGAGAGAAAATAGACAAGATTTGTGCATTATAGTAGCCCATGGGCCAGAGGCCACACTTCCTTGTATTTGCAACCATTTTGTATTCAGAGAAAGAGAGCAAAGTGGCCTCACCTTCTAGCTGGTTTTTCTCCCAAAAGGGTTTCCCAAGATATATCTTGTGTCAATCATGGTTTGTGATTTTTTATTTTGTTGTTGTCTATTTTATGCATAATTATAATTTACATGCATACACAATAATTTACAAATCCATAAATCTAAATAGAAATAAACCCTAATAGTTTATATTTCAAAATTTTAAGTATAATTTTATCAGAACTATTGTGATGAACTACCCATTAGAATACCCAAAGTATTTTATGTAGCATATTGGTATCAAAGCAAGCTTTGTTGGGTATATTTTGGAGATTTGCAGGGGATCTAGATCGATGAAACCAAAAGTCATAAAATCCTAGTCATGGGCGATGAACCTGTGAATAACCCTCATGATCTTGTAGAGGAGAGGTTTTTGTAGCTAAAAACACAATTTGTAGATATAAATCATACTGTCAATCTCCTCATATCAGCCCTGGGCAATAACCTCGGGCTATTTGGAGAAGATGGGGATTCTACGCAGAGGACCGATTAGTGGGGAGACCAAGAGATCAGAAAGAAATGGAGAATGAGCCAAAGCAAGGACACGAAAAAGATCAACCCAGTTTGAGTGTCATGAACCATTCGTGGTCCATCTTAAAAATGTAAGTGAAGTTCAATATCAATCCATATCAAGGTGATATTGATACTCTAAAGCTAAATAATTGGTTGCAACGATTAGAAGTTTATTTCAATGTTCATCGTATCAATGAAGAACAAAATATTTCATTTTCACATCTGAAATTAGAGGGTCGTGCCCTGGATACCGTGAGGTTAGAGGAGTATCCTCTAGTGACTAAGTGGGATGACATTAAAATCCTCATAAAATCACATTTTTACCCTATCGGGCATGTAGAGGACAAGTAGATCTGGTGGTAGTACTCCCGGCAGAAGCAAGGGCAAAGTGTATAAGAGTACACCATAGAATTTATAAATATGTCAATGATGCTAGATATCTCCCTAAAGAACCCAAATTTACTCCTCAAGTATTTGGGGAGTCCACACAGCCAACTGCAGAAACAAGTGATGTTATTTAAGCCTAAATCAATGGATGATGCTTGTGAACAAGAAAAATAATTGAACAACATAAGCCATAATAAAGGGAAATCAAGTGGATTGAAGGATAAGGAATACCAAGATGCTTCTAATGAGGGGAAGAAGAAGTGGAAAGGAGAAAATGATAAAAACGCAGCAGCCAAAACACAATAGTGCAAGGATCCTAGCAACCATTGTAATATTGACAGTCATACAGAGGAGAAGAGTTGGAAGTTGCATCTAGAGCTTAAACAAAAACAAAAAAAGATAATAAGAACAAGAATCTCATGGCCACTGATCAAGCAACCAAATTGAAAGAAGCTTAGATGTGGATGAGAAGATCATATGTACGTCATTGTAGAAGGAGGTGAATCTGAGTAGCCTTCAGCAATAAGAAGAGAAAGAAATAACCAAACTCTTCCACATAAATATATAGGTCAAGAAGACAAAGATTGATGCTCTGTTTGACTTCGGATCGTAGGATAATCTCATTGTAGTAGATTTTGTAAAAAAATGGGATTGGAAGTTCATGATCATGAAATATCTTATCCATTGGAATGGGTAAATAAGGATGTAGATTTATAGGTAACAAAATAGTTGAATTTTATATTTTATATGAGTGTTTATTTTATTGATGAAGTAGAACTAGATCTAGTTCCCATTTATGTATGTGGAGTGGTGTTTTGAAGTCCCTACATGTACATGCGTGATGTAGTATTCATGCAGAGAGCTAACTAGTGTCATCTCGTCAAGGATGGAAAATCATTCTGAATCAATGTGCACAAAGACAAGTCAAAAATTTCACTAGTAAGGGCCAACTAAGCCAAGAAAATGATAAGTTCTACCAAGAAGTTTGTTTTATTGTTTTTAAGAGAGAATCAACCTTTAGAAGAGTCAATAAGGTGTACTAAGAAACAAAAAAAACAAAAAAAAAAAACTAGAAGAGTTGTTACATGCATACAATGATGTTTTCTAGGAGCCTAAAGGGTTACCATCCAAGAGGGAAGTGCAGCATAAGATCCAGTTATTTCCAGACTCCTCATTTCCAAAATTTGTGTTATATGGGTAGTCTATTATAGAAGCATGTGAGGTGAAGAAATAGTTGTAGTAGTTACTGGAAAAAGGTGTCATTCGATTGAGTACATCACCATGTGAACCACCCATCATCATTGTACCAAACAAGGATGGGACTTGGCGAATGTGTATAGATTACAGGACGTTGAAAAAAAATACGCTTAAGAATAGGTACCCCCTACCTAGAATAGATGATATGTTGGATCAAATGCAGTGAGAAAAATATTTCACCAAGTTGGACTTAAAGTTCGGATATCACTAGGTTTGAGTCATAGAAGAAGATACTTTGAAGGCTTCCTTCAAAACTAGGAAAGGTTTGTATGAGTGGATATTCATTCCATTTTGTCTATGCAATGCACCAACTACATTTATGAGTTTAATGAATGATATATTACATCCTTTCATAGATTCATTTGTTCTTGTCTATTTGGATGAAATACTAGTATATAATGCTACCTAGGAGGAGCACATGATCTCACATTTGACGCAGGTGTTGATGACATTAAACAAGCACCAACTACTAGAAAATATCAAGAAGTGTGAATTTGCATAACATTATTTGGTGTATCTAGGGTATGTGTGTTACAGGGAAAAGTGTCTATATAGAACTCCTCTATCCCACTAAGGTGTGACAGCTGCCTTAGAAACAAACAGAGAAAAGCTACTTATGTTTTTCCTTTATGAATTATAGATAGAGAGAAACAGAAAGACCAACCTCTGTCTTGCGCTAATCCCTTGATTTGATCCCTCTCTTCTTTGATAGTCCTCAGCTACCTCCTCCCTTGCACGCCCAGCTTCACAAAGTACCTGTAAGATCACAGAAGCATAGCACTATACAAAGACATGGATCTATAATCATAAACAATCTAGGATCAGATGTAAATTGACCATACAAATGTAACAAGCATCAATGATACAAAAGCATGGAGGAAAACTCAAATAGCTTTTATTGATAAACAAGAAAATATCCAGAAGGAGTTACAACCGTTGTTCCGACTGAGCATCAACCTCCCAGCAAAGAAGCCCCTCTTCACCCCAAACAAAGCTTAGATCACCCAACAATCTGATGTTTGTCTCTAGAAACCAACAGCAATTCCTTACAATATGCAAAATTCCAGCCTCTGGATCTCTGGGATGAGGGATCCATATATAGATATCTGTAAGGGGGACGAGTCAGCTTGTGATTTGATTAGTGTCTTCCCTCTGATATTTCTTGCTTCCACTTGGAGACTGAGGGCCTCTTAATCATCCTTGGTCGAATTCAGTGAGGCAAGTGTCACAGGAGAATATTCTGGAAGCTTCCATTGCCTCTCCACCTCGCGGAATGACACTGCCATTTATCATTTCTCGCCCATCGCACCCCACAAAAGGGACTTTGAAATGCAACGCACCCTCACAGTGTATTTAGGTGAGATGCAACGCACTTAGCTAGTGGAGCAGCTGCAATGATCTCTATCCCACTAAGGTGTGACAGCTGCCTTAGAAACAAACAAATAAAATCTACTTATGTTTTTCCTTTATGAATTATAGATAGAGAGAAATAGAAAGACCAACCTCTGTCTTGCGCTAATCCCTTGATTCGATCCCTCTCTTCTTTGATAGTCCTCAGCTACCTGCTCCCTTGCACGCCCAGCTTCACAAAGTACTTGTAAGATCACAAAATCATAGCACTATACAAAGACATGGATCTATAATCATAAACAATCTAGGATCAGATGTAAATTGACCATACAAATGTAACAAGCATCAATGATACAAAAGCATGGAGGAAAACTCAAATAGCTTTTATTGATAAACAAGAAAAGATCCAAGAGGAGTTACAACCAGTTGTTCCGACCCAGCATCAACCTCCCAGCAAAGAAGCCCCTCTTCACCTCAAACAAAGCTTAGATCACCCAACAATTTGATGTTTGTCTCTAGAAACCAACAGCAATTCCTTACAATATGCAAAATTCCAGCCTCTAGATCTCTGGGATGAGGGATCCATATATAGATATATGTAAGGGGGATGAGTCAGCTTGTGATTTGATTAGTGTCTTCCCTCTGATAGTTCTTGCTTCCACTTGGAGACTAAGGGCCTCTTACTCATCCTTGGTCGAATTCAGTGAGGCAAGTGTCACAGGAGAAGATTCTGGAAGCTTCCATTGCCTCTCCACCTCGCAGAATGACACTACCATTTGTCATTTCTCGCCCATCGCACCCCAAAGAAGGGACTTTTGAAATGCAACGCACCCTCATAGTGTATTTAGGTGAGATGCAACGCACTTAGCCAGTGGAGCAGCTGCAATGATCCTGTTTTGACCAATTCTGAGTAGTTTTTCATGGAGAACTTCTGGGAGAAGCTGTAATCTGTTGACCTTGTTCCTTTAGGGGTTAGAACAACACTTTTAGGGACTTAGGAGCCCTTGGTTTATGGACGTTTCATGCTTGGGGTTGTAGGGCACAAAAATGTCTATAACAGTTGCCCCCTAAAGTATGAGGCCGTTAACCTTTTGGTGTCGGGTGAAATGCTTTATTATGAGGACCCGAAGTTCTTTCAATGCTGGGAGGAGACCTGTAATAAGATACAATACAATACATCATCTTCATAATATTTTCATGATCTAGCTGAGGCGGGCAATCCCATGCTCAGCTTTATAAATTCATTTTCATGTACATGGGACAGACAATCGTCTGAGTGTAGACTGATGATTCTGATAGAGCCATCATCCTTTCGAGTGGATGATTATCTGTGCAGCAATGATGTACATTTAATGTCTTTATTTCCCCTGAATATATATCGCAGCCCGGATGGATGAAACTAGATCCGGGGTCTTCAATCTTGTCCGATTTTCACTCAAAGTACAAGTCGATCCATGTGAGAAATGTTCTGAAGTCGAACACGGAAAGACATCGCTTGATTACCAGTCAATGATGTAAACTGTTAACAAGCGTGAGAGGAATCACCGATAATGATAATGATCCTCAAGGTACTGCATTACAATTCACTTGGTGTGAATAAAGGACTTGGCGTCGAACACCACGCAAAATCTTTTGGTCGAAGGCCATTGATGTAAACCTGTCGCCGGAAGTGAGAAACTTGCCATTGAGGCATGCAAGCTTCAAAGTACTGAATGGGGTGTTCCTAGATCAAACTTCTTGGATAATGAGCTAATGTCGACAAGAAGTGATCCGTCACAGGAGGGCCTTAATGAATCCCACATCAATGACACGGAACGGAGCAAATGATTTTAATGGAGGTGAAAACGATCTGGTGATATAAGGTTCAAGGTGGCGGTCATGAAAGAATGGAGTATAATGTATGGTAGTGGGTGAGACACAGGTGAATTCTCTGAATGACTTCTCTTGAACATATCGGTGACACTGATGTGATGGATTGGTAGCATTAACCCCAAATGTGGATGGTATGGCGTGACCATGGTGATGTGACCGGTGAATGAAACAACCCAACCTGACTCAGACACGGAGTGGAAGTGTCATGTTCAAGAGCGACTTGCTACCAACAAAGTTTCTTTGAGTTTTCTTCCCAATTTTTCCCCAGTCATTGCTGACCAGTACCTCTTTATTTTTGTCAAGCTTGAGGAGGATAACATATGCTTGTTCTATAATTTGCCCTTCGGGAAAACCCATCGCTATGTTTTAACGAGCCTAGCGATAGTGAAACTTGTTCTCGTCTATAGACAAGTTTGTCGCTATTAATCTTTTTAACGAGTTTAATGACAAAGATAACTCGGTCCTTTTCAATTTTAGAGAGTCTAAAAAGGAACGTAAAGGTATCTCCAAAATTCCTTTTTCGTCATCTAATCCCTTAAGTCCGAAAAAGTATAAAACAATACAGAAGGGATGGATTTTCGATACTTTTAACGAGCCGAACAAAACAAGCGCTCGATCTTTTTGTGTAATAATCCCTCATGTCCAAAAAGATTAAAATCTAGAGGAGGGATAGCACTTCCTGTCCCTTTAACGAGCTGGAGAGGCCAATGGCTCGGCAATCTTTTCATATTTTACAAGTCAGTTGAAAAGAGCTTAAAGGAGACTCGTCTTTTCAGGAACGAGTGATAAAACGGGTAGCAGCTGATTCCAGGTAAGGTTTGGAATTTTCCAATCACGGCAGTGTCACAAGGATGGCTAGTGAAATCACTCTTCACAGCTGTTCCTCAAAATGGGTAAACAATCAAATGGAGGTGAATGATCGGCCAATGAAAAAGTGGAGGTGACGGTGCAAACACGACCAAGGCTTTAATGGCTGAAGTACTACATTCACGATGGTTATTTACCGGGGAATAGTTCATTTTTTAACGAGCTTAAACGCGGGTGGAAACATTTGCTCATGTCTTATGTTTATTTTTTAACGAGCTTGAACTATGTGCTAAAACTGCTCGATTGAATGGTCTCTTTTTTATTTTACCATAAATAGCTCTGTTCTTTCAAAGATTGTACTGTATCTTTAACTGCTTCATCAAACCAGTCAGAAATGAACAATATATGCTTGAAAATGAGTTAGAACACTAATATTTTACTTTGAATTACGTAAAAAGTAATTAAAAGTGTTTTTACCTCTCATTTTACCATTTCATTTGAACTTTGGTTTGTTGGCGCTTTGGAGGTGCTTTTCCCCCTTGATTTTCATCAGCTGATTTCGGGAGATTCTGTGGACGATTCTCGGCGCCGTCTGGACCAGGTAGGAGCTAAACCTGAGCTCTTTCATTTCATGGTTTCCATTTTGCATTTTGAGCTTGATTCCTAGCTTTTCTGAGCCCCTGGGGTTTGAAGAACTCGTTCTGCCTTCAGCGCACCCTCTGTGTATCGAAAGGTGCATTGAATGTTGACCTGTATAAAGGCTATATGACATTTAACGCACCTAGAACACTGCTGCAGGTGCGTTGGGCGCAGAAAAGGAATTTAATGCACAATTTTTGATGGAAAATTTTGCCTGTTTCTTACCAAAATCAGGATCTAACTCTTCTCTTGTTTGTTTTTCAGAGATCTTTGCAGTAAGATGACCATTACATGGCGAGAACGTGAGCATGAAGAAGAGGACATGCTTTCCCTACATGATCCAGTTACAGTAAACGCACTGCGGAACTGTGGCTTGCTGAAGTTCTTCCGCATTTCTAGCATGAGACAGCAAATCAACTTACTGCAGTATTTACTCGATGCTTGGGATCCTACCAATCAGGTTTTCCAGATCAGGGGAAAATCTATCCCCTTGACTGTAGTAGACATCTATTTCTTGACTGGCTTGTCGAGGCGGGGTACCCCCATCTCTTTATCAGGTTCGGCCCGAGGAGGCGACTCTGTGAGAGATTATGTCCGCCGGTACTGCAGAGAATGATCTCAGCCGAGTAAAGACGGCAAGATCATCATCCGTGATGTCACTGACAAGTCCCTCAGGACTATTCTGTTTACTTTTGGTAGGATGGACGGTGGTGCGGCTCTTCATGTAGCCAACCGATCTTACATCCAGTATGCCTTGGAATGCCTCCAACCGAAGGTGTTCAACTGGTGCGACGCAGTGCTTCTTGTGATGAAAGAAAAGTTGACCAAGATAAAGAGCGGGAGGTTGAAGAACTTTGGGTACGGTTCTATTTTGACCGCCTTTTCCTTGGAGAAGATACCACTGATGCAACCGCAGTATATTGCACTCGATTTACCTTCTCCTACTGAACCACGTATGCAGAGATGGGTTGACCATATGTCTAGGCATGCTGGCCAGTCTCAGATTTCATTTTCTGATACCTTCTTCAGGTGGTTTGATTGTCAGGAGATGGTTTATTCCGAGTATCCATACACTGGCATGGACTTCTAGGGTGATCCGGATTTAGTACTGCCGGATGGCGAGCAGTGGGGCGCCATTGGTAAAATCTTTGACCATATCCCTGTTTATCGTTTTTGTTTATAATGTCCTTGTTCTTTATTCTATCAAGACTTTAATCAAACTCATGTGTACATGCAGATGTTGGTCCTGTTCGTCCAGTAGTTCGCCTGAGAGTACCAGCTGCTGCCCCAGCAGGCCTCGTTCGCCTGAGAGTACCAGCTGCTGCCCCAGCAGGAGAGGCCGTCGGAAGGGCTATCCTTCGTGACCTTGATGTGGCCGAGACTCTCGCAACATTACAGGAGCAGATTGAGGGCCTCACTCTTGGTATTCCAGATGTGAGGACTGACGAGCTACCTTTGCAGTTATAGCGACATACTACTGGTGTGCCAAGACGATGGACTCGTCTCTTACGCATGATCGCACAGGCTGTGACTTGCTATCACGAGCATCATTAGACTAGGGTGCCCCCTAGAATTTTGAGTTTTTAGGTCATTTGGCTGATTTTGTCTTGGTTACAGAACATTATGTGTAAACCATAAACAGTTATATATAGTTTTTATTTTCGGAGTTTTACTTTGGTTAAGTTACATGATCCAAATGCAAACATTGATGGTATGTTTCTTTTTATAAATGTTGCAAATGTCTATCTAACACATAATTTGCTAATGAGTCAGTTAATGTGTTTAAGTTTCTGGAAATGTGTTGATATTGAATAAAATCAAATTGTCTTTCCAAAATCTTAACCCTTAGGAACATGCGATAAATAGCAGGGTTTCGGACGGAATATATACCATTGAGTTGTAGTATTACGAGCTGTGAGTCTAGCCTGACAATTAGTCGGCGTATACCATGTGTGATGGAATCAGAGAGAAGTTCTATTAACGCGCTATATTCAGCGATGTTATTTGTTGATCGACCAATACATACCCCTCTGAAACTTACTAGCTCGCCGCTTGGATCAAAAATAGCCCAGGCTGCGGAAGATAGGTTCCTCGAACTACGACTCGCTCCATCGGCATATCCAACACATGACTCCAATATGTTTGACATCTGCAATAAATGTAAAAATTGGATTACTTGACCAAAATAAACACTTTAGCGAAAACAAAAACATAACAAAAGCATACAGGTTACTATTACGCATAGTAACGCTTGAGGTACAACCCATTATGAGGTTGCGCCAGTGGAATTCCGTCATAATCCATTAACTCGTAGGCTCCTTTTACTAACACTCGTTTAACAATATAGGGGCCCATCCATAAAAACTTAAATTTACCTGCTCCCAATTTATCGGATTCTTGGTCGTAAAGCAAGACCAAGTCACCTTCTGAGAAGACACGGGGTTTGACATTTTTGTCGAACTGCGCCTTGAATCATTTCTTATGGGCTTCATTAGCCAAAGCGGCATCACGACGGGTTTCATCAAATTGGATTAATTCCAAGAAACGAGCTTCTTCTTCTGAAGTTCCGGGGAGGAGATCAATTGCGAGTTTGAGGGACGAGATTTCACACTGGATTGGTAAGACTGCTTCCAGGCCATATACCAGTTGGAAAGGTGTAAACCCGGTTGCATTCTTTACCGATGTTCGGTAAGCCCACAAAGCTGAGTACAGGATTAGGTTCCATTTTCTCTTGTGAACTCCAATCATCCTTTGCAACATGCGTTTTAGGACCTTGTTGATTGCTTCAACTTGTCCGTTGGCTTGCGGATAATATGGAGTGGAGCTGTCGTGAGACAACCCTAGTTTGGCAGCTAATTCGACCATCATGTGATTGCGAAAATGTGATCCATGATCTGTGACTATAGCCTGTGGTACGCCGAATCTGGCGACTACATGATTGAAAAAGAAGAGGGCAGCTGTTTCACCAGTATTATCTAATGTAGGCATCGCTTCGGCCCATTTGGTAAAATAGTCAACTGCGACTATGATATACCAATGCCCCCCGGTCGAGGTGGGGTTACATGTCATGAAATCGATGCCCCATTTGGAAAATGGCCCAACAGCAACTATTGGCTGCAGAGGTGCGGGTGGTCTTCTGGTTTTGCTATAGAAAATTTGACAAGCATGGCAACTTCTGACTGCGGTTATGCAATCTTTGAACATTGTTGGCCAGAAGTATCCTGCTCGTAAGATTTTTTGCGTTGTATCATATCCAGATTGATGCCCCCCACACGCGCCTGAATGACAATCATTCAGGACTTTTTCGGCCTCCTCATGGGTGAGGCACCTTCCCAGAACTGTATCAATACCACGACGGTAAAGCGTGTCACCGACGATCATGTAGTCTTTTGCTTGGTATCGAATACGTTTTTGTTTGGAGTGTGAGGTGTTTAGCCTGTATTTTTGGGTTTGGAGATAAATTATTATATCCCCATACCACTCATTGCTTGAAGATATCAGAAACAAACTTTCGTCCACGATTGTTTCTATGGATGTTTCATCGTTGGACGAGGATGGGAGATCGCACAATAATTCTGCGAAGACTAGAGCTTTCTTCGATTTGGATTTTACAAATTCCATATCGAACTCTTATAGGATTGCTATCCATTTTGAATATTTTCCCCCCCAGCAACTGTCGCGACAATATATAAGTCATGGGGTTGCAATCTGACAGAATGGTAGTTTTCCGAAAGAGGACATAGTGTCGAAATCTCTGTATCGCTTGAACAGCTGTGAGTGCTAGCTTTTCAACGTAAGAATATTTGCTTTCTGTATCATTTAAGTTTTTACTTAAATAATATATGGGATGTTCAATTCCATTGACTTCTTGAACTAAAACCATTGTGATGGTCGTATCCGCTGCTGCCAGATACAGGTTAAAATCTTTTTGATAATCAGGAGCGTACATTAATGATGCTTTCATTAGTGATTCTTTTAAAGCATCAAAGGAAGCTTGCGCAACCTGATCCCAAACAAAGGGCACTTCTTTTTTCAAAAGACGTGTATAACCTTTAGCAAGTTCGGCGTAATTTGGAATGAACCTCCTCAAAAAGTTCGCTTTCCCTTGGAGTTTCTGAATCTGAAGCAAATTCGAAGGTGGAGGAAAATTTATGATTGCCTGGACCTTACATGGGTCGAGACGAATCCCATCCTTCGAGACTACAAAGCCAAGCAAACGACCAGAATTGACGCAAAATACACACTTGTGTGGATTGAGTCGTATCTTGTAGTGTCGGCAACGTAGAAATATCGCTCTTAAATGTTGCGGGTGATCAGTCCGCTTTCGCGAATGAGCCGGAAGGTCGTCGAGGTATGGTTGAACGATGTTTTTGATGTCATGGAAGGCATAATTCATTTCCCTCTGAAACGTCGCCCCTGCGTTCTTTAAACCAAAGGGTAATTTTCGATATGCGAATGTGCCCCACGGACAAATAAATGCAGTCTTTGACTGGTCCTGTGGGCGAATATTTATTTGATTATACCCGGGGAATCCATCCATGAAGGAAAAGATTTCGCATCTGGCACATTCATCAATTATCTGGTCAATGAAGGGTGTAGGGTAGTTGTCTTTTGGACAAGCCTGATTTACATCCCTATAATCGACGCACACTCTAATTGTTCCTTGTTTTTTCATAACAGGGACAATATTCGATACCCAATCGGTTAGAGGAACCGGGTAGATGAAACCAGCATGGAGAAGTTTTTCAACTTCTGCCTTAATGGAAGCGACTTTCTTGGGGTGCACCTGCCTTAGCCATTGTCGTACTGGTTTGACATCTGGATACATCTTAATTTCGTTTTCAACGATACTCGAGTCAATGCCTGGCATCTCATTGTATGACCAAGCAAAGACATCTCTGAATTCGAGAAAAAGAGCGTTATATATCTCCAGTTCTGAAGGAGAACAACATTTGCCAACATAAATATTCTCTACAACATCTGTTTTGGTCGAGATATTTATGGCGATAGTCTCTTCAATGTTGGACAAGTTTCGCTCGGAATCCACCGTGTTTACAGTATTTGATAGGAAATCAAAGACTGAAGGATGATAAAGGTCATCTTTAGTATCTTCTCCACAATCCGGAAGAAGGGAACGATGGTGGGAATCATTCCATGGTGCTCCTTCAATTACCATTGATTGGACAATTCCTTCGTCAGTGACATGCACTTGCGACCAAGGATCTGAAGGGGTACCATATTCTTTAGACCTATCTATCCAAACGCTTGATGAGCGTTGATTTGGGTTTGCCTCCCATGCTAGGAACATTGATTGCTACAATACTTCCGTTGGGCTTGGGGGCAAAACCATTGCATGATCCATGTCGATATCGTTTTCTGAGATCTTCTTAGAAGATATCATATTGCAGGTTCCTATCAACGCCACTTCCGCCAGGTTGATTGGAGGTGGAAAGGCGAAAGTTCCCATTAGTATAGGATCTTTTAGTAGGCCTACTCCGATATTTTGAAGCGAATGGGGGCTTCCATGGATCATGGGAATGCTTCCTGTAACTTGAGAACCATTGGGGAGGAAGTTTTGTTGATCAACGATTGTAATCCCTCCTTGAAAGGGAAATGCAATCTTCCTAAAATAGGTCGACACAACAGCTGCCATAGCATATATCCATGGTCTTCCTAGTAGGATGTTGTAATCAAGATTCCCATCGATGACTTCAACATCTATTTCTACCGTTTTCCCTCCTAGTTCAACTTTCAAGTTACTTAGGATACCATATGGGGTATATGTCCTTCCGTCGAATGCTTTTAATGTCGTCGAAGATTTCGACAAGGTTGGAGATCCTAAAGTTTTACAGCAACTCATCGACATAATGCATGTAGATGCTCCCTCATCAATAATTGTTCGATGAACAGTTTTGTTGAGGGCTTTCACTTGAACAAGGAAAGCTAGTTGAGCTGGTAATTGAGGATCGTATCCTTTATGGTCGAAGGATACAAGATAGGAATCCTTTGGGTCTATCCCACCAATGGTTGATAATAAAGCCTGCCTTTGGGATGGGCAATTCTGTAGTACTTCAAGAGTCGACATAGTGGATGGAGATTGGGCCAAATCTTCCACTATATTATAATGCTGTGCCACTCTAGCGCGGGGATTAAACGTCGACTTGTGTACTACTCCCTTTGGCAGTTTTATTGTCAATTCAGGGATGATGGGTGGCGCAACTTCTGTCGAAGTTGTTGTCGAACTACTAGGTTGATCTTTATCCTTGTTGTTCGATAGTTGTGGATTCCCATAATCTTTGTTCCTTGTCGATATCAAAGCATCATTTTGCTGTTTTGAAACCGACAACATTAGCACTTGGGACGGGGAAGCATTTTCATTTTCAACCAGATTTGTTCCTGGATTTGGAAATGGATCAGTTAACACTGCAGAGGTTTTCGAATTCTTGAAGAATTTTTTAACCTCAGCTCTGTGTGGACAATTTGCGGTCCAATGATCCTCATCGCATATGAGGCATGGATTTTTTGGTTTCCTATCTCCAGGAGGGTTTGAAGAAGATTTTTCAGGTGATGATTCCTCCTATTTCTTCTTCTTCCCTTTGCCTTTCTTCTTGCTCCCTGGTTGTTTGGTTTCTTTGCCTTTATCTGTTGATACGGCATTACTTTCGAAGCAAGAAATTCATCTTTTGCATTTTGACTTGAAATATTACGGGCCTTTTTGGATGTAGCCTTTGTCGATTTCGTGTCTGTTGTGCCAATCACGCCATCGCCGGCATGAGAGTCATTGTTCGATTTAGGAGGAGGAGGAATTGAGAATTCCGGTCTAGGGGCGCCAGGTATTTTATCATAGAGTGTGCCGGACTGAGTGTAAATCAAGTCCAAATATTGCGCACGAGCGATAACTTGCTCTTCTGTTACGACTCCCCCCTTTGCCACATCTTCCGTGATGGAAGGTAGTAATGACTTGATAAACCATTCAGCTAAGAGCTGATCGGGGACATACGTTTTTACCATCCTACGACGACGTCGCCATTCATGTATATGATCAGATATGTGAGTGGCCGTCGTCTGTTTGAAATTGGTAAGAAGTTCTGTTCCTGTTTCATACCTTATTGGTAACTGAAAATGGGTTAAAAAGGTTGTGGCTAAGGTACTGAAGTTTTCGAACGAAGCTCTAGGCAATTCGATGTACCATTTTTCCGCCGGACCCATTAACGTCCTCTGAAAGAGGCGAAGTCTTATCGAATCATCATTTAAGGTGTTTGATGAACACCATAGATGAAAGGTCATCACGTGATTCGATGGATCTTCACCCGGATTTCCATTAAATTTAGGAATATCTGATGGAAGTTTATGCGGAATCGCTGGCCACCAAGGGGCGTAAGCGATTGGATCGTTTGTTAACCGGTTTAAATCGGGTAACTCCAAAGTTGCCACAAAGGGTAACTGTTGATTCAGGTTAGGTGAAGCATACCCGGGATAAGATGGGATTGCCTGAGCAGTTGGTCTTTTCATAACGACATAATGCATTTGATGCTGGTATGTTTGGTAAGGTTGGTGGGCATTACCATTGTAAAATGGTTGATTTTGACCGTTTTGAATGTACGGCTGTCCACTGTTAGCAAAGATTTGTTGCTCAAAACCTTGGTATACTTGTTGGAATTGCGGTTGTTGGTATTGCACCAGCCATGGTTGTGAAGCCATGTGCTGTTGCCCGATACTAACAGTTTGACCAAGATGAGGGGTAACTGTACCCATCTGAACCTGTGTCGTTCCACCGGCCGGCGATTGTGGTTGAGTCGCAGGGTCAAGGGGCTGTTGAATTACAACCTGAGAAACTTGAGGTTGGCATACAACAGGCAGCGCTTGAACTTGCGACACTGTCACAATAGCTGGTGTAGTTGGGATATTTGACATAGGTAAGCATTGTTGCATCAAATATAAAACTCTTGGTTGTTGAGGTAGCATTGGTACCCAACCGCTTGAGGTAATTCCAGTATAACCTGAATGTTGTTGTGAACTCCCGTATGGATATCCTCCCGGAGGGGATAATGAAAGGGTATACTGCCCCCCATACGGTGGTAATCCAGAACTCAAGGGAATTGTTTGCCCTTGGGGATCGGGCTGCCCAAATTGACCTCCAAATGGATCAATTTGTTGAGACTCAACATAAGAGTTTCCGGATATTATTCCGGATGAACAAACAGGAACAGACCATACTGTCGAAATAGCCCCTGAGTGGGCTCCTCCTAGCGGCTGAGAGCTAGTCGGGACAGATGGTATACCGGCGAACATTGTCGGAGTGATAACAGGGAGTTCTGTCGTCGCTGTGTCAAACGACACAGTCCTAGATTTTGACGGTTGTTCAGACATTTGTAGTCTATCCAAAAGATTACCTAGCGATTCTACAGGAGCTTCCGCTGGTGGTAGACTAACTTCTGACGAAGAAGGATATAGAGTGATCCCGACTCCAAATTGTGATGGAGTACTTGTTGGAGGATCTTCTACAATTTCTTCTATGGCAATCAGACCAGGTGGAAGGGGAAGACCGTCAGGTCCATAAAATATTTCTGGTGCTGAAGAAGGTATGGAATCGGCAGATACAGATGTCTGAAGAGAAGGACTCTCCGACCCGGTTGTAGATGGAACTGGTTCGGTAACACAAGTGTTTAATCTCAGGCTAAGATCAGTATCACTGTCCTTCTGTAGCTGCTGAACTTCTTCTGTAGAGGCAGGGATTCTGATGTCGTTGGAACACTTGTTCTAACTTTAATAGGAGATTTGGAACCGGTTAAACGAGTTCGCTTTGTCTGTACTGGCTTCGATTCCGGAGACAAAGATGGTTGACTCGTAAGCCTCCATGAACGATGAGGTTTCAATTGACTTTCTTCCATGATTGCAGATTACTCGATCAACTAAAATAAAGGGGAAGTATGTTTCCAAATTAAATGAATTTTAGACGCTTTGACACAACTTGTTTTTTCAATTTTTAAGAGTCGAGAAAAAACAAAAGATGACTCTAGTCACCTTCGATTTTTAATGAGCCTGAAGTGACAAGTGCTCAGATGGACCTTTTCCGTTAAGGAGTCTGAAAAGGAATGAAAGGGACTGCTCTGGAAATCTAGGTAGAGGGAGTACCAAACCAATTGCAAAACTGCAGAATACTTTTTAAGGTACGGCAGTCAATCTTCCCGAATGCTGTGTTCAGTGCATTGCGATCGATAGGGCGGCAGACACGGCTTCCTATGGATAAAGGATTTAAGCCTATTGGGGTCTCCCAAAATATACTCGACGGTACGTGGGAGCACAAGTCCATACTGGCACTTATCATCTCAAAGTGGAGGAATCACCCAACCATCAGTGAGAACAACAGTTACCAGGCTTTACGACGCTGGAATACGTCTCTAGCCTAGACTTTTAAATGTTGTGCGTTAAGTTCCAAAGCGTTGTTAGATTCATTGAATTTATTTTAAGTTGATCTTGTTTATGAAGTTTTCCTTTCGGGTTCACCACGAGATGTAGATGCAATTCCTAAAATGCAATCTAAGATGATAAACAAACTTTTTATCTCTTTTATGCAATGAAAATCCTAGCTACTAGGGAAAAGAAAGACAGAATCTTTTCACAAAGAGCAAAGAGCACACTCTAAATGCACTTTCCTAAATCAAGCCAATCAGACTGTCTATATGCAAATGCACATGCATGTATTTGTTTTCGACTTTCTTAGTATATGAATGCTAAAAAGAAAGTTGATGCACAAATCTGAATTTCTTTTCAAGCGACAAATATAAACAAGTTCCTTTTCGAAATCAAAAAATGGAGACGATCACAACACTTTACAATTTTGAAACGAATACTCGTTCTTGACACTAGAAAATTACAAATTCAGACCAAAAACAACAGTAACGGGATAATCGACTATCAACAGCAATCAAACTCTTCCCTAGGACTGAAATCAACACTTGCGACAGTTTCAAATCAAAGGGCGACAGTATGATTATGCTACTTTTGCAAAGGAGAACTATAGACAACTCAACAAACACACAAAAACATCTACAGTTCTTTTGTACAAAGGAGGCGGAATAACAATAAGGAAAAGAGGTTTCAAACAGACATATATTGATCACAGGCAGCAAAATTCAGGAATAGAACTGGAAAGAATGATCCACAGAAACCACAACTGCACAGAGCTAGTCTGATCAGCGCACCTATAACACAGAGAATCTGAAATGCAACGCAGGTTGTCCACTCGGGAAGTGTGCTGAAATTCAGAATCTCTGAACAGTACCTGCGCTAGGCCAGAAACGAGACTTTGTTCGGTCTCTGGGTCACAGTTTGCAGTTCAGTTCTTGGTTTTTGGCCGAGTAAAAAGCAATCAGTAAGGCAACAATCAAGGGTATATCTAAGGAGGATCTAAGAGCTATCACAAGGGCAATCAGATAGTTCGTGAATCAGTTGTTTAAATCATAAACAGATCCAGTAGATGGATTGAATTAGCAGCTATCTACTTTGCATTTGTTATGGCAAATGCAGTTCGAATGCTACTTGTAAGTTTATGAAATAGACAACAAAGAATGATAAACAAACAAACTATTTATTTCCCCAGTGGAGTCGCCATTTTGTTACAGGGAAAAGTGTCTATATAGAACTGCTCTATCCCACTAAGGTGTGACAGCTGCCTTAGAAACAAACAGAGAAAAGCTACTTATGTTTTTCCTTTATGAATTATAGATAGAGAGAAACAGAAAGACCAACCTCTATCTTGCGCTAATCCCTTGATTCGATCCCTCTCTTCTTTGATAGTCCTCGGCTACCTGCTCCCTTGCACGCCCAACTTCACAAAGTACCTGTAAGATCACAGAATCATAGCACTATACAAAGACATGGATCTATAATCATAAACAATCTAGGATCAGATGTAAATTGACCATACAAATGTAACAAGCATCAATGATACAAAAGCATGGAGGAAAACTCAAATAGCTTTTATTGATAAACAAGAAAAGATCCAGTAGGAGTTACAACCAGTTGTTCCGACCTAGCATCAACCTCCCAGCAAAGAAGCCCCTCTTCACCTCAAACAAAGCTTAGATCACCCAACAATCTGATGTTTGTCTCTAGAAACCAACAGCAATTCCTTACAATATGCAAAATTCCAGCCTCTAGATCTCTGGGATGAGGGATCCATATATAGATATCTGTAAGGGGGATGAGTCAGCTTGTGATTTGATTAGTGTCTTCCCTCTGATAGTTCTTGCTTCCACTTGGAGACTGAGGGCCTCTTACTCATCCTTGGTCGATTTCAGTGAGGCAAGTGTCACAGGAGAAGATTCTAGAAGCTTCCATTGCCTCTCCACCTCGCGGAATGACACTGCCATTTGTCATTTCTCGCCCATCGCACCCCACAGAAGGGAATTTTGAAATGCAACGCACCCTCATAGTGTATTTAGGTGAGATGCAACGCACTTAGCCAGTGGAGCAGCTGCAATGATCCTGTTTTGACCAATTCTGAGTAGTTTTTCATGGAGAACTTCTGGGAGAAGCTGTAATCTGTTGACCTTGTTCCTTTAGGGGTTAGAACAACACTTTTAGGGACTTAGGAGCCCTTGGTTTATGGATATTTCATGCATGGGGTTGTAGGGCACAAAAATGTCTATAACAATGTGAGAGGTGGAGGAGAGATGAAGATAGATCCTACCAAGAAGGAGGCCATCATGAAATGTTCGATACCCACTAATATTTTTGATGTTAGGAGTTTCATTAGGGCGGCACAGTACTTAAGGAAATTCATGACCTAATTTTTAGTGGTATAAACACCACTCCATGCCATAACAACAAGTGGCAAGAATTTTTAGTGGGGAAAGGGTCGGAAAAGGGCCTTTCATGAGTTAAAGAAGAAGCTAAGTCCAGCACCAATTTTGGCATTACTAAACTTGCAGTAGCCCTTTGAAGTGGAGACAGATGTGAGTGAGTATGTTATGGGAGCAGTTGTGATGCAGGGAGGAAGTCTTATATGCTACCATTCTGAAGTATTTCATGGGGAGCTATCCTACCTACGATAAGGAGCTATATGCCTTCATGTGAGATGTGAAGAAGTGGAAGAATTATTTGATGGGAAAGGAGACAGAAATCCACACAGACCACCAACCACTACAATACCTGCAAGCCCAAATTAAGCTACAACAAACTAGGCATTACAAGTGGATGGGGTTTCTATAGTAGTTTCATTTAGTGATCAAGTATAAGAAGGGAAGCACAAATAAGTTGGAAAACATGATTTCAATACCACCCACATTAAAGATCATAGTTTTTGGAACTCTGATGCACATGGAACCATCCACCCTTAATGCATACATAAAATAATATTCATAGGATGGGGATTTCAAAGAGGTGTTTCAGCGGTTGCACAGCCAAATTCATGTGAATGATGGTCACAACATCATTGACTACCATCTCGAAGACAATTTAATATGCACGTTGGATAAGTTATGTGTTCCTACAAGTGAGTGATTGCAGATGATAAGAGAAGCTCACACCTCCAAGGTTTCAGGGCACTTTGGTGTAGGGAAGACAATGGCCAACTTATAGAGGTATGTGTATTGGGCCAAGATGCAAGAACATATGGCTAGGTTCATTAGAGGATTCATGCCTTGTTATACCAGCAAGCCTGGTAATACAAAAAAGGATTTATATCATCCCTTACCTATACCCACGCATCCCTAGGAAAGAATTTCCATAGACTTTGTGGGAGGTTTACCAACAACTAGGAAGCGACATCACTACCTATTCATGGTAGTTGAAAGGTTCAGCAAGATGTGTATTCTGATTCCCTGTAAAAAGACCATTAGTGGGAAAGAAGCAATGAACTTGTTCTTTGGACAGGTTTGGGAGCACTTTGGGATACCAAGGAGCATAGTTTTAGACAAGGAAAAAAAATTTATTAGTGAATGTTGGACTACATTATGGGAGAATATGGACATGAAGTTGAAGAGGTCTACAATAGCCCATCCTCATACATATGGGAAAATAGAAGTAGTCAACAAGACATTGGTGCAACTTTTGAGGGGTTACAATTTGAATCATTTGAAGACCTAACATGAAAATATGTTAAATATACAACACTCTTATAATAAAAAAGTACACACTTTTACTGGTAAGTCCCCAGTTGAAACTTGCTTTGGATTTTTGTGACCTTCACCTTTGGATATTGTATATGGGCAAAAAGGAGGAGTAAGAGAGGATCTTACAAGGGATGCCTTGAGGGTTGAAATTTTTGTTGAGAAGATCAATAAAATTCATATACAGGTATAGGAGACACTACATAAGTCATAGGAAAAATATAAGTCCAGGCATGATCAACAAAAAATAAAGAATTCATTCAAGGTGGAAGACAGATTATGGTTACAGTTGAACAAGGAGAGGTTATAATGTCCCGGTAAGAAAATCAAGGCTCTACAATATTGTCCCTTTAAGATACTAGAAAAAGTGGGAGATAATTCCTATAGACTCAATCCACCCCCATACATGAATATTTACTCAACTGTGAATGTAGATAATCGAAAACTCTATTAGCTTTTCGTGCTAGATCATGAAGAGAAATAGGTCATATCTTCTCTAGATGATTTGGCACCAAATGATTAGGCAAAGTTGACAGAAAATATAGTTTTTTAGAAGAGGTCCAAAACTACATGATAGAGGCAACATTACCTTTGGTGGAATGGGTTGAAAGGACAACTTCTAAGCAAAGCTAAATGGTATGCCCAAGAGAAGTTGGAGGAAAACATTCCTCCCCTCATTTAGTAGAAGCATTTGAGGACCAAAATCCTCCCAAAATGGGGAGGTGTTATATGGATTTTATCATTATATTTTTTTTCATCAATATAAATTCTTTCAAAGTGGAAAAAGTGAAGGAATCAACTCACAAGACCATTTTTACCGGCGGGGCCCAGTTTGGCAAATTAGGGTTTGAAACTTTCGAGAAGCATTTCTGAATAATCAAACAAAATTTTTGGGGGTAAAATATTTCCACTTTATAATCACACATTGTTTCCTATTATACACACATAGATCTTTCCAACGGCACAAGAATTTCCTCATTCGAAGTCTGTATGCAAAAGTTATGCCACTCTAAAGTTGACCTTCCTGTTTTGGCCACCATAATTTGAGAGGATACCATGTCAGCCCTCATTGTTTATGGAAAAGGGGATAGCCATGTTATTATGATGAATAAGACTCTAGAAATTCTATATTGTAACTCTAGTGAAGATTTGAGGGATTCAAAACTAACCACTAGTAGGCTATCAGGGTGTGTTATAACCGGACCACTGGGAGGAAAGGGTTTTACATTCTTTTCGAGTGCATCTTGTTCCATAGACAGGAAGAGTAACTAATAGGGATATTTATATGAAAAACATAAAGGAAATTTTGTGCATTCTAGTATCCGACAGGCTATATGCCATACTTCTATAATCGCAACCATTTTCTATTGATAGAAAGAGAGCAGAGCAACCTCACCTTCAAGCTGGATTTTCTCCCGAAAGGGTTTCCAAGGATATACCTTGTGCCAATCATGGTTTGCGAGTTCTTATTTCACTTTTCTTTATTTTTTTCATAATTATGATTTACATGCATACACAATACACAATAATATACAGATTCATATATTTAAAGAGAAATAAAACATATTATTGTAAATTTCATATTTGTAAGTATAAATTTATCATATATGTTGTGATGAACTATCTAGTGGAATATCATTGAAATTTTATAGATCAAAGATTCATTGGATACAATATAGTTTGAACAGGAACCCCTTTTATAATGAATCCACTGTAGTAGACAAGATATGATAGTGGATATGATTCCTATACAAATGAATCTCCTTTATTATAAATAGGATATAAAGTGACATTGTATAACCTACCACTAGGGAAACATAAGAATAACTAATAAAATAATATTGAATATTTATTATGGCCTTAAAATAGGGGCCCTAGGTTCTTAAAATATCCACCATATTTAAAAAATATGTTCTCTCAAAGCTTGTAATTGAGGGTGATTTTTACAAACTGCTCATTTTCCCATGTAGCTTTTTCTAGAGGCATATTATTTCATTTGAATAAGTGTTCCACAATGGTTCTATTATAAAAATATATAATGTTTAATTTATTTATTTATTTATTTAGTTCAAGAACTAACTTCCCTTCTTCATCTAATTCTGGAAGTTTTGTTTGCATTGGTATATTTTTTCGCAAAACATCTTTTAGGAAAAATACATAAAAGACCTTATGAATGTGAGAAGAGGGAAAATCTAAATCATATGCAACTTTTCCATCCTTGCAAATAATTTTATAGGTACCATAAAATTTTGGAGCCAACTTCTTTTCTTTTTTTTTGCTTGAGTGTAAATTGATTATAACGTTATAGTTTGAAAAATACCCAATCACCCTCCTCAAATTTTCTTTCACTTCAATGTTGATATACTAGTTATTTCATCTTGTTTTTTTTCCATTTGAAGGTTTTCCTTAAGAATTGTTAAAGTTTATTTAGTATTCTAAATGTGTCTCTATTTCTTGTACTTTGGACTTATCTTGTAGAAAGTATGAGATACTAGGAGCTTGATATAAAGGGCCTGAAATAGGGACATTTTAGTAGATGTGCAAAAAGATATATCATACCACCATTCTACTAAAGAATCCACTTCATCAATTGGTATTTATTGTCTAAATAATAACATCATAAAAAACCCTCTAAATAGTTGGTAACTACTTCTATTTGACCATTTATTTGTGCATGATATGTTGAACTCTAACTAGTGTTGTTGCACTCATCTTCCATAATTCTTTCAAAATATTTCCCATGAATTTTGGATCTATGTCACTTACTATTACTTTAAGAAAACCATGAAATTTGTTAGAATTTTCTTCATGAACACTTCTACCACTTTTCATTTTGTATATACCCTTTTAATTCCACAAAAATGTGACTTATAAATTATGAGGTTATCGATGACCACAAAAATGGCATCCTTACTTCCAATTTTGGTAACCCAATAAAAAAATTGAATGATATCTCTTCTCATCTTCGATCAATTAGATATAATCATTGAATTAATTTGTGAATCATGTTCCTCTTCCTCCATAGAATCATATTTCTGGTCCAATCTCATCTATAAATTATTCAAGCTCTATAAAATTTTGAGTGTTAGTTTGTTGATGTTATCGTATCAGCCTTTCATTATCATATTTATAGTTGAGCATATCCATTTTGAGACTACTCGTGGTTAGTATCTTTCCTCTAACTTCTCCCTTCCATGCCCATTTTGAATCTATCTCTACATTAACCATGCTAATTTCCATGCCTCTAACATCTTGTACAAGGCTATAAGACCCCTAAGCATCTACCTACTGGACATGTTAGCTTCATGGTGTTTCCCCTTATGTCAACCTAGGTTGTTTGGCTAAGTAAACTATGGAGACAATTGTTGTTGGAATTCTACCTAGGATGTCTACCTGATGAGTTAGTTGTGGAGACAATTATTGTTGGAATTCAACCTACGATGTCAACCTAGGATGCATACCTAAGGAGTCATTTGTGGAGTCGATTGTGTTGGTATTGATTTCAACTAGATTGGAGGATTTTTCATGATGATAAGAGGTTGATTTCATGTTACTGAGGTGTTGTTTATGTTCGTAGAGTCTCTACAGGTTTAAGATATGCATACAGAGAAATATGGACAAGTTCTAGAAGATTTGGAGCACTTTAATTGAGGTTTGTGCTTAAAAACTAGGTAACACCAGTCACAAGAGGACAACATGTGTTATAAATCGCTCTAGTAGGCTTGTCACATGCATTATAACACACTTCTCAAGTGTATAGTGTGTGATATTTCCTATGAGTGGAATTTCCCACATTCTATGCACACTGCAATCCATTCTAGGGGAATTTACAAAGGTTTTTGCACATGGTATTTGGTGGTTAGAGTCGACTTGAATATGTCTTCATTCTAGAAGGTGATAAAGACAAAAATAATGAGGCTTAGTGCTTTGTAATGATTGCATCCTTCAACATTGAGAAAAAGGTTAAAGTGTGCAATACAAGGGGTTATAGAATATTAGATAGTATGAGAGAGTAAGTTCTAGTATTGCAAAGAAAAAGTGAGTAAGCTACAGTGTTTCAGAGATAGATTGCAGATCAAGGATATATCAGAGAAAGATGGAGCTATTATGTTTCTATGTGCTTAACACGTTTGTGTTGCATATTGTATTGCTCCTAGTATTATGTTGTTTATATGGAGAGGAGAGATATTGTTGTCCCTGTTGCAATAGAGACATTGGATCAGAGTTCAGATTACTAATATGTTTGTGTTGCAAGGGTTCAATTGGAGAGTTTATTGTTGTAGTATAATTAGATGTGTCTTGTATGGCTGCTAAGGTATGTTAGTGATGGTTGAGTGTTATGTTCATATTGTTATTGTATGTTGTTATAGGGTTTGAGTTTGATGAGAGGATTGATTGTGTGAGTTGATGTATTAATTGAGTTTGTATTGTAGATATTTTGTTTGAGGGCATGTATTCAATGTTTGATGTATGAGAAGATTGTTTATTGTGAGTCCAGTATGAAAATGGATTAAATGAGGTTCACAAGTGTCTTATTACAGAGAGAAATGGATCCAGTATGAAACATTATAAAACATGGACCACAAGGAGAGCTTGAAGGTTGCAGCCTTCAATGATAAAGTGGTGCCTTTCTTATTCTAGGGATAGCAACATTCTTCAGGTAGTGGCCTGAGAACTTGGGAGTGGTGGCCTCCATCCAGTGGTGGTTGGAGAGTCCAGTGGTCGATGGGAAAAACTTACTGGGAGTGGTGGCTTCCTACAGATGGTGGCCTGCAAAGTTCATATAAGTTGATTCCTAGAGCAAGTAGTAGCTCACATGATTGGTAAGTTGTGGCTTGCACACTAGTGTTGATTAGTGATCATATGTAAAATAATATTTGAAGAATAATAAGAAAGAAGGAGACGAAGACTATCAGCCAACAATGATTTTTACCCTTTGGGTTCCACCTTATACCTTATGTCTTTATACGTGATGGTGTTATAGTTTGTTTTGTTTCTCATGGTTATCTTCTATGATATAGTTTCTCATTTGATTTACTTATTTATGCATATATATATATATATACTCATGTATTATGATGTTAATGAATGAATCAATCAAGTTTTGTGAATAAAAAAGGAAAGAATTGGTAAAAAATAATCATAGGTCACAATACTAATTCAGCCACACCCCACCCCCGTCTCTTAGTATTTTTCAAGGTTTCCAACAAGTGGCATCAGAGTAGGGACTCTTGGTTGTAGCTTAATCATTGGAGACTAGATCCGGGGAGTGTTAGTAAAAAATAGAAATTATTATTTTTTAAATTTTTTTTTGTCAGAATGAATCCTTTAGGAGTGTATCCACTCACAACAACAAAGTTCAAGGTATGGAAATATAAGGTCAAATATCTAATATTATATCATGGATCTGACATTTGGCAGCTTGTTTGTGAAGGATGTTTAGAGAACTCCAGTGCGGAAAAGGTGATGCAAAAGGATGCTTTAGCAAGATGTATAATTTATGAAAATATCCACAATATAGATCTGAAGAAAATAGAAAATTTGAAATATGCTAAAGATATGTGGGACAAACTAGATATCTTGGTTGGAGGTGATAGTGGCAACAATGGAGAGGTCGAGAAGAAGAGTAACAAGAAGAAAAAGAAGGCTTCTCAAAAGCAAGAATCTCAACCTGAGAAGATCAGTTCCCCTAGTATGAGTGATGCAGCTAACAAATTAGGAAATAAAGCTTCAGTAGATTCTAGTGTGCTTCCATGTAGTAGGCCTAAAGGTATAGATACTAATGAGTTGATTTTGAGTTATATTTTGGATGGTTCCGATTCTAGTCATGTTGAGTTTCCTAGTGAAAATGGTGATGATGATCGTGATAAACTATGCTACTTAATCAAAATCTGAGTCTGTCATGGTCATTATTGAAATTTTTTATATTGAAGTTAATGAAATAATGGTTGTATGCAAAGATCAAGAAAATTTATTGCATATTTGTAATGAAAAAGAAAAGGAGCTCAAGGAGGAGATTGTCAATTTGAGGACACAGTTGGTAGAATCAGAAAGAGTTGAACAGGTTATTTTCATCCAACAAAAATAGCAAGAGGGATGAATTGAATAGCTTTAAGGTGAAGTTATCAAGTTGAGGAATTAATTGGAAGAAAAAGATAAGTAGTTGAAGCAAGAAAAGAGTGTGAAGGCCTTGGAAAATTTGCTTGAGAACCAAAGATCTCCATTGAATATATTTTGGTCTTGGTTTTCAAAAGGGAGAGTCCAACCCACATGTAGGTAAGAACAACAATTCATAACTAAAAACGCTTGGAGCAAACAATAGCAGCAACAAGAGTGGTAACCAAGGAAACAAGCAGCAGAGAAAAAAACCTCAAGGAGCACCTACATTTAGAAGATCATTTTCTCCTACGGTTATTAACTATGAGTGTGATCATGCAGGGGAGAGAAGTAATGCTTTAGCCATATATCAACTATTTGGATGCATTGTACAACCATGATATATCATTCATATTTCCATGTATTAGGTCTATTAAGCTGAGCAATCATTGTATATCATTGGGTCAAAGTTGGTTGAGTATTGGTCTATGAGGAGTAAGCCTCTTGTTTATGACAAGGAAGCATTGGAAGCAGCAAATAACAGGTATAGAAATATGAAGAATATTGTTGCAACCCCATTACGTGTTCAGGAGGAGTTTGTTCAACCTAGCAATAGAAGGAGGCACATGGTATTGACATAGAAGCATGGTTTTGGTGTTGGCATAAAGGTATAGTTTGTTGGCATGGTGTCGGCATGAGGAGATTAACATTTTTCATCTGCATATTAGTTGATATCAGCAATGTTCAACATATGGATCAGCCATACTTTTCCTCCCTTTTCCATTCATGTTAAACGAGCAAAGTGATACCATCACTTGAGTGAGATTCAGACCAGTCAATTGGAGATGTATGGAGATCACATTGGTGTTTTGGCTGTAGGTTGACATCAACACCAAAGGGGGAGTATGTCTGACATGTTGGCTCATGGTGTTGGCATTGATGTCAGCCTAGGATTTTTTCCTAAGGAGTTAGTTGTGGAGATAATTGTTGTTGGCATTCAACCTAGGATGTCTATGCGATGAGTTAGTTGTGGAGACATTTGTTGTTGGAATTCAACCTAAGATGTCAACCTAGGCTTCCTACCTAAGGAGCCATATGTGGAGTTGATTTCGTTGGTGTTGATGTAAACTAGCTTGGATGATTTGTCATGATTATTAAAGGTTGATGTCATGTTACTGAGGTGTTGTTGATTTTTGCAGAGGCTCTGTTATCTCAAAATCAGGCCCTGGAAGGCTGCAGACCAGGAAGGTCTCAAGTAACTATTTCAAACCTACTTTAGGTTGAGGCTTAGCCTCCCCAACCTAAGAGGGCTCTCTCAAAGGTTTAACGTTTTTTATTATGATCAAGATGGCTAACTCTTGTGAAACAAATAAAAATGAGAATAGTGGAAACACAACTAGCAAGTATCCTTTGGGCTTATGGAGTCAGATATGATTCAGTATTAACAGTAGGGTTGGCTTTGCATAGAAGTCAAGGCATTCAGATTTCAACATATGTAGAGCACACCAAACACATAGAAGGCCAGTACAATTTACGAGTATATGAAGGAAATTAGAGCGCTGTTAGCGATTTCTAAGTAATCACATACTCATAACACTGTAGATAACATGAAAAGACAACAAAAGAAATTCATCACATTGAATTATTTATGATTCTTGAGAAGCATAAGCCAGTACTGTATTACCAAAAAAAAACAGTCTTTTACATAAGCCAAATATCAGAGCTTTTTTTTCATAAATTTCCAACCCTTGGTACATTGCCCTCTCTCCTATATATAGAATTCTTTTACAACACTGATATTCCTCCTCAAACATGAGGGGAACTCAAATTCTACTTCTTATGACACCTATTCAAACTTTAACTACTTATTAAATGTAACAAACTGCTAACTAGACTTTTTAGAAACCTAAGGCAATTAGGAGTCTAACTCCATATCATGCTAATAATAGAATTAATTACAATCAATTCTCGTTCTTTGACAAGTGGTCTCTTTTAATTTAGCTGTCGTGGATGTTTGTGGCTGCTTGCTGGCCCTTAATGTCACCTCTCTCAATTGCTCCTAAAAGGTAGGAAACTGCCCATGTTTATCTGCTTTTCGTTTTCCTCAAAGATATTTGAAACCAATGAACCATGTCCTTCTTCTTTGATTATACAAAAATATATTAGAGTGCCACGTCCTTTATGTGTTGTCGACCTTTCCCATGTGTGAAGACAAGATCTCCTCCAAGCTGTCTGACATATCATGAACTGTAGTAACTATGATCACTTTATAACAAAAAGTTTAGAGTTCGAATATATGTTTCTTCCGCCTGTTTTTTCCCTTGTTGAATGTTGACACCTGTTACATGATCCTTTGAAGAGATTCCTTTTCAAAAATTTCCCCTCGGTCCCCCAAAATTGGTTGACTAAGTTTTAATTATGTAGCTACAGCAGTTTCGTAGCGCGCTACGAAACTGCTGTGCATTAGGCATCATCTTCAGCAGTTTCGTAGCACGCTACAAAACTGCTGTGTAATCACCAAAACACAGCTTAATACCAAAAATTTTCTATCTTGAGCTTCCTTATATTTAAACATTCTTTTCAACTACTCCAAAGCCTTTCAAAACTGAGTGGATGTGTATGATTCTTCAAGAAAATATTGTAACAAGGAAAACCATCAAAATTTGGAACATAACCTTACTTGATGTGTGACTACCTTAAGGAGATCTTTCCCACTGGCTTAGCTGCAGCTTCAACTCTTCAATTTGCTTCTTCATGACTCTGATCCCAGCTCTCAGCTTTATATTGACCTTTCTGATGAATTGTGCTTCCTTTATTGTAGGGACAGTCCAGCTACGGAATTGAACATTACAGTTGACCACCTCAGGTATTTGAAATGTTTTGTCCTCCCATCGAGCTTGCATTTGGTTAAAATAATCTTCCTTGATTGCATGTTTCCTAGAGGCTTTCTTCAGTCTAGCAATTTCAAAGTTTTCCGAATCCAACTTCCTTTTCAACTCTTCAACACTATCTTCTTCTTGAAGGGTAACTGCTTTACCTTTATCTTTTCCTTCATGAGACTGTGTTATCTCCTCTGTTTCATCTGCTCCTGGCACTATATCCTATATGTGTTTGAAATTCCTCGTTATGGGTCTTCTTGGCTTAAAGACAAATTGAGTAACCTGATCATCAAACTTGAGTATTTTCGAGGTTTTGATTCTCTTAGCCTTGTCTTTTCCTGACTCTATCAAATCTGCTTGAACCAGGGGAGATTCTTCAATATCAATGGCTTGCAGTAAATCATTCAAGTCTCCCTTTGAAACAGGGCTTTCCTCAATAATCACTGACTTTCCTTTTTCTTTAGCTACCTGGCTCCTAGTCCTTCTTCTTTGGACTCCTTCACCTGTGTTTGATTCATGTGCACCTTCTTTGATCTGAGTTTTCTCTTTAAGGGACTGTTGAGGTGTATCTTGGATAATCAGTGGCTTGGTGGGTTCCCTTACTTGTTTCCTAGTCTTCAACTTTGCAAACCTCCTGGATCTTGTTTCTGCCCAATGACCAGTTGTTGTTGGAAGATCTTTTGCAGCTTGAGGACTGAGACCAGTCTCATTCTTGAAACCAGACATAAACATGAATGTGGGCCAGTCCCTACCTACTTTCTGGAGTTCATGCAGCACGATCAACTTAACTAAGCCGTGGTGAAACAATGAGGTCTCACAGGCTTCTTTCCTTAGCTGCACCTTGTCACACATTTTACTTAAGCTACGAAATAAGTAGAAAGGTAAATCAAGAGATATCTTTCCTGTGAAATGTAGAAGAAGCTTAAAATGATATGAATACACCTTATTGTATCTCCCTTCACAAGTAAGGTACCTCTATATGCAGCTAAGCAAATTGGCATATGAGTCCTTGACATAATTTCTAGGCACAAACTTGTTTAAATTTGAGTCAATGAACTCAGGCTTCAGAAATTCTTTGCAGGGGGTCATATCAAATTTGAAATTCTTAAACCAAGTTTCTTGTCTCCTTGGAATCTCAGTAACTGTGGATATTACCTCTGGTGAGACTTGCAATTCGAGCATCCCAACCTTTGAATTCAGTCCTGTGAAATTCAAAGAAAATTCCTTGGTGATTTGTGCATGACCTCCCTAGAGTTTCTCACAAAAGTTCCAACATCCAACCTGCTTGAACGCGTGCTCAACTTCTCTATTCTTCAAGATAAGGTCTAGACCTTTAGGTTCGTTCCTCAAACATCTCCCTGACCTGTGCTCTTTTCTTTCTGTAGATCCTTCCATGAGACTTCAACGTAACGAAGGTTAGATATACTAGCACTGCTCAATCTTCACTCCCTGTCTCGCTTGATAACTGCCTCGCTTGAATACTTCCTCGCTTGGTGTTCAATGAATTCAAATTGAAAACTTGCAGACTTGTTCCTCATGCAATGAATACAATCACAATTAAGACTGTGAATACCTAGATTTTCTTGGAACTTGCAATCTGAGCATACCAAGGTACCTAACGACTATAATAATGGAAATAAGCGGTTGGACGTGATATGTGGAGTGTATAAGCTGACAGTGAATAATGCAAGCATAACTGAACTTCACAGATTTGACAGTTAGGAAAGATTTGCTATGTTTTGCACGAATCTCCGATTTCGTAGCGCAGCCAGTGTAAAATCTTGATTATGCGCTACGTAATCACCTAAAGCATGTTGCGCTGTGAAAACACATAAAAAGGATTTATGCGTTGTGGAAACACCTAAAAATGATTTATGCACTACGAAATCACCTAAAGAGCTTTGTAGTACATAATAACCTTTGAACAAAGCTGACACATGGAAATTGTGTGAGTTATGAGACCAGTGATGAATGAGGATGAATGATTGACCTTTATTTAAGCATACCATCAAGACTTCTAAGATTCAGACTCTAAGACAAACAAACAAAAAAATCAAACCTAGACTAGCACCGAACCTTTACCATCAAACTAATGTGAGCAATTTGGGAATCAGAATTCTTAAGTGATAATAGGCTCCATAGGTTTAGGAGATACTTACAGAGAAATATGGACAACTTTTGGAAGAGATGGAGCAGTTTGACTAAGGTTTGAGCCGAAAAACAGGGTAAAACATGTCACAAGAGGAAAACCTGTGTTATAACTCACCCTAGCATGCTTTTCATATGTGTTATAATGCTCTTCCTAAGTGTATAGGGTGCATTACTACTTGTGACTAGAATTTTCCACATTCATTGTGCACTCCAATCCATTCCATGGGCATTTTCTAAGGTTTTTGCACATGGTATTTAGTGGTTAGAGTCAACTTGAATTTTTCTCCATTCTAGAAGGTGATCACATAAAAAATAATGAGGTTTAGTGCTTTGTAATGATTGCATTCTTCATCATTGATAAAAAGGCCATATTGTGCAATAGAAGGGGTTAGAAAGTATTAGAGAGCATGAGAGAGTAAGCTACAATTTTAAAGACTCTAGTGTGAGTAAGCTATAGTGTTGCAGAGATAGAGTGCAGAATAAAGCTCATATTTGGAGCATATATGAGAGGATGATGGAGTTATTGTGTTTCTATGTTCTTAACATGTTTTTGTTGCATATTATATTGCTCCTAGTATTATGTTGCTGATACGGAGAGGAGAGATATTGTTCTAGTTGATACAATAGAGACTTTGGATCAAAGTTCATATTACTGATATGTTTGTGTTGCAGGGGTTCCATTGGAGAGTTTATTGTTGTAGCATCATTGGATGTGTCTTGAATGGCTTCTAGAGTGTGTTAGTGATGGTTGAGTGTGATGTTTTGTTTGTTATTGTATGTTGCTGCAAGGTTTGAGTTTGATGAGTAGATTGATTGTGTGAGCTAATGTATTGATTGAGTTTGTATTACAGAGATTGTGTTAGAGGAAATGTATTCAATGTTTGATATATGAGCATATTGTTTATTGTGAGACTAGTATGAAAATGGATGAAATGAGGCTTGCAAGTGTTTGATTGCAAGAGAGAAGTGGATCGAGTATGAAACGTGGTCCACCAGGAGAGATTGAAGGTTGTGGCCTTCAGTGAGAAAGTGGTGGCTTGCATATGCTGGAAATAATACTGAGAGGGGGGCTGAATCAGTGTTACTCAAGTCAATAATCTTTTTCTTTTCATACTCAAATTTATATACGCTACTTCAATGAAGGTAACCCACGTGTACACGCAACTGTGTTTAAGGAAACCAGTGTATATCCAGCAAACTTATGATACAGTTAATTCATCATATGTTGATCTTTAATATGTGCATCAGTACTTTATTAAACATTAAACATTAACCATGTGCAGTTAATAATAGAATGAACCATCACACATAAGAAACACACATGAACACCAAGATTTAAGGTGGAAACCCAATGTGGGTGAAAACCACCTGTTGTTGTCGTCTCTGTCTTCTTTTATTAATAAGAAAATCTATTTACAACATCGTACTGGTGCAGACTCATACCAGTATGCAAGCTTCTACCTACAGAAGGTTACTACCTTCTCTCGTTCTCCAGCTTCTACTGGAAGGGAGCTACAACCCCCTATCTCTTGTACTAGCCGACATGTTTACTAGTACGTAGGCGCCAACCTACAGAAGGATACAACCTTCTCTCTTCCTCCAGGGACCTAGTTTCATAAATTTTCAGACTGGATGCTCCTAGTACACAACAATACACATGAAGGCCTCATTTAATCCAATTTTCATATTGGACCCATTATCAACATTGAAGCTCAAAATCAATCACCACTGCACTACAACCATCAAATACATCTGCACTAACCAATTATTGAAACTCAATCATAAATATCTGAATCACCCACAACTAAATCACTGAAAGCCCATCGCCACTGAAGTAAATCACAATCAATCAATCTGAACATTCAGTATACTGTCATCAAACTACAGTCACCAGAACACAGAGCAAAACCCAGAATTCTGCAACAACAGCCAGATCCAACTGTAACTTCAAATATCATATTACATAATGTATACACTACTTAGATGTGTTGAACTAGCATGTATATGCACTTTTATCAAAGCCAACCAGTGTATATGTCTGTAAATATTAATTCATAATTTTGCAGGTATTCCAAACTTCAGTCACACCCAGATCATAACATTTACAGGACAACACTTGCATCAGTATTCAAATCTAGATTATACATGATAAAACCATATAATGATAATTCATTTCAAGCCTTAGATCATGATCCATCATTAGATCTTATCCCTCATCAACCGTTAAGGTTCATCCTTAGTTCAGATCAAACAAAGCACCATAAGCTGATAACCTGCATACTAGATCTCACACTTCATCAGATATTCAATACTTGCACACATTGGCCTAATGATCTTCTCCTCCTTATATAGTTTTAGGCCTTTCTCAATACCATGGATCAAAACCACTTAGGACCAATACCTTGGACCAAATACCTAGGGTCAATACCTCGGACCAAATACCTTGGACCAATACCATGGATCAAAATACCTTGGACCAAATACCTCAGACCAAAAACTTAGTTTTCCAACATATACGTGCTTTTCCTTCTGTGAAAGTGTGTGTGTACGTATACGCTACTTGTGTTCAGTGAACCTGCGTGTATACGCAGCTTGGTCAAGGTGAACCTACCTCTCTTTCTTCATTCTTTGTAGTCTAATCTCTAATTCTTTGCTGTTAACCTACTGCACTGTGAACTATCATCTGAGAGAGTTTCCATTGTACATTACTTCTGAACTGATTCCTTTGAACTACCCTGCATTTTGTCACAACTATCATGCATTATGTCACATCTGATATCTCTTCTATAGATTCATCTAGTTACCATATACAAGTGAGTTGTTCTGCTACAAGTGGGTTGCCATCAAGTACAACACATGCATCATAATGCCAACAATATCCCCCTTTGGACTTGACATGTTGGTTTTGATTACCGCAAGCTGTAGGAACTGTTAGAGATAACAAGCAACACCAAAATACTCTCCCCCTTTGACATCAAGGGCAAAGGGCGGACCAAGATATTCTCCCCTTTTGATATCAAGGGAAAAGGGCTGACCAAAAAGAAAACTTTCATATCTGAACAGCTGAATATAAACATTGATCATGCTCCCCCTAAGCACATGCTGAATTCTCTAATTAAACTCCCCCTTTGTACATGCTGAGATGCACTATATCATCCATGCTCCCCCTGAGCACATGCAGAGTCTGCAAATATTTTTCCAAAAGAATAACATGACTCTATAACTCAACTAAGTGACTTTGACCTTCTTATCATCAAAGACTCATACATATATCAATCTCCCAACCAAGTGGGGATATACTGAATTTGACTCATCCTCCCAACCAAGTGGGGATATACATGACTGAAATATATCAATTATTACATCATCCTTCCCATGCATAGTGGGGTTACAAATTACATCATATGATCAAAAGGGACTCATCAAAAGACTACAATAGACAGAGACAAATTATTATATCATGGACCTTTACATCGAATGATATACATGACATTTATAACAGAGACCAAATATCTAAACAAGACCATGATAGTCATCAGAAAATATCATACACCATGTATGATCTGCTCCATAAGTATCTGTCAACAGCATCTAGACCAGAAACCTGTATATGTCCATCATTAGTTCCCAAGATATGACAGTGTAAATATCATCAACCTGTGACAAAGTATGTCTACATATAGATTATCAACTCATCCTCTTGATCTCATCAAGATCAATTTGCTTCGTTTCCTTAGTAGAAAGAGCCTTATCATAACCTTCCATGAATCAACTCGGCATATGTCATATCTCCAAGCAGTAACACAAAATCATTCACACCATATTCACGACATTATGATCTTTCACAAGAACCCGTAATATATATCTACCATGTGTCATCACCAAGGAACATCCCACATCTGATTAAGCATCAACAATGATAATCAACATATGTGAGTATCAACCTATCATCATAAGGTAAGAACTCATCAACATTATGTGTCTAGGTAAGCCATGTCTTCAAATAGCTATGTCTTCATGTGACCTGCGATAACACCATTCTCTTGGCCAACCAAAAATATTTATAAATATTCAACTTAAGTAATCATCCTTGCATCCATCATATTGTATATCCGTCAAAGAGATAGCAATATGTATCTAGTAAATCATGAGCTCATGGTCATTTGTCAAGATTTCTTGATATCATCAATAGCAACAATCCTCAACCATGTGAGAGCCAAGAACTATAGGAATCCTGCATCGTATCTGCACCATATGAACTTTATGCATCTTTGAAGATATGATGTCAGCAACATAAAAGAAATAAATGGCTTATCATCAAATAATGAAGTTGTGTACTCAAGCTTTATACTTCTCCTTTTCCTTATGAAGATCATCATGTAAGCAACATATATGTAATATATGCATCATCAAAAGTCATTTACAATCATCCATAAATCTAATCTGAATACCAACTTATGCGATCCCAAATATCATCTCAGATTTTATCATGGGAAACTCATAATTGTAACATAACAAGCCATATAAGCATTATCATCATTGATTAGGTACCAAAGACTTCTAACCATGATGCCAACAATGCTCTATTAGAAGCATAGCATGTTCTCCTCCTGAACCTATTCCACCTGTTCACTGTCAGATCTAATCATTGCATATATCAGTAAGAAGTATCAAGGCATCATCATCAATCAGATATACATCAAGTTATCAACAACTTGTGAGGATCAAAACACTTACAAATAACATGCACATACTATAGTCATCTACGACAGAAAAGATAACCGATAATTGTCTGAATCATATCACATCATTTTTTCTGAGACGGTCCCACAACATTTTTCTCAAACTACATATACACGACTGTGCAGCTTCGAACTCGCGTATATATGCAACTTATCTTCATGAAACTTGCGTATGAGATTTAGAACATTGACGTTTCATACTTTCGGCTTCCCCTGAGTCTATAATGTCTGTACACTATGCCATGCCACATTTTTCTGATTGTACTGCCTTCTTTTTCCATATCTTCGAGTGTGATGATGTTTTATCCTTTTGGTATGGTGCCCAAAATTTTCTCCTGCATTCCTTTGCTATATTTCCAAACTTGTAACATGCATAACATCTTACATGTTTCATATTTATTCTATAGCAGTCAATGGCTTTGTGACCAAACATATTGCAAGAAAAGCAATATCCCTTAAAGTACCTGGAAGCTAATGATCTTTCTATGTGATGGTCTTGAACAATTCTACTTCTGCATCTCGCTGCAACATGTCCAAGATAATGACATATAAAACATTCAACATTATTCATTTGAGGAAATAACCAACTATCACTTCCATAGTTAGGAGTAAAATATTTTCTTTGAAGAATTTCTTTCCTTGGTTGTTGATGGGATTGACCTCTCATCTCCTTGTTGAGCATTTCAGATTTTGTATTATAGTTCCCTGCCTCAGTTTATGAGCTAGATTCACCTTCAACAAATTCATGGAAACCAAGACGAGTTTTGATGGCAGGAGACCTTTTACTACTGAGAATATCATCCAAAATCTTAGTACTATCTTGAAATTGTAAAAGCTTATCCTTTTCTCCTAATTTACCTTTTAGGATATTTACCTTAACTTGATATTTCTCTTCCTTTTCAAGATACTGTTTCTTCATGATTTCTTCAGCTTTTCTTTCTTCTTCCATATGTTGCCTTAATTCAAGAACTTCATTTTCTTGTTCTTCAAGAGCTTGGACTAGTTCTTCACTCTGCTTATTTGATTTTTCAAGATCTTCTTTTAGAGAGAGGATCTTAGCTTCAAGACTTTCATAGTAACTGGATCTATCTTTGAGTTTCTTGATTTTTGTGCTCCTTTTATCTACTTCATTTCTTAATTATATCACTTCATCCTGCAACTTTTGACATTGATCTTTCTTTTCCTTATTTCCTTCCTCTAGTTGAGCTTTTAGTTTGGTAACATCTTCTTTGAAGGCGCACTCCCTTTTGTCCAATAGATCTTGTTGATCTCTAATTTTTTCTGTGAGCCTTTTAAATTCTGCCTCTATTTGATATCTTTCTCTCTCACCCATAAGAGCAAATTTAGTTGTTTTTCTATCACTTTCATCATCTTCAAATGGACAGAGAAATGTATCACTAGAGGATAACAAATTCATACCTGATAGTTCTTTTGTTTGTTCATCTTCATTCTGAGGTGATTCTGAATCTGAAGAGTTGCTTCCACATAATCCCCAATCGACTCTCCCACTGTCATAGTTCCTTTGAGATGTCTTCTTCTTCTAAGATGCTTTCTTCTTTAGCTTCTTTCCCATTGTTCTACAGATCTCCTTCAAGCGATCAAGCTTCTACCAAAGGACCTGCTCTGATACCAATTGTTGGAAATAATACTAAGAGGGGGGGTGAATCAGTATTAGTCAAGTCAATAATCTTTTTCTTTTCATACTCAAATTTATATATGCTACTTCAATGAAGGTAACCCACATGTACACGCAACTGTGTTTAAGGAAACCAACGAATATCCAACAAAATTATGATTCAGTTAATTCAGCATATGTTGATCTTTAATCTGTGCATCAGTACTTTATTAAACATTAAACAGTAACCATGCGTAGTTAATAACATAATGAGCCATCACACATAAGCAACACACATTAACACCAAGATTTAAGGTGGAAACCCAATGTGGGTGAAAACCACCTCCTGCTCTCGTCTCTGTCTTCTTTTAATAATAATAAAATCCGTTTACAACATTGTACTGGTGTAGACTCATACCAGTATGCAGGCTTCTACCTGCAAAAGGTTACTATCTTCTCTTGTTATCCAACTTCTACTGGAAGGGAGCTACAACCCCCTAGCTTTTGTACTAGCCGATATGTTTACTAGTACGTAAGCGTTGATCTACAAAAGGCTACAACCTTCTCTCTTCCTCCAGGGACCACGTTTCATAAATTTTCAGACTGGATGCTCCTGGTACACAACAATACACATGAAGGCCTCGTTTCATCCAATTTTCATACTAGACCCATTATCAACATTGAAGCTCAAAATCAATCACCACTGCACTACAACCATCAAATACATCTGCATTAACCAATCATTGAAACTCAATCATAAATCTATGAATCACCCACAACTGAATCACTGAAAGCCCATCGTCACTGAAGAAAATCACAATCAATCAATCTGAACATTCAGTATACTGTCATCAAACTACAGTCACCAGAACACAGAGCAAAACCCAGAATTTTGCAACAACAGCTAGATCCAACTGTAACTTCAAATATCATATTACATAATGTATACCCTACTTAGATGTGTTGAACTAGCGTGTATACGCACTTTTATCAAATCCAACCAGCGTATATGTCTGTAAATATTAGTTCATAATTTTGCAGGTATTCCAGACTTCAGTCACACCCAGATCATAACATTTACAGAACAACACATGCGTCAGTATACAGATCTAGAATATACATGATCAAACCATATAATGATAATTCATTTCAAGCCTTAAGATCTCGATCCATCATTAGATCTTATCCCTCATCAACCGCTAAGGTCCATCCTTGGTTCAGATCAAACAAAGCACCATAAGCTGATAACTTGCATACTAGATCTCACACTTCATCAGATATTCAATACATGCACACATTGGTCTAATGATCTTCTCCTCCTTATATATTTTTAGGCCTTTCTCAATACCATGGATCAAAACCACTTAGGACCAATAGCTTGGACAAAATACCTAGGGTCAATACCTTGGACCAAATACCTTGGACCAATACCATGGATCAAAATACCTTGGACCAAATACCTCGAACCAAAAACTTATTTCTCCAACATATACATGTTTTTCCTTCTGTGAAAGTGCGTGTGTATGTATACGCTACCTGTGTTTAGTGAACCTGCGTGTATACGCAGCTTGGTCAAGGTGAACCTGCATATACCTCTCTTTCTTCATTATTTGTAGTCTGATCTGTAATTCTTTGTTGTTAACCTGTTGCACTGTGAACTGTCATCTGAGAGAGTTGCCATTGTACATTACTTCTGAATTGATTCCTTTGAACTGCCCTGCATTTTGTCACAACTGTCATGCATTCTGTCACATCTGATATCTCTTCTGTAGATTCATCTAGTTACCATATACAAGTGAGTTGTTCTGCTACAAGTGGGTTTCCATCAAGCACAACACATGCATCATAATGCCAACAGCATATTCAGGGTGTAGAGGCATCCTTCAAGTAGTGGCCTGAGAACTTGGGAGTGGTGGCTTCCATCCAGTGGTGGTTGGATAGTCCAGTGGTGGTTGGGCAAGACTTATTAGGAGTGGTGGCTTCTAGCAGGTGGTGGCCTACAAAGTCAAGGGAGTGGTGGCTTCGTGCTGGTGGTGGCCTACAAAGTTCATATAGGTTGTGTCCTAAAGTGAGTAGCAGCTTGCATGATTGGTGAGTTTTGGCTTGCACAATGGTGGTGGCCAGTGATTATATGTAAAATAATATTTGAAGAATAATAAGACAAAGATGAATACTAAGACTATCAACCAACGGTGGTTTTTACCCTTTGGATTTCCACCTTATATCTTGTCTCAATGTGTGATGATGTGATTTGTTGTGTTGATGCTCATGGTTATTTGCTTATGATATATATTCTCATGTGGTTTACTTATTTATGCATAGATCTTCTCATGTATTATGTTGTTAATGAATGAATGAATAAAGATTTATGAACAGAAAATGCAAGAATTGGTAAAAGTTGATCATAAGGCATAATATTGACTCACCCCCCCCCCCTCAGTATTGTTCAAGTTTTCCAACATTACCATGCTTTTTGTCCTCATGTTGGTTCTACCTTGTAGGCCACCTACAACTCTCTTTTAAATTTATAAGAAACTTCTTGTCCCTAACAAAAGTTTTGGGTTGATATATGTATTATCATCTTCAATAGATTTATATTGACTATTTATTTTCCCAAATCCAAGTTCTAAAGTGAAAGTTATGGCATGTAAAAGTCTTGGCCCATTTAACCCAATTTCCCCTTATTATGTCACATAAACTTCTATCATTTTGTTTTTTTAATTATGCATAAAAATTTCAAATTCAACTTCATGCATGTATTTTGTTATCAAATATCTTTCGATTGACTACTTCAGTGCCTTAAATTAAGCTTTGGTTGTAGAATTATACCTCTTGGAAGTGACTGCATATCCTATTTTTTTCCTTACACTATTTTAGTCATAATTTTTTTCTTACTAGCCCTGTTTCGAAAATGTAATATATCATTTGAAATCCCTCTCTGAGATATTTTATTTAAGCTACAAATATTTCCTATACCATCGATATAGGAAGATGTGGTTTTTTTCTACCTGAAAACATCACTTAGGGCATAAAAAATGCCCTACAAGAAGACGACTCAAAAAATCAGCAAAAATATTTGAAAGTTTACTCAATTTTTAGTCATTTTGGCACCCTGGTCTAATCAAATCTTCCTGTGACTTGACATATTACTATTTTCAATTATATAGATCCTATGTTTGTTCCCTCCTTCACTATTGGAAAGTATCTACGTGTGTATACTTAGTTTTTAGTTTTCATTGGACACTAACTAAATTTGCATTCATTTCCTTATACACTTGGCACACATGCAAGTACCCTCTTTGCATTGTGGTCCCTACCTTGGCCCCAAAGTTCATGTGCAACCTTCCACGTGCTAGCCCTCGATTGGGTATGGCTACATGTAGGATCCATGGCCCACTTTTCTTCCATGGTGCACAACCTACATGCTTACAGATTTGATAATTGAGATTACCTTAATCTAACGTTTCAAATATGTATCATTCTCAAACATCTGTGGGAGATAAATTGAAGTTTCACCCCTAATGGATCCAATGGTTGAGATCATCCCAATATAGCTTCCTAGATTACACATCAAGTTCCAACAAGTGTGGGGGATAAAATGAAGTTTCACCCTCTATGGATTTGATAGCCAGGATCATTCCCCATCAACATCCCTCCAACATGTGTGGGGGATAAAATGAAGTTGCACCCCTGATGGATCTAATGGGTGAGATCATTCTGGTCCAATGCCCAGATTCATATCACACCCAAACATGTTTGAGTGATAAACTTAAGTTTCACCCTCGATGGATCTAATAGCTGACAGTCATTAGATCAACGATCCGTATTAATATTGGTTTCAAGTTGCAGGGGGCTTAATATCTTGTTGACCTCCAATGGGTGTCAATTCATGGTGTTGGTCTACCACTTACCCCCACCCCCCTCTCCCCCCCCCCACCCCCCCACAACCTGCCAACTCAGTTTCCACCAGGAACTGACACCTTACCACTGATGTCACACCATTTTTTTTTCTCTTTCCTTTAATAATATTTATTTCTCCAAAATTTTCCATCTATATGAATTTGCTATTTTCATCACTAAAATTTACTCATCACTTTGCAAATTATGTGTTTGTAATAATAAATTCAATTTGTTTATCTACCCCCACATAGATTTGTATTATGAATTTTGGATATTTGTACATGTCCATTCCCTACAAATTTTATCAAACAGTTTCCCAACAACATGTGTTTTTCCTATATAGCAATTTTCAACCCATATGGCCTAAGTGTTGTAAACCTAGGCTCTGATACCTTTCTATGACACCCCCATGGCCATATGTAGGGTGTTTTATTGTATTTTTTACACCTATATCCTAGTTTTCTTAAAATTATATTTTTCTTCTGTTCCCTATGCATATGATTTCCATCACTAAATGTGTTCTATCATGCAGTGTGCTTATGCATAGGTGCATAAACACATAACTTACTGTTATTTTCTGTGCAGATGTAACAATATAATTACATGATTTATTACATCAAAATTTTCAATAAACAGTTAAATTAACACTTATCTTATTTAAGATACCAAGTGGTTGTAAACTTCATATGTTCCTCCCATCCATAGACCATACTGCTCATTTTCTCCCAATAGCAGGTCACCCCCGCATTGGGGAATCAACTCCATCGAGCAATAGCTCACCAAAACTAAGTATTACATGTCCAGTACCATATATAAACTGGGCCAAGGTACCAAACCCCATCAACCCCACACCCAAATAGTGCACCTACTTATATGCATTTGTAGTCCCTTTTGTTATGCCACTATCTCCATGGTGTATAACTCGGATGACCAAGGATGTCTCAAATTGTTGTGGCTCTAAGAGTTCTTGCTACCCTCAACAATCTCCAAGTACCCTCCAGACCCTCACAATGGGAAACTTGTCCCACTTATCATAGGGTCATCCACTATTTTCCCTTAAAGTGTTCAGTCACTTCCCCCCCTAATCAAGTCTTATGGAATGAATGTTCTATGACACCAACATATTCACTTTTAGTTGCATGTTTTTCATTTGACACATTACACCTCCTAATGTCATTTAATGTACTTTAGCTAAAATAATTTATGCTTTTATCATTAATTCATACAAATCCCCATTTTTATTACACATGGGGTTTTAGCCCCCCATACTCTTTTCCATCTTACTCATTTTGTCGCAATAATGTATTTATTAACCTGCATGAAATTTCATATTTATAAAACCAAGCTTTCTAGCCTCAAACATATAAAAACATATGCACACATGGATATCGCCCCCAAAACATATAAACATATAAACACATATGCACATGGGCTTGTCAGCCCCAAAAGTAATCCTTGGCTCACTAGCCTAAGTTTCATATGTACATGTGATTTACAATCCAAGGTTCGAGTTGGGCTATTACAAGTACTCAACTTAAAGGGGTACCAAAAATGGTTACATGAGTTTTAAAGTAGGTGAAACCATGTGTAGTTCCTCTATGTATTCTTCCCTAACAAGAGTTCTACCCATTGAATGATATAAAACTATGTTATTTAAATACATCATAACACATCTATATAAAATAATTTTAAAATGACCTTGCTAACCCCAGAAAAAGATCTTAAAATAACTAGAAAATAATAATCAAAACCCTAACTTCCACAAATTATAGATCATGAAATATAATGAGTATTTCTATGTAATATTATGATTCTTAAAATTTCAACCTGAAAGTTCACCAAAAAACGTTATAGATAAAATTTTGAGATTACCTTAGTAAAATTCATTTCAGGATTGGTCGCAAACCCTATCTTCCATAGTGTATATCTCTCAAAATATATAGAACATAACCTAAAATTTTAATGGAATATACTATGATATTGCTCCTCAATCTCCACAAAATGTTACTATAAGAAATTTCTGAGAAAATTAGTTCCAAAACACTTTATTTTGAGGATATTTAGGTGAACCAAATACTAAAATATCTACATTCCAAATAATTGAGGTAAATTGAAAGTTTGGTCATTAAATTGGTAGAGTGAACCTTGATTTTATTGAATTCATTTATATTTGATGGGGACAAGTGATATAACACACACACACACATATTAATTTAAAATATATGGTTGTAATCGCACAAATGCCCAATCCCCCATTTCAAATTCCCTTTCACCATGATGTTTATTTGCTTGTTGTTTCATCCTATTTTGTGTTATAACTATTATGTCTTTCAGTAATCTAATAACCTCTTATTGATGCCTTATGTGGTTCTTCACTACTTGAGCTTTTATAGTTCCTTTCAAGGGTGATGTTGGATGTAGAATGATATCCATAAAGTTCCATAAATGGGGACATTTTGCATTTAGTATGGAAGGATGTGATGTACCACCATTTTGCCAAAGGCAACCACTTGAGTTATTATGTTTGTTTATCAAGTGAAAAGCAACACGGATATCCTTATAAACATATATTCATAGTCTTAGTTTTTCCTTTAGATTTTAGATGGTAAGATTAGCTATGAGCCAATTGAGTGCTCAAACAAGAAAATAATTTAGTCCAAACATTTCAAGTGAAAATTGGATCTCTGGGATATACAATAATCTTTCCAATTCCATGTAGCTTTTGGATTGTTTCCATGAATGCTTCTACCATTGCAATCTTTTTAAAAAGATCGGAAAGATAGAAAAAATGGGTGTACTTCTTCATTTAATTTATCACTACCATAATGGAATTCTTTCTTTTAGATTTGGATAAGCCTATAATAAAACTCATTAAAGCTTCTTCCCAATGTTAGCTTGGTATGACTAATGGTTGTAGGAGCCCTAGGTTCTTGATTTTCTCTTTTTTATTTTATTGGCATACCACACATTTAGATACAAAAATTTCCACATCTACTTTAAAACCTTCCCAAAAAAAATTATTTCTTCATCCTATGGTATGTTTTCAAGAACCCTAATTTCTCTCCTACATGAGAAGTGTTTAATTCCAAAGGACATTCTGTTTGAGTTGAGAATTCTTACATAAGTATAAGGGATATTGATAACCCAACAAATCATTCTTACACATATAATTTTCTATTACATACCTTCTCATCTTGCTTTCATTCTATCCTTGTTTCCTCCACCCAAACTATCAAATTGTGGAATGGGAATACCACATAGTAAACCCTCTATGTCTTCCTCCTTCCGTGACAGTTCATCTACTAAAAGATTATGTTTTCTCTTTTTATAAATAATTTGAAAGTCATTACCTGAGATCTTTGTATCCCATTTTTGTTGTTCTTTTGAATATAGTATTTGTTCCTAGAAGTAATTCAAATTACCATGACATATTTTTAATTTGAAGTGTCTCTCTATTAGGCACAGACACCATTACTTAATTGCATGTAATATTTAGAACATTTATTTTCCATAGATGGGTTTGAGTAAGCTATTTCCTTCAAGTTCACTACTCTCAAAGGAAAAAGTCCTTCCTTCTTACATTAAAATTGCACCAATGTCGTGGCCTATGGCATCATACTCCATAATGAAGGTTTTTGTGAAGTCATGTGCAGCCAAGATGTGAGTTGTACACATAGCCTCATCAAGTTTTTTAAAATCCTTGGTTTCTTGTTGAGTCTAATAAAATGTTTCCTTAATAATTTTGTTATAGGTGTTATTAGTTAACAATAACTCTTGAGAAACATTCAATAGTATCCTATCAATCCTAAGAATCCTCTGAGTTTCTTCAAGGTCGTTGGGATTGGTCATTCCATCATAACATGGCCATGATCTCAAATAGGTGAAATATTGTGAGACATATCTTTAAATACCTTGAAATTGTTGATAACATTTTGGAGATCCAATGGAGTTGAGGATATAGATGTTTTCACATCTAATAAAAATAATTGTGCAATTACATAATGGTGTCCCATATTGAGTATTTTTTTCATGCTATTATATCCTATTACTTTAGAGGGTTTCCATTAAATGCCTTTATGCTCAATTTCCTTTCCTTTTGAAGAAAATCTCATTAAAATATCTTGAAAATTAAATGCTATCATTCCCAATGATTATAACCATTAGAACCCTTATACAACATCAACACTACCCATTTGTATTGAAATCATGTGACAATCTAATAAATTCTCCCTCGTATTCATCTTAATATTATGGCACTTACCTAAACAATTTATGGTACCTCAATCTGCGATCAGTACTTGAAATTTTGTTGTTGGAAGTACAAACCAATTGAGAAGTTTTTCCATTTTGTAATTGATGAATTTGTGGGCACAACTTGAATTAATCAACATTATAACATTTATATTATTTATATATCCTTCTATATTTAAGCCTTGTGGAGTATTGATGCTATCACATGGCAATATATTATTGTAGTAGTCACTTCTAGCTCTAGGTCTTGTGGCAATTCTAATTCTTGATATTCTTCCTTTTCACAGTCAATGTATAATAATTTATTCTCATGGAATATATGCCCCTTACTCTACTTGCTATCACAATTGAAACTTAGCCCCTTTATTATTCTTTCATCCATTTGTTGAGTTGTCATTATTGTCAATTGAGTGCAGTTAGGAGAGGGAGCATGATCTTCTCTATAGTCAATGACCACTCTTTTAGTAGCCATACTTTTACTTTCAACTTTTCTTTTGAGACTAAAAACATGGTCTAGGTTTTTTGGATCAAAGGCATGCACCTCATGTTGGATGAATTCCTTTAAATTTCCCATAAAGAGGTCTACCAAATTATCCTTTGAAATGTTCTTTAAACTCAGACTCAATTTTTGGAATTTCTAAATGTTCTTTAGAAGTGGACCTTTTTGTTGAATATTTTCCAATTTACTAAATAATGTGTTCCTCTTAATATCGCCATAATGTGCTATAAATGTCTTGGTAAAAATGGACCAAGAAACAATAGAATTAATTTTCCTTTCATAAAGCCACTAATACCATACAAAATGATCTTGTTTTGAAAACATAGATGCAATATGTACATTTTGTAAGGTCATCATTTGATGTAGATAAAATTATTTCTACATCTATAATATCCTTGTTATAAGACTATTACCATCAAACTTACTCAAATATATCTTTGAAATGAAGTACTTCCTTGGTGTCACATTGAATCCCTGATGACATGGATCTTGAGGTGATGAAGAATCATGATTCTAGGAATTAATCTTTATGTCCTCACATTTTCATGATTTATTTCCATCTTGATATCTCCTTTAGGAAGTATCTCCTCTTTCCTATTTAAGAGGAGGGTGGAAATGTAATTTTCCAAATGTTCCATATTCCTTTTCATTATCTTTTCCATCTCATTCATTTCATTTTCCAATTTCTTTTCCACAACTTAAATAGTGAGAAATTTCTTCTCTTTGTTCTTGAGTTGTAGTAGAGTGCTCTGGGGGTTTAGTTGGCAAGACATGTTTTTAAGCACCCTTAAGATCCATGTGAGAAAAATAATAATGCTCATATTTTTCCTCTTAATCAAAAATTTTGAATCACCAAGCATAGATCTTTCAATCAAAAGTTTTAACAATTGTAAGTTATGTACCTTTAGAAGACATGATTTATAAATGATCCAGATGGTTGAAATTTCCTTATTTGACTTTGAAATTCAAGCTCTTATATGATTACATAGCTCTTACCAAACTTTGAGGTGCCAAGTGAAATTTATGGTAACTTCCACAAAACTTGTTGATTTTTTACCTCTTCCCCATAGTGAAATTATATATCATTTCACATATCCAAGTTTTCAATAATATTGCCAAAAATTTTATCTATAGTACCTCAATATGTCTCCTCAGACATTTAAAATAGTCCGAAACTTCTCTCAAAAAACACTATGGTAAAATTTCTAAGATCGCTCCTTTGAAATATATTTTAGGCCTAATCACAAACACTAACTTCCATAGGGTATATCTTTAAAATTGTAGTGGAATGGAATATAAATTTTTACCATTTATGCATAGAAATGTCCTCTAAGCCTCTTCAAATTTTCATAATGTAAAGTGTTCCAAAAAAAAGGTTATACGAAAAATGTCAAAATCACTCATTTGAAACCAATTTTAGGACCATCCACAAACTCTAACTTCAATAGGGTATACCTCCAAAATTGTAGCAATCTAGAATCTAAAATATTATTACATATAATTCTATATATCTCTTTAATTATCTCACAATTGTGATGGTGTAAAGATTCCTAGAAAAAAAATTATAGTGAAAATTCTGAAATTGTTTATTTGATACTAATTTGAGGACCACTTAGAAAGCCTAACTTCCATAGGATATATCTATGAATTTACAACAAACAAAAATCTAAAATTTTGATTAGAATTACTTCTGCATTTGTCCTCTAATAGCTTGAAATTTCATGGTATTAAGATTCCCGAAAAAAATGTTATGGAGAAAATGCCCCGATGATTCATGTGAAGTAGAAAAATCATAGGATCATAGCTCTGCTACCAAATTTTATGAACTATGTGCATTAAAAATAATAAGAAACCAATAATTACAGTATAGTTTGAGGGGGGGAACCTTCTTTTACAATCAATACAATGTATAAGACAAAATTTCATTATCTTAAGACTAGGTCTTGTTGGTATATATGTGGGAGAGAAAGAGTACAATTAGAAAGAAATTGTACAATGAAAGGTTCTAGCTCACATAACAATATAATAATAGAAATGTAATTACTCAATATCTAGGGATAAATAAGGGTTTTCAGGGTTATCATGGGGCTTGTTTGGGGCTTAATAGGGTTGATTTACAAATTATCCCAAATGCAACATATGACCAAGTTAAAAGAGGGAGTGAGTTGGAAATTATGCATGATTGGGAATTAGGGAAGAATGATAAAATTTTGAACAAGGAAAAGAAGGAAAAGCTTTCAAAAATCCAAAGGGTTCAAAAAATATAAGGGATTTTGGTTAAATGTGAAAAACCTTGAGTATTCGAAAACCTATGAAAACAAGGTTTGATTTCAAATGTAATTATAAAAGGTTTTTGGATTGAACATGGTCATAACCTATTGGATGTAGGAGATTGTCAAGATGTGTTCCCACGAGTCAAACCTTATCTTGAAATGACACAATGTTATTCTCACTATTATGCTAAAGAAGAACTCAAGACGAGTCTTTCAATGTTGTAAGTGAACAATAAAGGATGCTCATTCCACTACATCATATGCAACTATATTAAACCATGGAAATATAGCTTACAAGAAATTGACGATTACATCTGGCGCCTATGAAATTAGGAACTAGAGGCTAAGGAGACTAATTACATTGTCCAAGCAAACTCTAAAGTATGATAGGCTTCCATATTTGTAGTTGTATTGGGGGAGTTTTCAGTTCTAAAATGGGTCTCCTAAGGAAATTATAAAATAATAGTGGAAATAATAAAATAAGAATAGATTAAATCATCAAATTTTAGAGGCAAAAAAAGAAAAAACTATTTTTTCAACTCGTATTTTCAACTTATCTTCCTATGGGTTTACTCAAATTTTGAGCGAAAACACTCGTTAGATTTAAAATTTGATTCATGATCCGAGTACCCATGTTGCATACTTTCTATGGACTCTGCTACACAAAAAATGAGAAATATATGAAAAACATGATTGAAATCACATTTTTTCATGTAGTAGGGTCAATCACGTTTTTTCATGTATTTCTCATTTTTCATGTAGTAGGGTCCATCGAAAATATGCAACATTTGTACTCCTTGGATGAGGAATTAAATTTTTCATCCAACGAGTAGTGTCGTTCAAAATTTGAGTAAAACATTTGACAGATAAGTTGAAAATAAGAGTTGAAAAAATAGTTTTATTATTTTATTATGTTTTAATTTTTTTACTTTTTTACTCCAAAAATTGTGAATCATCCCCATGGTTGACAACATCATCTTGGATCCTAATGGTTCTTATAAAGTTTATTTTGGTTGTACATTTTTCTTAGGAGGCCCATTTTAGACATCAAAATTCCCCTAATGAAGGACTTCTTGAGTGTCTTTCTTTCTTTGTTCACTTCCTCATTTATTTTTTCTTCTAAACTTAGTTCACTCCAATGCACCATGAAAACAAAATAACATCTTCAAGTTTTTTCATTAACATAAAATCATTTGTTAATACAAAATCAACAATAACTTTTGTTTACAGTGATTTTATTATACCAACTTAGATCCATTTAACTTTACATCTACCAAGCACCCACAAGGATCAAATCTCTCAAGATGCAAAGAGATTTGATCCCTTTCATCACTTAGTAGATTGCTAGTTAAAATGGATCAATGTTGATTCTTAATAATATTATTTATATTATATAAATTTCAAGACTATATATAAAAGTATTCTCATTTTTAATTTTATTAAAACCTTGCTTTAATCTCTATGGAATATCCACAAAATATTTTTACTAGTGGTGAGGATAGAGGATCTAGATATATGTCAAAAGTAATTATAACATTTTTTCTTTTATATTTAATTAAAAAAATATTAAAAAATAAATTAAAATAAAATATTTATAAAATATTTTGATTCTAAATTAAGTTATGGTTTTTGGGCATGTGGTATTGATAAGGCATAATATTGTAACAAAGTCTATTTATAAGTTAATAATTGTAAAGTGGGGGTAAATATCCATGGTTAAGAATCTTGTTATATTGTAACTATTAAGTTTTATGTGATTCGGTTGGAGAATCAATATTTTAATATATAAGGTAAAATGGATATTAATTTATAGCTACTATTTATATGTTATATATTTTAATGTGATATGTTTATTATGATTTTCTTTTATCTAAAGAAATTTTAGTCATTTTATTAATAAATAAAAATTACAATACAACAAATTGAGTTTTATTATTTTGATTACTTTTAACCTTTTTATTATCAATAGAGCCAACATTTAAATGTTTACATTCATTTAGACACTATAAATTCTTCCCCATAGAGGCTCTATATAAATTTTAACTTTTTATTTTTTTAATTGAGCATACACATAAATGTTTACAAACAAACATTTACACCACTACAACATCACTCATATACTGAGTTGTGAAAAAAATATTATAAAATTAAATTAAAATAAAATATTTATAAAATATTTCGAGTGAAATGAATTACGATTTTTTGGCATTGGTATTGATAAGCCATGATATTGTCCCATGGTACTATAACAAAGCTCGTTTACAAGTTCATAATATTCATGATAAAGTGGGGATGAATATTTATGGTTAAGAATATTTTCAGATCGAAAAAGCATGATTGTATTTATATCAGAAATATAAACATAGCATTATGTACCAATACAATTGTTTCTCATATAGAAGAAACTATGCAAAGGAATGGAGAACTTGACACAACAATACGTCCCAGCCTAATTGAAAAGCATCAACAGTTCATGCCAAAAGAAAAAACTAACAGCCATGATAGGTATGAGCCTAAAATAGCCTCACTGATCGTAGAGAAGGCAATATTTATCCGCTGAAAACAAAGAAGATCAAAACAATCTGCCCATATCAAAAAGAGAGCCAGAATTGCAGACATCAAGCTTGGAGGACCTGCGTTCACTGGAAGCAGCAACATTAGAGGATAACAACCATCAACATCCGGAGAGAAGCATCTGATCTTAATGGAAAACAAAACCAAAAGATGATGAAAGAAACAGAACCGAAGCAAAAGCAAGGTTAAAAGTCGGGAGGAAAGAAATCCTGAATGGAGAAGATTTTGCCCTCATGGGAGACCTGCATAAACCATAAGCCTGGAACCGCCTGAAGACCCCTTTTTGATAAATCATCTGCCTGTTGATTAAGGGCCCTTTTGATGTGATGAATGGAAGCTCCCTTGGACCTGTTCCATAAATATTTGATCCTATCAATCCATCCAATGAGCTGCGGCTTCATAATGATATTCTTACCAAGAACACCATCCACCATGACCTTTGAGTCGCCAAAAATGGATACATCCTGGATATTGAGAAAGAGGCAGAAGTGGAGAAGGCCAGCAAGGGCCATCGCTTCCGCCTTGCTGTTGGATCCTCTCCCCTCGTTCCAGTAAATGAGAAAATGACAATTTTCGTTTACCAAAATGATGACCCCACAACCACATTGATCTCCCTGTTCAGCCCCGTCAAAAAAAGCCTTTGGCATAGGAGACAATTCTTGCGGGACCTCATTACCATTCTATTTCGGCCGCTTGGGAAGGCACTGCAGAATCGACTCATAGATGGAAGTAATAATGGAGATGATTTCCAGAAAAGGGGAAGCCTTGCTATTGAAAATAACCTTATTAAGTATTAAGTTGTTATGTGCTTATTAATTAAATTTAAATATAATTACAAAGTCAATATTTTAATTTATATTGTAAAATGGATCTTAATTTATAACTATTATTTATATGTTATATATTCTAATGTGATATGTATATTCTAATTTTCTTTTATCTAAAAAATTGCTCCTAATTTGATTAATAAAAACAAAATTGCAATATAAGAGATTAAAATTTATTATTTTTATTACTTTTAACTTGTATTATTAATTGAGTCACATTCAAATGTTTGCAACATCTCCCCTCTATATTTCTTTTAACCTTTTATTATTTTTAACTGATCTAACATGTAAATGTTTAAAAACAAATATTTACACCACTACAATATCGTTCCCATATTGAATTCTAAAATACTTCTCAACACAATTAGCAATTTATTTTACCCCTAAAAAAATTTCCAAAACAACAATGCAGTACAATTTTAAAAATAGAGTTATGAATAATATTTTTAGGCAAGCAATTCGGACCATTGAACTCTAAAAAATAACAAGAAAATGGAAAATTTTCTCAAATTTTACATCCGTTACAAAATAGAGTTATGAATAATATTTTTAGGCAAGCAATTCGGACCATTGAACTCTAAAAAATAACAAGAAAATGGAAAATTTTCTCAAATTTTACATCCGTTACAAATCCAATTTCTCTGCGCCTTATGATTGGATGCAATAGGACTCTTTCATACTTTTATATGAAAAATAAATAAATAAATAAAATTGTAACATATAATTTTATATGAATCTATATAACTTTTATTTCAACTATTTCACTTAAAATCCAAGAATGCAAAGTTCAAATCCCAAAAAGTAACTTGATTTATGGGAAGGAGAGAATTGTAGTAAGCCCTAAAGATATAGTGATAAACCCGAAATCAACCTCTTATCACTCAAATATGAATCCAACTCAATTGCACTCATCTTTTATATATATATACACACACACACACACGTCAAAAGCTTGATATACCTATATATTGAAAGAATGATTTGTGTTTACTTGAAATGTGTACTTACACCCAAAAGTTTATCAAAAGAAAATTAATCATGATTAATAAAATTAAATAGCAACAAATTTTTAATTAAATTTTGAATTAAAAAAATTATATATATATATATATATAATTTGCTAAGTTATGTGAGTTTTTAAATAATTAGAAATCTTAATTATTGGTTTGACTAGCATTGATTTAGAGGCATCTAGCATTGATTTAGAGGCATCTAATCTGTCAATATCACATGGGGTTTTCTAATCTTTATCATGGTTAGATTTTTGCCCATAAAATTTCGAAAGGATGACCTTTACAGCACATAATGTGTTAACAGAACACCAAATCACTATTTGTTATATGCCCAAAATATATATATATATATAAATGAAAGAAAAATATAAAAAGTAATAATTTAATTAAAATAAAATAAATCAATTTTTTAATTTTATCAAAAAAAATATTAACTATTCCATAATGAATTTATTAATATAAAGAAGAAATTTGATATAAATCTACCATTACTATATTTAATTCCCAATTATTTGTAATATAACTGAAAATCTTCTATATTATTAGAATATTAAAGTTATAACTTTTTTTTTTGGAATGAAAGAATTGGAAACCCAAGGGTATATCTCCACATTTAGTGATGGTAAATTGGGTAAAGCATCAACTTAGGCAAGGGAAATTGAAGAGAGTCGAACCCAAGGGCATATCCTCACATTTCATATATAGTAAATCCAATTAATTAGCAACAATATCAAAATACTTCAACTCTAACTCTAGATAACTTAAACTAATCTTTAGAACTTAAAGTTATAATATATATAAAATTTAAATTTTATATTGATTATAAATTTGAAAACATTAATAAATATAAATATAGTTATAAGTTATATATATGTAATTATTGATAATTAAATTTAGATATATATTATATTTTACACACAATTTTAAAAAATAGTTTATTAAATTTAAAGATAAATTATATTTTACTATATGGGTGAATAGAATTTAAATAAAAAAAAAGGGGCATAGAGTTTGATTTTAAAAAATTCTGTTTTAAAATTTCTTAAATTTATTATCTAAATATTTATATATTTGATAAATTGAAATTAAAAAATTTAAGTATATTGATTTTTTAATTAATATAAAAATATTATTTTTTAAGTTTATTTCATATAGTTGTTTATGATTAGCTTCAAGAAGGGGGACTATATCTTCTCTTTTAATAGTATTTTTTTTGGAGTTGATAAAGATTTTAGATTTACTAGAATTTCTTTTCAATCTACCCGTCTTCAACATCCTTTTCATAAAGCAGCTAGGTAAAGTGGGGTTTCTAGTGCTTTAGAGAAACCTTTGCCTTTCATGAAGGAGCAAAGTAAAGTGGGGTTTCTAGTTCTTTAGAGAAACCTTTGTTTAGTGCATCTTGGCAAGCTAGAATAGAGGGTGTTGCCTTGCAAAATCAGTGAAAGGTTCAAAATATGAGGTTAAATCCTACAAGATCAGAAAATATATCAAATATATGGAAGATCATGCTTTGATCTACAAGTTCATTAGATTATGGCCCTCTAAAAAGTCTCTCATTGGGTGGATCCAAAATAAATGGAACACAAATCTAGTGCTTTTGAAGGACAGTTATATTTTTTAATAATGAAAGTCTCTTCATGTGATTTGGAAGGAGCAGTGTAATCTAGAAATGAATACTTCATTGTTACCCTGATATGGGTTCAACTCTTTTCCCTTCCAAAGGAATATTGAGAGCAAGAAACCCTTGAAGGCATAGGCAATTCCATTGATAGCTTTTTGAAGGTATGAGAGACTACTAAGAGAGGGAGGTATACATCATATGCCCAAATCTATTTTTATATGAATATCTCGCAACCTATTTCATAGCTTTTTCGAGGTGTGAGAGACTACTAAGAAAGGGAGGTATACATCATATGCCCGAATCTATTTTTATATGAATATCTCGCAACCTTTGAGTTTCAATAGATATTTATTATCAAAATAGTATTTGGACGCATCATCTAGATTATGAACATGTCCACTTTAGATGCAAACATTTTCATGAATATGGGCATCTTATTAAGGACTCAAAGGAATTTCCCAATATACAGTCCTCTCAAAAAGAGGAAGATGATTTGGGAAAAAGTCTCCCAAAAAATAAGATATTTGAGTTCTTAGGGTTCTTCAAATCATGACTACATCCCTAGATTTCGAAATACGTTCAAGTCTCTCTCCTCTATGAAGGAGTCTTCAGAGAAAAATAGTAATCAATCAAGCCTGGAATTAACAAAAGGAAAAATGCATAAGTCCTTATTGAATCTTCGAGAGCTCATGCAAACATTTCTAGAAGAGTACCAACAAAATCCATTACTACATAAAATGGTTCACTCCCTATCGGAGGATGTTGAAGTGCAAGCCCCACTAAAGGATATGGATTTGGATGATCCATCACTGACTACCCTTGTAAAAGAATGAAATGGAAAAGATATGAAGGACATGTCAGTTCATCATGCTAGGATTATTTACAAAGCCCATCTTCGATGCAAGGATGATATGGATTTGGATGATCCATCACTGACTACCCTTGTAGAAGAATGGCATTGAAAAGAAATGAAGGACATGTAAACTCATTATGCTAGGTTTCTTTACAAGACATATCTTTGGCGCAATGATTCTTTACAAAGCCTATCTCAGTGCAAGGAAGAAGATCAATAGAGCTCAAGTTTTTCAAAGTTCTATCTTGGGGTTCACAAAAAAAAATTCAAGGTGGGCTTGAGGCAAGACAAGGAAGCCAAAAGAATGAGGCCGCAAGAGCAATAAGGCATTGATCCACACCGAGAGTGAAAAGTTAGTTAACTCGAGGAATGTTATGTCAATGTCGGAGGCATTTCCTCCCTTATTATTGAATTTTCCAAAATTTTTCTATATAATAATGATTGTCATAGTTAAATTTTTATTGTCTATTATTAGTAGGTAGCTTACTAATCTCATGTGAGCTTAATGCAAAGAATCTCCTTAATTTTGGTCCTCTTTCGAAAATTAAAATTATATATAGCTTTTTTAATTAATGAAAAAATCCATAACCCCGGAAATAATAATATTAAAATTTTCAAAAGAAAATTATTTATAAAATATTTTTTTTAATTTTACTAAAAATTATATTTATAATAAATTTACAAAATAAAAGTTTACAAGTCAAACTAATCAAGTTCACAATTTGGGCCTAGAGTATGCCCTAAAACTGCTTACATAAGGAAACAGGTTAACCACCCAAGACCTAGAGGCATTGGGCCTAGAGTCTGCCCTCTTAGGGACCACCAACGGCAGGTTATTCCAAGTAGCGTGGTTTTCCTTGAATAACGGTGCCCCCTTACCACCGATGGTGGGGTGCCCCCTTACCGATGGTAGGTTATTCTAGTTAGCGTGGTTTTCCTTGAATAATGGTAATAAGTCAGCGAACATTAGTGGATAACAGCGAGATATCACTATCTTCACTGTTGGTTTGACAACTAACTTATTATAGATTTTCCCACGTGTAAAAAAAAATTCACAATTATTTACCTTTAAATAAATTGAATTTTAAAAATTAACAAAAATCATATTAATTACCCAAAGTGTACTTCTATCCTTTTTCATTTTGTTCTTCTTTATTGTTTATTCCACATATAACGCGACTTTTTGAAAGCCTTTCCGGCGGGTTTTTCCGATCGAAAAGGAATTTATTGGAATCGCAAGTTTGATAGCTAGTTTCTGCACAATGAAAGCTTCCCAGGGGTTTTCCAGGGTGCTGAATCCAAATATGCAGTTAAAAAACCATTTTAACTGCAACAAATCAAGATTTAGCCTCAATTTCTTCCGCCGGATTCCGTCACCGGAATCTCCAAAAAGTCGCATTATAGACAACTCCTATTTAAATTATACCTAAAAAGAAATATAAGATAAGGCTAAATTTACTTAAAACTTTTCACTTCATGATCTTTGGTATAAAATATTATTTAAATATAATATTTATATTTAAAATTAAATAAATATATTTTATTCGTAAAAATGATTTATAAGAAAATATTATTTAAATATAATATTTATATTTAAAATATATAATAAATTATAGATATAATAAATTTTCCAAAAAAATAAAAATAGAAATTTTACATTAAAAAAAAAATATTAATTATATTTCCAAATAACTTATGTATATTAACTCATTATTTATATATGTAAATTAATCATCTCTTAATAAAAAGATTAATATAAATATATTTTCCAAAAATTAATATATAGGTTAGTAACAAGTTAGTTTTTACATATTTAGATGAGTTATTTTTCAAAAAGCAATTCTATTTTAAGTAAATATATAATGGCATTCATTAAAAACTTTGCTTTAATTAATTAACCTATATAAATTATATTTTTGAGATTCCAAATTCTTATGTTATAGAAAAGATTAGTTTTCATGGATAAAATATCTACAAATCTAGTATTTTGGGGACTCTAGGAATTTTACTAAATGTCTTAAAATTGTTCACCATTTTATCAAGGATGCTTGTTAGATATCTCAAGACATTTTGAACAGATTTCAATAATGTTTTAGAAAGATTTCAGACACATTTTTGGCATAATTTGGGAATGTTTTAGACGTGTATTTTCAATTTTGACAATAAACATAGATGATTGAACAATATTATCATTTTGTTTCCTTTTCTTCTTCTTTTTTGGGTATTACGTTATATTGAACAATATTATCATTTTTTCTATACATGTTTTTGTATTCCAAATATAGGTTTAATATGATAGCTTCCAATTTGAGTTTTTGATCATTTAACTAATGTCTTTTTAGTAACAACATTACAAGAAGTAAAATCTTTGCATAAAAACTATGAATTGCACCATTACAAAGGATGAATCCCTGCTATTATTTTTCTTTGTTTTTTACTTTTTAGGCCACTCTATTTTTTTAAATATTGTACTAGGTTTTCGAATCATTTAAGCTTTTTTTCCACTGTCCCAATCTCAAACATTATGAAAATAATTAGATAATAGTGACTCAGATTGAGTATTAAATATTAAAATAAATTCATACTCAAGTATCTTCTCAATATAAACATGAATCTAATCTCTTTATAAAACTAAAAAAAATTATAGTAGCTTTCAACATAATTGTAATTATCTACAAAACCTAATGAAAAAGGAAATAATTTTAAATTTCAATATGATGATCATTAACAAAAATTATGGAAAAAGATAATTCCAAAAAAAGTGTCTTCTAAATTCTTTATAAAACTTATAACAAATGAGAATACCAAATAATTACACATAAATTATCTAAAATTACATCTAAAAACTAACAATGAAATGTCTTGTAACTTTTTTCCAAATCACTAAACTTACAAAGACTTGTATATAATATAATTAACTCAAATACAAATTATATTTTTTATACTTTACATATATCTTTAAAAAATTAACAAATTTAAATTATATATATATAACCTATTTTATTTATTAACTATATGAGATAAACTAGATTTAAATATAATTCTTAAATTATAAACATGAAATTTTAAATAGAAAATTATTAATAAGATCTTAAATAAAAAAATAATAATAATTTCAATTTTAGTATATAATTTAGTTCATATATATATATATATATAGAGTTGAGTTTAGTTTGGGTGGTTCGTTGGAATAGTTATTATCTTTCTGATCTAGGTTAAGTGTGATGAATTGACATGTTTATGTTTTGAAATAAAGTGATATGTTAAACTCTTAAGTCAGTCTATATGAGAGTTGACCTAATATCAATAATTTATGGGTTACTTTTGGGTTGAGAAAAAAGTTGAATTTTTTCCAAAATTATATATATATATGTTAAAAAAATTGAGAAAAAAAATTCAATTTCATAAATTGAAATTTTTTTTCATAGTAATTATTAAAAAAATGTTACAAAATTAAATTAAATTATGTAATATGGAAAAAAAATTTCTAACAAAATGGCCATTATTTTTTACTAAGTTTATAGTTTCCTTCCTTTATGAAGTCATCTATCCTAATATCGAGAGTTCAATAAATTTGTTGAATCAGTGAAACCAAATTTATTTGATACTTGCACTCTCATTCACAGGGAGAATATATCTACGACTGAGAAAACAATTGAGTAATATTTAACTAACAAGATAGTAAAAATAATGGTATGGTTTTTCGCTAAATAAAAAGGAGCAATCAGATTCAGAGCCCTCCCACAAGGCCGTTGTGTCCTTCATGATACACACAAGTTTTGTTAATCATCCAAGCTGTTTTTTTAACGTTAAAAACACCCAAATCTAAAAACCTAGGTACTCTTGGTAGGTACTGAGTTAGCCACTTCGAATGGAGTGTGTCCTCTCACAAATATGTCCTGACCCGGACAAAAACATCGAATATGGCTGCTCAAGGTAAAAAAATCCGCTACTGTACTGTACTTTCAAGTACTGGAAGCGCATAAAAGTTCAGCGTACAACGTCGTGAAATTATTTTCTCATCTGCATTGCAGTCATTTGAGAAATCACTTCATTAATTATATTAAAAAGCCAGTCACACTTTTCTATTTACTTGCCAACCCTGACAGTTTCAGCTTCAATATATATATGGATGAAATACTGTAATTACATTACATTTAGTGATATAGTTTAGTTACATTTCATAAATACATAGTTAAAGTTTAGTTACATTTCATAAATACATAGTTAAGTAATAGTGTCTAGTTTAGTTACATTTCATAAATACATAGTTAAGTAATAGTGTCTGTTGAATATTGGTGGGATTATTGTAAATCTATTTCAAATATTAAAATTTTCAAGATCCGAGGTCTGAGTTGGTGATAGGACTTATTTTCATATTGCTTGTATCTTCTTACACTAGTAGCTTACTTATGGGTGACCCTTCCAAAACTTATTCAAATTTGATTGATGCTAAACCCTAACTTTTTTAACTCTAAACCCTAACTGCAAGCATCAAACATGCAATCTGGAGTTAAATAAAATTGCTTACAGAAACAATGCAAAACTGCAATGGATAACGATAATGGTTACTAAAGTGCATATTGAGTGAAGTTTGCTGTGAGTAATTTGTTGTTGAAGTTGCCAACGTTGCACCACACATTCCAAGCATTCAAAATCAAAAAAAAAATGGTACCAGTTCTCAAAGTCACATATTCCTTTGAATCCTCTCACTACAGTAACGGCTTTGTAATTTTCTAAGGCTTTTCTGTGATTTTAAGGAATCTCAAAGATTTTTGGATTATAAAAGGGGGGCTAAACCCTAATGGGAATCGCATGGAAAAAGGATGACAACGTTCACCCGCGCCGACCGTTACAAAAGGCCCCAAAATATTCCTGAGGGCACGGAACACGTTAGAACTGTCTGTCTGTAATGAAGGAACACGTTTACTACGCCTATTCCTCTCCAACAAGTTCAACGTAGACTACTATTACTTACTTCCAACGCCAGTGCCATGCTTGCCCGCAAAGGTTGCGCCAATTTAACAGTACAAAACATTTATTTGCAGGCCAAATGTGAATCAATTCATAATTATAAACATAATTCATTTCTGTTTAAACTAAAGGATATAGAGCGTACTCGGCCCGATTACATTTGCAAAATAATTGCAGGATAGGAGCTGAACAAAAAAGGGTGGGGGAAAAGCTCTAAAGCTCTTGAGATCATATAATAATCTACAGTAAAAATGAGGAACAAGTTATGATAACTGTTTTAATGGAAGCTAGTTTCCAGAAAGCAGCAGCTCAAAGTGGTCCAGATGCTTGCCTGGACATGGTCGGGCATGGGCATGGACCATTTGTTTTGGCTAAATCCGATTGAAGTTGTTGCAGTGAAGTCAACCCAATTACGCTGTGGTGGATGTAAGACTTTTGGTCTCTTAATTAGAGACGTGAAGAAGAGTGAGTTTCCGAAAAAGCTTTCAATGTCTAGACTTTTCCTCGATTCACAAAATGTTCTGATACATAGACTGGCTCAAAGATCTAAGCGATTGAATCCCCGAGAAGCTTGAACTCAGCTGATTGCGGTGCTCAGAATGCCCATCAATGGAATTCTTGGAGCTCAGACCTTGCTGTTGCGAAAAGTACTCTACTGCATTCTCAGTGTTGTGGCGGTCTGTATTGGATGATCTCACATCTTTCTCCAACAAACTGAGCATCTGCTGGCCTTCTAGACTGGTCTGGAGATTGAGATCGGCCGACCCATAATGCTGGCCTCGGCTGCTTGAACCAGAGAGATTTCCATTAACCATCCATTCCGATGTTCCAAGTTCTGTGGAGGATTGAAGAGGGAGCAGATTCTGAATGGATGTGAAAACCTGAACAGTAGAAGAGCTCCCACCACCATTACCAGATTCTGATAGTTGTCCATTGGAGCTATTCTTCTCAGATCCACCAAATTCTGATCCGGAGCCTGCAGGTCTCAGCCATGGAATGGGTATTTCAAGCCCATTGTAATTCTCCCCCCCAGAGCTGTGTCTCGGGTAGTCCAGAGCAATTTCTCCTCCCAGGGACAAATTTGGGCCCGTTTGCTGCAAATACTGCTCTTGTCCTTTGCTGGTTTGGAGAACCAGTGGTAGAGATTGGGATAGTGAAATTCCGGTCAACAAGCCCGGTGGTTCCGACCGGGAAATCTGTACTTCAGGCTGCTGCAGACCTGGTCGAGAATATAAAACCATAATCTCGATAGGAAAATTTTTATAAATGTGGAACCTTAATAGAAAAAAAGACTGCAAAATAAATTAAACCCAAACCCAAAACCAAACCCAACCTACTTGACTGATTGCTTCCGCTGTTGGTATCTTGATCTTGATCAGTGGTCTTGAGCGCAGAAGATGATTCAGTATTTGAGACTGTAACAACTGCATTGGGTTGAGGTTTTCTTCTGCGTCTATTGTGATCTGCAAGGCGTTTTCTGCAGCTCCGTTTGCCCTCATCAAACTCAGACAAGACGTGGAACCTAGCAGCAAAAATACAGCACAATACATCAATCAAACAACATTAGATTGTCTGGCAGGAAACTAGCAACAAATTTTATTTTTATGTTCAAGCATTTCTGGATTACTCACCTGAGATATTTTGATTGTCGATTGTCGACTTCAAAGCCAGTAAGTGTAGCTCATCATTCGGAAATGATGAGCCACACTGGCTGGCTTTAGACATCAACAATCAAAATGCCTTATGTGACTAATTTGGAACATGGCAATCAAAATGTCTCAAGTCAGTTATCTAGAAATACTTAAACATAATTACTCCTCACAAAAACCTCCTATCTGAATTTTTTTTGTTACTAAAAGTTACTGAAACCGAAATGGGTGACGAGAAAACCTGCTGCATTGCTGGCAAAACCTCTGAGTGAGTCCACCACTGACGACCGTGGCTGCCTTGGAGTGCAATTCACAGACCTTATGGCGACGGTGATAGTGTTTCGCAGTGCTCAAATCTGCCTTGCAACCCTCTGCTTGACATCTGGGCACCTGCGAGCCCGGTGAAATTGCCCTGGGCCTCTTGTAGAGCCGGTTCACGATATTGTCCTCTGAGGAAAAATATGTTCTACCGCCTAGTCCTAAGTTTAGCCCGATTCTCGTCTGGAAATCTCCTGCGCCGCAGAGATCTTCCCTTTTCACGATATTGTGAAAGATGTTCTTCTGGTCCATGCCCATCAAACCCAGAATGTGGTTCCTGTGTTCTTCCAGGGCAGCGCGGGTGGAATCGGCGTACCCAACAGACCCGAACCCCGACAAAGCACTGTTCCCGCCTGAATACAGAAGAGGCGACGGAGCACTGGAACGGATGCTATCCAGTACATGATGATTATTATGATGATGATGATGTTGTTGATGATGATTGTGGCCTCCATAGGTGTTTCTTGTACCCGCCGAGGAAGAGCTCATGAGCAGATTACCCATGGAATTAGGGGAGATTATGTTGTGCCCGAAGCCGGACGAAAGCATTCCATTCACAGCAAGATTCACGTTTCCGTTCCCGTTCCCACTGTACTGTATGGTATCCATCACAGACCCAGCAGCAGCAGCAGAAATTATCTGAGGCTTTCTTTCCTCGGTATCCTGGGCAGGGATTCCCTGTCCTCCGGACAAGAGCACAGGACTCGATCCCCAGTCGTATTCCAGCACTCGGCCACCACCACCTTGAAACTGTCTGGTTTCCAAACCAATCGACATCGCAGCAACAACGCCACTTGCACCACCACCAGGATTGTGATTATGACTCTGATGATGATGATGATGTTGTGAATGGTCCCAAACCCAGCTGATCTGATCACCTTGGTTCTCTGTACTTTCAGGAGGGTTCATCCCATCAGTTGATCAAACCTCTATGAACTCTTTTTCTTTCTTTCCCTTTCTTGTACGAGACACTAATTAACAGTTTAAGGGCCAAGAATTAATCCCCACCACACAAACAAAAAAAACCCATGACATTACAAAATTCCCTATCGATTTGCAGAGCTTCATTCCCAGGAATTTGAATTGATTTCCATTTACCCGGGAACAACAAAATTCCCGATGCCGGGCTGCACAGTGAACAAAAAAATTTCAGAAGGGCAGCAGGCCCAGGAGGAGAAAGAAGTGAGTACTCCAGTCTCCAATACTTAATTCATAAAAAAATTCCAAATTAATGCTACCTTTCTCTCAAAACGTCAGCAGCATTTGGAAAGCTTATTGGGCTTCACAGACCCACCCCGAATTTACTTTCCTAAGGGTTTGCAAACAGACTCCTGACTGTATTAAAAACTAGTTAACCTAGGACTGTACATGGAGGTTTTGGAGGATTTGGAGGATTTCTGCCCCTTTCTTTTTTCTGGGTTATGGTGACGATGAAGGATACTTACTATTCTTGGAGTATATGCAGATCCCAACATTCACAAATGTCTTGATCTGCACAAAATCGCACCGCTAAAGCGAATAGGAGGGATGCCTGGGGTAAATAAAATAAAAAGGGCGAGGCGCCCAGCGGGCATAGAAATAGAGGAAGGCGCTTTGAAATTTGCTAGACCTCTGGATTGACACGTGCAGGCAATGGAAGAATAGAATGCAGGAGGCAAGGCGGCCAATCCTTCCTGCTGCAGAAACAAGCTGCTGCTGCTACTGCTGCTGCTAGTCCTGTTGTTTCTGCTTCTGCTATGTCAAATATATGTGAGCAGGCAGGCAGGGCAGGCGGCTGCAGGCGGGCATTGGCACGGTAAGTAAGTAATGGGTATCATGGACTGAAGTTTGATGATGAGATCTGTGAGTGTGTCTCTCTCTTTGTATGCTTTTGTTGCACAAATCAAAGCAATGCCCAAAGTATTTGTGTGTGAGAGGGATTTCTGTGAGTGACTACGCAAGCGGTTGCACACTGCCCAGTAAAACCACCCGGCCCCCGTCTCGTCCCATCCCGTTGCAATTTTTTCTCAGTATTTTTTTTATTTTCTCCCCCTTTTCGTTTTTGTGTGGTCTAGTATATGTATCATGCATAGAATGCATATCGATATAAATGGATGTATGTATGTATGAATGTTGAGCAGGGCACATTTTGGCCTGCTGTCAAAGGCTGCCACTGATGCTGACCTGAGTACGGTGCTCGAGACTTGATGTTAATGGGGGAATTGAAATTCCACAGCACAGCTCAAAAAACATGTCTCATCTTTTTCCCTCTCACGTGATTAATATTCCTGTAATCACAATACGTACTCTGGTTTAATGACCTAATTCCATCATTAATCCTTTGACGACATACTGTTCAAATACTGTTCAAAGTTCCTCATTCATTGCACCGGATTCGAACCCCTTCTATTTGTTGATATGCTCCCCGTGATTAACGCTTCTTCTGCTTCAAAATTCCCCATTTCGGGCTCAGTGTAACTCTCCCCCACCTTCCTTCCACCATGGTTGGAAACTCAACGAGAGTTAAAGAGGGCTCAGGGCTTACCAGGGCTTTACCAGTAACTCCTAAAATACATCCTTGTCACGCTTTAAAGTGCAGTACCATACCACATTTAATCGCTGTTTCAGGTAATTCCCAGTCACACTTACTATTCTCCATGGCCAGCTATGAATCAATCCTCTCATTGCCCTGAATAGTTATTCAAACTTCGGGTGCACAAAAGTATTAAGGAAAACGACCCTCAAGCAACCCTCGTGGGGATTCCTCACATCAATTGCCGAGAAATACCCAAGCATGTCTCTTTAATTTGGGTTTGAATTAGATCTTTATGATTCCCAGGAGGAGCAAGGTGTCCGACTCTGGTTGGAAGGATTTCAAACTTCGTGTGTTGGGTTCACACCACATAATAGAAAAATATATTGTTTAATACATGGAGTGGGCTTACTCCCATAATTTTTCCTTTCAGGTTTGACATGCCTTTCTATGTGAGGCTTTTTATTTAGGTGGGTGGTGTTTAATAGATGCAGAGCTGTTGTGGAGAATCTTGGTTTTAGCTTTAGTTCGAACTATTTCAGAAGTACAAATTCATAGGCTTTTCTCAAGGGGTTTTGCACCTCAGCTTGGGAGATACCATATTTATTAAAGAGTGATATCCATCTAGAATATATTAATCTTAATAAAAGTGGGGCAGGATTTTTTTTTAATTTAGCTTTAATTGGGATATATTTTTTTCCCAATTTTAAACATTTAAAATATAATACTTGTTTCTTACCCTAAAAATACTATTTTCCTCATTTATTATACACTTTATTTTTACATTTAAAAAATAATGCTTTTTCATTACCCTAAAAACACTACTTTCCTTATTTATCATACACTTCATTTTTTTAAGAGTATTTATAAATTAGTTTCTTTATTTATTTTTTCTATATTTTACTAACTTTTATTATTAGTGGAGATTAACCATAAATCAACATTTAATCATTATCATTTTAAAAATTATGTGATTTCATAAATTATTCATGATTAATCATTTTAAAAATTATGTGATTTCATAAATTATTCATGATTAATTATTTTAAAAATTATGTGATTTCATATATCATTCATGATTAAAATAGATTTATGATGATTTTTTTAAGCAAGTGATCATTAAAATTAGTAAATATTTTTTAAAACATCTCTTCTACCGAAGGTATAAGATCATCTCAATTTTTTTATCTTATTAATATTATTTTTAACATGTTTCTTCTTTTCTAAGTAAGAATAGTCAAATGTTGACTTGGAAAAATGCACTACTTAGTGTAAGGGCATCTTTCCGGTATGAGATCATCTCATTCTTTTTATCTTATTAATATTATTTTTAACATGTTTCTTCCTTTCTAGATAAGAATAGCCAAATGTTGACTTGGAAAAATGCACGACTTACAGTGTAAGGGCATCTTTCCAGTATGATGTCCCAATTAGACTTCACACTGTCTCATTTTGGATGGGACTCTAGTCCCAAACAATGTGAAGTCCAATTGGGACATCATAATTTTTTACTATGATGTTCCAATTAGACATTACACCATCCCATTCCAAAGGGGAGTCTAGCCCCAAATAGTGTCAAGTCTAATTGGGACATCATATTTTTCGAGTATGATGTCCCAATTAGACTTCACATTGTTTGGGACTAAAGTCCCAAACAGTGTGAAGTCTAATTAGGACATCATACCGGAGAGATCCCCTTAGATTGTAAGCAGTGTATTTCACCTAGTCAACACCAACTGACAAGGATTTTCTCTTGGTTAGAAGAAGTAACTCACATGGGTTGATATATGAAAATGTAAGATGGGAACAATCAAGAAATCGTAGGATGAATGGTTATGTAAGTGTGTAGAAGTAGGAGGTAAAAAACAAAAAGCACTTTCTCATGCAATATGTGACATACTTAGAAAGGTGCATATTAAAGACTATGACTCAATATTTTGGAAGAAACTAGTAATGGGAATGGGAAAAGTACCATTTTTGAAACACTTGGAAGACCCAAATTTGAAAAAAAAAAAATAGCATGTGTGCATGGGGAGAGGGCAAGAGGAGAGAGATTTTGGGAACATAATTTTGTAAATACAAGAAGGTCAACCAATTTAGATACCCAATGGAATCCTATGTGAAATTCATCCAAGAAATTGACTAGTTCAACCCCTATTTGCTTGGGAAAATTCTCTGCAAATTATTGAAGGTTTGAATTGTGCTATGAACATTGCTAAGTGCACATGAGAAAGAATTGAAGGAGGATTCTTGAGGGATTGTGTAGCAGGGAAGAGAGCTTGCTCTTATTATGTGTAGAGCTAACAAGGAGGTGCTTAAATAAATGCGTACAAGTCCTATGAACTCAAAAACGAGATTTTCCTACAAAAACATACTTGTGAGAGACTATAAAGTGCCTAGAAATTCCTTAGTATTGCCCAAAGTTGACTCGTATGGTTTTATGGTCAAGCTAGGGGTAGTCAGTTATGAAGAGATAAGGTACAACTATATCTATGGGTGGAAAATATCTCACCTTCAATGAGTTGGATTGTACAAACTTGCATATAGGTAAGTCCCTCAATTTTCATACTATTACTTTGTATACATTCATGCTTTATTAGGGAAGTATGCATGCATGGTTGGGTATAATGTTTCACTGGTAATGAGAAGTTGCCTGGAAAGAATTTATGAAGGTGTATATGAGTGTTTTTTTCTAACTACATTCATAAATTGCCTTATTTCACACAAACTGCATTCTTTAAGTATGCTACAACATCCCTTGAATGGAGTCTTGGCTAATTGATATAAACATGGATTGCTTTGGTATGTATATGTATGTATGTAATTCTACATGTTATGGTTTGTCCAATGAGTGGCGAGATCATGTTATACTCAAGATTTGTTTTGAATCATAATTGTTTGTAAGAAAAGTTAGTATAATTATAGTGTGAATGCCTCTTTGTAATCTCTATATGAGTTATGAATTGTTGAAGAATGAATTTAGAATTTGGAAAATAACTTTATGACTATAAGGCTTGGATAATTTAACTGCCATGATAAATCTTCAGATAATTACGAGCTCCTTAAGGTTATTATATAACTATGAGATCGTTTCTAGACACTTTGTTGGTGGATTGTTCTAGAGTAGTATATACATGTAACTATTACTATTAATGTGTACTTGGATAATTCTTGAGGAAATAATTCACACGCTACTGCACTATCTTTACTCTATGTGTGAGAGAGAGAATGAGTGCACATTCATCTAACTATGTGCATATAAATATACCCCCTTGAAAAGTGTTGATCACTATGTTGGAACTAATTTACAACATGTTTAAACCCCATAAGACTTAAACATTATGAGTTTTAAAGGCTTAGAATATCTCAAGTTTGAAAGCAAACTTGAGAAACACAAAGTGATGTGACCTTGTTAATAAAGATAAAATATAAGTGAATCTTTTAGTGTCTTGGAACCCTTGGCCTTTAGGCTTACCTATGCAAAAAGCTTGGGGTTTAAGTCTTGGAAGCATAGCCCTTATTTAGAAAAAGAGACCTTATTGATCCTTGGTAGGATGTTGGCAATTTGCTCATAATTTTAACATGTGTTAAAGTCTAAGGCATATACCCTTGGGTATAATGTTTCATTAGTAATGAGAAGTTGCATGGAAATAATTGATGAAGGTGTATATGAGTGCTTTTTTTTAACTGCATTCATAAATTGCCTTATTTCATCCAAATTGCATTCTTTAAGTTATGTTACAACATCCCTTGAATGGAGTCTTAGCTAATTGATATAAACATGGATTTATTTAATATGTATATGTATGTATGTAACTCTACATGCTATGGTTTGTCCATTGAGTGGTGAGATCATGCTATACTCATGATTTGTTTGAATCCTAATTGTTTGTAAGAAATTGTTAGTATAATTATAGTGTGAACTCCTCTTTGTAGTCTCTATATGAGTTATGAATTGTTATATAATGAATTTAGAACTTGGAAAATAACTTTATGGCTATAAGGCTTGGACAATTTAATTGCCATGATAAAACTTTAGATAATTATGAGCTTTTATCATGAACCCTCCTTAAAGTTATTATATAACTATGATATTGTTGATGGACACTTTATTGGTGGAATGTTGTAGAGTAGTATATGCATGTTACTATTTATGCATATTTGTATAATTCTTGAGGAAAGAATTCACACTCTACTACATTATCCCTGCTCTTTGTGTGTGTGTGTGTGTGTGTGTGAGTGATAGAGAGAGAGAATGTGTGCACATTCATCTATGTGCGTGTGTATATAAATATACTCCCTTGCAAAGCCTTGATAACTATGTTCGAACTAATTTACAACATATGTAAACCTAAAAGACTTAAGCATTCATGAGTTTTAAAGGCTTAAAATCTCTCAAATTTGAAAGCACTCTTGAGAAAACCAAAATTAATTTGACCTTGTTAATAAAGATAAAAGATAAGTGAATCATTTAGGGTCTTGGAATCCTTGTCTTTTAGGCTTTCCTGTGCAAAAAGTGCGAGTTTAAGTCTTTGAAGCATAACCCTTATCTAGAAAAAGGAACCTTATTGATCCTTGGTAGGATGTTGGCAATTTTCTCATAAGCTTAGCATGTGTTAAATTCTAAGGTTCAATACCCTTTCTCTACCCAATGAAACTAATGGGTTGCTTAGAAGAAGGTGTTTTTCCTTAGTTTAACTTGGGGAAATTCCTTATGGAAAGCCAAGAAATTTCTTGTAGAAATATTAACGAAAGTTTGTGTATCACATCAAAAATATTTTCATATTATATGAAATATATTCTTCATGAAATAGAGTGCATATCACATCAAGAAAATCTCTATGCAATACAATGAATATGTTAGAGGAAAGGAAGTCTCAGGGCTTACAAGGCTTAAGAGGATTCACCATCTTGCAAAAAGATGATTTTCTTGTAGTGTAATGTACCACATCACAATTTTTTGTGATGTGATACACCAGACACTCAAGATTTAAGTGTTGCGATAAAACATGGCAATGTAACATTTTGTGTCATAAAATTTTATGATGTGATACACCACATAAAAATATTTTTGGTGTGACATGCATGAGTGAATGAGAATAATACAAAGGAGAGAAAGAAGGAGACAAATAATTAATGTTGTGACATATCACACAATTTTGTTTTCATGAGACACATTAAATAAAATAAAATTTGAGGTGAGACATATCATTGCATGGAAAATTTGTTTGGTATGTTCGAGTAAAATTTGGGGACGTCATATATTACATGGGTTCTAGGCACATTAGATGTATTGTAAGAAAATTAAGTTGATGCGGTACATTGAATAGAGGTAATTATTGTGTCAAAAAATGTCAACTTAGTGAATGTCCATATGGCCTCTTATGTGTACTTTTATAAGGCCACATAGAATCAAGTGCCACATAGGCAAGATGATGTTATTAGGAGGAGAAGGCCAACGTATTTTAGATGCCATAACTTTTGGTTTGGAGCTCAAATTTGAGTAAGCGTACAATTGTTGGAAAACTCTCGATGAGTAGAATGCATCCAAGATCTCATAATTGCTTCTAAAATGGCGCTTAAAAGGGATGGTTTAAAGGAAATTTTTGTTTCCCCGCCTCCTTAATGAAACTTGGGGGCTCATGTATGTTACATCTATCTTTTGTGTGTCTTCTTTCCCAAATATTAATGAACGAGTTTGATTATTGATAGGCATTCATGATAACGCATTCAAAGACCCCATTATACTTTCATTGTCAAGCATGCACCATCGACTATAAAAATATGGGTAGTCATGACATTGTGTTTGACTTAAATCTTTTTTTCATAATTTGATTGCTAAGCATCCAATCATGTGATGGGTAGCTTCCTTTATAGTTTCACTATTAAGCATCTAACATTGATAATAGTTTTGACCATCAACTTGACTCAAAGCTTATTTTGATTTTTTAGCATGCACAACTAATTAGTTTGTGGCCTTCAACTTTAAGTTTACTTTGATTCTTGAGCATGTAACACCTATCGCAATGTGCGACTTTCATCTTTACTCAAAATGTATTTTGATTATAAATAACTCACCATCCATCATATTGTGTGATCTTTAGAATAACTTAAATTTTACTATGACTGTCAAGCATCCACCACCTATCACAACATGAATTGTGATATTCAACTTAACTTAATTCTTCCTTTATATTTGTATTTTTGTGCTTCTACTACCTTCTACATGATTAATGTTTCCCTTGTACATTGAATTTTTGATTATAAATAGCTCACCATCTATCATATTGTGTGATCTTTAGAATAACTTAAATTTTACTATGACTGTCAAGCATCCACCACCTATCACAACATGAATTGTGATATTCAACTTAACTTAATTCTTCCTTTATATTTGTATTTTCGTGCTTCTACTACCTTCTACATGATTAATGTTTCCCTTGTACATTGAATATTAAAGGTTCATCACATATCGCAATAAATAATGTTGAACTATCTTAAAACTATAATAACTTTTGTTAAAAAAAAAAAAAAAAAACCTTTTTTATAAAAAACATATAAATTATATATATATATATATATATATATATATATATATATATATATATATATATATATCAATTCTTAAAATTATTATCTCCCAATCTTAAAAAAATTTACTCTTATATTTTTTCACCATTCTCAATATTTTAATTCTTAAGTAATTATTTATTAATTTTATATATCAATTTTCTACCATTTGTTCATTTTTTTAATTCCTCAATAGAATTGATCAAAATTCAATTATTATTTATGATTCAGTTTATTTAACTTTGACTCATTCCCTAACAGCTAATATTTCCTTTCTCCTATATAAAACCTTCCTCGTTCACTCATAAAGCTTTATGATCCCTAATAATGAATAAAGTAACCATTCTAAATATTAAACATATTGTAAATCTTTTACACAGTTTTCATCGTGAAATTTCTAACAAAATCAAATCTTAATAAAAATAATAATACACTTCATTTCCATACACCTTACCCAATCTCTTTATAAAATTTAAATATATAAATAAATCAAATCTTAATTAAAAAAATAATGCACTTCATTTCCATTAACCTTACAAAAATCTCTTTATTAAAAAATAATAATAATAATAAAATATTAAAACTCAGGTTGATAAGGCAATGTTATTAACTTAACTCCAACACTCATTTCAAACACTTTTGACAACATTGGTTTCTCGTTCTTAACCACCTAACATGAAGATCTTTAGCCCACTCAAACCTTGATTTTAGAGTGAATAGGAATCATTGCCCTCACAACACATTGAAAAACAATCATATGCATTATTTGGGCATATCTTGAATAGTATACCTATCTCGTTCTTTTGATGATAACACCTATCATATGAATAATGACACTATCACATGAATATGACACATTTTTTTCAAGACCAAACAATTACTCTAGTGCAATAGACTTTATGATAATCCCCAGTGGGGTGACCCTAAACAGTTAGAGGCTCCAAAACATTTTTAATTCTAGCTAAGCATGGAAAATTCTCAATATCCACTTGAAAATATTATAAAGGAGTCCCCCTCTTTTCAATGTTGTTAGGAAATTTTCAACAATATCCACAACTTCCTCCCCAATGTTGTGTCCAATCTGAGCCTTTACAATAAAGACTTTAATAACAAATATATAACCATTTCTCATATTAATTTCCTCCCTCCTTCCAAGAAGCAAAACATCATGCAATATTCCTCTTGCACATTCCTTTTACAAAAAAGACAAACTTTCATAAAAACTTCCTAGATACTCCATTTTCCACATTTATTTATTTATTATTATTTTCTCTCTGGCTTGGCTTGCTTTTCCACGCACTGTTTTTCACTTTTGTAAACCTTTTATTTCTCACGAGAAAACACAATTATCAGCTTGTCGGGCCTCTCCAAGTCAAGAATGATGTGTTACATTTAAAGGCACAGTGACATAATTTCCTAGTAAACCTAGGAATATTTTGAAAATATTTCCTTTCTTATGGGGTTTTACTGAAGTTAATACAAGTTAAAAAAATTGAATGAAAATGATTGACACGCCCTCTCCAAAGTGGATGAATAAGGGGAATCAACTAAATATAAAATAATGTCCATGTACCCGCACCATAGATCTAACATTAAAATTAGGTCGCTACAAACTTGAATAAAAAGTTAGTGAATCAAACATATGTACATATGATTGCAGATGATGGGCCTTTTTTGGGAGGGGGGAAGTATGTAAAATATATATTCTGGGCAAATCTAATATGTAATATATATATAATTATTAAATCAAGATTAATAATAAATATATTTTATATTAATGGAAAAATAAAGTTTAATATTATTAATAATAAAAATATACTTTAGAAAAAAAATATATATACATAATAAAAAAGAATTAATAAATATTAAGTTAAAGGAAATATATATATATATGAATAAGAGAAATTTAATATTGTAATAAATTACAATTTATTTTAATTTTAAAAATATATAATAAATTGAATTTGTAATAATATAAAAATATGTATTTTTTATTATAGCTTTATTTTTTTTATTTTTTAATATTTTTTTATTTTATATGAGGAATATATATGGTCAAGCGTAATAAGAAGAATATGCATGTTTTAGTTTAGATATTGAGGTTAGAAGACATTACAAGAAATACTCATTGTCAATTCAACTTGTCACACATGAATTGAATATGAATATACAACATAGTTGGATATGATAACGACATTTTTCTCAACCACCTAAACTAAACCCAAATAAGTTATTTTTCATTATAATTTTATATTAATTAATTAATAGATTTAAAAAAAATCTTGGTAGGACCTTTTCATTCATTCATTTTCAAAAAGCAGGTTACATCCATGAAAGACATTTAGTGGCCTCAACCTGCCCATTGGGAAACCAGGTCTGTTGGCCATCGAACCACATTGTATGCCATCCAAAATCTTAGCAACTTAAGTCTGTCAAACAAAGCCTTATATGATTGAATGTTTGTAAACCAATTTTCACCTAACAAACTATAATAAGTACTACTAACCAACATATACATCATAAAATTAAACAAAATGAGCTGCTAGCTACTACTCATTAGAGGAATCCACCAGGGTTGGGTCCTTAGCACTGGATCCTGGTAGTTCTGATTGAGGAAGGCACAAAATGTGCTTCTCAATATGGCCAAGACAAACATTCTGCTGTTGGATTTGGAATTGGATAAGTTGAAATTCTTTCTGAATTTCCTGGAAACCTGGGTCTGACTTAATAGAACCTGTAGAGTTCATAATAACTCGAGCCACAATACTTTTCATCAGCCAGTAAAGATGAACAGTTTGTTTATACTATGTGATTCGACCACGGGAGTGTTCTCAGATCCAGGATAAGGACGCAACAATCTTCTATCTGCACTTCATTCTCTACTCGTTGGTTGAGTTCTGCCTCCCATGTCGAAATCATATGTTTCACATGGAAAGGGGTACCTGTATCATATGCTTGGGTTGCCTCACTGAGAATCTTAACATCTGACTTGCGGCCACTTCTCCTTAGTGGCTAAGCGGAGGAAGAAACCCATCCACCACAATTCCCTGACTTTCTACTGCGGCTCTGATCCCCATTTCTAGACGAACCAACACTAGGGGGAGGACGAGCCATATGGAATAACCACCAGTTAAGCAAATAACAAATTGTCAACCTAACAAGTCGAGCCACAGTCCAGGACCAGACCGGCTACGCGCGAGCTAGGTAGCTACACAATTAAAACCTAACAAAATTTCATAAAATAAGAGCAAGAAACAATCTGCATTAGGTCTGAGCCATGCATACACTGCAAGTCGAAAAGGGCAACCACCGACGCCACTCTAGTCTGATAACCAACATCTCGTGCTCAATTGGGGTTGTAGACAGAGAGAAACCAAGGAAAGCCTGTCACCTTAGAAGGGAGGTGCCACAGACCAGCTCCCTGAGCCAAATACCATTGAGGCCCGCACCGTAACCATAAAAAAAAAGAGACAGAGAGTTACAAGATACTTCCTTGCTCAGGGACGACAAATCACGAAGAAATCTAATACCATAAGGTGGACAATCCTTCCATAGAAGACAAATAACCCGAATTTTTCCATACATTCCCATTCGAAGAAATAGAATACCAAAGAAAATGGACACTGACATATAAACAACAGGCACAACATAAAAAGAAACCATAAGAACTTTCTCACTTTTCGAGCAATCAATTCCTTTTCTTACGATAATCAATTTGCAGGTATGGTCAACAAACTTGCAAGATACATTCAAGTGTAGAACAGGTTGTGATCGAGGAGGGGAGAAAAGGAAAACATACCCGACACTTGCCATGAACCAGTGGTTGGTCGTGTCCCGAGAGTAGAACTTACCAACTGTCTTGCAAAGAGAGAATGGATAACCAAGAGCCTACATTTACCTCCAACAACCAAGCTCCAAAACAAGATAAGTGCATTTATGGGACTCCGAGCCCTCCCCACCTGGATTTTATGAGCCCTACACCTTGTCGCTTCAACGTTAATCGCTCCCATGCTCGCTACCACTCCACCGTCCTGATCGCGCGTGTAAGGCCCAGAGTTGAGTCACCCTCTAGCCTTGTCACCCATCATTTCACATATGACGAGAGTCCCAAGAGGGACAATGATCTGTATTGCACTCAGATCGGGAAATTAATTAATAGTTTTAATAAAATAATAATTATTTCAAATATTAAAATTTAATTATTTTAACTATTTCATAAATATGCTATTTGATTTTATTTATTTTCATAAATATATAGTATTATAATATAAATAAAAATAATTATTTTCATTTTTTATTATATATAAAATAATTAATTAAAAATTTATAAATATATAAATTCAAAATTACACCAATTTTATTAATATATATATATATATATATATGTACTTAAAAGTTTTATAATATCTAACAAAATTATTTATTAAAGAAATTTTTTGGCATCCGAACTAATTTAGTGTTTATAGTTTTCAATTTCATCCTAATAATTTTATTATATTATAAATAAAGTATGATTTAATGTTTAATTTTTTCTGTTGTGTGTGGGGTAAATGGATCCTTTCATTGATCAGAAAAAGTTACATATAATTTGACTTTTTAAAAGAGGATTAAAAATCTGAGATACTTGAGACTAACAAGCTACCTACCAATAATAGGAATTCAAAAAATTATTTGGATAATCATAACAACATAGAAAACTCCTTGAGGATTCAATATTTCAGAGGGGGAAATGCCTCTCACATTTGCATGACTTTCCCTGTGATGACTAATTGTTTACTGTCCTCTTGGATCCATACCTTATTGCTTTCGCGGCCTAGTTTTTTCACTTCTTTGTTTGATACCACCTTGAAATCCATCGTTTCAACCCCAAGATTGGACTGTGAGGAACTCAAGCCCAATTACTTGCTCCAAAGATAGGCCCTATACATAATCCTAGCCTCATGCTCTAGCATGTCCTTCACATTTTTTCCATGCCATTTTTCCACAAGGGAAATCAATCGCACGTCATCCAGATCCATATCCTCTGGCAGGGCTTTTGCTTCAGCTTCTTCCAAATGGGAGATATTCATTTCCTATGGTAATGGATTTTGTTGGTGCTCTTCAAGATCTAGGGATCTCATCAAGATTTGAGGTACCATGGAACTCAAATTTCTTCTTCTTTGTGGGAATTTTCCTGAATCAACTGGCTCTTTCTAACAAGAGATTTCTTTAAATGATTTCTTGGTAGCCATCAAACAATCCCTAATAAGATGTTTGTATTCATGACAACATCTACATTTGAAGGGGACTTGTTCATAATCTAGAGACTGCTTCCAAACAAATATCTATGGAGGCTGGAAGAGGCTGGGAGATATGCATGTAAATATAGATTTGTACATATGAAGTGTACTTCCCTCTCTTGATAGCCTCCAATACTTTGACAAATTTGTCGATGCTTTCAAGGGTTTCCTCCTCCCAATATTCCTTGGGAAGAGAAAAGAGAGACCCAAATTAGGGTTGCAAGGAAATCCTCCTTCTTCGAATTATATTGCTCCTTCCATAATGGCATGAAGATCCCCGCATTGTTGAAAAATACGGCCCTCATTCAAAAACCCTTGATCTATCCTCCAAGTTGGAGAAGATAAATGTAAAAAAAAAACCTTGGACCCTAACTCCAAATCTATATGACCCTGGTGTTCCATTTATTTCAAATCCACCCCATTAAAGCATTTTCATAAGGCCATAATCCAATAAATTTGAAGATTAGAGTGTGATTCTGCATATATTGGATATATTCTTCGATCTTAGTAGATTTAACCTCGTATTTTGAATCTTGCACTACGTTTTGCAGACAACACCTTGGATTTTAGTTTATCATGAGGCACCGAGTGGAGGGTTTGTTGCGAAACCAAACTGCTCTATAGAAAGGATGTCGAAAATGAATAGATTGACGAAAAATAGTAAATCCATACTCGTTATAAATTCCTAAATTAGTTTAGCTAAAAGAGGGGTAGAGCCCTCTCTCCTAGAGCGAAGCATAAATCACTATGCAAAAAAACTCTAGTATTTAAATAAAAATATTTCAATATTTAATTAAATAATATTTAATTATTATTTAAATATATTATTTATGATTTTCTATTAAAATTAAATAATTATTTTTTATATTATTATAATTAATTAATTTAAATAAAAATATAAATTAAAAAAAAAAAAAACATTTAAATTATTTTTATAAAATATAATTACATATTCTCATTTAAATTATGTGTCAATCAATCAACAACTAAAGTGATTCTTTACACTGGCAAATCATCATTATTAACAACAATAATCATATAGACTATCAACATAAAGTTAATGATTATATAGGGGTCATTGACTAATACAGTTACTATAAATTATTTCCCATCATCATGATGTTGTTTAACATCTCTTAAAATCAATAAATCTTATCAAACAAATGAAAGAATCAAATTAAATAAACATTCATAAATCTCATCATTCATATTTCACCGAAACATTTTAGGTTAAAAAATGTCAGTTGACTTAATTTATAAATTATATTTTAATAATAAATTTAAAATAAAATTAATATTTAATATTATTTTGTATTATTATTATTATACATATTTTTAATTAAAAGTAACTTTAAGTTGGTAAATTGATCACCAACCATAGTAATCATATAGCTTATCAAGGTAAATTTTAAAAGTTACTAAAAATATATATATATATTAAATATTATAATGTTTCTAATAGTAAATAATATTCTAATTATGTACAATAATTACCTTGATACTTTTGATAAAGTTACATTTTTAATTTTGTTATTATGGGTGATTTCCAGTTGGTTTTCATTATATCAATCCTTATTATATTCTATATTCTATAATTACTTTATAATTACTTTAATATGGTATATAAGTAAAATTTGAAATTAGGGAAAACTTTTTAGTAGTTATGAATGGTAATAATGTGAAGTAAATTATTTTAATAATCAAAGGAGTAATAAAATTATAATTATTAAATTAAAATGATAAATATTTTAGTTTATTTTTATTTAATTATTTTTAATTATAATAATTATGAATGGTAATTATGTGAGGTAAATTATTTTAATAATCAAAAAAATAATAAAATTATAATTATTAAATTAAAACGATAAATATTTTAGTTTATTTTTATTTAATTACTTTTAATTATAATTATTTTATTATTAATAATAAAAATAACTAAACAATATATGAGTTCAGGTTAAGATTTTCAAAGATTTCTTGTTGAAATGTGCAGACATGATGTAGGGCCCAAAATTATCTTTAGAAAATGAAAGAAAACAACAAAACTCAAAGTTATAAATAGAGAATAAAGGACAACTAAATTTTCAACCATAAAATATAGTTAAAATTTTTTAATTTCCATTTATTTTATATATAAAATTGTGATATAAATGTTAGTATTTTAAATAAAACTTTATTAATAAATTATTTAAATAAAAAAAATATTTAAATTATATAATTTTAATTAAATAAACATAACTATATCCCAGATTTATGTTTACATTTTTTTAATATCTCCTTCCTAAAATCAATCACCATCCAAATTCAATCCATTTGTGATAATATTGGTAATGGTACTTGTACCTCATTAGAAGCTTGGATAAAGTTTTTCAATATTATTTCTTTGTGCTTCCGTGTATATTAATATTAATAGTAAGAAGTCCCATGATGAGAAATTCAGCACTCTTAGTTTTTCAATATTACATCTTTGTGTTTTGTGTCTCCCTTTAATAGGAAAATTGGTATGATGAAAAACTAGGACTCTTTAATAGGATTTAAAAGCCATTAAAATAATTATATAAGATAATTTTATGTTAAAATATTTCTAATAAATAATTATAAATAATTAATTTTAAAATATTTATAAATAATTAATAATAAAATATTTATATATTTTTAAAAGTTAGTGCCAGAAATTAGTGTATAGAATATTTTTTCATAAATATATATATATATATATATATATATTTAATAAAATAAATAAAATATCATATTATATTAATAAATTATTTTTAATTAAAAAATATTAATTAGAATTATTTTTTTATTTAAATTTAGATGGTTTGAAAATTATTAAAAAACAAATGTATTTATTATATATAATAAAACTAAAAAGAAAAATTATGACCTTTTTTATTTATAATATACTTATTTTACTATCTTATTTTATAATTATATTTAATGCATTTAAAAATTGTTCTATAATATGATGTTTCTTATAATATTCTTTTTATTCGATTATTTTAATTTGATTAGGTTTCAAAAATAAATAATATATATTTGTTTGGTTTAATTGCATAAATATTATTAATAATATTGATAAAAAGGTTTATAAAGAGTAGATGATAGGAGTTTTGATAAAGTATTTTGTGGTGTAAAGATCACTCTTTCGAAACTCTATAGGAAAAAAATTAGTTATGTTAAAGACTAGTGTGGCCCAGTGTCACCTAATAATTTTGAGGGCTTAGATGCCCTTAGGTTACGACTACCCAAACCACAAATTAATCATATAATCATCTCGATTCTCACATAAACTAACAAAAAATATATAGTTTACTATTTACTAATTATATAAAATAAATTAATTTTTAAAATTTAAAATTAATTATATTATTTAAAATTATCTATTTTATTATATAAATATGAATAACATTATAAACATTTATATCATTATTATTATTATTATATAATTATTTGTCTTTCACCGGAAAAAGTAGCAAAATATTATTTGAGAAAAGAGAATAAAATATAGTATTGTACTTTAGTAAAGAGTCAAATGTAAAAGATATAAAAACATCACAAGTACATAAATATTACCAATGGTAGATTCAAGGTCCCATTCAAAGCTTCTAAAGATACTAAGTACCTATATTTTTGTAATAGCTTATAAATGCATTATACTATACCATTGTTAAAAGTATTGCTCTATTTAAATTATTAATACCTTTTTGGACAAATGTTTTCATCAATGCCAAGCTCCCAAAAACCAACTAGTCTTTGGAGAAACTCTATATCATTTTTACATGTCACACACAAACCATCTCAAGAAGTCAAAGTTTGGATGTGCAGTGAGTACATTATAGGCTAAAAGAGATTAATATGTTTTTGCTTTTTTCTTAAAGTTTTGATTAGTGAAATTTATGATTCCGGACAATTAGGAAATTATTATGAATTTAGTAGAATTATTCAATTTTTTTGGGAAGTTTCTATATATTTTAAGACATATTCTATGATTAAGTTATATTAATACTTTTTGTGTTTGGAAGAATTATTGATTTTTTGTTTGATTGTACCTTGTGGAAATCACATTTTTTATCAACCTTAATTTTTAGATCCCCATATTTGAAACAAAAGAACAATAAGTAAGATGGCGAGGATGGAGAAACCTCTAGAGAATATCTTTACTCTTATCTATGCCAACAACTCTACTTGTTTTGTTAATTTATTGGACACACCCTTAAATGTCTACAAGGTAAACAAATGTCTGAGAATATTCAAGGATGGGTTTGAATCTAGGGAGAGGAACTATGGAAGGTAAAAGGTCTATCACAAGGCTCATGTCACACCCTTATCTCAAACTTTAAAAAATATATATTGTGAGGAAGCATGAGGCAAACATGACAACCTACCACTTGGGTAGAGTGTTATCGGGAAAACCGGTGTCCATTTAGAGCTGCTAGTCCCACCAAGACTGGTAGCTGTCTTAGAAACAAATAGATTAAAGTTACTTGTGTTTTCCTTTATGAGAGATAGATGAGAGAGAAGCGAAGAGTACCAACCTCAGTCTTTCGCTAGTCTCCTTGCTTGTTTCCTCTCTCCTTGGATAGAGCTTTCGCCACTCCTTTCTCACTTGTCCCGCTTCAAAGAACACCTGTAGAGTCAAGGCAACAAAATACCATCAAAGCATAGAGATCTATAACCATAAATAATGTAGGATCAGATGTACATTAACCATATAAATGCATATATACAAATACAAGATTTAGATATGCGTGTATATCTCTAAATCCATTTGTATATGCGTGTATATCTCTAAATCCATTTGTATATGCGTGTATACAAGCGGATGAGACATTAGCTAGGTTGGTGAATTCTCTGAGCGACTTCTCTTGAATATACCGGCGACACTGAAATGGATTGGTAGCATTAACCCCAAGGTGGATGGTACGGCGAACCAATGGTGATGTGAACGGTGAACGGAATAACCCAACCCGACTCAATCATGGTGACGGAGTGAAAGTGTCATGTTCAAGAGCGACTTGCTACCAATGAAGCTATTCAAGTTTTCTTCCCTTTTTCCCCAGTCATTGCTGACCAGTACCTCTTTATTTTTGTCAAGCTTGAGGAGGATAACATATGCTTGTTCTATAATTTTCCCTTCGGGCAAACCTGTCGCTATTTTTTAATGAGCCTAGCGACAATGAAACTCGCTCTTGTCTGCATGGACAACTTTGTCGTTATTGTTTTAAAGAGTTTAACGACAAAGATAACTCAGTCCTTTTCAATTTTAGAGAGTCTAAAAAGGGACGGAAAGGCAACTCCAGTGGTCCTTTTTCGTAATGTAATCCCTTAAGTCCGAAAAATTATAAAATAATACGAAAGGGATGACTTTTTCAATAGTTTTAATGAGCCGAACAAGACAAGCGCTCGATCTTTTTATGTAATGATCCCTCAGGTCCAAAAAGATTAAAATCTAGAGGAGGGATGGCACTTCCAATCATTTTAACGAGCTAGAGAAGCCAATTGCTCGGCAATCTTTTCATATTTTACAAGTCAGATGAAAAGAGCGACTCATTTTTTGAGGAATGAGTGATGTTTTTGGATAGTAACTGGTTCCAGGTAAGGTTTGGAACTTTTCAATCACGACAGTGTAAAGAAGGTGGCTAATAGAATCACTCGTCGCAGCTGTTCCTCAAAAGGGGTAAACAATCAAATGGAGGTGTATGATTGGCTAAAAAAGAGTGGAGGTGATGGTGAGAACACGACCAAGGTTCAAAAGCTGATAATTATGCGATCGCAATGGTTATTTATCGGAGGGGAGTTCATTTTTTAATGAGCTTAAACTTTGGGGAAACATTTGCTCATTGCTAGGTTTATTTTTTAACGAGCTTGAACTTCACATAAAACTGCTCATGTTCCTTTTTATGTAAGCTAGGAACGACCAAAATATAAAGCTAAAAAGCTAAACACGCTAAAAAGCTAAAAAAATGAAATTGGTCATTTTTGCTTGTATAAAAAGGTTTGCATGCCCCCAGCATAAAAAAAAAAGTCTTCAGTAACCATATGGAAACTTACTGTGGTTAAGCAGGATGATTTTCTGTCAATACTTAGACAAAACACTTCCTGCACTTTGTCCGCCAAATAGACAAAGGTGAAAGGTCACTCGGACCGATCACATAACTTACAGGGAAACTTATCTCTACAGCTGGGTTTGTCCACAAAATAGACAAGGGTGCATGCCCCCTAAGCTTCGTTACATTCACCAGACTACTCGCGGTAATTAGGTGGATGGAATGAAGGTTCCTTTACGAGATCAAGTGAAAGACTCGACTTGGAACTTTTCTCAGCCTTGTTTCATTTTTTAACGAGCTTGACACAAGACAAGGAATTCTACTCAGATCCTTGGTTTCATTTTTTAACGAGGTTGACACCAGTCAACGAACTATCCTCTAGTGACCTTTGATCATAACTCATAAGGGGTCATGAATGAAATATCTGGTTCCAATGCCCCCAATACATAATGTACAACATCACTGAATTGATCGTCAGATGATGTAGGTATGGTAGGGCTTGGAGGCAATACCTCGCGATGATCCACACTATCAAAATGTTCAGAGTTCTTCTTCATATTTGTTGATGTAGAAGATATCATGTGACAGGTTTCCACCGTGGCAACTTTTGCCAGATTACTCGGAGGTGGGAGGGAAAAATTACCCATTAAGTAAGGGTCTTTCAGGAGACCTATTCCGATATTTTGAAGCGATTGAGAGCTTCCATGGATTAAAGTAATGCTTCTGGTAACTTGAGAACTATTGGGGAGGAAGGTTAGTTGGTCAATGATTGTGATTCCACCTTGAAAGGGGAATGCAATCTTTCTAAAATATGTTGACACAACAACAACCATAGCATAAATCCAGGGCATGCCCAATAGGATGTTGTAGTCAAGGTTTCCATCAATGACCTCGACTTCAATTTCTACCATCTTGCCCCCCAGTTCGATTTGCAAGTTACTTAATATCCCGTACAACGTGTATTTTCTTCAATCGAATGCTTTCAATGTCGTTGATGATCGTGACAAGGGTGGAGAGCCTAAAGTTTTCCAGCAACTCATTGACATAATACAGGTAGATGCTCCCTCATCAATTATTGTTCGATGAACAGTTTTGTTGAGGGCTTTTACCTGTATGAGGAAAGCGAGTTGTGCTGGTAACTGAGGTTCATATCCTTTATGATTAAAGGTCACTAGATTGGAATCTGCTAGATCAATCCCACCTATCGCTGATAAAAAACCCTGTTTTTGGGATGGACAATTTTGTAGTACTTCAAGTGTTGACATGGCGGATGGAGATTGTGCCAGATCCTCCACTATATTATAATTTTGTGCTGCTCGAGCACGAGGACCAAATGTCGATTTATGTACTACTCCCTTAGGCAGTTTTATTGTTAATTCAGGAATGATTGGTGGGACAACTTCTGACGAAGTTGTTTTTGAACTACTTGGTTGATATGTAGCCTTGTCGTTTGATGATTGTGGATTTCCATAATCCTTATTCCTTGTAGATATCAAAGCGTCATTTTGCTGTTTTGAGATGGATAGCATAAGCACTTGGGATGGGGAAGCACAATCACTAGCAACCAAGTTAGTTTATGGATTTGGAAATGGATCAGTCAATGCTGCTGAGGTATTTGAAGTCCTTTTGAAAAACTTCTTAACTTCAGCTTGATGTGGACAATCTTTTGTGTAATGGTCCTCATCGCATATGAAACATGGCTGACTACGTTTCTTGTTTCCAGTAGGGTTTCCAGAAGGTTTTTTAGGCGTCGAATCCTCCTGTTTCTTCTTTTTGTTTGTCCCTTTCTTCTTGCCCCCTGGTTGCTTAGCACTTTTGACTTTGTCGGTTGACACGGCATTGACCTCCAAGGCGAGAGGTTCTTCATCTGCTTTTGACTAGAAATCGTACGGGCTTTCTTAGATGTAGCCTTTGCGGTTTTTGTGCTTGTCGTACCTATCACGCCATCGCCAGCATGAGAGTCTTTGTTTGATTTAGGAGGAGGAGGAATGGAAATTTTGGTCTAGGAGAGTCAGGAATTTTGTCGTAGAGCATGCCAGACTGAGTATAGATCAAGTCTAGATATTGCGCACGAGCAATGACCTGCTCTTCTGTAACAACTACTCCCTTAGCTACATCCTCTGTAATAGAGGGTAAAAATGAATTTATAAACCATTCAGCTAAAAGCTGATCAGGGACGTACGTCTTCACCATTCTTCGATGACATCGCCACTCATGAATATGATCAGATATGTGAGTGGCTGTTGTCTGTTTAAAGTTGGTAAGGAGTTCTGTCTCGTTTTGTACCTTATGGGTAACTGAAAATGGGTTAAAAAGGTAGTGGCAAGGGTTATGAAATTATCAAACGAAGATCTAGGCAATTCTATATACCATTTAGCTACTAGACTAGTTAACGTTCGCTGAAAAAGGCGAAGCCTAATCGAATCATCATTCAGGGTGTTGTATGCACACCACAAATGGAATGTCATTACATGATTCGATGGATCTTCACCTGGATTTCCATTGAATTTAGGAATATCAGAGGGAAGTTTATGAGGAATCGCAGGCCATCAAGGGGCGTAAGAAATTTGATCATTCGTCAAATGGTTTAGATCTGGTAATTCTAGTGTTGCTACAAAGGGAAACTGTTGATTCAGGTTAGGCGAAGCATACCCAGGATAAGATGGAATCACCTGAGAAGTAGGTATTTGCATACCAGCATAATGTATTTGATGTTGGTAATTTTGATAAGGTTGATGGGCATAACCATTGTAATATGGTTGTTGATAACCGCTTTGGAAATGCGGTTGCCCATTACTTACAAAGACTTGTTGCTCAGGTCCTTGGTATGATTGCTAGAATTGCGGTTGTTGGTATTGAACCAGCCATGGTTGTTTGACCATTTGCTGTTGTTCGATACTGGATGATTGACCAAGATGAGGAGTCATAGTACTTGTTTGAGCCTGAGTCACTCCAGATAAGGAGGCACTAACCTTAGGTTGTGATTGAATCGCTGAGACGAGAGGCTGTTATATTGCAACCTGAGAAACTTGAGGTTGACATACAACAGGTAGCGCTTGTACTTGCGATACAGTCACAATAGTAGGTGTAGTGGGAATATTCGACACAGGATGGATTGGTTGCATTGAATATACAACCCTTGGTTGTTGAGGCAGTATTGGTACCCAACCGCTGGATGTAATTCTAGTTTGACCTGAACTTTGTTGTAAACTCTCATATGGTTGTTCTCTAGGAGGGAATAATGAAAAGGCATACTGCCTCCCATATGGTGGTAATCCAGTAGTTAAAGGGTAGATTGGCCTTTGAAGACACATTGGATCAACTTGCTGAGTTTCAACATAAGAAATACAAGATGAGAATCCAGATGAAGAAATAGGAACTGACCATGTCATCGAAATAGTCCCTGATTGGACTCCGGCTTGTTGTCGATAACTTGTCGGGACAGATGGTATACTAGCAATCATTGTAGGAACGAAAGCAGGAAGATCTGTCGTAGCTGTGTCAGTTGACACAGTCCTAGATGTCAATGGTTGTTCAAACATGTTTAGTCTATCCAAAATATTTCCTAGCGATTCGACAGGAACTTGCGATGAAAAAGAACTAACTTATGTAGTAGAAGGATGTAAGTGGATCCCAGTTCCAAAATGCACTGGAGTACTGGGTGGAAGATCCTCTACTATCTCTTCTATAGCAATCAATCCAGGTGGAAGAGGTAGACCATCAGGTTTGTAAAATATTTCTGGAGCCGAAGAAAGTGTAGCTTCTGTAGTAACAGATACTGGAGGGGTGACACCTTCTGAATCAACCCTAGATGGAGCTGGTTTAGGAATAGAAGTGTTTACCGTTACACTAGGATCAGTTCTAATGTCCTCTTGTAACTGCGGAACTTCTTCTGTAGAAGTAGGGGTACCAGAAATAATTGGAGTAACTGGAGTCTCTGAGGATGATGAAACACAAGTTTCAAATAAACCAAGAGACTTCGACCCAGTTAAAAAAGATTGCTTGGCTCGGAATGGTTTCGTTTCCGAAGTCAAAGACGGTTGACTCATTAGTCTCCGCAAACAACGGGGTTTTGATTGACTTTCTTCCACGATTACGGATTACTCGATCAACTCAAAATAAAAAGGGGAAAATGTTATTCTGAGTTAAATGAATTTTATGACTCTTTGACACAACTTGCTTTTTCAATTTTTAAGAGTCGAGAAAAAGCTAAAGATGACTCTAGTTGCCTTCGATTTTTAATGAGCCTGAAGTGACAAGTGCTTAGATGGAACTTTTCTTTTAAGGAGTCTGAAAAGGAATGAAATTGACTACTTTGGAAATCTAGACAGAGGGGATTACCAAACCAATCACAAAACTACAGAATACTTTTTACGGTACGACAATCAATCTTCCCGAATGCTGTGTTCAGTGCATTGCAATCAATAGGGCAGCAGACACAGCTTCCTAAGGATAAAGGATGTAGCCTATTGTCAGGCGGAAAGAGTCGATTGTGCGGGCACAACCAACCTCCCTAGGAGCCTAAGACTCTCTAGTGACAAACAAGACAAACTAGAACTATCCTTCTCTAAACATGCATTATAATATGAGAAATCAAGTGTTTTGTTCTTACCTTTGTCCAAACGCTGTTGTGGAAGTCCAAGCTTTGTTGATCTGGATGAGCTCCTCCTTTTCTCCAAAACCTGCAATCACCAACAGTCAAACAATTAAATAGCACCTGATTATAACATAAAACAAAGCATATTCAACATATAGACCAAGGAGTACATGAAATAACCCATAAACAACAAGTTATTGAGAAGAATGGACCAATTTGCATTAAAGGTAATCAAAAGGAACCATTACAACCTGAGCCTTGGTGTTGTGCAAGCTCCTTCCAGGGTCCACAAGAGTCTTCCTTTACTTTGACAAAGCTCACCCACTTCCAAATAGAACAAGCAAAGATGGCAATCTCTCCTCACAAGCTTCTAAATGGGAGTCCTAATTCCTGCAGCATTTACCCTTAGAAATGTATAGCTTTTAACCTCCCCTCCTTCTGGCCCAATGCCTGTATTTATAGTGCTCAAGAGGAGGTTAATCAGGTCCACCATCAATGGGATAATCCCCTCTTTGGGTGGGATAGCTCCCTTATTGATGGGATAAGTTCCTCTTTGATAGGAGTGCATGAACCATCTGGAGGCGCTCAATACACGTCGAACAACCTTCTAGAATGCTCTAGAAATGACCACAAGTAACTTTTTAAAGATGAAACTTGCGCATTCTAACCTTTACAGGGGGGCGCACCTGTCCCTTTACATACAGAGCGTCCAAAGACGCAGTTTTTGTGAACACTGGGAGCGTCCCCGCAGGTAAGATTGAGAGAACCTGCGTCCCCAGAGATAAATACATTTATACAAGACTTTCTCTCTTTTTTGGAGTTTGACATGGAGAGCAGAGGCATAAGACTTGCCTAAGAGGGTAGCATGACTGTTGATTGAGCCATACTAACTGTAAATAGTCATGGTGACATTTTTTAGTGTAACAGATTGCCCCCTAAAGTGCGAAGCCTGGAATAGATTAGGGTTTGTAATATCTAGGAAGGGTGAAGCGCTTTATCATTTCAAGGATTATCCCGTGGAGAGCCTGGTCAGAACCTGCAATTTTCAACACAAAATACATGTATAAGATTATATCATCACTGAGGTAGGCATTCCCATACTCAGATTAAAACTTTAACTAACAGACTAACTACTCTGATACAGGAATGATCTTGCAGTACATCACAATCATAGACTTTTGTAGACACAGTATGGGCGCAGCCATCTGTTTGTGATTAGTCCACTTAGATAATGAATACAAAACTCCTCGCAGCCTGGATGGTAGAAACTAGATCCAGGGTCTTCATTTCTACTTCCCGAATTGGTACGATTCTAGCCATGCGAATAAATGAGTTGATGTCGAACATGGTAGAAACCACTTGATTACCAGTCGATGATGTAAACTGTTAACAAGCGTGAGAGAGACCACCAGTAATGTCAATGGTTCTCAAAGTACCCAGTACAATCCATGAGATGTGAATGAATGAGTTGATGTCGAACATTTCACGGAATCCTTCGATCGAAAGTCAATGATGTAAACTGACGTCAAAGGCGAGAAACCTGCCATTGATGCATGCAGACTTCAAGGTACTGACGATTTCTAAGTCATCTCTCTAGATAATGTGCTGATGTCGATAGAAAGCGACCCGTTGCAGGCAAGCCCGCAACACGAAATCATTGTTCAAGTTGAAGAAATGTTGCTGTAAGGACTGACTCAGGGATGGTCAAATGGATGACAAGTATTTTGCAGATGAAAGTTTTGCTTGCAGACCTCTTGAACACATAACGACACGACAGATGGCTTGGTGACGAATAACTCAAAGTTAATCCCCGGAACCCGGTTAAAGACTTTCAAAGTGGTTTGATCAACTGTGAGGTAAAAGATTTCCCAACCCAGGTGAATGAAAAGTGTCGTGTTCAAGAGTGGTAATAAAGTTTCTTTTGAGACAAAAGGTAACAAACAGGTTCATTCTTCTCTCTTTTCCCCCACCATTTCTGGCAAGTACCTCTTTATTTTTAACAAGCTTGAGGAGGATAACATATGCTTGATTATAAGCTCATCCTTCGGATGAGTCCAACCTAGTTTTGATTCGAACCCTAGGAAGGAGTGGTTCGTTCCTGTTTGTAATTGAACAGGTCCTTTACTGTGAAATGTTTAACGAGCCCAGTATAGGAGAAACTCGGTGTTTTTCAATTTTAGAGAGTCTGAAAAACTTAAGAAGACTCCAAGTTGAACTTTTTCGTAGATTTGTGTCCCTCAAGCCCGAAAAAGTATAAAATAATACCTGGGGGAACCGCTTGATCTTGCGACCAAGGAGTACTTTCATAATTAGTGCCACTGACCTGAAAAGTAAAAAGCGATCAAGGACACGTCGTTTTATTTCCGTATCGAGTTTGAAACGACAAAAACCCGGCAATCTTTTCCTGATTTTACGGTCAGAAAAGAGCTATAAGGGGACCGTCTTTTAATTCCGTTTTAACGAGTGTAAAAGAAACGCTCGGCAATCTTTTCATATTTTAGGAGTCAGAAAAGGGCTTAAAAGATGACTCTGATATTTTGGTTCGTGAAAAATGACAATTTTCCCTCTAAATCCCTTTGTCCTGCACAAAAGCAACACATTACTCATACCTGTTTAAGATAGGCAAAAATACATCGAAAAACATCTTTTCATGGTGAAAAATGAACAAATTCATCCAAAAAACCTATAAAAAGACTTTTTACCATGTCATTTTTACCATTTTACTGTTGAGGTTGAACAAAGGGCTTTTGGCAAGAAACTTCCCGTGGTCGCTGCGGAAAATCCGACCGTCAGAATCGAACGCCGTCTCTTCCAGGTATTTTACAACATCCTACTCTTCATTTCTATCCGATTAAAATTGTTTTTTAGGTTTTAGTTTTGTTTTTTGGGAGGGTTTAGGTTTCAAAATGCGCTCCTCGGTGGACGCAGGTGCCCTTCGGGTGACCTGCGTCCCCCGACTTTTTCCTATACAGGAAAATGGTCGGGGGACGCAGCCCACCTTCAGGCCAGCTGCGTCCCGACGCCCTGTGTTCCAAACGCGGGGTGCGTCCTCCGTGGAACGCGGAATTTGAAACCCCAATCCTCACAAATAACCATTCAAATTTCCCCAAATTAATTCTAATCATTATTTCTTGGTGTGTAGGGCACTCACCATGTTGGATTGGAGAGAAAGAGAGCACGAAGAGGTTGATGAAGCTGCAATAGAACACCAACCTTCCCTGGATGCCCTAAAAGCATGCGGGTTATACAAATACTGGGCCATACCGGGCATGAGGGCTCAGGTAAGATTCTTAGAATGGCTGGTTGAGAGATGGAACGTTCAAGAGCAATGCTTTTACATAGGAGGGCACCAGCTCGAGATAGAGCCCTCGGATGTATACTTTCTCACTGGCTTGCCAAACAGAGGCGAGCAACTCAATCTAGCCGGGACTAGGCCGGGTGGCCAATCCCTTGTTAGTCTCCGGGAAGATTGGTGCACACCTGGTGCACACCATTCGAAAGGCGTGGAGATCAAACACATCTCTCTGCGTGAGCTCAAAGTTATAGCGTTCACGGTTACCAGAATTTGCGGCGCAGCCGCTTTACACATTGCTTCTGGGTCCCAAATGCGGATGGCAATTGACTGTTACCAAGGCACCATTTTCAACTGGTGTGATGCTGTGTCGGCTAATATGAAAAGCCAACTGACTAAGGCAAAGAACGGACGACTGAAAACTTTTGGATATGGGCCTTTAGTCGTGAGCTTTGCCTTAGAGAGAGTTCCGATGCTGATCCCTCAGCAACTCACTGTTGATATCTTGGGTCCTCGGGAGCCAAAGCTGGTACGATGGGTTGCGGTGATGGCCCGGCATCCTGACGAGGGCGCGGCAGTTGTTCGATTTTCTGATAGTTACTTTCACTGGTTGGAGGACCAGGTTTTCTCGATCCAGGACTTTCCGTACGCCGGAGTAGATTTTCGACATGATCCGGACATGGTTCTTCCACAGGGAGAACAATGGGATGACAGAGGTACTTTATTTTTCACAAGTTTTCAAATTATGTATTTTTTTTGTTTTTTATATATATCGTCTCAAAACTGACAGTAAAATTTTCAAAATGCAGATGTTGGTCCACAGCGCCCAGCCAACCTCCGGCCTTTTGAGAGGAGACATCCAGTTGCACCGGTACCGGCCCCACAGGACGCGGCTGCAGAAGTACTAGCTGAGTTGGAGCATGATCTAGAGCGTCTGACGGCAGATATGCCTGAGACTACTATGGATGACATTCCTATCAGGCTTCAGCGCTTTGTAGTCGCAGTCCCTGGACCGTTTAGGAGATTTTTGCGTAAGGTAGCCCGTGCAGTGGTGTCGTATAGGGAGCACCACCAGTGATTGACTAGTCACTTTTGTAGACACATATGACATTTTTGGCTTTTTGTACTTATCATTTTTGCCGATCATAAGGTGTTTTTCAACCTATGATCGAAGACGATGTATATTTTTTGACACACTCCTATATATATATATATCACTATTACCGGCTTATCTTGTTTAACATATGTGATGAAATGTTTTTAAATTTACTTGCATGATTATCGTAAATGTCTGTCCAACATTCGAGAAGCAATTGCATCTGCTAATGTATTTAAAGACCTTGGAATATGCTGATATTCAATGTAATCAAATTCACGTTCCAAGAGACGCACTCTCAAAAACAACCTTAATAACACAGGATTTCTAATGGCATAAACTCTATTAAGCTGTAATACAACAAGTTCAGAATCTAACCTCACTATCAAACGTCGAATTCCAAATGAAATAGATTCGGATAATAATTCAACCACTGCACTGTATTCTGCAATGTTGTTCGTTGTTTGACCGAGGCTTACCCCATGCATAGAAACTAACTCGTCAGAGGGCGAATAGATAACCCAAGCTGCGGAAGAGATATTCCGTGTACTACGACAAGCACCATCAGCAAATCCAATGTATGTTTGGAGAGGCGTCGACATCTGCAATATCAAGAGTAAAACCAAGATAAGCCAGAATAACGACGAAAAACACACTTTCTAAGCTAAGCACACTGACTAAACTAACAAACACGCTAGCTAGAAAGAAAATCTAACCTATCTAAAAATTTCTCCATGCCCACCATTTAAGCATAATACCTCTTTAGGTAAAGTCCATTTCTGGGTTTACCCAAAGAGTCCCCATCAAAATCAACCAGCTCATAAGCCCCTTTTGCTAGCTTTCGCTTTACAATGTAGGGTCCATGCCACATAGGAACGAATTTTCCAGCACCTAGCTTATCGTTAGCTTGATCATATAATAGCACTAGGTCTCCCTCCGAAAAACTTCGAGGTGTTACATTTCTATCATACTGAGCTTTCATTCGTTTCGCGTGAGTCTCGATTGCTAATGTAGCGTCACGTCGAGTCTCATCTAATTTAGCTAAGTACAATAAACGTTTCTCCTCTTCGGAAGTAGCTGGAAGTAATTCGACAGCCATTTGAAGTGATGGGATTTCGCATTCAATGGGTAACACAGCTTCCAAGCCATAAACTAGCTGGAAAGGAGTGAACCCTGTTGAATTTTTCACTGAGGTTCGGTATGCCCATAGCGCTGAAAATAACATGTTGTGCCAATTCGACCGATGAACACCAATGGTTCGTCGGATCATGATAACCAGAACTTTGTTGATAGACTCAACCAAACCGTTGGCTTGCGGATAATAAGGAGTAGAGCTATCGTGGCGCAAACCAAGCTGGCTTGTAAGCTCAGTCATCATGATGTTTCGAAAATGGCTCCCATGGTCAGTAATGATTGCTTGTGGGACACCAAACCTAGTTATGATATGATTGAATACGAAAACTGCAGCTGTTTTGCCGCTTGCGTCGAATGTAGGCATCGCCTCGGCCCATTTAGTAAAATAATCAACCGCGAGGATGATATACGCATGCCCCCCGGCCGAGTGAGGGTTACAAGTAATAAAGTCGATACCCCATTTGGCGAATGGACCAGCGGCAATTATAGGGTGGAGAGGAGCAGGTGGAGCGCGCATCTTGCGATCGAACACTTGACAGTTGTGGCACTTCCTGACTGCAATGATACAATCTTTAAACATAGACGGCCAGAAATAGCCAGCGCGCAACACCTTCTGAGCTGTGGCATACCCAGACATATGACCGCCACATGCTCCAGAGTGACAATCATTCAAAACTCTCTCAGCCTCTTCGTGAGTTAAACAACGTCGAAAAACTAAGTCTGCCCCCCGGCGATAAAGTGTATCTCCAATAATTTTGTATTGCTGGGATTGAAACCGAATTTTTCGACGTTCTGCCTTGGAAGCTTCAGGCCGAAAGGTTTGGGTTTGGAGATAGATGATTATATCCCCGTACCACGGATCTAAAGTACTGATAAGAAACAAAGATTCGTCCGCAATGGACTCTTCTGCCACAGTCTCTGTGTCAGCACTCGGGAAATCACACATCAATTCCGCAAAAACTAAGGATTTCTTAGACTTGGACTTCTCGAACTCCAAGTCGAACTCTTGCAGGATAACGATCCATTTAGAGTACTTGCCCCCTAGCAGTTGTTTTGTCAAAATATAAATCATAGGGTTGCAATCCGAAATAACTGTAGTTTTACGGAGAAGAATGTAGTGACGGAAACGCTGGACAGCTTGAACGGCTGCCAGGGCCAATTTCTCCACATGCGAATATTTTAACTCAGTGGGATTTAAGGTCCTACTAAGATAATATATCACATGTTCCGCGCCGAATTCATCTTCTTGAACTAACACCATTCCAATGGTGGAATGCGAAGCTGCGAGGTATAAGAAGTAGTCCTGGTTGTAGTTGGGAGGATGCAACAACGGTGCATGGGTCAACGCGTGTTTAAGTGCATCAAAAGATTGTTGAGCAATCTCGTCCCAAAAGAATTGTGCGTTCTGTTTCAACAACCGTGTAAAACCTTTAGTGACCTCGGCGTAGTTTGGGATGAATCGGCGTAAAAAGTTCGCTTTCCCTTGCAAACTTTGGAGTTGGCGCAAACTCGAAGGAGGAGGCAATTTGATGATAGCTTCGACCTTCGAGGGATCGACGCGAATGCCGGTTTTTGAAACAACAAATCCCAGCAATCGACCTGTTTCTATACAGAAAACACACTTGTGGGGATTCAACCGAATTCGATAATGCCTACACCTCATAAAGATTGCTCGTAGGTGGACAAGGTGATCAGCTTGATGTAAAGAATGAGCAGGCAAATCATCGAGATACGGTTGCACAATGTGCTTGATGTCATGAAATGCATAAGACATCGCCCGTTGAAAAGTGGCTCCGGCATTCTTAAGCCCAAAAGGTAATTTGCAATAAGCAAATGTCCCCCATGGACAAATGAATGCCGTTTTTGGTTGGTCGGCAGGTAGAATATTGATTTGATTATAGCCCGAAAAACCATCCATAAAGGAAAACATTTCACTTCCGGCACAATCATCAATAATTTGATCGATATAAGGCGTAGGATAGTTGTCTTTTGGACAAGCTCGATTTATATCCCTATAGTCGATACAGATTCTTATTGTTCCTTGTTTCTTGTTGACCGGAACAATATTCGATACCCAATCCGTTAACGGGATCGGATATATGAAACCTGCTTTCAACAGCTTTTCGACTTCTGCTTTAATCGCAGCCGCTTTTCGAGGGTGAATCTGACGCAACCGTTGCCGGACGGGTTTAGCATCCGGGTAGGTCTTTATTTCATGAACAACAATGGCAGGATCGATTCCCGGCATTTCCTCGTAAGACCAGGCAAACACATCGCGGAATTCTTGGAATAGGTCCTTGTAAGTTCGGATTTCATCTTCTGTACAAGCGGCACCTATATGAATGTTTTCCTCAATTCCGGGCTTCACTGAAATATCAATGGGAATAGTACGAGAAATATTCCCTAAATTCAACTCTGAATCAGAATGTTTCGTTGGATCCTGAGCGTCTTTGACATATTCAGCGGTAAAGATAGATGAAAAATCATTTTCAAATGCATCATCCTTAGGTAAAAACGAAGATCTGTGATGGAGATCCTCCCACGGTAGATCGTCTACACTTAGGATTTCGCGAAGTTGTTCGTCAGATGACACGACTTCGGGAAACGCTATCCGTTCTAAGGTTGAGGTGAAAAGTGATTCTTCACTGACCACATTCATTTGGTCGATTTCGGTTGAACGCGAGTCGGTAAAAGACATGACAGTTTCATAAGCAATTTCATATGGACTCAAAGGCATAGCATCACCGAATGAGTCTATCTCAGAGTCAGATGGGACAATCCAAGGATCATCATAAATAATGTTTTCTGATGTAATCATATGAATTGTTGCAAATGAAGGATCTACGCTGAGTGGAGGGAGAGGAAAAGTTCCCAGTAAACCGGAATCTTTAACTAAACCTACACCAACGTCCCTATAAGGGATTGTCGTCTTACCGACATGCTGGATACTCTCTGAAGAGGCTGGGTCGGATGAAAAGTATGTCAGCTGATCAATAGTCACGATCTTACCGTTATGTGGAAACTTAATTACTCTGAAGACCGATGAAACGACCGCTGTCATAGCATATGACCAACTTCGACCCAAAAGAAGGTTGTAGTCTAGAGGGGCATCAACCACCTCCACATCCAGACTAACGGTTTTACCTTCTACCCCTATAGGCAATTCTTGTAGAATACCAAACGGACGGAACCCACGGCCATCAAAGGCCTTAAGGATGGTGGGGGATTGGTTCAACGAAGGAGAACCCAACGATCTCCAACATTGAATCGACATGATACACGTAGAAGCTCCCTCATCAATCACAGTTCGATGAATAGGCCTGTTTTTGACTATCACTGGAATTTGGAAAGCCATTTGATGGGGGAGACGCGGTGTACTATTTTCTAGATCGAAGATTATCAGGTTCGGGTCCTGAACATCAACAGCTCCGATAGCCGACAAAAGTAATTTTCGTTGTGCTGGGCATGATTGCAGCACTTCTAACGCCGACATTGCTGAGGGTGAAACAGCTAAGTCCTCAACAATGTTGTAATTCTGGGCTGCTCTCGCATGTGGATTGAAAGCAGACCTTCGAAGTACACCCTTGGCGGGCGGTTTAATTACTAAGTCCGGGTTAGGTTTTTCGATCTGTAGTGGATCGGAACCAGGAGCTGAGGTTGATGGGTTAGAATGAGAAGATTCTGCTTCCTTACCATCAACAGGAGCCTTACTACCATAATCTTGTGATCGAGTCGCAATCCTCACATGAGACATCATCAAAATGGGTTCTTCACTGGCATTCGAAGAAGAACCTATCATCTTATTCTCCTGCTCCGGAAATGGATTTTTTAACACAGCAGGAGTGGGAGAACCTTTGACTATTTTCACAACCTCGGCCCGATGAGGGCAATCTCTCGTAAAATGATCCTCTTCACAAATAAGACAAGGATATCGAGGTTTGCGCTTTTCGTCATTGGTTTCCGACTTTTCAGTTTTCTCCTTCGGAGCCTTGTCTGCTTTAGCCTTCTTCTTTCCTTTCTTCTTTCCACCGTTTTTTGATTTGGCCGTAGATGACTCTACAGCGTGAATATCGGCGGTAAGTTCAGGAGAAGACTCTCCTGTCGGAGAATCAGGCAAAGTGATAATTGGAGTAGTTGAAGCCTTGGAAGACTTCTTCTTGCTCTTTGTATTCACGATACCAATCATACCATCAGCGGCATGAGATCCCGAAGGAGCAGCAGCGATTTGATTCGACTTTGGAAGATCCGGAATCTTCTCGTGTAACGTACCCGACTGAGTGTAAACTAAGTCAAGGTATTGCGCCTGAGCAATGACTTGCTCCTCAGTAACTACTCCGGCCTTAGCTACATCTTCAGTAATCTTCGGTAATAATGATTTGACAAACCATTCAGCTAAGATTTGGTCCGGGATAAAAACTTTCACTAATCTCCTTCGACGTCTCCACTCATGAATGTGATCAGAAATATACGTGGACGTTGATTGTTTTAGTGAAGTTAATAACTCCGTGCCGTTATCGTATCTGACCGGCAACTGAAAGTGAGTTAAGAACGAGGTAGCTAACTGGCTAAAATTGTAAAAAGAGGCCCGTGGTAACTCAATGTACCACTTGGCCGCGAGACCAATGAGTGTACGCTGGAAAAGACGTAAGCGGATCGAATCATCCGAGATAGAATTTGAAGCACACCAGAGGTGGTAAGTCATCACGTGATTGGACGGATCCTCTCCAGACTTACCTTCAAACTTGGGTATATCACTGGGCAACTTATTTGGCATTGGTGGCCAGAACTGAAGATATTGAATTGGATCGTTCGTTAGGCGCGTCAAGTCTGGTAAATCCAAAGTTGCGATAAACGGTAACTGCCGGTTAGGATCTCTAAAACTCTGGGTCACAATACCAGCCCCAGGAGGAGGATATCCAGGATAACTAGGAACAGGAGTCGCATTTGGGATATTATATCCTCCTGGAAAACCAGGATTAACCGGACCGTACTGGGGTTGTTGAGGTTGTTGATAAGTGTACCCAGGATACGGTTGATACTGGTAAACCGGTTGTTGGACAGCTTGCCCATGTTGGTACTGTCCCTGGTACGGAGGTTGAACAAATTGAGGTTGAGTAGTGACAACCGTACTTATACCAGGCTGACCTACAGGCATCTGGACCGTGGTTTGAATCGTAGATCCAGACAACGGTAAAGATGTCTGAGGTGTGGTAACAGGGACAGTAGAAACTGGAGCCGTCGATACTCCAGAAGTAAGTATGGTAGATGTAGCGGTAGTTGCAGCAGTCGTTTGAGATGGAGTACTAGGTGCAATTGGCGGCTGAGTAACTACCGAAGTTACAGAAGTTTGAACATTTGACTGGACAGGTTGCGGTTGCTGGGTTGGACCAGAAACTACGGGTTGTCCAGCTTGAGGAACCATCTGTATACTTGGCTGCAACACCTGTTGACCCTGTGATGGATCCCACACTAACATTCCAGGGTATTGACCCGTAACAGGTTGAGGATACTGAGATCCATAACCGGATTGAGGGTAGGATTGATAATTGTAAGGTGCAGTTCCCATACTTGGAACATATGACTGACCTTGAGGTGGTTGATAACCTTGACTCGAGTATTGACCTTGAGGTTGATAACCTTGAGGTAAATACTGATACTGGGGTTGACCTTGACCTTGAGGTTGGTACCCTTGAGGTTGATAACCTTGGGGTTGATACCCTTGAGGTCCCTTGAGGTTGCCATCCTTGAGGTTGATATTGATACTGAGGTTGACCCTGGGGTACATATTGAGGCTGGGGTTGACCTTGAGGCACGTATTGCACCATAGGTACATACTGACTTTGAGGTTGCCCCCCAGACACAATTTGTGTACCTTGAGGTTGCCCCCCAGGCGTTAACTGCGGTTGCCCCCCAGGCGGTAATTGGCCACCTTGAGGTTGGGAAACGGGAACTGAACCTGACATCATGTAAATGTCTCCTACACCCAATGGTATATTACCACTGTTTCCAGCAAATAACCCATGATCAACGGGTTGAGGAGATGCCCCCGCAAAGGTACCAGAAAGTGATTGATACCCAGTGGGAACAGAAGGACCGCCGTGTAAGAAAGATTCAGGACTTTGAGTAAACACGGACGACTGACCAGACATATTTACAGGAGTATAAATACCTCCAGGTGGAAAGGGAGTACGAGGTGTAGAAAAACCTACCCCTGAGTTGTCTAAAAAATTGGTTAACGCAAGGTACCAAGAAGTACTTCTAGGAGGACTGTAAAAGATGGATTCACGCTCCCTTAGATCAATAGTAAGTTGACCTTCAAGGTTAGAGACACCTATATCCTCCTCTGGAGCAAGTTCTTCTATAGCAATCAAACCAGTAGGAAGATTTTCGGTGATAATTCTTTCTATTCTCGGTGAATCTGGAACACTAGAAGTCGGAGTAACAGGTTCAGATATTTCAGGTTCTTCGCCTGTATCACTAGCAGACGAAAAACTACCAACAAGCTCAGAAACTGAAACAGCTTCGGGATTATAACCTGTCTCTAAACTTTGGTAATCTGGATGGACTACCAAGGAAGATTCTCCTTCTTCAGGTGAACCTACTCTACTGTCACTAGGAGGAGTTACAAGGACCTTTAACCCTTCGTACTGACCCGGAATGTCTTCAGGAGATTCACCCCGCGATTTACGGAGTTTTCTTAACAAATCTATTCCGGTAACAATCTCAGGAGACTTGCCCCGAAGTATACGGGACTGTCTCGGTAATTCCGCCACAGCTAAAAACTTTTAACTACTACACACGAAAACAAAGTAAAATTTCAAATCAAACCACCTAAAGTCTCTAAAGAACCAAACAAATTTGAATCACACGCCTAAAGAATCTAGGGCGTCAAACCAAACACAAACAGTAGCCTTCCAGACCGAAAGCGCTAGTTGGTGATGAAACCCAACATCGCCGGATTCAGTACAGAAGTGGCGGGTGGAACAGTTACCCCGGCAACCTGCTTAATGAATAGAATGGACCAAGTTCCTCCACTTTAACCGTCTCGAGTGAAGTGAACCCCCCAGAAAATCCAAGTGAGTATAACCGACGTCTGCTCCAGGTACAGTGGGATCTTCCCTCCACCGTCACCTCGGTAGAATCCTAAAGATAATGGTCACTAAGGTTACCAACCGCAACAAATGCACCTGGGGGAACAGTCTAAACTCCGACAGCACGCAAGGGCAGAGTATCAAGCTCAATCCCCTTGCCGGCTCCTTGACAATAATCCAAGGTTTACCGACAAGTGACCCCTGCTCCTCGACAATGGTTAATCCGAGGTTTACCGTTTGTAATACGTGCGTGTCTGGCGTCTTTCCCAACGAGGGGGGATTGATCCCCTCACTGGTTCGGACACGAGCTCGTGCTTCTCCTTTAAGAGGAGCTTTCCGAGAGTACAAATGAGACAATTGGATTTAATCTATCACAAGATAAGCTACTTGTTTGGTTTTGTTGTCTTGGAGAGTTAATTACTCACCTACTCCAAGACACTAGCCTGATCTAAATTGGTGTTTCAGAGCCCTAGTAAATAAAAATTACTACGTCGATTTTACTTTAAGAGTTAATTTTATGGTTTTTCTTTAAAGACAAAAGGTAGCGGAAGTGAAACCGATGGTGTGTAGACTCGACTCAAACCACTACAAAGATGCACCTAAGATGATTTACGCTACTTTTCCTTTTTCAATGAAATTCTTAACTAAGAGAGTTGAGAGAATGCAAATTTTAAAGAAAACAACTTTCTTAATAAAGACAATCAAAGAAACAATTCTCTTTTCTTTTCAAGCATACAAACATGACCACTCTTTACGTACACGAAAAACTCTTTTTCTTTCAAATCTTTTCAAAGCTACTTGAAACAAAACTTTTCAAAGGAGATATTTTTGTATTTTCTCTTTTAATAAAGCATATAAATCTATTGTAACGAAAATCAATCTTAAAAGCTATAAAAACTATGAAAACTTGACTCACAAGCAAATCAAAAAGGAAATTACTCTAAGCAAACCGAACAAGGCAAAAGCTCACAAAGATGATTCTAGGATGTTTTACTTGACCAAAATCAAATCAAGGACCAGCTAATGCAGAATCAAAAGACTAGTCAAAACAAAACTCAAATCTTTTTGTTCTTTTTGTAAAATGGAATTCAAGACTTAATCAACAAGCACTTCGAAATTCGCCAACGAGACAACTCAATGGTAATTTGCTCACACAGGTAGACTTTATGACAGGTCTGACTTCTAAGAATGTTGACAAAACCAGAGAGATCTAAGGCTTGACAACTTCTACCGCCAAAGTCACTACAAGACCTACTCAAAAATCAAACCCTAGGGCTTAAACTTCTATGAAATCCACTAAAACACTCAATGCTATAGAAACAAGTTCAGGTGAAGATCTTTGACAAGGGACTAATGAATCTGGGCAGTAAAAACTAAGAAAAAACAAAATCTAAGAGTAAAAAGGCAAAAAATGGAGTTTTCTCAACTTTTAGCAGGGGGACGCAGGCGACCCGTTAGAACAGGTGCGGGCCCGCTCTGTGCACACAGCAACAGTGCGTCCAGGGACGCACTGTGCAGCACTCAGAGGGTGCGTCCTACTGAAAAACTCAAGAAAAACTAAAAGGATTCTAACTCTAAGCTAACCCACCCAAAGACAAAGTCACAGAGCCAAAAACCAGAAAAATAAACTAATTTTCTCAGAGCAAAGTTCATACAAAGAAAAAGACTTTTCACATTAATGGAATCCCCAGTGGAGTCGCCAATTTGTCAGGCGGAAAGAGTCGATTGTGCGGACACAACCAACCTCCCTAGGAGCCTAAGACTCTCTAGTGACAAACAAGACAAACTAGAACTATCCTTCTCTAAACATGCATTATAATATGAGAAATCAAGTGTTTTGTTCTTACCTTTGTCCAAACGCTGTTGTAGAAGTCCAAGCTTTGTTGATCTGGATGAGCTCCTCCTTTTCTCCAAAACCTGCAATCACCAACAGTCAAACAATTAAATAGCACCTGATTATAACATAAAACAAAGCATATTCAACATATAGACCAAGGAGTACATGAAATAACCCATAAACAACAAGTTATTGAGAAGAATGGACCAATTTGCATTAAAGGTAATCAAAAGGAACCATTACAACCTGAGCCTTGGTGTTGTGCAAGCTCCTTCCAGGGTCCACAAGAGTCTTCCTTTACTTTGACAAAGCTCACCCACTTCCAAATAGAACAAGCAAAGATGGCAATCTCTCCTCACAAGCTTCTAAATGGGAGTCCTAATTCCTGCAACATTTACCCTTAGAAATGTATAGCTTTTAACCTCCCCTCCTTCTGGCCCAATGCTTGTATTTATAGTGCTCAAGAGGAGGTTAATCAGGTCCACCATCAATGGGATAATCCCCTCTTTGGGTGGGATAGCTCCCTTATTGATGGGATAAGTTCCTCTTTGATAGGAGTGCATGAACCATCTGGAGGCGCTCAATACACGTCGAACAACCTTCTAGAATGCTCTATAAATGACCACAAGTAACTTTTTAAAGATGAAACTTGCGCATTCTAACCTTTACAGGGGGACGCACCTGTCCCTTTACATACAGAGCGTCCAAAGACGCAGTTTTTGTGAACACTGGGAGCGTCCCCGCAGGTAAGGTTGAGAGAACCTGCGTCCCCAGAGATAAATACATTTATACAAGACTTTCTCTCTTTTTTGGAGTTTGACATGGAGAGCAGAGGCATAAGACTTGCCTAAGAGGGTAGCATGACTGTTGATTGAGCCATACTAACTGTAAATAGTCATGGTGACATTTTTTAGTGTAACACCTATTCTGGTCTCTCTATATATACTAGATGGTATGTGGGAGCACAAGTCTGTACTGGCACTTGTCGTCTCAAAGAGGAGGAATCACCCGACCTACGATGAAAGTGATAGTTACCAGGCTTTATGACGCTGGAATACGTCTCTAGCCTAGACTTCTAAATGTTGTGCGTTAGGTTCCAAAACGTTTTTATGTTCATTGAAGTTTATTTTACAGTTGATCTTTCTTAAGAAGTTTTCCTTTAAGGTTCATCGTGTGATGTAGATATACAATTCCTAAATATGCAATCTAAGATGATAAACAATCGTTTACTTTCTTTTTGCAATGAAAATGCTAGCTACTAAGGAAAGAGAGATGAAATTCTTTCAACATAGAGCAAAGAGCACACACTAGATGCACTTTTCCTAAATCAACTTCAGCATGCAGTCTTAATGCAAATGCACATGCATGTATTATCAGTTTCCTTAATGTGAGAATGCAAAAAAGAAAACAAAGTATAGATCTGAAAAATCTTCTTTCAAAGTGACAGTACTAACAATTCTCTTTTCAAAAAACGAAAGTAAAGCCAAGACGACACTTTGCGATTTCGAATTTAAAATTGCTTTCAACACTTGAAATACTAATGATCCAAATCAAATACAATGGCAAAAGTGTAATTGACTATCTAAAAGAGGAATGCTTTGTGACACTCTTTTCTTGACTGAAAACGACACTTGCGACACTTTCAAATCAAAAGACGATAGTTTGATTAAGCTACTATTTGCAAAGGAGAACTGTAAATGATGAAAAATACATAAAAAACATTCACAATTCCTTCTGATGGAGGCTGAATAATGCAAAGGAAGATGGTTTCAATAGAGATAGACTGATTAACACATCAAAACTACTGAATAAAGCTGAAGACGATGAAGAAAAAACCAAAATATGGAAGCAGAAACAATCTCATTCAATCATCGCACTTGTAACATAGGGAAACAGGGATGCATCTCACCTGCAACACACGGGAGGTGCGATGCATCCAGGTTGCCAAGAAGAGACAGTGCAATGGTCTAGGGACGAGATTGTGCTTGGTTTTCACTCACAGTTTGTAGCTAAGTTTAGGGGTTTAAGCTTAGCTAATGATAGTCAGTAAACACAAAGTATAAGGGCTGATATAATGAGGTTATTTGAGCTACCACTAGGGCACTTAGGATGTTTGCAAGCTAGATGTTCAGTTCATAAACCAACCTAGAGATTGACTGAAGCAGCATTGATCTATTTTGCAGTTGCATAGCAAAAGTAGTTCGAAGGCTAGCTAGCTTAACTTCAGGCTCCATCTGTGGTTTATAAAGCAAACAACAGTAACAAAACAAACAAATTATTCACTCCCTAGCGGAGTCGCCATTTTGTTATCAGGAAAACTAGTGTCCATTCAGAGCTGCTAGTCCCACTAAGACGGGTAGTTATCTTAGAAACAAACAGATTAAAGTTACTTGTTTTTTCCTTTATGAGAGATAGATGAGAGAGAAGCAAAGAGTACCAACCTCAATCTTTTGCTAGTCTCCTTGCTTGTTTCCTCTCTCCTTTGATAGAGCTTTCGCCACTCCTTTCTCACTTCTCCCGCTTCAAAGAACACCTGTAGAGTCAAGGCATCAAAATACCATCAAAGCATAGAGATCTATAACCATAAATAATGTAGTATCAGATGTACATTAACCATATAAATGCATATACAAATACAAGATTCAGAGATATACAAGCATATGGAGGCAAACTCAAATAGCTTTATTGATAGAAGTAGTAGAAGAGAGGATTACAACCAGGCCGTCTAATCCAACATCATCCTCCTAGCATGAAAGCCCTCTTCACCTCATACAAAGCAAGATTACCCAACAATGTCTTCAAAGAGAAACCAACAACACTTCCTTGCAAATTACAAAATTCTAGCCTTTGGATCTCTAGGATGAGGGATCCATATATAGATGTTTGCAGGTGAGATGGTCCAGTTTTGACTAGTTCTGAGCAGTTTTTCAGGGAGAACTTCTGGGAAATGATGTAATCAGTTGAACTTGTTCCTTTAGGGTATGAAACAACACTTTTATGGGTTTAGAAGCCCTTGGTTTATGGACATATGTGATTGGGGTTGTAGTGCCCAAATATGTCTATAACATAGAGACAAGTGTAAAGGTTAAGTTTGACACCATGGAGGAATTGATGGTGGGGCCTACAAGATTCAACATATCACTATGTCATCAAACCTATCCTCCTAATGTGAAAATGATGTCTTCAATGAGGTATGTAGCAAAAATGAGGTTGTCGTATTGGTTTCGCTTTTCTTTTATCATGTATAAGGAGAGGATTCACTCATCCCTCTTATGATGGTTCATTTGAGCCAAAGTATTGCCATCAAGAGTGTTAATAAAATCGAGCTGATCTATATCTTTTGATCTTTCCTCAAGCACATAGGAAGTACTCTTGGCTTCTAAATTAGCACTTTTAATTATTCCTTTCTCGCAATCTAAGAGAATCACCACGTAAGACTAAACTATGGATATTTTCTGATTTATCTCTCTCCATATCTCCCCCTTCGCTTGTATAAGAACTTTCCTTCTAGTGGTACTTACTCTGATCACTTTTTGTAAGGACTTAACTTTGCTTTGCTTCTCCTTAAGTGTATTCTGTATCTGTTCCATCATGGTACTTTTGTGTTGTAGTTGTGCTACTTATCTCTTTTCAACTCGTTCTTTTTCGAACTTCACTTCATTGAGTTCTTGCTCCAATTGTGAAATTTTAAATTGAAAGAACTCCAGAGTTTCCACATCTGACTTTTGAGGGGTAGTGAGAGCTTGAACAACAATAGTCTTATATTTTGCAATTGTTTTCAAGTGTTGTTCTTATTTTTTTACAAACTCATCTTTCAGGACTTCCAACTGAGCATGTTTTTTGCTAAGTTCTTTCTCCTTGGCTTGCAAGGATGCTTGCATCTCCCATAACTATTTTTCTATCTCTTCTCTTCTTTCGTAGGATTGTATCAAAATATGGATGTCATAATCAGGGATATTCTCTATAGCTTGCATACTTTTAATTTATGTTTCCTTTTCTTCTAATAGATTTTTAAAGGGTCTAATTTCCTTGGGTTGTGTGGCTTGTTGAATTACCATATCTTCCAATTCCTTGATTTTGTTAGATCTGGTCCTCAGATCCACTCATGCAATATGCAACTACTCAGAAACGTTTCCCAATATAGCTTGCATTTTTCTATTGCTGACCGTGGAATCCAGTAATTGTTTACCGATGATTTCCCCTATCTGTTTGCGCCAATTTACCATGTCCAAATCTGATAACTTACTTAAATTAATAGTCATAGAAGCAGCACAAGAACCTATTAGTTTTTGTCTCTTGTTCGCTTCCGGCTGCACCACTATAAGATTAAATATTTTTGTTTCAAAATCTGTAGAATAAATAAACCTTGGTCGGGGCCCATCTCTTTCAGTATTGTCTCCTCCACTAACTAGGCTTGTTGCGGAAGCAACATTAGTTTTGTGCCTAGTGCATACATTGATTTTTCTTTGATAAAATTATGTTTGACATCTAATGCTCATGCACCAGAGTCTCTTGGATTAGTTTCATCAATGGTTAGTTGCATTTCTTTGCTTAATTGTTCAACTGTTTTCTCGAATGCTTTAGTATCCACATCACCTTCTTTTTCTTTTACAAAACACATGGATTCTTCTGAATCCAAAACATCAAATTTTATCTTTGTAACTGAAGCACATACGGATGCTAGAGGTTGTGTAGGTTTTGTTTCTAGGATACAATATCCCATAGGTATCAAATATTGGCCATGTGTTTCCTTGTCTCCTATTGGTACCTAGCTCTATTCTTCGACTATATGCATCATTAGTTGGACATGACCACAAGGCGGGGAGAGAGTATTCACTAGATTTTCCATCTATGGTCTTCCTCATGAATGTAGGTTAATAGCCCCACCTATTTTCTTAATCCAATAATTATTGCAAGGGGGTCATATTGCCAACATTAACCATGCATCAATCCAAATGACAACATTTCTTTTTCAATTGCATCAATTGCATTTTTATTTTTAGCAATGAGAGGTTGAATAGAATATGGATAACTAAATAATGCTCCCTTTTTATCTGATGCAAAATGTGGCTCATTAATAAATATCCTTTGTCATAACACTTCATAAGAAAATATTAATGGAGTAATAAACTTGGGCAACCAAAAAGGCTCCCTCTCAAAACCATAGAGTCTAATCAGGGAAAAATCTGGGTAAAGGAACCAACTTCCTGTGCTTTCTTCTTCGGTAAGTCTTAAAATTCTCCTCTGCTCCTTGGAAATTCTATCAGAGGCTTCTATGACCAATTTAACTTTCAGGTAAAAGGAAAAACAATCAAATTAGGGAGGCGTCCTATGTACACTATGTATGTCCATAGATAAACTTCCCTCTCAATTTTGCCTTCATCCTTGACATTTATGAGGAGCTTAATAGATAGAAAATAAGAAGGGTAATTAAATAAAACTAGATGAACAAGACATGTACAATGGTGGTAGGATTTAACTGGGATAGAAATTGTGAGGCCAACTATAATAGCTCTGGTTAAATGTTATGAAACCAGCTCAAGAAAAGATAGAAAAGATAGATCAACGCCTTAGAATTCAACCTCTTCGAGGGGGCAACCTCCTTTACATTACATAAATGAACAATTCTTGGATGATACAAATGAAAAGACCTCCTTTCTATATATAGGAGTCTAAGGGGTCATAACATAATCAGAGCCGACATAACAATAATAATGTAAGGGCACAATAATAACAATAGTGGGCTTCTATGGGGCACAATAGTAACAATATGGGCACTACATGGGTACATCAATATAATAGTGGGTTATACTAATAGCAATAAGGGGTTACACTAGTAGTATAGGGGCCTAACATGCCCCTCTCCTTCAAAAAGCGTTGTCCTCAACGCTTGAGTAGTTCTTGATGCTTCTGTATAAAATTCTTGTCCTCCCATGTGGAATATTCAGCGGGTAAGTTCTTCCACTTGATGAGATACTCTGAAATTGATTGATTTCGTAGCTGTCGGGTTCTTGTTTCTGTAACTGCTCCAGGTTCCAATATGATTTTTCCTTCCTCTTTAATTTCTGGCAATATTGTTTGAATTGGGATCTTTTGCAACTTTTGAATAAGTGGCCATACTTCTTCGTCCTTCTTCCATTCATCCCTTGCTTCGTTTATCCAATCTGGTTGGGTAATATAAATAACACAAAACAATGCTTCCACATCCTCATCCTTGAAGAGTCTTCCCATTCGGTAAGGTCGCCATTTTTTAAGTGCATGTAGTATTGCCAACATTTCCTTCTCATAAATAGCTTGCCTGAGATATAGCAGTAAAAATACCCAATCACCTACATCAAAACATTTTTCACTACGATGTTGATCTACCTGTTGTTTCGTTTGATTTTGCACCGAAGTGGCATTATCCTTTAAAAGTTGGAGAACTTGTTGTTGATGCTTGATGTGATCTTTCACTGCTTGAACCTTTTTCTTCTTGATATGTCCTTCTATATCTAGAGTTTGAGGAGTGGTAATTTCTTCCAATCCTTTACAAGATATGGTCGGATTCATTTCTTGATGCTTGATGTGATCTTTCACTTCTTGAACATTTTTCTTCTTTATATGTCCTTCTATCTTGATAGTTTGAGGAGTGGTAATTTCAAACAATGAATTACAAGATATGGTTGGATTCATTTCTTCTTTCTCAATGTGATCTTTCACTTCTTGCACCTTTTTCTTCTTGATATGTCCTTCTATCTTGAGAGTTTGAGGAGTGGTAATTCTTGCCAATGCTTTACAAGATATGGTCTAATTCATTTCTTCTTTCTCTAGGGTGGGGTCCTGGCGTATATCTTCTTCTTTTGTTGTTTCTTAATCCTTTTCTTCCTCCTCTTCATATTCTATGTAAAATAATTTCTTCTCAGCACACTTATGACCTTTAGTGCATTTGCTATCACAATTGTAACAAAGCCCTTTTTCTCTTTTTTCTTCCAATTGTTGTGGTGTAACCCTTGTAGGTTGTAGAAGGCTAGGAGAAACATCACTTCCATATTTATAGTTGTGAGGGGTACGCTTCCTGGTTTCCATAGTTTTGCTTTCCACTATGTCACAAAACCCTCTTACTCTTTCCAATTGTTGTGGTGTTGCTCTAAAGAAGGTGTTGCTATTTGTATCCTCATAATGTGCTATCATTTCCTCCGTGAAAATTGACCACGTAACAAGTTGTTTACGAGAACAAAGCCCTTTGTACCATAAAAATTGATCAGGTTCTAAATATGAAGATGCAATACATACCTTTTGTAACAGTTGTACACCATGTAAATCAAAATATTGCTCCATCTGAAGTATCCATTTTACCGGATCCTTGCCATCAAACTTCCTCATCTTCCTTTTTCTTGATTTTAGGAGCTCGACCTTGAAACCACTGTAACTCTGTACTTTCAGATCTTTAAGTTATAAAATTGTGATATTTAGTAGCCCTCTGTGGCCTCTTTCCAATGCCACCAGTCTGATCCAAATTGGATTCTCCAAGAAAGAGTTATGCACAATCTTCCGCAGTGACCTGATTATAGACTAGTTCAGTAGAGCGAACTTGTATGAAGTGCCATGTGTCACTGTTTCAACCTTTGACTCTGAAAAATATATAAAAGAAAACTAAAGTCCGTCCTCTTTCTATACCTTCTTACGAAATTTCAATCCGATGCTTAGAAATAAAGTTATGACGATTTTCCCCAGGTCACCTGTTTTGAGTGTAATTCAGGAGTCTACAAAAAGACCAACTTCCTGAGATCATATCTCCGAAAATATCACGCGAAAAGCTCTGAAATTTGGACCCAAGGTTCAATGCGATTGCTTCTCAAATGGGTGTTTTTTGTGACTTCTGAAACGTCACAGAAAAAAAGTTATAGCGCAAATGCCACGATGACCTGTTTGGAGCAGCGAAACCCTAGAATCCAAAGCTCTGATACCAAATGTTATGAAACCAGCTCAAGAAAAGATAGATCAACGCCTTGGAATTCAGCCTCTTCGAGGGGGAAATCTCCTTTACATTACATAAATGAACAATTCTTGGATGATACAAATGAAAAGACCTCCTTTCTATATATAGGAGTCTAAGGGGTCATAACATAATTAGAGCCGACATAACAATAATAATGTAAGGGCACAATAATAACAATAGTGGGCTTCTATGGGGCACAATAGTAACAATATGGGCACTACATGGGTACATCAATATAATAAGTGGGTTATACTAATAACAATAAGGGGTTACACTAGTAGTATAGGGGCCTAACATTAAATATTTCGCGAAGTTGATCACTAGTCTGTCAGGATTTAGAGTAACAAGTCGAATAGCTAGGAAAATGGATTCATCAATTTTTAAGTCGTCATCTAAGTAGAAAATAATAGTGAAAAGTGACATTAAGGTATGGTAAAATGGTTTCAATAAGTTAGTATAAAGATTAAATTCCAACTTTAAACTTGGGTCAGGGCTTTGGAGTATGCCTTTGAGAAATTTTTCCTTATCTTCGTTGGCCCATGTGATAAATTCCTGGTATAACCCTTTATCAGTAATATCTATCACATAGGTTGGTATCCTAGAATTTTTGACATAACGTCCTCATTAATTCTAAGAAAAAAATGTTGGTCTATGGGGGAGGTGATGGTTTGAGCTTTAGAATCGAAATATTTAGCAAGAAAAATAGTAGAATCTAGGTCAAAATATACAAGAGGGAGCACATCAGATGAAACCCCAGATTTCTTAAGACATTGATATTCCTGAGAGCTATGAGAGGGGGATTTTGATTCTCTTTAAAGTGAGGACATCTATAATGTGGGTCTAGGTATCTCTGATACTGGTTAATTCGTTAATAAGTGTTTCTCTGAACGACTCTTCAGGAATTTATTTCTTTCTTCAGAGTCAGACAAACGAAGAACTATAAAATTCTGGAATGACAAAAGATAACTTACTCGACGAGGATGATAATGGGTCAAGCTCAAATTCCTGACTTGGATGGGAATGCTGCCTGCTACAGTTTTTCAGGTTTCGAAGCGACATGCAGGCAAAAAACACAGATGCAGGGGAGAAAATAGTGAAAAGATGGCGGAAGAGAGTGTTTAATTAGGGTAGGATTGTTCTTAATGGTAGTTGGATAGGTGCCACATCTTGATTAACCAACTTGGGAATAGAGGATGGGTCCCATCCATCAAGAGAGGCATATGAGATAAATTTCATGTAAGTATGGGCCCAATGGTCATTGATCAGCCTAAAATGCATAGTTGAGATCTCATCGGGGCTAGGGTGTGCAGTAATGCGCTCGCACCTTTAGGTCTAAAGTAGTAGTATGATCATTCGATTAATTTTAGATAGACAGTTGTGATGCATTAAGAACAAATTGAGAACTTAACGTCCTCGTGGCTAAATGCTCGATGACACATCAGGACCCTCGATTGGGTTAGAAATGATCCAATCACCGAGAAGGAGGAGAAGGGTTAAAATTGTCAGGGAAAAGAGAGCGATTAAAAAATATGCAGGTTGCAACCCGAGGAATAACTGTGGTTCGTTGCTTTCTTTGCAGGGCGCGATCAGGTTTAGAACTTTCCCTCCCAATATCTGTGTTATGACTATATAAGAATGATGAGCCTCATCAATGGGTAAATCATCTTACTAAAATCAACTTTTCTCATCATTCTTTACATGTTTTAATTATGTTTTGCTTAATGAGGAGAGTAAAGATGAGATGTCATGTCTAGTGGTCTAATGTGCATTGATTGCAGGTTTTGGAGAAAATTTTGGCTAATTAAAGTGTAGGAAATTGAATGGAGACAAGCAAGAGGGATTCTACGAGACAGGATCTCCCTCCTTAACTCCTCACTCACTCGAAAATTCCTCAATCCAATCTCATCAGCTCGAAGTTGCAAACAACAGTCATGAAGTTCATTGGCAGCCAAGCCAGTGATAGTTGAAGACTAGTTGATCTTGAGATTGGATCCAAGCCTCCCTAAATTTAAGGAAGTTGTTGGTAACTTCAATTGTATAAATCAAGAGGCCTAGGGCCTCATTAGGATTCATATTTTTTGTTCAAGATAGCTAAGCAGTTTTCAAGTTGAATCATTGTAACCAAGCACTCTTATGTATTTCTGATTTCTTTAATGAAAATAAGCAACATTCCATTGATCCAGCACTGAGTTGATTCAGAGGCCTGAAGCTCTTGGGTTAGGGCCCGACCCTAGCAGCATAGGTTTCTCTTATTGTATATGTATGCTTAGGTTATCTTATAGTTAGTTGTTAAACTGATTTTGGTGTTGTTAATTTGCAAGTATTGGTAGATTTGATTAGTTTGCTTCCATTTGTGAATAGTTCTGATAGTAGCATTGCAGTGATAAGAATATATTCCAAAAAGGCTGACAGCAAGTGGTTTTCACCTCATTTATTCCTTTCATGGATCATGGTTTGAGGAACACTTCTCATGTAGCCCAAAAAGACAAAATTCTTGCCTTTTGTGTAATTTAGGGTTTTCTTAATAATTATGTCATTATCTTGCAGTTTCATAGATAAGTTGCAATTGGTATTTTATGATCTCTTAAGTTTTGCATCGATCTCATATTGCTTTCATATTAGCTCCAAGCATTTTTTATCTAAAAATGGGGCAGTAAAGGCTTCTTGTCAGCTTACAAGAACCTCTCCCACTTCCAAAGCTTAAATACTCCCAAGATATTATGATTAACCAAATGCAGAATTAATAATGCTTGAAAATAGGTGTATGCTTATGTTTGTTTTAAAACTGGTTATGTGCTTTAAGTTCACTTGCTTATGCTAATATAAAATACAGATGACAGTAAGTAAAGCAGCAAATAAGCAACACATGCATAGCAGCAAGATGCAACAATAAAACAACACACATAACAACAATATTAATTTGGAGTTCACCCAAAACTCTTGGGCTACGTCTCCTTGAGCTCTAGTCAACTCAACTAGGCTCTCTGGGATTATGGCAGTAGTTCTTTTACAAGCTCCATGCTCAACTCCACTGGTTTACATAGAACACAATGGGCTTAGAACACCATCTCATCCCTGGCTCTGAAGCTCTCGACTTTCTGGCTCTCGGCTTTGGCTCTGGCTCCCACTAAAGAACTTTTGGTCTCTAAGAGACTGACTTACTGATCTAAATAGTAAATGAGAGTAATAACACCCTCTTCTTTCAACCTCCATACACTTGCCTTTGCATAGTGCCTCTGAACCAAAATCTTTGACCACTTTCCTTCCTGGATGTGCTGGTCCTCTTGGGAAGAACTGTTTTCCTCCTTTACTTCATGCAGAACTCCTGCTGAGAAGGTTACAAAAGGTAGTTTAACCTTCTCTTCCTTGATCATTGATCCAAGGTGGCTCAAACAAATGTGAAGTACATCTGCTCCATAAAATTTTCATTTGTACCTGTTTGACAAGCTGTCAACAACAACTGTTAACAACAACAGAAATATAGACAACAATTGGATGGCTTAAACTCCTGCTTCAACAAAAGAAACAGATTTCACATCTTGTGAACACCTTCATGTCTTACATCTGCATACAAATGATGGACTAGATAACAAGCCCACAAAACATTCCTTTAAAACAAATGACCCTTCAAGTCAAGCATGTAGAAAAGATCTCAAGGATTCTTTTTCAAAAGATGAAACACTTCATCATTATCTCCATCTTGGAGACAACACCAACTTTTCCCAAGTCAGTATTGCATCACATGCATGTCAAAGCAATCAACCCCGCAAGTTAATTACACATACATGTTCAAATACAAGGAAATCATCAACCTCCCTGTGTTCATGCACATCATGCCTATGCATGCATTTCATCCTTCAACTTTCGCTTAAGCACACTGTACTTTCGAAGCTGAAATGAACATAATGTTGTAGCAACAAAGTGAGTCTCCTACTCAACTTTTTCCATTCACCTTCTTGGTAAAATCCTGCAACTTGCATTCCATTAACAAAGAAATGCAAATAGATGCATCAATAGACATGCAATCTTAATTGGATAAGAACTCTAACCATTTCTTACCAATCCATTTCAAAGGTCTTTCCTTTGTCTACACATCAGCATCAACATGTGAATCATCTTGAGACACATCATTCATGGAAACTTCCTTTCCATTTATGCCATCTTCTCTTTCCACCTTCTTCAGCTTTTGTGGAAGCATTGTTGGATTTAGATTCCAACATTTTGCAGCAACATGTCCTTGCTTATGGCAGTAAGTGCAACGCATGTGCATCCTCTTGACAACATGTTTTGCCTTGTCCAATGGACCTTTGGATTCTTGCTTCTTTTTCTTCAAAAGTTTCCAGTAAGTGGCCATTCTCTTCCAGCATCTAGAAACATGATGGTTATCCAAACCACAAAAGAAACATGCAATTCTTTTCTAATGCTTATATGGAAATTTACCATGCTGAACAAAATCAAAAGGAATATGATTAGAACCAGATTTATACCTTTCTCTTTCACCTTTATTGCCTTCATGAGGAGGTGAATCATATGAAGAAGTGGCTCCCTTTGGAACACCATCAATATATTCAGGGTTGTTAGAGTTTCCACAACTCTCTGGTTCAAGTGCATGCTTATGAACATCTTCATCCTGAAAATGATGTTTCAAGCTATTGCATTCCTCCTGAATACAATCTTCACACTTCTGAGGTAGAGAACCTACAATGAAACTCCTTCTTGGAACTGTTTCAATGGCCTTCATGGCAGCTTTGGAACTTTCTCCATAAGATTGTCCATAGCCAAGACCCAAATACTTAGGCCTTTCCTCAACCATTATTGGCTCAACAATACCTTGTGCATGCTTACCCAAGCCTTTTCCTTCATAGCCCATCTTGGAACCTATGCCTTTGGTATGTTTTTCAAAAGAATGAATATAAGCATTCTTAGAAGAATTTGAAGACAAACTGGAATGGTTTACCTCTTCTTCAAGCTGATACTTAACTAAGGCTTCTTTGGCAACAAAGAGCTGTGACTCCAACTCATGCATCCTTTTCAGGTTCATATTTTCAATATGAATTTGCCTCTCCATTTCCTGCAATTTGTCAGAAAGAATCTGCTTCTCTTCCTCCATGGAATTCAACTGCTCTCTAAGTATGCTGCTCTTCCTTCCATCCTCATACATTTCTCACACCTTGTCCATCATGATGAAAAAGTCTTGCTTCATGTCTCCATCAAAGAATCATGTGATGAAGGAGGAATTTGAGGACTCACTTGTAGAAGTTGTCATTATACAAATGAACAAAAGAACTTTAAACAAGATTAACAAAGAGCGTATTCAAGCAACCTTTTGCAACAAACCTCTTGTGCTTTAAGGATTGCCTTAAGGTCCTTTGGGATAGAAGAATTCCTTCAGCCCTTCTTCCTTCTTGTCCTCTCCTAGACTTAGCTATCACTAGCTTTCCCTTCACCTCTGCAAACTCACACAATAGTTAGTCTAAAAACAAGCATACAATCAATCTGACAATCAAGCCTTGACTGCCCAAACACCTTTTAGACAAGCAATCTTTTGCTCTGTTAATTAGCATTTTGATCTGGTACCACTTGCTGCATGATGAAACCTGCTTTGGTATAACTTAGCTTTGATATCACCTTCTTTAAAGGTGGGGTTAACCAATCTTAGGCTATGATACCACCTGATCTGAAAATGGGGCACTAAAGGCTTCTTGTCAGCTTACAAGAACCTCTCCCACTTCCAAAGCTTAAATACTCCCAAGATATTATGATTAACCAAATGCGGAATTAATAATGCTTGAAAATAGGTGTATGCTTATGTTTGTTTTAAAAATGGTTATGTGCTTTAAGTTCACTTGCTTATGCTGATATAAAATATAGATGACAGTAAGTAAAGAAGCAAATAAGCAACACACGCATAACAACAAAATGCAATAATAAAACAACACACATAACAACAATATTAATTTGGAGTTCACCCAAAACTCTTGGGCTACATCTCCTTGATATTTAGTCAACTCAACTAGTCTCTCTAGGATTATGGCAGTAGTTCTTTTACAAGCTCCATGCTCAACTCCACTGGTTTACACAGAACACAATGGGCTTAGAACACCATCTCATCCCTAGCTCTGAAGCTCTCAGATTTTTGACTCTCGGCCCTGGCTCGTGGCTCTGGCTCTCGCTTTGGCTCTGGCTCTGGCTCTAGCTCTGGCTATGGCTTCTTTGAGCTCTCTCTCTCGGCCTCTGTGTGCCTTTGTAATTTGCTTTACCTCCAAGCGATTCTTATCAACCTCCCAGCGACCTCCTAAATGACCTTTGGTCAATGGTGCTCTCTGCATATTAGCTACAACAATCTTCAGCTACCCCGTCAATTGATCTCTCTGACTCCTTTGAGGCATTTTTCTGGCTCTATGTCTTCCCCAGCCGTTTCTCTGCATGTAATCATCCCTTTGTGGCTCTGCGGCTTCTCTGCTCTCTGTTTATTCGACTGGTCATCTGGCTCTATGGCTCTGTGGCTCCGCGCGTTCTCAAACGCATCATTGTCTGCAAAATGCCCGCTTGCAGCGTGGCACAGTGATCAGGAGTTGTTACAAAGGGATCGGGGCCTTTTTCCAGGCAAAAACCCAAAAATGGACAAAAATTCCAATACACAGAGATTTTCCGAAAAATACACTATCGGGCGTGAAATCCGGACTTCAAATTCCATTAAATCGCCCCTATAAACCCTATTAGGTCTGCGATTAGTCGCATATCGCATCGCATAAGTGGATTGGCCGAAACCCCAAATACACGGGAATACATTGAAAAATCTGAATTCACGGACTTCAAAAATTATAGAATCGGGTCTATAATCCTGTTGGGTCCAGCTTTTTATCGCTTATCATTATCGCAATCACATTTGACCTATTATCGGGGATTGCCGATCACCGATTAAATCTGGACCATTGATCTGATCCCTGATCTGATGGTCCATATCGCATCGCATATCACTATCGCATCGACCCTTTGTATCGGGGGTCATCGCTCTCCCGACCGCCGATTAAATCCTGACTGTTGATATCTGTTCCCGATTCGACGACTATCATGCGATCGCACATCAGCCTATCGCTTTATTGCATATCGCATTTGTAACAGCCCGGGGGTTCTTTCCATTGACTAGGGACTGTTCCAACCCGATCCACCGATCCGATCATCGGCATTCGCAATGTCGCATAATTGCAATCGCCCAGTCCTCCCGCCAGGCCTTTATCCCTTCATTGTTCCGATTCGATACATCTCACGGATCTGATAAGGGTTTAGGCTACGGAACATAATATTTCGGGTCCGCCCTTTTAGCCTTTCACACGGGATTTTGCATATAAGGCCTTTTATGCCATTTTTAGAAGAAATGCCTCCTTTTCCAAAGGACATAGGCAATCTTCTTTCTGTGATAACTTCATCATTCGAAGTTCGTTTTAGCCCATTCAAGTTACAGTAGATTCAGAATGAAAAGGTCTACGCAATGGGGCTATTTCCAGGAGCATCCTTGGACTTCCATTTTCCTCTATGAGGAACACTTTAGACTTAGAAGTCTATCCAAGGTCCATTTTGGATCAATTTCCATGCATGAGCTTAGCAAGTAAATGGTGATAACTCTGTTTTCTTTTACTCGAATACACCTTTCTTGTTTTTTATGAGTTTATATATGAATGCCAAGAATGATGTTTGTTGTTGTAGGAGTTTCTAAATTGCAGGGAGACCTCATCTCATCAGCCTTAGCCAAGCCATATCCACCCATGATTGCCAAAAGTCACTAAGGTCTCAATTTGAATTCTTGTCTTATGAGGAAAACTTGCCATCTCCGTTGAGAAAATCCAACCATCTTAAAGCTTTGGCTTGAGTTCTAAGTAAGTGCCTATCACTCCCATGCCTTATTCCCTCCTTATTCACCTTTTCCAAGCTCCACCCCACCTTCTAGACCACTCCCTAAGCTTTCGGCCTGTTCCTGTAGTAAAACAGGGGATCCTGTAGGTGAACTAGTACTTCCTATAGACATCCTGTAGGAAAACCTGTAGTAGCATGTTTTGAGCCCGAATTGAGAAAATAATCACTAAAAGCATGGATTAGGACCCTTCTTGCCCTCCAAGTCATCTAAACCAGTATACTCATTTTCCTTCACACCTGTCTCCCTTGCCAAAGAACCAAGCAAGATTAGCATTTACATTTTTCAAGCAAAAAGATAAAAAGAAAAAGAGTTCTTTTACATTTGTTCTTGCACACAATAGTTAACACTCTTTAGATCAAATTTCATGCTTAGACTAGTTAAAACCTCACATGTGTTAAAATAGGGTTATTTTGCAAGCAAAGTAGGTTAGCAAGTAGATCAAGGATTTCATGTTGTTTTGCAAGCATTTCTTTCAGCCTTTGCTTCATGCAATAGATAACATTTCTTTTCTTCCAATTAGGGTAAATTTCCCTTCTCCAAATTGGTAATTAGACTTCTTCTAGTCAATAGAAGGTTGGCTTGAGAAACCATAGCGGTCTATCACCCCAACTTAGCAATGAAAAAGATTAGACCAATTACTTCTATTTTTGTATACAACACTATCACCTCCAAGTTTGTACGAACCCTGGGTTGATGAAGTAAAGTCGGTAGCCCTAGGAGTTGCAGCATCCTTGATGAAATAGTGGTGCTCATCACTTTTTGGCACCGTTGCTGGGGAGGTGTTTTAGTAGATGTGATTTTTGCTTTCTTTCTTCCTTTTCTTATCTCTTTCATTATGTAATTAGTTATAGTTAGTAAATAGTTGCAATTCAGTTTTGTTTTCTTCAATTCTGTAATTTGTTTAAAACTCAAAAAGAAAAAAATACTCCTTTCATGCCTCATAGGAGTAGGGATAACTTAGGAAAATTTCTACCAGATACCCACACCACTTCAAATAGCCAACCTTCACTATTCTTCGGTGGCTGTGAGTTAGAGGATCCCTTAGGCGAACAACCAGAGATTTTTGAACATCCTATAGGGGAAGAAGAAGAAACCATTCCAATTGACACAATGATTGAAAATGGAAATGAAAGGGAAGATAGGGAAAGAATTGAGGTTGATTTTCCCATCAGAGAAACTAATGGAGATACTAAGATGAAAAAAATAAGCCCCTCTGCTCTTCCTCACTTCCATGGCCTAACCTCAGAAGATCCAAATACTTTTTTGTTTGAATTTGTTGTCATATGCAGAACTTATGATTACACCTCTGATGATCAGAAGTTGAAATTATTCCCATCCACTCTAAAGGATATAGTCTTGTGCTGGTTCATGGGTTTACTTGGGGATCGTATCACCAATTGGGCTCAGATGCAACAAGCTTTCAACAAAAAGGTATAGGGACTACTGTAGGTCCAAATATACCAAAGAGGAAATTTTTAGAATGACCTTGGGACATGATGATTCCTTAGAGGATTATGAAGAAATATTCAACTCAACTATAAAAGGGTCAAGTGCACACTTGACCCTGAGTCACTTAATTTAGTCCTTCTCAGGGGGATCAGGGAAGACCTTCTAGAAACCCTCAACCTGCTATCAGGAGGGGACATCTACCAGTTACCCTATGATGATATCAAGACAATTATCAAGAATCATTCTAGTGCAACTAGAAAGAAGGGTAGGGCTAGCCAAGTAGTGGTAAGTTCATCCTCTTCCAACACATCCATAAAAAGTAAAAATGGGAACATGTTGGAATAATTTAAGAGTGGAATGCTGCAAACCCTTTCTCTGCAAATAGACACTATGAAAATCAAATGGAATAAAGAGGAACTAGAGAGAGCATTAACCATCTTCTTCCCTAGATGCACAAGGAGGAACCCTAAGAACGAATGTCCATTGAAACTTATAGAAATTTTCCCAGTTTGTGAGGAAAACCACTCCATGGACAAGTGCCCTTCTCTGCCTGTAATAAAAGCTGTGTATCGGGGAACCAAAGGGGTGTCTGAACGACTCTGCTACATTAATCAAAGGAGGCCTCATGGACCTTGACCATACCAACAGGGCATGCAAGGTCATCCTATTCATATTAAAACCCTAATCAAAACACATCCATTTCCCCTTGGTGCCCCCTAGCTCATCCTTCCTGTTCTACACCTTCTCCCTGGTCTTTTGCACCTTAATACCATTCTCAATCGACCAACCAACCATTTCAGTCATATTAGCTGGGCGTTAAGGCCGAGTGCTTCTTTTACGAAATGATCAATTTGTGGACTGTCTTTATACTTCTTTGTCATAGCTTGAATCCGCGCATCCTTTTTTGCTAGGCTGGATTGATGTTGTATTTTCATCTGTTCAAACTCCTGCTATAGTTTGGTTATTTGTAACTTTGCTTGTTGGTTAGATTTTTCTTGCTCTAATTGTTGTTCCAACACTAGGATCTTTTGTTCCTTTTCTCTTAATAGCATTTGGACCTCTGTTTCTTTATCAATAGTTGTCGTAGCATAGGCTCCCACAAACTGCGACAGTCTCGTAAGGTTCTCAGATGGGTCCATGAACGAATATTTCCAGACAATGTCCATTGGTTTGTTGTCGGGAGTGGTAATCGCTGTAGCATCTAACTTTATTTTCTTCATTTGCCTCTTGATGATAGCTTTATGGGTAGGGCTATAAAACACATCTAATGGAGGAATTTCCTCAATTCTCAAAATAATTTCAGAAGTGGGGATGGAAGGAATGAGCTCCACATCCTCAGTGCCTACAGTTTTCTCCACTGTAATTTCTTGAGTTGATTTGTGCTGTGTTGTCTGTATCTCAAATGTCTATTCCTATGTATGGAGCTTCTTATTAAAATTCTCCCATTATTTTTCTAAATCAACAACTGGGGGTTTTGTCGACTGAGTGGAAGTAGAGGGAAGTTCATCCTGTTTCTTTACTGAGGTTTGTTCAGCTGCTTTTTCTGTGGTTCCTGCTGTGTCCCTTTTAGACTCTTAGTTTTTATTGCCCCCATTTTGAGACTGTAGTTGTGAGCATTTTGACTCGCGAGTAGACTTTTCCTGGGACTCTGCTACGAAATTTTCTTTGGAATTTTCTCTAGAGCTTTCGTCTAAGCTTACACAGGGAGTTGGCTACCTTATTGGTTCAATCTAGAGTAGGTCCAATGGGACCTGTAATAATCTCCTTTCCCTATTGTTAGGTTCCTATACCAATAGGTGTCATATTTCATGATTGACTGTGGAAATGCCAAATATGATCATCCTTTCCATGCTGCAAAGGTTCCATATTTTCCAAAAAACAGAAAAATTTAAAAAATGTAAAGAGGGTATGCCCTAAAAGAAAAATCAAAGGGCAAGAAGAATGAATTGGTCAAAAAAGAAAGAAAATGAACCCCAAAGAAAGACCAGGAAAGTGGCCAGTCAAAATGCCACTACTGTACTACTTGTTGTAAAGAATTTCAAATCATGCAATCAGTGACTTGGTCACACTTGATGGATGGCCCAAAAGCTCAATCTTGGCCAGTCCATGTTTAAATTTCTTGTTTTAGCATTAGAGAATAATGTCTGTTCAAACAGTTCAAGCTTGGCAGATCACTAGCTAGGTAGAGAAACAAGGGTTCTCAACAGTTGAATCTGAGCCCCTGGAAGAGATAAGGGCAGACTTAGATAGGAGGGCAGTCAAAAGAAAAAGAGAGAAAGGGTTTGCTAGTTCAAATGCACCCAAACAAGATGAAGAAAAATGTAAGGTGTAGCAGAATGGGTAGGTAATTCTGGTGTTGCAGAAGCCAGGTTGGTGATCAGCTTTAATGTGATCTATCTCATGGGTATCACAAACATCATGGCAAAGTGGCTACAATTCAGTGGAGCATGACTGATTTCCCCTCTCATTTCCCCAAGCAACCCTTACTAACATCCCCTCAAGGACATTGGGTTCTGCTCAGTGGTCCTAACTCATTTCATTTTATGAGAAATACTAAGTGAAACTTTGTGTTTACTTGGTCAAAACAAGCCACATTTCTTGTGTAAAAAGACCCTTCCATTCCCCTTTCATTTCCCTAAAAACCTAAGTTTTTACCTTATAAACTTAGCGTTCTCTATTTTCACAAAACCATACTAACACCCTAACTCTATTATATAGCTCCTATTTTAAGCTTCTCCTCTCCCATACTATGTAAAAATGCATAAAATCCCTAAAAAACTAAATATCCCAACCCTCAGCTTAATATAGCCATACACCATAAAGTTTCGGGAGTTATAGGTTCATTTCGAACCTTATAACAACACTCCCAGCGCATGCATACACCATGGGATTTAATTAACTCTTGGTTAATTAAATAACCGACCCACAAAAACTAAAGCCGCCCGCATAAACCATATAAAACCCTGTTAACCAAGGTTTATACCCCGCAAACATTTTAAAAACATTAAAATGATGCGTGGGTTCTAAATTATAAACCACCGCCAACTTACCTTCCCGTCAACCGTCGGATTGGGCCCTCCCCATCCAACGACTCACATCAATATCGGAGCCGCTCCGATGTACGAAGATTAGCGCCCAATAAAAAGTGGTTTTCCTGTCGTACCCCGGGACACGTGTCGTCACCCCATTGCATCGTGTCCACTCTGCCAGAAACCACCATCGTACAAAAGGCGGTGCGATAGAAACCATAAACCGCTCCCGCCTCCCGTTGACCATGTCATCCGCCCACGTCAGCGCTCATGCCACTGTTTCGTCTGCCGTGTTTGCCATGTCATCCGCCATGTCACCTTCCATACCCCGCTACATGACAAATTTACGTCATGATGATGTCATCCCAAAAAGCGCCAAAAAGCCCAAAAAAGCCCAAATTTTGTTAAAAAGTCGTGAAAGTGATGGTTTTTTGTTTATTTCTATTCGTTGGTTTGCGGATACTGTGCATGCAAATTACGACGAATTTGCCACCAAGGCTCCAGTCTGCCACCCAGGAGAGTTCACTCTACAAGTTCAGCCCCCCTCAGCTCAGTCTGCAACCACATTTCGCACCAGTCGCCTGTAAAACAAGTATTTACCCGATATTCGCCCGTAAACCCTGTTTTTCCGAGTTTTCTGTAAAAAGCGCCCGAAAAACTAAAATTCGAATTGAAATGCGCTCCTGCCTACAAATCTCTGCATTTTAATTCAGTGTTTGACCCATTGTTCCAATGAAAAACTGCGAATTTTGTTCTCCTCTGCAAATTGCCCATTAAGCCAAAATTCAAGCCCATTTCCACCGGCAAAATCTCCAAAGTGCCTAAATATTGAGTTGAAATTGTCAAACTCACTTGCAAAAGAGCACCATTTCCTCTGTTTTATCCAGCTTCCCAATTAAATTTTGCAGACTTTGTCTTTTCTATGAATCTTACCCAGTGAGGCCATTTTTATGCAAATATCAGTTTGTAAATCTCCTAAGAAAAAACCCCAGAGCCAGTACTCTGTTTTTCTGTTGCTGCACAGACCCAAACTCCAATTATAAACACAGACAATGAAGCATGGAAGCTCTAGTGGCCTTGAATATTGCCCCCTTAAATGCATCACATAAGGAATTGGAATGGATACCCCTTGCTGACAGGGATTTCTAGATTAAAGATATGATGGGTGAGAAGCCTCACCTGCAAGCCTTTTGTGAAGTTAGAAATAGCTACAGAAGCAATACTGATGTCTTGGGAATTTGGGAATCCAACATGCCTATCTATTACCTCCCTTCAGTAAATGTGCTCCCTGATTTCATCCATTTATGCTGTGCAAATTATGAACCCACACAAAGAGCAGTTATGGCTCCATCTGGGACTGTACTCTTCTATATCACTCCTCAATCCATAAATGAGATGCTGAGCTTTAAGCCCACTCAGCCTCTGGCTCCTCTCACTATGAAATCATTGCTTGACCAAGCTGCCAAACTGCCCAGTTCAGAGATTACCAGAATAGCTCAATTATTCATGAGACCAAAAATTCAGCCCAGGCATCCACCTCCTTTTAATCAAGTCTAGTTCAATGAGGCTGGTATACTCATTACTGATATGATTTCCTACATTCTGGGTTTCAAAACCAGTGAGTATATTGATGAAACTGTTTTAGCATTGATATCCATATTCACTCCAGGACAGCTCCCTGCTCTCAAGTATGATTATGCCACCTTCATAGCAAATAAAATACATGAATTTGGAGAGAGAAAGAGTGTTTAAATACACATCCTACATATATCATTTGCTGCTGTACTATCAACCTGATAGTTTCCAACTTCCTCTTAAAAGATTGGACCTCAAAGGAGAAAGAAGGTTCGTGATTTTCTCGACCTCAGTGTTCCATGAAGTCCACAACTTCCCATATACATATTGTGAGTTCATTGACCTGTTCATATATCTAGCCACTTCTTTGTTGATAACAACTCCTCCTGCCAGGCTCTCTGCTGAAATGCAGAAAATTTTACATCTCTCAAAGGACTACAGTATTGGTGACTGGTATTTTTACCAAAACCACACAATGATAAGGATTTATGGCTGTGAATTAACTCCCTACAAGCTGCTGAAATATGTCCCTATGAGACTCTTTGCCCTGGAATACTACCGGAAATTTAGAAGTTCAGACTTGACTCATTTCTATGGTGCTAGGAAAAAAGCACAGCTCAAGATAAGACATCAATTGGGCCCTTTTATCTTCAATAAAAGGGAAGAAGCTTGGGAAGAAGCAGATAAGATATTAAGAGATCAACTTATTGTTGGCATTATGATTCAGGTTTGGCGCTATGTCACAGGTGTTGTACTTGATGGCAACTCACTCAAGAGGCAGATCTCTGTTCAGGCTCTCAAAATCATAGAAAATGAGATACCCGCAGGTGAGGCTAAGAAAAGTTACGGACCCGCAGGTACCTCGACCAAGAAGTGCGGACATACCCGCAGGTACTCTGTTCAAAAGGTGCGGATCTCAATTTCACTCACTTCAATGCAGAGAAGTGCATGCACGTGGGAATTCTTATGAATGGTCCATGGTATTTAGCCTGACGTTCATGATCCTATGGTTTTGGTCCGTGGTATAGGATCTAAATTATTGAACCCCGGTTTGGATCCCTTGTATTGGTTTTCGATGGTTTTGTCCCATGGTTTGAATAAGGGCTTGCCTATAAAAAGGAAAGGAGATCACTTAGCTAGTCACTTGAAAAATTTGAATATCTTAAGATCTGAAATTTTGGGTGATCGGTTTGAAAAGCTAGATCTAAATCAAGGTCAAATTTAAGGCGAATCTATTGACAGGTCGTGATCTCTCGGGCGCATGATCAGATCTGTGGATCTGACTATCTGTGGCACATTGGAGGACTGTTAATTTGGTTCTATTCAGAGGTCTGCAGGCGATCCACAACGCAGGTGCGGGGGTCCGCAACGCAGCAGAAGGCGCAGGTGCGGGGGTTCGCAGCGCAGGTGTGGGGGTCCGCAGCAAAGCAGAAGGCACCAGTGCGGAGGTACACAGAGGAACAAAAGGACCAGGTGTGGAGGTATGCTATCTGGAAGACAGTGTAGGTGCAGATCTGTGCAGAGGTACGGAGTGTACCAGAAGGAGTAGGTGCGGAGGTATGCAGAGCAGAAGAAGGACCAGGTGCGGATCTGCACAGTTTAGACATAGAAGAGCTGCGGATATTCACAAGTTTCTATTGGTGAAGTTGCGGACTTTTCTTGAAATATTTGTTGGCTGCCTTTTATCTATTGCTGAAGAGTTCTGTGTTTAGATTACTGGTATTGCTATTCTGGTTACTGCATTCTGAGTAGTTATTGGTTGATTGAAAAAGGAGATTGGTTGATTCACATGTACTTGATGATTATTTGATGTTTATGGATCCAGTTTGAAAATTTATGAAAAGTGGTCCTTGGAAGAAAAGAAGTAGGTCAGCACCTACGTACTCGTAGATTAGCTAGTACAAGAGCTAAGGGGGTTGTAGCTCCCTTCCAGGAGAGACTGGAAAACGAGAGAGGGTTGTAGCTCTCAGCATGTTGCAGCCTGCGTACTGGTAAAGGACTGCACCAGTACAAAATCATTGTAAAAGAAGTTTCTAATTGAAAGAAGATAGAGACATATTGCAGTAGGTGGTTTTCACCCACATTGGGTTTCCACTTTATATCTGGTGTTCTTTGGTGTTATTATATGTTTTTCCTGTTCTTGCTCATTATTATATGGTACTGACATACAAACTAATGATCAATATCTGAAGAATAAATTAAAGTATAAATCTGGAAGATATATTGAAAAGAATTTGATAATACTGATTCACCCCCCTCTTAGTATTATTTCCAACAATTGGTATCATATTAGGTCCTTCTGAAGAAGCTTGTTTGCTTGAAGGAAGATCCATCATCATGAGCAACTACGAGAGAGAAGCATCTATCAGGCCACCAATTTTTGACGGGACAAACTTCGTATATTGGAAGGTAAGAGTTATTGCCTATCTTCAATCTCTTGGTACAGAAGTTTGGGATATCATAGATATAGGGTACACTTTTCCATCAGCAACTCCTACATATCCGGCTGAGAAGAAGAAATATGAAACAAATGCAAAGGCTGTCAATACTCTACTAGGATGTCTATCTCAATCAGAATTCGTGAAGGTTATGCAGTATAAAAACACAAAAGAAATATGGGACAAGATTGTTCTGAGCTATGAAGGAGATGATCAGGTAAAATGAGCAAAACTTCAAACCCTCAGAATTCAGTATGAAAATCTCATAATGCACAACGATGAAAGTGTGGCTAACTATTTTCTTCGTGTAGATGAGATTGTTAATTGTATGAAAAATTTGGGTGAAGAAATAAAAGAGGCTGTTGTGGTTGAAAAGGTTCTAAGATCTTTGTCCCCTAGGTTTGAATCTAAAGTTTCTGCAATAGAAGAAAAGGAGAATCTACGAAACCTTACCATGTCACAGTTGCACGGAATTCTGACTACTTATGAAATGAAGAAAGGAGGACCATCAGACAGGAGAGAAGCTGCCTTCAAGGCTTCCGGCAAAGGAGATTACTATGAGTCAGGACACGTGTCAGAAGAAGAAGAAGAATCAAATTTTGTCAAAAACCTTCAACGGGGTGCTGGACGATTCCGGGGTAAGCTACCTTTCAAATGCTTTGCTTGTGGAAGAGTCGGTCACTATGCTACCAAATATCCTCATAAGGACAAGATTGACAAGGGGAAGGAACCTGTTAGATGGAACAAGAAACAAAATGCAAATAAGAAAAGGTATTACACTCATGAAGATAGTGATGGAATTTCAAATAGTGACGAAGATGAACGAGGTAATAATTATAAACTTTTAATGGATTTTGAAGATGATGATTATATGGATGCTATAGATGAGGAAGGTATTTATGAAGAGATTTCTAATCTCAAAATTTTTTAGAAGAGAAAAATGTGATTATTGATTCTCTGCAATGTCAACTGGCTGAAAGGGAAAAACATCACGAAAAATTGGAATGTGAAATTGTTAGTCTTAGAAAAGAGATCGAGAAAACAAAAGATCTTAATCTTAAATTTGTTATAGGGTCTGAAACTCTGGATGAGATTATCAATGTGCAGCGTACTCCACTAATCAAGACAGGTTTGGGATATAATGGAGAAGCATCTCAAGCATCCACCTCCAAAAGTTATCTTGATGCAGCAAGGAGGAGCGAGCAAAGGCCTAATAGAAATCATTAGGTAAATTAAGGACAGTTTACCTCAAGAACGAACAAAGACTATCAAGAAAATCGGCGGCAAGCTACCTTAAGGACAAACAAAAGCTACAACCAGCCATAGGTAAAATCTTCCCAATTTGCCTCAAGAATGGATGTCAGTAGAAACTACAATTAGTTGGTTGATAGATTTGATAACCGCAGGAGTTTCTACAATGGCCAATGTTTCTCTTGCCATAACTTTGGTCACAAAGCAGCTCAATGTGTTGCCTATAAGACAATCATGACTAGAGAAGCTCAAAAACAAAGAAGTATGACTGGAATCACGAAAAGGACCTATAACAACTTTTCCGCCCTTGAAAGTGAAATTGAATGTTCTATTTGTAATAACTTCGGTCATGAAGAATCTGAATGCAAGAGCAGGTTTCGGAAGACAACTCAGAAGGAACAAACCTCAAATGCCAGAACATGGAGAATGAAGGAACCGCAACTAGAAAGATGTAGGATAGCTTTATATGCAGAAGGACAGGAAAATGAATGGTACATCGACAGTGGATGTTTGAAGCATATGACAGGTGATAAAGAAAAACTTCAATCATATAGTGCTTTAGAAAAAGGAAAGAAAGTTTCTTTTGGAAATGATACCCTTGCAGTCATAAAAGGAAAAGGCACTGTTCAGTTGAAAGAGAAAGTCAAGGCTGGAAATGTTTTGTATGTTGATGGCTTGAAGCATAATTTACTGAGTGTCAGTCAGATGTGCGATCAAGGAACTGAGGTAATATTTCAATCAAATGGATGTAGTGTTCGTGATCTTGATACAGGAAAAACAGTGATCAAAGGCATAAGAACTCCAAATAATTTATACATATTTGAAGAAGGACAACAACAATGCTATATGAGCAAGAATGATGAACACTGATTATGGCACCAGAGGTTAGGGTATCTAAGCTTTTCACAGATAAGGAAATCATGCAAATACCAGGCATTTCGTGGTCTTCCAGACATCAGAATTCCAGACAATACAATATGCAAATCATGTCAGTTTGGTAAGAAAACTAGAACTAACTTCCCTGAGAAGGAAGGATCAGCTAGCAGGCCTCTTGAACTAGTCCATACAGATGTATGTGGTCCATCTAGGAAAAGGTCGCCTCGAGGAGAAGAATACTTTATATTATTCATTGACGACTTATCCAGGATGGTTTGGATAGGACTTATGAAGCACAAAGATGAAGCCTTCAAAAAATTCAAATCTTTCAAAGCCTTGGTTGAAAACGAATCAGATCACAAAATTAAGTGCCTCGGGTCTGATAGAGGTGGGGAGTTTACCTCAAATGAATTTTTTGATTTTTGTGAAGAACATGGAATAAGAAGGGAATTCTCTACAACTAGGACTCCTCAGCAAAATGGAGTAGTGGAAAGGATGAACAGAACGGTTCAACAAATGGCTCGTGCTATGCTTGATGAATCTGGAACTCCCGCAACCTTCTGGGGTGAATCTGCATTTGCTGCAGTTGTTATTCTCAACAAAACAAATGTCCCGGTGAACAGCACTCAAACTCCTCATGAGCTCTGGTATGGTGAGACTCCTTCGGTAAAACATTTCAAAATCTTTGGAAGCAAATGTTATATTAAGAATAATGATGAACATCTTGGCAAGTTTGAACCTAGAGCAGATGAAGGGATTCTCCTTGGTTATTCTCCTCACAGCAAAGCATATAAGTGTTACAACAAAAGACTTGGAAGAATAGTTGACAACATTGATGTAGTGGTTGATGAAGAAGGAAACATTCCTAGGCAAGTAAATTATGAAAATATCGAAGAGGATGAAGATCATCCTTCAAATCAGACTGATGATGAAGAAGAACCTCAAGAGGCACCAGAGGAACAGATAAGGATAGAAGAGAAGACTCCATCCAGGTATGTTCAAAAGAATCATCTAGAATCTCAAATCTTGGGGCAAAAGGAGGCAGGCGTACAAACAAGAAGAACAATTGCAGAAGCTTCAAGCTACTTGGCATTACTCTCCTCCACTGAACCACAAAATGTAAGAGAGGCATGCAAAGATGAATGCTGGGTCAAGGCAATGGATGAATAACTTGAGCAGATCGAAAAGAACAACACTTGGGAGTTGGTTTCTAGACCAAAAGATAAGAATGTCATAGGGACAAAATGGATCTTCAAAAATAAGTTGAATGAAAATGGGGAAGTAATTAGAAACAAGGCCAGACTTGTTTGTAAAGGGTATGTGCAACAAGAAGGAATAGACTTTGAAGAAGCTTTTGCTCCTGTTGCAAGACTTGAGGCCATCAGAATTTTCCTTGCTCTCTCTAGCTCTCAGAAGTTCAAAGTATTCCAAATGGATGTGAAATCAGCCTTTCTGAATGGAGACTTAGAAGAAGAAGTGTACATTGAGCAACCAGATGGTTTCATTATTGGGAATGATCCAAATCTTGTATGCAGACTAAAAAAGGCTCTCTATGGTCTTAAACAGGCTCCAAGGGCTTGGTACTATCGTTTGGACAAATATCTTCATCAACAAGGCTTTTCAAAGGGATCAACAGATAGCAATCTTTATATAAAAATTGAAAATGACAAATTGCTAATACTTGTTGTGTATGTAGATGATATTATCTTTGGCAGCAATGAAGAAACTATGAGTCAAAACTTTGCCTTGGTGATGCAGAAAGAATTCGAAATGTCATTACTTGGAGAGCTGACATATTTTCTTGGTCTACAAATCCAACAAAATGAAGGCGGTATCTTTTTGTCTCAAACCAAATACCTCAAGCAGATTTTGAAGAAGTATGGCATGGAAGATTCAAAACCAGTATGTACCCCTATGGTTATAGGATGCAACCTCAGTGCAAATGATGAATCAGCAGCAGTGCATCAACCAACCTATAGATCCATGATTGGAAGTCTACTTTATTTGACAGGTACCCGACCAGACATCATGCATGCAATGGGAATAGTTGGAAGATTTCAAGCAAATACCAAGGAAACTCATCTTCAGGCAGTTAAGAGAATCTTCAAGTACCTTCAAGGAACTCAAAACTATGACTTATGGTATCCTAGAGATACAAATCTCACACTTCATGCTTATACAGATGCAGATTGGGCAGGAAGCGTGGATGACAGGAAGAGCACAAGTGGTGGTGCATTCTTTATGGGTTCTAGATTAGTATCTTGGTTCAACAAGAAACAAAGTTCGATTGCTTTATCTACAGCTGAAGCAGAATATGTGGCTGCTGCATCTTGCTGCACTCAACTCCTTTGGGTGATGCAGACCTTGCAAGATTTTCAAATCACTTGTACACCACCTATCTCCATCCTATGTGATAATACAAGTGCTATCAGCATTTCAAAGAACCCAGTCATGCATTCAAAGACCAAGCATATACCTATCAAATATCATTTTCTTCGGGAACAAGTGCTTGAAAAAAAGGTCAAGTTGGAGTATGTTCCTTCTAAGGAACAAGTTGCTAATATACTCACCAAACCACTACCCAGGGAGACCTTTGAGTACCTCAGGCAAAAGCTGGGGGTAGTTGATGCATCATCTTTTTGTTGAATCTCATCCATTGTTGATTGTACGCGAGTTTCATATGGGGTATACGCGTACATTTGCTGGTTTATGGATTGGTCGAAGATCGAATGGCACAGGTTCAGGGGGAGCATATATTCTTCTAATAATGCATTGTTGGCATTATGATAGAAGATCTTGGAGGAAAAAGTACAGAAGGAGAACATGGATGTTGATCTGAATATTGCTGCTAATATGTCTCTATCTCTTTTGTCAAGGTCATTTATGATGTATGGTGGATTATGGTTCTTCTTGAAGAATTTTTCTTTTGCAGATCTGGTCTATAGTCAGGGGAAGCGTGATCAGCAGAGCAGAGACTTCAGCATGTTCTCAGGGGGAGCATAACCCTTTGCCCTTGATGTCAAAGGGGGAGAATGACCTTGAGGATCTTGGGGTTGCCATCAAGTCCAAAGGGGGAGATTGTTGGCATTATGATTCAGGTTTGGTGCTGTGGCACAGGTGTTGTACTTGATGGCAACTCACTCAAGAGGCAGATCTCTGTTCAGGCTCTCAAAATCATAGAAAATGAGATACCCGCAGGTGAGCCTAAGAAAAGCTGCAGACCCGCAGGTACCCGACCAAGAAGTGCGGACATAATCGCAGGTACTCTGTTCAAAAGGTGCAGACCTCAATTTCACTCACTTCAATGCAGAGAAGCGCGCGCACGTGGGAATTCTTATGAATGGTCCATGGTATTTAGCCCGACGTTCATGATCCTATGGTTTTGGTCCGTGGTATAGGATCTAAATTATTGAACCCCGGTTTGGATCCCTTGTATTGGTTTTCGATGGTTTTGTCCCATGGTTTGAATAAGGGCTTGCCTATAAAAAGGAAAGGAGATCACTTGGCTAGTCACTTGAAAAATTTGAATATATTAAGATCTGAAATTTTGGGTGATCGGTTTGAAAAGCTAGATCTAAATCAAGGTGAAATTTAAGGCGAATCTATTGACAGGTCGTGATCTCTCAGGCACATGATCAGATCTGTGGATCTGACTGTCTGTGGCACATTAGAGGACTATTAATTTGGCTCTATTCAGAGGTTGGTAGGCGATCCACAGCGCAACAGAAGGCACAGGTGTGGGGGTTCGCAGTAAAGCAGAAGGCTCCAGTGCGGAGGTACGCAGAGGAATAGAAGGACCAGGTGCGGAGGTACGCTATCTGGAAGACAGTGCAGGTGCAGATCTGCGCAGAGGTACGCAGTGCAGCAGAAGGAGTAGGTGTGGAGGTATGCAGAGCAGAAGAATGACCGGGTGCGGATCTGCGCAGTTTAGACACAGAAGAGCTACTGATATTCGCAGGTTTCTATTGGTGAAGTTGCGTACTTTTCTTGAAATATTTGTTGGCTGCCTTTTATCTATTGCTGAAGAGTTCTGGGTTTAGATTATTGGTATTGCTTTTCTGGTTACTGCATTCTGAGAAGTTATTGGTTGATTCATTGGTTGATTGAAAAAGGAGATTGGTTGATTCACATGTACTTGATGATTATTTGATGTTTATGGATCCAGTTTGAAAATTTATGAAAAGTGGTCCTTGGAAGAAAAGAAGTAGGTCAGCACCTACGTATTAGTAGATTAGCTAGTATAAGAGCTAAGGGGGTTGTAGCTCCCTTCCAGGAGAGACTGGAAAACGAGAGAGGGTTGTAGCTCTCAGCAGGTTGTAGCCTGCGTACTGGTAAAGGACTGCACCAGTACAAAATCATTGTAAAAGAAGTTTCTAATTGAAAGAAGATAGAGACATATTGCAGTAGGTGGTTTTCACCGACATTTGGTTTCCACCTTATATCTGGTGTTCTTTGGTGTGATTATCTGTTTTTCCTGTTCTTGCTCATTATTATATGGTACTGACATACAAACTAATGATCAATATCTGAAGAATAAATTAAAGTATAAATCTGGAAGATATATTGAAAAGAATTTGATAATACTGATTCACCCCCCCTATCAGTATTATTTCCAACACTTATGCTAAAACAAAGTTTTCATTGGTCACCATATGACCCTGAACATTTCATAGGTTTTATAAGAGTCAAAAACAAGCTTACAGGATATGTGCACCACAAAATCCCTGAAATTGAACAATATGCTAATCAACAGGATTGGGTAGAAGGCACACTAGTTGGAGAGCTTACTGAAGAAGAGAAATTAGAAAAAGAAATGAAAGAGCTTGAAAAAACACTTGACCTAGACTCTTTTGGACAGGTCCCTTTCACCTTGCCTCAACACATTAGAGTGGGCACATCGTCTGCTACAACTTCTCAACAACCTGCCTAAGAGAGTACTCCACCTGCAGGGACATCCAAAGGCAAGGAGGTACTGCATTTAGAGCAAGAAACAATGGCAGATCAACCAGATGCATCAAAGTGGCAAGGCCCTTCAACACAAACAAAGGTACCTGAAATCCCTGTGTTACAAACTCCTCTCAATGAGGAAAGAGCCAAGAAATGGACAGGCAGGAAGAGACACCTACAGGTGGATTGGCAGAAAAACAAGGGGAAAAGAGGCAAAGGTTAAATCCTTACTCTGAGGAAGAATTTGCGGAAGAGACAGCAGGCAACTTAAGGGGTGAAGAAATAGCTGAACAACGGGCACCTCCAATTTTGGAGATATCAACTAGTTCATATCAGCAAAAGCAAGAGAGGCAGCATGGTGTGGAGGTTATATCCACCAAGCAACAGAGCAAGCAAGGCTCGGATATCAAGAAAAAATTCACTGAAATAAAGGCCAGAAATGAGCCAGTAAGGTTCCAGCTTTACAATCAATTGCTGAGAATGGCTCCCACCAATCAACAAAGGCTAATGGCAGCCTATGATATCCAAGAAGGGAAAATGACCCTTAGTCACTTCAGGCCTACAACGCAGCAGCCACAGTCAGTTGCTGATTATATCAGGAAAAATCTGGAAGTTCTCTCTAAAGACATCCACCCAATGGACGAGATTGAGTTACATAAACAATCGGAGAAATGGTATACTATACCTTGGCAGACAAAGCATTATTGGCTCACAGACTGCAGAATTCATTGCACAATACTTCTGTCCAATTGGAATTGGAGAAGGCCTCCTCATTAGCCAAGGATAACAGAATTAAATCCTTGGAGGAAATTATCATTGAGCTGGGACATGATCCCAAGGATCCCAAGGGCATACAGACCTTAATAAAAAAGAAAGAAGAAGATATTGTGGCCCTCAGGAAATAGCTCAAGCTGCCAATTACAATGCACCCTCAGACCACAGAAGTTGCACAGCAGAAAGAAGAGGAGGATGTGGTGAGTTTTCTAATGAAGATGAATGAAAGGCTGGCAGAAACAGAGAAGGAATTGGAGATAGCATTACAACAAAAACAAGGAGAATTGGCCTCCCAGCCACCAGAAACAGCTCCAATAAGCACAACAACTCCTCCTACAACTACAGTAGCAGTCCCTCCCATTGTCCCAGAATCAACAGCAGGTACCTCAGCTTCAACAACAACTACAATAGCAACAACAACAGGACCAGATGCTAGCCTGAGCATGGAAGAGATGATGAAGGAAATAAAGGCTTTAGAACTCCAAATGGTAGAGTTAAAGGAAGCCAAAGAAAAATTGGCCAAGATAGAGGTGAATTATGATAAATCAAAAATAACTGTGGCTGAGAAAACAAGAGAAGTAAAGGCCCTGGAAAATAAGGTAAAATCCTTGGAGAAGGACCTTACTCTTCACAAAACTCTGGCAGAAATCAAAACAATTTTGTGGACTAAATTTGGCAAGTCCATCACTGATCAATGGACATCAATACAGACTATTCATGACCAGATTGAATTGATAGGGATAGCTCAATTTGAGACTCAGAAAGCCAGAGAATTATTGGCAAACAAGCCCGAACAGGCGAATAAACTAATTCATTTTTTGAATACTCATACCAGAGAGCAGCTAGCAAATCTAGATATTCACGACATAACAGGTACAATTTTGACAGTAAAAAAGGTGCTAACCATGAGGAATTTCGTACAAACTTTAGAAAGAAAGTGCCAAGAAATGCAGACGGAAATAAATGCCTTCAGAGAAAAGTTTGTAGTGTTGTAGAGCAAAGGGTTACCCAGCTTATTGACCAGCAATGGGAGACTGTTAACACATGAACAGTATGCTCACAGGGTAAATACCTATGTTACCAATCAAATTACAACATCATCAAGTAGTTTAGAAGACACAGTACCTCCCTCTGGATAGAGTTTATATGACAAATTAGAAAATTTGTTCTACATTGAACATGAGATGACTCATCTTTTTGAAGTCCAGCCCAATTACTACAAGTATACTGAAGCTGATGAAACATTAATTAAACTACAAGGACACCAGTTGCCAACAGATCAATGGTGGCAGGGCATGTTGGAGATTTTACCAAGGTAGTGTTGGCACTAATTCCTTTTTGTTTGTCTGCATTTAATCAAACTTAATGCGCGTGCCACCTATCATAAATATAAAGACAGCAAGGAAGGCATTCACGCCAATACACATTAAAAAGAAATCGGTCACAAATGGAAGGGCCAGGACAACAACAAAGAAACACGGGATAAAGAGACAGCTACCAGCCGACTGGCTGAGTCAAAAAGTTAAAGGTATCAGACCACCTAAGGCAGCCAACACAACGCAAGTTACTCCTGCATTCATTGCACTCTGTTTCCAATGCCATTTACTGCCTTTAAAGAAGTAGATGGATGAAGTTAATGCTTGATATTTTGTCTATGAGATATTTTGTAACTCTTTTTTATAAATACCTCCTCAAGAGATGTATTATTGTTGGCTGGTGAATATCATTCTGGAACTGCGCTGTAATTTTGAGAAACTTTCTGGATAAAGATTGCTGGAATGCTTTGCTGGTGAATTTTCTGGTTGTGGAATTAATGGTAGAAGAATTTGTTGTAGAATTCTCGTGTTACTTCATGGATCAATAAGTCTTTTTACCTTTGTTTTACTGTTCCTATGTTTATTTATCATCTATATATCATGTTCTAATTGCAGGATAAAAGAATAACCCAGAATTTACTTTGCTGTACTCTATGTTCAATTCCTGTCAATTTTTATGTTTTCCACAGGACTAGCATAGGCAAGAATTCTTGACTGCTCTTGTCTCCTTGGTTCTTACACTCTAAATATAATTAAGGAATTCTTAACTGCTCCTTGATAATGTTTATTCAATTTCCCTCTGTTAGCATAATGAAAGATTCTTGATTGCCTTTCATTCCCTGACTTCATTTCATCTTATTCCAGCTTGAAAATTGTTCTGTGTTTAATTATCTTGCTCTGTAGTCCTCCTTTTTCCTAAGAAACCATACCAGAGATTCATTTTCAACTGACTCCATTAACCGAATGGTCTGAACTTCTCTTATCTTGCAGCCCTGTTCTACTGAATGTCATCTTCCAAACACCAAACAAATACTTGTGCTTCATAACTAGCCTAACATATAGCAAACAAATCTAAATCATAAAGAGAGAGCCCTCTCTGGTTGCAGATTGGCTAGAACTTGCAGCTAAAAGACTGGTTAGTGGTTACCTCAGCTGTATTCCCTTTTCTCAGATCTTTTGGGGAACAACCTGAGTGATAACACCTATATTCACAGAAGGCTTCAAGATTATCTGGGGAAAAAAGTAGTGATTCCATATGCGTCACTTCTGAAAACGTCTCTTTTTGTAGGAAGAGGTCATCGAAGGCATCTTCCTCATGGGTGAATGGTTTCACTTTAACCATAGTAGTGAAGTCTTTGGCGGTGCCATTTGAGTCATACTGTCTTCTTGGGAATGTAGTCAATTTCAGAGATTTCTTAGCCTTTGCTTCCTTGCATGCATGTCAAAAATCATGTAGTGAAAATGCACCACATTGCAACAGAAAATGTAGGCCAAATGGCCTTTTTATGTTCCTTCAATCCTTTTCTCAACCCACCTTCCCCTGCTATTTGGTAGGCTATCTCCCTGGCCATTAACTTATCTTTGACATAGTATGGGAGGACATGCGATGAAGCAGTGCTCTCGAATATTCTGATATATGTAAATGTCTCCTCCCAAAACCATCTGGCTATAGGTAGGATATCTACTTTAGCTTCTCTAGAAAATCTAGGGTCATTCCTGTTGTAGACTTGTTTATGAATAGGAAACATAACTGCTTGACAAATTTTGTAAAAATGAGGGCGAAACTAAGACTCCCACATACTCTTATGATATATATGGATAGGAAGTAGGTCTTGGACAGTCCACTTCCATCCCATGATAGGAAATTTGGAACCAAAACAGATAGCGTCTATTACATAGGCACTTATGAAAAATGGAGGGTAAACCCTAGAAGAGATACTCCTCTTTCTCCTATACTCCATTATGGCTTTCGCAAAATTATCAGACACAATTTGGGCACAATTCATTATTGTTTCATTTACGGCTGCATCTATTAATGGTAGCCATTCTGGGGAAAATTTAGTACTATCGGTCTTGCCTAACATTCTACATAGCATGGCTTCTGCAAAACTATGAGGGGGAGAGATAGATGTTGTATAATACATACTCGTCTTATCCTTTTTGAGCTTGCCTTCATTTTCAGTCTAGGTCCATGTGACATCTACTGGGTCTTCATTCTCCTTAACAAATTTCTCGAGGAATTGTTTATTGTAGAGATTCTGTGGATTTGGTAGATTGCACATAAGCCGCAGACTATCTGGTGAAAAAGATCCCATAACCTCCTGCCTACTATTCTTGAATTCTCTATCTGAGACATCAACCTGATTGATTATCCACTTAACCATATCTGTATATGGAATTATCTTCGGCCTTGTATCTATGCAGTGTAGAAATGAGCATGTTATCTCGAAGAAGGAGGCGTCAGAGGAAATATGACCATCGATTGTGGCCTTTGTTACTAGAGGTCTTCGTTTCTCTTCTTATAATAAATCATACATGGCCTACCATGTTGAGGTTCCTCTGCCTTTTTTGCATGTAGTGTTAGAGAACAGAGGGACCATTTCTGATTTTTCAGACATGGATGCCTTTCCCCTCTTTGCCATTACTCCCAACAACTCTTGCTGTGGATTGTTCCTGAAAATGGAGCGAAGCAAAAGCTATTGGACAGACACAAGTAAAAATGAACATAAGAATGAATGATACAGATGACTTTGAAAAGGTGAAAAGAAAGGAGTTTTATTAAACGCAAGTGAGAAGATATCCTTTCACATCGAACAACTTTTCAAACGTAAATGCCGTTAGCCCGTACTAAATGCCCACTAATGGTTCCTTATCCCTAGCTTTATTGCTCATTAATGTTTTGCACCGTAACTCGGGAAATAAACTTATTAGGGTGATGAGCTTTTTAACTGTGAAAATTCTGATTTTGTGATTTGTGATGCAATATCACAGATCACATTATCACATTTTGTGTGTGCACTTTCTTTCCCATTCCTTTGGTTTCTGCAAAATGCGATATGCGGGGCGTTCTTTATTAGTTTTCAAAGCATAGCTTATTTGATAGGATGTTATTTGTAAAGCCTTTTTTCATTGCACAATGGACTTAAGTGTTTTTATAACATAGTTGGCAATCGGGTCCGGGGTCCCATCGCATTTCACAATATCGCAGGGTTGATAATGGGTTAAAAATCCTTGAGGGTAAAGACAATAATATACAAGGAATAGAAGAGGTGATCTTCTATGAAAAATATTTCTTAAGGATCTGCCCATTAACAGGTAGAGATTCTCTCTTGCCTGATAAATCTTGTAATAAAAAGGTTGATGGGCCTATATGTTACACAATTTAAAATGGGCCAAGCCACATTCGTTGGAACTTGGTATGCTTACCTTTTTCCTCATGTTCTTTATCCCATTTCAATACCAAGTCTCCAAGCTGAAAGGATTTTGTACTTACAAAATTTGCATTAGAGGAAGCTTTGACTAACTGTTGATGATGTGCATGTGTAATTTTGGCCTTTTCCCTTTCTTCTTCGATCTTAAGGATTTGTAATTGTCTCACTTGCATAGAAGAGGAAGGAGTTTCTTCAATAAATTGAACTAGGGCTAGCGAGGGAATAGCTACATTTGTTGGGAGGACAACTTCTTTCCCATAGACCAAATTAAAAGGATAAGTGCCTATGGAGGCCTTCTATGTTATTCGATCTGCCCATAGAACAAATATTAGAGACTTATGCCAATTTTTATGACTTTGATCAATGGTTTGTTTAATAATCCTTATGAGATTTTTGTTTGTAGATTTGGCTAAGCCATTTCCTTGAGGATAATAGTTAGCAAAGTATTTAAGTTTAAAACCTCTTTTAAGAGAAAATTTTGTCATAACATTGCCTGAAAAATAAGATGCATTATCAAACATAAGGGCAGATGGCAGACCAAATCTGGTAATAATAAACTGATCGATGAATTCAATGATGTTTTCAGAATTGGCTACCTTAAGTGGAATTGCACCCACCCATTTTGTGAAGTAATCAGTTCCTGTAAGAATGTATCTATGCTACTTAGAGGAGTGAGGGGCGATCTCACCTATTATGTTCAGTCTCCATTGTTCAAATGGCTGTTCAATGTTCACTGGTTGCAATGGTAATGCGGGTTTCCTCTGTCTACCAACAGCTGTTTGAAAAACTTTACATTTCCTTACATAACTGTGTGCATCCTTGAATAAGGCTGGCCAATAATATCCAACATGTAGGATTTTATGTGGAGTTGTATCTCCTCCAAAATGTCCAGTCCATCATGGAGTCCCTGCAAAACCTTTTCTGCCTTAGATTTTTCAAGACATCTAAGAAAAATAGAAACATAATTTCTTCTAAATAACACATTATTGATGATTTGGTATTGTCTAACTTTTAGCCTCAAATCCCTTTTTCTTTGGTAACTTAGTTGTGGAGGGCATACCCATTTCTTAAATAAAATATGATATCAGAATATCTCGATTCAATGTCATTAAGGCTTACCTTGTATACTTGTATATTGTCATATGAATCTTGTAGCACTGATAAGTTGGATTCTCCTGCTAACATTCTGCAAAAACCTTGACCTTTTACAATTTTAGCTGGTCTGATTTCAATGTCATATTCTTGCAGTGTTGTTACCCAATTTTCCCTCTTCTCACCTACATCCCTTTGTATTAATAGATTTCTCACTGTTGAGAATGGTACTACTACCTTTGTGTGGGTTTTGAGGAGGAAGGGTCTGAAATGCTTTATGGATTTGAAAATAGAAAAGGCTTGTTTTTCAACATCTGAATAGTTCAATTCAACCCCCTGTAAATTGGAGCTAAAGAAAGAAATTGGTGCTTCGGCTTTATCATCATTGACTTGTGTTAATATAGTTGCATATGATTTTTCGGAAGCAAAAGTATATAAAATGAAATGATTAGAAAAAATCAGAGTTGCTAAAGAGGGAGCATTTATGATCGCTTGTTTAATCAAATCAAAGGCTTCATGCTCTGTGTGTCCCCATTTAAAAAGAGAATTTTTCTTAATCATGGATTGAAGAGGTAAAACAATTCATGAAAAGTCAAGAACAAATATTTTGACAAAATTTATCTGACCTAGGAAATATTGCGTAGACTTTTTGTTATGAGGTAAAGAAATTTCAAAAATTTTCTCTTATTCTATCAGGGTCAATGTGAATCCCTTCTTTGGATACAATGAATGCAAGGAGTTTTCCTTCACTTAACACATAGAAATATTTCTTGGAATCAAGAGAAATTCCATACCTCTTACAACGCTCAAAGATTTGTTTTAAATCTCTTAGATGATTACTACGCTTTTTGGAGTATACAGTTATATCATATAAATAGATTACCACTGATTTGTTTACCAAGCCTTTGAAAGCTATGTCCATGGATCTTTGAAACGTTGCACCAACATTGATTAATCCAAATGTCATCTTTTGATAGACATAGGTGCCCCATTTGGTTCTAAATGTAGTGTTTGGCCGGTCATCTGGATGTACTAGAATTTGATTATAACCTGAAAACCCATCCAGGAAAGACATTAGTTTTGAGCCTGCAATTGATTGCAATATTTGTTCCATAGGAGGCAACCAAAATTTGTCCTTTTGACAATCTTTGTTGAGATTGCGGAAGTCTATACATATTCGAATATCACCATTATTTTTCCTAATTGGGACAAGGTTGGAGACCCACCTAGAATGTCTGATCAGGAAAATAATCTTGGTTTTCAACAGTTTATTTAATTAGATTTAATTTTATTTTCTAAATTGGGATGAATCTTTCTCAATTTTTGCTGCATAGGTTTTTGATCAAATTTCATGGGGATGTTATGTTGAATTATAGAAGTGTCGAATGTTTTAAGATCTTCATAGTTCCAAGCAAAGAAATTCTTATATTTCTTCAAAAAATGTATGAAGGTTGATTTTTCATTTGATGTAAGACTAAGGCCTAGATTGATATTTTGAGTTTTAAGGTCAGTTTTAAGATTAACTAATTCAAACCTCAAAGTTGAACTTTGAATTTTTGAGTTGGTCAGTATTTTGAATATGTCCTTAAGGTCATATAAATCTTCTAGCTTAACAAAAGACTTAGGTATAGCATTCATTTTTGCTTCTTGCTTAAGTTGGTCATCATTTTGATCTTCATACATTATCTGGTCATCATAAGAACCTTCTAATGTCAAAAATATTATGATATCTGGATCGTTATTAAAGACTCGCCAATTGGTAACATTGTCAGGAATATAATTCCTAAAAATAAATTCAATAGAAAAGCGATCGGGACTGTAATCTCCTGGTTGAATGAGCTTGGAGGCCACATTAGCCAAAATATCGGCACTTGTGTTTTGGAGTCTTGGGATAGGGGAAGTATTAAATGCTATAAAGTGAGAAGTAAGGTCTTGGACTAACGATTGATAATGTTTGAAATGTGCAGACAAATAGTGTATAGTATTCTTACCTATTCTATCACAATTTCTGAATCCCTAAACACTTGAAGGTGTTTGATATTAAGGCCGATGGCTTTATACAGACCTTGAACTAATGATTCATATTCAGCAGTGTTTTTTGTGCAATCAAATTCAAGTCTACATGCTAACATAGTTTTTTCCCCTTCTGGGCTAACAATATGCATCCAGCCCTTGCTCCATCGTTGGATTTAGATCCGTCAAAAAATAATTTCCAAAATAAAGAGCCAACTATAGGTTTATCTACAAAATTTATACACTTAGAAGTATCCGTTTGAGAAAAATTTTCAACTTGCGATACAATAGAATTTTCCAAGAAAGGTGAATTATTTGCATTGAAATTTCCTAGAAATGATTCGGCTGAGTAGTTTCCGATGATATTGTTGCTATACGCGATTGGTTCGTTCTCTCCTTCTAATTCTGTAACAATATACTTTTGATGTTTTTTGCGATCAACCCTTATTTGATTTGTCTTGCCCCTATAGGGAAGCCACATGTGAGACCAGACAGTCGTAAAATAACCATGGAGCTTCTTTGACCAGTCTCTACTGAGGATTAAGCCGTAGAACTTGGGAGTATCAGCTACAAGAATGTCAATGACTTGACACACTTTAAGGTTCGATGAAAGTCTAATGGTAACTTTATTAAGTTCCCCTATAACTTTGACTTGGGATCAGTCTAACTGCACAATGTGCACAACGGATTTTTGAGGCTAAACATTCAATTTCGCATAAACTGTTCTTGGTAAAATATTAGATGAAGCTCCAAAGTCAACTAAACAATTGTGTAGATTTTTGTTGAAAATTTCAAAAGTCAACAAAAATGGAGGAGTATGGGATTTAGATCTTCCTCGATTCTATCTAGTGAAGTACTAGGGGGCCTTCCCATTTCTTGGGCAGCTTGTGAGACTACAGCGGTAGGAAGAGGCGAAGTAGGGACTGCTTTGAGTTCTTTGAGTAGCAGCTTCTGTTGATGTTTCAACTTGCTAAGCTCATGAAAGGTAATGTTTGCCCTAGTATTTTTCATATCATCCACAATGTTGTATTCCATTTCATCGGATACTATCAGGGTCTTAGTTGGAGGTGAAGAATTTGATTGAAGAGGAGCGGTTTGGGTAGATTTGGATGGAGACTTCTTACCTGTTGTTTTGTCCTTGGGAGCTGGAGTTGATACCTTCTACTTTGGATTTGTTTGAGGTGAATCAATAGGGTTTCTACTCCGGGTCGCAACAGGTAGTACTTCTTGTGTATCTTCATTGGGAAGGATAAATCCCACATTCCTTGTAATTTGACCACTTTTTCATCATCTGTTTCTTCTTCAGTTGTTGAGACTTCATCATCCTCCATATCTGATTCAACATTTGATATAGTGCTTGGAGGCTTAGGATCAGTGGAGGGATTCCTTTTATATGGTCTGAAAGATTTCTTTGAGGAAGCCTCTGCTACTTGTTTCTTGATATCAACCATTTCATTAGACATGGTCTTGAGGAATTTTTGTAAACCTTCAAGATCAAAAGGATCTTTAGGTGCTTTTTTCTTGGATTCATCCCTCAAAGTCACTTTCTTGGATTTTCGTTCTTCTAGAGAATTTTTCTTATCTAAGTCCAAAAATAATTTTTCTACAACTATTTCTTCTATCATGTTTTCTTCCAAAGTTGGTTTGGTAGCTATATTGATGAAAATAGCTGCGTTTGAAGGGAGGGAAGAAATGTACCATTCATTTTGGACTTCATCGTTGGGCTTGGATGCCATTGGTATTTTATTCAATAACTTGTTGAAACGAGAGTTGAAGTCTTTGATGAGTTCTTTAGGTTCGGCTTTCAAATTGGAGAGATCGTTGAGAAGGGTAGTCGTGGATCGGTTATCTCCAAATTTGGTTAGGAACTGCTCTTTGTTGGGCGCGGGATCCCCCAAGGGAATGTTTTGGGCTTACAACCCATATTTTGGTCAGTTTTGTAATTCCAATGTAAAGACTCCAAATTTTGTGGGCGCGGAGCGCAAAGTTTGTTAAAGAGTCATAGGGTTGTCTGCCCTTATTTTGATAATGTAATGTCGGCTATAGAAGATCTACCCATGGTCCGCGGACCATGGAATTATATAAATAGAGAGAAGATCTAAGTAGCTTGATAACATAGTCAAGGAGTCAACATGATGTATGCAAGATAGTTTTGAAGTGTAAAGTCTAGTTTTGGGTCGTAGCGTAGGAAGAGGCTCTGCAGCTGAGTGCACAGATGCCTAGTAGTCTGCAGTTGAGTGCACGGATCCCTGTAGCTAAGTGCACAGGGCATGTCAAGTCTATAAACAATGGAAGTATTAATAAAGAGAAGTTTCTATCAATTTTGCATCTTTATTTCCTATTTTATGCATCTGTTATATTGGGTATGAATTTCAATTTTAATGCTTATATGATGTGCGAATGTGTATAATTGTATTGGCTAAGTGAGCGCAAGATAGAATAAGTGTTTACGTGAAGACAATCAAGACCTGTTAATAAGATAAGTAAGATACTTGGCGTAGTTTAGGAGATATCGCAGTACTTCAACCCTTGGTGAGGGTTGCACGAAAGTCGATTATAACAAATTTGGAAGGTACTGAAAGGTAGAATAGTTCGTGAAGCAACCTGTGCGAAGGCAGGTTTAGTTGGACTAAACGACATCACATCCATCTCAAGGGTGTGGAAAATTGGTTCGAGTATCCCCCCATACTGCTTTGGGTGAGACTTTAATCCGCGCTCCGTGGGCTGATGCCAAAAGGGCCATAGTGTAGGGATTTGTTTGGCTAAATAACTCTAAAACTGGGTCAAGCCCCCATAAGCCAACAAATGGTTTTGTTGCCAGGACTGGAATCTGCTTGAGAGATGTGTGATGTCGTATCATTGGAATCCAACTAAGAAAGAAATTGAAGGCTGGTTGGACAGAAGAATTCACGAGTTCGCGATGTAGGAGAACAAAAATCCGTGACTATCAAAAGAAGAGTGGCTAGACAACTACCTGTATACAGAGATCCATGAAATATTTTTCGCATCCTTCCCTAATGAGTTATACGAGTGGATTGTGAAGCTATCAAATAGCCAACGAAGGTGGAAACTTGACGATGACATTGTGTGGACCCCAAAGCTGGTGCGAAGATTGGAAGCATCAGAGGATAAGATCACACGCGACGTCATTGGCTCGATCGTATTATAGGAGGATTCGTTACTGAGTTCACGGTTGACACCTCAGTCAGCTACAGTGAGGTAGAGCGACGCTTCCTCAAAGGACCATGAGGTAAGTACGTAAAGTCTTTGAATACCTGGATTAAAATGCTGTTGTGTGAAAACCGGGTTATGCAGTTACCTTGATGTTTGTGGCTACGCGAAGTGGAAGGGTTTACAGGGACAAAGGAAATAAGGTTCCATAAAATAACCCCTTGATTTCACCTCTGTGAGGAGATGAGGAAGAGCTCGCGAAGGTCTCTCTGCGAAGTGCTATTCATCTGATAAGACACAAAATTCCATGAATACCACCTCCACCCACACCACCACCAGCTTCACTACCATCACCTCCATCTTCACCTGTACCAACTCCACCACCACCGCGATTCAATATAGCAAGCATAGCAAAGTTGCCTATGTTCAAAGGTTTGGGAAAGGAGGATCCGGACCAATTCTGGTTCGTTGTAAGGCTTGTATGGGAAGTGCAAGGTGTTACAGATGACCATATAAAGAAGGTGACGCTGGTTAGCGCCCTGTAGGATCGTGTGCTGACCTGGTATATTAAGTACTCCAAAGATAACCCAAATGCGAGAGTCGTGGATATCCAAGCAACGCTAAATAGAGACTTTAGCAGGCCTAAATATGAAGCACCGTAGATTGTGGGATTTAAGTAGATCATGATGCTACCAGGTGAGACTCCTTGGGAGCTAGATCAGAGGCTGAAATTTATGATTCGCAAAGAAAATATGAATCTGACAGATGGACAACATCACGAGTGGTTTGTAGCTTAGCTACTACCACATTTAAGGAGTGCGCTATCGCAGCAGACGATAACAACTCAGACAAAGGCCTTAGAGATTGATATGAGGCTACATGAGACCTCGATGCAGGATCCTAATTTGGGAGTTCAGCAGATCCATGCGTAGCTGAAGAATCTGTGCCTTGAGATGCAGAGTTTAAAACAAGACAGGACAGTTCGACCAGAAGTGCGTGAAGAAGTGCTGTGCGTAAAATGTAAGAGCTAGGGTCATGACAAAGACCACTGCTCAGTTTTTACAAATTACCTCATAGGAGGAGGACCAATGCCTTTAAGGCCAGAAGCTCAAGCAGGACCTAGTGCGGTGCCTGCTTTGTGGTGCGCGATCTGTCAAATAGCTAGAAAACATGCCACAGACAATTGTCACTTGTTACAAAAGTATACGCAAAATTCGCAACAATTGTTCTGCAACTTTTGCAGGTTGGTGGGACATGATGAGCGTACCTGTAGAAGTTATGAGTTGATGATGGATAGAACCCCCACCTATAGGGTTTAGGTTGAAACGTGACCCCTTGACCAAAATGCAAGAATGGCGCAAATAGGATTTCAGGGGCGCGGATGAGGCCGAGGTGGAGGAGGACCTGGTAGAGGTCGTGGACAGTTGATTTGCTACAATTGCGGAGGGCTAGGACACTATGCCCGTGATTGCACCAATCCAACGTGCCCATCGTGCAAGTATTGCACACTGTTTGATCATGAGACAGAAGATTGTCCTACGCTGATAGCTAGGATACATGATAAAGGAACACTACCACCTCCCCCGACTCAGAACCTATAGATGATGAGGTCTGAGCCGCGCGAGGAAGACTCGAATGTAAACATTGTGCTCCGAAGTGGAATTGTGACAGTAGATGACAAAGGCAAACATCCCGAAGATAGTACTTGGGTTCGTGAAGCTCCAGCGAAGGAAGCAGAGTTTGATTTGGAGCGCGCTCGAGAAACCTTCATGGAAGCCAAGAAGAGCTTGGTTGATGCCTCCAATTCAGGAAGCAAAGATAAAATAGAGCCGAAAATGAACCCATCCACGCTGACAACTTTCCTTGAAACATGTATGAAGTTACTACTTGACAGTAAGGCTGTGAAAGGGCTACAGGAACTTATCAATAGATGTGTTGGGACCACATCAGGAGAACGGCGCGTAGTCCAGAAGATCAGAAAGCATAAGATAAGGACAGGCTGTGAAATGAGACTGACCACACAGATCGCAAAATATGAGATGGATCAAGTCATTCTGGATTTGGGATCAGATGCGAATGTTCTACCGAAGCAGACATGGGAGCGAATGGGATGATCCAGGTGGATGTTGGTGGCCACCCACCTATCCCATTTGGACCCCCACAACTGTCTCTTTCAGCTTTTCTGTTTCCTTAATTATAGCACAGTTTACTATTTTTAGCAGTTTTTCGGGTCCTAAACTTCCGGAGCCGTTTTGAGGCCCTAAATGACGTTTTTTTGGGAAATCCACCGCCAATGATTTTTCTGCCTAAAAATCGTCTTTTTCGTCGTAGTCCTCGGAGAGATCTTTCCAACGGGCTATCATGCGCGTCAAACGGAGATAGTACGACCAATTCGCGACCCCGGGAAGTTGATGTACCAACTTACCCAAAAGCGGGGCCCACAATTTGGCGTTTCATATTCTAGGGTTAGGTTTTGGAATGTGAAGGGTTTTCCATTGTTTCTCAACAATAAATAGGCCCTCGAGCCTCATTGTAACACAGTTCGAAATAGTTCAGAGGCATGTAGCCGACACATCTCTTCTCAGAGATAAGCTACCATCGCCCTAGCTGGGTTATTTCTATTTGTAAGCATATTTCAGTATTCTCCATTAATGAAATGAAGTATTATTTCTGCTGCATCTATGTTTTTATGGTTATCACATCTCTGTATTTATGGTTATCTCTGTAATCTATTGCGTTCCTGCTTAAATCTTTTAGATCTTGGGGGCCTTCCCTCAAGATTCGGATCAGTGGTATCAGAGCGGTCTTCTTTTTCTCTGTTTTTCTTTGCATGTCCCCAACGAGGTCGGGATATAAGGAGTTAGGGCTTGAATTGGTCGAACCTTTGCAAGACCAGCCTCGCAAATCTCGACGACCTCCCATGGCGGATGAGAAGAAAGACGAGGGGGCAGGAGATCCTATCAGAATCTTGCTCGAAGAAGCCCTCGAGCGGCAAAGGAACGCGATGATGGATAGCTTTGCGCAGATCCTTCAGCGGCTACCTAGAGGGGACACATCGGCTTCCAACAGATACTTTGGAAATGCCACACCGTTTAAGGTACAAGTTAATTTTGAAATCCCCATCTTCGAGGGTCAAATAGACGTAGATGCCGTAGATAAATGGTTAAATCTGCTCGATGGGTATTTTTCTGTTCATGAATTTTCAAGTCGGGAAAAGATTGTTTTTGCTCTTCTCAAAGCAGCCCCCCACGTCAAGGACTGGTGGGAAACCTACTGCAAACAGAAGGATGAAAGTACAGGCTCACTGTTTTCAGCCGCACCCACTTGGAATGACTTCTGGGATGCCATCAAGGAGCAGTACTACCCTGTCAAAATTTATGAGGAAAAATACATCAAATGGACCACACTGCGACAGGGACGAGACCAAGATGTGCCGGAGTTCACAAACATTTTTCATACCCTTCGCACACAATTGGGTATCAAAGATTCTGAGCTGCATCTGGTACTCAAATACCGCAGCTGCCTACACAGATACATCCAGGAAGAGATGGAGTTCTTGAACATCTCCTCACTCGGCACAGCATACCGATACGCTGTCAAAATCGAGCAAAAGTTCAAACAGAAGAAGCGAGACTTTGGATCTGCAAATCCAAAGCCCAAAGGACAAAGTCAAGGCGGGTGACCCAAGACAACCCGTCAAAGCCGCAAGAAAAGAACAACACCACGAAGCCAAAGAAGGACACAGGAAAGTGGTGTGAGTTCCACAAGAGTCCCACTCATAACACAAGTGAGTGTCGGACCAAGCAGTCGCTCGTGGCCGAGTTGAAGGCTTCTGAATCAGATGCATGTTCCGACTCTGAGTCAGAACCCGACAAGGGGAATGACAAAGGGAAGCAGATCATTGATGCGGATCCCAACGCCACTGTTGCTACTGCCAAGATCCAGAAAAATGAGCCCGAAGATCCAAAGGAGGGGGAACGTCTTTTCCACTCACAGATGTGGGTGAAGGGTTCGCCGCTGCAATTCATTGTCGACAGTGGCAGCCAAAAGAACCTCATTTCAGCAGAGGTCGTGAATCGGTTGGGCCTACCAACTACACCACACCCACAGCCGTACAGTATCGGTTGGCTTCACGAAGGACGAGATCTCAAAGTTCGCCAGAAGTGCCGCCTTCCCTTCAGCATCAAGCCCTTCGCAGACGAGGTATTGTGTGATGTTACACCTCTGGATGCTTGTGATGTACTATTAGGCCAGCCATACTTGTGGAGGCGACATGTTGTGTATGAGTCAAGGCCTCGTACTATCATCATTTCTTTGGATAATTCATTATACAGGATACCGGAGGTAGCCCCACCTACCGCCACCTCTTTGATCACTGCTAAGAAAGGCAGCAAGCTATCTCACAGACTAGGAAATTTATTTTCTGTCTGGTTCGCTCCCAAAGTAAGGGGAAGATCGTTGCTACATCCATGACCCCCGCGAAGGGTTCCTCCACACAGCAGCAGCAACAGAGGGACACAGTCATGACAGAACACAGGAACAACTTCTCCTTACCCAGAGGGGTACCACACAAGTTTCAGGTGGGTGACAAAGCTTGGTTACATTTGCAGAGGGAGCACCTTGCCAGAACCCATCAGAAACTCAGACCACTTCGACATGGTCCTTACACCAGTAACAAGGCTACGGGAAACAATGCTTTGAAGCACAACATTCCTCCATTCCTTAACTTGCACCGAGTGTTCAAAGTGGACCGTCGCCGACCATGCTCCCCATCATTTCTGGACACATCAGAGATTGCAAAACAGCTCACCAGAGACCCAGCTCAGCAGAAGCTTCCTCATCTCAGGGAGGAACTCAACGCAATGGGGACCATTGCTTCCTAAGGGGGGAGGAATGATCCAGGTGGATGTTGGTGGCCACCCACCTATCCCATTTGGACCCCTACAACTGTCTCTTTCAACTTTTCTGTTTCCTTAATTATAGCACAGTTTACTATTTTTAGCAGTTTTTCGGGTCCTAAACTTCCAGAGCCGTTTTGAGGCCCTAAACGACGTTTTTTGGGAAATCCACCGCCATCAATTTTTCTGCCTAAAAATCGCCTTTTCTGTCATAGTCCTCGGAGAGATCTTTCCAACGGGCTATCATGCGCGTCAAACGGAGATAGTACGACCAATTCGCGACCCCGGGAAGTTGATGTACCAACTTACCCAAAAGCGGGGCCCACAATTTGGCGTTTCATCTTCTAGGGTTAGGTTTTGGAATGTGAAGGGTTTTCCATTGTTTCTCAACAATAAATAGGCCCTCGATTCTCATTGTAACACAGTTCGAAACAGTTCAGAGGCATGTAGCCGACACATCTCTTCTCAGAGATAAGCTACCATCGCCCTAGCTGGGTTATTTCTATTTGTAAGCATATTTCAGTATTCTCCATTAATGAAATGAAGTATTATTTCCGCTGCATCTCTATTTTTATGGTTATCGCATCTCTGTATTTATGGTTATCTCTGTAATCTATTGTGTTCCTGCTTAAATCTTTTAGATCTTGGGGGCCTTCCCTCAAGATTCGGATCATGGGAAGACCTGCATTGCAAAGGTCTCCGATTAAGTTGAGAATGGCGAATCAACAGAAAATAATACCTATGGGGCGATTGCAGGGAATAACTTTGGATATTGAGGGAGCGAGCGCACTGGCATATGTCGAAGTATGACATCAATCCCTACCCCATGCTTCTAGGCATTGACTAGGCCACTGACATGAATAGGGTAATTAATCTGAAGAAGTGAAAAATGATGTTTGAAAATAAGTCATTGCGCATAATTATACCCCTGGACCCTGCTGAAGGATCGCGCTATACGGAGCCGGTTTGTGACTATGAAAGTGATGATGATCTGGGCTGCATTTACAAGATAACAGTGCGAAACCAAGACTGGGTGAATCCCACTGCGGATGGATGGATTACATGGGAGTGTGAGAGTTCTTGTACTTTAGATTCTGACGAAGAAGTAGAATGATGGCAGAATTGGTTACATGAAGTAATTATTTTGACTTGCAATATGATGACCAGGTTGCTGCGCTGCGTGTTGACAGAAGTAAGAAATCTGCCTACTTATGATGGTCTAAATGAGGTAGATACCTTCTTGGATGCCTTTGAAAGGGAGGTGGTGGAAAAGCAACGCTTCCAGGCCTTGCACTGGGTACTGCGTGCTACGCCCGCAAGATGGTGGGGTACAAACAAAGGAAGCTTTGATGATTGATGTGAATGTAGGAGAATGATGTGCACATGATTTGAGAAGCCTAAGGTGCGACTGACAAGCAAGTATGATGGGCAGGATGATCCGCACATGCATCTGGCCAAGTGGACGCAGGCCTATGGAGAAAAAGCCCCAATTTTCGCAGATGCACACATACTCTGTGCTAAAATACATGGTCAATAAGCATGTGTTGGGGGGGCGACCTTGCAGATGGCTCTTAATATTAGGAAGACATTATGAAGGAAGTGAAATCGAGCAGAAGATTCTATGCACAAAAGCGGTCAACAAGGTATGCAATGCACAAGTGATTGGGACCTACACATACCTGCAGTATTATGGGCTTATCAGACAGCATGCAAGAAACTGATGGGACAGACACCCTTCAGGCTTGTTTATGGAGTGGAAGCCGTAATGCCTATGGAATACATTGTGCCTAGTATGCGCATAGCAGTGCTTATAGGTATGATGGATCGTGGAGCCCTGGAGTAGAGGCTCGCGCAGCTGGAAGAGCTCGAAGAAGAACGATTTTTGGTTGGATTCCACCAGCAAGTCCAAAAGCAGTGCGAAAAGGCTTGGCACAATCGACATATTAAGCTGTGCACATTCAAGGTAAACGATCTGGTGTTGTTGTATAATAGTAAGTTTGATAAATTCCCAGGGAAATTCAGAATGCATTGGTTAGGGTCGTATGTTATTAAGGAGATTACAGATGGAGGCTTGGTACAGCTGGTCAAGTAAAATGGAGAGCCCTTCCTAGGAAAAGTGAATGGTAGTCATTTGAAGCCATACAAAGGTGGCTCGGCCACCTGACTAGCTAACTGAAGCACAGTCTTAGTGCTCTAGGCAGCTGAAAGGAGGCATGGGACTATAAACTACTATGCCAGGGGACTACGCGATGTCAGGACTGCGTGCAGTAGCGAAGTGTCACAAGGTCCGCGACAGTGCGAGGGTAGCTGCATTGGCATGCGGGTTGGCCGGAAAGTGACCGTTACAGTCACTATTCACAATGTGATGCTTTGTTTGAGACCAAATGGAGCGGGCGACAGGCATTTAAGGTGAACTTTATGGGCTAGATTTTTGAAAATCTGCTGCCAATCTAGCATTAATGGACCGAATGTGGGGGGAATGGTCGAATTCAAATTCAAAAGGTGCTATAAATTACAAAGGGTTGTCCAGCAAACAACACTTTGCAACTTGAGAACTGAGTTGTTGCACACTCAGATATTCATGAACCGAGACTTGTTCGATTTTCTTAAGGCGAATTCGTTACTTGAGCAATTACCAGAGATGTTGAAAGAATTGTGGAATCGCACTATGGCAGCACCTGAAGAGGTCATGGATATCAGAGCAATGACCACCGAGGAATCCGCGCAGGTAATTACTGAAGTGGAAGCCCCAGAGAACACCAGGATAAACGTTGAGATCCCTAAATCACCACGCATGCCGAGACCTAAGAAGGATAAGCAAGCCATGATATCGGTGCGTGTCTCGCCTAGAAATCCACTGAGGGCCAAGCTCACAATCGAGGAAAAGGGGAAGTCCATTAATTTGGAGGCCAGTGAGGAGGAAGAGTTTGAAGAAATCTTGGTTGAGGAGGATGATGTAGAGATGGAAGTCAAACCCCAGGGTGCAGAACCTCTCACCAGGTTACCTACATATGTTCCTCTGTGGAAGGGTAAAGCCAAGGTGCGAAAGGATATAGATGAGAGCAAGAGCTCTCTACAAACTCTGATACTCCCTGATGACATTATTTTTGAAGGAGAGCACTTGGGACGGGTACCCATACTAAAATTTGAAGATTGGGACCTCGTGGACCACGAAAAGTTCAGGAATTTAGTGACCGCGTAGCTAATGCGCCAGAAGATAGATGCGTCGACTGGAATGATAGAGTTGGAGCCGCGCAAATGGCTTAGAGGAGTTGAGAAAGCAGGGTTGCTAAACCTGCTCTGGGTGCCGCATTACCACCGCGCCCCAGTGACCATTTTCGTCATCAAGCAACTGCTCTACTTGGTGCATGATGGGTGCTTGTGGCTGGAGGAGCCCATCCCCATCATAGACCATCTGATTCATAGGATTACATGGCTCCCTTACGCAGGGGAGGACCCGGAGAACATTTCAGAAGGAAAGAGTGACGATTTGGCCATCGCGGAGGCCATGAAAAAGAAATTTAAGTTGGAGAAGAAGAAGCGAGGGTACGCCATCTCTAGCATCAACAACCTTGCAGTTAAGGTCGTGACTTAGATATTAGTAGGGAAGGTGATGCGGAAGTGCCATGCAGATGAGGTGCCCACACCAGTTGGTGCACTAGCAATGCAACACGCAGAAGGATTCCAGTTCAACTGGGCAAATTATCTATGCGGAGAGTTCCTTGAGAACTGCCACAAGGCACAAGAGCAGGGTAAAACATTCCATTATGCATGGCTCCTATTGTTGATAATACTGGTGGCATGGGAGTTACTTGAAGATATCCAGTTCTCATCGATCGTGCAGGACTTTCCAGAGGTAGCGAAGTATGCTTCGCTGTGGGCAACTAGGGACGCACAGAGGATAAGGGAGAGCAAGATCTTTTGGGTGCTCATGGAGATGAACATCAGAATCGGGATTAATCACAAGCCGCAGTTATCACCCATGGTCTAAAATAGTCTACAGAGCTACGCGAAGTTCAAAGCAGACTTCCACCATGTCTTCAACAAGGCGCGGAAGGACCCTATGAAGACATGGCATGAGCTACCTTACTTAGTGACCGACGATGTAATTTTTGCGGTCCTTGAGTCTTGACCGCCGGAGTGGCGCACTCCAACTGGCTCCACAGTGGAAGCAGAGAAGTCGGTTGTGTAGTGGAAGAAGGAAGAAACGAAACTACGGATGGCGTAGCTGGCGAAAAAATGCAAGAAGGAAGAAGCAGCGGCTAAGGCCCAGGTGGCATGTGATGCTGTGAAGTTGGTTGAGGAATAGCAAAAGACAACAGAAGAAGAGCATGAAGGATAGAAGTCGCCTTCACCCGAGCCAAAAAAAGACATAGAACAAGGTGGCATGGACCTACAGACAACGTCCACTGAGCTAAAACTTCCACGCCAAAGAGAGCAGGTAGGGCCGTGAAAGAAGACAAAGGTCTCAAAAACATCTTTTGACCCTATCACCCTTACTGAAGGAGACTTTCACGATATTGGTGAAACGGTGAGGGACGTCACCATAGAGGCCCTCCAACAGTTTGAGGAGCAACACCAGATGGTATTGGGGGCTCTCCGGACGCAAATATAGGAGTTGCAGGTGCACACTCCACAGGCTAGCACCGTGTCAACCAGCCTCGCATTCGGCACATCTGCGGCTGAGGAAATGTTGCGCACCAGGATGACCAACACAATAGTGCTACCAGATGGAGCATTCATTATAGAAAACGACGATGACAGGCCTATGGTCAACAACTTAAAAGGCATTGGGTTAAACATGGCTGCGCTCCCTCAGGAGACACTCTATATTTTGCAGGATGGAGTCACTGTAGAACTACGCGCCAGGGAGAGCCACGCGCTACAGGTAATGAGCGAGCAACGCATCAACATTGAACAGTTAATCCTATAGCGCAATGAGGAAGTGGCGCAAAATAGATAAATAGTGTAGGTTTTGGAGGAAGCCTACCATATGGTCCCGAAGTTGGCCATCCAAGTAGAGGAACCGGTGGAGGCACGCGTATGAAAGTTAGCAGTAGGGGTATGCGACGCCAGAGCAGAAATGGCTAGGGATCAGTTGGAGCTGAACCTTTAGATAGCAGAACTGTAGTTGAAGGCGCAACCTTCAACTTTTCTAGAGGTTAAGGAACAGTGCACCACCTCGATCACAACAACAATGGAGACGGTTAACAGTGTAGTGACAGACTGCTTGAAGTTGTTTGAATAGTCATTCAAGGTCCTTACCACCCTACAGGAGGACTCGAATATAGAGTTCCTAGAGACAGAGGCATGCGAGTTGCAGTGGAGATATGATGAGGTAAAAGGGACCGCACAGATGGTTGTCTTTACACAAAGGCTCAGAGGGATGCAACAGGCAAAGGCGCTCAACGAGCAGGTGGATGCTGCTCGGCATAAGGAAGTAGTTTTGAAAGCGCACCTACAGTAGTGGATTGATGACGTGTATACCATTACAGCCTCTATTGAAGAAAATCTTGCGCAGCTGCAAGAAACTTAGGAAAGGATTCAGGGCAGTAGTTCGACGACAACGGTCACCAAACAACGCATAGAGGAAGTTCAGCAGGCAGCCACTCAGTGCGTTGCCGAAATTGTAGTGATCCAATCAGAGTAGGGAGGTCTTCACGCACAGATCTCCGCACCTACAGAGTGACTCGAGGGCGACTCACGATATTTGTGTTAGGGACCTGTTGGGTGAAGCTCTAAGTAGTTTGATAGCATAGTCGAAGAGTCCACATGATGTATGCAAGATAGTTCTTAAGTGTAAAGTCTAGTTTTGGGTCATAGCGTAGGAAGAGGCTCTGCATCTGAGTGCGAATTTATTTTTTTTTGGAAGGAATTTTTAAGGGTCGCCATTTATTAATAGAATATTAGCTATTATTATAACAAATGGTTGGGGGGGGGGATTTTTGAATAGCACAACACAAGGATATAGTCAAAGAAGAGCTGCAGAAGCTGCTAGATGCATGATTCATTTACCCTATCTCGGATAGTGAGTGGGTGTCTCCTCTAGTGCTTGTTCCAGGCAAAAATGGAAAGTGGAGTATTTGTGTCGATTACCGAGAGCTAAACAGAGCCACAAAGAAGGACCATTTTACTCTATCTTTCATTGACCAAGTGTTAGATGGTCTGGAAGGAAAGAAGTTATTCTCTTTCCTCGATGGATTCAGCGGGTACAATCAAATCTAGATCAGTCCGAAGGACCAGGATAAAACCACCTTCACCAATCCTTGGGGTAATTTCGCTTATAGGGTCCTTCCTTTTGGTCTATGCAATGCCCCTTACACTTTCCAGAAAGCATTCCGGAATATATTTGCAGAGCTAGTCCATGATGTAGTAGAAATTTATATGGATGATGTCACACCCTATGGGTGTGGTTTCCAGGAGGATCTTTCTAACCTCGGAAAGGTTTTAAACAAATGCATTGAAATGAAATTATCCCTTAGTCCCTAAAAATGTGAATTTCTGATGCTTTCAAGGACTGTTCTAGGTCACTCAATATCCCAAGGACTACAAGTAGACCCAAACGAGATAGCCATCATCAAAAGGGTCCCAAATCCATAGAAGCAGAGGGATCTCAGAAGTTTCTTAGGGTTATCTAGATACTATAGGATATTTATAGAAGATTTGAGAAAGTTAGCTTCTCCTTTATTTGGGTTATTGGCCAAAGACTCCGAATTTTTATGGTCAGAAAGCTGCCAAGAAGCCCTGGACACCCTAAAGGACAAGTTGACTACTGCACCTATTCTCTGAGGCCCAAATTGGGCTCTTCCTTTTCATATTCATGTCGATGCCTCTCACAAATCTATAGGAGAAACTCTAGGCCAAATAGATGACAAGCTACCTTATGCCATTTACTTCATCAGTAAGAATCTGTTGAAAGCCGAGTTAAACTACACAGTAACTGAAAAAGAGCTCCTAGTTGTTGTACATTCATTGAATAAATTTAGACATTACATTATTGGTTACCAAACATTTTTACATACCGACCATGCTGCAATTAAATACTTGATGAACAAACCTGATGTAAATTCCTGTATTATTAGATGGTTACTTTTATTGCAACAATTTGATTTAACTATTATTGATAAGCCTGGAAAGGAGAATGTAGTTGCAGATTTTTTATCCAGATTGACTTTTCTTGCAGGGGAGGAAGGAATGGTTGATGATCAGCTACCAGATGAACATTTATTTGACATTTCAGTTCTATCTCCATGGTTTGCTGACATAGAAAACTACTTGGTATCTTCACGGTTCCCTCCAGAATCATAAGAAAAAGTGCCCCATTCACTTGGATTGGGGGCAATCTCTTCAAGCTAGGTCTAGATAAAATTATGAGAAGATGTGTCAGGGAGGAGGAAGTCTTTGACATCCTCCTGGCCTGTCATGATGGGCCTTGTGGAGGTCACTTTGCAGCCAAAAGAATAACATTCAAGGTACTACAAGTTGGATATTACTAGCCCATTCTTCACCAAGATGTAAAAAGGTATACCATCTCGTGTGATTGGTGCCAAAGGATGGGGAAGCCTTCCCCCAAGGATGAAATTCCCCTACACCCTCATGTGACTTTCGAGCCATTTGACAAGTGGGGCGTGGATTTCATCGGGCCCATTGACCCTCCATCTAGACAGAGGAAGTACATCATTGTGTGCATTGACTACTTAACAAAATGGGCTGAAGCTAAAGCTATCAAGGTAGAAACAAAAGAAAATGTGGCTGAATTCTTGAGGGAAAATGTATTTTTATAAGTTTGGATACTCTCGAGAGTTGGTCATTGATTAAGGCGGTCAATTTACATCTCACATGATTGAAAATATGTTAAGCCATCATAAGATCAAGCATAGAAAATCCACCCCTTACCACCCACAGGCTAATGGTTAAGTGGAAGTAACCAACCGAGCGTTAGAAGGTATTCTGACCAAGGTGATTAGTAACAGCAGAAAGGATTGGGCAGACAGGCTGGTGGAGGCCACTTGGGCCGACAATACTACCTGGAAGACCACCAATGGCTTCACTACTTATGAGCTGGCCTATGGGAAGAAAGCCCTGTTGTCCATTGAATTTAAATACAACACCTTAAGGATGGAAACACAACTAGATCTAGATATCACAAGGGCACAACAGGAAAGATTTATCCAGCTGCATGGGTTAGATGAATTTAGGATTCAAGCCCTCCTACACACATAAGTGACTCAAGTACAAAGGAAAATCTGGCATGACAGAAATATCAAGGACAAACTGTTTCAAGAAGGTGACTGGCCCTCGTTGTATGACTCCCGGTACAAAGATTTCAAAGGAAAGTTAATGACCATATGGTTGGGACCATATGTGATAGAAAATTGTCATGACAATGGCACTATTCAAATAAGAACCATCGACGCATAAGGTATCCCTTTTCTTGTTAATGGGTACAGGTTAAAGGTCTACAAGAAGCCCTTACCAAAGCAGGAATTCATTAGTAGCATCAACAAGGTAGTGATGGTGATTGGAGAAGTCTCAGCTTCCAACTCACCAAGTTCTTAGAAAAAAGGAAAAAAAAAAATAGAGAGACCTAGGTGAAAACCTCCATGAGGTACCTCAGTCCAACTTTTGGGTTGAAAACCTCTTGAGGCCAATGCAAGAGTATTAAAAAAATAAAATAAAATAAAAAAGATAAAAAAAGTAAATCTCTGGGTGAAAACCTCTTTTGAGGCACCCAAGGAAGGCAACAAGGATGAAAACCTCCTTCAAGGCAGCCTAGTTGTCTTTTAAAAAAAAAAGAGAAAAAAACAATAAGAAAAAAGAAAAAAAATGAAAAAAGAGAAAAAAATACAAAAGAATAACAATTCTGTTTTTGCAGGTTTGTAAGAGGATGGCATGCACAAGCTATAGAGGACAAAAAACCCTACCACAAGCCATGTTTTCCTTCATCCATCTCATCTCCTCCATACTCCCCATGTTCTTCCATCCATACTCCACTCCAGATGCCAATTCCAAGCAACTCTGTGTTTTCTACAAGATTCCCTGTAATACTACAGGAATTTCCTGTAGGTTTTGCAAGAGGCCTTGAAAACGTTTATAAAGGGCAGTCCACTGGCAAAATGGTGACACAAGTATGTTTTGGGTTATGAAAAGATCCATTGACCTCACCATACCTCAGCCAACACCCTCCATGACCATGTCACCACTGTATCCATCAAAGAAATCAGGTTAGAAAATAAAAAGAAAAAAAGAAAAAACATCAAAAATATACCTGCCAAAAAAGCATACTCCATCTTCCACTTATTCTAATGCCCATTCAACTGCAAAAGCAGAGAAGAGATGCAAAAGTTCAAGAAAAATGCAGTGACAGGACATCCTGTAGGAATTCCTGTAGCAGCCTATTCCACAAAAAATACCACAACAACTCCAATCCACCTTTAGCACAAAGATCATAGTGATGAGGAAGCTCCTCCAGAGCTCAGCAACAACAAAAGCTATCACCTGTACATCATCAAGGGAGAAACTCATCGAAAAAATAAGAAGAAAAAAACATAGTTGAAGAATATACAGCAAGGTCAAAGAACAATGAATTAGTACCATTCTCTAGCATGCATCAACGAAGAAATGGAGCAACATGTATGTCATCTCACCAATACTCCCTCATAGGTACGAATATGATTAAACTGTAGGAATGAGGTAGGAAGTTGATTTTATAAGTGAAGGTGGCCAGTTAACTTGGCAACCCTCGGTCAGATAACGAGAACAAAAGGGTTAGTCAACTCCACACATGGAAAGGTCACATCAAAACAAGGGGAATGAATAAAAAATTGACTAAGTTACGGAGAATGAAAGTGGGAGAGGATTACGAGGAAAGGTGATGTGATGAATCGGTAGTGGGACCAACGGTTTGAAAGTAGGTATTTGTACCCGGCTAGCCAACACATCACCCAAGGAAATCATCCACAAATAGGAATAATCACTGACTCCCATGCAAAGTGTTAGTATTTCAAAAAGATGAAGGCAGAAGAAATTTTGAGGACTCGTTGAAAAATTTTGCTCTCAGCATCCCTACAGTGGAAACCTACAGGAAACAGTCAGCATCTACAACAAACCAGAGCACCTACAGGAAACTGCATGAAGGCTACAAGATACAGAGAGAATTACCACACAGAGTTGCAAGAGGAAACCAAGGAGCATTGATTCAAGAGTTTTCATCACTAGAGAGTAGGAAAGCGAGGTAGGTGCCATACCTTCTGTGCTTTTCATCTAAAACAAAGAAATCCTCCTTTCTTTTGAGTACTTCTATATGCATAAAATTAGAGAGAATTCTGTGAAGGTTAGTGAAGGATAAAGTCTGAAACCTCATCACCTACCAGAGTTCTTAACCTATAGCCACACAAACCTCCCTCAAACAAGGATGTCCAGAAAATATGGCAGAAGTTTTCAACAAAAGAGAGCCCACCAACACAACCAGAATACACTAGCATCCTACTGTGGTAGAAATATTTACAAGGCATCAATGGATTGGATTCTTTGAGCTACTAAGGGGATACGATGATGATGTGGCTAGAAAATTTGCAATGTCACTCATACCTCTCACTAGAGCCAGTGCCATTGTTGCAGTGAAGGGTTTGTCAGTAGAAATTACCCCTGAGAGTATTAGCAGGTAACTACACTCCCCCTAGGATTGCAATGGAGAAAAGAGGACAAAACTAACATCACTATTGCAAAGAAAAGTTTTTTCTTGGAGGGAGAAGAACCAATTGAAGACAAAAATGGGGTTAGAAGGGAAAGCATCCCATATCCATGGAATGAGGTGAGTTACCACATCATCAAGTATATTTACTGTGAAGGTAGATACAGTTTAGTGTATGAATACCACTTTAGACTCCTCCATGAGCTAAGATTTGGAGAAGAGACACCTCCTCATAACAGACTTAGTATACCTTATTTTATGTTACAATCAATGATAGACATAAGAATTAAGGTACAAGAGGGAAAACATCAGCAGCTAGCACATCATGGGTTGATCAAAGTAATCCTCAAATATGATCTACACAATTTAAGAATCCCTATTGCATGGACAACATTTACAGACATGTAGGAAGAAGAAGCAATTTGATCCATTGAGTATGACAAAAGCCCTACTACTAGTGAGGGAGAAGAAGAAACAAAAGATGACAAAGAGGAAGAAACATAGAATGGAAAGGAAGAAGACAAAGAGGATGGAGAAGAATATGAAAAAGAAAATGAAGTACAGAAGGATGAACACAATTCTGAAACACATAGCATGGAAGAAGAAGAATCACCAAGGGTGTCTCCAGAGCCTACAGAGAAAGAGGCTATAGCTGCTCTAACTACCCTAAGTACACCTGTCAAATCAAAGGGGAAGAGACAAAGGCAAACTCCACTTTACTTCAGGACAAGGAAGAGCACTAGGATTAGACAAGGGAGACCTCAAACCCCTACCAAAACTCCAATTGTCATAGAGGACTCACCAAAACAACAAGAGAAAGTAGTCCCTCTAGGGAAGAAGGAAGGAGAAGGAACATCAAAACAAGATTCTCCCAAGTCTCCAATCACCTATGTTAGGAGACCTGTCACCAGGTCAACCTCAACAAAAGGAAAAGGTCTCCTACAGGAGACACAGTTAGACCTATAGGAAGCAGAAACAATCCTACAGGAAACCCTATCAAACCTACAGGAAACACATAAAAGAGATCAGGAAAGGCTGCAAGGGAAAAGGGAAGGAAAAGAGGAAGGAATTACTCAAGAAAAAATAGAGGAAGAGGCCCAGGAGCTGAAGGAACCTAGCCCATATCCAAACCTCAACTCCTACTATAGATTCATTGAAAGAGGTAGGATGATACCACAAAAATTTTCCATTCCTCTATTCTTTGAACTTGAAAAAGGGAGGGCAAGGACACATAGGTGGATGAAAATTGCTAAATCAAAAGGGGTAGAGGATGTAGACCACATGGAAGAGAAGTTGTAAGAAATGGGTAGAGAATTAAGTAGCATAAGAGACAGGGAAAATATAATGAAATCTCAGTTAGAGGTTGAGAACGCATGGATAAGAAAGAAGCTACAGGAAAAGGAAGGCCAATTGGAACTATGGTAAGTTTATCCACGGAGGCACTTCAATGCAGGATGTGAGAAAATTCATATGCCTTATACCTCAAAGAACAATGGATGCAGTTTCAGATAAAAACCCTAGCACAAAGAGGAACTATGCCTTTCCAAGACTACAGGCAATTCATTGACCTCTGTGATCAAAGCACCCTGGAGGATAGAGCAAAGATATATCAGTTCTACCTACACAAATTAGCTCTAACATATTTAAATGTGTGGGACCCAAATCCAAAGCTAGGGGACTTACCATTAATGGCCTTGGCATTTTGTATGAGTCATTAGGAATCTAGAGCTACAGAAATGAAAATGGTATTGGAAAGAGAAGAAACAAAACCCCTTTTCATTAGAGCATAACAGTCTAACCCAATGGCTGTCCTCAGCACTCACAACCTCATTGCAAATGATCCCAAGCTTGCACCAAGATACCTTGCTGTACAGGAAGAGGACGTCACTCATTTTGAAGACATGCTAAGATTGCTAGGAGATGACAGCCATCAAGCCTGCCAAAGGAGATAGAACACCTTACCCTACAACCTAAATATCAAAGAATATCATTCTATTGATAGAATGATGGATGCACTAGAGAGAGTCCCAATGTATAAGAAAAAATTACAGAGACTCAAGGTCAAATGGATTGGATTAAAACTCAGCCCACCATTGCTTTTAGATATATTAGAGGGGAGAAAGGAAGAAGAATAAAGAAAGCAATGGGAAGAAATAGAGAGGAATGCAGGGTTTTATCCACAAGAGGAGGAGAGTACATCAGAAGCATGGAATGTTAGGGAGGCCACCAAAGAAATGAAAGACATGGACATATATTAAGTTGCTCAGAGGATGAGCAAAATTTTCAGTAGGGGGGTGATGATGAAGCTCATCAACGGGTAAATTATATGGACCTTAATACACCTCCAACTTACTAAAATCAACTTTTTTCGTCATTCTTCACATGTTTTAATTATGTTTTGCTTAATGACGAGAGTAAAGATGAGTTGTCATGTCTAGTGGTATAATGTGCATTGATTGCAGGTTTTGGAGCAAATTTTGGCTAATTAAAGTGCAGGAACTTGAATGGAGACAAGAAAGAGGGATTCTAGGAGACAGGATCTCCCTCCTTAACTCCTCACTCACTTGAAAATTCTTCAATCCAATCTCATCAGCTCAGAGTTGCAAGCAGCCGAGTCATGAAGTTCATTGGCAGCCAAGCCAGTGACAGTTAAAGACCAGTTGATCTTGAGATTGGAGCCAAACCTCCCTAAATTTAAGAAGTTATTGGTAACTTTAGTTGTATAAATCAAGAGGCATAGGGCCTCATTAGGATTTAGATTTTTTGTTCAAGATAGCTAAGCAGTTTTTGAGTTGAAGCATTGTAACCAAGCACTCTTATGTATTTTTGATTTCTTTAATGAAAATGAGCAGCATTCCATTCATCCAGCACTGAGTTGACTCAGAGGGCTGAAGCTCTTGGGTTAGGGCCCAACCCTAGCAACAAAGGTTCCTCTTATTGTATATGTATGCTTAGGTTATCTCATAGTGAGTTGTTAAATTGATTTTGGTGTTGTTAATTTGCAAGTATTGGTAGATTTGATTAGTTTGCTTCCATTTGTGAATAGTTATGATAGTAGCATTGCAGTGATAAGAATATATTCCAAAAATACTGATAGAAAGTCGTTTTCACCTCATTTAACCCTTTCAGGGATCATGGTTTGAGGAACACTTGTCATGCAGCCCAAAAAGACATAATTCTTGATTTTTGTGTAATTTAGGGTTTTCTTGCTAATTAGGTCATTATCTTGTAGTTTCATAGATAAGTTGAAATTACTATTTTATGATCTCTTAAGTTTTTCATTGATCTCATCTCGCTTTCATATTGGTTCCAAGCATTTCCATGCACGAGCTAAGCTCGTGCATGGTGATAACTATGTTTTCTTTTATTTGAATACACCTTTCTTGTTTTTGATGAGTTCATATATGAGTGTCAAGCATGATGTTTGTTGTTGTAGGAGTTTCTAAATTGTAGGGAGACCTCATCTCATCAACCTCAGCCAAGCCATATCCACCCATGATTGCAAAAAGTCACTAAGGTCTCCATTCAAATTCTTGTCTTATGAAGAAAATTTTCCATCTTCGTTGAGCAAATCCAACCATCTTAAAGCTTTGTCTTTAGTTCTAAGTAAGTGCCTATCACTCATATGCAATATTCCATCCTCATTCACCTTTTCCAAGCTCCATCCCACCTTCTAGACCACTCCCTAAGCTTTTGGCCTGTTCCTGTAGTAAAACATGGGATCCTGTAGGTGAACTAGTACTTCCTGTAGACATGCTGTAGGAAAACTTGTAGTAGCCTGTTATGAGCCCGAATTGAGAAAAATCTTCACTAAAAGCCTGGATTAGGTCCCTTCTTGCCCTCCAAGTCATATGAACCATTATACTCCTTTTCCTTCACACCTATCTCCCCTGCCAAAGAACTAAGCAGGATTAGCATTTACATTTTTCAAGCAAAAAGATAAAAAGAAAAAGAGTTATATTACATTTGTTCTTGCACACAACAATTAGCACTCTTTAGATCATATTTCATTCTTAGACTAGTTAAAACCTCGCATATGTTAAAATAGGGTTCTTCTGCAAGAAAAGTAGGTTAGCAAGTAGATCAAGGATTTCATTTTGTTTTACAAGAATTCCTTTCAGCCTTTCCTTCATGCAATAGACATCATTTCTTTTCTTCCAATTAGGGTAAATTTCCCTTCTCCAAATTGGTAATCGAACTTCTTCTAGTCAATAGGAGGCTAGTTTGAGAAACCATAGCGGTTTATCGCCTGAGCTCAACAATGTAAAAGAGTAGACAAATTACTTATATTTGTGTATACAACATTATCACCTCCAAGTTTTTACGAACCCTGGTTTGATGAAGTAAAGTTGGTAGCCCCAAGAGTTGCAACATCCTTGCTGCAATACTGGTGCTCATCAAAGAATGCGTCATGAAATATTATAACATGAATTAATTTATTGTAAATGGTGTATTGAGACTTTTTAAACTTAGGAGTTACTGAGGGTTTGGTGATAACACCTTCTTATAAGGGTGTGAGTTTCAATCCTAAGGGATAAGGCTACATTATAGTACTTCTTTAGGGATGGGAAGTGTTATCCTTTTGGAGATAGACTAGAACCTATTCTAGGTGTTGACCTCTTTTCTTGATAGGGGAAAAGGATCAACCTTGTATGACATATATATATATATATATATATATATATATATATATATATATATATATATATATATATATATATATATATATATATATATATATATATATATATATATATACAACTAGAATATCAACGATTAAACATTCAACTCATGCACCTATGAGTGTAATAGGTTCTCTTCAAAGCAAAAATAAAATATGTATACAAATGAATAGATTAAATTCTCATAATTTCATTCCACTTAGTCATCCATAATCATATGCGAAGAAACGTATTTGAATTCAATCTAGATAGACAGAAATAGAAAATATTTGTCCACATATTCAAAGAAATATAAAATGATATCACACGTTTAAAATCCATGAGAATAGGAAAACATTCATGAGACCCTTTTTTTTTAAGAATTAAAGTTTCCAAATTACAAATGAAATCCCTTCCAAAAATAATCTCTCTATGAGAGTCAAATTTTGGGTTGTGTAATATTCTTTCCACGACTAGCCCACGTAGTTAACTGGGGGGTTAGAATGGGGGCAGACACCCCTTCGTTACACCTATTTTGTGGGGGGGTTTGAGGGGTGCAGGTAACCCCACTATATGAACCATTAGGTCCCTTCTTTCCCTCCAAGTCATATGAACCATTATACTATATTAGGTTGGGCGGACCGACCTATGGTTTTGTGCATGTTTTTCGCACATGGTTTTGGATGCAATGGTTTTCGGTCCATGGTTTTGGACGCGATGGTTTTCTGTCCATGATATTGGATGCTTCGGCATGTATAAATATGTATTGTAACATTGAAAGGAACATAATGAAAAATCAAGCTGGTAGTCCTAGTTTTGGGATCCAGGGGAAAATCTCTATGTATATGTGTTTTATGTGTTATGCTCTCACATTGTTTATTTTCTGTGTTTTAGAATTCGTATGCAGGTAATTTCTGTATGGGGTTAAAACCTACATCAAAGAATAATTTATGGACTTAAAGTTTTGTAATGGAGTCAAGTGCCTAAAGTACAATAAAAAAATCATGTTAGTTAAATGTAAAAATAGATGTGTTTGTCCTTGAGGTACTAGGATTTGGTTGCCCTGGACCAAATGGTAATGATAAAGGTATCTGGAAGAAAAAAGAAGAAATCCAATCACGGATTAGAATTAGAAAACATGCAATAGTTCAATGAATTTGGATTAATCTAGTACTTTGAAGATAAAAAGAAATTGCTTCAAAGAAAAACAAACACTCACAAAATGGCAGGAGGATCACATGTGGAATGCAAATCCCCTTGAAGTTGAAGAAGTGCCCATTTATATGGTTGCAGGAAAGATCATTATCGTAAATACGTGGGTAGTTACTGAGGATTAAATATTTCTTGTAATGATTGGTGTGTCCATTCTTCAATACATTATTTCATTGGAGGAACGATGATTGCTTTCATTACTCATAACTCAAATATTTCTTCCTTGATTTCTTGTGCATCCAATTGTAGTTGTTTGGTCATAGGTAATTGGTCCTCATTGTCATTGGAAAAAGTAACCAACCACTTCTTAATCTTAGTTGGTTGTTGAACTCAAAGCCAAATGATGTTTTAATAATCTCTAATTCTTCTTTCAATATATCATTGGGAACCATCATGGAATCCATGATCATTCATGGACCTTGAAGGTCTTTTACAAATTTGATAGCTTTTAGAAAGGTGTTACTCCTACAATCATCAATACTTGAACACTCGACAATGGCATCTTGTAACATTTTTATCCTATAAAACCACCCAACTTTGATTTGCTTTATCCTTTTGGGCTCTGAATGCCTTGTTGGGTTCTCTAGAAGTCACTTTGAGTATTGCCCTTATTTACAAAAGTAGACAATTGATTATCTATAAATTGTTGATAATCTTGGATCCTTCTTTAGATATTAAATAAATGAACAAATCGTTTTGGATAAGTTCCTCAAATGTAATGTTATTTCTCATACTTCTTGAATAATTTATAGTAACCTATTAATGTTGGTTGCGACATATGATCTAACACCGTTTAGTAGGTGTATTGTTTTCCTAATTTTTTGGGGTGTGTTAGGCATAGTATTTGAGATCTCTAGTGTTTGAATAACCAATGGGGTCATAAATAGTGGAGCATGACGAAGAGCTTCTTCAAGCTCTTTTATCCTTTTCCCAGGCTTGAGATTAGATTTTCCTATTTTGCAATGAAGTATGTGAGATAGGGAAAATTTTAGGGGCTAATATTAATAAATGAGTAATTTTCCATGCTTTAAAAATAAAAATAAAAATCTAATTTCCATTTTTCTAAAAATAATTCACCCAAATTTTATAATATAAAATTATTTTACTGTAAAAATCACCAATATTTTATAGAGAAAATATAGAATAATTAAAAATTTCATTACTTTTACGAAAATATTGCCAAATACTTTTACGAAAATATTGCCAAATATTTTGTAGTTTGCATATTAGGTACTAGTAAGATTCACCAATGTTTCTAAGATCAATTTTCATCCTTAAAATTTTTCTTGGTATGAGAGTTTCACTTCTAGTCAAATGTTGATTTAGAAGACCTAAGGTTCCAACTCTACCCTGAGACCTCCATTGGTGAGTAATATTCTTATTTCAAACCGTCACATTTTCAAATTGCAATCTTCGTTTACTTGTCATACTGAGTATTATGTATGGTTAAGGACTGGTCTTTGAAGTGGCCAATTCTTCAACAATGATTTCCTCCATCATTCTATAGGTTTTAACCATACACATCGTAATGCAATCATGCATTGAAATACTATTAACCTCCATGTCATTAGGTCCTTATACATTCTGAGACCCTTTTTTGCTACAACTTACACTTGGATGAACTAGTAATATGTGACTTCTCCTATAACAAGCACCAACTACCCACCTGGGGCAATGCCACTCACTATGTTACCAATACCATAAAAAAATATAGATACATAACATGACAAAATAGTAAAATATTAAGTAGAAAATACATAAAATAATTTCCAAGCACTTGTTTGTGAGAAATGGCCAACTAGTTGCAGTACTCAGACATGACACCCAGAGTAGATTATGTTTCTCTAGCTCCCCTAGCAATCGATCACCTCTGAGTTGGGGACATGACTCCCCTTGAGATTGATCTCTTGACCTAGGTACATATCCAACACCAATCACGATAGGGCCAAGGAACCAAACCCAACAACCCCCAACCAATAGGCTCACATGACCCATCAACCCAACACCCAAGTAGTGCTCCCCTTTCTCTACACCTACAGTCCTTCGCATTGGGCCACTACCTCCAGGGTGTCTATCTCAGGCAGTTAGGGATGTGTAGAGTCTTTTAGATCTAGTATTTATTTCTACCCTCAAGGGTCTCCAGGTACCCACTAGAACCTCACATAGGGACACCTATCCCTACTGATCCATGATTAACTGAATAAGGGAACCACTTTTTTATTAGCATGGTGCTCCCTTACTTTTTATTATAATAATATATTATAGTATTATAATATACTTTCATATCAAGATACTTTTTTGTGTGGAGCCTCAACCCCTCATACTCTTTTCGTTTCTCAGTCCTCTACAAATTGAATTTCTACTAGGCCAATTGGCCTTTTATCAAAAAGTTTCTCTAGCATAATCCCACAATAACTCTGGCCTTAAAAAATCATAAGTACTTTGGCCCACCAACCTAGTATATTATACATGCACATACACATAAACCTCAAAGGAAATCGGCTCACTAGCCTAATATATAGGTTCTCTGAACCAATTAAACAGGCACACTGACCTTAAAACACATTTGTACACATAGGGGTATACATACCTTGATAGAACCCAAGTCACCAATCTAATTAACATATCACGTGTATAAGTACATTACAATCTAGGGGGGTCAAGTAAGGGGTATTACATTCCTCCCCCTCATTTATGAATTGTCCTTAATGCATTAAGATACACGTTTATTGAAAATTACCAATGGATGCAAGTATTATTGTTGCCTGACATCTTCTGGCTCTGATAGCTTTTCCTTGAAACACCTCAATCCTGTTGTCCACTATGATTCATCAACAAGACTTGAAAATCCTTTGCATGCTCCATATTTGTAGTCAATCCATCTGGAATGACCTTCATCGTATTTGAAAAATAGTGGAATAAAGAATTAGTACATGCAATTATTAAATCCATGTACAAGTTGATAAATGATTTAAAATATATATTTAAAAGTCTCACTCTTAATCAATATGTGAGTCTTCTAAAACCTCAAAACTAAAATTTGTGAGGCTCAGCGAGGCATTGAAAGTAATACCACATTCTGGTAAAAGTTGTATAATACCAAATATCCAACATGCCACTGGAAACAAATTTTGTCCAATTGTCATAGGTATAAACAATTTTTCCATATAATCTCTTTTGCAAAGGGTGCCAACTTCTTTGTATCAATACTGTGAACAACTTTATTTGAATAAGACCAAAAGTTCAGAATTCTAGGTCCTTAGAATACTAGTGTAGCCCCTATATTATTATTGTTGTGCACCATAGAAGCTGAGTATTGTTATTGTTGTTCCCTTACATTATTATTGTTATGTAGGCTCTAATTATATTTTGACCCTTTAGACTCCTATATATATCAAGGATGTCTTGTCATTTGTATCATCCAAGAATTGTTCATTCATTTAGTGTAAAAGGAAGTTTCCCCCTTGAAGTGGCTTATTATCAAGGCATTGATCTAATTCTTCTTATGTTTTCATGTTATTTTGATCTAGTTATATAGCATTTGGTATTAGAGCTCTGGATCCTAAAGTTTTTCTACTTCAAACATGCCATCTTTAAATTTTCACTATAACTTTATTTTATTTTTATTTTATTATTATTTATTATTTATTTTATTATTATTTATTTATTTATTTATTTTTAATTTATTTATTTTATTTTTAATTAATTTATTTTATTTTTAATTTTTAATTTTTTTAATTTTTATTTTTTAATTTTAATTTTATTTTATTTTAATTTTATTTTATTTAATTTAATTTATTTTTATTTTTATTTTTATTTTTTTATTTATTTTTATTTTTATTTTATTTTATTTTTATTTTTATTTATTTTTATTTTTATTTTTATTTATTTTTTTAATTTTATTTATTTATTTATTTATTTTTATTTATTTATTTATTTATTTTTTTTTTTTTTCTGCAAAACTTAAAAGGGTGAAACTTCTACTACATGGAATAAAAATATTGATGAACATCATGTCAAGATTTCAGATATTGGTTTGCTATATTTTCAGAGATATGGTTTAAGGAAGTTAGGGTTTCAAAAAGCTCCTAAATTTTGTCTAAAAAAATTGTCCCATGTAAATTCATCATAAATTTGTCTTTAGGAATCTGATTTAAATTTCATAAAAAATGACTAAAATTGCACGAACTTTAGTTTTTCAGATACGAGATTCACGGATGAAGGTTAAAGTAGTGACACGTGGAAACCCGTACAAGTTTTCTATACTGAACTAGTCCATAATGAGGTCATCGTGGGAGATTTGGCATAACTTTATCTTGAAGAATCCAATCTAAGATTCTAAGTGTGTTAATTTTAGGTATGTTATGTGCTTAGAGAAATTTATTTCAATTTTCACAGTTAGCTCAATATCTTTTCCAGATTAGCAATCACATCAGCATAATAGTAAATTGCAGATAGAACATAAACATAAATCACAGAAGACAAGCCAAGACAAGAGGACACAAGATGTGGCACTAGCCAGGGACCAACCCCAATGTGGGGAACCCCTTGATCAATTCTTCTTATATGTTCTTCAATAGTTCAGTAGAGAGAGAAAGAGAGAGAGAGAGAGAGAGAGAGAGAGAGAGAGAGTACATATACAAGACAAGTCAGCACTTTGAATTATCTAAATAAGAGCATAAATCATATCTTATTAGATGATACATGAGGTAGCTGAACTTAGTTGAAGACATGCTGCTTCAACTGATTCTCCCAGGTGACTCCATCATCATGCTGCACCTCACTATGCTACACCATGTTGCACCCATCATTATTATGTTGCATCCCATCATGCTTTACCAATCATGACTGTACCCATCATTATATTGCATCATGTACCATTGCAGTCCCAATGTGATTGATGCACCTTGCTTACCATACTGCTGTCCCAATGTGCTTACTGCACCATGCTTGCTATTGTCCCATTGAAGCATTGATGTACCATGCTGCTGTTCCAATTTGCAACACCATGCTTTCTACCCCAATGTAGCATTGTTGTACCATGTTGTTGTCCCAGTTTGCAGCACCATGCTTGTTGCCCTAATGTAGCATTATTGTACCATGTTGTTGTCCCAATTTGTAGCACCATGCTTGCTGCCCCAATGTAGCATTGTTGTACCATGTTGCTATCTCAATTTGTAGCACCGTGCCTTCTGCCCTAATGTAGCATTGTTATACCATGTTGTTGTCCCAAATTTTCCATCTATGCCATTGCTGCTGTCATGCTGCCCATGCATCTTGCCATCATACGACACAACTTCATGAGACAGCTCCCCTAGCACGCTGTTGTTTACGGCGTGTTTGAGCCCTCAACCTCTCCACGCTTTCCCTGTTTTGAGGTGGTTAGGACTGCGGCCTACCACATGCCCACGTTGTCACCTACAACACACTCAAAATAGGCTTCCCTTACCTTTTCGCTGCCCCAAACAGACCTATGATCAACCTTCTTCAACTCAACCTCTAAGCTCAGCTCCTCAGCCCTCTAACAACAGCTCGATTAGCCTTAAATCAAATGTTAACTCCCTCGTTGCCTTGGCCTCTTCTTGTAGCATCATATGTTGCCCTTTCTTGCACCCAAGACACCTCAATAGACCTACGTCTAGGGCTTGAACAGACCTGCGGTGTAGGGCATATTTAGGACAACGTTAGGGTTGCTTTAGGACAGTGGCTAGGTCTTGTTAAGGCCTCCTCCATAGCTGCATTAAAATTCTTCCATGAGCTCCTTCAGGTCAACGTAGATCCCTTCCATAGCTTCGCTGGCCTGTTTTCTTTGTTGTGGCTAGGGAAACCTCCTTTCCTCCAACGTCTAGGGCTTCTTCCTCCTAGATTTCTCTCACACTAAAACCTAAGACAAGTGGAGAGAAATCAAGAGAGAAGTGTGTGTGAAATGACTCTCAAGTCATCTACTTTTATACTAAAACGTTGAGCACATGTGGGTGTTATTTGGATGTTGTCCGACCTTGACGAATTGTCTTATAACACAAATAAATTCATAACTCCATGAATACTTATTGAAATCAGATGATCTTTAGATCAATCCTACACCTCTTGATGAGAGGGATCCAAGAAAAATATCAACTGACATAAATAAGATGACCCACATGGATTTTGGACCCAGTTGCCAATTTTAACACTCCCTCTCAACTAGGGAGAACTCCATCCACTGATCCATTTGCCAGACTGTACTATCTCTGCCATCAGTGCCCTGCACTGCTCTGCTCTGCTCTACTCTGCTCTGCTGAACAATGAAGAAGAATAATTGCTCAAGAATCTCTCATACCATTCTCTACTGACTCAAAGTCAGTTCCATATGAAGAGAGTGAGTTATTTCACTCTTATTGACCCGAAGTCAGTTTCGTTGATCCCAGGTCAATATCATAAGAGAGTGTCTCAAACCACCCATACTGATCCTAGATCAGTTTCATTGATCCCATATCAATGGAGGTCATCCTAGCATAGGGAGTACGGTGGATACAACGATGCGTCCATCGATAGTACTACTATGGTCCCTAACCCCATTTCCTTGTTCATTGACCAGATGAGAGGTTCTTCCCATGAGTTCCAGACTTCATGGGTAGGATGCCTCTACAAGAGAACCACTCATCCTATCCATAAGTCGCCACGGGGTATCACAGGGGAAGGTTAAACCATTCACCCTGTACATAGCTCACCATTAGGGGAGGGTGAGTTGCCTTATGGTTGCTTGTTGCTCCAAGAAGTACCCCAAGCCCCTCGGAGCTCCCAGAGCTCGATGCATGCATCATGTAGGATCCTCATAAGAGGGTATCTCAATGACTCCAAGTCATTTGGGAAAGTCACAAATTTGACCTTTCCCTGGGGCTTTGACAAAATGTCTACGACCTGTACATTAGTCTCAATGCGATGGAGCCTCCTCGCTCATCGACGTACCATATCCTAGATAAGGTAGTATCTGATGTCTATATTCTAGAGCAATCATAGAATACGGGATTCCTCAACAATCGAATCCCCCCTGGTTGACACATAAGATCACGGTGGTATCCATTATGTGTATAAATAACTCACTAAGGAGCTTCCACAACTAGGCAGCTTCACACGAGATCATACTCATAGCTATGTATTCGGTCTCAGCGGTGCTCAAAGCAACCGTCTTCTACTTCCTGTTCATCCAGGATATCGTGTAGAACCTAAGGAGAATAAGCTCTCATAAGTGCTCTTGAGATCCTCCACAATGCCTTCCTAGTCAACATTCAAATAATCATGTAGCTTCATATTTCCAGCAATGTATCTCAATCCATGAGAGATTGTGCCCTGAAGATATCTGAGAAGATTCTTGGCACCAATCTAGTGAGGCCTAACCAAAATATGCATCCAACATGCTAACTGCAAAACATGTATCTGGATGGAAGTTCACCAAGAACATCATTGTAAATGGGTTTATGGAACTTAGAGGCATTTCCCAAATCTCGTCTGACATCACTACCACATAATTTCTGAAAGTTAAGCTCCATCGAGGTAGTCACGGGCTTGCAGTTCACCATTCCAAATCCGGAATCCAACTCCCTCTTACTTTTGCAAATGAGAGGTTTTGCACCTGTCAGAAAAAGGTCATCCTTAGAAGGTGCCAGTATGAGAGGTCTATCATCCACAACCTTTAAGCAGTGGTTTGGATCGGCTTCACTCCTAGTGAATCTCAGTTTCATCAGACAACTATCAATCATACTACACCTGGGGTGTTTTGATTCAAGCCATAAAGGGCTTTCTTCCACCTGCACACATTAGATTTTCAATCATGAATATCATACCCATCGGGTTGTTCCAATCCTGTGGATCTGCTACATGAGGGGAATGGTCCCCTTGCAAGATTTTCCTTCGATACATCTCAAACATGTACCTTCATGCTCTTCTTGAATTCAGGTATCCCTGTCACCATCTAACTCACATCGGGTAGGGTCCCATAATAAGTAGACCTTCGGTGCTATAGATGAGATGTGACAACTGACATGGTTCCCAATGGACCAACCTGAAACTTGATACAAACTGCTAACCCTGAACTCAAAGATAAAAGCATCTTTGAAAATTCTATTTTCAAACACTTACCTTTCCATCGATGAATGCCACCCTGAAATCTTTGATTTCCATTTCCAAAATGGACACCAGGTTCTTCTTGCGATCAGGTACATAAAGAGATTCTCGTAAATGAATCGAGTTACCCTCATCAAATTGAGGGGTAACATTCCCTACACCCTTTCTGGGATAGGTGGCATCGACTCCGAGTATAATCCCACAATTGTTTCCATCTCTACCAAATTAGAGAGTGCACCCTTCTATCTGATGAAGTGCCTTGAAGTGCTACAATTAATAAGCCAGATTCCCAAAGAGTCTAGAGGAGAGGGCCAATATAAGATAATGCTTGTTTATCTTATGAGAAACAATATTTGATTCTTCATACCCGGGGTTCCTTTCTTTCTTCGAAGAGTCAACTATTTCCTTGATGACCTGCATTACATGTCATTCCTCTGATCATTGAATATGTCCCTAGAATGATTGTTATCATTATTAAGTGATGTGTCCCTACCTTGGAAACTCCTTCACATAATGGCCAAACTTATTACAAACACAACATCTGCCTTTCCTTTCACCTTGAGATCTGGACTTCCCATTGAAGTGATATGTAGGTAGGCCATCAGAAGCTTTCGTTGCGCCATTTTGATAATGTTCTATGCTTTTACTTCACCCTTGGTGAATTTGAAGAGGGATGGGGAACCCATTGACCCTTTTGTCATTTCCCAACTGTCTTCGGTGATTGCTATTTCACTCTTTCTTGGGCTTTGTCTTTACCTCAACTTTGGTACCATGTCAATTTTAGATATGTTCTATGCTTAGAGAAATTTATTTCAATTTTCATAGTTAGCTCAATATCTTTTCCAGATTAGCAATCACATTAGCATAATAGTAAATTGCAGATAGAACATAAACATAAATTGCATAGGACAAGCCAAGACAAGAGGACACAAGATGTGGTGCTAGCCAGGGACCAACCCCAATGTGGGAAAAACTTGATCAATTCTTCTTATATGCTCTTCATAGTTTAGTAGAGAGAGAGAGATAGAGATAGAGAGAGAGATAGTACATATACAACATAAGTCAACACTTTGACTTATCTAAATAAGAGCATATTGGTGAGCACCAGTATTGTAGCAATAATGCTGCAACTCCTGGGTTTCCTACTTTACTCTTATCAACTCGGTAGTTCGTAACAAACTTGGAAGCGTTGGTGCTGTATGCACAAGTACTAGTTCTCACTATAGGTTGTCACTTGGTTAGCCGATGCAAGATCACTAGGAGCTCAAGCCAACTTCTATGGATTCTAGAAGAAGCTCTATATGTGATGAAAGGAAGGAAAGATTACTCTACAGATGCTATTCTAATTGCAGAAAGGAGAAAGACTGAAATGTAAAGCAAACCTAGTAAACCCTAATTAACCAACTAATTCTACTTTTGCAGAAAGCACTATGAAAACCATGAAAGGAATGCCATTACCTACTCAAGGAAGTAAACAACATCTAACTATGCTATTCCTGGAAGTAAATAAACAAAAAACATATTTTTGATTTTTATGTATTTTTATGTGAATTTGACATGCATGTAATTTATTGTGTGTGAGTGTGGTAGCGAATAGGTGGCGTTGAAGGGTGGTTTTGGGACTTGAGAGGATGTAGTATGGTGTGGATGGGTCCTAGGAGGTCTCAAGTGGCCTTTTGGAGGCTTTTCCCACACTTGGCCTTCAAAAGAAAGCCTACAAGAAAGTTTACAGGAGGACACAGGAAATCTACAGAAGGAAAACAGGGAACTACAGGAGGCCTATAGGAGGAGGCTGAGATCAGTCTTCACTATTTTGAGGGTGTGAGAGTGGGTGAAAAAGGTGGATGAAGGTTGGAATGAGGTGTTGGGGTGCCTAAGGTCTACCATGAATCACCAGGAGAGAGAGAGATGATTGGATTTTCTCAAGGAGAGAGGAAGAAGTTCTATGGAAAAAATGCAAGGAACTAGGGTAGAATTGAGGTGAGATTTGGGAGACCTATAGGGCATGGATTAGATGGAGGGTGTGATTGCTGATAAGCTGGCCTACTATTGGAAGATATCTACTGGATAGAAACTGACAGTCAACCAAGGAAATCAAGCAACATGTGAAATGAATGCATTTAGGAAAAACATAGTTTTGCATAAAAATGATCTAAAGTATGATATATGAAAGGAAATGCTGATAAATGCTGTAGGAAAGGAAAGCATGAAAGAAGACTATTGCAAATCAGGAAGTGAGCATGATGAATAAGATCTAAAGCAAAGCAAAGCTGGACTATTAACCTACTAAAAAGTTGCAAACACTAGAAGTCCTGTGAATGAGGAAAATCGGTGTTTTTTGGGGCAACAAGAGAGTCTTTGCCTCAAATCATGGTCCCAGAGGGAGGAAGAGAGGCCAAGGAACTATTGATAGCCTTTTGAATCTTTTGTGATTGCTGCTTAACCTACTTCAGAAAGCAAAAATGGAAGCAAACTACTAAATCATCAAAAGCAACCTATTCTTAACCATAAGAGAAACGCATCTACTAGCAAACTAATCTACAAATTGAAACAAAGCATACAAATACAAGTAAAGAGGAGCTTGGCTACTTGGATTGGGTCCTAACCCAATAGCTTCAGCCCTATGAGGTAACTCAGTGCTAGCTCAAAAAGGATTCCATCTTTTTTTTCAAAACAATAGCAAGATTACATGAAAATCTTACAAAATTAATAAGCTTGAAATTTGAGCAAAGTTTACATAAGCAAAAGTCTGACAAAAATCCAATCCTAGTGAGGCCCTAGGCCTCTCTATTTATACAAATGAATCTACCAATAGTTTCCTTAAAATTAGGGAGGCTTGGCTCCCAAAACTCGAGATAATCATCAGTCATCCTCCACTTGCTCGGTTGCCTTCTAGTGCATGATTCGGCTGCTTGTACTCCGAGCTGAATGAACGAGAATTCGAAGTGAGGAGTAATAAATGAGGGGGATTCCCTCCTATAATTCCTCTCCTCTGTCCACTTTGAGTTATTTCTGCCATTTGTCCACTGGATCCTTGACTTTGACTTCAAAACCCATCAATAATCTGCATTAAATACATGTTAGATCACATGGCACAATAACTAACTCAACTCACTCTATAAGCATAAATATAATTAGAAAATCATGTAATAATCTAAGAGAATGGTTGATTTGACTAGGTTGGGAGGTAAAATGAGCCCATATAATTACCCATTTATGAGGCTCATCATCACCCCCCTACCGAAGGTGTTGCTCATCCTCTGAGCAACCTAGTCAATCTCCTCATCTTTTATGGCCCTAGTGGCCTCCCTAGCATCCCAAGCTTCTGATGTGGTTTGCTCTTCTTTGCCATAGAATCCTGCGTTCCTGTATATGTCCTTCCACTATTCCTCCTCTTCTTCTTCTCTTCTGCCTTCCAGCATGCATAACGGCAGTGGGGGACTCAGTTTGAGGCCAATCCAATTAACCTTCAGCCTCTGCATGGAGCGCTTGTACATCAACACTCTTTTCAATGCCTCCTTCAGCCTCATGGGGTAATGATATTCCCTGATCTGAAAACTGTGTGGTAAGGTATTCCATCTCCTCATGCATGCATGCACACAATCATCCCCAAGTAGCCTTTGCATGTCCTCAACGTGTGCAATGGCTTGTGCATGATTGGTGAGATATCTAGGGGCAATCTGAGGGTCATTGGCAAGCAGGTTGTGTGCATTGATGAGTGCCATAGGATCTAATGACTCAGCTCTTATCATTAATGGCTCACTTTGCTCCTTTATCATCAATCTTTTTATTTCTGCTGCCCTCATTTCTTCATGGTTCATCCATGAGGTCATGGCCATTAATTGCAGGTCCCCTAGATTCGCATTGGGATCCCACACATTCATGTATGTGAGGGCCATGTTGTGTACGTAGAATTCTGCCATCTTTGCCTTATTCTCTGAGGTGCTTTGGTCACATAGGTCCATGAACTGCATGTAATCTTGGAAAGGCATTGTGCCTCTTTGTGCTAAAGTCTTTATTTGGAATTGTAACCATTGGTCCTTTAGATAGAGGCCATAGGATTTGGCTAGTGTTCTGCATTGCAATGCCTCCATGGATAAGCATGCCATGCATGCCAGCTGGGTATCTTTCTCTTGTACCTTCCTCCTTAGCAATTCATTTTCAGTTTCAAGGTGGCTTCTTGTAATTGCTTCCCTGTCTCTTAAAACACTCAGCTCTCTACCCATTTCCTTGAGTTTGTTTTCCATATGGCCAATATCCTCAACTCCTTTGGATTTGGCTATCTGCATCCACCTATGTGTCCTCACTCTTTCTTTCTCCAATTCAAAAAGTAGTGGAATTGCAAATTCTGTGGGATTATCCTTCCTCCCTCAAGTAGATTGTAATAGGAGGTAAGACTAGGCTGGGGATCAGGTTATTGTATCTCTTTAGCTTCCTCCTTCACCTGTGGCCGTCCTCCTATCCTTTTCTCAAGCTTTTGGGTCTCCTTTAGTTTTGACAGTGTCTCTTGTAGAACTGTCTGAGCCTCCTGTAGGACTGTTTTTGGGTCCTATAGTATTGCCTTTTCCTTCCATGTGGAAGATCTAGGAGTCCCCCTTTCATATGTTATAGGTGTCTTGGAAGGAGATTCTTTCCCCTTTGCAGAGGGTGAATCTTCAATGGTAATTGGCACTTTTGAAGAGGGATGAGGTTTGCCTGGTTTAATTCTTGTGCTCTTCCTAGCTCTAAAATACATGGGGGTCTGTCCTTTCCTCTTATGCTTTGGCTTGATTGGTGTACTAAGGGCAGTGAGGGTAGCTGCTGCCTCCCTTTCCAAAGTATCATGGGACTCTTCTCCCTGTTCTGCCTTCTCTGCCTCTTTTTCTCCTTATTTTGTCTCTTTTTCTATCTCTTCCTGCTCTGTTTCTTCAGCGCTCTCCTCCTCTATTTTAGTTCCTTCCTCCTTCCTTTCTTGTTCTGCCATTTCACCCTGGCTCCACCTCTTCCCCTTACTATTCTTCCTCCTCACTACCAGTAGGGCTGACATCATAGGTTAAGGCCTTTATGTCATCCTCAGCTGTCATGTTTCGGAAAACTTCCCATGCTATAGGGAGCGTAAAGGTATGGAGGGCTTCCTCTACTAGGATTTTGATTATGCCATGGTGAGCTAGTTGTTCTGAATTTCTGGCTTGTACCTTAGTGCTGGAGTCAATGAGGGACTGCAAGAGGAAGTAAGGTATACTGAGCTTTTGAGGTGTTGAAGTGTTCATTCCATACCATAATTCTTGGAGGATTCTAAAGTGATAACCATAAACAATGCTATACCTCCCCTCACAGGAAATGTATTTGATTATTTGATAGCTAACCTCATCCTAGGGATATGGTATACTAGCCCTTCTAATGCCATTTTTATCTTCAATAGGGGTTTCATTATTTTGGAAAAGGTTCTTCTTGGCAGCCTGGCCAATTGGTTTCTCATCTTTACTCCAAGGCAGCCCAAGAGGAACGGTAGTGACCCTACTGATGAATTTAGGGGCTATCTCTATGGAAATACCTCTAATGGTGACAGTGGCATGAGTCCTTGTGTGAGGGACCAGAGAGAGCAAACTCTTGGGCAATTTCTTCATCAAACCCTTGAAACTTCTCAAAGAAATCCATCCAGTTTGCCCTTGTGAAGATGTCCACTACCTGAGGATGTGCATGGAGCTTAGTTGAGTTAGTGGGCTCCTTCCTCATAAACCCTCCCGTCATATTGTCTATACTCTTTTGGAAAACCAACTATGGAGGTTGAGATAGAATTTTTAGAAAAACAGAGAAACAGAGGAGACTGTGTTTTTTTTTTAAATAAGCATAATTTATTTATTTATTATTATTTTTTAATTTTTTAAATTTTTTATTTATTTTCTCCTCTCCTAAAGACTTATTTCCTCCTCAAATTGAGACCACTTCTTTCATATATTGATATTCAACAGGGGGCATGCATGAATCCTACCTCCTTCGACTGAAAATTGTGCTACAAATCATGTTTTCTTCGTTCAAAACGACTCATTGCCCCTCCTGTAGAAGCCTGTTGTCCTTCCTGTAGTTTTCTTGTAGGTGCTCCTGTAGAAAATGTCGAGAGCAAGAATATGGGAGAGACCGATGGAGGACAGTGGTTACGAGACTATGGGGGCACAAGGAGACTGCTGTAGCTGAGTTACGAGGAGAGAATGAAGGAAAAGGTGGTGAGGATGCTCGGGGAGGAGTACTTATTACCCTTTATGGGTATTTTCAGTGATGAGTGCTGAGTTGGCAAGGTATATGTTGGCCATATTAGGACTGTTGGTACCCACCTGCCTTGTCATCATGGCACCTCCTCGTAATCATCCCTCATTATTGCATCGGAGTTCATACTTCCCCCACTACTTGTCCTTGGCATCTTGTGCTGGAGTTGACTGTGCGCATGTGTGGGTGACATCTCAGATGAGTGGAGTCAACTAGATGAAGGTGGCCAAGTTAACTGGCCACCTTTCCCTCGTTCAACCTCAACCATTTTGTTTCTTTTGCATGACTTCTAATTACACAAATGCAAATAGAGGAGTGATTTAGTTACTTACCTGTGATCCAAATGTATTTGCTGTGAGGTGGTGTGGCTTTCTCTGCTGCATGTTTTTATTTCCCCCTTTGCATGCTATCTCTACTTGCTGATGGGTGATTGTGTGCTTGTGCATGTTCTTCTCTCGTGGATCCGAGCTTCAGGTGCTTTTTCAACCTTCATGTTTGCACTCTCTTGCTATTGGTGCTGGATTTCTATGGGATCAACTGCTACAGGAATCCCTACAGGAGCTCCTGTAGCTGCTCCTCCCCTTGAAATTTCAGCTTCTTTCTGTGCTTGGAGCTCGAGGATGATGCCAGATGTGTAGATAAAGATGGAGAGGTAGTAGGTAGGCTTCAGGTGAGGTTGATGGTGTTTTTTCTATCATTTTTTGTTTTTTTTTTCTTAAAAATCTGAAAAACTGTTTTTCTGTGTTTTTCTTGTGCAAGAAGAATAATGATGCTTGGGGTGTGATGCAGGTTTGGAAATGATGGCAAGGAGGTTTGAATATTGTAGGAGGGTTTATAGTTTCTTCATGAATCTTCTTTGACCCTCAAATTGCCTTCTGCAGCCACTTATGGCTTTCTATAATTCCTATAGGAGCCTCCTGTAGAAAACACAGTTTTTGAAAAAGAGGTACAATGGGGTGAAAAAAATGCCGAAAATGATGGAGGACAGTGTGGAGAAGATGAGATGGGTGCTGGTATGAATGTCAGGGTCCCCTTGGCATGTTCTTCTGCTCCCTGTAGTCCTCCTGCAAACTTGCAATGCAACAAAAATTCATTTTCTTTCTTCTCTTCCTTTTTTTTTTTGAAAAACAACTAGGGTGCCTTAGAGAGGTTTTCACCCTAATTGCATGCCCTAGGCGCCTCCAAGGGAGGTTTTCACCCAGGGATCTTATTCTTTTTTCTCTCTCTTCTTTTTTTGACATCACTGGGCCGCCTCAGAAGAGGTTTTCAACCCAATGATGGGACTCAAGCGCCTCATGGAGGTTTTCACTTGAGTCCTTATTACCTTTTTTATTTTTTACTTTTCTTCAGTGAGTGGGTGAAGTGGAAGCTAAGACATGCTCCACTACCATCACTATTTTATTCAGATCTTCAATAAACTCTTGCTTGGAGAGGGGTTTCTTATAGACTTTCAACCGATGTCCATTGACAAGCATGGGGATGACTTCATCATCAATGGTTCTGATCAGAACTAAACCATTTTCATTGAATTTCTCCATAGTGTAGGGTCCCAACCATCTTGTCCTAAGCTTTCCTTTGAAATCCTTGTATCTTGAATCATAGAGTAGTGCCCAATCTCCCTCTTGGAATTGCTTCTCCTTGATATTTTTTTCATGCCATATATTTATCTGAAGCTAAACTACCTTTGTATAGAGAAGGGCTTGCAATCTGTATTCATCCAATCCATTGAGCTGAAGTAATCTCTCCTTTTGCATGGTTGAGGTCTAGGTCTAGCTGAGCTGCCATCCTTAGTGTATTGAACTCAAATTCTATTGACAACAAAGCCTTCTTCCCATAGACTAGTTCATAGGGTGTGAACCTGGTGGTGGTCTTCCATGTTGTGTTGTAGGCCCAAGTGGCCTCAACTAATCTGTCCGCCCAGTCTTTTCTGCTGCCGCTCACTACCTTGGTTAGGATCCCTTCCAATGCTCTGTTGGTGACCTCCACTTGCCCATTGGCTTGTGGATGGTAAGGGGTGGAAGTCCTGTGCTTGACCTTATGATGTGTGAGCAGGTCTTCAATCAGGTTGGAAGTGAACTGACTGCCTTGATTTGTGACCAACTCTCTTGGATACCAAAACTTGTAGAATATGTTTTCTCTAAAGAACTCAGCTAATTTTTCCTCTGTCGCTGCTTTGATTACTTTTGTCTCTGCCCACTTTGTCAGGTAGTCGGTGCACATAATGATGTATTGTTTCTGCTTTGAAGGAGAGCTGATAGGCCCCACAAAGTCCATGCCCCACTTCTCAAATGGCTCAAAGGTCACTTGAGGTTGCATGGGAATCTCATCCTTTGGAGTAGGTTTCCCCATCCTCTGACACTGATCACACTGGCTTGTATATCTCCTCACATCCTGGTGAAGAGTGGGCCAGTAGTAGCCTGTTTGCAATATCTTGAAGTTAGTTCTTTTTGCTGCAAAATGACCTCCACAAGGCCCATAATGACAGGTCAGGAGGATGTCAAAGACTTCCTCCTCCCTGACACATCTTCTCAAGATTTGATCTGGGCCAAGTTTGAAGAGATTTTCCCCGATCCAGGTGAAAGGGGTGCTTTTCCTTACTATCCTACTCTTCTCTTTTGAAGATAGGTGTGGTGGGAACTGTGCTGAAACCAAGTAGTTTGATATATGAGCAAACCATGGAGAGAGTAATGATATAACAAATAGGTGTTCATCTGGAATTTGGTCATCCACTATTCCTTCTTCACCTGTAGGCAAATTTACTCTAGACAAAAAGTCAGCAACAACATTTTCTTTACCAGGCTTATCAATAATTGTCAAGTCAAACTGTTGCACTATAAGCAACCATCTAATAATGTGAGCATTTACATCTGGTTTTTTCATTAAATATCTAATTGCAGCATGATCAGTGTGCACAAAGGTTTGATAGCCTGTGATATAATGTCTGAATTTGTTTAAGGAATGCACGACAGCTAGGAGTTCCTTCTCGGTCATTGTATAGTTTAACTCTGCCTTTGACAAGTTTTTGCTTATAAAGTATATGGCATAAGGTAACTTTTCATCAATTTGTCCTAAGGCCACTCCTATTGCTTTCTTCGAGGCATCTGTGTGAATGTGGAAATGTAGGTCCCAATTTGGGCCTCTAAGAATTGGGACAGTTACTAGCTTGCTCTTCAAGGTATCTAAGGCTTCTTGACAATTTTCTGACCATATGAACTCAACATCTTTGCCTAGGAGGCCAAACAAAGGAGAGGCTAGCTTGCTGAAATATTTAATGAATCTTCTGTAATATCCAGCTAAGCCTAGGAAACTTCTGACATCTCTCACCTTTTGAGGAGGTGAGACCCTTTGGATGATGGTGATTTTGTTGGGGTCCACTTGCAGTCCTTGCTGAGATATTGCATGACCTAACACGATCCCTTCAGTCATCAAAAATTAACATTTTTCTAGACTGAGGGATACGTTCATCTCAATACACTTGTCTAGAAGTTTTCCGGTTAGATAAAGCTTCCTGAAAGTCAGAGCCATAAGGAGTAAAATCATCCATGTATATTTCTATTGCATCATGAACCAGTTCAGAAAATATACTCAATACCACTCTTTGGAAAGTGGCTGGGGCATTGCACAAACCAAAAGGAAGGACCCGGTATGCAAAGGTACCCCAAGGACAAGTGAAAGTGGTCTTATCTTGGTCTTTCGGGCTGATTTGAATCTGATTGTACCCACTTAACCCATCTAGGAAGGAGAAAAACTTTTTCCCTGCCGGACCGTCTAACACTTGATCTATGAAAGGTAAAGGAAAATGGTCCTTTTTAGTGGCTTTTTTCAATTCCCGATAGTTGACAAAGATTCTCCACTTACCATTTTTCTTTGGCACTAGCACCAAAGGAGAGACACATTCACTGTCAGAGATGGGATAGATGAATCCTGCATCAAGCAATTTCTGGAGTTCTTCCTTAACAATATCTTTAAGTGCTGGATTCATCCTCCTTTGAGGTTACCTGACTGGTTTGCAATCTTCCTTGATGTATATATGATGAGTACATACTAAAGGGTGCACTCCCTTCATTTCCTTATAACTCCAGGCGAGGGCATCTATATGTTTTATTAGTAGGCTGCACAGTTCCTTCTCTTGGGAAGTAGAAAGGGATGGATTGATTTTCAATGTTCTTTCTGGGCTGAACTCTGTATTTTTGACATGGGGAGAAGTAGGATCAGCCACAAAGAGATCAGTTGAGGGGTTGTTTTGGGTTTCTCTTACTATGTCTTCTAATGGTGATACACTGGGAGGTGGATTCTGAATCAAATTTTCAATCATATCATCCTCATCTTGTTGTTCCCCCCCCCCCCCCCCCCCCCATGGCGATTTCTAATGCACAAAGTGGTGCAGAATAAACTTCAACCTCATCCTCCTCCAACCATAGAGGTAGATCATGTTCTAGCAAGGGTTGGGCAGGAGGATATAGGATTAATTGCTTGGACATTTGCCCATTCTTTATGGTCATGTTCCCATCTTGACAGCTAATGTAGGCATCGACTGTAGCTAACTAGGGTCTTCCCAGAATGAGAGGATACCTAGTGAGCTTTGCCTTTGGCTGGAGAACTAAGAAATCAGCAGGGTACTCCCAAGAATCAATGGAGACCATCACATCTTCCACAATCCCCTTAGGGGTTACGGTGGAGTGGTCTGCTAGCTGTAGCACTGTCATGGTCTTCCTCAAGGAGCCCTGGAGGTTAAGCTTGAGCATTGTGTCCTTTTTCATCACATTAATGGCAGCTCCCAGATCAATCAAGGTATGCAGGATCATTGTGCCATTGATGTGGACATCAACTACTGGGTTTCTAGGGTCCAAATATTTTGGACAGATTACCTGCCCTAACATAAGGTCGGACAGTTGTCCTATGACATTGATGATTAGGGCATCTCTCTTGCACCTTCATGGATGCCTAGAGCACTTCTCTTTGATCAACCTATTGTAGATAGGCACATCTTTTATGGTTTGGAGAAGTGGTATCTTCACACATAAATGTTTCAATTCTCCTAGGAGTTCAGTCTCTTCTGGGGTAGGCTGGACTGTCGCAGATAGTCTCTCAGGAAAGGGTGGATTTTCTTTAGATTCGCTTTCCTCTTTATCTTCCTCAACCTCCCTGGGTGGCAGTTAGCTATCTCAGAGGACTTTCCCAGATCTCAAGTTAATTTCTTGAATCTCCACAACATAAGTTGGGCATGATTGTTCCCCACTATACAATTGTTGAGCCTGTCTGTTGTTCAGGTTCGGATTTGGCTAGGTAGGCATTTGGGGTTGCCTTGGTGGAGCAAAAGGTAACGGTTGTGGTTGGGTAGGTGGTGGAGGCATAAGAGTGGGAAGAGAGTTGTATTGGGGCCTCCACCCCTGATGAGATGCATTCCATTGAGGCTGTGGCTGAGCATAGGACTGAAATGAATGGGTGGCTGGTTGGGCATGATATTGAGATGTGAAGGACCAAGGAGGTGGTGTGGACCAGGAAGGATGAGCAGGGTGACCCCAAGAAGGTATGGAGGGAACTTGGTTGGGGTTGTAGTATACCTGAGATGTCCCTTACATCCCCTGCTAGTATGGTCTAGGTCCATGCGGCCTTCTTTGGTTTATGTAATAAAGCTGTTTAGTGACTCCCTCAGCCCCTTGATATATAGCTTTAAGTTCGGGCAATGAAGGGCACTTATCTGTAGAATGATTTTCTTCACAGACTGAACAAACCTCTATAGAGTTCAATGGGCATTCATTCCTAGGATGCCTCTTGGTACATCTAGGGCCAAAAATCGCCAAAGCCCTCTCTACTTCCTCTTGCTTTATTTTGATATGTAAGGTATCCATTTGCATGGCAAGAATCTGCAGCATCTCACTCTTGAAATCTTCCAGCATGTTTCCAATTTCTCCTTTAATGGATGAGTTGGAGGAAGAGGTATTGTCTATGGGTTGACTCACCCTACCTTTCTTTCTGGCCGCTCTAGAATGGTTTCTAAAAACAGTCTTTATGTCCTCATAGGATAGTTGGTAGATGTCTCCCCCGAGGGTATCTAAAAGATCTTCCCGAATTCCCCTGAGCATGACCAACTTCAGAGACTCAGGGTCAAGTGTACACCTGGCCCTTTTGTAACTGAGCTGGAACCTCTCTTCATAGTCTTCCAGAAACTCCTCACTTCTTATGGTCATTCGGAAGATTTCTTCTTTAGTATCTTTTGACCTACAATAGTCTTGATACATATTGTTAAAGGCCTACTGCATCTGAGCCCAAGTTGTGATGCTATTTCCAGGTAATCCCATCAACCAGTGCAGTGTTGCATCCTTGAGAGTAGAAGGGAACAGTTTCAACTTTTTCTCATCTTCTGCATAGTCATAAGTTCGACAGATGACAACAAACTCAAACAATAAGGTGTCAAGATCTTCTGTAGTCAGACCATGGAAATGAGGTAGGGTGGAAGGGCTTATATTCTTCATTTTGGTGTCCCCATTGGTCTCCTGAATGGGAAAGGTACCCTCTATTCTCTCTCCATTCCCCTTAGCATTTCTGTTTTCAGCCATTGGCTCCAAAGGAATGTTTTCTTCTTCTTCTTCCCATATAGGTTCCTCAAATATGTCTGGCTATTCACCTAAGGGTTCTTCCTGATTTCAGCCACCGAAGAAGAGAGAAGGTTGGTTGTGTGAAGCAGTGAGGGTGTTGGGCAAAATTTTTCCTAAGTTATCTCTATTCCTACGATGCATGAAAGGAAATCATTTTGGTTGGTTTTTGTTTCTTTTTCCCCACACTGGTAGTACCTGCAGAAACTGAAATTGAACAAAACAAATTGCAACTAGCTGAAATGAACTTGCTGAAATGAAATTTGCAAAATTGAAAAGGAAAGCAAGGAAATGCAGAACTTGAAAGGAAAAGAAATGACTAGTCTACTTTTGCTGAAATGAACTATTAGCAGAATGATGCAATAGGAAATAGAAGAAAGCAATAATCACAGAATACTCTGACGCTTCCCAGACAACGACGCCAAAAAGTGGTGAGCACTAGTATTGCAACAATAATGATGCAACTCCTGGGCTGCCTATTTTACTCTTATCAACCCGGTAGTTCGTAACAAACTTGGAAGCATCGGTGCTGTATGCACAAGTACTAGTTCTCATTGTTGGTTGTCACTTGGTCAGCCGATGCAAGATCACTAGGAGCTGAAGCCAAATTCTATGGATTCTAGAAGAAGCTCTATATGTGATGAAAGAAAAGAAAGATTACTCTACAGATGCTATTCTAATTGTAGAAAGGAGAAAGAATGAAATGTAAAGCAAACCCAGTAAACCCTAATTAACCAACTAATTCTACTTTTGCAGAAAGCACTATGAAAACCATGAAAGGAATGCCATTACCTACTCAAGGAAGTAAACAACATCTAACTATGCTATTCCTTGAAGTAAATAAGCAAAAAACATATTTTTTGATTTTTATGTGACTTTGACATGCATGTAATTTATTGTGTGTGAGTGTGGCAGTGAATAGGTGGTGTTGAAGGGTGGTTTTGGGACTTGAGAGGATGTAGGATGGTGTGGATGGGTCCTAGGAGGTCTCAGGTGGCCTTCTGGAGGCTTTTCCCACACTCGGATTTCAAAAGAAAGCATATAGGAAAGTCTACAAGAGGACACAAGAAATCTACAGGAGGAAAATAGGGAACTACAGGAGGCCTACATGAGGAGGCCGAAAGCAGTTTTCACTGTTTTGAGGGTGTTAGAGTGGGTGAAAAATGTGGATGAAGGTTGGAATGAGGTGTTGGGAAGCCTAAGGTCTACCGTGAATCACCAGGAGAGAGATAGGTGATTGGATTTGCTCAAGGAGAGAGGAAGAAGTTCTATGGAAAAAATGCATGGAACTAGGGCAGAATTGAGGTGATATTTGGGAGACCTATAGGGCATGGATCAAATGGAGTTTGTGATTGCTGATAAGTTAGCCTACTACTGGAAGAGATATGTGGCATAGAAACTGACAGTCAACCAAGGAAATCAAGCAACAAGTGAAATGAATGCATTTAGGAAAAATAGAGTTTTGCATAAAAATGATCTAAACTATGATCTATGAAAGGAAATGCCGAGAAATGCTGTAGGAAATGAAAGAATGAAAGAAGACTATTGCAAATAAGGAAGTGAGCATGATGAAGATGATATAAAGCAAAGCAAAGCTGGACTATTAACCTACTAAAAAGCTGCAAACACTAGAAGTCCTATGAATGAGGAAAATCTGCGTTTTTGGGGCAGCAAGAGAGTCTTTGCCTCAAATCATGGTCCCAGAGGGAGGAAGAGAGGCTAAGGCACTATTACTAGCCTTTTGAATATTTTTTGATTGCTTCTTAACCTACTACAGAAAACACAAATGGAAGCAAACTACTAAATCATCAAAAGCAACCTATTCTTAACCATAAGAGAAACACATCTACCAACAAACTAATCTACAAACTGAAACAAAGCATACAAATACAAGTAAAGAGGAGCTTGGCTACTTGGATTGGGCCCTAACCCAATAGTTTCAGCCCTCTTAGGTAACTCAGTGCTAGCTCAAAAAGGATTCCATCTTTATTTTCAAAACAATAGCAAGATTACATGAAACTCTCACCAAAATAATAAGCTCGAAATTTGAGTAGAGTTTAAATAAGCAAAATTTGACAAAAATCCCACAAAAATTTGACCCTAGTGAGGCCCTAGGCCTCTATACTTATACAATTGAAGCTACCAATAGATTCCTTAAAATCAGAGAGGCTTGGCTCCCAGAACTCGAGATAATCATCAGGCATCCTCCACTTGCTCGACTGCCTTCTAGTGCATGATTCGGCTGCTTGTACTTCGAGCTGAATGAAGGAGAATTCGAAGTGAGGAGTAATAAATGAGGGGGATTCCCTCCTATAAGTCCTCTCCTCTGTCCACTTCGAGTTATTGCTGCCATTTTTCCACTGGATCCTTGAATTTGACTTCGAAACCTATCAATAATCTGCATTAAATACATGTTAGACCACATGGCACAATAAATAACTCAACTCACTCTATAAGCATAAATATAATCAGAAAATCATGCAATAAGCTAAGAGAATGGTTGATTTGACTAGGTTAGGAGGTGAAATGAGCCCATATAATTACCCATTTATGAGGCTCATCACATAGATCATCTCTAAGTAGATGATACATGAGGTACTTGAACTCGGTTGAAGACATGCTATGTCAACTAATTCTCCCAGGTGACTCCATCACCATGTTGCACCTATCATTGTGCTGCTCCTCATCATCATGCTGCACCTCACTGTGTTGCACCATGCTGCACCCATCATTACTATGTTGCATCCCATCATGCTTTACCAATCATGAATGTACCCATCACTGTACTGCATCATGTACCATTGCAGTCCCAATGTGCTTGCTGCACCTTGCTTACCATACTGCTGTCCCAATGTGCTTACTACACCATGCTCATTGCTGTCCCATTGAAGCATTGATGTACCATGCTTCTGTCACAATTTGCAGCACCATGCTTTCTGCCCTAATGTAGCATTGTTGTACCATGTTGCTGTCCCAATTTGCAGCACCATGCTTGCTGCCCCAATGTAACATTGCTATACCATGTTGTTGTTCCAATTTTCAGCATCATGCTTGTTGCCCCAATGTAGCATTGCTATACCATGTTGCTGTCCCAATTTGCAGCACCATGCTTGCTGCCCAATTGTAGCATTGGTGTACCATGTTACTGTCCCAATTTTTCCATCTATGCCATTGCTACTGTCATGCTTCCCATGCATCTTGCCATCATACTACTAGCACTGTTGTTCCAAGTCTGCTTTCACTGCTGTTTATATTGTGACTGGTTAGGGCATCTCGTCATGCTACAACAACCCTTAACCATCCACCAAAACAACTCTTAATCTCTATGGCACACCTTCATGAGACACCTCCCCTAGCACGCTGTTGTTTAGGGCGTGTTTGAGCCCTCAACCTCTCCACGCTGTCCCTGTTTTGAGGTGGTTGGGACTACGGCCTACCACATTCCCATGCTATCACCTATAGCCCACTCAAAACATGCTTCTCTTACCTTTTCGCTGCCCCAAATAGACCTGTGATCACCCTTCTTCAACTCGGCCTCTAAGCTCAGCTCCTCAACCCTCTAACAACAGCTCGGTTAGCCTTAAACCAAACCTTAACTCCCTCGCTGCCTTGGCCTCTTCTTGTAGCATCATATGTTTCCCTTTCTTGTACCCTAGACACCTCAATAGACCTGCGTCTAGGGCTTGAACAGACCTGCCGTTTAGGGCAGATTTAGGACAACATTAGGGCTTCTTTAGGACTACGGCTAGGGCTTGTCAAAGCCTCCTCCATAGCTGTGTTATACTTCTTCCATGAGCTCCTTCAGGTCAACGTAGATCCCTTCCATAGCTTCGTTGGCTTGTTTTCTTTGCTATGGCTAGAGCAACCTCCTTTCCTCCAACGTCTAGGGCTTCTTCATCCTAGATTTCTCTCACACTAAAACCTAAGACAAGTGCAGAGAAATCAAGAGAGAAGTGTGTGTGAAATGACTCTCAAGTCATCTCCTTTTATACTAAAAATTTGAGCACATGTGGGTGTTATTTGGATGTTGGCCGACCTTGACGAATTTTCTTATAATATAAATAAATTCATAAATCAATGAATACTTATCGGAATCGAATGATATTTAGATCAATCCTACACCTCTCGATGAGAGGGATCCAAGAAAAATATCAGCTACCATAAACAAGATGACCCACATGGAGTTTGGCCCTAGTTTCCAATTTTAACAAAATCTAACTTGTGGGGTTGGAAAGAAGACACACAAAGCTACCTCAAGAAGAAATTTCAGACCTTGGGAGGCTGAAATCATAGAGATACAGTAGTTTCAAGGTCGGATAGATCAACAAGCTCAAAATCAAGCTCTTAAAAACAAAAAGGTGTGTGCTTTAAAATTTCATAACTTTTGTTTGAAAAATTAGTTTGAAGTGATAAAAATGGCATAGTGAAGCATGGATGTCATTATTTTATTCCAAAATGACTTGAAAACAAAAAAATGATACACCCATTAAGCCCCCATAAATATCTACTATGACTTATGAAGAAGAGGAAGACATTCAACATGATATATCAAAATTACGGGATCAAGTGCAACATGTTTTGTTCTCACAAAGAGCAACAAAAAAGAATCATAAGAAATGATGAATATTAATATGGATGGTTTAAAAGTAGAAATAAAATGGGATATGGAAGGTTGAAGAATGGTTTAAAAGGGGTCATGGAAGATTTGAAGGAAGGTTTGATAAAGTTGCTACAAGAAATACTTCGGTGACAAGGTTTCCATGAAACTCATGATGAGAACAAAAGTAATGTGAATCATGATTTTAGAGACCCAAAATTTGGGTTGAATACCAACCACATTCCAAATATCGATATGAGGAAGTTTATGGAAAGGACCAATAACATGGATACTACAAATGGAGCATTTATTTTCTCTACAAAATGTGCAACACACACAAAAGGTACGCATTGTATCTTTATATTTATAACCCATGTAGTTTGTCTGGTATCCATGACTCTGTTCTTGTAAATCACTTGTCACTTGGACATTTTTTTTATGGAGGATCTGATAACACATTATGAGGATACAAAGAGAAATACCTTCTTTATCCAATCAATAAATCTCAAAAAAAAGGGTTCAATTGCAGAGAACATTGAGAACTTCCAAATATTGAATATAAAGGTAACTGATCGGGGGAAATTTTAAGGATAGAAATTTATCTTAAAGTTTAGAAACCTTGGCGAATCTCACTAGCCTTTAATATGCAATATGTAAAATGTTTGGCAATATTTTTGTAAAAATATTAAAATTTCTAATAATTTTATATAGTATTTATATAGATTATTGGCGATTCTTAAGATAAAATTATTTTATACCATAAAATTTGGGTGAATCATTTTTAGAAAAAAATAAAAATTGATGAATATATTTTTTGGAAAAAGCATAGAAAATTAACACACTTGAAAATATTAGCCCCTAAAATTTTCCCTGTAACTGATATTCCAGAGGAACAACTGACCGATGTCTTCATAGGGACTTTAAGGAATAACATTCAACATGAGGTTCACCTTTGGGAACCTAAGTCATTAGAAAATACGTTCATGGTGGTGAGAAATGTTGGAAGAAAAATTATGTCATCAAGGAGGTCTACCACTCACAACTATAAAGATGGAAGTGTTACTGCTCCTGCCCTCCAACAACCTACAAGGTTGAAACCACAACAATTGGAGGAAAAAATGAGAAAAATGGATTTATTATAGTTGCGATAGGAAATACACTAAAGGTCATAAGTTTTCTAATAATAAATTATTTTACATAGATTATGAAGAGGAGGAAGAAAAGGAACAAGAAACATAAAAAGAAGAAGATATACACCAGGAACCAACCCTAGGGGTTGAAAAAAAAGAAATAAATCCAACGATATATTGTAATGAATTGGAGGGAATCACCAGTCCTTAAAATTTTAATATAGAAGGATATATCAAGAAAGAAAAGGTAATAGTGTTGATTGATTTAGGTAGTACCCATAATTTTATTCATTGTAAGATAGCTAAGGATTTGTATTGATTTCTATATCCAACACCAAAGTGTCAAGTGATGGTTTTAGATGGAGGAACTATAAATTTCTCAGTGAAGTTCCCTAATATCAATCTAACTGTGGGGGAATATGTATTGAATATTCCAATGCTTTCCATTCCAAATTGTGGTGTTGATGTTATATTAGGAGTCCAATGGTCACAATCTTTGGGGACAATAAATTTTAATTTTCAATAACTTTTCTTGAAAAATTTATAGGAAGGAAATAAAATTGAATTAAGGGGTATCACAGGGAGACCTAGGAAGATAATGAACTAATGGCATGATAAATATTTTGAAGAAGGAACAATGAGGGGTAATTTCACAATTATGTTCACTATATGTTCAAACATCTAAGTTATCCATTTATTTAGATATCCACAGAGTCATTGATAATCATTCCAAGGCATTTGAGACTCCCAAATGTCTCCCACCTATTCACGATCATGATCATGCTATTCAATTGATTTTAGGAAGTGTTCTGCCAAACATCAGACCTTACGGATATCCCTGTTCCTAGAAGAGTGAAATTGAATGTATGGTTGTAGAAATGATAAAGGTAGGTTTAATTTAACCCAACCAAAGTTATTTCTCTTCTCCAATATTATTGGTACATAAGAAGGATGGATCATGGTGTATGTGTCTAGATTATAGAGATCTCAACAAGCTCACTATTAAAGATGAATTTCCAATTCTTTTAATTGATGAATTGTTGAATGAATTACATGGAGAAATTTACTTCACCAAGCTAGATCTTCATTCAAGATATCATCGAAGTAGAATGAAGACAAAAGACATTCCAAAAATAACATTAAGAACTTAGGAAGGTCATTATGAATTTTTTTTCATGCCTTTTGGCCTTACAAATGCACTTTCCAAATTTCAAGGTTTGATGAATTCCACTTTCAAACCCTTCCTTAGAAAATTTGTGTTGGTATTTTTTGATGATATACTAACCTACAACAAGTCTTGGAAATATCATGTTCAACATGTTGATAGGGCACTCAAAATATTGGAGAGAAACAAACAATTGTATGCAAAAACCTCCAAATGTTTCTTTAGGGTACAAGAGGTGGAATATTTAGGTCACATTTGATCTCATGAGTGTGTTAAGGTAGACCCTGACAAACAATTGTTGACCTGTTCAAGAAATCACAAAAGGATTAAAATTACCTGTTTCATGGTAAAAATGGGTTGTAACTGGGTCAAAACATTAAATTCGAATAAAATAATGGAAGAAATAACCATAAATATTCAAAATGACTATTCATATTTACCATTTCACATTTACCTTCAACAGTGATAGTTCTGAGTAGTTTTTGCCTTCGATCTTCTGCAGCCTATTGCGCTCAATCCGGTGGATCGTTTCAAGCACCGTCACTTCCAGGTAAGAGCCAAGACCTTTCTCTTTCAATTAATGGTCCCATTTTAAGTTTTCATGCAAGTTTTAGTTATTTTTGAGGGCCCTAGGGTTTATATAACTCGCCCTAGGACCAACACAGGCCCAGAGGGCCAAAAGGTATGTTGCACCTAAGTGAGAATACACTATAGGGGAGGGGTTAAATACACTGTCTCTCCTCATGGGGGTGCGTTGGGTGCAAATCTAAAATGTGTTTTCCAATTCCCATTCAAAATTTTCAAGTTTCTTTGCATGAAATGGATCCTAATGAGTCTCTTCTTGATGTTTTAGGTCTTCATTTGTACAAAATGGCCTTTATCTAGAGAGAAAGAGAACATGAAGAACAAGATTTGAATGTAACTAATGATGCTGCTACCATCTAGGCACTGAAGAACTATGGATTTTTGAAATTCTTCTGGCTTCCTGGTATGAGGTAGCAGATGGAATTACTAGCATATCTTGTTCATTCATGGGATGTGCAAGCCCATGCATTCAGATTTGGGGAACATCTACTCAATATAACAGTAGAGGAAATATATTTTTTGATAGGTTTATCCATGAGAGGTTCCCTCATCTCTCTCCTAGGTGGGAGAAGGGGTGGAGAAAGGGTGAAAGATTATATTTCCACTTATTGTAGACCTTGATCCAAGCCAACTAGAGATGGAAAGATTAGCATAAAATATGTAACCCATTTTCCTTTAAGAACGATCTTATTCATCATTTCCAGATTGGCGGGTAGCTCAACACTTCATGTAGCTAGCAGATCATACATGCAGTACGGTATGGAGTGTTTGGAGCCAATAGTCTTCAACTAGAGAGAGGGAGTGTTGGTCAATATGAAATAACAACTCCCTAAAACAAGAGGGGGAAAGTTGAAAAACTTTGGCTATAGTTCCATCTTGGTCTCTTTTTCTCTAAAGAAGGTTCCATTACTACAACCTCAGCAGATTACACTCGAGCCCATTGATCCGAGAGTTCCATGGATGAGGAGGTGGATAGATCATATGTCCCGACATGCAAGTATGTCAACGCTTAATTTATCACTAGCCTTCTTTGGATTGCTACCTAGATAGTTCATTATGATCAATGATTATCCATACGCAAGGGTGGATTTTCATGATGACCTTGAGCTTGTGCTTCCCGTGGGTGAGAAATGGGGTGTTACAGGTAAGATATTTCAACCATTTGAATTTTTGAAAGTTTTACAAAAAAAAAAATTGTGTTTTTTTTTTTGAGTCTAAACTATTGGTTTATTCATGCAGATATTGGGCTTGTTCGACCGTTAGGTGCTTCATATCTCTGTCGTGCAAGAGATATCCAAATTTTTCAATAGAACCACTACAGGTTGCTACAGTAGGATGGGATGCACTACGAGATATTAATCTGGCCGAGATACTAACTAAATTGAAGCGCCACATGGAGGGGTTGACACACGGGATAGATGAGACCGCAATCAACCATATTCGGATGTGACTTCAACAACACACTATCAGAGTGCCTAGTTGTATTGGCCGGATACTGCACAATGTTTCAATGTTTCAATGTTCCTATTATTCTTTCAATAGATGTAATGTGTATTGAAACTTTTTACATTCGTTGCAAATTTCTATCTAAAACATGATTAGAAAGCACATCTATCAATGTGTTTAAATTTCTAGAAATGTGTTCATATTGTATGAAAATAAAAATGTCTTTCTAGAAGGTGAACCCTTAATAACATGCAAAGGATGGTAGGAATTCTAACTGAATAAATATTAGTGAGTTGTTAGTAAAGTCTGATGACTAAACAATGGATACCATGTGAAATAACATTAGACAATAGCTCAACCACTGCGTTATACTTAGTGGTGTTGTTGGTAGAGCGACCAATAAAAATCCCTTGTAGACTCACTAACTCGCCATTTGGAGCAAAGATAGCCCACGTTGCGGAGGATAGGTTCTGAGTACTATGACTAGCACCATCAGCATAACCAAAATATGGTTCAAGGGATGCCAACATATGCAAACCAAACGTAAAAAGGATCTAAAAAAATCGTAGGAAACTCTTAAGAGACACACTGCAAACACACTCAACACACCTATACATAGTATGTACACAATGTTACTATGCATGAGATCAAGCATATTATTTCTTTAGGTACAACCCATTTCTAGGTTGCGCTAGTGGAATTCCATCAAAATTGACTAACTCATAGGCCCCTTTTGCAAAAAACATGCTTGACAATATATGGACCTGACCACATAGGTTGGAAATTTCCTGATCCTAACTTATCAGATTCTTGGTCATATAAAAGAACAAGGTCTCCTTCCGAGAAGACACGAGGCTTGACACTTTTGTCGTATTGCGCCTTGATATGTCTTTTATGAGCTTCATTAGCTATATCAACATTGCATCTTTTCTCATCTAAATGAAGGAAGAAGTTCTACAACTAGTTTTAGTGAAATAATCTCACATTCGATTGGAAGGATTTCTTCTAGACCATAAACCAACTGAAAGGGTGTAAATCTGGTAGCAATCCTTATTGAGGTTCGGTATGCCCACAAGGTGGCATAAAGAAGCAAATTCTAGTCCGACTTATTGACACCTACCATACATTTAAGCATAGTTTTGAGAACTTTATTGATAGCCTCAACCTATCCATTAGCCTAAGGATAGTAGGGAGTGGAAATTTCATGGGAAATTCCCAGCTTAGCAGTTAGTTTGGACATCATATGATTCTGGAAATGCTTTCTGTGATCCATAACCATGGCTTGTGGAACACCAAACCGAGTGATAGTATGATTGAAAAAGAAACATGTAGTCGTTTCACCAATGTTATTAAATGTAGGCATTGCCTCAGCCCATTTAGTAAAATAATCTACTGCAACAATGATATAACCATGCCCCTTGGCCGAGTGAGGGTTACATGTCATAAATTCGATACCCCATTTTGTAAAAGCTATGAGGTATATAATATGATGCAATGGAGTAGGTGGAGCTTGGGTCTTACGATCATAAATTTGGCATGAATGACACTTCTGGACAACGAGAATACAATCTCGAAAAATAGTAGGCCAAAAGTAACCAACGTGTAGGATCTTCTGTGTAGTTGCATAACGAGACAAATGACCGCCACATGTCCCTGAGTGGCATTCATTAAGGAATTTCTCGGCCTCATCATGCATGAGGAACCTTTGTAAAATCATATCAATACAACGTCGATAAAGGGTGTTGCCAATAATGATGTAAATTTTGGCTTGGTATGGAATACATTGTTGCTCGTAGTGAGAGGTATTAGATCGGAAAGTTTGGGTCTCGAGATATATCAAAATGTCTTCATACCATGAGTTAGATGATGAACTAAGAAACAATGACTCATCATGGATATAATCATTAGATGTCGATTCAGAATCAGGGGAAGGAAGGTCACACATAAGCTTGGGGAAAAACAAAGATTTCTTTGAATTTGATTTGATGAATTCCAAGTCAAACTCTTGCAGGATGACGATCCATTTAGAGTATTCCCCCCCTAGCAATTGACGTGACAAAATATATGTCACAGGGTTGCAATCTAAAACAACCATAGTTTTCTGGAGAAAGATGTAATGGCAGAAACTTTGAATGTCTTGAATGGCTGCCAAAGCCAACTTTTCTACGTGGGTATACATGAATTCAGTATCCTTGAGATTTTGAATTAGATAATATATGGGATGTTCAGTCCCTACATCGTCTTCTTGGACCAATACCATTTCTATAGTATAAATGGCAACATCGAGATATAGGAAATAGTTGTGCTTGTAATCAGGGGGATATAAGAGAGATTCCTGAAACAATACATCTTTTAGGGCATCAAAAGCCTTTTGATTAGTGATGTACCAGTGGAAGAGAACCCCTTTCCTAAGTAGGTGAGTGAATCCTTTGGTAAACTCAACGTAATAAGGGATGAACCTTCATAGGAAGTTAACTTTCCCTTGGAGTCATTGAAGCTGAATGAGGGAAGAAGGTGTGGGTGGATTGATGATTTCCTGTACTTTCAGAGGATTGATACGAATTCCATGTTTTGAAATAACAAAACCAAGAATTCTACCAGAACTAATGCTAAACACACATTTGTGTGGATTTAGTCGAATATTATAGTGTCTACACCGTAAGAAAACTACCCTTAATACATTGAGTGATCAACCTGATATTTAGAATGAGCAAGGAGATCATCCAAATAAGGTTGAATGATGTGTTTAATGTCATGAAAAGCGTAATCAATTTCCCACTGAAATGTGGCCCCAACACTATTTATACTAAATGTGAGTTTTTGATAGGAAAATATACCCCAGGGACAGATAAATATAGTTTTAGGTTGATCCACTGGGAGAATGTTGATTTGATTATATCAGAAGAAACCATCCATGAATGAATAGATTACGCAACTGGCACAGTCATCAACAATCTGGTCAATGAACACAGTCGGGTAACTGTCCTTTGGACAAGCACGATTCACATCTTGATAATCAACGCATACATGGATTGTCCCTTGTTTCTTCATGACAGGGACAATATTTGACACCCAATCGGTCAAAGGAACGAGGTAGATGAAACAAACGTGAAGGATTTTTTCAACTTCACTCTTTATTGCGATAACCTTCTTTGGATGGACCGGATGGAGGCGTTGTCAGACTGGTTTAGCATCAAGATACATTTTAATCTCACAAACCACTATATTTGGTTCGATACTTGACATTGCCTCATAGGTCCAGACAAAGACATTGTGAAACTCCTGAAATACGGATTTATAGGTCTCAATCTTGGGTGGAGAGCAAGATGCACCAATGTGTAGATTTTCTACAATACATGGTTTAACAGAGATATCAATAGGTATCATCTCTTCGATATTGGAGAGATTATTTTCAAAATCGACTTCATGAATGGAAACATAATTCATAAAATAATCGACGATATTGGCTAGATACACATCACTGATATTATCCTTAATGGAATCTAGTAAGGAGGAACGATGGTGATGATCATCCCACGACGCATCATCTGGAATCATGACCTCCATGATGCTCTCATCGGTAGAGAATGTACAAGAGAACAAATCAGAAGACATGCCATAATCCAATGATCAATCGACCCAATTGATTGAAGAGAAGGCTATGAGCAGCACAAACCAAATAGATAGCTTTGTAATCAAGCTCAATGGGGCTAAGCTACATTCGATCACCAAAACTATGGATATTAGTTTCATTTGGTACAATCCATGGATCAGTCGAGATAGTAGAATATGATATCATATTGATATAAGCAATCGATGTTGAGCTGTCAGGAAGTGGAGGAGGAGGGATTTGTTCTAGCAGCTACAACCACCCTCCAAAATTTTTCCTTAGCTTCGTTTTGGAGCCTCCCTACCAACCATCGTTAGCAAAATGTCTTGCACTGGAAAAGTAAATAGGCTTCAATTGAGTTTTAATGGCTTACCAGCCTATGTTTGTCAACTTGTTTGCCTCCCACCCGCAGGCTGTCATTCCGGACTTAGTCAATTTTATCGCTAAGGTGCTCACCTTGAAAATTTTGCAATTTTTTAGGGGAGCCAACCTTACCTCCATAAATTGCACAATCCAACTGGGCTACCTACTGGGCTCTAGAAATGTGCAATCCAGCTGGGCAGGCTTCCCTCTGAAAAATGTGCAATCCAGCCCAATATTGGGCTTCAACTCAAAAATTGCGCAATTTTGACTGATAGCCAAGGATTTAGGCCAGAAATTGCGTAAGGCAAGAGGGACAATCGGTCTTTCTTAGCCCAAAAACTACGCAAATTTCATCCCTACAATTGTTGACTGTTGCATGTGCTTTCAGGTTGACCAGTTCTCCCCACAACTGAGTAATCCTGATTTGCATGCATGGGATGTTTTTTTCCAAAAAAGCAAAAAAAAGAAGAAAAAAAGCATCCCTAGAGTTTAGGGATCTATTTTTAGCAGCTGGAGGTTACATGCAAAGATCATTTTAGAAACTTCCCTCCAAGTGTCGTTTTTCCCTAGATTTGTGGCATGTGTGTCATAAGCCTCGTCCTTATCAAACTTATTTATTCGACATTGCAGAGTTCATTCCTCACATTGATCTTGGAGCTCTCACATCCCACATTGCATCTATGATTTTTTGGCACATTCTGCTCAGCTCTTCTAGGTAAGTCTGCTGTCCATGCCTTTTGTTTCTTTTTTAATTTCACTTTGTATGAATGATGTTTTATTGGTTTTATTGAATGCCTATTGTTGTTTTAATGTATGCTAGCTTGTAGATGCATTGTTTCAAGTTTTTCATTGCATCTCACTATTTTCGCATGCATGACACTGTTTCTGCACTAACGGTCATCGTTGCGGTGACTCGCTTCACACACATGCTTGTTTTCCCATTTTCTGAATCTTTCACTCACTATTTTCATGAATGATCATTGACTCTTGTTTACACTTAGCTTTTCCATGCATTCAGAACTTTTCATGTTTTCAGTCGCCCGCCGACTAGTCTAGGTTGCCTTGGCTCAGACCTTGCCTTGCTTGGCTAGTAATGCACATTTATAAAAGTGAAGGCTTTGCCTTCCCTCCAGAAACTATGTAAATTTGGCCTAGCACTGGCCTCTAGGCTTACTTTTCACAATTCTAGGAGGCAGTGCCTTGCTGACCCCAAAAATTGCGCAATGCAGTTTGCTAGGTTGCATGTCATTGCAGTTTCACTCCTCAGTAGGCTAGGCTGGACTGTGCATTGTGTAGTTCCAATAGTCAGTCATCCTCCTAACAGCCCATACCGTGCCTTGTGCAGTTTTGGCAGACAGTCTCCTAGCCTTCCAGTGAAAATTGCGCAATCTTCCCAATCAGTCACCCGGGTATGTTGCATGTCAGTCCTCGAAGTTGTTTGGGTTTTAAACTAACAGATTTATTGCCATGAGTGTTGCCATGTCTCCAGGCATCACAACTATTCATCTGTCTCTTAGTAGTTTAGGTTCAATGGCCTCCAAGAGAGCAGGGTCAAAGGACACTGTCAAAAGTGCAACTAGAGATGCAGTTGAGCAAGTGTCTATGAGTTTTCCTATCTACGAAGACACCAAGTTGTTCATATACAAGGATATCAAGATGAAATGGTAGGATATCGATGACACCTTCTTAGGCACATTTGAGGAAAATCCATAAGACTAGAGGGTCCTTGTTAAAATTCACAAGTATGGCTTGTACCGGATTGAATGTAGGTATCCCATGTTTCCATGCACAGACATGATCCACTGGATTGTCTCTCATATTGATCCCGAGATGATGATGTTGAGCAGTGCCAATGGAACACAACTTGCTACCTTTAGGGCAAAGGACTTTCTGGAGATGTATCACTTGCCACAACCGGTGATCACAATGGAGAAACCATTCAACAAACCCAGCAACAATTCAAACTCAAGAGATATCTTGAAGAGTTGGGTGAAAGAGCCAGCCAAGTTCAGGACAACAGCCAACCAGGTTTACAAGACAAATATACTACGGAAGGCATATCAATACTTGGTCATCTTTTCATGTCACTTATATGGCCAAGAGAGCATAGATACCTTCCTGCAAAGTTGGGTGATTGTGTTGGACCAACTTTCCAGTGAAGGAAGACCTTGCAACTGGTCCGACATTTTGGCTCTCAAGTCGAAGGAATAGGTGACAGAAGCCTGACATCCGCCCAAGGGTCAGAAAGGAAAGATATACATGTCTGCTTACATTCTGGATGCAGTCTGTGCTCATCAGTAGTTGCCAGGCTTGGGTTGGGCATTGACACCTTCATAAACCTTTGTACACACTTATTGCAGATTGTTGTCCGAATGCATCTTCCATAGAGTTATCACACAATTTTCAGACCACTTTTTCACTCCGGTGTATAAAATTATATTTTAGCAGGATCCACCTTGCATGTCGCAGGAAACGATGGAGGCATTGATTGACATAGCAACTTGGTATGCCTCACCCCTTGAAACCTTCGTATGGATGTACAATGCGGCGAAGGCTTCGCATGTTTTACTGAAGTTTTCCATGGACAAGATCTTAATGGAAGAGGTGTCATATCACATCTCAACAAGGTTGTTAGCGAGACTGCACAGGAGGAAGAAGGCACCTTGGTCTGCTCTTCCTTTGTAGATCAGGTTGTATGAGATATAAAATATCAAGCATGCCGAGGTCGAGACAGAGGAGTTCAAGAGATTCACCTTCGGCACTAGAAGTTTTAATCCATATGACCCACATTTCTTGGTAAAGGACCATTGTGCGAGAGTGAAATTCCGTTGGATCCATGGGGAATGTCATTGGCCTGAGGAAGACCCATGGATATATTGTTATCACTCCTCCAGGCTCAATGAACAAGTCAGCATAGCTGTAGAGTGGTTAGCAAAGCAGAGGGAAGAAGCATCTCAGAGAGAAACATCATTAGCAGCAGCAGAGGGTAACAAACCTGCACGTGACAAAGGCAAGCGAAAGGTTGTTGACAACGTAGAGGTAGAACAAAGCTGCAAGTTCAAAGAAGATCCACTCGTGTTGAAAAAAGCTTTGGAGATTGAGGATAAGAGGCAACAACGCAACAAGAGGATCGCACAAAACTAAGAGAGAAACACAGGATTGAGGAAACAGAAAAAGGAGTTGCAGGAGTTGAAGTAACGACTCCAGAAAGAACAGGAACTGCGCAGAATAGAGAAGGAAGTACAATAGAGATAAGCACAATAGGAGAAGAAACATGCACATATTGATGAAACTGCACCCATACAGGTTATAGACTCATCCGAGCAGCTGACATAGAGCAGAGAGGGTGAGTAGTCGTAGGACAAGGACTTAGCTCAAGAGGTTGAAGAAATGCTAGAGCAGATGAATACAAATATGGTTAAGCCAGAGTAAACCAGGATATTGACTTGATGCCTCAGAACCAAGAGGTTACCCCACTGACTTCACTAGATTTGGAAGCAGAGCAAGTCCCAAGTGATCAAGGACACACAAAGTTCCTTGAAGACAATCCAGAGGAGGAGATCATATATTTTGATGATTCACAACACAAAGTTGTGCAGTCGTGCAGAGTGCTTACTTCATATGTCCACATATCTCCTGCGCAGTTTGAAGAATGAGTGATCGTATTTGATGTGTGCAAGCATCCAGTAGCATTGGCCGATGCTACAAGAATATATTCCGAAGCCACCAACTCGAGTGTGTGATTCTTGATAGCAGAGAATGAGCGCACGGCTAAGGAGTTACACGCGACCAAGCAAGGAGGAGAATGGGTTACATCATCCACCAGAGTAGAGTTGAAGAGAGGGATACTGGATGAAGTGTCATCTATCAAGACAATCATGTGGATGTTGTATTCCATAATTGTCACCGTGCACAAGTTAGTTATCCATCTCAATGGTAGGCAACAATGTTGTGCTAGAAGAGCACGCATTTTGTCAAATTTGCATACTTCTATTGATCGCATGCAAACATGGACAATGAGGTACAAGGGATCCCTAGTACACTTGCCAAAGATGATGAAGCCAAAGGTGGTAGAGTTGAAGGCACACATCTAGAGGTAGATCGAGAACTATGAGGAACTTCCGCAACTCTTCACCAGTTTGCAGGCTTCACATGCATGGGTGTTCAGGAGCATGGATGTCATTGTGCGCACACACGTGACCCCATTGATAGGCACACTCACCGAGGTGAAGTCAAAGAACCAAGTCCAATTGGAGTTGGACATGTACTTTGATGAGTTGATGTGCATAGCCACCAGCGCAGACTTAGAGATCAGCACATAAACTATGCATTAGTATGTCACTGGTGTGGCTGCACTCGAGACTATGATATGCATGTTATCATACGCGTTGGACAGAGATTCCACATTAGTGTACCTGGATATAATGGAGGCAAGCGTTCGCTTTCAACAAGATGTCACCAATGAGCACACAGACACCATAACAGACTACCAAACTCGCAATTTTCCACCGTTGATCATCACGAGGATGTCAAAGAGTTTGTCTTCCCACAATTGTTCGAGTCTTAGTAATGTCTTGGATAGCTTACACAAACCTATTTTTTCTCACATGGGTACATGTGCAGATTGTAATGTAACATCTTGTAAAAGTGAAAGACCAAGTGTCTATAGTAAAGTGTAACAATCATGCAGTAGTTGAAGAGTCATTGTTATAGGACAAAATGACCTCCTCATCAACTCAGAGGTGAAAGACAAGATGACTGAATCAAAGACCACAATTGCAGGTCTTGAATCCACACTAACACTGGCTTTACACTGCTAACCTGCTTTATAAAGCTTGTTACCAAGCATAGAGGAGCGTTAGTCACCCTAATAACTCAAGTTGTTAGACCAAGGGGAGCATTAGTGAACCTAAGAGAAGTTCAATGAGTCAAGCCAACAAATCTACTCACAAATATCTAGATATTTATCCCTAAATTTGCTTAAGAAAAGCAAGGAAACTCCAAAAATCAAGATATTTGGAGAAATTCCAATCTGAGAATGAAGGAAAATGGGAAAAAGCTTGTAAATAGGGTAGGTTCATGTCTTTTTCCCTAATGAAATCTAGGAGGAGCTTGGCAGCCCCAATTTGATTGCTACATAAGCATTGAGAGGGCCATTGTGAAAAGGATCAGAGCATTTGGAAGGATAGCCAATTGAGCTGTTGTGAATTTTCATAAACTTGAAGAAGTGAGATGAAAGAGGGAGACAGAGAGAGGAAGAAGGGGTAGAGGAAGGATGATACAAAGGATGGTTGTAATCACTCTTCCACTATAAATATAGAATTGCAGTTTTGTTCCTTACTCCATAGTGTCGGTAATGTTGTTCATTCTGATGCTTGTTGAGATGAGTAGTTAAGTTATACACTAATATATGTTTATTGTGCATTCTTACATTAGTTTTCAAGAGCGTATGCTGTGATTGGTTTGCCTTGTCCTTTGTGCAGGAATTGTCTTGGAGCCAGTCTTGAAGGAGTTCTTCTTGCCTCATAGAGATCTCCAAACAAATCTAGAAGGAACTAAAGGTGATCTTCTTTCCATACCTTATCAATTTATGTTTGATAGATGAACATGTGTGTAACTTGGTAGCTTTTGCAGATAATCTTATCGTTGTTGAAGGTCTCGAGAAGGCCTTTGAGGGTAGTTTTCATCCCATGCATTTTACCCCATAGCAGAATTGGTGACTCTGCTGGGGACTATACATCTAGTACCCGGTTTACCTAGACTCTTCTTTGTTCTCTCTTATTTCTAAGAGCTCCCTACTTCAAATCCTTTTCTGATCCACCAACTATCTTGTTACATCCTACTAGTTTGCATTCTCCTCAGAAACTAATCATAAAGGCCCTTTGTTTGAGCAATTTCCCACACTAACACAGGTTACCAGGATAAACAGAGCTTTATAAATCACTGCCCTGTGTACAGGGAGCATTAGTGGACCAACTAACTCTCTGTTTACACTGAAACAGAGCGTTAGTCTCCCATTTCCATGATTTCTAGTAGTGTTTGTGGACCAAAAGGGGGGGGGGGAATTTTCTCATGGGTTGAAGTAAGATCTGCAACTATATTATGTCAGCAAATTTGGTGTCCTGAAAATTTGTTTTTAGGAAAAAGTTAGTTTTTCTCTCTTAATTTTTTTTTTTTTTTTAAAGAAAGACTGATAAATTGTATTCATCCTTCTGTCAAAATAGTTGTAAGCTGCTTCATTTTGGATTTCAGTAGTTGTTAGGAAATATTGGGAAAAGAATATTTTGGTTATGCAAGTGTTGAATGGCTTTAGATGCACAGACGAATCCATGAATATGTGAAAAGATGAATATGTAGAATAAGACTTGTTTGCATAAGAAATTGATTTTTTTTTAGAGCATTATTTTGCATGATTTATTGAGTCAAGAGTCTCACCATACTCATACGTCAACACCCCTACTGAAGACAAATAATCAAGTACACTAAAATTTACATTAAAATCAATCAGTTACTATTTTGAGCAAACCAACATTAGCTAGATAAGGACCTTGGGATAAGCATGTGAGTGAAATTACCAAGGTTGAAAACAAAACTAGTGTCGTTAACGAGTGAAAAATCCTTCTGCACTCATATTATTAAGACCACTCCACTAAAAACGGAGTGAAATATGAGACAAAATCGGACTGTAATTGAAGGTAGCCCGCCTTCTCTTACAAATCCTTTGGGAATTCTGTGCATTGGGGGTCCCTTCGGGGATTTCGGAACTGAGTCGAGGACTCAGGTATCCTACCCATATAGCATGCTTTCTATGACTATGTCCCCCCGGTAATGTCTGTGATTTGAGGTATCTCTAGTGGCCAAAAATTCTAGGTACTTACACAAGGTGACTGGGATGGGCTGTCCTGGTACCTAAAACGGACGGATCTACTTTGTCTTCAGTTTTTGGGAGGGTGCTCATCTTCACGAGAGTACTTGGCCCCTCAATCTGAGGTTTGGGTGAAGCTCTAAAGTAACCGTAACCATACATTTGGCCATCCTTCTCTGTTATTCATTAAGATACTAGGTTTCATCTCCAATGATCAGTTCTTATCAGACGAGGTAATTTCCCTCTGTTTTCTGATTGATATATTTAGTGTATTTTTTATTTTTAGGTACCAGAGTGCTATTATTTTTGAGACTTTAAAGAATATCACATTAAAATTTATTTGATAAAACTTAACGGTCATCGTGCTACATCCGGCCCTTGTCGTCACTCCAGACGATTTTTAGGACTTCCTCCACTCATTGTGGAGGATTTGCCGAGTTTCACTGACTTGGATCCTCATCTTTGAGGAATCGGTCTCCTAAATCTCACACAGGATCCATGTGGACAACCGATGATTCTAGTTTGCGGAGGATTTCTTCACGGAAGGATTTCTTCCTCACTTTAGCACTACGCTTACAAATCCATTGTATCCTATTGTTGCTCCCGTGGTACCTATACTTCCTTCTTCAGTAGGTGGAACTTTCCCATCTATTCAATCGTCACCTCACGGGTTGTGGAATTTCAGAGACACTGTTGGTCCTCTACCACTTCCCCAGTCGATGGTCATCACAACACCGGTAATGTGGAATCGCGTTGTCCCATTTGTCCCAGGTATGACAACTCACATAACACCCTCTATAAGTGGAACCCAGCAGATGCCAGCTCCCACTCCTATGGTGCCACAATGCATACCTTCGACTAGTGCCACATATAGTGCTCCGTATAACACTCAATGCGGCACTATGGGCATGGTTCTAGTTTACCAACAACCAGGTTGGCCGCCAATGTACAGTTCCAACACCAAAATTTAGATATCTGGGGGGGGTTCCCAATATGCACATGCCAGTGGGGAATGTCACAGTTCCCCCTTCATTCTCAGGCATGCATGGATAGTCGCTGATTGACATGAGTGTTCCCTTTGTCAATCAAAGCCATATGATTATTTTTGTGTCGATTGGGAATCCACAAGGGATACCCAACCAATCCATGGGGGCACCCTACTCCCAGACTCAAATGAGTCAAGGGGGCACCGCTTATACTGGGGGAAATTTCATACCCCAGTATCAAAATCCTCATGGAAATCCACTCTACAACACCATACCACAAAGCAACTGCTACACCACGCAACCCATGTACACTATGGGGAACCAAATGATGGGAGGAGCACAGAGCTCCTCAGGTCATCCGTCATCACCATGGTCCAAGTTGGGGGCACCTAACTCTCTGCCTTTTTTGGCAACATTGGATATTCCCGACTTATACAAGTTGACAAACGACCCCATCTACCACAACTTACAATGGCCGCCGATCCCGCATAAAATACCAACGGACATCCCAAAGTTCGATGGAAAACAAGGGGAGGATCCGGGCACCCATATCACCACCTACCATCTCTGGTGTGTTTCTAACTCTATGGTGGATGATAGTGTCCAGTTATGTCTTTTTCCCCGCACCCTCACTGGAAATGCAGCGAAATGGTATATTGAGTTACCATGCACGTTAGTAAACACCTTTGACACTTTACCGATGGAATTCCTAAAGCACTTCCAGTTACCTATCCGCTATGAGATTGGGATAGAGCTCCTCACTTCATTTCGTCAGGATACCGCCACCCACATCTCTGATCATATTCATGAATGGAGACGTAGGCGGAGGTTAGTAAAAGCTCCCATCCCAGATTTTCTCTTAACGGACTGGTTCTGCAGGTCCTTACTTCTTCAAATCGCTAGAGATGTTGCTCTAGGTGGTGCGGTCACAAAATACCAATCCATACGTCATGCCCAGCACTTAGATATGATTTATTCATAGTCTCGCACTCTTTACGACATAATCCCTAATGCTCCTGGTAACCCCAATGCTTCTGCCACTCAGCACCCCGAAGTGCACATCGACGGGATTGTCAACGCAACTTCTGGGGTCGCTATAAAACAACTCAGTGGTTCCATGGCCAAGATGGTAGTGGACCCCTCTACCAATATGACTGCTCTTCCTACCACTGCGATAAACTCTGTGCAGTATACAAAAAATCCCAGTGGTAAGAAAAAGAAGAATAAGAAAAAGACCGCTGCTTCTGAGGAGCAGTCAACAAAGTAGCCAAACCCAAAACAGAAGGCCGCTACACCTACTGCTGATGAAAAGGATATACCTGCCAAATTTCCTTGAAAGCTCTGTGCTAAAGACCATGTAACTTGGTGTTGTCCATGTCTTCAGGAATGCACATATTACCTTGCTAGAAAGGATATTGGTAGGACCGCCAATGTCCTAAATAAGCCTTTTCCCGCTCAGCAGCAGCAAAATCTTATTGCAAACCAAAAACAACCCATGCCAGGGGGCAACGATGGTTCACAACATCCTTCAGCTACTGAAGGATCTTATACCATTTTCACATTTGAAACTGTAGTACTTGCCACAAGAGCCAAATCTTATGGAGCTCCTGTCACTCTTACAATAGAACCATCCTCAGGTCAAAACCCATCACCGCCCAACGATTTGCATATCGAAAGGCCAGTTGAGGAATTTGTAATTCAATCCCTAAAAGGGGCACTTCGACGCACAATTCATAATACATCTGCACGTGCTGCCCAACACTACAACATCACAGAGGATTTGGCGCAAGCGCCGTCGGCTATGTCGGTGCTCGAAGTATTACAAACATACCCCACCCAACGGAAAGATTTTCTTTTGGCTATTGGAGGTCTTGACCCTACGGATTCCATGCTTGCTATTTTCGACATGGAAAAGTGTAAACCTCCCCTTTCCCACCATCTTGCATTTCAGGTGCATATCATGTCGAAAGGTAAAGGTATACACAGAACTATCATCGGTGAAGGTGCTTCTACTTGCGTCATGTCGGCTTCATGTTGGCTCGCCTTAGGTTTCCCAACCCTCTCCCCATCGTCGACCTCCCTTAAAGCTTTCGACGCCCACACCTTTATCCCAAAAGGATACCTAGCCAGTTTTCCTATCACTTTGGCTGGGAAAACCGTAACGGTGGACGTAGAAGTCATAGACAAAAAGCTCGACTATAATCTCTTGCTATGTCACAGTTGGACATATGCCATGACGGTCGTCGTATCTACTATCTTTCGCATCATCCAATTTCTGTTGGATGGAAAGGTTATTTTACAGTAGATCAGTTGTCTCTCTGCACCCCTAATTATTCACAATCACCAAGTGGCTTCGTATCCCTAGTAGGAGGTGGAACTGACAGTTATGTCAGTGTAGGTATTGGTCTACTGAAGGCTTCTTCCCTCATGGGTTGTTTCCCTCTTCAACCGCCGCAGGTTTGACAGATGGTCAATATGCTTTCATCTATTCCTCATGAAAAGACCGATCCATGGATCCTATTGGCTCCTTCAGACATTGACACATACCGAGAGAAAATGCCACTATCACCAGCTGAGTTGGCCTACCAAGCCATTCAATTTGCATCTGAATCTCTGGTCACTTTGGTTTCGGCCAACAGTACCACTACCCCTCCCATAACCGCTCTTTCTTTTGATCCACTCAATCAAGTACTACTGATGGACGAAGCTATTAGAGAGATCACGAGGTTAGAAGAGCAGCCTTGGGAGGATTCACACCATCATGTTTCGATATCTGATTCAGACATGATGCCTCTTCAAATCCTGTCACCTGATGGACATGAAATCATTTCCTCACCGTATACGACTATACAACTTTTGGACTCGGAAGGAAATAGGGGCAATATTTCACAAACATTGCTCCCTGATGTTTCTGTCATGATAGGCATCATGGAAAACATACAAAGTGGAGCCAATCACAATCCTGAGGAAATTGTGAGGTTCACCTACCCATTTAGGGAATTCCACGATGTTTTTCCTTGGTCTTATGAGGAAATACATGGCATAGACCCTTCTAATGTTAAGCATGAGATCGATAAAGATCGAGCGTTCTTTTTATGGTATTTTTCTTGCTCTTTAATCCGAAAAACCTCGAGTCTCCTTCTTTGGGCTCGTTAAACTACTACAATGAAGAATAAAATAGAGCACTTTTAGGGATATTTTATTTCTCTTTAAAAAATATAAACATCTCCGAGTTTTCATTGTTAAGCTCGTTAAATATTTGTGACGATGGTCAGAGCACTTTTTGTGATATTTTATTACTCTTTAAAAAATAATAAACATCTCCAATTTTTCATCATTACGCTCGTTAAATACATGTAACGATGCTCTAAGCAACTCTTTTTTGATCTTTTTCCAGCTCATAAACTGAAAAAGACCAAAGGAGCATTCTTTTTAGGCGCTTTTTTCTCGCTCTTTAAACTGAAAAAATCCCGAGCTTAGTCTTTCTACTCGTTAAACTTGATGAAGATGACCCAAGCATTATTTTAGGTACTTTTCTCGCTCGTTAAACTGAAAAATCCCGAGTTTTGTTACCGAGCTTGTTAAAAATATACGGCAACAGCAAGAGCACTTTCTTTTTTGGGACCGTTTCTCACTCTTAAATCAAGAAATCACCGAGTTTTTCCCCTCCTTCGAGCTCGTAAACCTATGAAGAAGGGATGAGCCATTATTTACCTTCATTTTCTCACTCACTAAACTAAAAAAGATACCCTGAGTTTTCTTCATTTGACTCATTAAAATTTTTGATGAAGGTACTGAGTTTGTCATCGCGTGACTCATTAAAAATTCATGACGAAAAACGAGTTTAGTCCGTCGCCTTGTACTCTTAACAAAATGAGGTCGACATCTATTGGAAAAAGGTTTCTCTTTATCCGGGTTCAATAGATTAAATTACAGAAAAGTAACCGATCTGGGTATACTATTAAGCTTTTGTTGCACCCAGTTAACAAATATGACAAAGGGACCACCATGGAGTCTCTCTTTATGATCTTTTCAGACTCTCTAAATATGAAAATACCATTGTGTTGTCTAGTCTGGACTCTTTAAATTACACAGACAAGATATAGAGTCATTCTTTTTACGATACTTTTCAACTCTTAAAACATGAAAAAATCGACGAGTTTGCCTGTCTGGACTCATTAAACTAATTAGATAGGGCAAAGATTCGTTCTTTTTGTGATCCCTTTCAGACTGTTTAAACATGAAAAGATTGATGAGTTTACCCATCTGGACTCAGTAAAAAATCAGGCGGGGAAAGTGGAAAATACAACTGTATTCCGTATTAGAAAGCATGGTTTGGCAGCAATTGTTCCCTTGAACATGGCACTCCCTCAGATAAACCTTGATTTTGATGGCCTATCAATATGTACCCTACAATCCTATGAGTTTTAGCTTGTATACCCTGATGTAATTGCATCTCCGCATGTTAACACTGTAGTGTTCATGAGTCAAGTGCTGTCTGGTTAAAACTGTTGTCGTGCCTTCCATTGTTCAAGGGTCCCCATTTGTTTCCTATATCAACCGATCATACATATCCTTTCATCATGCCCTCCATTGTTTAGACCCAAATGCTCAAAATATTCCTCAAAAAACAAAATCATTCTTGTCCGGTTTCATGTTGACTGATGAAGGACATGTCATTGCCTACCTTTCGACAGGTTTCTTCCTATCGATTTCAACACTCTATCTAGGAAGATAACCCAGAAACACATTTAGTGCCTTGGTACTTGTAGACATTAGTGGCAGGTTACCTTGTGTTTGATCATGGGTTTTTCATTATTAGGCTCCTGGTTAAGCGATTCTATGAGTGTTTGACGACAAAGAAATTCTTCACACTCGCTAGTTTGCACTATGCATCTTGGATACCATCACCATTATCGGTGGCCTTCCTCGCATCTATTAACAATCTCCATTATTGACTGGTAATCAGATAATTTTGTGCATGTTCGACGTCAACACATCTTATCACATGTACCGCCGATCTATGCTGTTCGGTGAAGCGAAAATCAAGACCTTGGGTAGAGGCTTGCATCATTCAGTCTTGTTTCCTCTCCCAAGCTACAGATATTGTTCTTTGGAGACAACTATTTTAGGATGATCTATTATGACACTAGTTCCACTCTGTGCTTATCGGCAGCCAGCATTGTTATATCTCAGATGAGAAAATTACTTTGACATAGCTACTGAGCATGGGAATGCTAGACTCAGGACATGATTTTAGCAGTTTATATATATGTATGTGTTGTATCAGATTTTCCTTGCCGCTCGAAACTTCTCTCTCTCTCTACAAAAATTTTGACAGAAAATTACAGTTTTTTCTAAAGTATATCGGCCATTGTCTCTGCCTCTGATCTCATACTTTAGGGGGCATCTGTTATAGGACAAAATTACCTCCTCATCAACTCAGAGGTGAAAGACAAGATGACTAAATCAAAGACCACAATTGCAGGCCTTGAATCCACACTAACGCTGGCTTTACACTACTAACCTGCTTTATAAAGCTTGTTACCAAGCATAGAGGAGCGTTAGTCACCTTGCTAGCTCAATTTGCTAGACCAGGGGGAGCATTAGTGAACCTAAGAGATGTTCAATGAGTCAAGCCAATGAATCTACTCACAAATATCTAGATATTTATCCCTAAATTTTCTCAAGAAAAGAATGGAAACTCCAAAAATCAAGATATTTGGAGAAATTCCAATCTGAGAATGAAGGCAAAAGGGAAAAATCTTGTAAACAGGGCAGGTTCATGGCTTTTGCCCTAATGAACTCTAGGAGGAGCTTGGTGGTCCCAATTGGATTACTACATAAGCATTGAGAGGGCCATTGTGAGAAGGGTCAGACCATTTGGAAGGATAGCCCATTGAGCTATTGTGAACTGTCATAAACTTGAAGAAGTGAGTTGAAAGAGGGAGAGAGAGAGAGGAAGAAGGGGTAGAGGAAGGCTGATACAACGGATGGTTGTAATCACTCTTCCACTATAAATATAGAACTACAGTTGTGTTCCCTACTCCATAGTATCGGTAATGTTGTTCATTTATTTGTTCATTTTGATGTTTGTCGAGATGAGTAGTTAAGTTATACACTAATATATGTTTATTGTGCATTCTTACATTAGTTTTCAACAGCGTATGCTGTGATTGGTTTGCCTTGTCCTTTGTGTAGGAATTGTCTTAGAGATGGTCTTGAAGGAGTTCTTCTTGCCGCATAGAGATCTCCAAACAAATCTAGAAGGAAATAAAGGTGATCTTCTTTCCATACCTTGTCAATTTATGTTTGATAGATGAACATGTGTGTAACTTGGTAGATTTTGCAGATAATCTTACAGTCTGTCGAAGGTCCCAGGAAGGCCTTTGAGGGTAGTTTTCATCCCATGCATTTTACGCCATAGCAACCATGAGGGTAGGTGAAGAGTAACAAAGGGGAATGTCAAGGGTCACCCCATCCTTTGCTATTTATAGAACCTCATAACTCATTGTACAAGATTTTGGGAGACAAGCTTCCTATAGGTGTATCTTAGAGAAATCTTGGAGTGTATTGTAACGAGCCTTGGCTTCTCCACAGTGCAGAGCTCGTATATCTATTTGGAAGAGCAAGCGGCAGTGACTGTAACATTCTGTTTTTGGGACTAGTGGTTGGTCATAGTTGTATGTATGATTGGATCTTTCACTTAATATAACAAAGAAAACACATTTAATGCATATGTTGTTATTATATTTCAACTAGCTTGGTTACTCTAATGATATATGTAGTTGTTGTTTAAGCATGTATGTATGGAATTTTCTATATATGTTTGTATGAATATTGAGATGTGTTTTTGGTTTAACCATCACTTTGGATCGTTGGCTAACCTTCTTTCCATCTTGTGATGTATCTCTCTTGTGTGTTCCCTTTTAAGCTGCGTGCTGTCACAGGTTTCTAAGGGGTGCACTCCTATCCCCTATTACGTGTGTTAGAGCCTCTCATGCACCTTCCTTAACTTTCTGCATATGTCACACCCTTGCTACCAACAAGGACATCTTACTCACCTCTACGCGCAACCACGGTTAAGGCGATACTGTACTACCCGCTGTTGGGACTCCTACACAAAACGGTCTGAGGTCTAATTGGGACTTCTTACTGGGGAGGTCCCCTGACATGTTGGCAGGTCCAACACTATCAACAGGAGTGAAAAGGTTCCCATTAGCGAGGAATCCTTAACCCGTCCAACCCTGACATGATGATAAGAATGTAGAGTTTCCCCTACCATTTGTTGGCTTGTAACATGATAATCAGAGGAAAAGAAGGTCCGCCGGAAAGTGACTGTTAAAGTTGGATCACCACAACTTCGGCAGCGCACTGAGTGGCTGTCTGCTGGACTTCTTCCACTCGCTGCTCGGTGACTGCTGGTGAACTGCTGCCTTGAATCTTCTACTGAGCTGCCTACAGTTTCATGAGCTTTCCTTCAATGGAGGCTGTGATCGCGTAAGCCTCGTATATCCATGGTTGTAGGCACGCTTTTAAGACTACTTCTTTATGCCGAGCAACATCCACCTGTTCCTTGAGCGCTTTTGCCTCCTGCATCCGTGTGAGCCTCTGTGTAAGGGCAACTGTCTGTGTGGTTCCTTTTACCTCATCATACCTCTGTTGTAGCTCGTGCGCCTTTGTCTCTAGGTGCTCTACATTCTGGTCCTCTTGCAGGGTGGTTAGGACCTCAAATGACTGTTCAAAAAGCTGCATGCAATCTACCACTGCACTGTCAACTGTTGTTATTGCTATTGTAACAGCGGTGCTACGCTATTCCTGGACTTCTGGCGAAGTTGAAGGCTATGCCTTCAACTACAATTATGTTAGTTGCAGGTTGAACTCTAGCTGAACCCTGGCCATCTTTGCTAGAGCGTCGCACACCACTATGGTCAACTTATAGATGCACGCCTCCACCGATTCTTCTGCCTAAATGTCCAACTTCGGGACCATCCGGCAGGCTTCCTCCACTACCTGCATTATTTGCTTGTTCTGCTCCACTTCCTCGTTGTGCTGTAGGCCCAATTGCTCGATGTTGATGCGCTGCTCACTCATTACCTATAGAGCGCGACTCTCCCGGGCCTTGAGTTCCATAGTGACTCCATTCTGCAAGAGGTAGAGCATCTCCCAAGGGAGCACAGCCATGTTCAATGCTACCCCTTTCAAACTACTAACTATGGGCCTATCAGCCTCCTTCTCTGTAGTAAGTGCCCCATCTGGTAGCACTATTGTGTTGGTCACCCTTATGCGCAACATCTCCTCGGCAGCTGAAGTGCCGATTGTAAGGTTGGTAGACACTGTGCCAGCCTGTGGAGTGTGTACCTACAACTCCTGCAACTCTGTCCGGAGAGCCCCCAATACCAACTGCTACTATTCTTCGAATTTTTGGAGGGACTCAACAGTGACATCCCTCACCGTTTCGTCGATATCATGCAAATCCCCCTCAATGAGGTTGATTGGGTCGAAATATGTCTTTGATGCCTTTGTTTTCTTTCGTGGCACTTCCTGCTCTCTTGGTCACGGATGCTTGAGATGGGTGGATGTCATTTGCGGGTCCATGCCACCTTGTTCTGTCTCTATTTTTGCCTCAGTTCCGGGCGAAGGTGACTTCTATCCTTCGTGCTCTTCTCCTCCTATTTTATGTTGTTTTTCCAGTTTCACAGTGTCGCGTGCTGCCTGGGCCTTAGCCTATGCTTCCTCCTTTTTGTGCTTCTCTGCCAGCTGTGCCATTTGAAGCTTTGTCTCTTCCTTTTTGAACTACGCAACGGACTTTCCCATTTCCACCGCGAAGCCAGCTGGAGTGCACCATTCTGGAGGCCAAGACTCCAGGACCGTGAAAATTACATCATCAGTCGCCAAGTACGGTTGGTTATGCCATGTCCTCATAGGGTCCTTTTGTGCCCTGATAAAAACATGGTGGAAATCCACTTTGAACTATACAAAGCTCTACAAACTGGCATATACTGTGGGTGACAACCGCAACTTGCAATTGATCTCCATCTGGATATTCATCTCCATTAAGACCCAAAAGATCTTGCTTTATTTTATTCGTTGCATGTCCTTGGTCGCCCACAGCCTCTCGAAGGTCCGGCACGACCGAAGCAAATTGGCTATCTTTGGGCAGCTCTGATGCCACCAGTAAGAACGACAACAGGAGCCACACGTAGTGAAATGTTTTTCCCTGCTCCCGTGCCTCATGATAGTTCGTAAGGAACTTCTCACATACATAGTTTGACCAGTTGAACTGGACTCCTTTCGTGCATTGGGCCGCTACTGCAATCACAAGCGTGGGTACCTCATCCGCGTGACACTTCCACATCACTTTCCCTGCTAGTATTTGTGTTGTGACCTTGACTACAGGGTTGTTAATTCTGGATATGGCATATCCTCACTTCTTCTTCTCCAACTTGAACTTCTTCTTCATCTCTTCCACGAGGGCCAACTCGCCACCTTTTCCTTCTGAAATATTGGCTGGATCTTCCCCTAAGTAAGGAAACTATGTGATTCGATGAATCAAGTGTTTTGTGATGGGAATGGGCTCCTCCAGCCACAAACACCCATCATGCACCAAGCAGAGTAGCTGCCTGATGATGAAGACGGTCACTAGGGTGCGGTGTTAATACGGCACCTAGAGTAGATTTAGCAACCCGACTTTCTCTACAACCTTGAGCCATTTGTGCAGCTCCAATTCATTCATTCCAATTGTCGCGTCAATCTACCAGTACATTAGTTTCTCAGTCGCTAAATGTGGGAATTTCTCATGATCCGTGAGGTCCCAATCTTCAAACTTTAGTACAGGAACTCACCCTAAGTGTAGTCGCTCAAAAACAATATTATCTGGGAGAAATGGGGTTTGGAGAGAGCTCTTGCTCTCATCTATGTCCTTCGACACCTTGGCTTTACCCTTTCACGGAGGAACATATTCAGGTAACTTGGTAATAGGGTCCACACCCTGGGTTTCAACTTCCATTTCCACGTCCTCCTCATCCACCAAGATTTCTTCAGATTCTTTCTCGTCAGACTCCAGATTAATGGCTTTCCCCTTTTCCTGCAAAGTGAGCTTGGTCCTCTGTGGGTTTCTTGGTGAGATGCACAATGGGATCATAGCCTGCTTATCCTTCTTAGGTCTCGGTGTTCTAGGTGATTTAGAGACCTCAACTATTATTTTAGCGTTCTAGGGCTTGTACTACCACAATTTCCTGCGTGACTTCCTCGGTTGTCGACATCATTCTAGTAAGGAGATCCTGCATCTCCTTTGGAAATGTTTCAAACACTGAACTTGCTCTCAAAGCCTCAAAATTAAAAAGGTCCATACACTCTTGATAGCGCAACAGCTGAATTTTCCAATTGCCAAGTGTTTTTCGCTGGACAAACCACTTGTAATTTATAGGGGTTTCTGAATTCAAATTCGACCGTTCCCCCCACATTCAGCCCATAAATGCTAGATTGGCGGTAGATTTTCAAGAATCTTGCCCATAAATATCGTCTTAAATGCCTACTTCCTGCTCCATTTGGCCTCAATCTGACCATCAAATCATGAATAGTGACTTTAACGGTCACTTTTCAGAGGACCTACCAACATGATAATCAGAGGAAAATAAGGTGAGTTGGTCAATAGCCACAATGTCGCCCTTATGAGGAAAGGTGATCATACGGAAATAAGTCAAAACAATCGCGTCCATGGTGTAAACCCATGTGCGACCCAGTAGAAGATTATAATCAAGAGGTCCGGAAATAAATTCAACTTCTATGGATACAATTTCCCCTCCTAATTCAACTTGTAAGGAGTTCATAAACCACAAGGTTTATACGTTCTCCTATCAAAAGATTTCAATGTGGTAGGTTATTGACTCAATTGAGGAGAGCCAATCACTTTCCAACAATACATAGACATGATACTGTTGTGGGGAAAAATGCCTATGCAGGACGATCCTATCCACCTAAGGTGTGACAGTGCCTTAGCAACAAACAGAGACAGCTATTCTAGTATTCTTCCTTTATGAATTAAGAATGAAGAGAGATGGATGGACTAACCGGTGTCTTCCGTTTGTCCCTCGATCCAGTTTCCCTTCTCTTTGAGAGTTCCCAGCTACTTTCCTTCTCGCTCACCCAGCTTCAAGAGGTTTCTGCAAGACCACAAGAAGAGAACACTGCACAAGACATGGATTCATATTCATAACTAGTTCAGGATTAGAAATAAACTAAACATACTAATGCAATCATACATCAAAGATACATCAGTATATAGGAGAAACCAAGATAGCTTTATTGATGAATAACAAGGTTCAGGAAGAGATACAACCCAGAGGGCTCCAATCCAGCATCTCCTTCCCAGCAAATGGAATTCCTATCTTCACCCCCTTCAAAGCATTAAGCACCCAATGATTCCAATCTCAAACCAACAACAATTCTTTGCAATAACAAAATTCCAGCCTCTAGATCTCATGGAGGAGAGATCCATATATAGATGTTTGGAGAGAGGATGAGTCATCTTGAGATCTGACTAGTGTCCTCTTCCTCTGTCAGTTCTTGATTCCACTTGGAGGTTCTTGCTTCCACTTGGAGATTGGGAACCTCTTACTCATCACTAGTCGAATTCACTGAGGCAAGTGTCATTGAGGAAGATTCTGGAAGCTTCCTGGGTCTTGACACCTCTTGGAATGAACTTGCCATTTGTCAACTCTCGCTCAGCGCACCCTGGTAGTGCTTCTACCTACGTTGCAGTGTAGGTAGCCAGTGTTGACTTTGACATTCAACGCAGACAGCTAGTGGAGCCACTGAATTGATCTTGAATTGGCTTGTTTTTGAGCAGTTTTTGGTGGAGAACTTCTGTGAATTGCTGTGGTTTGTTAGCCTTGTTCCTCTAGGGGTAGGAACAACATGTTTAGGGACTTTGGATCCCTTAGATTATGGACATTTCATGCTCAATGTTGTAAGGCACAAAAATGTCTATAACAGTTGCCCCCTAAAGTATGAGGCCGTTTATTGGGTGAAATGCTTTATCAGGAGGATCCGAAGTTCATCCAATGTTGGGAGGAGACCTGTAATAAGATACAATACAATACATTATTTTTCATACTACTTTCATGATCTAGCTGAGGCGGGTATTCCCATGCTCAACTTTATAAATTCATTTTTCTGTACATAGAACAGACAATCGTCTGATGGTAGACTGATAATTTTGATGAAATTATCATCCTTTGGGTAGGATGATTATCTGCTGCAATGATGTACATGTCAATGTCTTTATCTTTCCTGAATATATATCGCAGCCCGGATGGATGAAACTAGATCCGGGGTCTTCAAACTCGTTCGATCTTCACTCTAAGTACAAGTCGATCCATGTGAGAAATGTTCTGAAGTCGAACATGGAAAGACATCGCTTGATTACCGGTCAATGAGGTAAACCGTTAACAAGCGCGAGAGGAATCACCGATAATGATAATGACCCTCAAGGTATTGCAGTACAATTCATGTGGTGTGAATAAAGGACTTGGCGTCGAACACCACGCAAAATCTTTCGGTCGAAGGTCATTGATGTATACCTGTCGCCGGAAGTGAGAAACTTGCCATTGAGGCATGCAAGCTTCAAAGTACTGAAGGGGTTGTTCCTAGATCAACTTCTTGGATAATGAGCTGATGTCGACAAGAAGCGATCCGTCAAAGGAGGGCCTTAATGAATCCCACATCAATGACACAGAACGGAGCTAATGATTTTGATGGAGGTGAAAACGATCTGTGACATATGATTCAGGGTGGCGGTCATGAAAGGATGAAGGATAATGTACGGCAGTGGATGGGACACGGTTGACTTTTCTGAACGACTTCTCTTGAACATATGGCGACACTGATGCGATGGATCGGTAGCATTACCCCAAATATGGATGGTATGGCGAGACCATGGTGATGTGACCGGTGAATGAAACAACCCAACCCGATTGTGGTACGGAGGAAAAGTGTCATGTTCAAGAGCGACTTGCTACCATCAAAGTTTTCTTGAGTTTCTCCCAATTTTCCCCAGTCATTGCTGACCAGTACCTCTTTATTTTTGTCAAGCTTGAGGAGGATAACATATGCTTGTTCTATAACCTGCCCTTCGAGCAAGCCCATCGCTATGTTTTAACGAGCCTAGCGATAGTGAAACTCGTTCTCGTCTAAAGACAAGTTTGTCGCTATTTAATGATTTTAACGAGTCTAACGACAAAGATAACTCGGTCCTTTTCATTTTTAGAGAGTCTGAAAAGGTACATAAAGTTAACTCCAAAAGTCCTTTTTCGTCATCTAATCCCTTAGGTCCGAAAAAGTATAAAACAATATAGAAGGGATGAGTTTTCGAGAGTTTTAACGAGCCGAATAAAACAAGCGCTCGATCTTTTTGTGCAATAATCCCTCAGGTCCAAAAAGATTAAAATCTAGAGGAGGGATAGCACTTCCTGTCCCTTTAACGAGCTGGAAGGCCAAGGACTCGGCAATCTTTTCATATTTTACGAGTCAGATGAAAAGAGCTTAAAGAAGACTCGTCTTTTGAGGAACGAGTGATGAAACAGGTTAGCAGCTGATTCCAGGTACAGGTTGGAATTTTCCAATCACGGCAGTGTCACAAGGATGGCTAGTGAAATCACTCTTCGCAGCTGTTCCTCAAAATGGGTAAACAATCATATGGAGGTGAACGATCGGCCAAATGAAAAGTGGAGGTGACGGTGCAAACACGACCAAGGCTTTAATGGCTGATGATATTACATTCACTGTGGTTATTTACCGGGATAGTTCATTTTTTAACGAGCTTAAACGCGGGTGGAAACATTTGCTCGATCTTATGTTTATTTTTTAACGAGCATGAACTATGCGCTAAAACTGCTCGGATCTTGCGTTTATTTTTTAACGAGCATGAACTGTGTGCTAAAACTGCTCGATTACCCAGTCATATGATAAGAATGTCTCATCAAGATTCTATTTTTTATGGAGCTTCATCTCACCAAGCTATGCCCCGCATCCTTTCGTTATGCAAGTTCGGAAACGACTAATCCTACGAGTTTAAAGGGTTAGACCTACAGGTTTAAAGGGAGGACCAAAAAATTTAAAAAATAAATAGCTGCCCCTTGCTTGCACTCCGAAAGGTTTGCATGCCCCCAGGTATAAAACAGAGTTTCAAGGTTACCTCTACTTCATTTCCGTCAAAACATTTGTTTCACCGAGAGATGCCTACCTCTTTCAGGATGAAGAGGTATTACAGCCTCCTGAAGAAGTCACAGGGGTATACTGTTATATCCATAATAGACCAGGCAGTTCAATTCGCTACCCAGATTTTAGCAGAGAAGGTTATGAGAAAGTTCCACCCAAACAAAGTTCCGATGCCAGTGGTTTCCCTTGCTGTATAGTGCGCGAAAGGTGTACAAATCAATTGGGTGAGGTACCTCTGTCAGGAGTTCCTATCAAATTGCCGAGAAGCCTAGGAAAAAAACCAATCCATTCCACTACGCTTGTTTGTTGCTGTCAATTGTGCTTGTTGCATGGAGATTTTCGGAGGACAACCAATTTTCTCCGCTCGAGGAAGGATTGCTAGAGGTAGTGTAATTCGCTTCCCTATGGTCCACAAAGGATGCCGTGTAGATTGTAGAGACGAAGATATTCTGGGTTCTTGTGGAAATGGATCTCCGTATGGTAATCAATCAGTGTGCGAGGTTGTCCCCAACCTTGTTCATGCAACTATCAGCCTGCGCAGTGTTTAAGGCTGACTTCCACATAGTCTATATCCAAGCATGGAAGAATCCAGAGCAGAAATGGCACCAGTTGCCCTATTTGGTGCTAGAAACAAATGTGCATGAGGTTGTAGCATCATGGCCTACAGAGTGGCGCGCCCTGTCAAAATCAGATGTTGGAACTAGCACGAGCGTGAGACGTTTTGTTGCGCAGAAAAGAAAGGAGGCAGCTAATCAAGATGTGCATATCCTCACAGAACAACGAAAGAAGGAAGCTACAGAAAATGCTCGCATTGAACAATAACGTGCTGTTGAGGAGCAGGTAGAAAAAGAACAACACAACTGCTAGAAAGATGATAAGTCACCTTCGCCAAAGACAGGGAAAGAAGAGCTTTCAGGCCAAGGCAGAGGTGGTGATGAGTGGAAAAGCACCCCATTTATTTTGAAAATACGTGGCATGGAGTAGAAGGGTGGAACGTGCAAAAAGCAGAAATCTGATAAAACACAGGTTGATCCCATGGTGTTGACAGAAAGAAATCTTGATGGGATCGATGATAAAATTAGGGATACACTGATAGAAGTGCTGCAGTAGTTTGAACAACAATACATGCGGATGCTAGGGAGCATCCAGAAGGATCCGTGTGAGCTATAGATCCAAAAAAGAAGATTATAGGTGGGCGTTGGACAAGCAAGTGCAGAGCAAGGGAGCCTGGAACCTGGGACAAGCCAAGCAACAGAGCTAGTGAGGACCATGGATCTCAGAACTATACTGTTGCCTGACAGGTCCATTCACGCAGATTCCACCAATAATTGTATTATAATTTGTACAATCAAGGACTTAGGACTGAATATAGTAGCACTCTCCAATGAAACCCTCCACACATTGCATAAGGGGGTGGCAGATGAATTGAGAACTAAGGAGAAATGCACCCTAAACCTCATGAGCGAGTACAAAGTCAACAATGAACAAATGTTCATTGAAAAGACACAAGCCTTGCAAGAAAATGAGGCACTTCAGGCAGATAGTTCACGTATGGAGTCAACAATAGTGGAGGCATGTAAGACAGTGCCTGAACTTCACATCCTGGAGGATGCACAACCAGAAGCCAAAATGAGAAAATTAGTCGTTGGTGTGAGTGAGGCTAAAGTAGAAGTTGCACAAGTAACTTTCGAGTTCAACATGAAGATTGCAGAGCTTCAGTTGAAGTTGCAGCCCACGACTCAACCTAAGGTCCAGGAGCAAGGCAGAATCTCAATAAAGGAAGGCATGGATACCTTGGATGCCACAGTCACTAACTGTGCAGAATCGTTCAAGCAAGCTATGCAGCTAGTGACCAATTTGCAAGAGGATATGAACCTGCAGACATTGAATATAGAGGTAAGGGAGCTGCAGTCCCAATATGATGAGGTCAGGGTGACTTTGCATACCTTACCACCAACACAATGCCTTGCCAAGTTACAGGAAGGAAAACAGATGTTGGCACAGGTGCAGGAAGCATAGAAGAAGGAGGCCTTACTAAAGGCTAGGTTGCAGTCTTGGTTGGAAGAGGTTTATCAAGTCATGCCTACAATTCAGGATAAGCTTAAGGGATTGCAGCAGACACATCAAATGATGAGGTTGGCAGTGGAAGGACCAACCACTGAGAAATTGATCGAGGAGGTTCAATAGACAGTGGCACAGAGTGCTACTGAAATTATAGTAATCTAGGTGGAGCTGGGGGATCTTTGTAGTAAGATCGTGGCACCATTAGAGTGACTCAGGGCAAGTCACAATCTTTGTGTTGGGGGCCTATTGGGATGGGGTCCCCTGGGTTAGTTTGGGGTTAAGATAACCCAAATTTTGGAACAATTTTGTAAACAATGTAAAGTCTCCGCGATTTGTGGATGCAAAGTTCATAAATGAATAAGAGTCAAAAGGGCTTAGCCCCTTGTTTTATGTAAATTTTGAGTCATTTTGGAAATTCACCCAGGTCCATGGACCATGGAATTATATGAAAAAGTTATAAATAGTTGTGTCTTAGAAATTCTAAGGTAGTAGTAGGAGTAATAGAAGAAGTGAAGAGAAGAAGACGAAGAAAGATAGAGAATTGGGTCTAGGACAGGAGGTAAGGCAGGAAGGCTCTGCTTCTTGCAACCATTTAGGGAAAGAAAGGTGTTGCAGCTGAGTGCACGAAGGCCTATATAGAGTCTGCAACTAAGTGCGTGGACCTCTATAGCTGAGTGCACAAGGTAGTTTGAGTCTGTAACCTTGAATTGAAGATATATAAATACAATTTTTCAAATAATTCCCGAGTATTTATGTTTATCTTTGTTAATGTTATGTGCTGCTAATGAGTGATTCATTTATAAGATATTGATTGAATGTTACACGATTCTCTTGAATAAGTCTTAATAATGTACGTAATGTATGTTTAACTACTTTCGTGAAGACTCTAGTGATCTTTCTTATGTTTACTAATAACTTAAGTAAATCTACGTGAACACTAATTTAGGACTGCTCTCTAATGCACGCAAGTAGGAAAATTGATTGTTAGAGGTCTGTAAGGATTGATTGTAGACCTTCATGAAGGTCTAAAGGCTATTTTAACAAATTTGTAGCAACGTGCCCTAAAACTTTATTGACATGCGTGAAGGTGGATCTGAGGCACTGGAAGACATCACACTAGTCTCTGGATGCAGAAACTTGGTTCTTGCATCCCCCCCATATTGCTTTGGGTGAGACTGCAGCCTGCGTTACGCGGGTAGTTGCCAAAAGGGCCAGTAGTGTAGAGTTTTGTTGGTTGGCATAGCTAAATTTGAACCTAGGTCAGGACCCCCTAAGCCAACACCCACCAGTTAAAGGCTACAACCTTCACTCATTATCCAACTCCTACTAGAAGGGAGATCCAACCTCCTGATCTGATTACCAGCTACTACTGGATGGAAGCTTTGACTTACTCACTTGAGGCTCCAACCTTCCGCAACATCCATGGACCACATTTCATAATTTTTCACATTGGATCCACCTACTTTAATACATCACAACTTGTCGATAAACTAAAGCAAACACCAACTTAATTCAAACAGAACAGTGAGATCACTCTAACCAAAACACATAACTGAGCTCAGAATACTACATCAACAGAGAGAATCAACTGCAACCCTGACCATTCATATGTTAACATGTATACACTACTTGAATTAAGGAAACCTATGTGTATACATGCTTTTTTGTAGAGAAACCCGCGTACAGATCTCAATATACTAAAAATTGTAATTTTGAATCAATCACAGAGTTGAGCAGAGTTATTCTGAAATATTTTGTTAGCTTACAGAAACTTCATACAGTTAGTAGCATCAATAATATTTTCAACTAATCAACATGTAACCAAATTCAACTTCATCATTCAATTTGTTCTACTTCAGACATTATCACTCAAACATGAGGACATCATTGATAGATAGTAGAGATACAACAGCACTGATCAGGTTGATCAGTCATTTATGAACATAAACACTGACTTTATATATGTGAATTTGAAGAAACAAACCTGCATGTATACGCCACTTCATCGAGACCAACTTGCGTACAGATCTGCAAATTTTGACCTAAAATTGCGCAGCTCTTCAGAACTTCAAAAAGTCCCAGATCATAATATTCAGAGATAAAAACATGTGTCAATACTTAGATCTGGTCAATCCATGAGCAGATCATACAATGGATAGTCATTTCAGGTATCATGATCCTACTCCATCATTGTATTCATCGATGCATAATTATTTCAAATCTATGTGTCAACTATGGCCCTTAGAATGCAAAAATACTTCAGATTGAAGTATTCATCAAAAGCCCTTTCACATGCACACTTAGCACATTGATTTTCACCTCCTTATATAGTTCAGCCTTTTTCAATACCACAGGTCAAAACCATACTTCAGCCAATGGTTTTCTTAGATGGGATAAAAACAACCATTGTTGGGTTGAATACCACAGAGAAATACTATGGCAAGTACCCTTGGTATTTAGAATACCATGGTACGGAAACTGTAAGCACCTTTTCTTCTTTAAACTAAAATTTATACACGACTTGGCCTTGACGAACCCACATATATATCTTAAAATATTCACCTATATCAAACTTTTGATCTGATCTGTAAACCTTTGTCCCATCATTCTGTTATTCTATTCCATCCATAGAAAATTTTAGGGGCGAATGTTTGCCCTTTGGCGAAATTAAGGGGTTTTAAATTTTTAGTGGGCGAATATTTTGTATCATAGCACATTTTTTCAAATCACCTCAAATAGCCCACCTTATTTTAAGGGAGAGGGTAAAAAAGGTAAATTTAGCCCTTGAAACTAGGAGTTACAACCTTCCATTCGTCCATTTTCAAGAATAGGTTTTATTTAAGTGAATCCTATAGGCCAAATACCATATTTATAAAAGAGGTATGGTAAATTAATAAAAATATAAATAAATGAGAGGTATGGTAAATAAATAAAACATTTTTTATATTTACTCCATAAGTCACCTTATATACATGCAAGGGTGTAAACAAATAAAAATATAAGTAAAGTGAAGGTATGGTAAATAAATAAAACATATTTTTATACTTAGTCAAAAGGCATGGTAAATAAATAAAAATATAAATAAACTAGACGTATGGTAAATAAATAAAACCTCTTTTTATATTTAGTCCATAACCCTCGTTCTATTTATGAAGGCTCAAGAAAGAGGTTTTATTTAAGTGAATCCTATGGGCCAAATACCATATTTGTAAAAGAGGTATGGTAAATTAATAAAAATATAAATAAACGAGAGGTATGGTAAACAAATAAAACATTTTTTTTTTATTTACTCCATAAGTCACCTTATATTTACGAACACTCAAAAAATGCCTTATATTTAGGTGAAACCTATGGGCAAAATACTATGGGACAAATACCATGGACTAGATTGTTATTAATACCATGCAAAAAAACATTATTAACCCTAATATTAGTATTAATAAAAATAAAAATGGCACATGGTATTGACCCATGGTATTCACCAAAATGGCACATGGTATTGACCCATGGTATTCACCTGGAATGTAGCCTATTTAAATGGGGGAATTAAACCAACATAGATCCATCTTTACTCTGGATCTACTAACCCCGAGAGGTATCAAATATCGTGATATGCAAACTAGCATAGAGTGAAAAAATATTTGATCCCTCTCGGGGCTTGGTGGATCAAGAGTAAAAATGGATGTTGTAATTTAATGTATGTTAAACATTTTAGCTTGGTTAAAATAAAAAATAAAATAAAATTCAACTATTAATTTTATTAATTTTTATAAATTACTAATAGTAATTTTTAAGCTCCAGGTTTATGATAACCCATGGTATTGACCCATGGTAATACCATGGTATTCATGTGAGCATAAACTATTTAAAGGGGAAATTCTATCATCTTAGATCCATCTTAATTCTAGGTCTACCAAGTGCTCAGAGGGATAAATAGATTTCATCCCCTTAAGAGTGGTAGATGTGGAGTTAAGATAGATATAGGTTGGTTTTTATGATAATGAAGATATTAAATAGACTTAGGAAATTATATTGTAAAAACATCTTAAGGTGAATGGTTAAAGCATAAACATTGGACAAGTATATTTGTATACTTCTGTTTTAAACTGAAACAAATCCAGGGCTAAAAGGAATGGACTGATTGCACTAGTCATCCTTCTATAACTTTCCAACATATGCTGGAGTAAACAGATTGTAATTTGGGTAATTTTTCTAACTGCAAATAGGAACATACTTGTGTATTGGGAGGGTGGTTACGAGGTCCCTAGAAGTGATGAATTTGAATTTTTCTTGGTTTTATATATAGTATTAGGTTTTTTCTCATGCTTTCTGTGAATGACATGGGTGAATTTTATCCTACACCCACTAGGTTATCGATATGTAATTTCAGTAATTTTGATTTCAAAAGATATTTTAAAGAAATTTAATGATTTCATTTGTGTATTCAATAAACACAATATTCTAATGGAATTCTGCATTTGTGGGTTACCTATATAGATTCCATGGAGAAGTGTTAGTGGTGTGACATCAATTGTCCTCAAGCAGAGGCTTTAGTTTTACTCTTTTTGGAAGCAAATACTTTCTTCCAACATTTTTGAGTTCCATGAAAAATTTGAAAGTCCTAATAGTATTCAATTATGGGTTCAAGAGAGACATAGTATTCAATTATGGGTTAAAGAGATCCACACTGAATGATCTATCGGCCTTATCTTCACTTAGTTTAAGACTATTCACTTGGAGAGCCTGCATGTGCCCCCACTTCAAGAGCATAGTAAAGTCATGTAGAACTTAGAGAAGTTATCTTTAATCTTTTAGTGAAGAATGGAAAAATGTCTAGGTTCAATAACAACTAGTCGAGCATTAAGCTTCCAATAATGCTAGATTTTAACCTAGAGCACTTTTGTGATTTGGAGGAGATGCCCCCTCGTATTTGTGACACATCTTCAGTTGTGAATTGGACTATTACTAACTGTCATTTCCTTCGAAAGTTACCTAATGACTTGGGGAACCTCAACTATTTACGAATGTTAAGGAAGGAAAGAAAGTACATTATGCTAAGTTATCTTATGCTTTTCAGGTTTTTCTTGGATATCTACAACGTTTCAGGTAGGAAAGTACGTTTTGTTAATGAAAATTTGTCTTGATAGAAAGGCCCAATTTCAAATTCTAATGCTTTCAGAAAACATTGTATAATTGTAATGTTTCTAAAAGGAAAGCATATTTTTTCAATTTAAGTATCATGATCCCATATTCCAACTTATTTTTCGGTAACCCATTAGGCTTTGTAGCTTTGAATAAATCCATGTCTTTTTATAAGATCCTATTCCAAATTAGAACACAGTTTCCTTTTGGCAATAACCACATACAATGTCTTGATTTTGTTATTGAGAAAATAGAGGTTGTGAAACAAGCTTGTGCCATACAAGGACTTGATTCATTGATTATGTATCAATTATGGCTCTTGATGTAACAATGTCTTGATTTTGTTTCTTGAAAATAGAGGTTACGCTTTACTATTTCACAGAATTTCTTACAATCTTTCCATAAGTATTGATTTGTAATCTTAGTCACTGAGGGATGACAGTAATGAAAAAGGTAATATTCCATGGTTTGAAGTTACCCTCTTACTAAATATTTAAATATATCACCACAATTTAACTGTTAGTTAAAGGAATTGTATTTGATTTGTAAACAATTCATTGCTTGATTTATAGATTTTGATTTTTTCCCTTTTTTATTTTTTTCTCAGATTTGGTATGAGATATCTTCCAATATTTGGGTTCCCTAGTTTCCCCACCATAGCTATGAGGTTCAGATGCTATCATTAAATATTCCCAGAATGTTACAAATTTTCTAGTAAGTGTACTTTGAAACATTGTTGTTGCTTTTCCATGGTGTTAATGCAAATAAGCACTACAACTAGTGCCATTATTTAGATTAAGTGCCGAAATCTAGGTGGTCTTGTAATGATGGAGTGATTGTTTTCTAGCTACTAAGGCCATACACATTTTTATCTCTTATGTTGTCCTGAGATATTCAAATTCAGAATAAGAATTGAGGTCTCGTTTCCACTGTAGATTGCAGTCAGTTTCTTGAACATAATATATAGTAGATTATATTTCACTAATCAACTGTGGATGTGATCCCTCGCAGGAAAGGAAATTCAAAGTGACTTTGATTTCACATTGATTTGTCAAAACATCCACACAGGAAAGGAGATTCAAAGTGACACTGATTTCACACTGATTTGTCAAAATGGAGGCAAGAGAAAAGGAAACTTTGTATTCAACAATGCTCTTAATTTCATATGTACATGCACAGAAATATTAGTAGAAAATATTGAATGGTTGCCTAAGTAATATTTTCCATTCCACTGCATTCTTTACAGCTTGTAAATAAATAACTCGGAACAATTCATTACACTACTTGTTATTCTTTATTAATCAGTGGTTAAGATTTTGATATTGAACTGGCTAAGATTTTTCTTCCTTCTATGAAATTGTGTGTTCTATAATGCTTCTTTTCCATTCACTATGTATAGCATATAAAGTGTGTCTAATGGAGTAGGAAGATTGGAAAGTCTTGTGATCATTGAACTATGTTACAAGGCAGAAACCCAATGGGGCAGGGTAGGTGCATCCCCACAAAGGGGTCAAAAATACCAAAGTTGGTATTGGCTAGTGCCTTGAGCTAGAAAATTTCCTTTACCCTTGTATTAACAGTGAATCCAGAGAGGATTCTAATATTATCTTTATAAGATTTATATTAGTTAAGATTGATGAATAAAATTCATGAGACATGAGCTAGGATGTCCTTGCAAGGTGGTTGTTGATTATTGGAAGCTATGATGGCCATTATGTCAGGCTAGGTGGTCACACTCCCTTGATCATGAGCAAGATTGTGATCAAGATGGAAGACTTCATAGTCTGGATTGATTGTTTAGCAGTGATAATTAGTGGGCTCATTCACAAAAGATTCTATTTCACTAATCCTTTTTATAGAGTTGTTAGATTCAATTTCCAAAGGTTTTAATTACACTATAGAGTTGAGTTCTGAGAGAGTTGTGATTCACAGTGTTAAGTATAGCAGCTATGACACTTGAATGAAGACAAGCATAGTAGATGTATCAAACACTATTATAAGCTTACCTACATATTATAAGGGACTTGGTTGGCCTTTTTATAATTTTATAAACAAGTTCCATTTTGTGGAAATGTGAATAAAATAGTGATATTGCCACCATGTGGCTCTTGTCATATATGGTTTTATACTTTTTCAAAAAATTCTCTAAGATTTCACAATGCTAAGATTCACTAGGACCTTACAAAGTTTTATTATTTAGTGAAAAACTCACTAAGATCTTACAAGATTTTATAATTGAGTAAAATATTCACCATGCCTGGTGAGAGATTCGCCAAAAAGTTATATATACATATTATATTATTGATAAAATCACCTTCCATTTTTCCTATATACCATGGATATTTTCCCATTTATTATACATATAAATTTGGGGGGGTTCTTAAAATTTTCCTTGATTCCATCCCTTTGTCACCTTTGAACTAACCTATGGAGTCATCTAGTTACCATATACTTTTCCTGTTATAAGTTAGTTTCATTCAAGGACAACACATGCATCATAATGGCAACATGTTGGCTTGATGGACCCTGACCTAGGTTCAACATTGAGTAGCCAAGCAAATCCCTACACTATTGGCCCTTTCAGCATCAATACGCGGAGCGTGAACTGAAGTCTCACCCGAAGTAGTATGGGGGGATGCAAGAACCAACTTTCCACACCCTGAGATGGTTATGATGTCAGTTATTTGTCCTAACCCTTCCTTCGCGCAGGCCGATAATACCTTTAGGGCTTATCAAAGTACATGTCTTATTCATCCTTGAAGCCTCTGCGAAAGTCTTCAATCATCCTTCGTGGACCCTAAATAGATAGATCAGGCACTTATGCACTTCTACAATTACTCTACTTCTGTATTCACTCAGATTCGCTTAAGGTTAACATGCATTATGGTTATCTTCGCGTAAACAGATATTCTTACTTGCGTTCATGTGAAAAACTAAATACATAGATTTGTGTATAAATATAGCATTAATTCATAACCTCAGTATTCAACATAACATAATCACAACATTCATAACATAATTAAATTAATGCATAACAAATAATTCCATAATACTTCTCTTTATTGATAATCTAGATTTCCAGTATAGACTATGACTACCCTGCGCACACAGTTGCAGGGGTCCATGCACTCAGCTGCAGACTTCTACCCTAGGCCTCTGCGCACTCAGCTGCAAAGCCTCTTCCTATGCTAAGACTATTCACTTTTAGCTCTCACAGAACCATGCATAAAACATAACAAGACTCAACTGAACTGAACTACCTTAGACTCTTCTAAGATTCACATTTTATACAATGCCATGGTCTGTGGACAATGGGTAGATCTCTAAAACCGACATGAATTATACAAAAGAAGGGTGGAAAGCCCTTAGTAACTCTTTACATCTTCGCGCTCCATGGCCACAAAATGTAGAGAATTTACATTCTTTACACAAAACTTGGCCTTTAGCCCCAAAACTCGGGCTTTTAACCCCAAAATTGACCCCAGGGGACCTATTCCCAACAAGCCCCCAACACAAATCTGGTGACTCGCCCTTAATTCAATCTACTGCCACGGAGATCCTATCACGAAGACCTCCCAACTCCACTTGTACCACTGCGACTTTGGCAATGCACTGTGTTGCCGCCTGCTTCATCTGCTTGACTAGCTGCTCTGTCACTGGCCTTGCGCAATCTACCTGTACCTTCTGCCGCATTCCCTGTAGACTAGCCAATTTTCCTTCAATGGTGGCCATGAGTGCATGTACTTCATCTAGCCAAGGCTTCAATCGAGCCTTCAATAATGCTTCCCTGTTCTATGCTGGGTCCACCTGCTCTTTCAGCGCCTTTGCTTACTGCAACTTTGCTAGCCTTTGGGAAATGGCGATGGTGCATGCCATCACTTTAACCTTGTCATATTGCTGCTCCAACTCCCATGCCTCTGTTTCCAACCTTTGCACGTTGGGATCCTCCTGTAAGCTATTGATTACTTCGAGCAACTGCTCGAAGAGTGTAGTGCAATCCTTTACTATGTTATTTATTGCTGCAACGACATCCTTAATAGCTGCCTCGCACTGCTCTCTTGCTTCTGGTGGAGTCGAAGACTGGGCCTTCAAGTCAAGTTCTGAAATTTTAAGGTTCAGTTCAAACTAAACCTTTTCCAACTCTGTTCTCGCGTTGCACACTGCGGCGACGAGCTTCTGAATTCACACATCCACTGGCTCATCTTCGAGAATTTCCAGTTTTGGGACAGACCTACATGCCTCAGCCATGACCTTGGCCATGTGCTCATTCTTGTCCATGATGGCCTTAAAAATATCAATAGAGTAGTTCTTCTGTGCCACCATCTGATTGTTGTTCACCCTCTTCTCACTAATAACGTGTAGCGTGCATTTTTCACGGGCCTGAAGTTCCACAATCACACCATCCTGCAAAGAGTGAAGGGTTTCACTTGGAAGCGTGACCAGCTTGAGTGTAACCCCCTTGAGGGTGCTGACAGTGGCGTTGTCAGATTCTACTTCTATAGTCAGCGCTCTGTCCAAAAACGCTATTGCTTAGGGATCTAGTGTGTGCACCATCCTTGCTGATTCCAAGGTGCCAATCGCCAAACTAGTTGACACCGCATTGCTTCATCCCACACTGGTATGTACCTGCGACACCTGGATCTTCAATTCATGCAGACCCATCTGAATGGTGCCCAAGGCCTGTGTCTTCTGCTGCTCGAACTACTGTAGCAGTTCTGCTATCGCATCCCTCACCGCATCACCAATGTCATTCAAATCACCTTCAGTTAAGGTAATTGGGTCAAGGTAAGTCTTGTTAGCCTTAGACTTCTTCCGCGGCCCTATTTTCTCCTATTCCCTGGTGCACTTAATCCGGAACAAAGTAATCTACAGGTCCGCTCCTCCATACTCTGACTATTGTTCTTCCTCTGTCTCTGGGGAAGTGACTTCTGACTCCTGTCAGAGCCCTGCTCCTCCTCTTCTTCCTGTCCTCCTATTTGCTTCGTGGCAGCGCCCTCCACCTTGGTTTTATCCTTAGCCTCCTTCTTCCTTTTCTCAACCAATTGTTCCATATTCATCCTGGCCTCTTCCTTTTTTCACTTCGTTGCAGACTTGCTAGACCCAGTTGTCAAGTCTGAAGCAGTGCGTCAATCTGTTGACCAGTGGTCAAGGACTGCAGCGATCGTGTCGTCTGTGGCCAGGTATGGAAGGTCATACCACTTTTGTTCAGGATCCTTCAGCATGCACATAGAGGCCTCGTGGAAGTCTACCTTGAACTCCACATACTCTGTCAGTTGATCATAAACTTTCGGTGACAACCGCGGCTTGCGATTGATGGCCATGTGGATATTCATCTCCATCAAGATCCAAAAGACCTTGTTGTCCTTGATCCTTTGGGGGTCCTTAGTAGCCGAGAGTGAAGCGAACTACACCGCTTCCAGTAGGTCCTGTGCGACCGGAGGAAATTGACTATCCTTTGGTAACTCCCACGCGACCAACACTATGGAAAGTAGTAGCCATGCATAGTGAAACGTTTTGCTTTGATCCTGTGCTTCTCTAAAGTTCATGAGGAGCTCGCTGCAGAGGTAGCGTGCCCAGTTGAACTGTACGCCCTTCGTGCACTGGGCTACTAATGCCACTACTTGTGTTGGCACTTCATCTGCACGACACTTCCTCATAATCTTTCCTGCCGAGATTTGAGCAGCTACCTTGACTACGAGATTGGTTATACTAGTGATAGAGTAGCCACGTGTGGCTTCTTAGCAAGCTTAAATTTATCCTTCATTGCTTCGGCGAGGTCGTGCTCACCTATCTTTCTGCCAAATGCCATGGTCGTATTTTCTCCAGCATGCGGCAGCCAAGTGATCCTATGGATCAGCATGTCAGTGATCGGTATCGGCTCGTCTAGCCACAGGCACCCATCATGCACCAAGCACAACAACTTCTTGATCACTATCATGGCTTTTGGTGTGCAGTTGTACCCACAACATGTTTAACAGACCAGCCTTATCCACCCCTTTTACCCACTTTCTTGGCTCCAGCGTGGTCACACTAGAGTCTTTATAGAAGACACGGTGCATGAGTTGATCTGTGGCTAAGTGGGGAAAGCGCTCCATATCAACCATATCCCAATCCTCCAATTTTAAATGGGGGACATGCCCTAGGCACGGTCCTTCAAAGATGATTTTGTCCGGTAGCAAGGGTGTATGTAGCGGGACCTTACTTTCATCAATGTCCTTCGGAACCTTCGTCTTGCCTCTGCGTGGAGGAATGTATTTGGGCAGCTTAGAGATAGGGTCTGATCCCTCGACCTCAATTTCCTTCGCCCCCATGTCAATTTCTTCCTCATCCTATGGATTTATTCAACATTCTCTTCAGGCTCCAAGTCAATTAGATTTCCCTTCTCCTGCATGGTGGGCGTTTTCTTCTGCAGGTGCTTTCTGGGTGATGCGCACATCGACTGTGGCACTTTCTGCTTATCTTTCTTTGTTTTTGGACCCTCTTTGGTCGGTGTAGGCCTCAACCTAGGCAACCTCAGTGATTTAGGCACTTCTTCTAGTACTTCGATGCTCGCAACCTTCGGGGAAGCTCCCTCAGCTGCCATTGCTACTTCTAGGGAAATTCCCTCAGCTGCCATTGCTTCTCCAATGATCGTGGTTTCTATGGGCACCGACATGATACTAGACAACAAATCCTACGTCTCCTTCGGCAACTTCTCAAATGTTGAACTCACTATTAAAGCTTCAAAGTACTCATGGTTCATATGCACCTGAGAGCTCAACACCTTGATTCTCAAAATGCCAAGTTTTTTTTGTTGGGTAGCCACTTGTAATTTATAGGCATTTTCAAATTCAAATCCGACCATTTCCCCCAAAAATTCATTCATAAATGTCAGATTGGCAAAATATTTTCATAGATTTTCCCCTTAAATTCCGACTTAAATGCCACCCCCAACTCCATTTAGCCATTTTCCCACTATCAAGCCATGAACAGTGACCATAACAGTCACTTTACGGTTGCCCTATTTGGTCCCTTCTTGGATAGCACAGCCCCCTGCGCGTTTCTGTTAACACTTTGACATTCCTCCATTCTGTGTAGCTCCGCAATCGGGTAGTGTATTTTGTAGTCCCACACCTCCTTTCAACTACCTGGAGCGCTAAGACTGTGCTTCCATCATGTAGTCATCTAGCCAGATCCTCGGTGTATGGCTTCAATTGACTGCCATTCACTCTCCCTACGAATGGTTCTCCATTCAACTTTTCCAACTGAACTAATCCACCATTGGTAATCTCCTTGATGACATATGGCCCTAGCAAATGCATTCAAAATTTTCCTGCAAATTTATCAAACTTGCTATCATATAATAAAACTAAATCATTTACCTTGAAGGTGCACAGTTTGATGTGCTGATCGTGCCGTGCCCTTTTGCGCTCCTTTTAAACTTGTTGATGGAATCCAGCTAGAAATCTATCTTCTTCAAGCTTTGTTAGTTGCGCAAGCCTCTCCTCTAGGGCTCTACGATCCTCCAACCCTGTGAATGTCATTATGCGCAGACTAGGTACAATGTATTCCATCAGCATCACAGCTTCCATGCCATAAACTAGTCTAAATGGAGTTTGTCCAGTCAACTTCTTGCAAGTCATTCTATAAGCCCATATCATTGCGGGCATGCGAACATCCCAGTTGTTTCTTTGAGCATTGAAAACCTTTGTTAGCATACTCTCCAATATTTTATTAAATGTTTGCATCATCCCATTAGCCTACGGATGATATGGTGTGCTCTTCTGATGGTAAGCCTGAAATTCCTCTGTCATTGCGGTAATCGTCTCATTAAGAAAGTGTGTACTGCGATTGCTCATTAAAATTTTTGGACAACCAAACCTTGTCAGCACATACTCAAAGATGAATTTGGCTACTGTCGTGCTTGTACAGTCCTTCACAGGCTATGCCTCCACCCATCTGGTTAAGTACTTAGTCGCAGTGATGATGTACCGCACACCCGTCTTCTTCCCTGGAGGCTGAATTGGTCCTACAAAGTTAATTACCCACTTCTCGAAGGGTTGTACTGATATCTGTAGATTCAACGGTAGCTCATCCCTACGCGAGGGTCTACCGGTCCTTTGGCATGCGTCGCATGCCCTACAATACACTTTTGAATCCTTATACAAGTTCAGCCACCACAACCCAGCGCGTAGAATCTTCTACGCTTTTTTTTTCCTGCATAATGACCTCTCGCAACTCCTCCATGAGCCTCACCGAGGATGTTGTTTCATTTGAACTCTGGCACATAACGTCGCAATATTTTATCTAGTCCCGTTTTGTACAAGTGCCCTACAATGATAAAAAAAATTGTCCTGCGCACTATCAATTCCTTCTTCTATTGGCTTGTATATCCTTCTAGAGCGGTACTTGTCATCAGGAAGTGTATAATATCTTCAAAGTGGCTGCCGATGACACGTATTGTAAAGAGCTGCGCATTAGGCAATCCTTCCTCCAAATTAGTAGGCTCTTCACCAGTTTCAATGCGCGACAAGTGATTAGGTCCTGCATTCAATCGTCCTGGTTTCACAATGACTTAAAAATAATTTTCCTAGAACAACAACAGGCACCCGCATATCTTCCCCCCCAACACAAGATTATTGACCAGGTTTTTAAATGCAGAATGGTCTGTATACATCTTAAAATGTCCACCCAACAAATAATGCATGAACTTCTGGAGCGCGTACACTATAGCTAATCCTTTGCGCTCTGTCGTGGAATAATTTTTCTTAGCTTTGGACAACTTCCTAGTTGCGAACGCTATAGGATGATCCAAGTCCCCTTCGCTGGCCTGTGTCAATTCTACTCCCAGTGCAATACATGATGCGTCCACATGCACATGAAATTCATTCTTACAATCCAAGAAGACTAGGATCAGTGTGGTGACCATTTTCTCCTTTAGCACATCCAAGCTCTTCTGGCATTCTTCATTCCAACAGAATGTAGCATCCTTCTTTAGTATTTTTTCCATCAACGCAGTGATCTAGGCATAGCTCTTGATGAATTTCCTATGGTATACCGTATATCCCAACGTTGCGCAGCGGTTTCACACTCCTTGGCGCCTCCAAATTGATTATGACCACGGTCTTCGCTAGGTCTACCATCAAGCCCTATCTGCATACGACATGGCCTAGCAAGATCCCAAAAGGGACACAAAACAAACATTTGTTCAAATTGAGCATGATCTGTTACCTTTGGCATGTATCTAGCATCAAGCATAGACTTTCCACATGGCACTTTACCAGTCCAAACATTGTCCAATCATGAAAGTATACTTCCCAAAATTTATGAATGAAGTCCTTGAACACCGCGATGACTACGTTCGAAAATATCGTCAGCGCGTTCTTCAGCCCAAAAGGCATCATCGTATACTGGAAGCATCCCCATTCAATCGCGAAGGTGGTCTTACTTCTATCCTCCGACATGATCTTGATTTGATGGTACCTAGAGAACCCGTTAGTGAATGAATATGCTTCTTGTCTGCCAACATTATCCAGGACCTCATCAGTGAACGGAGTTGGGAAGGGATCATGTACACAGGCATCATTCAACTTCCTGAGATCTACACATATCCTTATTTCTTCCTTCTGTTTCTTTTCTTGAACCACTATTGGGCTCACCCAATGAAATTCTTCCATCAGTTCAATAATACCTGCCGTGAGAATCTTGTCTAACTCTAAGTGGACCCCTTCTTTGTACTTTGGATTGAGGCGGTAAGGTTTTTGCTTCACAGGTTTCACGTCCGGTTTTAGGGTGATCTTCATGACACCCAGGTCTCCTATTATCCCTTTCAGATCTGAAAACTTTGTGGGGAACAAATCCTGATATTCAGAGAGTAGTTCGGCAACCTTATCTATTGTCGCGTCGTCCCAATAGTCCCCAATCTTTGAAAACTTCGGCTCTGCCTCCATGCCAATGTTCACCTGTCTGGTTTTTAGTGGCTTGGTTGTCTCTGGATTCTCTAGTTGTGATCCTTCTACTTTGTAGTGACCTTCAATCTCTGGGATATTGATCTTCCTCGAGTCTTCGTCTTCTTCTTCCGTTGTGACATTGTAGCACTCCAGCGTGTGGCTTACCTGGGTGGTTCAATTAGGTTGAATCAAATCTAAAGGATTATGTGGTATCCTAAAAATTTTCGTCTTAACCTCCTGCAATGCTTCGTCAATAGATTCAAATCCATCCTCAAAATTGAACGTCATCAAAAATACTTGGCGCAAAATATCCCATTCTTCGGTGCCATGGCGGAATTCCGTCTCCAAGTACCAATTCATTGGTATAACATCCAATGTATGACAAAATAGATGGACCCATTTTGGTTGAGGCTTCACTCCGTACACTTCAGTCCACTTGGCCAAATGGTCGTGCAGATCATTTCTCCCACAATATTTTTCTGTTAGTCGCACCTTCAAATGACCAAAGCATACCCTCATCATCCTCCTATATTCGCACCAATCATCAAAACTATATTTGTGCGTACCCCACCATCTTGTGGGCGTAGTGCAAAACACCCAATCCAATGCTTGGAAGCGATGACTCTTGGGTATTTCCCTTTCAAATGTATCCAAAAAGTGATCAACATCAGTTAACCCATCATATTGAGGCAGATTTCTTACCTCTGATGATACACAACGCAACAACTTGGTCATCATATTACAATGCAACGTAGATACTTCATAAGTTGATTCTGCCAGTGCTCTAGTTCTTCATCTGAATCTGATTTTCAAGAGCACTCGTGGTCCCATGCAATATGTTTGTCTACTATCGGATTCACCTAATCCTGATCTTGTTCCCTTATCTTGTAAATTTGGTCCAAATCGTCATCACTTTCATAATCGCGGACCGGTTCAGTATCGTGCGGTCCTTCTATAGGGTCCAGTGGCAGCACTACGTGAAGCGATTTCTTCTCAAATATCATCTTTCACTTCTTTAGATTGATTACCCCATTCATATCAGTGGCCCAATTGATCCCAAGGAGCATGTGGTAGGGATTGTTGTCATCCGCAATCTCTATCACTTCAAAATCCGCTAGTGCGCTCGCGCCTTTGATATCAACTGTTACCCCCTGCAAACTCCCCATTGGGATGAATTTCTGCTAATTCGCCATCCTTAACCGAATCAGAGACCACTGTAGTGCAGGTCTCCCCATTCTTTCCCATGTCTTTTCGACAAAACATTCACGTCAGACCCTAGGTCCAAGATAACTTGGTCCATTTCGTATTCTCCTATCTGTGTGGTGATTCTCATCTCATGTCCAGTTCGTGTATTATGCTTACCAAGCTTCCTAAATACGTGTGGTCCGTCAGTACCGTTTTCCTTGCCAACACACCTATTGATCAGCTCATGCAGTCCCTTCACAGCCTTACTATCATGGAGCAGTTTCATGCAAGTCTCCAAGAACGTGTTAATCATGGATGGGTCCATTTCCTCAGCCGATTTCTCCTGACTCCCTGAGGTAGAGGCCTCAGTGAAACTTTACTTTGCTTCCATAAATTTTTCTTTTGCACATTCTAGATCAAACCCGGTCTCCTTCTCTGGTGCTTTGTAGACCCACTCGCCATCTTCAGGCTGCTTCCCCTTATCCTCACCAGTGGTCACTCCACTCTGCAGCACAATATTTACCTTAGGGTCTTCCTCGTAAGGCTTAGACCTCATCATCTGCAGGTTCTGAGTCGGTTGCTAATGCTGTGCCCCCTTCTCACCTATCTTAGCTAACAATATAGGGAAATCCTCCATCGCACGGTCAAACTGAGCACAATAGCGACATGAAAATCACGTCACATTCAGGAAATCTCACGCATAGTGTCCTGGTCCTCCACAATTGTAACAAATAATCTGCCCTTGACCTCTACCAAGTCCTCCTCCACCTCGGCCTCGTCCACACCCCTGATACTCGCCTCACGTTCCTTTAGTGCCTTGGTATGGGGGTTGTGTTTCTACCTGCACCATGTATGCAAGTGTCATGTCCATCATCAATTCGTAGCTCTGGAAATGGCACTCATCATGACCCATAGATTGACAGAAGTTGCATAAGAGCTTTTGTGGTGTCTATACATATTTCTACAACAAATGGCAATTTTTTGTCGCATGTTTCCCAACTACCTGACAGATAGCACACCATAGCACAGACCCTGCACTTGGCCTTGCTACAGCTTCTAGCCTCAGAGGCATTGGTCCCCCTGCTGCAACATAATTCATGAAAACTGGACAGTGATATTTTTCATGCCCTTGGCTTTTGCACTTTAGGGACCATACTTCTTCGCGCGCCTCTGGCCAATCTGTTCTGTATTTTTTCAGACTTTACATTTCAAGGCAAAGGTTATACAACTGTGCATGAATTTGTTGAACCCCCAGATTAGCATATTTCATCAGTGTCTCATGTAATCTCATCACAATTTCCAAGGCTTCCGCCTAGGTCCCAATCTTCTGTTGTGATAGAGCAACTGTTAGATGAGGTAGGAGCGAGGCCACAAACCATTTGCAGTGCTGCCCATTAGTCAGATTCATGTTGGCTTCATGGATCGTACACTTCAATCTCTGATCCAAATCCCAGGGTGTCTCACCAGGCTTCATCATGATCTCTTTAAATTCCACAATTGATTGTGCCTTAGACTTACGTCTACTAAATTCCTTATTCAAGCAATCTAGATATCTTCCAACATGGATGTTGGATTATCAGTGCAGTACTTAATATACCAAGTTAGTGCATGGTCCTGTAAAGTGTTAACCAATGTTGCTTTCTTCATTTGATCGTCGGTGATACCCTGAGCTTCCCATACAACCTTCGCGATGAACCAAAACTGGTTCGGATCTTCATTTCCTACACCCTTGAACATAGGTAGCTTTATAGAGTTTGCCATGTTGAATGGTGGTGGAGGTGGCAGCGGTGTGGGTGAGGGGGTAAGTGGTGGAGGTGATGATGGAGGTGGTGTGGGTGGATGAGGTGAGGATGGAGGTAGTGTAGGTATTCACCGGAATCTGTATCTTATCAACTAAATAGCGCTCAGTAGAGAAGCCTGTGCCGCCCCTTCATCGTCACTCAAAGGAGGCTCAATCAGCGAGCTATATTCAAGTCCTTTTCTTCCTCTGTCCTTGAAATTCCTTCCACTTCATGTAGCCCCAAACATGAAGGTAACTGCATAACCCTCTTTTCACACAAGAGAATCTTAATCCAAGTATTTAATGATTTCAAATACTTACCTCCCGACCCTTTGAAGAAGCGGTGCTCTGCTTCACTGTAACTAACCAAAGTATTGACCACGAACTCTGTCACAAAACCTCCTATGGTACGGTCGAGCCAATGATCGATAGTGCGCACGATCTTATCTTCAGAGGCTTCCAATTTCCACACTAACTCTGGGATCAAGACAATCGGACCATCAAGCCTCCACCTCCCTTGACCGTTTGCCAATTTCATGATCCACTCATATAATTCAACCGAGAAGGAACATAAGAAGATTTTGTGTATCTCTATGTACAAATATCTGTCCAACCATTGTTCTTTTGTCAATCGTGGATTCCTATTTTCTTGCGCCGTGAATTTGTGGATCTTTCTATCCAACCAGTCTTCAATATCCTTCTTAGTTGGATACCAATGATGTGACATCACACATCCCATTATGCAGATCCCGGTCTCGGAAACGGAACCATTTTTTGGCTTGATGGACCCTGATCCAAGTTCAGCGTTAAGCATTCAAGAAAATCCCTACACTACTGGCCCTTTCAACATCAATTCGCAGAGCACAGACTAAAGTCTCACCCGAAGCAGTATGGGGGGATGCAGGAACCAAGTTTCTGCACCCTGAGATGGTTGTGATGTCGGTTATTTTCCCTAACCCTTCCTTCGTGCAGGCTGACCCTTTAGGGCTTATCAAAGTACATCTCTTATTCATCCTCGAAGCCTCCACGAAAGTTTCCGATCATCCTTCACGGACCCTAAATAGATAGATCAGGCACTTACGCGCTTCTGCAATTACTCTACTTCTGTATTCACTCAGATTCGCTTAAGTATCAGTTAAATTTAACATGAATTATGGTTATCTTTGTGCAAATAAATATTCTTACTTGTCTTCATATGACAAAGTAAAATACATAGATTCATGTATCAATATAGCATTAATTCATAACCTCAATATTCAACATAACATACTTGAAACATTCATAACAAAAGTAAAATAATGCATGCATAGATAATTCCATAATACTTCTCTTTATTGATAATCCAGATTTCCAGTACAAACTCTGACTACCCTGCACACACAATTGTAGGGGTCTGCGCACTCAGCTGTGGACTTCTACCCTAGGCCTCTGCGCACTCAACTGCAGATCCTCTTCCTACTCTAAGACTCTTCCTTTTAGCTCTCATAGACCCATGCATAAAACATAACAAGACTCAACTAAACTAAACTGCCTTAGACTCTTCTAAGACTCCCTTTTTATACAATCCCATGGTCCACGGACCATGGGTAGATCTCTAAAGTCGACATGACTTATACAAAAGAAGGGTGGAAAACCCTTAGTAACTCTTTACATCTTCGCACTCCACAGACAAAAAATGCAAAGACTTTACATTCTTTACACAAAACTTGGGCCTTTAGCCCAAAAACTTGGGCTTTTAACCCCAAAATTCACCCCAGGGGACCTGTTCCCAGCACAACAATCTCCCCCTTTGGACTTGATGGCAACCATGTTGATGTTGATCATCTCAACCTGTCGAAACCTATTACATACATCAAATAACCATTATTGAAACACCAAGATACTCTCCCCTTTTGACATCAAGGGAAAAGGGTAGACCAAAGCTCCCTTTTTGGATCTAATGTGCACTATACTGTCCATGCTCCCCCTGAGCACATGTTGAATCTTCAAAAAGATTTTCAAATGAAGAACATGACTCTATAGCTCAACTTAGTATGAACTTCCTATCACCAAGGACTCATACTTACATCAATTACCCAACCAAGTGGTGATACATATTTGACTCAACCACCCAACCAAGTGGGATTACTTTTTTGACACTACCACCCAACGAAGTGGGATTACATATTTGGCATGACCTTAAAAGTCCGTACATGGATGAATATGACAATTATTACATCATAGGTCTCCACATGACCTTTACATCAAATGACAGATATGACATTAGTAACTGAGACCAAAAGATATTAATAGTAGCATAATTCAATAACCATAATGGCAACAATGAATTATATTCTACAAGGCTATTGCTCCCCCTGAACCTGTGCTACCTGTTCATTGTCAAAAACTCATTCATCAAAGCATCTTCATCAATTAGATAAATATCAATGAGAAAAACATAACTCGATACCATATCAACAGACTGTACCCATCAATACCGGGCCAAGAAAATTCAAATCATAGATGTTAGTAGCATATCAAAGGTTGATCTTGAGTCTGTCCCACTGTTTTTTTTTATCAGATAAAAACGTATGAAACTTTCTACAAAGAAACTTGTGTATATACGCGACTATACTTCATGGAAGAAACCTTCTGAATTTTCACCTGTAGACTGAGCAAGACTAGATTAACAACAAAATGAGGTAGAGACAACTCCTAGTTTCTGTCTAAGATATTCAAATGCTTCTCTGGGAAGAGGTTTAGTAAATATATCAACAACTTGTTCTTTGGAGGGAACATACTCCAATTTAACCTTTTTCTCAAGCACTTGTTCTTATAGAAAGTGATACTTAATAGGAATATGCTTGGTCTTGGAGTGCATAACATGATTTTTTGAAATACTAATAACACTTGTATTATCACATAGGATGGATATGGGTGGAGAACATTAGATTTTTATATCTCGTAATTTTTGCATCATCCAGAGAAGTTGTGTGCAACAAGATGCAGCAGCCACATATTCTGCTTCCGCTGTAGATAAGGAAATGGAACTTTGTTTCTTGCTGAACCAAGATACCAATTGGGGCCCCATGTAAAATGCACCTCCACTAGTGCTTTTCCAGTCATCAACATTTCCAACCCAATCTGCATCTGTGTATGCATGAAGGGTAAGATCTACATCTTTAGGATACCATAGACCAAAGTCTTAGGTTCCTTGGAGATATTTGAATATTCTCTTTATTGCCTGAAGATGTGATTCCTTTGGATTGGCTTGGAAACGTCCAAAAATCCCAACTGCATGCATGATATCTAGTCAGGTACCTGTTAGATAAAGCAGAGTTCCAATCGTAGACCTGTACTCTAGTTGGTTTACTACGAGAGAATCATTATTACAACTGAGGCTACATCCTGTCATCGTGGGAGTACATATAGGTTTGCAATCTTCCATCCCATACTTCTTCAGAATTTGCTTGAGATATTTTGTTTGTAAGAGAAAGATGTCATCTTTTTCTTGTTGCACTTGTAGGCCAAGAAAATAGGTTAGTTCCCCAAGTAAAGACATTTCAAATTCTTGTTGCATAATCGAAGAAAATTTTTGACATATAGATTCTTCATTACTAACAAAGATGATACCATCAAAATAAACAACAATAATTACCAGTTTATCATCCTCAATTTTTGTGTACAAGTTTTTGTTTGTAGATCCTTTTGTGAAACCTTATTGTTGAGGATATTTGTCAACATGATAATACCATGCCCGTGGATCTTATTTTGGCCCATATAAAGCCTTTTTGAGTTTGCATACAAGGTTTTCATCATTCCCCAACGTGATTCCTTCTGGTTTTTCAATATATACTTCTTCTTCAAGATCTCCATTAAGGAAATTGGATTTTACATCCATTTGATAAAATTTCAAATGTCGAAAACTTGACAATGCAAGAAACATTCTTATGGCTTCAAGTTTGGCTATTGGCGAAAATGTTTCTTCAAAGTATATACATTCTTGTTGAGCATAATATTTACAAACAATTCTAGATTTGTTCCTAATGACCTCTCCATTTTCATTCAACTTATTTTTGAATATCCATTTTGTCCCAATAACATTTTTATCATGAGGCTTTGGAATCAATTCCCAAGTATCATGATTTTCAATTTGATCAAGTTCTTCATGGCCTTAACCCAACATTCATCTTTACTAGCTTGATTTACATTTTGTTGTTCAATGGTGGATATAAAGCTAGATAACTAGGAGATCCTATAAGTGTTCTTCTTGTTTGTACCCCATATTCCTTTTCTCCTAGAATTTGAGTTTTTGGATGATTCTTTTCAACATACCTGGATGGAGCCTTTTCTTTGTCTAATGTGTCTTCTTCTAATGCTTCATTAGTTTCTTCTTCTATATCATTGTGATTTGATGTGGGAAAGAATCCATCATCATCATCCTCTGTTGCTGATGTTACCTTTTTGGGATCTGTGCATGCTTCATTAATCACAACATCAATGCATTCAAAAAATTTCCAACATCTCTTATTGTAACATTTGTATCCTTTTCTTCTAGATGAGTAACCAAGAAGTATTCCTTCATCTACTCTAGCTTTAAACTTACCAAGTTTTTCAACATTATTTTTTATGAAACAATTTCTTCCAAAAACTCTAAAATGTTTTACAGTGGGAGGCTTACCATACCAAAGTTCATACGGAGTTTTCACTATTCACACGAACATGAGCCTTGTTTAGAATATTTATTGTAGTATGTGTAGCTTCACCCTAGAAGGTGTCAAGAGTTACAGACTCATCAAGCATAGCATGAGCCATTTGTTGAACAGTTCTATTCATTCTTTCTGCCATACCATTTTGTTGAGGAGTCTTAGCTACAAAAAATTGTCTTTTATGCCATGTTGTTCTCATAAATCAAAGAATTCATCTGATATGTATTCTTCTATTCGGTCAATCTGAGACATTTTATTTTTAGATATAATTTATTTTCAACTAATGCTTTGAAGACTCTAAATTTATCAAATGCTTAATATCTCTGTTTTAATAAACCAATCCAGCACATTCTAGAAAAGTCATCAATGAATAAAATATAGTATTATTCTCCACGAGGTGACTTTTTCTCTACTGGTCCACACAAATCAATATGTATAAGTTCAAGAGGCTTGCATTCTAATCCTTCTTTGGCATTGAATTGAACTCTGGTTTGCTTACCAAATTTACATGACCTACATATGGTACTTTCTGTAGGGTGATGTTGGGTAGGTGAATAGCTTTGAGCCTACTTGATTTTCTTATTTGAGAGAATCTTAGATGTCCCAACCTTCTGTGCCATAACCAATTTTCTTCTACCTTTCCTAGGTAACATTGTTCTTGGCCACCTTTCAATATATACAGATTTATCGGGGTTATTGTTCCTTTTATTGTGGTATTTCCCATGTCAAGTTCACGAACCACACATTCTTTTGATGAAAATACCACCTCATTTCCTTGGTCACACATTTGGCTAACACTCAACAGGTTATGATTTAATCCATTAACATACATAACATTACCAACTTTAACCTTTTCTTTTAGAAAAACAGAACCTTTACCCTTAATAACAATAGGTGAGTCATTTCCAAAAGTAATGTTCTTTTCTTTCTCTAAAGCATTGTATGAAATAAGTTTATCTTTATCATCTGTCATGTATTTTGAGCATCCGCTATCAAAGTACCATTGATTTTCTTGTCCTTTTGCAAACAATTCTATGTCAGAGCTTTCAGACTGTAACTCCTTCCTTTTCTATACCTTAGAATTTGTTGATATTTCCTCTTTTTGAGAACTTGGCTTTAATTTACTCCTACATTCAGATTCTTCATTTCCAAAGTTATTGCAAAATAAGCATTCAATTTCATCTTTAAGATGTGAGAAGATATTATAAGTGTTCTTCTTGACACTTGTCTCACTCCTTTGTTTTATTTCTTTTCTAGTCATGATGGTTTTGTATGCAACACATTGAGTTGCCTTATGACCAAAATTATGACATGACAAACATTGTCCATTAAAGAGGAAATTTATGTGATCATAGAATCTTCTGGTGTTGTTTACCTTTTGACTGGTGATTTTTTTGTTGTTCATCCTTAGATTAGAGTGAACACGATTTACCTATGGAATGCCTTTATTCTTTTGTTGAGGACTTAAGATTTGCTGACTGGTTTTTACTGCATTTAGATAGCTTTCGGTGGCGACTGAAGACTTTTCTGTTTGAGATGTTTCTCCAGTGTATCCAAGACCTGTCTTCATAAGAGATCATTTTACCTTGATAATTTCATCTAAGGTTTCATATCCTTTAGAAAATCTAAGATTCAGAGTTTTTATTTTTTCAAGTTCCTTTCTTAGACTTACTACTTCACATTCTAACTTCTCATTATTTCTTTTCTATGATTTGATGCTTCAATGTATATATGGCTAATTTCTTTTCTTCCAAGAAAATTTTGAGTTTAGTAATTTCTTCAAAGAAATCTTTTTCCTCTAAAGCATCCACAAATTTATCATTAGACTAATTAGTATTTTTCTCAAAATCCATGAGTAATTTAAGATCTTGATCAAATTCTCCTTCTTCACTATTTGACAAGCCATCACTATCTTCATTAGTATAATAAATTCTTCTATTGTCAAACTATCTCCTATTACCTTTTGCAGTATCCTTCCCTTTTTCATGGTTGTCTTTATGAGGACATTTAGCAGCATAATGACCAATTCTACCACAAGCAAACCATTTGAAGGGAAGCTTACCTCTGAACCTTCCAGTGCCCAGTTGAAGTTTCTTTACAAAGTTCACCTCATATTCTTCTGATATATATCTTGATTCCTTGTGTTATTCCTTTTCTTTTCCTTTTGCAGATGCTTTAAATGTGGTGTATCTGACTTTTGAGGGACCTCCTTTCCTCATTTCAAAAACAATCAGGATCCCGTGAAGTTGAACAACATTAAGAGTCTACAAATCCTGCTTCTCTTCAATGGCAGACACTTTTGACTCAAACTTAGGAGTTAGAGATCTTAATATTTTCTCTACTAAAGTGGCGTCCTTTATTTCTTCACCCAAATTTTTCATGTGATATACAATATCATCTATACATATAAAGAAACTAGCAATACTTTCATCATTATGCATTTTGAGAGTTTCATATTGAATTCTAAGAGTTTGGAGTTTAACACTTTTTTCCTTGGTATCGCCTTCATAGATTTGAATGATTTTCTCCCATATTTATTTTGTTGTGTTAAACTGCATAACTTTGACAAATTATAATTCTGTTAGACTTCCCAATAATGCATTGACAAATTTTGCACCGTCTTCTTTTCTACTCCATCTATGGGAATAATGGTTGGATATTGGTAACCTCCTTCCATAATTTCCCAAACATCTGCTCCAAGGGATTGAATATAGGATCTAGTTCTTGTCTTCTAATATATTAAATTATTTCTGTCTTGATTGCTCATCTTGGGAGATCTTCCTTCAAGCGATCAAGCTTCTTTTGAAGGACCTACTTTGATACCAATTGTTGGGAAAAATACTAAGATAAGGAGGGGGGGGGGGGGTGGTGAATCAGTATTTCAAAAAATCACAATAATAATTTTCTTTTCTAAAATATATACGTGACTTTACTGAACGCAACTTGCGTACGTACGTGACTATTGTAAAAGAAACTATAGTATGCTTAGTAAACTTGTAAAACAAATAATTCTTTTTCTATTAAAATTAAACCATAATTTAAGAGATTTATTAGGCATTTGATAAGCAGTAAGCAGGTGTAGTAAGAACATAATAAAGTATCACACATAAGCAACACACATGAACACAAAGATTTAAGGTAGAAACCCTTATGGATGAACAGAAAGATGATGGACTATACCTTTATGGTTTCCTTCTTTCTCGAACTGATCTTCTCAAAGCTAGAGTTTGTGGCTCTTACCCTTCTGATTCCAGTTCTATTGTAGAGTTTGATTCTTCTTCCTTTAGCTAAAACTCTATCTTCTCATATTCCTTAGGTAGGACTTCAGGTTTAATAACATCTTTCATCTCTCTAAACACCACATCTCGGTTGTACACAACGTTCCTTGTTTATGGGTTCCAAATATTATAACCTTTTAAACCATCCTTATACCCAATAAAGATGCACCTTTCATATTTACTATCCAACTTGGTTCTTTTCTCCTTTGGAACATGTACATATCCATCAGAGCCAAATACCCTCAAATGTGAAAGAGAGGGTTTATTATGAGTCAATACCTCATGTGGAGTCTTATCCTCCAACGCTGATGAAGGTGATTTGTTAACTAAGTAACATGCAGTATCCATTGCCTCTACCCAGAATTCTTGTCCTAACCTGATACCACTGAGCATGCTTCTTTCCTTTTTCATAAATGCCTTGTTCATTCTTTATGAAACTCCATTTTTTTAGGTGTGTATGGAGTAGTCTTTTGTCTTGCTATGCCACACTTCTTACAAAACTCTTCAAATTCCTTCTTGCATAACTATCCACCATTATCTATCCTCAACACCTTGAACTTCTTCTATGTCTAATTTTCCACCAGAGCCTTAAATTATTTAAACCTATCAAAGACTTCATATTTCGACCTGTGGAAATATATTCATGTATTCCTTAATAATTCATTTAAAAAGGAGACATAGTACATCGACTTACGCAGTGATGGAACCAACATAGGTCCAAACACATCACTATGCACAAGCTCTAATATCCCTTTCACCCTCTTAGAACCAGAGGGGAAACTTACCCAATTATGCTTCCCATCTACACAATGTTCACAGAAATCAAAATCTAGAGAGAAATTAGACATATCTTCTACCATACCATTACTTTGCAGTATTTGAAGGCCCTTCTCTCCAATATGTCGAAGCCTTTATTGCCATAACATGGTCTTTTCTCCAGAGACCACTAGGTTTTCTGCGCAGCTTTTAGGAACCACAAAAATGTTGCACCCATCAATAATAGTGCTACCCAAAATATTGTACTGAGTTCCAATCCAAACTCCCCACATCAATACCATTTCTCCCCAAACCATCTTGCGGGTATCTTTCTCAAACATTTTTTTTACACCTGCGTTGTCCATCTTGCTTATAGAAATCATATTTATGGCTAATGGAGGAATATGCAAAACACCGGGAAGTGTTATAATCCTTCCACCTTGCAACTTCATCTTGAATTTTTGGCATTCAATGATTCTGACCTTCCTATCATCCCCTAAGAAGACATCACCACCATCATATTTCTCATACTCATAGAACCACTCCCTATGGGGAGTGAATTGAAATGATGCACTTGAGTCAATCAACCATGCCTCATGATCTACATGTGTACTTGAAGAAGAAGCCAAGTAAACATACCCACATTCATTTTAGGTGGTTTTCACCTCTGCAGAAGGAGCATCATTAGATCCCTTTCCTTTCTCGGGAGATTTAGATCTATAGTCCTTTTTGTAGTGCCCTTCCTTTCTACATTTCCTACAACATACCTTTACAAGTTTTCTTGGAGATTTCGATCTGAATCTAGATTTAGATCTCCCACTGAGGACTTATTTTTATTTTTGTTCTAGGACCCTCCTTGTATAGACAAGGCATCTCCATTTTGGCTCTCAATATTTTTCTGTGTCATCTCCTCCGACAATAAGGATGAGACTATTTCATTAAAATTCAAGGTAGTTGTATTTCTACCTATTGCAACAACCAGACTATCTCATGAATCTAGTAGAGAACACAACAAAATTATGCACTTATATTTGTCTGAAATTTTTATATCAATAGATAACAACTGGCTTACCACAGTATTAAAGGCATTTAGATGCTCTGTTATCGAGTCTTCATCCTTCATCCTTAGGTCATACAACTTTTTCCGTAGGAACAATTTGTTCACCGAAGACTTAGATTGATACAAAGTCCCTAACTCAACCCTAAAATCCTTCGTTGTAGCTTCCCTTGATACATTGAACAATACTGAATCTGAGATACACAACCTTATTGTGCTCTTTTCCTTCCAATCCAAATTTGCCCAATCTTTTGATGACAATGTCGTTGGTTTAGTACTCAGATATACCATGATCCACTGATATTTATCTACCAGCTGATCCTCCATCTTGAGATTCCATAACTCACAACTATGACCATTAAATTTCTCGATCTCTATATTTCCTCTGCTCACCATCTTTTTTCACTACAAGAATCAATCCTATAGATCTCCCACTGAACAAGGTCTACCACAAGCCCGTGAAAAACCCCTCACTAGCAAAGGCATCCCCTTGAAATTGAAACGAATTTGATACCAAATGTATGTTTTAACCATGTACAACAATTACCTGCAAATGAATTCTTAAAATAGAAAATGTACAATGGAGAGAACATAAAACAATTACATAGATACTTTCCCCTAGATCCCAAAACTCAAGCTACCAGATTGATTTTCCATTATATTCCTTTCAATGTTACAATACATATATACACATGTTGAAGCACTCATAAGCCCTAATCCATTAACCCTATATTAGAACATAATCGTATTTCCCTTGACTGGATTTACAAAATACCATGGGCTAAAAAGCATCATGCCCAAAACCATGTGCAAAACCCATGCAAAAAACCATAGGTAGGTCCACCCACCTATTATAGGGTCCAAAAAAACAAAATGGGGCACTGCATCGGACCCCGTGCAGGGGGGCATCCACACCCCCTGTGACCCCCTTCCTGCGCCCGATGCAACGAATAGGGGTCTTTTGCTCCCCCTATGACCCCTCTGTGCGTGCGACTAGTTTTGGAAATAATATAACACACACCCAACAATATTAAAGGAAATGAAATAAAATATCTAATGCTTTAAGAAAGAATATTAATCACATTTGTGTTGCATCAATAACAAGTTGGTCAAAAAAATTAATAGATAAACTCAAAATGGCTTCAAATTCTGATTTAGAATACCTGAAAATCAAGGAAAAGGTTCAGAAAACTGAATCATTGGATGAGGAGAGGAGTGATTTTTCAATAGATAGCCAAGATATATTTATGATTGAAGGAATACTTTATATACCTATTTATATAAATTTGGATTTTTTTTTTTATCTTAGACGTGCTACACAAAAGGAAAACAACTACTCATCCTAGCTACAAAAAGTTGTTTACTATGTTGAGAAAGGATTTTTACTGTCCAAATATGAAAAATGAGACAACATAATGTGTGGTTAAATGTCTCGAGTGTTAAGAAATTAATGGTTCTCATCAACACATTGTTGGGTTGTTGTAACCCCCTACCCATCACAGAATGGAAATGGGAGACAATTTCAATGGATTTAATTACTAGACTACCAAAGATTAGGAGGAAACATGACTCTATTATGGTCATGGTTCATAAGCTCAGTAAAGAAGCACATTTTATCCCTGTAAAATCCACATTTAAAGCCATAAAAATTGCATAAATATTCATGAGAGAAATTTTCATACTCAATGGAATACCTCAAAATTATAATCTCAGATAGATGCAAAATTTACATCCAAGTTTTGGAAAGGATTGTTTGAAGATATGGGAACAAAGTTACGCTTTATGTTAGAATTTATTTAGCAAAGAAATGAAATAAAAAAAATTATTGCAGAAACTAAAATACAGAAATGCATAAAACAAGAGAGACATAGATAAACATGGTTCACCTAATTTGGGTTATGTCCACGGAGAAACAACTAGTCCTTCCTTTTAAATTATCTAGTAAAATGAAGAGATACAACCTATAGCAGATCCATTGTAATTTCCTCTTCACTTTCACATAGTCTCCTCTCTCCCTCTAGCTCAAAATCATAATAATACACAACCACAATACAATTCCCTCATATATACTGAGGGTTTCCTTCTAGGGAAAAAAATCCCTAAATTAACATAACTTATACTATCAGATCATTCACTTAATGAACGATCCAGATTGACTACGAAATTACAATATTTTACAAGGAAAATTTTCATCTATTTTGAGCTTCAGGGGTGTTTCCCCTTAACCCCCGCTAGGGGGGGCTCATAAAGTCACCCCCCAGCCCTAGACCCCCCTAACAACCATTAAACAGGTGGGGTTTCCACCCCATTAGGATCAATGATCCAACACGACTGCAACAAAAAAACCTTTGAACAATCAAGAAGATAATCAGGCTCCACACCCAACACTTTAGTACATCCTACGATCCTCAAACTGATGACCAAACATAAAGGACCAATTAGATATTAGAGGATATGCTAAGGATGTATATTAAGAAAAAACAGACTAAATGGGAGGACTATTTGTACTTAGCATAATTTGATTACAATAATGGATAACAAGCTTCATTGAAAATGAGCCTTTTCGAAGTGATGTATGGAAGAAGATACAAAGTACCTTTAAGATTAGATCATACTGAAGAAATATCAGTATTGGGGTCAGATATGTTAAAGGAAATGGAAGAAGGGGTCAAGCAGGTTAAACAAAATTTGCCCAAGATCATCAAAAAAATTATGCAAACTTGAAAAGAGTTCAAAAATAGTTTAATGTGGGAGATCATGTGTATTTAAAGGTCAAACCCAATAAAAGCACACTCAGGCTTGAGGTGTTAGCAAGAATTTGACATGTAGCCTATTAGCTAGCCCTACCAGCGAATATTAAAATTCATAATCTGTTTCATGTATCTTTGTTAAAAAATATGTACATGACCCATCTCATGTAATTAATGGGATTTTTCTATAGGTGGAACCCAAATGGAGAGTTCCTAGGAGAACAATTGTGTATTGTAGGCAGGTTGGTAGTCACACTGTAGAATAAATATGTAACACAACTGAATGTTCAATGGAAACATTTTAATCTAGAGAAAGCAACTTGGGAGCTGGAGGATGTTTTTAAATAAGCATACCCTTCTCTACCTGGATGAAAGATTGTAGTGTATTCCAATAAAATGTTGATCAGACACTGGGACCATGTCAAATTTAAGTGGGGGAGGATGTGATATCCCTTGGATTGATCAATTATGTAATTAAATGTGCATATACATATTTCTTGTTAAAGTATGTTTCTTTGAAAAAACATTTGAAAATTTAATTATCAGTAAATCAAATACTTATAATATTTGATTGTAAAATTGTAATTAAGTTGTTTTATTTTTGTAAATAAAGAAATCTAGAAAATTAGTTTTTGAGTATGGCTAGCTAAAAGAGATAAGGCTGCAATTTATTGTTAATTTTTATTACCCATCAAGAAGTCTTAGGCATCTAATCTGAATGATTATATTTAATTGAGGAATTATTATATCGTCTAATTAATTGTTTCTAGAAGTAAGGGAGTTGTCCTCAAAAGTGGGAAAAAGGAGCTCATTAATGAGTACATAACTACCTACCACTTATTGGTGAGGTTGAGGCAGTTATTAACCACCCAAAGAGTGGTAGATGGTTTAGAATAAAAATATTTGATCTCCTTGCTTTTGTCTCATTCTGTGAACAAAAGACACTGAAGAGAAGCAAGAAGTAGAAGACAAAAGAAAAATTACAGGACTTGTTTGCTCGAGGGGACATGGGCTGGCTGTTGTTTCAAGGTTGGGAGGAGCCAAGTACATGAATACTAATTTCTGAGACCATTATGTCAAGTCGTTATTTCTAATTGTATTATCTATTTGATTTCATAAAAGAAAAATCTAAGAAAATAAATTATTTTGTTATATAACAAGTTTTTCTTATACAATGGAAAGAGAGGAAAATGATAAATGCTGAAATTTCAAATTCTATGATTTATTTATGCATAATCTATTTAGTCAAGCAGCCTGAGTAGAATATATTTTGTTAAGATTGAAAAGTCATGGTTTATGTATTTGATTGTGAAATACGTATTTAGAAGCCTGTATGTATATTTTGTTCATTTTTGTTCGAATGTAATTGCATGTATAGAAGAAATAATTTAATTTCCTGAATTTGAGCTTGTCATATGCATATCGTAGATATGTTACACATAATATTGAGTCTGAAGAAGTATCCAACTATATATATATATATATATATATATATATATATATATATATATATATATATATATATATATATATATACATATATACATCATATTGTTTCTCAATGGAGAAGTAATTAAAATATTAATTACTTTATATACAGCCTCGTGAATGAACTAGTCATGTAAATAATGGGAGAAATTATATGTATATATTTGTAATATGTTCTTTTAAAATTAGCATACTAGTTGGAAAATAGTATTAATAAAGAACAATAAAATCTTTCTCTTCAGAAACATTGTAGCTACAACAAAATTGGAAATAAAGGAAACTTAAATATTAGAAATTTAATGGAAAGTAAAGAACTATTTTAATACACAAGGATTAGAGCAAAAGTCTAAAATTATAATTTGAAATATATTTTAAAAAAATTAATTCAAAGACTCCTTTACAATTTAATGTGTTGTACTAAGGGTTGCTAGAAAACCCTTAACAGGGAAATAAAATATACAGTGGTCTTTATGTAGCAATAGGCTTTGTGGCTTTACATAAACTTCTGAGTAGGAAAAAATTATAAATATAGCTTTCATAAAATAAATATAGAGGAGTCATAGAATCCACTACATGGAGCACGAATAAAGGAATTGAGAGCGAAATCTGTAACCTGGCCTCATAAAGGAGATGGGTGAGCTGAATTAGAACCTAGCCAAATTGGAAACATTTATATGAATAAGTTGTAGTTGAATTAGTAATTATACCTGTAAAGTAAAACCCAAATATATTTAGCGACCATTAATAAGCATTATACAGAAAAATAAAGATAAGTTGAGAGAACAAATGAAAAGAAACAAAAAAAAACTTGAAGATAAGAATATAAGCGCGAGTGCTCTTTCTGCTTGTATTGTGAAAATAAATAAAATTATTCACGATATTTGAAAACATGGATAATTTTTTTTAAATAACTAAAAGTGTTAAATATTATACGAGTTAAGATATGAATAAATACGTACACTTATATAGATTTGGGTGAATGAAAAATTAAATTCAACATCTTGTTTTCAAAGTACAAAAATAATAATTTCAATAAAAAATATACCACCAAATTACCTATGTTATTTATTTACAATCGTGTACAATTAATAATCATTATAATCAATAACCAAGTTGAGAGGTGACTTTAACTAAGAACATTAAAGTGTGATATGTGGTGGAATAGTAAACAATTAACAAAGGAGTATAACTACTACTTGACGCTTAGGGTTTAAAGTAAAAACCCAAGTCATAACAAGATTGAGAGGTGGCATTCTAAAATTCAAGTGCTAGATAGGGTATAAAGTAAAACCCTAAAATAATGAAGAGAAGTATTTCAAAAACCCTTGGATAAACTCTAACAAATAATATAGCAAAAATAATATGGATGAAGAAGTGGCTTCTTACAACCCTCTATTTTCATATAATAACTTGCAAGGAAAACAACAACAAAATAAATTAAAGAGTATAAACCCTAGTATAGTGAATATTTTTTTTTAAAGACGGGAGACAATGCTGGGACAATTTATATGGAAATATACTATGGGGGAGCAACAACAATTGAAATAAAAACTCATAGCTAATAAATTGAAGAATAAAACTTGGGTTGTTGTTAAAAAAAATCAGAACCTTGAAATTTACATATTTCACTTTATATAGCATTATTTGATAACAAATTCCAAATAGGTTTTGTGTAATTAAACGTTAAAATAATAATATTAGTGAGGGTTTGAAACCCTTTTTCCAACTAATATCAACAAAATAAATACACCAAAGGAACAAAGATTTTTTAAACGACTTTATGCCAACTGTATCTAAAACCACTTGAGAATGAATCATATTCATGACAAAATTTAAACAAAGCATTAAAAACTCACCTATAAATGCCTGCAAATTGGGGTTTAAAAAGCATCGAAACCATGTAGTAAAATATTATTTGACCCCAAGCTAAATTTACCCTGAATAAAAACCCCCTGCAAGATTTTTGAGAGGAATTTCAAAGAAAAATATTTCTGATAGAGAGGGAAACCTCTATTATCCTGCGAAGATAAATAGAGCGAAAACATTAACAAATATTCAAACGATATGAAAATGGTGGAAGCAGCAGAAAACTACCAAGGAGGGTTTCAAATTCTCTCACCTGTATATAAAACCGTTGTGAAGTCGGAGGAAGTGGTTTCATCCAACAAGCAAAATAGTCAATACCATAATGTGCTTTTAGATGTTCACCGAAATGATTTGAGCCAGAAATATCAAAGAAAATAACCAACCATGAAACCATTTTGGCAGAGCGACAAAAAGGATGGAGATTAACAAGTAAAATGAATAGAGTTTTAGTCAATTAAAAGTAGTCATTAAAACTTCAAGAAAACCATAAATTCAATGCTATAATTAATCATGCTATATTCATTCTCAAACGTTAATTTGGTAGGTCAAGGATGATACATGGTTACATCACTTACACACCATGTGCCATAGAGTTATGAAATTAATTTACATAGACCATATACTAATAGCAAGCCAAACGTAAAAAAAATCGTTAATACCACATTCAAAACTTCAGAGTGGAACCATACTATTTATATGGAGAATTGGTGTTATTTCAATGCAGCCAACATTATGATCATACGGTAAAATGTTACGTACCTCATGCAACTGATATTATGTACATCATACGCTCCACATTATTATTTATAAAAACAAAATTCGAATGTAATACAAGTTCATTACTAAGATCTCGATCAAAGTTAATATCATTGGTAAAGAGGATAGGAAGGATGATTATATGTAGATAACGAAAAGAGAGGATATGAGAACCCTATTTTATTAATAATAAAAAAAAAAAAAATAGAGTATATACTTATTTATATAAAAACAAATTTTATTTATATAATTTGTATAAAAACAAAATTCGATATTTGTATAAAAACAAAATTCGAATGTAATACAAGTTCATTACTAAGATCTCGATCAAAGTTAATATCAATGGTAAAGAGAATATGAGAACCCTACTTCAATAATAAAAAAAAGAGTACACTTTAGTCAAAAAAAAAAAAGAAAAAGAAGAAGATCTCAATTATTAATTTGAATGTATTACAAGTTCATTACTAAGATCTCGATTATTAATTCGAATGTAATACAAGTTCATTACTAAGATCTCGTTAATATCATTGGCAAAGAGGATAGAGAGAATATGAGAACCCTACTTCCATAATAAAAAAAAGAGTATACACTTTAGTAAAAAAAAAAAAAAGAGTATACACCTTAGTCTAATAAAAAAAATGTAATGTTCATTACAAAGATCTCGATCAAGGTTAATATTATTGGTAAAGAGGATAGGAAAGATGACTTTACAAGATCTCGATCAAAGTCAAAATTATTGGATGACTTTATGTAGATATAAAAAAAGAAAGGATATGAGAACCCTACTTCAATAATAATAAAAAGAGTATACACCTTACTCAAAGAGTAAAATCTAATGTTCATTATCATTGGTAAAGAGGATAGGAATGATGACTATATGTAGATATCGAAAAGAGAGGATATGGAAACCCTACTTCAATAATAATAAAAAAAGAGTATACACCTTACTCTAATAAAAAAGAGTAAAAAAAGAGTATATACCTTAGTCTAATAAAAAAAAAAAAAGAGTATATAGAGAGGATATGAGAACCCTACTTCAATAATAATAATAAAAAAAAGTATACACCTTAGTCTAATAAAAAAAAGGGTATACACCTTACTCTAATAAAAAAAAAAGAGTATACATCTTACTCTAATAAAAAAGAGAATACACCTTAGTCTAATAAAAAAAAAAAGAGTATACACCTTACTCTAATAAAAAAGAGTAAAAAAAAAGTATAAACCTTAGTCTAATAAAAAAAAAAAAAGAGTATACAGAGTAAACATCTTAGTCTAATAAAAAAAATAAAAATAAAAAGAGTATATAGAGTATACACCTTAGTATACACCTTAGTCTTAGTGTTAGATTAGCATAAAAAAAAAAAAGTATACACCCTACTATACACCTTAGTCTTAGTGTTAGATTAGCATAATAAGTTATAAATTATATAGAGGAAGGTCTCAAATTAAACAATCCTTCCTCTTGATCCAACATGGAAGCCTAATATATTTTGAGATATTCCATATAAACCATAGATTAAATCCACATGTCATTCAGTATATTGAGTTTGTAGGAATTATTTCTCACGTCTTCTAGTATTTCAAAAGGAACATATCACATATCCTTCATATTCTTACTAGGACTCTACAATCTTTCCTTATTCAAACGTAACTATACTCTATCTCCCACTTTGATTTACTTCTCTATTTTTTGTTAATCATGTATGTCCTTGAATATTTCCTCTTGCTTCTTCAATGTCTCCTGTACTTGAAAATGGGTTTTCCTAATATTTTGAATAAAATTTTTTACTCCTAAAGCTCTCCTATAGATCCCCCCTCAATCCTCCTTGTTTTCCATATACAACATTCAAGTGTGAAGGTGGAAGATACCCAAAAGAAGTTTCAAATGGGAATGAACCAATATAATTGTTGACTACTCTATTATAAAAGTGTTATATATAGACCATATTTTCATCCTAGGTCTTCAAATGATTTTGATTGTAACCCATAAAAAGCTACACCAAAGTCTTATTGACTACTTTTGTCTTCCCATGTGTTTATGGATGAAATATTGTAGACCTCTTTAACTTGGTTTCTATCTTATCCCATAATGTAGTTTAAAATGCACTAAGAAATATGGTGTCCCCATTTGGAATTATTCCCGTTGGTATCCCATAGTGCATGAAGATAGTAAATATGCCTTATAAAATATTGATATATTAGTATATTAATAGACATATAGTAATAGTAGTAAACCTTGCTATATCTTCTTTCATACTTGGGTAGCACACATGCTTCTGTAAGCTGGAAAGTATCTTCCCAAAAGAAAAATTCCCTTCAACCTTGGAGGTATGAACTTCTATGATTAGCTACAGTCACCCACCTTTAGGAACACAAACCTTGTCTAACCTATGGACTAATCATTATAAAGATGGTATTCAATTTTTATATCACCATCATCTACATGAATATGTATCTGCAATTATTGAAACATCAACTTGAAGTCCTCATCCTCTATCTATGCATCATGGGTGAGAGGCTCCTTGTGCATCATAATTCCCAAGGATGTATTTTTTATGTAGGTAGCCTTGAAATCATGTCATCCAACTTGTTTGTGTTTCACTTCTTGTACTTTATGACTAAATGAAACTACTATAAGAACCCCATCCACTTGTAGTGTTTGGTATGTTGTAGCTTACTCTATTCCTACATGTATTGTATCATCTAGTGATGTTTGTAGTGTTTACACTTTTTGATATCTTATACTGCCGCATAGATCTCCTTCTTGTCAGTAGGGTATTTGAGGAACATCCCATAAAATTATTAATAATGGTGGCACACAAGCCTTCCTCCCTACATTGAGACTACTCCCATGGAATACCCACTCGCATCTATCTCCACTTTTAAGGGCTACTACAAGTTTGGTAATATAAGAATTGATTCTAAGCTAGGTTTTTCTTTTAACTATTCAAAGGTATTTTTCTAGCCCTTCCCCCACTAGAAAATTGTGTTGTTGTTATGGCATGAAGTGGTGTAGCTACTACTAAAAATAAAGCTATGAATTTCCTCAACCATTCTTCTACTCCAAGAAAATTCCTAAGTTCAGAGACCTTTGTAAGCATCAACCATTTCATCACGGTATCCATATTTACAGGAATATCTTAAGATACCCTACACCACACATAGCCTAAATACACCAAGTAATATTGTGAAAAATCATATTACTTGATATTTTCTAGTATTTTGTGCTTCTTCAAAGTCTCCAAAACATGCATCAAATGTTAGGTGTCCTCCTCTCAAGTAGCACAACAAACCGATACATCATCAGAATAAATGGAAAACAAATAAATCTAGATAATGACATATTATATCATTTATTAATCTCATGAATGTAGCTGGTGCATTTCATAGGCTAAATGGAATGAATACTCACTCATACAAACCTTGTCCAGTTTTGAAGGAAGACTCCCACATTTCTTCTTCTTTGACTCCAACTTGATGATACAATTGAAAAATATTCAACTTGCTACAATTGATCTAACATATCATCAATCCTAGGAAAGTGGTACCTCTTTCTAAGCTTAATCTTGTTTAATTGATGAGCCCCACGTCCTTCATCTCGAATTCTCTTGCAAGATCCTATTTGCAAGAAATGATCAACTTCTCATCTATGGTCAAAATTAAATTATCGACATATAATAATATAATCAATAATTTACCTTCAACAATAATGTGGTAAAGGTTTGCATCTACTTCACTTTTTGTAAATCCCAACCCAGTGATAAAGTTTTTGATCCTGGTGTACCAAGAAAAGGGTGTTTAATTTAATCCATAGAACGCTCGCTTGAGTTTGCACACATCAAACTCTATGTCAAAGGTCTCAAATCATTTCAGATACTCAATGTACAACTCTTCCTTAATCACTCCATTGAGGAAAGTTCTCTTCACATCCATGTAGTGGATCTTCCACCCCATTTGTGCTAACAGTGCTAGAATTGGCCGAATGGATGAGTACCTTGCTACTGGAGCAAAGGTATCCTCATAGTCGATTCCCTCCGCCTAAGAGAACCTCCTCTGGCCTTGTGTTTCTCGATGCTACCATATGCTGTATGCTTTACCATGTAAAGCCATTTGGAACTCACCACTAACTTGTCTGCTAGTCTTGGCACTGCTTCCCAAACATTGTTTCTGATGATGGAATCATATTCCTGTACTATTAAGTCAACCCATTCTCGTTTCTACATTGCTTCCTCGAATGAGGATGGTTCAGTCTCTACAAGCTCACTCATGATAGCCATGTAGCTAGTGTACCGATATGGTGACCTCCTCTACTTGCACTGAGATCTGGTTGTTCCCACATTCTCTCTTGCATCATGCAACAATCTATAATCTTCCCTAGTTCGCTTCCTTACTTCTCTAGATTTTTGTGCTTAAATGGATGTCTCCACTCTCTCCTCCTCTACTTATGGCTGCTCCAAAACTTCTTGAGGTTCTTCCTTTAGAGATAAAAGCTCCTAATCAAGTTGAAACTAAATCTCCCTCTCAATATAACACCTCATTTCTTTCTCCTCATCAAATTTTACATCTCTTATGACCATTTTCATCCTGAGAGATGGCAAGTACATATGATAGTTATGAGGTGTATCAGTGTACCCCACAAATATTCCCAACTCAATTGTAGGCTCTAGATTTTTCCTTGCATCCTTAGAAACCTCACAACAAACTGATGATCGAAATATCTTGAAGTGTGATACATTTAGTTTCTTTAGGCCTTTCTCTGACTACATGGACCACCAGTACAACTTGGGTAAGTCTAAAACTGACAGTACACTACCATGTAATTGTAATCCGCACTAGGTAACTTGAGTTATCTGTATGCATCAAATATTCTGGGTTGATTGATGAGTTAACTGAAAGATCAACTGAAGTTACACCCCACTGCTGGACCCTCCACTAGTTCTTAATCAATTAAAACTAGTTAAACTCATAATAAATCAAATTAACTTAACCTAATTGCTATAAATTAGAAATAAATCATAACTAAACATAACTCAAGTGTGTCCAAATCAAATTAACTGAGTTAATTGAGTGACAAGTTCATGTCACCTCAATTAACTAACTCCAAGTATTTCACTTAAATTTAAATTTAAATTTCTCCTAATCAATTTGGGAAATATTAAATTAGGAATTTCTTGTTGCATTTTCAACACTCCCTCTCAGCAAGAAAGGGATAATCTGATACCTCGATCCCACCTCTATGAAACTTGAATTTGCCTCTTGAAAATTAAATTGTCAAAATGTTTGCATCCCATACCTCTGTGGGAATGTATTCCAACAACATGATCCACCTCTACACATAATATCGTAGATGGTGATACAAGATGTTGATATGCTTGGATCAATCATGAACAATTGGATTCTTAGAGAGTTTGATACAACTTTGATTGTCACAATAAATCATTGTAGGACTCATCTTCTAACCAAACAACTCAAGAAGATTTTTTCTCATCCAAATAACCTCACATGTTGCTTGACTTGCAGCCATGTACTCTGCTTTTGTCGAGCTGAGTGCAGCAGATGTCTACTTCTTGCTATACCAAGAAATTGCTACTGACCCAACACTAAAAATTCCTCTTGTTGTTCTCTTCTTATCTGATGGAATCCCCACCCAATTTGCATCTGGGAAGCCTTTTAACATCACTCCCTCTCTCATTCTATACCAAAGACCAGACTAAGCTTTCCCTCAGAGGTATCTGAACACATGCTTTGTTGTCTTCCAATATATTTTGGTTGGATTAACCATAGCTTGACTAAGCTGGTTAACACATAACACATGTGTGGTCATTTGTTCACTGAATACATAAGTGAACCCACTAGCTTCTTGTAAATGGTATACTCTACTACTTCACCTAAGGTAGCATCTTCCTTCCTCCAATTCCCTTCTAAAGGAGTATCCATGGGTTTTCTCTTCTCCATGTGGAACTTCTTCAGTATCATGTTGGCACATTTTCCCTTAGAGAAAAACAATTACTCTTCTCCTTTTCATACTTCCTAACCAAGGAAATAATGCATGAGGCCCATGTCCTTTATCTTGAATTGTCTTGCAAGATCCTCTTTGCAAGAAATGATCAACCTCTCATCTATTGTCAAAATTAAATCATCAACATATAATGTTATAATCGATAATTTACCTTGAACAAGAACGTGGTAAATGTTTACATCTACTTCACTTTTGGTGAATCCTAACCTGGTGAGATAGTTGCCATTCCTGGTGTACCAAGCACGAGGTGCTTTCTTCAATGCATACAACGCTCTCTTGAGTCCGCAGACATGTGACTCTTTATTGAAGGTCTCAAATCCTTTCGGAAACTCAATGTACACCTTGTTGTACCTTGAGGGACTATCTCTGGCCGAGTACGGATTAGTGACCAAGACATTTACTAAAAATTGAAAATTGATTGATTGTCCCATCATCTTGTAAAGCCCATAATATTTATTTCAAACCCCTTAGTCTTCAATATATGAATAATACTTCTCAAGTGATCTTCAAATGTTGAAAAGAAATGAAGAGGAAATAGTAAGAAGTGCTTGTGAAAGTTTCAGATAACAGGTTGTTTATACAAAAACTTTTATATTCAACTTAGAAGAAATGCAATTAGTAGGAAATAGAATTTGAAAAGAAGAGCGTGTTTTAAGGTCTTTTTAACCTTAGGTTTACAGAAACTTAGAACCAAAGAATTGTAAAAATAAGGCCCAGCTGCTTCAATTCTTTTCAATGAATAAAATAACACATAAGATGTAACAGAGAAGACAGATCATACCCAAAAATTTCTGGAAACACTGTGAAAAGCTTTATTCAATATCATATGAAGATCCAAAGTACAAACTTGTAGTTTCTCCTGAGGTGCCAAAATTATGGAACCCTCATTCATATTTTTCAAGTTCTTTTATACAAAATTTTCAAAAGGACAATTATGGGAATTGTCAACTTCCTAAACTACCTTACATTCGATCATTACATTAAAACATTAAAATTACATGACTTCATAAAAATTATTATGAAATAAATCACTTTATCATTCAATAATCTGTGACTACAGGAGAGTAGAAGGCTCTGCTTCTGTATTGTTTTCCTGTTGAGACATCCATTCTTTGCATTTTCTCCAAGTTTCTGTACTTATGTTGGGACATTTGATAAACTTCACAAGTTCCATCTTGAAATTGGTAACCCTTTTGTATGTTGGCTTCTCAATGAAAAGAGTCTTCATCATCTGGAGGAGCTAAAAATATTTATGTAAATGGTTAACAATGGTAATTCCTTTCAGTACTACAATATTCTCATGTGTGGAACTAATTTTTCTTTTAGCCTCCACCAATAATGTTTCATATGTTTCCCAAGGCAAAAAATTTCCTTGTTGGTCCCAACAGGATGGTAAACCAGCTCTGGTTCTTTTGTCAAAGATGATATTGAACTTCATCACTGCTTCCTTGACTTCATTTATCTTTTTCTCCATTGCTTTCCTATATTAATTCTTCACTGTCATCTTATTGATCTCCATTATATGTGGAGTTTTGTCCTCTACCCCAAATTCCTTTAGCTCCTGTGTAGACCTAGAATTCAGAAAGCCAATCATCTTCTTAGCAAATTGGGCTCTTTCCTATAGTTTTTGTTTATTAGCCATGATGATTCCTTCTAGGTCCCTAACAATTTTTTTTTCTTCTTCCATGATGACCAGAAATTCCCACATGTTTTCCACTACATTAATTATATCATTCAACAATATTTCCCTTGCCTGTATAAGGGACATGTTGCCTTTCACATTTTATTTTAATTCCTTGATTTCCTGGTAGGAAAGTTGATAACATTTCTTGTACTTCTATGCAGTTTCCTTGGACATCAGTAACTCTTTTTTAGTGGCCTTGATAATTTTCAGAGCATTTTCTAATTTTTTTTTTTCCTTTTCCTCATTTCACCTTCAACACTTTGTAACTCAATCATAGCCCAATTTAACTTAGCATTGGGATCCTTTGAGTATGATTCTACCACAATTGTACATACATGTGAATCAATCTTCTACTGTAGAAAAATATTCATTTATTTTAATTGTGTTACCTCTTCATTTATCTGCAAAAGCTCTTGAACCAACATTTCTTTTTCTTTTTCAACTTCTGCCACCTCTCTAACCATTGGATATTCTATAGAAGGAAGCTTCAGTTTCTTCCTCAACACCCGAATCTTTGTTTCAACACCCCATAATAATTTTTGGAATGTAGTCTTGTCTTCTGGGTTCACTCCAATCTTAACAACCAAGTTTTTCAATTCTTCATTTTCGGTATTAAGAGACTTAGAATTAGCTTTCTCCAGCTTCAACTGATTTACCACTTTTATATCATACCTTCAACTTTAGTAGTAGTGGAGAAAGATTTGTCCAAATAATTAAAAATCAATTGACCAATCTTCATGTGAAGATTGATCTTATCAGGCAGAGGAATTTTCTTTTCATCTATTGTTAGATTAACAGTTTTAAGACCTACTGATGATGATACAGACATTGTTGAAGGATGAGAAAAAGTAATTTTCAAGTCACCAGTTGTATAAATCCATGACTTATAGCAACCTTGTTTGATATTAAGAAGAGATTTGGGTTTCTGACTGAGACTCCATATTCTCTCTAATCTTATTGTTTCTTTCCTCAACCTGCAAAAGCATTTGTTTAATTATAGACACAAAACTTTGAGAAGCTTCTTCTGGAATAGGAGAAGAAGGTGTACATAGTGTCTCCCCTAGCTACAATTGAAGACTAGGAACTAATGATGAACTCGCTTCATGAGACATTTTTCCTCTTTTTTCTTCTCTATCCACTTCTTCATCTAAATCAATCACCTCTGCTTTGCCTCTCTTCAAATTTTTTTCAATAGGGAGAGGGGTTTCAATCTCTATGCACCTTGACGAAGCAGACTATCCCTCATTAGCCAAATTTTCAATTTCTGGTCTAAACTCATGTATAAAAGGAGCATAACCATTCTCCACTCTTCTATTTGAAATTATATGACATGGGTCATAGGCCCATTTTTCTCCCAGTAATAAATTCATCTCCTCCAACATTTTCTAGACTTCTTCTATTGCCTGTCTAGTATTCATAATGAATGATCCAACAGTTCTAGGTAACTTAAAAATATGTACTTTCGTTGTAGGCACAAAATGAATTTGATCTATATTTAAACTCTGCCTTATGAACTCCAAAGCAAACAATCTCATGGGAACAAAATTTGGCAACCTGTAGGGTGCAATTTCAGCTCCATACAATCTTATTTCTACATGATCTTCAAAAGAAAACCAATCTCCAACCTTTGCATATTTGCTCAAATGAAGAAGAGATTGAGCTTTTGGTAACACAAATGGTGCAGGTGAACCATTTATAATTGAATATACTGTTGAAAGGAAAGAGGAATAAAAACCAAACAGGTTTTCATTTTTAGGATCACTCCTTTTTGTATCAGTCCAGGAGATTACTGATTGCTTATTTTTTTGAGGATCCATAATGGTCAATCCCAAATGCATAAAAATTTCAACATAAGAATACATGAACAAATAAGCTATTAGGGAGGGAAATACGAAGCAACCAGTGAGTGAAAGAGTGGTGAAAGGTTCATGAACTAAGAATTAATCACTCCTTCCCAAAAAGCAGGTATATCTAAAACAACCTCAGGTTTCATCATTGATAAGGCTCATCATTGGGTAGATTATATGGACCTTAATACACCTCCAATCTTACTAAAATAAACTCTTCTCATGATTATTTACATGTTTTAATTATATTTTTCTTAATGAGATGAGTAAAAGTAAGATGTTATGTCTACTGGTCTAATGTGCATTGATTACAGGTTTTTGGGAGAAAATTATGGCTAATTAAGGCGATGGAACTCAAATGAGACAAGAAGGAGAGATTATAGGAGATGGATCTCCCTCATTAAATCCTCACTCACTCAAAGATCCTTCAATCAAATCACACCAACTCGGAGTTGCAGGCAGTAGAGTAAAGAGGATCATTGGCAACCAAGCCAGTGAGTTAAGAACTAGTTAATCTTGAGATTGGGAGCCAAGCCTCCCTAGATTTAAGGAAGTTGTTGGAAACTTCAGTTGTATATATAAAGAGGCCTAGAGCCTCATTATGATTCTTATATTTTATGAAAAATATCTAAGCACTTTCGAGTTGAAGGATTGTGATGAAACACTATTATGTATTTTTTTTATATGTTAATGAAAATGAGCATTCCCTTGATCCAGCACTGAGTTGACTCAGAGGGTTGAAGCTATTGGGTTAAGGACCAAACCTAGCAGTAGAAGTTCCTCTTATTGTACTTGTATGCTTAGGTCATTTCATAGATTACTTGTTAAATTGATTTTAACATTGTTACATTGCAAGTATTGGTGAATTTGATTAGTTTGCCTCCATTTGTGCATAGCTTTAACAATAGTATTAGAGAGATAAGGAAATATCAAAAAAGGTTGATAATAGGTGGATCTTACCTCATTCCTCCCTTCAGGGACCATGGTTTGAGGAAAAACTCCCATTCAACCCAAAAAGACAGAATTCTAGTTTCTTATGAAACTTAGGGTTTTTCTGTTAATTAGGTCAGCATTTTTCAGTATTAAAAAATAGGTTGCAATATCATTTCTGATATCTCAAGTTGTATTAGATTTCATGTTGCTTTCATAATAGGTTTCAAGCAATTCCATGCATGAAATTGGCAAATAAATGATGCAAATTTTGTTTTCCTTATATTGTTGTAAACCCTTATTTTTTTGAGATGATTTATGGATAAATGTCAAGAATGATGTGTATGTTGCAGGAGTTTCAATATCATAGGAAGACCTCATATCATCAGCCTTAGCCAAACCATACCCACCCATGATCGCCAAAAGCCACTAAGTTCTCAATCCGAGTTATCATTTCAAAAGGACGACTTGTCATGCTTGTTGAGCAAATCCAACCATCATAGAGCTTCGGTTTGAGTTACGAGTGAGTTCCAACCACTTCCTTTCCTTATTCCTTCCATCACTCACCTTCCCTAAGATCCATACCACTTTCCAAATCACTCATTATGCTTTCGGCATGTTCCTATAGGAAAACAGGAGATCTTGTAGGTGAACTAGGACATCCTGTAGTGGCCTATTTTGAGCCCGATTTGTGAAAAATGCATCAAGGAAGCTAGGAGAAGACCCCTGCTTGACTCCCAAGCCATTTGACCCACCACACTCATCTCTCTCCACACCTATCCCACCTTCCATGCAACCAAGAAGGATTAGAATTCATGTTTTCGCAAAAAGACAAAAAGAAAAAGGTTGTTATGCTTATTCATGTGCACATCAGTTAAATGTTTGATTAGATCATATTTCATGCTTAGGTTAGTTACGATTTCACATGTGTTAAATTAGAATTCTTTTGAAGCAAGGTAGCTTAAAAAATAACTAGATGAGTTGTGTGTTTTAGGCATCTATTTCATTCTTTCATTACTACAGTAGGTAGCATTTCAATCCTCTCAATTAGGGTAAAATTCTCCTTTCTCAATTGGTAATCAAACTTCTTCTAAATCAATAGAAGGCTGGTTTGAGAAACCCTAGTGGTCTATTGCCTAGTTAAATAGTGAAAAAGAGTGGACCCCTTACATCTATTTGTGTATACAACATTGTCACCTCCAAGTTTGTATAAACCCCCGGTTGATGAAGTAAAGTTGGTAGCCCCAGGAGTTGCAGCATTCTTGCTGCAATACTTGTGCTCATCACCTTTTGGCACCGTTGTCGGGGAGGTGTCTAAGCAGATGTGATTTCTAATTTATTTCTTCCATTTCCTATCTCTTTCATTATGCTATTAGTTTTATTTTTTTGCAAAGTAGTTGTAAGTTGGTGTGCTTTCCTTTCCATTATGCAAGTGATTTAATTTAGCAGTTAGTTTCAATTCAAATTGTCTTTTCGATTCTTCAATTAGTCCTAAAGCTTGAAAAACAAAAAGAAAAACACTTCTTTCATGCCATGTAGGAATAGGGATAACTTAGGAAAATCTCTACCAAATACCCCCACCACTTCAAATAGCCAACCTTCCCTCTTCTTCGGTGGTTGTGAATTAGAGGACCCCTTAGGCAAAAAACCAGATATTTTTGAAGAGCCTATAGCGGAAGAAGAAGAATCCATTCCAACTGACATAATGGATGAAAATAGAAATGAAAGGGGATATAGAGAAAGAATTGAGGTTTCTTTTCGCATCAGAGAAACCAATGGGGATACCAAGATGAAAAACATAGTCCCCTCTCCTCTTCCTCACTTCCATGGCCTGACCTTTGAAGATCCAGATACTTTCTTTTTTGAATTTGTTGTCATATGCAAAACTTATGATTACACCACTGATGATCAAAAGTTGAAGTTATTCCCATCCACTCTCAAGGATGCAGCTCTATGTTGGTTCATGGGTTTACCTAGGGATAGTATTGTTGGGTTATGTTATATTCTTTCCATGACTAGCCCATGTAGTTAACCAGGGGGTTAGAGGGGGGGTCACATGGGGTTAGAGGCGTACTCGTAACCCCACTTTATGGGGTCCGGGGCAGCGCCCTGGAAAATTTTGGTTTTGGAACCTATGTTAGGTTGGGCGGACCCACCTATGGTTTTGTGCATGATTTTCGCACATGTTTTTGGACGCGATGGTTTTTAGTCCATGGTATTGGATGCTTCGACATGTATAAATATGTATTATAACATTGAAAGGAACATAATGAAAAATCAAGCTGGTAGTCTCGGTTTTGGGATCCCGGGGAAAATCTTTGTGCATATGTATTTTATGTGTTATGCTCTCGCATTATTTATTTTATGTGTTTTAGAATTTGTATGCAGGTAATTTCTGTACAGGGTTAAAACCTACAATTGGTATCGGAGCAGTTTTGGCTTCAAGGGGACGCCTTTGTTGCTGAGGGGTTTCGCTCAGGCCTGTGGTAGACCCTGTTCAATGTGTTATCACTCAGGTTGTCCTTAAGCTCCGGAAAGGATACGACCGAGGTAACCACAGACCAACTTTGGACTGCAGGTTCTAGCCAACCTGCAATCAGAGAGGGATCTCTCTTTTAGATTTAGCTTTGTTTTGAAAAGGATTTTAGGCTAGTTATTGAGTTCAGGGGTTTTGTTTTGTTTTTGATGGGAGGGAAGATGTCTCAAGTAGAGAGGCAAAACATAGTCTGGTAAGTTTCAAACCATTGGGCGTGGAGTCAAGGAGTGGGACTGCTGGTGCATTTTCTTGGTCACAAGAGAAATAAGGAGCAAGGTAGCTGCTCATGAAACAACACTTAAAGCTTAAAAGGATGGAATGAGGGATAAGGAATGAGAGGCAATAAAGAATCTCTCACTCGGCTTAAAAGGGGGAAGGTGAATGAGCTCTGTCTAGGAGCAATTAAGAATTCCTAGACAACTGTCAAAGATGAAGGGATTAGGGGAAACATGAGCCAAATGGAATTCATATTCATTACTAACCCAAATGAAAACATAAAGAAATAACAGAAAATGAGCATAGAGGGCGTTTAAACCAATTCTAGACTATTCTTTCTTTCTACTATTTTAGATGGTATATCAATGAAAAAACAGAGGTAGGAAAACTTATTGAGTCATGTTGCAGCACAAGAATTCCAAATTCACTTCAAAACCATTAGACACAGAGCAGACAGTCTTTCCTCCAAGCCTTTCAACATTCTTTGATTACAGAAAACATATCAGGTATACAGTGCGAGTCTCCCCTTGTAGAAATTTTGAATAATTTAACACATATTCAATGGAGATTATCCTGATCATGTACTATTGCGGAAAACATACACAATACATAAGCTCCTCTACGTTGATCATCAATATAACAACATCAATAACAATAAAACATCAAGAGCATTCACACATTAATACAGTATGTATCCCGGGGAAAGCATCTCGCTAAAAACCCCAACTATTTGTATATTAATGATTGAGTCATGTAACATTACACAACATAATACTTCTCACAAGTATCTCCACCTCTGTTACACACAATACAGCTCAGATCTGATCTCCAAATCTCTTCCACTGCTTGCCTGCCTCCACTGCTCAATACCTGCTCAAGAACTGATGAGAATGGCTTACCAAACTCGTTTTTCACCTACAAAATAGTCACTCACTCTTTGTTGGACGTGAGCACAAGCTATAATGTGGGCAAATACGTGAGCAAACTCATTGGCATACTCAATCCCTTGATTGTGCAAGATCTGGTGCACAACTATAGTCACAACTGATAGCAATCTGATTCTCTACCACCTGTCCCTGTTGAACTGAACATGCAATGACATGCAACTGAGTTAACTGATGTATTCATTAGTTGTATTATGAGTTAATAACTTGTGAATTAATTAATAACTAATTCACCCAACTCATCTCTAGTCTATTTGCCAGTTAGACTAAATACAACCAGTTTAACAAAGCTAAACTGAACACAAATCCATCAACTCCACAATCAACTCTACCAAACTCAACTGATTGAGTTCTAACTGAAGTCATGCATGCAACAACTCAACTGACTCATAAGAAAAGCGTATTTCCTTCTGACAGCTGCATGTGCCACCTCTGTAGCTCAAACTGAAGTGCTCCAAGAGAATAAGATTAAGTTTATAGTCCAAATATTATTGTGAGATAATAATATTTGACCTTTCTATTTTTGACAGCCAGTCTAAAAATAGACTTTGATCACTCACACTGTGATCACTCACACTGTGATCACTCACACTTTCATCAAAAATAGAAGTCGATCTATTTTTTCCCAACTTGATCAATCATCCATAAACAACAACCTGCAATCCATAGACATGATCCATATGTCTAAAAATAGACTTGTGCCAAAAATAGCCTGCGCGCCCACTTAGTGAAGGCGACTCTTTTCACTAAGCTCCATCATCTTGTTGCAATCTCAACACCCCTGAAGACTATCAACCAACCGACCCTTAAAACAATACAGAGGGTGGTATATATAGGGAAAATTTATCCAAAATTTATCTATTGCAGCCGACCTAAGAGGTCTGACAGAAAACTGACTATTCTAACCTAATCTTATCCAGAAATAAATGCCAGAAAAATATCTTAGAGCTATGCTGGGGGCAGCTGTAACAAGATGAGTTGACGTCTATCCTGGTGGCTTTGTGCTGTTCATCTTTTATAACTGTGTATTGGTCTTTTCACCCTTGCTATTCGGCGACATTGAATGCTTCTGACTGTGATTTGAGAGCTAGGACGGGCTTACTCTTCTTGTTTTTGACTTTCTGGGGGGCTCATCAATGTTCAGGTGCTTCGAGCCCCTAAAAAATCTTCGGCTGATACTCTTTGGCTCTCCTCCTTCCTCTGATACTCTTTGGCAATAAATTGATGTTGTTCTGGCGTGCTGTGGGTCTCATTCACAAATTAATGGCCGCTGTTCGGCCTCTGTTTCTTTCAAAACTGTTTTCTGCTCCTTCCGGCAAGCTTTGCGAAGAAAAATGGGTCATTCGGCGCCTTTCGGGCTTGCTGGGGGCCGCAGAATGAAAAGATTCCCTGAAGATTCCCCATTCAGGCCCAAAAAATCTAGCGATGAGCGATTTGCGCTAGGTGCAAATCGCTCATCAAAAACTGCCTCAGAATTGGATTCCGGGGCCCCGAAGTGCGATTTTCGCCTCTGCGCCAAAAACTGATGATGACATCAGCATGACGTGACGTTGTATGGCGGGTGATGTCAGCGATGACGTCAGCATGAGGACGTGACGGGATGATTTCAACATGACGTCATCATGTACGGACGGTGACGTGGCATGACACGTGGCAAGGGGCCACGCAGGCAGATGACTGGACATGTAACTGGGCAGAGGGGGGTGATGTAAGCAGTGATTGTGCAGGGGGTGACGTAAGCAGTGATGTCATCGGGCAGGAGGCGGTAAGTGGTATTGTGGCGCACCACCTTTGGGGGAGAGCGGTTTCGTGAGGGGGGCCTCCGCCACAGCCCAGGAGCTGACGCGTGGTAGGAGTACGGCGGTAATACCGCCCATCTCCCGGACGCTAAAGCTCGGGCGGCTCGGGGATGGGATGGCCCGCCCACCATTGATCTGTGGGGCAGGTGATCCAACGGTTGGCGGGAGACGCGAGGTGGCGGCGGGTTAGTGGGCGGGGATATTCGCGGGAATATTACCAAAATATAGCGCGCGGGTGGGTTATGACTTAGGGAAAAGTGGGTTATAGGTTTAATAAATGGTGGGGTTGATGTTTTATGCGAAAAACTTTGGTTAGGGGCGGAAAAGGGGGTTATTTGCGCGTGGAGTATGATATTTACATTTAAGACTTAGGAAAAAAGGGGTAAAACATGGTTTTTAGAGGATTTTTTTTTTGGGGGTTTTTGGGCTAGGGGGGAGGTTATTAATCTGACCAGGTGCCAGATTAATCCCTGTTATGACTTGGATGGGCTAAAAACAGCCCCAGATGGACTATTTTTCCCCAGACTTAGAGAAAATATGGCTATATTGCCAGGGAGGGGATATTTACATAGGAGAGTTATATGTTCATAGATTTAGTAGGGGAATGGGAAAGCTAATAGGGAGTTATATAATACTATTAGTGGTTAATATGAAGGTGACCAACAAGTGCTAAGGTCAGGGACCTTAGGCTATATTTGGGGAAAAGAACTTGTAAAGAACTGAGACCCTTGAGTGAAGCAGATCTTCACCAAGGCAACTGATATGGAATATGATGAGACTAAGAGGCTCAAGCAGATCTTGACCTCTTTGGGGAGTTAGTAAGTGACCTGGGAATTAGAAGAAGGGGAAGTTAGTAATGTCCAGTTCTGAGCTCTTTTGAATAAAACTGCCTGTACTGATCTGAAAAGATAAAACAATTTGAAACACAAAATTTGATCATCAATCATCATTCTGCAACCACAGCTACCTACCCAGCCTACTCACCTAACATTTTTTTTCTTTTTCTTTGGGTCCACTTAGACTTGTAGACCTAGATTTACAATTTTCTTTTGAATTCCTCCTATCTAGATCTATACTTATTTCTGCTAGGGCCCAGATTAAACAGTTGGGTCCCTTTGATTCTCTACCTATCTATAAATCTGCTAAGATTAAACTGTTTGGGCAGATATCATTCTCTATATTCTAAAACAGGAAATTGAAACCTAGGGAGGCCAGGATTTAGCTGTTTGGCCTTCCCTTAACTGAAAAACTTATCAAAAGTGGAATACAACAGTGGCATTTGGACCAGCACACTTTCATTGCTTCTTGTGGAAATATGGAACACTGCAGCTTGCAAAGTATGACATATTTGGCATGTAAAAATGTCAATCATGAAAGATGAATACTTGCTGCAGTAGGAGGCTAACACAATGGGAGATCTGCAAGATTGATTCTAGTGGTGAAAGAAGATGGCGAGTAGTGGAAAGATAGAGATCGAGAAATTTAATGGTCAGAGTTTCGAGTTGTGGAAACTCAAGATGGAGGATCTGTTGGTGTATAAAGATCAGTGGATCGTGGTAAATTCGAGTACTAAACCAACGGGAGTGTCTGAAGAAGAATGGAATAAGTTGGATTGGAAGGCAAAGAGCACAATACGATTGTGTGTCTTAGATTTAGTATTGTTGAATGTATCAGGGGAAGGTACAATGAAAGCTTTGTGGGACAAGTTAGGGACTTTGTACTAATCTAAGTCTCTGGTGAATAAACTGTTCTTGCGGAAAAAGTTGTATAACCTGAGGATGAAAGATGGAGACTTAGTGACAGAGCATCTGAATGCATTTAATACTGTGGTAAGTCAGTTAGCATCTGTTGATATTAAAATTTCAGATGAAGATAAGTACATTAGTTTGTTGTGTTCTCTACCAGATTCGTGGGATAGTATGGTTATTGCAATAGGTAGCAATGCAACTACCTTGCAGTTTGATGAAATAGTCTCAGCCTTGCTGACGGAGGAGATGAGACGGAAAAATATGGAGAGCTAGAATGGTGATGCCTTGTCTGTACGAGGATGGTCCCAGAATAGAAACAAAATAAAGTCATCGAGTGAGAGATCTAAGTCTAGAGGGAGTTCTAAATCTCTAGGAAAACCTGTAAAGGTGGTGTGCTAGAAATGCGGAACAGAAGGGCACTACAAAAGGGATTGTAAATCTAAAGCTCCTAATAAAGGAAAGGGATCTGATGATGCTCCTTCTACAGAGGCAAAAACCATCTCAGATGAAGGTGGGGATGTGTACTTGGCTTCTTCAAGTACACATGTAGATCATGAGGCATGGTTAATTGACTCAGGTGCATCCTTTCACTTCACTCCCCATAGAGAGTGGTTCTACAAGTATGAGAAATACGATGGTGGTGATGTCTTCTTAGGGGATGATAGGAAGGCTAGAATCATTGCTCGTGGAAAAGTAAAGTTGAAGCTGCAAGGTGGAAGGGTTAGAACACTTATGGGTGTTCTGCATATTCCTGCATTGGCCAGAAATCTGATTTCTGTAAGCAAGTTGAATGATGCAGGTGTAAAAACAATGTTTGAGAAGGATACCTAAAGATGGTTTGGGGAGCACTAGTATTGATGCGGGGAGTTTGGATTGGAACTTTGTACAAGCTGCAAGGTTGTTGATGGGTGCAACAGTTCTGTTGTTCGTGAAAGTGGTGCAGAAAATCTAGTGGTCTCTGGAGAGAAGACCATGTTGTGGCATCAAAGGCCTGGACATATTGGAGAGAAGGGCCTTCGAATACTTCATGGTAAAGGTATGGTAGAAGGTATGAGTAATAGCTCTCTAGATTTTGATTTCTGTGAAAATTTTGTATATGGGAAGCAGAATCGGGTGAGTTTCCCCTCTGGTAGTAAGAGGGAAAAACAAATATTAGAGCCTGTGCATAGTGATGTGTTTGGACCTATGAAGGTTCCATCACTAGGTAAATCTGTGTACTATGTATCATTTATAGATGACTTCTCAAGGAATACATGGATATATTTCCTTAAGAAGAAATCTGAAGTCTTTGACAAGTTTAAAGAATTTAAGGCTCTTGTGGAAAATCAGACAAAGAAGAAGATAAAGGTGCTGAGGACAGCTAATGGTGGAGAGTTTTGCAGCAAGGAATTTGAAGAATTCTGTAAGAGGTGTGGTATGGCACAACAGAAGACTGCTCCATATACACCTCAACAAAATGGAGTTGCAGAAAGAATGAACAAGATGTTGATGGAAAGGGCAAGAAGCATGCTCAGTGGTGCCGGGTTTGGACAGGAATTCTGGGCAGAGGCGATGGATATTGCATGTTACCTGGTCAATAGGTCACCTTCATCAGCGTTGGAGGATAAGACTCCACAAGAGGTATGGACTGGTAAGAAACCCTCTCTTTCACATCTGAGGGTATTTGGATGTGATGCATATGTACATGTTCCAAAGGAGAAACAAACCAAGTTGGATAGTAAATCTGAAAAGTGCATCTTTATTGGGTATAAGGATGGTTTAAAGGGTTATAAGCTTTGGAACCCAGTATCAAGGAAGGTTGTTTACAACAGAGCTGTGGTGTTTAGAGAGGTAAAAGATGTTATTAAACATGATTCAAGTCCAACCAAAGGAACTTGAGAAGATAGAGTTTGAGCTAAAGGAGGAAGAATCAGACTCTACAACAGAAGAGGAATCAGAAGATGAAGAGCCACAAACTCCGGGTATGAGAGGATCAGTTCGAGAAAGAAGGCAGCCAGAAAGGTATAGTCCATCTACTTTCTGTTCAAGTTTTGCTTTATCCGTTATTGATGATGATCCCAGAACTGTGAAGGAGGTAGTAGATTCAGAGGATGGAAAACTCTAGAAAGAAGACATGGTTGATGAAATGGCATCTTTACACAAAATGAGGCTTGGGATTTGGTGGAGTTTCTGGCTGGAAGGAAATCCATTGGCAGAAAATGGGTGTTCAAGAAGAAGACAAATGCAGAAGGAAAGGTGGAGAAATACAAAGCTCGGTTGGTAGCAAAATGTTATTCCCAGGTGCTGGGAATTGATTTTGGTGATATTTTTTCTCCTGTTGCCAAGGTAACTTCTATTATATTACTTTTATCTGTTGTTGTTACTTTTGATTTTGAGGTAGAACAGATGGATGTGAAGACAACATTTCTTCACAGGGATTTGGAAGAGGAAATCTACATGAAGAAACCTGAAGGATTTGCATTGAAGGGTAAGAAAGAACTGGTATGCAAGTTAAAGAAGTCTCTGTATGGGTTAAAACAGTCACCAAGGATGTGGTATCAGAAATTTGATACATCTATACGGGGACTTGGTGTTTGGTCAATTTAGTGAAGTCTAAATTGCAACTTTTAAATGTCAACCCGGGGCTCGTAAGCTGATGAAGTGAGGTGTACTATATGTACTTAGATAACCGTTTTCTTAGTCTTTTGTCGTTTTTAGCTTTTTTAAGTTTGTTTTCGAATGTATCTTTCCTACTGTGATGTGATGAAAATGTAATAAAGCAAGTGAAATGTGGATGATTGTGGTGATCTCTAAATGATTTCTCAAAACTTAAAAAGTATTCTACAAGAAAGCTTGAACAACAACTGTAATAAAATCAACTCTTAAAGGAAAATAAAGACATCAAATAAAAGACTAATGACATCGGCCCAATATCTCTGCTGCTGAATGAAAATGAAAATGAAATCTATATTAAATCCAACTAAAAGTAAGAACAACTATCTCACACTATTTCAACTCTTCAACTTAATCTTCTCTATGAAAAGATATCATGAAATGTTAAGCAATGTGAAATCTAAGTGAAACTACATAAAAGAGACTAGTCACAATACTTTAACTTTCTCTTAATCTTTTGCCTTTCAGCTGAATTTATCATGTGAGAAACAGTTATGAATAAGTCAAGTAATGTGAGTTCTAAAGCAAACTAAATCAAGCTATACTAAGTGATATTTTGGCTCCCAGTAAAGTTATTTGATTATGGAAAAGGAACCATCAATAGATGAACAACTTGATATCTAAGAGCAGAAAGTAAATGTGCAAGTTAAAGAAATGACAGTAAGGAAAATCAAAACTGCAAAACAATGAAGGTCAGCAACATAGACAAGATGATCACGCATGCCACTAGTTATGAAAAGAAAAGAAGGAAAACTGTCCCGGGCTTGCCTAAGAAACCTGCATAACGCACTGATCAATCATGAACATAAAAGTGCAGAAATGTAAATCAACAGAAATCAAAGTTTATGTACAGCTAATATACATGTTGAAAAGAAATAAAAATGCAGCAATTTAAAAGACATCTGTACAGCTAATATACATGAAACAAGAAAACGAAATGCAGGAAATTAAAGGTTACTGTACAGGGCTTCAGCAAACAGGGGCCCTCTGCCTACTTTAGCCGGTTCAAGGAGCAGTTATACGCTTAAATGCAAAACAGTCTTCTCATGTATTGACAGCAAATGTAAAAGTACAATGGGGAGTTCAAAATTACATACAAAAATGATTACCAAACGATTAACTCTACAACGTTCAAAGACGCTTTATTTATAAGGAGAAAGCAAACTACTTTAACGAGATCTATGCTATTCAACCAGCTGTTTAAAAACACGTGAATCCTCTGCGTCCCCGGATCTAGGTAACTGTCATCGTGTTCATTCAATCTGGAGAATATGGATGTTGGATTTGTGCTTCTAGATTGTCTCCGTGGCTGAGGATGATGCCACCTAGCTTCACGTGCCCAAAAATAGAGCAACGCAGAGCCGTGCCACCGCTGAACACTTCTGTTGACCGGTATTTGCCTCCTCGTTGACCGCGGGCTTTTATGGCTATTCTGGGTGATCTGGAGGGACACGTACCATGTACTTGACCCCTGGAACTTGCCCATGTGGCTCATCTTCTCAGAGGACACCTCTAACATATCGTTTAATAAAACAGTTGCGGAATCCTGTGCTGGCTGCAGAAACCTGGATCAGCTGCGGAAACCTGTGTTGGCTGCGGAAACGCATCATTCTGAACCAAAATTCTAAACCAAAAAAAAGTCACTTAGCATAGTTAGAAAACCATGTAAAAAGTCCTAAAATACAATGATTTAATCAACTTGGTGGATGAAATGAGTGGGAAAAGGAGGCTGAGAGGTGTATGGGAAGGTACAGGTTCAAGGCTCTACATACCCCCACTGTGAAGGTGTTGCATGTCCTCATGCAACCAAAACTTAGTTCTTTTCCTCAATCCATGTGCTCTGATGCTTCTGCAAGAACATCCAGCCTTCTTCTCTTTCTCCTTGATGCCAAAATGGTCCTTGGTTTCTTAACTAGGCACCTGAACTTGAAATTAATCAATGCCCTGCTCAGCTTCTTACACTTTTTCTTCAACTTTCTATTCTTCTTCTGCCACAGCCCTAAGTGAAGCATGGTATTGTCATGGACAATCTTGTCCACCTTACTTTGCTCTTTTAATGCTTCATTTTCTTGTTTAATGTGCCTGTTTAAGACTTCTAGCTCAAACACTTCCTGTTTTAAAGACTGCACTTGTGCATCAAGTGGCAAGGTAGTGCTTGGTCCTGCAGTTGATTGTTCCAAGGACTCTAAGTAGTTATATGCTTCTTGCTGGGTGGAATCTACCTCAGGTGTTTTTCTCGGCCTGAACTCAAATTCTTGTAAAGGAGGACTGTTTTCTCTTTCCAGCTGAAAAGGACTTTCCTCACGTGGAGGACTTGCCTCAATGTCTTGCTGAGCTGGACCTTTTTCAGGTGTTCCTTCACCTAAATCAATAAAGTGTGATTGTTTTTCTTGGGTTACACTTTTCTTTCCTTTGAGCCTACTGCTCCTCCTCACATGTGGACTAGTGCTCTTTTTCTGTGCACTCTGTTTTTCTTTTTGCTTCTTTGCTGAGGCAGCAGTTTGAAGATGTGCTAACCTTTCTGCCAGAGTTTGAGACTCTTCTTCTACAGATGGTTCAAGGGATGGATATGTCTCTTGAATAGTTACTTTACCTTTGTCCTTTTTCTGCTTCTTATTTCTAGCTCCCTCTTCTTCTTCCTCCTGAACAGTTTCCTGAGTGTCTACTGTAGGAAGGTCTTGGGCTGTAACATTTCTTTCTCTCCTCCTACTTCTTTTTGGGATTTTTGGGGAACTGCTGGTAGAGGCTTTAGTCACTTCTTGGAAGTGATTTCTGATCAAAAACTTTTCCCAAGTATCGTTATTATTTTTCAATTGATCTTCAATGAGAATTTTGATGAGCCCGTGATGGTAAATGTGGGATTCAATATGGCCTACATGTTTCTGAACAGTAGAGCTCATTTTCTTCAGGCTTGCTAACAGAAAGTAAGGTAAATTAAGGGCATGGCCTTCCATAAAATTCATCATAATCCTTGCATGATACATGTACATGGTGCCAAAACGACCCTCGCATGTAATAAACTTCTGAACAAGTAATAACAGCGCAGACCATTCCTCTTTGATTACATGCACAAGAATTCCTTTAGTAAATATAGAAGTATCTATACCTATGTTTTTTAGCATGACTTTCCATCCTTGATCATCCAGACCTCTGTTTTTAAACCATCTGTCTCCCTCTTGTGGTAAACTGGTTGCTGCTGCTATTGTGGCCTCTGTTATTGTGAATTTCAAGTCCCCTACCTCCACTACGTGTCCATTAAAGGACCGAGCAAAAGCTTTAGTGAATTCCTTATTATAACCTCTGAACTTTTGAATAAATTTTAGCCACTTTGCTTTCTTCAATGACTCCTTCGTCTGCGGATACCCCTCCAGGTATTTTGGGCCCTCAGGTTCAGCTCTCAGTAACTTTCCCATTCTCGGCTTTCAACCCCGGCTGAAAATTTCACTGTGTGTGGACGTTCAAGGGAAAAACGAGCTGATTACGGGATTCTTAAGGTAAGTGGAGTGGCCGTAGTCAAAATGCAAAGCGTATGCAGTGACTGTAATCAGGGTTTAGAGCAAAGCTATGGAGGTTGCAGCGGAAATGGAGAGCAGAGAATGGTATGAGCACGAGGTAAACAACAGTCACGGGTTTAGCATCAAATGCATGCGGGAGTGGAGTGATAAATGGGCAGTATAACGGCTGAGTCCTTTCGAATCGGTTGGCTTACGCCACGTCTCAACATTGGCTACGGAAATTATGGTGGAGGAGAGCCATAGTACAGTAGGTCACTTCTTCCACGTACGGCCAATAAATGAAAGAGCAGCCCCATTTCGATTTTGAATTAATAGTGATTATGGGACCGTTAGAAAGGAATGAGGTGGATGGATTATCATCGTGGAAGAGGAGTGATATGGATCTTGCCGTATCAAATCATTGTATTTAGTGGAATTTCCATGATCTAATAACTATGCATACAATGACATTAAATTGTTATTTGGTAGAGATTTTGATCATACCTTTGGAAGTTTGCCATTTGTTGATTAAGGCTTCTGACCCATTATTGCTTTTTGATCTTGAAGATGCCTCATATCTTTGCTGCCTTTGGTGATGATGATGCTAACCTTTGACTGTGATTTTTTTCTTTTTTTTTGAAAACAGAGTGCTGCTGGTTGTAGAGACAGAGTGATGCTGGCTGCGGAAATCGTTTCGAGCTGCGGAAACTGGTGTTAGCTACGGAAACAGTTCCCAGCTGCGGAAACTGAGATAACACCCCTTTAACTGCACAAATATAGTTAGAAAAAGAACTAACTGAATGAAATAGTCCTGAGAGGGACTTTTATTGATGGAATGGAATGAAATGAGTGGAATGAGATGGCGGTGAAAATGGAAATGACAAGTGAGGTGGAGTGAAGATAGAAAGGAAGAGAGATTTTTTTTTTTGGAAAATATAGAGTGTCAGGTGTCCCTGATTTTCACTCTACATTTTCTATATAAGACTGCCAATCTATGATTGGTTTTCAGGCTTATACAAAAGATTTTTTTTTTCTTTTTTCTTTTTCAACTGAAAGGAACAAAGACTAGGCTGATGGAGGAGAAGAATTCTTCTCCACCAGCCTTATTGCAGAATTTTCTTGAAACATTTTGACAAAGTCCTCTTTTGAGAGTGGCTTATGATAAATTTTCAATCGGTGGCCATTCACAATAAGAGGAGTTTGAAACTCATCAATAGTTTTGACTCGAACTGCTCCATTGCTAAAGACTTCATCAATCTCATATGGTCCAAGCCAATGAGTCTGAAATTTTCCTTTGAAGTCTTTAAACTTGGAATCAAACAGTAATGCCCAATCTCCCTTTTGAAACTTTCTCTCTTTGATATATCTGTCATGCCACTTAGTTCTTTGGTGCTGAACTAGATCAGTCCTTAAAATTGCATCTTGTCTTATTTCATCTAGCTCATTCAGCTGCTCCATTCTGTGCTTTTGGGCTTCTGATAGATTCATCCCCAACTGAACTGCCATCTTGAAGGTCTTGACTTGAAACTCAATGGGGAGCAAGACTTCTTTCCCATAAACAAGTTCATAGGGAGAATGTCCTGTTGTGTTCCTCCATGTAGTTCTATAGGCCCATAAGGCTTCAGGAAGCCTTTCTGCCCAATCTCTTCTGTGGAGATGCACAGTTTTGGTGATGATGCTCTCAAGAACTTTGTTTGTGGATTCCACTTGACAATTTGCTTGCGGATGGTATGGAGTAGATTTTCTGTGCTTGATTTTGTATTCTTCCATCAGCTTCTCCATCAAGTTAGATGTAAATTGACTTCCTTGATCTGTCACAATTTCTCTTGGGACGCCAAAACGAGTAAAAATATCCTCAAAAAGAAATTGAACAACTGAATTTTCAGTGGCAGAAGGCAATGCCTTGGCTTCTACCCATTTAGTAACATAATCAGTGCAAACCAATATATACTTCTTTTGTCTAGATGGTGGATTAATAGGTCCAATGAAATCTAAAGCCCATTTTTCAAAGGGTTCGATGAGTACCTGTGGCTGTAATGGCATTTCATTTGAAAGAGTTGTTCTCCCAATTCTTTGGCAGCTGTCACACCTTCTAACATATTGTTTTGCATCTTTGAAGAGAGAAGGCCAATAATATCCTAAAGAAAGGATTTTATAGGCCGTCCTCTTGTCAGAAAAGTGTCCACCGCACGGTTCATCATGGCATTCCTTAAGGATGTCAGGCATTTCATCTTCCCGAACACATCTTCTGATCACACAATCTAGCCCTATTTTGAACAATTCATTAGAAATCCATGAATACTTTGAACTCTCCTGAATGATTTTCCTTTTCTCATTAGGAAATAAGTGTGGAGGTAGCTTCCCTGTAACCAAATAGTTAGAAATATCTGCATACCAAGGATTTTTAGTAGTTACTGCAAACAAATATTCATCTGGAAACTTATCCTCTACAGGAGAATCTTCGTTAGTATTTTGGATTCTAGACAAGAAATCAGCTACTGTATTTTGTTTTCCTGGTCTATTTAACACAATAATATTGAATTCTTGTAAAAGTAAAAGCCATCTTGTAACTCTGCCATTAGTAACAGGTTTGTTCATGAGATATCTAATTGCAGAATGATCAGTATGGACAAAAGTTTCATAGCCTGTTATATAATGTCTAAACTTGTTAATTGCATGAACAAGGGCTAAAAACTCTTTTTCAGTCACAGTATAATTTAACTCAGTGGGAGTCAAATTTTTACTGGTGTAGTAAATGGCATAAGGAACTAAATCCTTTTGACCCAACACATCTCCTAGAGCTGTATCTGAAGCATCTGTAGAAATATGGAAAGGAAGTTTCCAATTTGGCCCTCTCAAAATGGGTGCTTCAGATATTCTTGTTTTTAAAGTTTCAAATGCAGATTGACAGTCAGGATCCCAATTGAATTCACAGTCTTTTGTAAGTAATTTGAAAAGCGGAGATGCTATCTTAGTGAAGTTTTCAATAAATCTTCTATAATATCCAGTAAATCCAAGAAAACTTCTAACATCTTTTTGACAATTTGGAATAGGTAACTTGGAGATGACTTCAACTTTTGATCTATCAACTTTAATTCCATCTCCTGAAATATGATGTCCTAAAACAATCCCTTCAGTAAACATCATAAAACATTTTTCATGACTTAATGAAAGATTTGTTTCTTTGCATCTTATAAGGACTTTTTCCAAATTTTCTAATGCCTCTTCAAATGAATTACCATAAACTGTAAAATCATCCATATAGACCTCTACACAATCATGAATTAGATCAGAAAAGATTCCTAGTACTGCCCTTTGAAATGTTGCGGATGCATTACATAATCCAAAAGGAATTACTCGGTAAGCAAAAGTTCCCCATGGACAGGTAAATGTGGTCTTGTCCTGATCTTCAGGTGCTACCTGAATCTGATTGTAACCACTAAAACCATCCAAAAATGAGAAATACTTTTTGCCTGCTAATGTATCTAATACTTGATCAATAAAGGGTAAAGGAAAGTGATCCTTCAAATTTGCCTTGTTCAATTCCCTGTAATCAATGCAAACCCTCCATTTACCATTCTTTTTAGGTACTATAACCAAAGGAGAAACCCACCGGCTATCTGAAATGGGGTAAATGAAGTTTACATTAAGTAACTTTTGGAGTTCTTCTTTCACTATCTCCCTAAGGTTTGGATTCATCCTTCTTTGAGGTTGTCTAATTGGTCTACTGTTTTCCTCAATATAGATGTGATGAATGCAAGTCTTAGGGTAAATACCTTTCATATCGGTATACTCCCATGCAAATGCAGTAGAATGTTTTTGCAAGACTTTGGTTAGCTCTTCCTGTTGTGATTTTTCCAAGTTTTTGTTGATATTCAATGTTTTTCCTGGAAAAATCTCAATGGCAGAACTACCAAATTCTTCCATAGAGAAAAGAGACATTTGTCTAGATGATAGACACTCAATGTCAGAATCCAACTGAAATTGTGTGTGGTCATATTCTGAAGATGGTTCAAAGTTTTCTATTATGTTCAGAATTTGACTATCTTCACTAATCTCAGAAATGGTAAAGACAGGTTGTATAGTATCTTCATCATCAACCCACTCATTATCTCCTATTTCTGTAATTTCTTTTGTTGGAGGATATAGATTGAACTTCTTTGTCGAATTACCATCAGAAATATACATATCCCCAGACCTACAACTTATGAAAGAATCAGCTGTGGCTAGCCAAGGTCTTCCTAAAATAAGAGGATGTCCTCCTAGATTACTCTTATGAGTTAAAATCATGAAATCCACTGGATATTCCCAAGAGTCTAGGGAGACTGGAATGTCTTCTAATACACCATCTGGTTTAATAATGGATCGATCTGCAAGTTGCAATAAACTAGGTGTAAAAAGAAGGTTAGGAAGTTTTAGCTGTTCCATAGTCTGTCTACTCATGATGTTGATAGCAGCCCCTAAACCAATCAAAGTATTTGGTATTTCTACCCCATTGATATGTGTTTTGACAATTGGACTACCGGGATCTACATATTTCTGCATAGTAATTTTTCCCATCATGATATCTGCAATTTTCCCTACCAGGTGGATCCTTCTGGTATCTCTTGGTTTCCTTCCTGGTCTTTTAAGACTCAACTCCTTTATTGTTTTTGCTAGAATAGGAATCTCTTTAATGGCTTGTAACAAGGGAATCTTGATACAGACATTCTTCAATTCATCTAGAAAATTATAGTCAGGCAACCAATTTTTTTTTTCCACTCCTTTGTCAATTTGTAATCTTTCAGGAAAAGGAGGTGTGGATAAAGATGCAGGTTGCTCAACTATGGGAGTTGTGGGGGTTAACTCTTTTTCTTTTTGAGTGTTTGGGTTTTGAAGAGATGCTTCAGAACCCTTATTGGCTTCAAGAGACTCTTCCTCAAAAATGCTTTGCTCTTGAGCATTTATAGAAGGTTCTTATTATTGGGGTTTGGCAATGGCTGAGAAGGAAGTTGATTTGACTTCTGTTGGAATGGAAGCAAGAGTTGAGAATTTGGATTCTGTTGAGAAGGTTGTTGTTGTTGTTGTTGTGGAAATGGCAATGATAGTTGTGGATTTTGATTTGGAAGTTGTGGAGCTTGTTGGTTTTGAAAAGATGGGGGATATTGATAAAATTGAGCAAATCTCCCATAAGGATTTTGCATACCTTGTACCCATGATTGAAAAGGATTTTGAGGTTGGGACCAAGGTTGTTGCCAAGGATTCCAATTTGGTGGGGGTTGAAAATTCATAGAGTTGCCAAACCCTTGATTTTGTTGCCCTTGCCAAGGTCTCCTTGCAACAAAACAGAGAGATTCGATTGTATTTGGATCTTCTTGAAAGACAGCTTTGAGCCCAGGAATTGAAGGACAATCCTTGGTCTCATGATTCTCTGAACAAATTACACATGTTTCTACAAATTTTGCATCCAAGGGACATTCCCTTAGAGCATGTTTCTTCCTACACTTTGGGCAAAAGATGGCCAAAGCCTCAGCTTCTTCTTTCTGCTTATTGTGAATCTTAAGGGTGTCTAGTTGCTCACTAAGACTCCCTAAGATATCAGTTTTGAATTCATCAAGCATGTTGCCAATATCAGCCCTACTTACCGATCCAGTTCCAGATTTATTTGCTCTGATGAGAGAAGGATCTCTAGGCCCTTTTTGAGTTTTAGATTTCCCCCTTGAGAGATGGACACATAATTCTGCTATATCAAAAAGTGGAAGTTGAGATACATCTCCTTTTCCCATCATGTTCAAAATATCTATCCATTCATCTCTAATGGATTTTAATAGAAGGGCTTTCAAGGTCTCCTCATCCAAGTTACTCATTTTTTCTCTTTTCAGATTATATTGAAATCTTTCAAGTAACTCCTCCAAGTTTTCATCTTCTTTTTGCATCATTTTGAATACCTCATCCTTGTGATTAGTGGGCATACAATAGTCCAGGTACCTATCCAAAAATGCTTGTTTCATATCATTCCAAGACCTAATGGATTGAGTGAGTAATTCCATGAACCATTTCAAAGCTGCTCCTTTCAATGTTGAAGGAAACAATTTGAGTTTTTGAGAGTCTTCCAAATAATCATAAGTTCGACACACTACCTCAAACTCAAATAGAAATGTTTCAGGATCCTCATTCCTAAACCCATGGAAGTTTGGGAGGACAGATGGTGAAATGTTTTTCATTGTGGCTCAGGAGTCCTCATCGACTATAGGAAACCCGAATGAGTTATCCCCATCCCTATTTCCCCCAATGTTACCTCTACCTCCTCCATTGTTTCCTCCTCCTCCTCTACCTCTACCTCTACCAAATCCAGTTGCTCCTTCCTCTGTCATGGTAGTTTCCCTGGAGACTTCAGAGTCTTCTGGTTCTTCTACTAAGGGTGTATGAGAAGGAATTTCTCCCTCTTCTTCAGATGATTCTACTTCTTCAATTACAATTTGTCTCTCTGTAGAAGGAAGGAAAGGATCTCTTTCTAGTTCAGATTCGATGGAAGGTGTGGGAGAGTCGACTCCTGCCTCTTGAATTCCAGGAATCCTAGGGCTAGGAGTGTAAGTTGGAGATGATGGAGGTGTCTCTTGTCTATTCCTTGAAGTAGATGGAGTTGTAAAAATCGAACTTTTGGCTCTACTAAAAACCTTCCCCTAGAATCTCTTGCTCTATGCATGTCATTTTTTATTCTATTTTTCTTTAAGTCGGGCTAATAATTCTCTTTCTGATCTTCCAGGTCACTCTAGGTGCAAGAAGAGAGCATACTCAAGAGACTATTAAACCAATAACTTTCTCTTTTCTGATCCTCCAGATCACATTAAGTGCAAGAGGAGAGCATACTTTGAGATGTTATCAATTTTCCTTCCTTGAAATTTTCTTGTTTTTTTTTTTTTTTTAAGAATTTGGCTACCTAATTTCACTTCCCCGGCAACAACGCCAAAATGTTTGGTCAATTTAGTGAAGTCTAAATTGCAACTTTTAAATGTCAACCCGGGGCTCGTAAGCTGATGAAGTGAGGTGTACTATATGTACTTAGATAACCGTTTTCTTAGTCTTTTGTCGTTTTTAGCTTTTTTAAGTTTGTTTTCGAATGTATCTTTCCTACTGTGATGTGATGAAAATGTAATAAAGCAAGTGAAATGTGGATGATTGTGGTGATCTCTAAATGATTTCTCAAAACTTAAAAAGTATTCTACAAGAAATCTTGAACAACAACTGCAATAAAATCAACTCTTAAAGGAAAATAAAGACATCAAATAAAAGACTAATGACATCGGCCCAGTATCTCTGTTGCTGAATGAAAATGAAAATGAAATCTATATTAAATCCAACTAAAAGTAAGAACAACTATCTCAGACTATTTCAACTCTTCAACTTAATCTTCTCTATGAAAAGATATCATGAAATGTTAAGCAATGTGAAATCTAAGTGAAACTACATAAAAGGGACTAGTCACAATACTTTAACTTTCTCTTAACCTTTTGCCTTTCAGCTGAATTTATCATGTAAGAAACAGTTATGAATAAGTCAAGTAATGTGAGTTCTAAAGCAAACTAAATCAAGCTATACTAAGTGATATTTTGGCTCCCAATAAAGTTATTTGATTATGGAAAAGGAACCATCAATAGATGAAAACTTGATATCTAAGAGCAGAAAGTAAATGTGCAAGTTAAAGAAATGACAGTAAGGAAAATCAAAACTGCAAAACAATGAAGGTCAGCAACATAGACAAGATGATCACGCATGCCACTAGTTATGAAAAGAAAAGAAGGAAAACTGTCCCGGGCTTGCGTAAGAAACCTGCATAACACACTGATCAGTCATGAACATAAAAGTGCAGAAATGTAAATCAATAGAAATCAAAGTTTATGTACAACTAATATACATGTTGAAAAGAAATAAAAACGCAGCAATTTAAAAGACATCTGTACAGCTAATATACATGAAACAAGAAAAAGAAATGCAGGAAATTAAAGGTTACTGTACAGGGCTTCAGCAAACAGGGGCCCTCTGCCTACTTCAGCCGGTTCAAGGAGCAGTTATACGCTTAAATGCAAAACAATCTTCTCATGTATTGATAGCAAATGTAAAAGTACAGTGGGGAGTTCAAAATTACATACAAAAATGATTACCAAACGATTAACTCTACAGCGTTCAAAGACGCTTTATTTATAAGGAGAAAGCAAACTACTTTAACGAGATCTATGCTATTCAACCAGCTGTTTAAAAACACGTGAATCCTCTGCGTCCCCGGATCTAGGTAACTGTCATCGTGTTCATTCAATCTGGAGAATATGGCTGTTGGATTCGTGCTTCTAGATTGTCTCCATGGCTGAGGATGATGCCACCTAGCTTCACGTGCCCAAAAACAGAGCAACGCAGAGCCGTGCCATCGTTGAACACTTCTGTTGATCGGTATTTGCCTCCTCGTTGACCGCAGGCTTTTATGGCTGTTCTGGGTGATCTGGAGGGACACGTACCATGTCCTTGACCCCTGGAACTTGCCCATGTGGCTCATCTTCTCAGAGGACACCTGTAACATATCGTTTAATAAAACAACTGTGGAATCCTGTGCTGGCTGCAGAAACCTGGATCAGCTGCGGAAACCTGTGTTGGCTGCGGAAACGTAGCATTCTGAACCAAAATTCTAAACCAAACAACAGTCACTTAGCATAGTTAGAAAACCATGTAAAAAGTCCTAAAATACAATGATTTAATCAACTTGGTGGATGAAATGAGTGGGAAAAGGAGGCTGAGAGGTGTATGGGAAGGTACAGGTTCAAGGCTCTACACTTGGCTTCACCAGAAGTAAAGCAGATCACTGTGTGTATTTTAAATTAATTGGTGACCATGTTATTTATCTGGTCTCTTATTTGGATGATATGTTGCTGGTTGGAAATTACAAAGAAATTATCCAGAATTTGAAGACCCAATTGCCCTCCAAATTCGACATGAAAGATTTTGGTGATGCAAACTATATTTTTGGCATGGAAATTAAAAGAGATCGGGAAAAAAGGAAGCTCTGGTTAAACCAAAGGAAGTATGTCGAGACAATACTGCAGAGGTTTAATATGTAGGATAGTAAACCAGTGAAGGTTCCTATTCCTGTAGGTGTGAGGTAATCTACTGAACAGTGTCCCAAGACACAAGAAGAGGAAGAGGACATGTCTCATGTTCCATATGCAAGTGCACTCGGTAGCTTGATGTATGCAATGGTCTGTACTAGACTAGACATTTCACGTGCAGTGTGGGTATTGAACAGGTTTATGTCAAAACCAAGGAAGGAGCATTGGACAACAGTGAAGCGGGTTTTCGATATTTGCGTGGCACTAGTGATTATGGTTTGTGCTATTTAGGAAGACTAGGATTGGACAAAGTGTTGGATATTCATGACTTTGTTGATGCAGACTGGGCTGGAGATCTAGATTAGAGAAGATCTACAAGTGGGTATGTGTTTAACCTATTTGGAGGTGCAATCAGTTGGATGAGTAAGAAAAAATATGTAGTGGCACTATCAACTACAGAGGCAGAATACATGGCAGCCACTCATGCAAGCAAGGAAGCAGTTTGGTTGTAGAGATTGTGTTCAAGTATGGGGTTAGTACAGGGAGCTATAAGGATAGATTGTGACAGCCAAAGTGCAATTTTATTTTCAAAGAACCCTGCATATCATTCAAAGACAAAGCACATTGATGTTCAGTATCAGTTTGTGAGGGATATTACTGCAGATGCATTGACAAAATTTGTGAGCTCTGAGAAGTTCTCTTGGTGTAAAGAAAATATGGGCATTGCAGGGCTGGATAAATGACTAAGCTCTCTTTTGGCCCCCTGTGGAAAGAAAACAACAAGTGGGACAATGTTGGGTTGTGTTATATTCTTTCCATGACTAGCCCACATAGTTAATCGGGGGGTTAGAGGGGGGGTCACATGGGGTTAGAGGCATACCCATAACCCCACTTTATGGGGTCCGGGGCGGCACCCCGGAAAATTTTGGTTTTGGATCCTATGTTAGGTTGGACGGACCCACCTATGGTTTTGTGCATGATTTTCGCACATGTTTTTGGACGCGATGGTTTCGGTCCATGGTATTGGATGCTTCGGCATGTATAAATATGTATTATAACATTGAAAGGAACATAATGAAAAATCAAGCTGGTAGTCCCAATTTTGGGATCCAGGGGAAAATCTCTGTGTATATGTGTTTTATGTGTTAAGTTCTTGCATTGTTTATTTTATGTGTTTTAGAATTCGTATGTAGGTAATTTGTATCACCACCTAGGCTCAGATGCAACAAGCATTCAAAAACAAGTATAGGGACTACTATAGGTCCAAAGACACCAAAGAGGAAATTTTTAAAATGACCTTGGGGCATGATGAGTCCTTAGAGGATTATGAGGAAAGATTATGGCTTAGCTATAAAAGGCCCAGGTGCACACTTGATCCTGAGTCACTTAAGCTAGTCCTACTCAGGGGGATCAGGGAAGATCTCATGGATACCCTAAACCCTCTATCAGGAGGGGACATCTACCAGCTACCCTATGAGGATATCAATACTGTTTTTAAGAACCATTCGAGGGCAGCTAGAAAAAGGGGTAGTGTTAGTCAAACAGTGGCCAACTCATCCTCTTCAACCACATCTAAAAATTTGAAATTGTAAACATGTTGGAAGATTTTATGAGTGAAACGCTGCAAACCCTTGCCCTACAAATGGACACTATGCAAATAAAGAGAAAGCAGGAGGAAGCATAGAGAGAATTAGCCGTCTTCTGCCCTAGATGCATAAGGATACACCCTAGGAATGAATGTCCATTAAACCTTATAGAAATATGCTCGGTCTGTGAAGAAAACCACTCCACAGATAAGTGCCCTTCTCTACTTGGACTAAAAGTTGTGTATCAGGGAACTAAAGGGGTGACTAAACAACTCTGCTACATAAATCAAAGGAGGCCTCATGGGCCTCGACCATACCAGCAAGGCATGCAAGGGTCATCCTATGCATATTACAACCCTAACCAAAACACATCCATTCCCTCTTGGGCCCCCCTACTCATCCCTCCTGGTCTACACCTTCTCCCTGGTCTTTTGCACCTCAGTACCATTCCCAGCTGACCAACTAGCCATTTTAGCCATATACTCCTCCACAACCTCAGTGGAATACACCACCCCAGGGGTGGAGGTCCCCATACAATAATGCTCCAGCTTTATTTCCTTCACCTCCATCTCAACCACAACTTTTACACTTTGCTCCACCTAAACAACCTTAGATGCCTGCCCAACCAAACCCAAACTCGAACAACAGATAGGAACAACAGGTCTACAGTGGAGAGATATCATACACTGCTTATTTTGTGGAAATTCAAGAAATCAGCCATCTTTAGAACATGACTTACCTTAATCGCTAGAAGAGGAGGAAGAAGATGAAGTCTACTCCTCCCAACTCTATACCCTAGAAACTTCCATAGGAGGAGGACAGTCCGATGAAGATGATTTGATTGAATGCATCCTCCAAAATCCAACTCCCAACACCATGTCTCTGGAAGAAGTAGTGGAGGAAACCAAGAACAACCATTGGATTGACCTATGCTTAGCTGACTCAAACCCTACTTGTGTCAAGACAATAGAATTCGACCCTGAAAGAACACTGAAAATCAACCCCTATCTCTATGTACACCAAGAATAAGGGTTATGTAATATGCTAAGAGAGAATTTTGATGCCTTTGCTTAGAAATACAAAGAAATGAAGGGAGTGCACCACTCGGTGTGTACTCACCACATTTACATCAAAGAAGGTTGCAAACCAGTCCAACAACCCCAAAGGAGAATGAATCCAACTCTCAAGGACATAGCCAAATAAGAGTTGCAAAAGTTGTTGGATGCATGATTCATTTACTCTATCTCGGACACTAAGTGGGTGTCTCCTTTGGTCTTGGTTCCAAAGAAAAATGGAAAGTGGAGGATTTGTGTTGATTATAGAGAGTTAAACAATGCAACAAAAAAGGACCATTTTCCTCTACATCTCATTGACCAAGTTTTAGATGGTCTGGCAGAGAAAAAGTTTTTCTCTTTTTTAGATGGGTTCAGCATGTACAATCAAATTCAAATTAGCCCAAAGGACCAGGATACAACTACCTTCACCTGCCCTTGGGGTACTCTCGCTTATAGGTTCCTTCCTTTTGGTCTGTGCAATGCCCCTGCCACATTCGAGAGGGTAGTCTTGAGTATCTTTGCAGAGCTAGTCCATGATGCAATAGAAATTTATATGGATGACTTTACACCCTATGGGTGTTACTTCCAGGAGGCTCTCTCTAACCTGGGTAAGGTGCTGAATAAATGTATTGAAATGAACTTATCCCTTAGTCCCGAAAAATGTGAGTTCTTGATGACTGTAGGGACTCTTCTAGGCCACTCAATATCCCATGAAGGACTGCAGGTAGACCCAAATAATATAGCCATCATCAAAAGGGTCCCGACTCCACAAAAATAGAGGGATGTCAGAATTTATTTAGGTTTAGCGGGATACTATAGGAGATTTATAAAAGATTTTAGCAAGTTAGCTTCTCCTTTATTTGGGTTATTGGCCAAAGACTCCAAACGTTTATGGTTAGAAAGCTATCAAGAAGCCTTGGACACCGTAAAGGAAAAGTTGACTACTATACCTAGTCTCCGAGGCCCAAATTGGGCTCTTCCTTTTCATATTCATGCTGATGCCTCTCACAAAGCCATAGGAGCATCTCTAGGCCAAATAGATGACAAGCTACCTTATGTCATTTACTTTATCAGTAAGAATCTGTTGAAAGTCGAGCTGAACTACACAGTGACTGAGAAAAAGCTCCTAGTTGTTGTGCATTCATTGAATAAATTTAGGCATTACATTATAGGTTACCAAACATTTATACATATTGACCAATTTGCAATTAAATACTTGATGAATAAACCTTATGTAAATTCCTATATTATTATATGGTTACTTTTATTGCAATAATTTGATTTAACTATTATTGATAAGTATGGCAAGGAGAATGTTGTTGCATATTTTTTTATCCAGATCGACTTTGCCTACAGGGGAGGAAGGAATGGTTGATGATCAGTTACCAGATGAACATTTATTCACCACTTTCGTTCTCTCTCCATGGTTTTCTGACATATAAAACTACTTGGTGTCTGCAGAGTTTCCACCAAATTTGTCTTCCAAGGAAAATAGCAGAATCATAAGAAAGAGCACCCGATTCACTTAGATTGGGGGAAATCTCTTTAAGCTAGGTCAGGATCAAATTCTAAGAATATGTGTCAAGGAAGAGGCAGTATTCAACATCCTTTTGGCCTGTCATGATGGGCCTTATGGAGGTCACTTTGCAACCAAAAGAAAATCATTCAAGGTACTACAGGGTTGTTATTACTAACCCACTCTTCACCAAGATGTGAGGAGGTATACCAGCTAGTGTGATCAGTTCCAAAGGATGGGGAAACCTACCCCAAGGGATGAGATGCCTCTACAACCTCAAGTGACTTTTGAGCCACTTGACAAGTGGGGCATGGATTTCATTGGGCATATTGACCCTCCATACAAACAGAAGAAGTACATCATTGTGTGCACTAACTACTTAACCAAATGGGTTGAAGCCAAAGCCATCAAAGTAACAATAGAAGAAAAAGTGGTTGAGTTCTTAAGGGAAAATTTGTTTTATAAGTTTGGGTACCCTAGAGAATTTTTCACTGATCAAGGCAGTGAATTTACATCTCACATGATTGAAAATCATTTAAGCCAAAACAAAATCAAGAACAAAACATCCACTCCTTACCACCCACATGTTAATGGGCAAGTGGAGGTAACCAACCAAGCATTGGAAGGCATTCTGACTAAGGTGATTAGCAACAACAGAAAGGATTGGGCAGATAGATTAGTTGAGGCCACCTAGGCCTACAATACCACTTGGAAGACCACCATTAGCTTCACTCCTTATGTGCTGGTCTATCGGAAGAAAGACCCGTTATCCATTGAATTTGAATACAAAACCTTAAGGATGGCAACACAACTGGATCTAGATATCACTAGGGCACAACAAGAAAGATTTCTCCAGCTGAATGGGTTAGATGAATTTAGGATGCAGGCCCTCCTGCACACAGAGGTGACTCATTTTCAAAGGAAAATCTAGCATGACAAGAATATAAAAGACAAACAGTTTCAAGAAGGTGATTTTTCTTTACTGTATGGTTCCCGGTAAAAGGATTTTAAAGGTAAGTTAAGGACTAGACGGTTAGGGCCTTATGTAATAGAAAATTGTCACGATAATAGTGTTGTGTAGATAAGAACCATTGATGCATAGGCTATCCCTTTTCTTGTCAATGGGTATAGATTAAAGATCTACAAGAAGCCCTTATCAAGGAAATAATTCATCAATAGAATCAGCAACATAGTGATGGTAGTAGATCAAGTCTCAGCTTCTACCCCACCAAGTCCCTGAAAGAAAAGAAAAAAAAAGGAGAGAAAAAATAAAGAGAGTCAAGTGAAAACCTCCATGACGCACCTGAGTCCCACTGTTGGGTTGAAAACCTCTTGAGGCGGCCCAAGGCTGTTAAAAAAAAAGGAGAGAAAATAAAAAGATCTCTAGGTGAAAACATCTTTTGAGGCACCCATGGATGGCAACGAGGATGAAAACCTCCTTGGGGGAAAACTAGTTTTTTTTTTCAAAAAAATATATATAAAAAAAAAGAGAAAAAAAAAGAAGAGAAAAGATACAAAAAATGACAATTTTGTTTTGCAGGTCTGCAAGAGGAGGATAAGCACAACATGAGGAGGACAACATTACCTACAAGAGACATATTTTAATCCACCCATCTCATATCCTCCATTATTCACCTAGTCTTCCATATATAAACCCCTCCAGCTCATTTCACACAAACTCTATGTTTTCTACAGGATTCCCTGTAATCCTACAGGAGTTTCGTGTAGAAATGATAGTAGACCTTGAAAACGGCAAGAAGAGTAGTCTGAGAGAAAAGTGATGAAACAAGCCTATGTTTGGATGAAAAACCATTTACCTCAACACACCACAGCCATTCCTTTCATCACCATGTCACCCTTGCATCCATCAAAGAAATCAGTTGAAAAAAATTTAGATTACAAAAGAAAAAAAAGAAGAGAAGAAAAAAATAGAAGAGAGAAAAGAAGGAAAAAGGAACCATACCCAAAGGCAACATCCCTCACGTGCCATTTCATATCCCCCTTCTCCACTCATCTCAACACCCCTTCTACTTCAGAGACGTAAAAAAATGTGAAAGTTTAAGGGAGAGACAGCTACAGGAAATCTTGTAGACATCATGTAGGAAATCCTGTAGTAGCCTATCCCACATAAGAAACCACAGAGACTGCAACCATCTTCAACATAGGGACTCCAAGGATGAGGAAGCTCCTCCAGAGCTCAGCAGCAATAAGAAGATCACCAGCAACAAGGTCCAGCACCTGCACATCAAAAGGAACAAAGCATCAAAAGAGGCAATACACAGTGAAAACATGCAGATTGAAAAGCACATCAAAGAGGCACCACTCTTTAGCATGCATTATCAATGAAGAACTTTACCCACAGGAATGTCATCTTACTCATGCTCTCTCATAATTATGATATGATCAAAACTGTAGGAATAATGCGAGAGTTGATTTTATAAGTAAAGGTGGCCAGTTAACTTGGCCACCTTCGACCAGTCAACGAGAAGAAAAGAGTTAGACCACTCCACATGTGGCAAAATTCAAATAAAAATAAAAAGGAATGAATCGAAAAATGGTTAAGTTATGGAGGAGAGGAGTGGGAGATGATTACGAGGTAAAGGGAAATGGTGGACTGATAGTGGGACCAATGGTCCAAAATTAGGTGCTCGTACTTGTCCAGCCAGCACACCACCCAACACGATCATCCATAAATATAAATAAAACATTGATTCCCATATGAAGAAAGCAAAGGAAACATCGAGGATTCATCGACTGAAGAGGTTGCTCTCGGCCTTCCTGAAATAGCACCTATAGGAAACAATCAGCATTTACAGCCTACAGAGCTATCAGTGAGCACTAAGAGAGGTAAAATCAAGGGTTATCCTCACTAGGACGTAGCAAAGTGAGGTAGGAGCCACACCTTCCATATTTTCTATTTAAAAATAAATAAATAAATCCTCAATTCGGTTAGAAATTTTCAATGCATCTCAGGAAAAAAAAATTGTATTGCGTGTCACTAAAAGTTAAATAATAAAACTTCATAACCTATTAGAAGTCTTGAACTATATCCACACAAGCCTCTAGGATTACCAAGAAAAGATGACAGGAGTTTTGAACAAGAGAGAACCCACCAACACAACAAGGATCCACCAGCACCCTCTTGTGGTGGAAATTTTTACAAGGCATCAATGGATGGGGTTCTTTGAGAGGATGAGAGGATATGATGATGATGTGGCCAGATAATTTTCCCTCTCACTCATACCCCTCTCTAGGACCAGTGCCACTGCTGTGGTGAAAGCTTTATCAATAGAAATTACCCCTGAGGTTATAAGTAGAATCACTACACTCCCCCTAGGGTTACCATGGAGAAAAGAAGACAAGGATAACAACACCCTTGCAAAGAAAAGCTTCTTTTTGGAAGGAGAAGAGCCAATAGAGGGAAAAAATGTGGTTAGAAGGGAGAGCATCCCATACCCTTGGAATGAAGTCAATTACCACCTCATCAAATATATTTCATGTGAAGGGAGATATAGTGTAGTGTATGGATACCACTTCAGACTCCTCCAAGAACTGAGATTTGGAGAGAACACACCTCCTCATAATAGATTGAGTATACCCTATTTTCTTCTACAATCCATGATAGACATGAGCATCAAAGTGAAAGAGGGAAAACATCAGCAACTAGCCCATCATGGGTTGATCAAACTCATCCTTGAAGATGCTCTACAAAACTTAAGATTCCTTATTGCATGGACAACATTTGCAGATGTGTGGGAAGAAGGAGAAATTCAAGCTATTGAGTATGATAGAAACCCTATTGCTAGTGAGGGAGAAGAAGAAAAAGAGGAAGAAATAGAGGAGGAAAATGAAGAAGAAATAGAAGAGGAAAATCAATAAGAGACAGAGGAGGAAACAAAAGAAGAAACAGATGAGCAGAGTGAAGGAATAGAGGAAGAAAAAGAATAGGAAGGAGCAGACAAAGAAGAGGATAAGAAAGAAAATGGAAAAGAGGAAAAAGGATAGAAGGATGAATAGAAGTCTACAGCTCAAGGCAGAGAAGAAGAAGAATCACCAAGGGTGTCTCTAGAGACTACAGAGAAAGAGGCAGCAACTACTCTTACTGCCTTAAGTACACCTTTCAAATCAAAGGTAAAGAGGCAAAGACAAACCCCAATATACTTTAGGACAAGAAAGAACACTAGGATTAGACAAGGGACACCTCAAACCCCCACTAAAACTCCAATTGTCATTGAGGATTCACCAATAAAACAAGAGAAGACAGTACCCCTAAAGAAAAATGAAGGAGAAGGAACATCAAAACAGGCTTCTCCCATGTTTCAAATCACCTATGTTAGGATGCCTATCACAAGGTGATCCTGATCAAAGGGAAAAGGTATCCTATAGGAGACAGAATCAGACCTACATGAAGCAGAGACCGTCCTACAGGAAACTCTATTAAACCTATAGGAAACATAGAAAAGAGACCAGGAAGGAATTACTCAATAGGAAACAAAGGAAGAGGTCCAAGAACTAAAAGAACCTAGCCCACAGCCAAACCTCAACTCCTACTATAGGTTCATTGAAGGAGGTAGGGTGATACCGCATAAGTTTTCCATTCCCCTATTATTTGAAGTAGAAAAAGAGAGGGCAAGGACACATAGGTGGATGAAAATTGATAAATCAAAAGGGGTAGAGGATGTAGGCCACATGGAGGAGAAATTGCAGGAGATGGGTAGAGAACTAAGAAGCATAAGAGACAGAGAAGCAATGATGAAATCTTAGTTAGAGGTTGAGAACACATGGCTAAGGAGGCAACTACAAGAAATGGAAAGCCAATTGGCAACTATGGCCAGTTTGTCCATGGAGGAAATCCAGTGTAGGATGCCAGCAAAGTCTTATGCCTTGTACCTCAAGGAACAATGGCTACAATTCCAGATAATTACCCTAGCACAAAGAGGAACTATTCCCTTCCAAGACTATAGAAAATTCATTGATCTCTATGATCAAATCACCTAGGAAGATAGAGAAAAGATATTTGAGTTTTACCTACATAATTTGGCCTTGACAGTTTTAAATGTGTGGGACCCAAATCCAAAGCTAGGTGACTTGCAATTTATGGACTTAGAATCTAGGATGAATCATGAGGAGGCAAGAGTTACCGATATGAAAAAGGTATTGGAAAAAGAACAAGCAGAACCCCTTATGTTCATAGCAGAACAATCTATCCCAATGGTTGTCATCAGCACCCAAAACCTCATTACAAATGATCCCAAGCTTGCACGAAGGTACCTTGCTATACAAGAACAAGCATTCACATGCTTTGAAGACATGCTAATATTTTGTTGTAGCAGCTACAACCACCCTCCAAAATTTTGCCTTAGCCTGTTTTGGACCCTCCCAACCAACCTTACACAACACTTTGTCTTGCTCCATCAAGTACTCAAGCTTTAGTTTTTTCCAAACACAAAGGAAGCCTATGGATCACAGTTGATCCATTCCCCTCATAGGTTTCTCACCCGGACTTGGTCCAACTGTAGGCTAAGCAAATACCCCTTGAAAATTGCGCATTTCTAGAGGGAAACTAGCCTTCCTCCCAAGAATTGCTCAATCCTCTTTGATAGCCTTTTAGGCTCCAAGATTGTCCAATCCTACCAGCGAACCCTCCCAGCAAGATTTGCGCAAAATTTCCCAGCAGTAGGTTGTTCAGCCGAGGATTTTTTCAAATCTAGGCAGCAGTCAGTTGCTCTACCCAGAAATTGCACAAATCTCCTGGGAAACTAGCCCAACTCCTAGCCAGAAATGCCCATTTTTCTCCAGCAGTCAAGCAGTCTCTTGCATGTGAAACTGAGTTGACCAGTTCCCTCTGGTACTGAGCAAAATAGACTTACATGCATGGGCTATTTCTCCCAAGGAAGCATGCAAATGCATTCCTTGTTTTAGGGATCTATGTTTAGTAGTTGGAGGTTACATGCAAGGAGCAATTCTGAAACCTCCCATCAAATGTCGCTTCCCCTAGATTCGTGGCATGAGTGTCACAACCTCGATGTTATCAAAACTCATCAATCGGATGTTCTAGAGCTCATTCCTCACAAAAACCTTGCAGCTATGACATCCCACATCACATCTAGGAGCAGTCGGCACATTCCGCTTAGATATTTTGGTGTAAGTCTAGTTCCCATGCCTTGTGCTGCATTTCTGTCGCTTTTTGTGTTTTCACTTGTGGGAGTATTGTTTGATTGATTTATTTGAGTGCTTGTTGTCATTTACATATATACTAGCTTGTCCTAGCTCTGTTTCAGTTTTAATTAATATCTCACTCTTGTCGCATGCATTAAATTGTTTTGCACGATGTTCGCCCAACCGACGAACTGCCTCACCCACATGCATGTTGATCTATTTGTTGAATCTTTCATTCATGTTTTGCATGCACTGTTAATCACTTTTGCTTTCACTTAGTGTCACCATGCATTCACTAAATTACTTGCTTTCAATTGCCCGTCAGCGAGTCAGGCCAACCTTGGCCCGGGCTTTGTATTCACCAAGGCTGCATTGCACAATCTGGGAAAGGAAGGCTCACCTTCCTCTCTAGACTTGTGCATTCTTGTCCAGCACTAGCCTCCAGGACTTTTTTCCGCATTTTTGGAGGACAGTGGCTACTTGGCTCAAGAAATTGTGAAAATCTGTCGCTAGGCTAGCACTCCTTCCCAACAGGAATTGCGCATTGCACAATCCCAACAGTCAGCAACCTGACTAGACTATGCATTGCATAGTTCCAGTAGTCAGTCAGTCTCCCAGCAACCCAGACTATGCCTTGTGTAGTCTTGGTAGTCAGTCTCCCAACCTCCCAGTTGAAATTGAGCAACCTTCATGATCATGCACCCAGGTATGTTGCAATTCAGTTCTCATGTTCATTTTTGTTTTTGACTAACAAATTGCTTTCCATGAGTGTTTCCATGCCTCTAGCTATCCCAAGTTTTCATCTACCTCTCAACAGTATAGTTACAATGGTTTTGACGAGAGTAGAGATGAAGAAATCGTTTAAAGCACACTTGGGGTGCAGTCGATCAAGTGTCCATGGACTTGCCTAACCATGAAGACATCAAGTTGTTCGTAGATAAGGACATCAATATATGACAACAGTAGCATCATAGTGAGCAACATCATGAACAACAGTTGAAGACAACATACCAAATGCAACGAATGCAAGATGAGGGTTGTTGACAACATGGAAGCAGAACAAGGTTGCAAGCTCAAGCAGGTACATTGATGATGAAAGAAACTTTGGAGGCTCCGGCTATGAATTAACGATGCGACATGAAGATCGTGCGAAGGCAAAAGGTAGAACAAAGAAGGAGTTTCATGTGTTGAAGCAGCAACTTAGGAAGAACATGAAGTTGCATAGACAGAAGAATGATTTGCAGCAGGAATAGGAACAACAGTAATTGCAACATGCCCTCACGGATGAAATTGCGCCCATACAAGTTAAAGATCCATCCCAGCAGCTGAAATGGAGCAGACACAGTGGTAAGTGTTTTTGATTGCATGCAAGGGATTCAAAATCATGCATGTCATTGTGTGCAAGCATGCAATCCAACCCTTTCATCACACTCACCAAGGCGAAGAAAAGAAGCAAGTCCAACTGAAGCTGAATATGTACTTCAGCAAGTTGATGTGCATGACCACGAGCACACACTTGAAAATCAGCATGGACACTATGCATCAGTGTGTTGTCGATTCAACCATACCCAAGAAGAGCATGTGCATGTTAGTAGACGAGTTGGATGAAGGGTCCAAACCAATGCACCAATTGCAACGGAGGCAAGAGTTCGCTTCAGAAAGATGTCACCATGAGGTGCATGCATACCATCATGGAAGACCAAGCTTCGCATCAGCTCACCACCTTCACCATCACAAGCATGTCAAAGAGTTGGTCTCACCACAACGGACTGAGTGTTAGTGATGTCTTGCTTGGCTTGCTCAAGCCATGTTGTCTCACGTGAGTACATGTGCATTGTAACATTGAGTCATTCCAAGTGCAAGTCAAGTGTCAATAGTTGGATGTAACAGTCATAGAGTAGGTGAAGAGTCACGAGGGTAGTTCAACTGTCACAAAGGGTAATGTCAAGGGTCACCCCACCCTTTGCTATAAATAGTCCCTCATAACTCATTGTGGAGGCTTTTGGTCAACCAAGCTTCTACTAAGACTATTTTGAAGAAGGCTTGGAGAGTATTGTAATGCGCCTTGGCTTCTCCACTGCATGGAGCTAGTACATCTCTTTGGAGGAGCAGGTGGATGTGGCTATAACATTCCACTATTGGGGCTTGTAGGTTTACATGGATGTATTGTATGATTGTGACTTACACTTATTTATATAATAAGAGCCAACACATTTTCATGCATATGTTGTTATTGTAGCTAGACTGCTCCAGTTGCTTTAATGATATGTGTTGTTTAACTTACATACTTTTTTATGAATTGATTCACATGGAATTATATGAATCTTGTTGTTAATGTGTTGCATATGTTGTTAATGTTGTCACCTTCCATGTCGACTACTCTACCGAACATCAGACAGAACTTTCAATTGAACCTTGTTATAACAACTGCCACATTCATCTCGGACTGATCTGTGAGTGTTGTACGTGTTATCTTACCTTGTATGATGTGACTGCCACATCCGAGTGGACTGCTCCGCTGGAAGCTATGCATGTCCTTTGTGTTGTGTGTTCCTAACCGAGTTGGGACTATTCCCTTTCAACCTGGAACTCACCTTCATCTCCTTCCTCTTTCGAAGTGTTGGAACCTCTCATACACCTTCCTTAACTCACTACATCAATCACACCCTTGCTGCTAACAAAGTTATTCTACTTGCCTCTATGCGACACTGCGGTCAAGGCATTACCTTACGACCCATTACTGGGACTCCTACAGGAAATGTTCTGAGGTCTAATTGGGACTTCTTACCAGGGATATTCCCTTGACATGTTGGTGGGTCCAGTACCATCAACATTTCTGGCACTCGAAGGAGGGCTTGATGACAAGCAATGTCCTCTCCTTGAGTTTTGAACCTTTTCATATCTTTCATGGAGTCTTGCACTCTTCTTCCCCTGAGGCATTTTTCGAATCATGAAGATGTCTCCATCTCAGGGAAGCTTTTCAATATCTTGTCCACTCATACGTATGATGGTGAAGGCAAAGTGGCCTGGCATGAACACTTACATAACTTTCTTTCCATGATTTATGAGTAAGATGGGTTTACTGACGAACAAGTTGGTTTACTGCTTACATACACACTTCGTGAATCTCCATTTCGTTGCATTCTCAGCCTACCAACTGACACCGTGCACTCATGTGAGAATTTCTGTGATCTTACTAAAGACATGTTCTATCATTTTGATCCAAACCATCTTGACTGGAAACTATTACACCAATAAAGGGCTCTGCATGAATCCATTATTAATTTTTGGAAGTGCTTTTATGACTTGCAGTTTGAAGCTCCGAGGAGCCAGTTGAAATTTGCTTATCTTTGGGACCGGTTCAAGTATTGTTGTAAGAAATCTGCTCGTCCCAAGAGAAAGTTTGAGATCAAGCCTCACTCAACCTTCTTCATTGATGATGTTGTGCAATCTCATGTGGGAGTTAGCACTATCTCAACTGACTGTCTGCCTCCTTCTCATTCAACAGCACCACCATTTCCTAGTGATGTTGAGGATCATGTTTGTACACTTGATCAACCTTCACACTCTCGCAACATCACTCCACTCAATTTTCGCACAGATCTGGTTGTTAGTCCTTCGAGTTCTCATAGGATTTCTTTTCTACAACCTTTGTCTTCATACCCAAGTGTTCCTTCGGATGATGTTGTCTTGTGTTCGTCCATTTTGGACTCTTCACTTGTTGTGAATGAGGAAAAACCCACTGACGAAGTTGGTGTTGCACAACCAACATGTGTTGTCATTCATGAAGAGTATGAGTGGGAGCTTGAGCATCAACACTCAAAAAAGGATGACTCCTTTCCATCCGAGCGCCATCCATTTTTTGCTAAAATCATTGGTGAACCTGCCATCCATGATTTTTCATGTGTGTCTTCATCTATGAATGCTCCCATTGTTGATCATTCGCAGGACACACCATATGTTAGCCCATTAGCCAACAATGGATAGGACCAATCATTCATTGAAAATCCACTTGATCCTTCATCTGCTCTTTCTGTAAACACATAGGTTGAACATCTTTCCTTATCATCTACCCCTCTATGTGATTCATCAAACCATGAGGATGCCGACTAACATCCTGAATTTTCTAATCTTGGTTGTCATGATCTCTTCACCTCATCATCTGATCAGGATGTTGATTGACTCATTGGTAATCCATCTAAGCCACTGGTCTACGAAGATACATCTATCAACGAAGTCGAAACCCCACAGACCGTCGAGGCACTTCAACCCAAGCTAATGGTTATGTCAAGCCCTCGTTGTCTTGAGGATGGTTTCACTTCCGATCAAGAAATTGTTTAAACATTCAAGGCTCCTAATCACTCATCTATATGCACTAAATATCAATCCAACACTCAGATTTTACTTCCTTCACTTGAACTACACGATCCCATTGCTCATGCATTGGAGGAGTCTTATATTGCAAGCACTAGTGCGTGACACAAGTTATCTTTTCTTCTTTCGTTTGCTTACATGTCACAGTCAAGAGTGTTCTTATGCTTCAAAGTTGCACGTAGTGTCACACAACACCATGATAAGTCCGCGGACAGCCCATCATGCACATGCACTCACTTATGTCCCGTGGGCACTTTGAATCATGAATTGTGGCTATATTCATTGTTATATCTTTCTTTCTTGCTGGTTCGCACAACTGGGTTGTTCGCGGACAAAGCCTTCACCAACATGGGTCTACAATGTGTCGGTGGCTGCATTGGAAGTATCACTTCACGTGATCAGTCCCATGTACTGTTAGTGTATGAGTAGGAGTAGTGTTTGCCTTTAGTTGTTTGCTTGCATGCTTGTTTACTTACATGCTTTGTTTGCTTGTTTGTTTGTTTGTTTGCTTGTTTGTTTACTTGCTTCACTTTCATTTTTACTTCTTCTATTGCTTTTCTTTGTTGATTGTTAGTTCATTTGCTTGTTTCGTTCATAAGTTAGTTTTGCATGAAACCATGTATGACTCTTGAAGCGAGTTGGGTAAAGTACAAAAGGGCTTGTACAACTATCACTACTTGGTTATCTGTCATCTTGCCTCTGTATGATGAGCTTGTTACTTTTAGTCCATGATACGTTGAAGGAAAATACGTATTTTTTGAAGTGAACCTTGGTGTAAACACAACGCTTGCGCGCTAACTAGTGTCACCTTCTCTAGTCAATTATTTTTGGGTTAACCCTTGTCAGCTCAGTCAAGTAGAGTAAGGTAAGGGGGAAAACCTTAATAGGAATGTCAAAGATACAATTAACTACTTCTTTGCTGGAAAAACCTCTTCTGCTCTCAATAAGTTGGGCTCCCTCTTCCGCCTCTAAAATGAATAAGTGTTATGCACAGTGAAAAATGAAAAAATGAAAAGTCAAAAATTCAAAATGAAAAATGAATATGGTGAAAGAAGAGAAAGGCTTCTTGCATAGGGAGGTGATGCAATTAACTCCGTCAGGGCACTGACCAAGCTCGCTGGTAGTGGAGCCATGCTTGTGTTCCTAGGTGACTCCACTGGGGTAATGTCCAGGCCTACTGGCAGTAGAGCAACACCAGAGATGAAACTAAGACTCTGATGACATTACTACTTGTGTACCTATATACCCCTCAACCCCAATCGAAACAAATGTGTTTCCTTGGCTTGGAATGTGTGTCAAATCGACCAATGGTTTGGCAGATGCTACATCTTACAATCAAGTTAGTGTGAAACCAAGATGAGCTAAGAACTAAACAATACTTTCAGAGGTGTTAGACTTTCTTTTCACAAACAAGGTCTATGTAGAGAGTTCTACCAGTGTGTTGCCAAGTGTTGTAGCAGCTACAACCACCCTCCAAAATTTTGCCTTTACCTGTTTTGGAGCCTCCCTACCAACCTTACACAACACTTTGTCTTGCTTCATCAAGTACTCAAGCTTCAGTGTTTTCCTCGCAAAAAGACAACATGTCGATCACAGTTGATCCATTCCCCTCATAGGATACTCACTCAAACTTGGTCCAGTTGTAGGTTGAGTAGCTACCCCTTGAAAATTGCACATTTCTAGAGGGCAACCGGCCTTCCCTCTAGGAATTGTGCAATCCTCTCTAACAACCTGCTAGGCTCTAGGATTGTGCAATCCTGCTAGCCAAACATCCCAGCAAAATTTGCACAAATTTTCCAAGTAGTAGGTTTTTCAACCCAGGATTTGCACAAATCTAGGCAGAAGACAGTTGCTATGCCCATAAATTGTGCAAATCTCCTAGGCAGCCAACCCAACTCCCAGCCAGAAATGCACATTTTTCTCCAGTAGTCGAGAAATCTCTTTCATGTGCAGCTGAGTTGACTGTTTCCCTCCGGGATTGAGCAAAACAGACTTGCATGCATGGGTTGCTTCTCCCAAGGCAACATGCAAAGGCATCCCTTGTTACATGGGTCTATGTTTAGCAATTGGAGGTTACATGCAAGGAGAAATTCTGAAACCTCCCACCAAATGTTGCTTCCCCTAGATTCGTGACATGAGCGTCACAACCTCGATGTTATCAAAACTCATCAACCGGATGCTGCAGAGCCCATTCCTCACATCATCCTTGCAGCTCTGACATCCCACATCACATCTAGGAGCAATCGTCACATTCATCTTAGTTGTTTTGGGGTAAGTCTGCTTCCCATGCCTTGTGTTGCATTTCTATCGCTTTTTGTGTTTTCGCTTCTAGGAGTATTGTTTGCTTGACTTCTTTGAGCACTTGTTGTTGTTTACATATATACTAGCTTGTCCTAGCTCTGTTTCAGTTTTCGTTGATATCTCACTGTTGTCACATGCATGAAATTGTTTTGCACAGACGTTCGCCCAACCGGTGAACTACCTCACCCACATGCATGTTGATCTATTTGTTGAATATTTCATTCATGAAGCAACAACTCAGGAAGAACATGAAGTTGCACAGAGAGACAAATAAGTTTCAGCAAGAATAGGAACAATAGTGAACGCAACATGCACTCATGGATGAAACTGCACCTGTACAAGTTAAAGATCCATCCCAGCAGCTGACATGAAGCAGACATGGTGGGTAGTGTTGTTGATCACATGCAAGGGATTCATCAACATCCATGTCATTGTGCGCATGCATGCAATCCAACCCATTCAACACACTCACCAAGGCGAAGACAAGAAGCAAGTCCAACTGAAGCTGAATATGTACTTCGCCAAGTTGATGCGTATGACCACCAACACACACTTGAAGATTAGCACAGACACTATGCATCAGTGTGTTGCCAGTTCAACCATACCTAAGAATACCATGCACATGTTAGCAGACGAGTTGGATGAAGGGGTTGAACCAATGCACCGATTGCAATGGAGGCAAGAGTTCACTTCAGCAAGATGTCACCATGAGGTGCATCCACACCATCACAGACAACCAAGATTGGCATCAACTCACCACCTTCACCATCACAAGCATGTCAAAGTGTTGGTCTCACCACAGCAGACCGAATTTCAGTGATATCTTACCTGGCTTGCTCAATCCATGTTGTCTCACATGAGTACATGTGCATTGTAACATTGAGTCATTCCAAGTGCAAGTCAAGTGTCAATAGTTGGATGTAACAGTCATAGATTAGGTGAAGAGTCACGAGCATAGTTCAACTGTCACAAAGGGTAATGTCAAGGGTCACCCCATCCTTTGCTATAAATAGTCCGTCATAACTCATTGTAGAGGCTTTTGGTCAACCAAGCTTCTACTAAGACTATTTTGAAGAAGGCTTGGAGAGTATTGTAATGCCCCTTGGATTCTCCACTGCATGGAGCTAGTACATCTCTTTGGAGGAGCAGGCGGATGTGGCTATAACATTCCACTATTGGGGCTTGTAGGTTTACATGGATGTATTGTATGATTCTGATTTACACTTCTTTATATAATAAGAGCCAACACATTTTCATGCATATGTTGTTAATGTAGCTAGACTACTCGAGTTGCTTTAATGATATGTGTTTTTTAACTTACATACCTTTTTATGAACTGATTCACATGGAATTATATGAATCTTGTTGTTAATGTGTTGCATATGTTGTTAATGTTGTCACCGTCTGTGTCGACTACTCTACCGAACATCAGACAGAACTTTCAATTGAACCTTGTTATAACAACTACCACACTCATCTCGGATTGATCTGTGAGTGTTGTACGTGTTATCTTACCTTCTATGATGTGACTGCCACATCCGAGTGGACTGCTCCGCTGGAAGCTGTGCATGTCCTTTGTGTTGTGTGTTCCTAACCGAGTTGGGACTAATCCCTTTCAACCTGGAACTCACCTTCACCTCCTTCCTCTTTCGAAGTGTTGGAACCTCTCATACACCTTCCTTAACTCACTGCATCAGTCACACCCTTGTTGCTAACAAAGTTATTCTACTTGCCTCTGTGCGACACCGCAGCCAAGGCATTACCTTACGACCCATTGTTGGTACTCCTACAGGAAATGTTCTGAGGTCTAATTGGGACTTCTTACCAGGGATATTCCCTTGACATGTTGGTGGGTCCAGTACCATCAACATTTCTGGTGCTCGAAGGAGGGCCTGATGACAAGCAGTGTCCTCTCCTCGAGTTTTGAACCTTTTCATATCTTTCATGGAGTCTTGCACTCTTCTTCCCCCGAGGCATTTTTCGAATCATGAAGATGTCTCCATCTCGGGGAAGCTTTTCAATATCTTGTCCACTCAGACGTATGATGGTGAAGGCAAAGTGGCCTGGCATGAACACTTACATAACTTTCTTTCCATGATTTATGAGGAAGATGGGTTTACTGACGAATAAGTCGGTTTACTGCTTACATACACACTTCGCGAATCTCCATTTCGTTGGGTTCTCAGCCTACCGGCTGACACCGTGCTTCTACTAAGACTATTTTGAAGAAGGCTTGGACAGTATTGTAACGTGCCTTGGCTTCTCCACTGCACGGAGCTAATACATATATTTGGAGGAGTAGGTGGATGTGGTTGTAACATTCCACTGTTGGGGCTAGGAGGTTTACATGGATGTATTGTATGATTGTGACTTACACTTCTTTATATAATAAGAGACAACACATTTTCATGCATATGTTGTTATTGTAGTTGGACTGCTCCAGTTGCTTTAATGTTATGTGTTTTTAAACTTACTTACTTCTTTATGAACTGATTTACATGCAATTATATGAATCATGTTGTTAATGTGTTGCATATGTTTTTAATTCTTTCATCGTTCGTGTCGACTGCTCTACCAGACATCAGACAGACCTTTCACTTGAACCTTCTATAACAACCATCACATTTGTCTCAGACTGATCCGTCAGTGTTGTATGTGTTATCTTACCTTGTATGATGTGACTGCCGCATATGAGTGGACTGCTCCACTGGAATATGTGCATGTCCTTTGTGTTGTGTATTCCTTGATGATTTGGGACTGATGCCTTTCAACCTGGAACTCACCTTCACGTCCTTCCCCTTTTAAAGTGTTGGAACCTCTCATACACATTCCTTGAATCACTGCATCAATCACACCCTTGCTACTGACAGAGTTATTCTACTTGCCTCTGTGTGACACCACGATCAAGGCATTACCTTATGACCCACTATTGGGACTCCTACACAAAACAGTCTAAGGTCTAAGTGGAACTTCTTACCGGGGAGATCCCCTTGACATGTTGGCGAGTTCAGCACCGTCAACATATTGCTAGGAGATGACATCCAGCAAGCCTACCAAAGGAGAAGGAACGCCTTTCCTTACAACCTAAAAATCAGAAATATCATTCTCCTAATATAATGAGAGAGGCACTAAATAGAACCCCAATGTATAAGCAGGCACTACAAAGACTCAAAATCAATTGGATTGGCTTGAGGCTCAGTCCACTATTTCTTTTGGGAATGTTGGAAGGAATAAGAAGAAGAAGAAAGAAAGCAATGGGAAGAGATAGAGAAGAATGCAGGGTTTTATTCACAGGAGGAAGAGACTACAACAGAAACATGCGATGTCAGAGAAGCCACCAAAGCAATGAAGGACATGGACATAGATTGAGTTTCTCAGAGGATGAGCAACACTTTAAGTAGGGGTTGATGATGAGCTTGATCATTGGTTAAATTATATGGACCTTAATACACCTCCAATCTTACTAAAATCAACTCTTCTCATAATTCTTTACATGTTTTAATTATATTTTTCTTAATGAGATGAGTAAAAGTAAGATGTTATGTCTAGTGGTCTAATGTGCATTGATTACAAGTTTTTGGGAGCAAATTATGGCGAATTAAGGTGCAGTAACTCGAATGAGACAAGAAGTAGAGATTATAGGATATGGATCTCCCTCATTAAATCCTCACTCACTCGAAGATCCTTCAATCAAATCACACCAGCTCAGAGTTGTCGGCAGCCAAGTAAAGAGGATCATTGGCAGCCGAGCTAGTGATTGTTAAGACATAATTAATCTTGAGATTGGGAGCCAAGCCTCCCTAGATTTAAGGAAGTTATTGGCAAATTCAGTTGTATAAATAAAGAGGCCTAGAGCCTCATTAGGATTCGGATTTTTTATGCAAAATAGCTACGCACTTTCGAGTTGAAGGATTGTGACCAAACACTGTTATGTATTTTTTTTATATGTTAATGAAAATGAGCATTCCCTTGGTCCAGCACTGATTTGACTCAGAGGTCTAAAGCTCTTGGGTTAGGGCCCAACCATAGCAGTAGAGGTTCGTCTTACTATACTTGTATTCTTAGGTTATTTCATAGAATACTTGTTAAATTGATTTTGGCATTGTTACATTACAAGTATTGGTGAATTTGATTAGTTTTCTTCCATTTGTGCATAGCTTTAACAGTAACATTAGAGAGATAAGGAAATATCAAAAAAGGCTAATAACAAGTGGATCTTACCTCATTCCTCCCTTCAGGGACCATGGTTTGAGGAAAAACTCCCATTTAACCCAAAAAGACAGAATTCTGGTTTCTTATGAAACTTAGGGTTTTTCTGCTAATTAGGTCAGCATCTTTCAGTATTATAAAATAGGTTGTAGTGTCATTTCTGATATCTCAAGTTGTATTATATTTCATGTTGCTTTCATAAAAGGTTTCAAGAATTTCCATGCATGAACTTGGCAAATAAATGATGCAAATTCTATTTTCCTTATATGTTGTAAACCCTTCTTGTTTTGATATGATTTATGGATAAATGCAAAGGATGATGTGTATGTTGCAGGAGTTTCAATATCACAGGAAGACCTCATATCATCAGCCTCAACCAAACCATACCCACAGATGATCGCCAAAGTCCATTAAGTTCTCAATCTGAGTTATCATTTCACAAGGACAACTTGCAATGCTTATTGAGCAAATCCAACCATCATAGAGCTTCGGTTTGAGTTATGAGTGAGTTGCAACCACTTCCTTGCATTATTCCATCTATCACTCACCTTCCCTATAGGAAAACCTGTAGCTCCTTGTTTTGATCTCGATTTGTGAAAAATGCATCAAGGAAGCAAGGAGAAGACACCTGCTTGCCTCCCAAGCCATTTGACCCATCACACTCATCTCTCTCCACACCTATCCCACCTGCCATGCAACAAAGAACAATTAGCATTCATGTTTTCACAAAAAAGACAAAAAGAAAAAGGTTGTTATGCTTATTCATGTGCACATTAGTTAAGTGTTTGATTAGATCATATTTCATGCTTAGGTTAATTATGATTTCACATGTGTTAAAGTAGAATTCTTCTGAAGCAAGGTATCTTAACAAATAGCTAGATGACTTGTGTGTTTTAGGCATCTATTTCAGTCTTTCATTACTACAGTAGGTTGCATTTCAATCCTCTCAATTAGGGTAAAATTCTCCTTTCTCAATTGGTAATCAAACTTCTTCTAAATCAATAGAAGGCTAGTTTGGGAAACTCTAGTGGTCTATCGCCCAGCTCAGTAGTGACAAAGATTGGACCCATTACATCTATTTGTGTATACAACACTGTCACCCCCAAGTTTGTACGACCCACGGGTTGATGAAGTAAAGTTGGTAGCCCCAGGAGTTGTAGCATTCTTGCTGCAATATCGGTGTTCATCAATCATCACACTAAACATCCCCAAAAATGCTTTATCAATCACTGTAGTGTCCTCTTTTCCCAAAATATTGGCTAAAATTTGAAGAATAGGTTTAACATCTTCAACAAAATCATTTAGAGGAAGTTGAATTGAATCCAAAGAAAATTGTTTTCCATCAGACATAAGGTAACGAATGATTAACGCATACTCTAGTCCAAATAAATCTTGAAAATGTGCAGATAAGGATTCTTGAGAGAAAGAGAAATATGAATCCGCAGAAGGATAAAACAAAGCTTGTTGGATTAGAAGTGAGGATACCTGAAAAATATTTTCTCCTAATCTATTCATAACAAAGAATTTCTGAGGATAAATTTCTGAGACAAGCCAATTGATAAACTCTGGAAAAAGATAGGTATCAGAGACAAATGCTAACAAAACACCTGACCTTATTACTGCAGCATAAATGGGAGAACTAGACTGGTTTAGATGAACATTCTGATAAAATTCAAGGTGGTTTACAGGATAGACAGTATCAAATATGTCCCTCTCTGTGTCCATGAGGGGAATATGAGAGGATGATCCAATTAAAGCATCTTTCTTGGACATTTTAATAGTTATATGATGACTAATTGTGATATAAATACCTGGTACTAATGGGTTATGATGATTGGGATGCTATCTAGAGTTTTCAGAGTCCTTGACTGCCAGAGCGACAGGGCAAGTAAAAAATAATGACTCGGGAAAGAGATTTTATAGGTAAAATGGAAAAACGACAGAGGGAAAACAATATTTATTGTTTTCATGGGAAATTTGATTCTTGGAATAATGTTTTTAATGAACGACTGGAAAAATTAGGATGAAAACTAGCAAAAGGTGAATGACACGGTAGAGGAATGGGTGGGGTCTAGCTCACTTGATGACTCAACTAGCTCGCTTGACGATGTAACTGCGAAGGGACTTCTCTGTACGAGACCATTTTCAGAGTATTTCCCACGTAGTTAATCTAGTCCACTGATCTAAGGTCAACGCGCCTAACTCCAAGTATTTACGGAATCACCCCTTATGATAACCATCGAGCAATTTGTGGTTTTGGGTTTGCACCATCGCATGGACCCCATCACTTTAATTCATCTCCGACATCCAACTTGTTTACTTTTTAACTTTGCAGCTCTCAACACATGGTCCTACCTTTGCTAAATGAAACTTATGTCAAGCACTTGGTGCCAACAATTAGTCCTTAATAAAATACTTTAATAAGAACTAAATCATTTCAATATGATAAAAAATGAATTACCTTTCTTTCTCTTTCTCTTTTTTACTTGAGTATTTGATTTTCTTTTAAATAAATTAAGGTATATATACAACATAGACCAATGTTAAAATGACTTACAACACACCCCTTCCTCAATCACTCAATTGAGGAATGATTTATTAAAATCCATGTGGTGGATCTTCCACCGTATCTCTGCTGACAGTGCTAGAATTGGCTGGATGGATGAGTACCTTTCTACTGGAGAAAAGGTCTCCTTATAGCCAATTCCATCCACCTCAAAGAACCCCCTCGCCACAAATCTGGTGTTGTGTTTCACAATGCTATCATATGTTTCATGCTTTACCTTGTAAATCCATATGGAACTCACCACTGAATTGTCTATTGGTCTTGGTACCACTTCCCAAACACTGTTTCTTACAATGGAATCATATTCCTCTACCATAACATCAACCCATACTGGTTTTTGCACTCCTTCCTCGAATGAGGATGGTTAAGTCTCTTCAAGCTCACTCATGAGATCCATGTAGCTAGTGTTCAGATCAATTCATCTCCTCTTCCTGTGATGAGGTGTTGGTGCTCTCACATTGTCTCTTGCATCATGCAACAATCTAGCAAATTCCCTAGTTCACTTCATTCCTTCTCTAGATGTCTCTACCTAAGTGGATGTCTCCACTATTTCCTCCTCTGCTTGTGGCTGCTCCAAAACTTCTTGAGGTTCTTCCTTTGGAACCAAAATCTTCTTATCAGGTCGTAACTGAAGCTCCCTCTCAATAGAACACCTCAGTTCCCTCTCCTCATCAAATTTTACATCTCTTCTGACCACTGACATCCTAAGAAATGGAAAGTACACATGATAGTTGTGAGGTTTATTAATGTACCCCACAAATATGCCTAACTCAGCTATAGGCTCTAGATTTTCCCTTCACCCTTGAAAACATGAGAGTAAATTGATGATCTGAAGATCCTAAAGTGTGACACATATGGTTTCTTCCCTGAAAAAGCTTCCTTTGGTGTACTTGTGCCAAGTATCCTTTGACGACTCGTGTTCTATAAATAAAGAGTTGTGTTTCATAATTCAGCCCACAAGTGTAGTGGTAGGCTCTGTTCATGCAACATCACCCGTGCAGCTCCCACAATATTTCTTTTTTTTCCTTTCAGCCACCCCATTCTGTTGTGGGTTATGGGGTGTTTTCAACTCTCATTGAATGCCTTATTTTTCACTAAAGTTCTTAAACTCATTTGACACATATTCTCCACTGTTATCAGTCTAAGGGCATTGAATTTCCTGCTAGTTTGTATTTCAACAAGTGCTTTAAACTCAACAAATGTGGAGAATGTCTCGTATTTCTTCTACATGAAGAAGATCCAACACTTCCATGAGAAATCATCTACAAATATCACATAATACTTGTGTGTGGCCATGGAGGCTGTCGAGAAAGGTCCACACACATCTAAGTGAATCCTTTCAATGACTGCATGTGTCTTACTATCCCTATCATTAAAGGTGGCTTTCATGTACTTCCCGAATGTACACCCTTTTCATGTATCTTGTTGCTCTAGTTCACCTTTGGGAAGGCCTATTGAAACCTGGTGCATGATCTTCAAAGCCCCATAGTGCAAGTGGCCCAATCTTCTATGACATAATTCACTGATTTCTCGACTCTCCACCTTCTCTTCTTTTGTGCTCAAAGTTGCAGAATATCCTACATCTAATTTGTAGAGGTTATTCAATCAAACCCCATTCTTCTTCACTTGTCTTATGGTGATGTGTTGCAGGTAATCATTCCCTTTTTTGAATATCACATCATAGCCACTATCTTCCAACAATAATAAGGAAACAAGATTCTTCTTCATACCCAGTACATACATTACATACTTGAGCCTGATATGGGAGCTAGAATCACTCTAAAAAGTAAGTGTACCAATACAGGTCACACTATACCTTCCATCATCTCCCATATCGATGTGTATCTAGAGATCCTTCTCCTCCAAGTCACTAGAGAATTCTTTGTTTCCCTTCATATGGAATGAAGCCCCACTATCCATATACCATATACTACCCATCAATGTGATTTCCATGCATGCAATGAGGGTGAAGTCCAATTAGAATTGGGAATCCAAAGCTTCACCTACTGCTCCTCCTTAAGGCTTCTTGCTAGCATTCTTGTGTGGACACTTCATGGCATAATGTCCTAGCTCATGATAGTGAAAGCACTTGAATTCGACAAGTCTTTTTTCTTACTACCTTGACTGGAATCCCCTTTAGATTGGGATTTCTTACCTTTCTATTTCTTTTCCTTTCCATCCAAGGAACAATTCTCCTCATCATCACCCTTGGATGAGGTTCCATCTTTGGTTCTCTGCCTTATCTCTTTTTGCACCAAATCACACCACAATAGTTCCCAATTTCGTAGCTACTGCCTCCCATTTACCGAATCCTAGTAGTTGTGCCAGCTCTTGGGAAGTACTAGAAGTGATAGGCATACCAAATCATCTTTTGCTACACTAACTCTAACTTTACCAATTACATCATGACATTGTGTGAACCTGTTGAGGTATTGTGGAGTTATGTCTCCCTTCTACATCTTGATATTTCAAAGCTTGTCCTTAAGTGCCAACTTCTTGTGGTCATTACTGTCTTGGAATAGATTTGTCAATTCTTGCCACATTCCATATGGAGTCTCTTTCCCATGGGGATTAGAGACAATATGGTCTCAAACTCCCACCAATATGATCCTCCTCGCCTTTTCTACACACTTCCGTTCTGCTAGATTTTGAGCATCAAATGTTGGAGGCTTTGGGTGTAGAAATTTTGAATAATTTAACACATATTCAACAGAGATTATCCTGATCATGTACTATTGTGGAATACATACACAATACATAAGCTCCTCTACGTTGATCATCAATATAGCAGCATCAATAACAATAAAACATCAAGAGCATTCACACATTAACACAGTATGTATCCCGGGGAAAGAATCTCGCTAAAAACCCCAACTATCTGTATATTAATGATTGAGAACATGTAACATTACAAAGTACAATGCTTATCACAAGCAATCCAGTACCAGCTCCACCTGTTACACACAATACAGCTCAGATCTGATCTCCAAATCTATTCCACTACTTGTCTGCCTCCACTGCTGAATACCTGCTCAAGAACTGATGAGAATGGCTTACCAAACTCGTATTTTTACCTCAAAATAATCACTCACACTTTGTTGGACGTGAGAAAAGGCTACAATACTGGGCAAATACGTGAGCAAACTCATTGGCATACTCAATCCCTTGATTGTGCAAGATCTGGTGCACAACTATAGTCACAATTGATAGCAATCTGATTCTCTACCACCTGTCCCTGTTGAACTGAACATGCACTGACATGCAACTGAGTTAACTGATGTATTCATTAGTTGCATCATGAGTTAATAATTAGTTTAACAACTCATCATTAGTCTATTTGTAGTTAGACTAATTACAACTAGTTTAACCAAGTCAAACTGAACACAACTCCATCAACTCCACAATCAACTCCACCAAACTCAACTGATTGAGTTCTAACTGAAGTCATGCATGCAACAACTCAAATGACTCATAAGAAAAGCGTATTTCCTTCTGAAAGCTGCATGTGCCACCTCTGTAGCTCAAACTGAAGTGCTCCAAGAGAATAAGATCAAGTTTATAGTCCAAATATTATTATGAGACAATATATTTGACTTTTCTATTTTTGACAGCCAGTCTAAAAATAGACTTTGATCACTCACACTGTGATCACTCACACTGTGATAAAAAATAGAAGTCCATCTATTTTTCCCAACTTGACCAATCATCCAGAAACAGCAACCTGCAATCCATAGACATGATACATATGTCTAAAAATAGACATAGTCTAAAAATAGACTTGCGCCAAAAATAGCCTGCGGGCCCACTTAGTGAAGGCGACTCTTTTCACTAAGCTCCATCATCTTGTTGCAATCTCAACACTCCCTCTCGACAAGATATCGATTATCAGCAACCTCTATCCTGCCTCGGTGGTACTCAAATTTGCTCCTAGTGAGAGCCTTCGTCAGAATATCAGCATCCTGATCCTCCGTTGGAATGTATGAAAGTAACATGATCCTCTGCTGCACACAATCTCTGATATGATGGTACCTGATGTCAATATGTTTAGATCTATCATGAAATACAGGATTAGCCGAGAGTTTAATGCAACTCTGGTTATCACAGTAAATCACAGTAGGATCCAAATGAGAACCGAACAAACCAACCAAGATCTTCCTCATCCATATAGCCTCGCATGCAGCCAAACTTGCTGCCATAGACTCGGCCTCCATTGAACTGAGTGCCACGGATCTCTGCTTCCTGCTGTACCAAGAAACTGTTGTCGATCCAATACTGAAGACCCCTCCTGATGTGCTCTTTCTGTCCGTTGGGCTCCCTGCCCAATCTGCATCCGTGAAGCCACATAGCTTCACCTCATCCTCCTGTCTGTACCACAAACCATATCCCGATGTGCCTCTCAAGTAGTGCAGTACATGCTTGCCCGCCTTCCAGAAGAGCTTGGTAGGCTTAACCATAGCTTGTGAAAGTTGGTTAACTGCATAGCATATATCGGGTCGTGTATTGACCAAATACATCAGCGACCCCACCAACTGTCGATAAACAGTGGCATCCACTTCTTCTCCTGAAGTGGCATCCTCCTTCCTCCAACCTCCAGGAAGAGGAGTATCAACAGGCTTGCAGCCATGCATGTTGAACTTCTCCAGTATCTCCCGAGCATACTTACCTTGAGAAACAAACAGTCCACCACTGCGCTGCCATATTTCCAATCCTAGGAAATAGTGAAGGAGGCCCAAGTCCTTCATCTCAAACTCTGTAGCAAAATCCTTCTTGCATGACAGTATCAACAGCTCATCACCCGTTAGAATCAAATCATCAACATACAGTACAATGATAAGCAACTTACCCTCCACCACAATCTGGTATAGGTTAGGATCCGCCTCGCTCTTGGAGAATCCAAGTCCTGTGAAATAGCTGTCTATCCGTGTGTACCAAGCACGTGGTGCTTGCTTCAACCAATACAACGCTCTCTTCGGCCTGAACACATGCGACTCGCTGCTGAAGACCTCAAAGCCTTCGGGTTGCTCAATGTACACCTCCTCCTCAATGACTCCGTTGAGGAACGCAGTCTTCACATCCATATGATGAATGTGCCATCCCATCTGCGCTGAGAGAGCAAGAATCGTCCGTATGGAAGAATACCTTGCGACAGGTGCAAAGGTCTCCTCATAATCGATCCCCTCAATCTGTGAAAAGCCTCGGGCAACAAATCTTGCCTTGTACTTCTCCACACTCCCGTCAGCTGCCTGCTTAACTTTGTAGGTCCATCGCGAACCCACCACTGATTTCCCTTCCGGTCTAGGAACAAACTCCCATGCACTGTTTCTGACAATAGAATCATACTCTTCCACCATGGCGTCTACCCATGCGGGATCCTCCACAGCTTCCTCGGAAGAGGATGGCTCAGTCACAACACACTTGCTCATAAGAGCCATGTATCTAGTGTACCGATCAGGTGACTGTCTCTGCCTGCGTTGGGCTCTAGGTGGTCCTACAACTTTCTCTGCATCTTGAGCCAGTCGCTCAGCTTCTGTCAAGCGCTTTTGCCCTCTGATGGTTGGCGCTGCATGAGTGGACTCGTCCACTCCATGAACCTCATCCTGTGGCTGATCCACATCCTGAAGCTCATCCTTAGGAACTAATAGCTCCTCATCTGCATGCAAGTGTAGCTCCCTCTCAAGCGAACACTTCATGGCTTTCTCCTCCTGAAATTTTATATCCCGTCGCACAACAGTTTTACCACTGTCTGGAAAATACAGATGATAGTTGTGGGGCGTATCAGTGTACCCCACAAATATCCCAACCTCTGCGGTCGGCTCCAACTTCTTCCTGGCATCCTTCTTCACATGCATGTAAACGTTAGCACCAAAAATCCTCAAATGAGAAAGATCAGGCTTCTTACCAGAATAAGCCTCCTCAGGTGTACTCATGCCAAGTATCCTATGAGGACAACGGTTCTTCACATAAACTGTTGTATTGCATGCTTCCACCCACAAGTTAAGGGGTAGGCCCTGATCATGCAACATTTCCCGTGCAACACCCACAATCGTTCTGTTCTTTCGCTCAGCTACCCCGTTCTGCTGTGGGTTATGGGGAGCTATGAGCTCTCTACGAATCCCTTCTGCCTTGTAGAAATCCTTGAACTCGTCCGAGATGTATTCACCACCATTATCGCTCCTAAGAGCCTTCACCTTCTTCCCCGACTCCTTCTCGACCAGTGCTTTGAATTCACAGAACTTTGAATATGTCTCGCTCTTCTTCTGCATGAAGACGATCCAGCACTTACGAGAGAAATCATCAACAAAAATCACATAATACCTGTGTTTTGCTGTCGAAGCAACTGAGAAAGGTCCACACACGTCTGTGTGAATTCTCTCAAGGATCGTCGTGGCGCGACTATCCTTCTCGTGAAAGGTGGCTTTCACAAACTTCCCTAAAGTACACCCCTTGCACTGATCTAACTGTGCAAGTGTGCCTTTAGGAAGCCCTGTAGTGATCTACTGCAGTATCTTCAAGGCTCCATGGTGAAGGTGATCCAATGTCCTGTGCCACAACTTGCCATCATCCCGGCTCACCAATCCTTCTGCCTTGCCCACCATTGTTGCGCATCCATCTACATGCAACTGATAAAGGTTCCTCACTCGAACCCCTATCTTCCGGGTCTCACCAGTTGTCTTGCTGCGCAGGAAGGCCTTTCCCTCGCTGAAAACAACATCATACCCCTTGTCTTCTAACATCGCCACTGAGATGAGGTTCTTCTTCAATCCTGGAACATGCATGACTTCCTTCAATACAAAGGGTTTACTAGACTCCCTCTCAAAGGAAATGGTACCGATATCGGTCGCACTGTATCTACCATCATCGCCCATCTCGATGTGCACTCCAAGATCTTTGTCCTCCAGATCAGAGAACAAATCTCTATCTCCCGTCATGTGAAAAGACGCACCACTGTCTAAGAACCACACTGATCCCATCACACTTGAAACCAAGCATGCAATCAATGAAAAATCAAGCTCAAACTGAGAAGCTAAGGCCTCTCCCCCTGTAGATCCACCAACTTGCTTGTTCTTCTTCTTCTGCGGACAATTTGTGGCATAGTGTCCGTGCTGGTGACAGTGAAAACACTTCACCTTGGACATATCATGCTTCTTGCCTTTCACACCAGACTGAGAAGCTTTCTTGCTCTTCCCTTTCTTTGCTTTGGTAGCCAAAGCACAATTCTCTTCATCAGCTCCCTTTGATGAAGATCCGTCCCTGGTACTCCGCCTGATCTCCTCCTGCACAAGATCTGACCATAGTCTTTCCCATCCTGGTAATTTCTCCTGACCATTGACAGAGTCCTGATAGGAATGCCAACTCTTCGGAAGACCAAGGAGAGCCAAGCTCACCAAGTCCTCATCATCGACAGTAACCCCCACACTTCCCAGCTCATCTCGACACTGAGTGAACTTCGTGAGATACTTGGGAATATTGTCACCCTTCTCGCATTTGATGTTTCTTAGTTTATCTTTGAGCGCCAGCTTCCTCTGATCGCTCTTGCTTTGGAATAATTCTGTTAATGATTTCCACATCAAATATGGAGTAGCCTTTCCATGGAGGTTGGACACAATGTGATCCTTCACGCCCTCCAACAGAATCCTTCGACATTTTGCGGTCTTCTTTTGCCAAGCATCAGCTTGAGTAGCATCTGTAGGCTTTGGGATATCCGTATCTATGAACTCCTTCAGCTCGTTATCATCCAATACTGCCTCCATCCTATCCTTCCATGCAATATAGTTTGAGCTGCCCTCAAGAGCATACTCCAATCGCAATCCATTGAAAGACATTGCTGCGTTGTCACCAAGAAAACACTGCTGCAAATTCGAATTCCACCAGCAACCAACTCAACCGCCTCGGATCTAAGATTCGTGAGAACACAATATTTCTCGTATAGAGATTGACTGTGTTAGCGCTTGGAATTCACCTAGGCTGAGATAGACAAACTCTCAAGGCTACATCAAACCATTTCACCTCGTAGCTAGCCCTACGAGGTATGAGAAGGCTCTCTCGGGTCAGATTTGATAGATCTTATAATATAATAAGGCTGACCAATTAGGATCAAAGATATTAGGCTAGTAAATTGATAGAGGGGGGTTGATTTAAAGATTTTTGGGTTTTTGGTGGCAATTGGAGGGAGTGCAATTCAGGGTGCGGGGATTGAGCTCAGTTTTTGCAGGTGGGTCTTTGGGGCAAGGTAGGAGTCTATGCTGATGCCTTTAGCTGAAAGAGATGATCAGGGAAGAAAGAAGAGAGGCTAAAGAGGGCAAACAATGAATTCGAATCCTCTCTAGACAGTGGAAAACATAAATTTTAAACAAAATTGAAAGCTGAGCATGGCATGCATGAATTCAAACTTTATCACTTCTTTTGTTTAAATAGCAGCAAGAGATTAAGAAATGGAACACATAAACACACTTACAATAACAGTAGGAGACACACCATCAACATAATAATCCACAAGAATCCACAATGAAGTCTGCAAAACCCTGGCCTTCCTTTTCCTCAAATTGCAGAAAATACAAGTCAAAAATACAATAGCCCTTCTCCCTCTAGAGTCCAACCATGAAAATGAGAAGGAGAGAGCATAATATAGACCTCCTAGACCATCTAACTCCTTTCCCCACCTCTAGGGGTCGAGCTCAGCTTCCTAGGAGCAGTTTGAACTAATTCTAAACTAAGAACTAGAAAATAGGCAGCCCAACAACTTGCCTCTATTACTTAGCTAACTCATCCATGCATTAATTATTCACTATTTACATCAAAGAAGCTTCTAGAAGAGTAAAGAAAGATAAAACCTATCAAAGTGCTATGAAAATATTACATTCATCCATCATCTACAAGTAAAAATGGTCAACCATAGTCAAAACAGTGTTTTTTGACCGAAAATGGCAATTCTGGCAAATCTGGAAGTTCTGGTCGCGCCCCTGGAAGTTCTGGTCGCGCCCCTTCACAGCTGTTTTTGAGTGGGTTCCACTGGTCCAAATCAGGTGCAAGATGGCTCATTGGAAAGCTTGGCCTGTCTACTTTCCATCCCAAGTGGAATTTCTGAATTTGGTGTTGATTTGACCCCTCAAAAACCATTTCTCCCAAGGTCACTTTCTGCAACTCAAAAAGTGGGCAGAAAGTCATTTTTTAGGTGTATTTTGAGCTTTTGGAGGCTCAAAACTCAAAATCAGGCTTCTCCCAAGTATTGGTAATTTTTCTCTTTGCATGCCCTTTCCAAAAATGCCAAGTTTTCAAAATTCCGAGCAGCCCTTCAAACTGGTCTCACCCGGGGTGAGACCAGTTCTTGGGAAAAACCTGTAAATTGCACAAAAAATTCACAAATGACAAAATTTTCTCCAAATTTCTTGAAATTTGGGCTGGGAGTCCCCAATCAAGTACCATGCTCAGTCAAAGAGGCTTTGGCCAAAGTTTGGAGTGGATCGGGCGTTTTCCTTCGTTTTTGTGCTTTAGCCAACCGTCCTTGGAGCACCTTCGTTCTCGCCGGTATTTTTGACATTTCTCTCCAACCATGACACCTGTGTAAAAAGTGAAAGAGGTTTTTCTTCCTTGGCATGTTTTGGACAAAAACCTCTCTCAGTTTTGCAAAATTCATCTTTGATTGCTCTGGAACATCATTTGAGTGCGACTTGTCCCGATGTGTGAAGCAAGGAATTTTGTCGAAATGGAGCGAGATGAAGGGGATAGGGGTCTTCTAAATTCTTGGGGAAATTTGTGGGAGTGGGGAGGGATGTTAGGAAGCAGGAGAAAGTGGAATATCAGTGATTGAGTGAGGGGAAGGGGTCGAAAAGAGCAAAACACAGGCCCAACCTAGAAAATTGCCAGATTGTAGCTAGAAACTAGGGTTTGTGCAAAAATGAGGAATTTGGCGGATCTAAGGGATGGGAAGTGTTTGATAAGGTACTTTAAGGATAGGGGAAGGTGTATGAACATCAGGAAACAAGTTTTTCCGGTGATTTGACCATCCAAGAGAAATTGGCTTCAAAACCCTAGGAGAGGGAAATGACCTTGCCTGGGTGGCAACTGAAGCATGGACCAGATGTAAAATGACTCATTAGACACTGATATGATAATGAAAACCATATGAATGATGATAAACTCAGTTGAATGGTGACATGGACTGACATTTGGGCAAACCCTAGACCTAATGCCTAGTGACCAAATTTTGCTTGAAGACTCACTGAAATGACAAAATTTGACCTTGACACTTCAAAATCACTATGTAAGAGCACATTTGATCACTGGAGGAAGGCTGTAAAGACTGACACTAACAGACTGTATGGGCATTCCCCGGATATCTCACCTTCCAAAGGAAGGATGAATCCAGAGGCTACCTGGCCCGATTACAGACTCTACCTGAAGAAATAGAATGTAAACACTTCCTGAATAGTAGATCTGATGATTAACAGCTCCGATACCATGTAGAAACTTTTTCTACAATTATCTAGCTCGCTCTGATACCATGTAGAAATTTTGAATAATTTAACACATATTCAACAGAGATTATCCTAATCATGTGCTATTGCAGAATACATACACAATACATAAGCTCCTCTATGTTGATCATCAATATAGCAGCATCAATAACAATAAAACATCAAGAGCATTCACACATTAACACAGTATGTATCCCGGGGAAAGCATCTTGCTAAAAACCCCAACTATCTGTATATTAATGATTGAGAACATGTAACATTACAAAGTACAATGCTTATCAAAAGAAATCCAGTACCAGCTCCACCTGTTACACAAAATACAGCTCAGATCTGATCTCCAAATCTATTCCACTGCTTGCCTACCTCCACTGCTCAATACCTGCTCAAGAACTGATGAGAATGGCTTACCAAACTCGTATTTTTACCTCAAAATAATCACTCACACTTTGTTGGACGTGAGCAAAGGCTACAATACTGGGCAAATATGTGATCAAACTCATTGACATACTCAATCCCTTGATTGTGCAAGATCTGGTGCACAACTATAGTCACAATTGATAGCAATCTGATTCTCTACCACCTGTCCCTGTTGAACTGAACATGCACTGACATGCAACTGAGTTAACTGATGTATTCATTAGTTGCATCATGAGTTAATAATTATTTTAACAACTCATCATTAGTCTATTTGCAGTTAGACTAATTACAACTAGTTTAACCAAGTCAAACTGAACACAACTCCATCAACTCCACAATCAACTCCACCAAACTCAATTGATTGAGTTCTAACTGAAGTCATCCATGCAACAACTCAACTGAATCATAAGAAAAGCGTATTTCCTTCTGACAGCTGCATGTGCCACCTCTGTAGCTCAAACTGAAGTGCTCCAAGAGAATAAGATCAAGTTTATAGTCCAAATATTATTATGAGACAATAATATTTGACTTTTCTATTTTTGACGGCCAGTCTAAAAATAGACTTTGATCACTCACACTGTGATAAAAAATAGAAGTCCATCTATTTTTCCCAACTTGACCAATCATCCATAAATAGCAACCTGCAATCCATAGACATGATCCATATGTCTAAAAATAGACATACTCTAAAAATAGACTTGCACCAAAAATAGCCTACGGGCCCACTTAGTGAAGGCGACTCTTTTCACTAAGCTCCATTATCTTGTTGCAATCTCAACATTGGGATATCATTATCTACGAATTCCTTCGGCTCATTATGTTCCAACACTACCTCCATCATGTGCTTCCAAGAAACATAATTCTAGCTACCCTTAAGGGCATACTCAAGTATTAGTCCATAGAAATCCATCCTACTAGCCCTGAAGAATTGATCTTGCAAATTTGATCCACCTGCAAAGACAACTTCAAATTCTCTTCTCTAATGTGATTCCTGCTCTGATACCCTGTAGAAATTCCTTGTAGATTCAAACTAATTATGTAATTTTATAAAAGAAAAGACTTGAATCTACTCTACTCATCATCAAAAATTAATTGGGTGATCACGAAATCACAACATAAACATGAGACAAGATTCAACACACATACTCAGAATTTTGGCTAGAGGAAAGTTGGCTTAGGGGTTCCTGACCCAGGTTCAGACTTAGTTGCACCAGCCAACAAAACCCTACGCTACTGGCCCTTTCGGCAGCAGCCCATGTAGCGTAGGCTGCAATCTCACCCGAAGAAGTATGCGGGAATGCAAGAACCAAGTTTTTGAATCCAAAGATTAGTGTGATGTCTTCCAATGCCTCAAATATGCCTTCGCACAGACCTATACCCTCTTAGGGTACATTGCTGCAACTCTGCTATAGCAACCTTCAGCCCTACGCAAAGTTCTACGATTCATCCTTGCGGACCCTTAACAGTCAATTTGTCTACTTACACGCATCAGAGATCTTCTGCACAGTTTCCTTTCCTACATAACGACCTCTCGTATTTCCCCCATGAGCTTTAGCAAGGATGTTATCCCATTCAAAGTCTGGCACATATCTTCGCAAGGTTTTGTTTGCACCCATCTTATACAAATGTCCTGCAATAACTAAAAAATTAGTCGTGCGCACTACTAGTTCCTTTTTGCTGACTTTTATATCCTTCCGATGCCATCCCTGTAGTCAAGAAGTGAATAATATTGGCAAAATGATCGCCTGCTACGTGCACCGCAAAGTGTTGCACGTCTGGAAACCCTGCATCTAGATTATTAGGTTGTTCGCATGTTTCGATCCACGACAAATGGTCAGGTCCTACATTTAACCTGCCTGGATTCACGTTGACTTCAAAGTCATACTCATGAAATAATAGCAACCATTTGCAGATGCCCCCCCCCAACATAGGCTTATTGACCATGTATTTCAGAAAGAATGATCTGTGTACATCTTGAAATTCCCTCCTAATAGATAATTCCAGAATTTTGCAACACGTACACCATGGCCAATCCTTCACACTCAGTTGTCGAATAATTCTTCTCAGCCTTTGATAATTTCCTACTAGCGAAGGCTATAGGATGGTCCATTTCTCCTTCACTGGCCTGCGTTAACATTGCACCCAATACAATGCAAGAGGCATCTACATGTACGTGAAACTCCTTTTTCCCATCAAGGAATACCAAGATCAACACAGTGACCATCTTTTCTTTCAAGACATCTAGGTTGTGCTAACACTCTTCGTCCCAACAGAATGTTGCATCCTTCTTCAGCAGTTTCTCCACGGGCGCAATAATTTGAGCATAGGCTTTGATAAATTTTCTATAATATCCTATATGTCCCAGTGTCATGCGTAGCTTCCTGACATTCCTTGGGGCCTACAAAATCACAATTACCACAATTTTTGTAGGGTCCACCATCAATCCTTGCTTGCACACCACCTGACCCAGCAAGATCCCAAAGGGAACATTGAATATGCATTTCTTCCATTTCGGCAGGATCTGGTATCTGTGACACGTATCCAACATCAGACGCAAACTTTCTACATGGCTCTTTACTAATCCAAACATCATCCAGTCATCAAAGTATACTTCTAGGAACTTATGAATGAACTCCTTGAACGTTGTTATGACTATGTGGGAAAATATCGCAGGCGCATTCTTAAGCCCAAATGGCATGAAAGTGTATTGAAAACAACCCCATTCCATCGCGAAGTTCATTTTTATCCTATCCTCAAGTGCGATCTTAATCCGATGATACCCAGAAAACCCATCAGTAAAGGAGTAGGCCTCCTACCCTCCAACATTGTCTAATAATTCATTGGTAAATGGCATCAGGAAGGGATCGTGGACACACGCATCATTAAGCTTCCACAGATCTACACAAATCCTTATTTCACCTTTTTGTTTCTTCTCCTAAACCACCTTCAGGCTAACCCAATCAGATTCTTCAATGGTTCTATGATGCCTGCCTCCAGCATCTTGTCCATCTCTTGGCAAACATTTTCCTTGTACTTAGGATTAAGGCAATAAAACCTCTATTTAATAGGCTTCACATCTGACTTCAGAGTGATCTTCATAACACCCAAATTACCAAATATTCCCTTCAAATCCGAAAACTTGGTAGGTAAGAGATCCTAGAATTCGTGGAGTAACTCAACAACTTTATCCACGGTAGTGTCGTCTCAATAATCTCCAATCTTCGCGAACTTTGGTTTTTGTTCAGTGCCAATGTTTACTTTCTTTGTCTTCAATGGCACAGTGATGTCCGAGTTATCTGTTTGTGGGCCTTAAACTTAATGATTCCCTTCTGCCTCTAGAATATTAATGTTTCTCAGATCTTCATCCTCCTTTTCAGCAGTCACATAAAGCATTCCAGCGCATGGCACAGCTAAGTGCTCCAATATGTTTGGGTCCATTCCATAGGTTCTTGTGGCTTTCTGAAGATAACCACCTTAATTTCTTGTAGTGCTTCACTTATGCTAGCGAAGCCATCTTCAAAGTTGAAGGTCAATAAGAATCCTTCCCTCAATATATCCCATTCCTTTGTGCCAAACACCAGTTCATGGGAATTGTATCCAAAGGATGGAAAAATATGTGTACCCACTCTGGCCGTGGCTCTGTTCCACATGCTTTAGTCCATTTCACTAGGTGATCACGCGGATCATCCCTTTCATTATATTTCTCAGTCAATCTAGTGTTAGCATGCCCAAACTGTAACTTCATCATTCTTCTATAATCTTGACATCCATCAAAATTATCCTTATGTGTTCCCCACCATCATGTGAGCGTAGCGCGTAGTTCCAATTTTGAAGCTTGGGAGCAGTGATCCTCAAGGACTTCACACTTAAATTCATCCAAAAAACATATATACATTAGTTATACCATCATAATAGGGTAGTTTCATTACCTTTGTTGAAACACAATGCAACGACTTCATCATCATGTTGCATCGCAGTGTAGATACTTCATGCAAGCGATTCTGCCAATGCTCCAACTCTTCGTCTAAATCATAGGTGAAGTAACTCCCCCATGCCCATGAAATCCATCCATCTGCCATGGGATTGATCCAGTCCTCATCGATCGATATTATTTTGTAGATTTGATCCAGTTCATCATCACTTTCTTCATAATCACGGTCTGGTTCGGTATAGCATTCCCCTTCTACAAGGTCCAACAGTACTACAACCCGAAGAGATTTTCTTTCAAATGACATTGTCCTCTTTTTCAAATTTATGACCCCTTTCATATCAATGGGCCAGTCAATTTCTAGGAGCGCGGGGTATGGATTACTGTCATCGATGATCTCTATAACCTCAAAGTCAGCCATCGTCCTCACACCTTCTATATCAGTTGTTACTCCATATAATCGTCCCATGGGGATGGTTTTCTATTGGTTCACCATTCTAAGCTGAATCAAAGACCATTGCAGCGTAGGTCTCCCCATTCCTTCCCATGCTTCTTTTGGTAATACGTTCGCATCAAACCCTAGATCCAAGAAGACCTAGTTTATCTCATAATCACTTATCTGTGTGGTGAGCCTCATTTCAAGCCCCGTTCGTGCCTTATGTTTGCCAATCTTTCTGACCACTTGGTGTCCATCAGGGACCTTCTCTTTGTTGACGCATTTGTTTATTAATTCCTGCAGGCCTTCCATAGATTTTCTATCATTCAACAATTTTATGCAGGTCTCCAAAAATGTAGTGAGTACAGAGGGATCAACCTCAGTAGGCATGCTGATTTCTTGTGTTTTTTCCTAGCTTCTTGAGGTGAAGGCCTCAGTAAAGCTCTTCTTGGCTTCCATAAATGTTTCCTTGGTGTGATTTAGGTCAAAGCTAACTTCCTTCTGTGGGGCTTTGTGGACCCATTCGTCCTCTCAAGGTTGTTTACCATTATCAACGCCAGTCGTTATTCCACTTCTTAGCACTATATTTACACTTTGGTCCTCCTCGCATGGCTCAACTCTCATCATCTGTAAGTTCTGCGTAGGCTGTGTTTTCTTCTCTTGCATTTTAGCTATCAGCACCAGGCATTCTTCTATAGTATGTTCAAACTAGCTACAGTATTGACATGACGGGCATGCCTGATTCTAACAATCCCATGCATAGTGCCCTCGTTTTCCGCAGTTGTAGTAGATAATCTGGCCGTGACCTCTACCAAGTCCTCCTCCTCCTTGGCCCCATCTTCAACCCTGATAACTTCCACGCACTCCTCCAGCACCCTGCTCTGGATACCGATTTTCTGCTTGCATCCTATATGTAAGCGTTCTTTCCATCATCAACTCATAGCTTTGACAATGGTGCTTATCATTTCCCACCGATTTGCAGAAGTTACCAAACAGCTGGTGGGGTGTTTGGATGAATCTTTGAAGTAAATGACAATTATTCGTCACATGTTGTCTACTAACCTAACAAATAGCACACCATAGTGCATCCCCCACGCTCGGCCTAGTTGGGGCTTCTAGTTTCAAGGGAATTGGCCCCCCTCCTGCAATATAATTCGTGTACACTGGACAGTGGTCTTTATCGTGCCCTTGGCCCTTATACTTCAAACACCAAACTTCAACACGCACTTTTGGTTTAGTCTCCTTGTCTTTCTTCAAACTCTGTAGTTCTAGGTGTAGACTTTGTAATAGAGAGTGGATCAGTTGTACCCCCAACGTCACATCCTGAATAGGTGATGCATGCAACCTCATCGCGATTTCTAAGGCTTCTACCTACATTCCTATCTTTTGTTGGGATAGAGCGATTCTCAGGTGGGGCAGAAACGAAACTATAAACCATTCACAATGTTGACTATCTATGAGCTACATGTTAGCTTCTCGAATCTGATACTTCAACCTTTGATCTAATTCCCAAGGTGTCTCATTGACCCTCATCATGATTTCTTTAAATCCAATTACTAACTGTGATCTAGACTTAGGCTTACTAAACTCCTTGTTTAAAGTTTTGCTAGTCTCTGCAAGTAATGTAAGAGGATTATCAGAACAATACTTAATATACCAAGTTAGCGCGCAATCCTGCAAAGCGGTAACCAACTGTTCCTTCTTTATATTGTCATCAGTAATCTGTTGTCTTGTCCACACATCATTCGCAACAAACCAAAAATTCTCTATATCTTCACTCCCTATGGCTTTGAAAATCGGTAGCTTCATCATATTCGCCATGTTGAATGGTGGGGGTGGAGGTGGAGGTGTGGGTGAAGGTGTATGTGGTGGAGTGGAATGCGAAGGTGGAGTGGACGGATAATTTACTCGAGGAATCCCCTAAGTGATTAACTGAACAACACTTCGCGGCGAAGCCTACACCACTCCTTTGTTGTTTCTTGAAGGAGGTCCGATTAATGGACTATATTTTGGACCTAATCTCTAAAGAGTCTTCCACTTCGTGTAGCTCTGAATGTCAAGGCAATGGCATCACCTATTTTTCACATAACAACATTTTAATCCAAGTATTCAATGATCTTAAATACTTACATCACGGTCCTTTGAAAAATCGCTACTCCGCTTCACTATAGCTGACTAAGATATCAACTGCAAATTTTGTAACAAATCTTCCCAGGATCTGATCTAGCCAATGATCAACAACCTGTGTGATCGTGTTGTCAGAAGCTTCTAAACATCACACTAATTCTGGAGTCCACACTATTGTACTATCGAGCTTCAACCTTCCTTGGCTCTCTGTTAATTTAGCTAACCACTCATACAGTTCAATAGGAAAAGTGCAGAAGAAGATCTCATGTATCTCTGTATACAGATACATGTTCAACCACTCTTCCTTTGACAGGTGCGGATTCCTTTTTTCTTGTGGTATGAACTTGTGAATCTTCTGATCCAACCACTTTTTAATTTCTTTCTTAGTCGGATTCCAGTGATGCAACATCACACATCTCTTTCAAGCAGATCCCAGTCCTAGTAATGGAACCATTTATTGGCTTAGGGGGCCCTGAACTAGGTTCAGAGTTAGTTGTGCCAACCAAAAAAACCATACACTACTGGCCCTTTTGGCAACAACCTATGTAGAACAGGTTATGGTCTTACCCAAAGCAGTATGGGGGGATGCAAGAACCAAGTTTTTGCATCCAAAGATTAGTGTGATGTCTTCCAATGCCTTAGATCTACCTTCGCACAGACCTATACCCTCTTAGGGTACGTTGTTGCAACTTTGCTATAGCAACCTTCAGACCTCCGCGAAGAACTACAATTCGTCCTTGTGAACCCTTAACAGTCAATTTGTCTACTTACACGCATCAGAGAGATGTCCTAAATTAGGGTTCACGCAAATTTACTTAAGTTATTCATAAACATTAGAGAATTCATCAAATTCTTCATGAAAATACTTAAACATGCATTGCGTACATCATGAACAATTATTTAAGAGAATCGCGCAACATTTAATCAATATTCCATAAAACACATCATTCATCAACAACATATAACATTAACAGAAATACACAATAATTCTATGGAAATTGTCTTTATTGATCTTCACTTCAAGGTTACAAACTCAAAACTACCCTGCGCACACAGTTGCAAGGGTCCGCGTACTTAGTGGTGGACTCTACCTAGACCTCTGTGCACTTAGCTGTAGAGCCTTTCCTCCTTTATCTTACCCTCTTCTCTTTGCTATCACTTCTTACTACTACTTCTTCATTATCACTTCTTATCCAAACACATGCCTTAGACTCTCTAACAGACACCTATTTATATTCTTTTTTCATGCAATGCCATGGTTCACGGACCATGGGTGGATCTCAAAAGCAAATCAAACTTTACATAAAACAAGAGGCTAAACCCTTTGACTCCTATTCATCTATGCACTCTGCATCCACAAATCACGGAGAATTTATTTTAATTACAAAACTATATCAAAACTTGGGTTATCTTAACCCCAAAACTGACCTAGGGGACCCCATCCCAACAAGGAACACAACTGCTCAAAACCCCTTCCTATCTGTATTGCATTAAAAAGAAAATAGAGATGAGATACAATGCTTGCTCAAGCTTAAGCAACCTCTCCACTAGTATAATCTATCTCACTGCTTCAAAGACTGACCTTGATCAATACTTAGCCAATTTCCTGCATGCCCAAGCTCCTATTTCCTTGTGTTGTTCAATAATGAATTAGCCCCCTATTAATTAGGGAAATTTCTCATTGGGAATTACACAATTCCTTTAGGCCTTTCTCTGACTGCATGCACCACTTTTACAACTTAGGTAAGTCTACAATCGATAGTACACTTCCCTTGAACTCAAATATCAACATCTTCATGCATCAATTATTCTGGATGGATTGATGAGTTAACTGAAATATCAACTGAAGTAACACCTCACTACTGCACCCTCCACTGGTTCTTAATCAGTTAGAACTAGTTAAACTCATAATAACTCAAATTAATTGAATGTAATTGCTATAAATGAGCAATCAATCATAACTAAACATAACTCAAGTGTATCCAAATCAACTTAACTTAGTTAACTGAGTGACAAGGCTATGTGACCTCAATTAACTACCTCCAAGTATTTTATTGAAATTTAAATTTGAATTTCTCCTAATTAATTTGGGAAAAACTAAATTAAGAATTTCTTGATGCATTTTCAACACTCCCTCTCAGCAAGAAAGGGATTATCTGATACCCTAATCCTGCCTCTATGAAACTCAAATTTTACTCTTGACAATGGATTTGTAAAAATGTTTGCATCTTGTTCCATTATAGGAATGTATTCTAGCAACATGATCTGCCTCTGCACAAAATCTCATAGATGGTGATATTGGATGTCGATATTCTTGGATCGATCATGAAAAAATGGGTTCTCAGATAGTTTGATAAAACTTTGTATGTCTCAGTCAATCATTGTAGGAACCATCTTCTGATCCTTCCTACAATTCTTTGTTAGAGTAGTCTCCATGGGTTTGCTCTTATTCGTGTGGAACTTCTTCAATATATTGTTTGCAAATTGTCCCTAAGAGATATATAGTTCCTCATCTGCTTGCCATACTTCCGAACTGAGGAAATAATGCATGATCCCCATGTCCTTCATTTTTAATTCTATTGCAAGATCCTCTTTGCAAGAAATGATTAGCTTCTCACCTTCAGTTAAAATTAAATCATCGACATATAATACTATAATCAATAGTTTACCTTCAATAACAGTGTGGTAAAGGTTTGCATCTGCTTCACTTTTGGTGAAGCCCAACCTAGTGAGACAGTGGTCGATCCTTTTGTACCAAGCATGGTGTGCTTGTTTCAATCCATACAGTGCTCGCTTGAGTCTACACACATGTGACTATATGTCACAGGTCTCCAATCATTCTGACTAGTCAATGTACACCTCTTCCTCAATCACTCCATTGAGGAATGTTGACTTCACATCCATTGGGTGGATCTTCCACCTCATCTATGCTGACAATGCTAAAATTGACTAGATGGATGAGTACCTTGGTACTAGAACAAAGGTCTCCTGATAGTCAATTCTCTCCACCTGAGAGAACCCTATGGCCACTAATATGGCCTTGTTGTTGGGTATTAACCTTGATTATATTCTTTATTCAGAGGTATCACCGAGTTGGACCCCAATTCATAATGGGGTGGCAATGCCACCCATTTAATCACCATCAGGGGGGTCTAGGGGGGGGCGACGATAATTGTATGAACCCCCCATGGTAGGGATTTTGGGGTAATGCCCCGAAGCTATAAATAGATGCAAAATTGCCTTGTAAAATATTATTATTTTATAGTCAATCTGAGTCGTTCATTAGGCAGATGATATGACGATATAGGTTATGTTTAATTTAGGGTTTTTTCCGTAGAAGGCAACCCGTCGCTATATATGATGGAATTGTCTTACAGCTATATACGTGTATATTCTAAGTGAGAAAGAGAGAGGAGACTGTGTGAGAGCGCAGGGGAAATAACAGTGGATATATTGTAGGTTGTATCTCTTCATTTTGATTAATAATATAAAAGGAAGACTTGGTTGTTTCTCCATGGACGTAGCCCAAAATAGGTGAACCATGTATATCTATGTCTCTCTTGTTTTATGTGTTTTTGTTTCTACAATATTTTATGTGTACCATTGATCTGTAATATATAATTTTATAACAACTGGTATCAAATATGAAGGTATATTTAGCTGATAAAATCATAGGAGAGAAGGGTTCCAAGTTCGAGTGGGAGAAATGGCGGAAGATGGTAAGTTTAGGGTTGAAAAATTTAACGATCAAAACTAATTTTTGTGGAAGATGCATATGTAAGATTATTTATATTATAATTATTTGTACCCACCATTGAGCGGAAAAACAAAGAATTTGATGAGTATGACAGACACAGAATAGGATATTCTTGAAATAGAGGCACTTGTAACAACAAGGTTGTGCCTATCGGCATCAGTGGCCTCTAATATTTCAAAGGAAACGACAACAGAGGGTTTAATGATGACATTGACCAAACTGTATGTAAAACCCTCGGCCTCAAACAAGGTATTTCAAATGAAGCGTTTATTTAATATGAAGATGTTAGAAACTAGATTTGTTGTTGATCATTTGAATGAATTTAATACGGTTACCAGTCAATTTAGTTTTGTAGGGGTAAATTTTGATGATGAAGTTAGGTATTTTTTGTTTATGTGCCCATTGCTATAAATTTGGAATGGTTTAGTTATGTCATTAGGAACTTTGTCTCTAGATCTAATACTTTAAATTTTGATGATAGGTGCAATCCTTAGCCAGAAAATGCGACGGGAAAGCTCTGGTGAGACATCGGGTAATGCTTTGATTGCAAAGACTAAGGGAAGAAAATGGAAAGAGGAAAGAGCCCAGGATATCATAGTAAGTCAAGGAAAGGCAAATCCAAGTCCAGATCAGGGATAATGTGCTGAAAATGCAGGAAGAAAGGACACCTGAAGAAATATTTTAAGACTTGGAAGGGAAAAGGAGATGCGCAACAAGAAAACAATCATGAATCAAATGTGACAGGTGATGTGTTGCAAGATGCTTTGATTTTTTCATTAGATAATATTATTGATGACTGGGTGGCAGATTCAGGGGCCTCACTCCTTGCCTCGCCTAATAGGAAACATTTTCATGAATATGTTAAACGAGATTTGGATAGGTTTGTTTGGGTGATGATACACCCTATAAAATCATTGGAATGGGTAATGTTTTCATAAAACAATAGAATGGAAACCAATGGCTATTGAAGGAGATAAGGCATGTTCCAGATCTGTAGAAAAATCTAATTTCAATAGGGAAGTTAGGAGGTGAAGGTTGTGTAACTACTTTTACAAATAAAAATTGGAAGGCCACTAAAGGAGCCTTGGTAATAGAAAAAGGAGAAAAGGCTGGTACATTGTATTTAGTCAATGATATTTCTAATTATGTTATTTATTTAACCTCCACAGAAGAAGATACAACATTGTGGCATCATAGGCTCAGGAACATGAGTGAGAAGGGGATGCAAATTCTTCACTCAAGAAATTTTTTTCTAGGTTTGAAGCATGTTGATTTCGATTTCTGTGAGAATTGTGTTTATGGAAAACATAAGAGAGTCAAATTTCTCATAGTTGGGAAAGAAAATAATAGCGAAAAAAATAGATCATACAGATGTATGGGGATCTACTCATGTTAAGATTGGGTATGTTCTATGCTAGAGCAATTTATTTAAATTTTCATAGTTAGCAATCACATCAGCATTAAGATAAACGGCAGATAGAACATAACTATAAATCGTAGAAAACAAGCCAAGGCAAGAGGACACAAGATATGGCGCAAGCCAGGGAAAAACCCCACAATGTGTGGGGAAACCGTTTGATCAAATCTTCTTTTATCTTCAAAATTCAGCAGAGAGAGAGAGAGTACATTTACAACAGAAGTCAACACTTTGACTTTATCTAGATCTAAGCATAGATCATCTCCTATAACGATGAGATCAGTTGAAGACATTTTGCTTCAACTGATACCTATCATCATGCTGCATCTGGTTCTCTAGTTGCACCACTGTGGCGAGCTCCAGTATTGTAGCAATAATGCTACAACTCCTGGAGCTTCCTTCTCTAATTTTATCAACCCGGTAGTTCGTAACAAACTTGGAAGCGACGGTGCTGTATGCACAAGTACTAGCTCTTGTCGCAGCTGTCACTTGGTCAGCTGGCACAAGTCCGCTAGGGCTCAAGCCAGCTTCTATATGTTCTCAGAAGAAGCTTTTTAAGTGATGAACGAAAGCTATCTCAAAGGAAATTAACCTACTTTGCAAGAATGAACTGAAAGCCAACAAAGCATGGAAACCCTAGTAAACCCTAATCTGACTAGCTTAATCCTTATGATTCAATGGTGGGAATGCAACTTCTAAAAATGATGCCATTACTTCTAGTGAGATGAGATGCATGAGTTTAAACTACTTTCATCTGAAGAGAACATGTTTTTGTATATTTGCTCAAATGGTTGGAGTTATTATGACTGTGCTTCTTACTGGGTCTTGACTGTGCAGGGGTAGTTCAAGGGGAGGAAGGCTTGGGAAAGGTCAGGAGGACTCTGAGAGGTTCCAGGGGATCCCTAACATCATTCCACAGAAGTTCACAACGTTCAGGTTCCTGGCAACCGTGTTTGCAAGCTTCTACAGGATGTCTGCAGGGGATCCTACAGGAAGCTCGGGATTTCTACAGGAAGTCTGCTAACTTCTACAGGATGTTCTGCAGTCAGAGTTTTGGGTGATGGAGGAGTGAAGGAGCTGTATGGGTGGATAGGTAGGATGAGAGAGGAGCTTATGATGGCCTATGGATAGGGAAATGATATGGAGAAGTGGTGTGTCAAGCTGGTTGGTCGATAGAAGGGTAGAGGCAAATGGAAGGCCGAAAAGATAAAACAACGTGGATAACAAAAGAGATGGTGGCCAAATGATCTAACTGGGAGGTAAGGAGATGGCTTAGGCACGACTGAGAAGGATAAGGACGTGATAGAGTGGTGCTGCGCAGTGTAAATGGAACAAATCACCTCTGTCTTGCACAAAACCGAGAATTCATCAACCTATTCTAACTGTTGTATTAAAAACCAAAGAACAACGATGGAAGTTAAGATAGAAATCGTGCATGGCGCTGAAACAAGGAGTTATTGCTCAAGATCTACATGCATGGACACTTCTACCAATGTGAATATGACTTTAAAGCATGCATGAACATGTAAAACTGCGTTTTTTTGGTGGTTGGCACGGTCTACACTCCCAATCTCTAAACAGAGGTGGAAGTGAGTGTACGATCAACCTTTTCTTGGAACTCAGATGAATTCTAATCCTCCTATTCTAATCTAAACTGCTGAAATCATTTTTATCCCTAAGACTAACCTACTTAATCACTTCAAGAAATTCAAATCAGCAGACTGTGTTTTCCAAATGCATGTCAAAGCAAAGAAACGAAATGCTGAAAGGAAAGACAAGTAACAATACAAAGAAAGGAGGCCTATTGCTCTCAGGTTGGGCCCAAACCTGAGAGCTATAGCTCCTCTAAGAACTCAGGATTGAACTCAAATCGGCCTACCTTTTATTAAAAGATCATAATCATAAGTCTAACAACATGCCAAAAATGGCTTACAAAGAGCAAAATAGAGCTATAGCTCGTGATTCAAAATCTGCAACAAGGGTTCAAAAGTTTTCTTTCGAAGGCTACAGCCTCAATATTTATACATTATGAGGGCCAAGCTAGCCTCCTAGATTAGTGGGGCTTGGCTGTCCAACTAAAAGTAAACTGCTGTTCCTGTAGAATCCATTGGCTGCCTTCTAGCTTGGTGGTGATAGCTGTTGGAGCTCGGAGTTGGGGTGGAGATCACGAGGAAGGTCATTCAAGGCTGTGGACAACCTTCCTATAAACCCGCAATGCCACCTTGGCTGTCTCCTTGCCTCCATCTGCGTGGTTTTTTCTCCATTTAATGTCAAAAAAACCTGAAATAAACGTGTATTAGCCACATAGGCATAATGACTGCCCTCCTTCCTACGAATAACATGAATATACTAAGAAATGATGCATAAGTGATAAAAAATGAAGGGTTGAGCAAGGTAAGTAGGCTAAATGAGCCCAAAATGTTACCAAAATTTGGGGCTCATCATCACCCCCCAGCTAAAATATTTGCTCATCCTTGAGCAACTAGTCCAACTCTTCATCCTTCATTGCCTTTACTGCTACCCTTACATCCCAAGCCTCTGTAGTAGTGTCCTCCTTGCTGATATGAAACCCAACCCTTCTGTTTACCTCTTCCCGCTGTTCATTATCATCTATCTCTGTGCTGCCTTCCATCAATCCTAGCAGCAGTGGTGGGCTGAGTTTAAGGCCAATCCAGCTGGCCTGGAGGTTTTGCATGGACTTCTTATAGAGGGCCACCCGTACTAGAGCTTCCCTCATCCGAGTTGGGGTATGGTACTCTCGGATTTTCAGACTGTGAGCCAATGTATTCCATCTGCGGGTGCATGCTTGGACAACGTTGTCTCCTAACAGTCTTTCCATGTCCTCAAAATGAGCTATGGCTTGGGCCTGTTGATCCATATATCTTAATGAAGCTTGAGGGTCAGTGGACAAATGCTGGTGTGCCGAGATTAGTGCAACTGGATCCCCTGGTTCTGGTCTGATGAGCAATGGCTCGTTCAGCTCTCGGTTCATGATCGCTTTGGCTTCTGCAGCTCTTTTGTCCTCATGGTTCAGCCATGAGGCAAATGCCATTAATTGCATATCTCCCAAGGCCGTATTGGGATCCCATGAAACTACATTAGGCAGGGCCAGATTATGGAGGTAGAACTCCGCTAATTTGGCCCTATCCTCTGATGAACTAGTGCTGCATACTTCAGTGAATTGCTGCGGGTCTTGGAGCTGAGAGATACCTCTTTGCGCCAAGGTATTGATTTGAAATTGCAGCCATTGGTCTTTCAAGTACAAGCCATAGGATTTGGCTGGTTGTCTGCATTGGATAGCATCCATGGCCCAGCTGGCCATGCAGGCCAATTGTGCCTCTTTCTGCTGCAGCTGTTCTCTGAGAGCTTGCACCTCAATTTGTGCTTGCTGTTCTGCTTCCTGTAGATGTGTAGTGGGCTCCCCAAGACCGGTGTTCAGTTCCTCTTTGCCTTGCTGTTCTGCTGTGGTGTCCTTGGAGGATGTGCCTGTCCCTGCCCTCAGCTCCTGTAGCTGCAATCTCAGCTTTTGGTTTTCTTCCTGTAGGAACACTCGTTGGCAATTTGCCACGTGTTTAGCCATGGACAATTCACTTCTGGCTTCCTTGAGCTGCTCCTTCAAGGGACTTATGTCCGCCACGCCCTTTGACTTGGCTATTTTCATCCACGTGTGTGTACGGACTCTTTCTTCCTCCAATGCAAAAAACAGTGGCACAGTAAATTTCTGAGGTATAATTTTGCCAGCCTCTAAAAAGTTGTAATATGAACTCAGACTTGGTTGAGGGCTGGGCTCTGGTATATGCTCTGTCTCCACTTCTTTTGGTGGCTCTACCTCTTCCTCCCTTGGTGGTGATAAGGGCGCTTCTCCCTCCATTCTCTCAGTTTCTTTAAGTCTGGCTAAGGTTTCCTGTAGAGCATCTTCAGCATCCTGTAGCTGAGCTTTTGTAGTCAATTGGTCTAACTTTTCTTGCCACGTAGTTTTCTTCGGGCTCCCCCTCTCATAGGTGACTGATATCCTCGAGGGGGACCTTTCCTTGGATGAAGTAGGGGCATCTTCAATAATTATTGGGCTGCTGGACGGAGGCTGTGGCTTGCCCGTCTTTATTCTCACACTTCTTCTAGCTTTAAAATATAGAGGGGTCTCCCTCTTTCTCTTCTCCTTTGGCTTAGGAGGTGTGCTGAGGGCGGCCAGCACAGCTGCTACCTCCCTTGCAAGAATGTCAGATTTCTTCTCCTTGGGTTTCACTTTTTCAGGGCTTCCTGTAGAAGACCCTGTTTTAGTTAATTTCGGGCTTCCTGTAGAAGACCCTTTTTCAGTTAATTTCGAGCTTCCTGTAGAAGCCGGTTTCGGTTTTCCTGTAGAAACAGGTGTCACCGCTTTGGTTTGCTTTGCTGCATGAGTTTTGCTTTTTGATTTGGTTGCAGTTGCTGTCGAGGCACTTTTGCTGATGTGGACCTTCTCAGTCTTATCCACTCTACTTTGCAATCTTTCTCTCTTGCTGTCAAAACGGGTGTGTCCTCTTTCTCCTTGTCACCCTTTTTCTCTTGTTTCTTCTCGTGCTTTTTCTTCTGCTCTGTGGTCGGGGTCTTCTGGCCTTTTTCTTTCTTCACTGCAGGCACTGACTCTTTCTCCTCACTGCTAGATGAACCGAGCTCTTCGGTCAACATCTTTATATCACCATCCTTGGTCAAATTCCTGAAGGATTCCCATGAGAGAGGGACCTTGTATGTGTGGAGCGCATCCTCCACGAGGAGTTTGATGAGTCCATGGTGGGCTACCTGGTCTGGTGTGCCTTCTTTCAACTTGGTTGCACACTCAATCAGAGACTGTAGTAGAAAGTAAGGGAGGCTGAGTTTGTTTTCTACAGGTAGATCCATCTAGTGCCGTAATTCAGTGAGTAATCGAAAATGATACCCATATACAATGCTAAAACGGCCTTCGCAGGTGATGTACTTCATTATCTGCAGGCTAACTTCATTCCACGATGGCAGTAGACTTGTTCTACGAACCCCATTTTTATCTTCTGAGAATTCCTCCTCTGGTGGAAAGAATTCTTTCTTAGCTTGTTGGCCCAATTTCCTTTCTTCTTTATCCCATGGTAATCCCATTGGGAGCTCAGTAACCCGGCTGATGAATTGTGGGGTGAGTCTGAGACTCAATCCCCTGAAGTTAACGGTGGCCAATGTTTTGGATTTCGGCCTCAGAGCTTGCAGAAACTCCTCTGCCACCTCGTCGTCATAGCCCTGCAATTTATCACAGAAGGATATCCATTGCGCTCGCGTGAAGAGCTCCACCACCTCAGGATTTTCTCTTAACTTCGTTGAATCAGTTGGTTCCCTTCTGATGAACCCACCCGGCATGGTGAAAAACTGCTGCGTTAGCTGGAGGTGGCGAATGCGGAAGAAATTTGGTCTACTGGGACAGAGCGTAGGATTACGCCTCTGTCATGCACATAATTCACAAAGCTTATCCCCTGAGAACCTTAACACAGCTTAATTACACTGACATCCTGTAGGACGACAATCCATGCAACAGCAGACAACATTTGCAAAAATTTTCTACGACCAGACTGTAGACGTCGATTCTGCCACCCTCAAAACCAATTGCATGGAGAGTTCAGGCTTACCTTTTTAATCCGCCACCTTCTGACGTGAGGAACCCGGTTTCCTGTAGAAACAGCTTTCCTGTAGGAGCAGCGCGCGGATTCCGGAGGATACTGCAGTGGGTCTGCGCTCTTGGTGTTGCTTCACAGGCGTTCGAATGGCCAAAGACTTGGAGTGTCGAGCTGCAGAGGGATCCGGATAATCACTCGAGTTTCAAACGGTGAATGATAAATGCATGGGGTGGCAATCTAGCCGATTAGATTTGAATTCGGCGGAATCCGTGGCGCGGGGGTGAGCTGTCCCTGCCAGACCGTTGGATGACGTCATTCCATCATTCGTCTGCGAGTTCCCTTACTGCCGCATCATTCCCCGCAGATCCGCCGCCGTCTCTTCTGTTTAAAACTCGTTTTTCCCGACGGGATGGCTCTCACGTGTGCACTGCCCATTCCTTTTTGCCACGACCACCGCCCAAACATCCGACTAGACCACTAACTGGTCGACGTGGCCAGTCGAATGGCCATACAACCGCTCAACCCATTCACTTCACACTTGCAAACATTTTCAAAGTAAAATTCATGCAATTCGATGGAAGAAAGGGTCGAGGCACTTACCTGTGCGGCCGCAACACGATTTTTCGGTTCTTGGACGACGATGAGTGGATTCATTTGCTGCTGGTGGATTTGCACAGGTCCGGCGGTTCATATTCACAGGCCGCTGACGATGAATTGGATGCTTCGGCTGCACGCGCCCACGTTTTTATTGCATGTGGCAAGAGCTGTGAATAGCGTATACTCTAGCGGGCTTAACTGTTACGGGACTCCTGCAGGATGTCCTGTAACAGTTTTTCCTCCTCGGGTGCATGCTGCACGACGAAGGCAGTGGCCTCACGGTCATGCTCACAGAGCTCATGGATGGATGGGATGGATATGGTATGACATCTCAGCGTTTTTTCATCTTAAAAATTGCTTTCTCTTGATAACTCAATGATCTGCTTTGATGGTGCAGGTATCTTCATTGCATGTCGACAGGGGTGGTAGAAAGAGGTGACAGCAATGTGTAGGGGTGACAACAGTAGCTTGCATGTGTCCAAACCGATCCTTGGTCATTAGATCTCCTCGTACAATGAATTCTGGGTCGTCTCGAACCTCTATAGGAAGTTTCCTGTAGAAATACAGAACTTCCTGTAGAAAGTTTGCACCTTCCTGTAGAAAGTCTGCACCTTCCTGTAGAAGACTTAAGCTGTGATGCAATCGTGCCCATACCTTGGAGAAGATGAGTACTCTTGGAGGAGGTGCTGGGGAGGTCTCCTGGCAGCATGATAAGGATCCTTGGCTTTGAGTTGAGAGGCCTCCTCTCCTCCATAGAACACCTGCAACCTGCATGCATTTTCACATTATAAACTTGTTGTCCCTGTCTTTTTGCTTATTGTTTTCTTTTTTTCTTTTCTCTTTTTTCTTTTTTTTTTGAAAGATAGCAGGGGCGCCTCAATGAGGTTTTCACCCTTGCCATCTGCCTTAAGCGCCTCAGAGAGGTTTTCACTCAAGGATCTTTTTCAAATCTCTTTTTTTTTTTTTGAAAGACAATAGGGGCGCCTCAATGAGGTTTTCACCCCTACCACCTGCCTTGGGAGCCTCAGAAAGGTTTTCACCCAAGGATCTTTATTATTTTTTTCTCTTTTTTTTTTTTTTTTTTTTTAGATCTTTCAGGGTATGCCCAAAGCAGAGGCAGAACCCTTCTCTATGACCAACACTGATTTCTCCATAGTTTTGATGAACTCTTGTCTTGAGAGAGGTTTCCTGTAGATCTTCAGTCGATGCCCATTGACAAGCATGGGGATGGCTTCCTCATCAATGGTCCGAATAAGAACAGATCCATTGTCATGGCATTTTTCCACTGCATATGGTCCTAGCCATCTGGTTCTCAGCTTCCCCTTGAAATCTTTGTACCTGGAGTCATACAACAAGGCCCAATCTCCCGGCTGGAATTGCTTGTCATGGAGGTGTTGGTCATGCCACACCTTTCTCTGAAGTTGAACCACTTCTGAGTGAAGGAGGGCCTGCATCCGGTGCTCGTCCAGTCCATTCAGCTGCAATAACCTTTCTTGTTGTGCATGGCTGAGATCTAGGTCTGGCTGAGCTGCCATCCTCAAAGTGTTGTATTCAAATTCAATGGACAGCAAAGCTTTCTTCCCATAGACCAGCTCATAAGGTGTGAAGGCGGTGGTGGTCTTCCAGGTGGTGTTGTAAGCCCATGTGGCCTCAACCAGGCGATCTGCCCAATCTTTCCTACTGCTGCTCACCACCTTAGTCAAAATCCCTTCCAATGCTCTGTTGGTGACTTCCACTTGCCCATTTGCCTGTGGATGATAGGGGGTGGAAGTCCTATGCTTGATTTTGTGGTGAGCTAGTAGGTCTTCAATCAAGTTGGATGTGAACTAGCTCCCTTGATCGGTGACCAGCTCTCTTGGGTAGCCAAATTTGTAGAAGATGTTCTCCCTTAAGAACTCAGCCACCTTTTCTTTTGTTGCTGCCTTGATTGCTTTAGTCTCTGCCCACTTTTTCAGGTAGTCAGTGCACACAATGATGTAAGACCTTTGCCTTGAAGGAGGGTTGATTGGACCCACAAAATCCATACCCCACTTCTCAAATGGCTCAGGAGTCACTTGAGGTTGGAGAGGCATCTCATCCCTTTGAGTCGGTTTCCCCATTCTTTGGCATCGGTCACATTGGCTGATATACCTTCTGACATCTTGATGAAGTGTGGGCCAATAGTAACCTGCCTGCAGGATTTTGAAGACAGTCCTCTTTGCTGCAAAATGTCCTCCACAAGGCCCATCATGACAGGTGAGGAGGATATCAAAGACTTCCTCCTCCCTTACACAATGCCTTAAGATCTGATCAGGGCCAAGCTTGAACAGATTGCCCCCGATCTAAGTAAATGAGGCACTTTTTCTGATGATTCTGCTCTTCTCTCTTGAGGATAGGTGCGGAGGGAACTGTGCTGAAACAAGGTAGTTTGCTATATCAGCAAACCATGGAGAGAGTACTGAGATAGCAAACAGATGTTCATCGGGCATCTGGTCATCCACTGTTCCATCCTCATCTGCAGACAAATACAATCTAGATAAAAAGTCAGCAACAACATTTTCTTTACCTGGTTTGTCAACAATGGTCAAATCAAACTGCTGCAACAAAAGTAACCATCTAATAATACGAGCATTCACATCTGGTTTATTCATTAAATATCTAATTGCAGCATGATCTGTATGTACAAAGGTTTGATAGCCAGTGATATAATGTCGGAACTTGTTCAGTGCATGGACCACAGCCAAGAATTCTTTCTCGGTTACAATGTAATTCAGCTCAGCTTTGGACAATTTTTTGCTAACAAAGTAAATGGCATATGGAAGTTTTTGTTCGACTTGTCCTAAAGCTGCCCCTATGGCTTTGTTCGAGGCATCAGTGTGGATGTGGAAAGGTAGGGCCCAGTTTGGACCTCTCAAGATTGGGGCTGACACCAACTTGTCCTTTAATTCATTCAAATCCCTCTGACAATCGTCAGTCCATTTGAACTCCACATCTTTTTCCAACAGGCCAAACAATGGCGAGGCTAGCTTGCTGAAGTATTTAATGAATCTCCGGTAATACCCTGCTAATCCTAAGAAACTCCGGACATCCCTTACCTTTTGGGGAGGTGGAACCTTCTTGATGAGAGCAATTTTGTTAGGATCCACTTGTAACCCTTGGCAAGAAATGGTATGGCCTAGCACGGTCCCTTTAGTCATCAGGAATTCACACTTTTCAGGACTAAGGGACAGGTTCATCTCAATGCATTTAGTTAGGACCTTTCCCAGATTGGACAATGCTTCCTGGAAGTTGGACCCATAAGGAGTGAAGTCATCCATATAGATTTCCACCGCATCATGGACCAGCTCCGAGAAGATTCTGAAGACAGCTCTCTGGAAGGTAGCAGGAGCATTGCATAGCCCAAAGGGAAGGACTCGGTAGGCAAAGGTACCCCAAGGACAAGTGAAGGTGGTCTTATCTTGGTCTTTCGGGCTGATTTGGATTTGGTTGTACCCGCTAAACCCATCCAGGAAAGAGAAGAACTTCTTTCCTGCCAGTCCATCCAACACTTGATCTATGAAAGGTAGAGGGAAATGGTCTTTCTTGGTAGCTTTGTTCAGTTCTCGGTAGTCTACACAGATTCTCCACTTCCCATTTTTCTTGGGAACCAACACCAGAGGGGACACCCATTCACTATCTGAGATGGGGTAAATGAATCCGGCATCCAGCAGTTTTTGCAACTCTTCCTTGACAATGTCCTTAAGGGCTGGATTCATTCTCCTCTGAGGTTGCCTAACCGGTTTACAATCCTCTTTGATGTATATGTGATGGGTACAGACCGAAGGATGGACCCCTTTCATCTCCTTATAGCTCCAAGCAAAAGCATTTAGGTGACTGGCCAACAGGCTACACAGCTCCTTTTCCTGGGAAGGAGATAGGGAGGAGCTGATCTTTAATGTTCTCTCAGGGCCGAACTCCACATTCTTGACTCTGGGAGTGACAGGGTTGGTGGCACAAAGGTCCACTAAGGTGCTGGCTTGGGCATCCTCCACCAATTTCTCTAAGGATAGTGCACTGGAAGGCAGATTCTGGATCAAGGTCTCAATCAAGTCATCCTCGGTTGGGGGGTCTCTTCTAGTGGTGTCTAGGGTGCACAAAGGTGCTGAGTACACCTCATCCTCTTCTCCTTCCTCCAACCATAGAGGTAAGTCATGCTCTAAGGAGGGTTGGGCAGGAGGGTATAGGACTAGCTGCTTGGACATAGGACCATTTTTTATGGTCATGTTTCCTGCACGGCAACTTATGTAAGCATCTGCAGTGGCTAACCAAGGCCTTCCCAAAATAAGAGGATATCCAGTAAGCTTTGCCTTGGGTTGGAGAACCAAGAAATCTGCAGGGTATTCCCAAGAGTCGACAGAGACCAAGACATCCTCCACAATCCCCTCGGGAGTCACAGTGGAGCGATCTGCTAGTTGCAGGACTGTCGAGGTCTTCCTCAAGGAACCATGAAGATTGAGTTTGAGCATGGTATCCTTGGTCATCACATTAATGGCAGCCCCCAGATCAATCAAGGTGTGAGGTATGATGGTGCCATTGATGTGGACATCTACTACAGGACTCCCAGGATCTAGGTACTTTGGGCAGATGACTTGTCCTAACATAAGGTCAGACAGTTGTCCTAAGACATTGATGGTTGAAGCATCTCTCTTTCGCCTGCCTGGGTGTTTGAAACACTTTTCCTTAACCAATTTGTTGTATATTGGCACATCCTTGATGGCCTGGAGAAGTGGTATTTTCACACACAACTGCTTGAGCTCTCCCAGAAGCTCATCCTCCTCTGGGTTGGGTTGTGCGGTGGCTGTTAGTCTCTCAGGAAAGGGTGGAATAGCCTTTGGTTCACTTTCCTGTTTGTCTTCCTCGTCCTCTGGGGGAGGAGGTTGGTGATCCGGAAGAGTCTTTCCAGATTGAAGATTGATCTCCTGGATCTCCACAACATAGGTAGGGCATGATGTTTCCCCAGTGTATACCTGTTGGGCCTGTCTATTGTTGGGGTTCGGGTTTGGTTGAGCAGGCATTTGAGGTTGCCTTGGAGGAGCAGGAGGTAATGGTTGAGGTTGAACTGGTGGTGGAGGCAAAATGGCGGGAGGAGTGTTGTACTGGGGCCTCCACCCCGACTGAGGTGCATTCCACTGAGGTTGTGGCTGGGCATGTGAGTGATATGAATGAGTAGTGGGCTGAGTAGGGTACTGAGGTGGATAAGAGCATGGAGGAGGCATGGACCAGGAAGGATGAGCAGGGGGACCCCAGGAAGGCATAGGAGTCGATTGGTTGGGGCTGTAATAAGCTTGGGGTGCCCCTTGCATCCCCTGCTGGTAAGGTCTAGGTCCTTGTGGCCTCCTTTGGTTGAGGAAATAGAGAGGTTCAGTGGGGGCTTCTGTCCCTTGGTACATGGCTTTAAGTCCAGGTAAGGTTTGACATTGATTTGTGGGATGGTCCTCCTCACAAACGAAGCACACTTCAACCGAATGCAATGGGCATTTGTTCTTAGGGTGTCTCCTTGTACATCTAGGGCAGAAGATAGCCAAGGCCCTCTCAGCTTCTTCCTTCTTTTGCTGGATCCTGAATGTGTCAAGTTGCATGGCAATGGTTTGTCTCACCTCACTCTTAAGATCTTCTAATTGATTTGCAAACTCATGCTTGGAGAAAGGAATACTAGCTGAGAGAAGGTTTCCTCTACCTCATTTCTGGGCTGCCCTAGAGTGGTTTCTAAACACAGTCTTGATGTCCTCATAAGGAAGTTGGTAAATATCTCCCCCAGCTAACATGTGAAGGGTATCTAAGAGGTCTTCAGGGACTCCTCGGAGCAGGACCAACTTGAGGGATTCAGGGTCAAGTGTGCACCTGGCCCGTTTATAGCTAAGTTGGAACCTTTCCTCATAATCCTCTAAGGACTAATCATTTCCCATGGTCATCCGAAAGATTTCCCCCTTGGTTTCCTTGGACCTACAATAGTCCCGATACTTGGTATTGAAAGCTTGCTGCATCTAAGCCCAAGTGGTGATACTATTCCCAGGTAAGCCCATGAACCAGCATAATGCTGCATCCTTAAGAGTTGAAGGGAAGAGTTTCAGCTTCTGCTCATCTTCAGTATAGTCATAGGTTCGACAAAGGACAGCAAACTCAAACAGGAAGGTATCAGGATCTTCAGTAGTCAGTCCATGGAAGTGAGGTAGAGCAGAGGGACTAATGTTTTTCATTTTCATATCTCCATTGGTTTCTCGGATGGGGAAGGCACCTTCTATTCTCTCATCTTCTCCTCTATTGTCAGCCATAGCTTCAGATGGGATGGTCTCTAATTCTTCTTCTGCTATAGGATCTTCGTATATCTCAGGAGGTTCACCTATAGGTTCTTCTGGATCACTGTCACCGAAGAAGAGAGAAGGGTGACTCAGTGATGTGGTGGGGGTGTTGGGTAAGAATTTTCCTGTTTTATCTCGATTCCTACGAGGCATGAAATGGAAAGACTTTTTTGATTGCTTTTGTTTTTTTCTTTGGTACCTGCAAAACTGAAACCGATTGATCTACAACTAACTATCTTGCTGAAATAAAAAAGCAGAATTGAAATGAAAGCAGGAAAGAACTAATCTACTTTGCTCAAATGGAATTGCAGGAATGGAAATGCTAGTCTACGCTTGCAGAATTGAAATTGCGGAATTGAAATGCTAATCTTTGAAAGCAGGAAATGTCTATGCTACTTTTGTAGAATGGAAATGAAATAAACTACTTGGCAGAAGGCGAGAGTAGGAAAATAGAAGAAAAGCAACAATTACTAATACTCTGACGCGTCCCTGGCAACGACGCCAAAAAGATGGCGGGCTCCAGTATTGTAGCAATAATGCTACAACTCCTGGAGCTTCCTTCTCTAATTTTATCAACCCGGTAGTTCGTAACAAACTTGGAAGCGACAGTGCTGTATGCACAAGTACTAGCTCTTGTCGCAGTTGTCACTTGGTCAGCTGGCACAAGTCCGCTAGGGCTCAAGCCAGCTTCTATATGTTCTCAGAAGAAGCTTTTTAAGTGATGAACAAAAGCTATCTCAAAGGAAATTAACCTACTTTGCAATAATGAACTGAAAGCCAACAAAGCACGGAAACCCTAGTAAACCCTAATATGACTAGCTTAATCCTTATGATGCAATGGTGGGAATGCAACTTCTAAAAATGATGCCATTACTTCTAGTGAGATGAGATGCATGAGTTTAAACTACTTTCATCTGAAGAGAACATGTTTTTGTATTTTTGCTCAAATGGTTGGAGTTATTATGACTGTGCTTCTTACTGGGTCTTGACTGTGCAGGGGTAGTTCAAGGGGAGGAAGGCTTGGGAAAGGTCAGGAGGACTCTGAGAGGTTCCAGGGGATCCCTAACATCATTCCACAGAAGTTCACAACGTTCAGGTGCCTGGCAACCGTGTTTGCAAGCTTCTACAGGATGTCTGCAGGGGATCCTACAGGAAGCTCGGGATTTCTACAGGAAGTCTGCTAACTTCTACAGGATGTTCTGCAGTCGGAGTTTTGGGTGATGGAGGAGTGAATGAGCTATATGGGTGGATAGGTAGGATGAGAGAGGAGCTTATGATGGCCTATGGACAGGGAAATGATATGGAGAAGGGGTGTGTCAAGCTGGTTGGTCGATAGAAGGGTAGAGGCAAATGGAAGGACGAAAAGATAAAACAACATGGATAACAAAAGAGATGGTGGCCAAATGATCTAACTGGGAGGTAAGAAGATGGCTTAGGCACGGCTGAGAAGGATAAGGACGTGATAAAGTGGTGCTGCGCAGTGTAAATGGAACAAATCAACTCTGTCTTGCACAAAACCGAGAATTCATCAACCTATTCTAACTGTTGTATTAAAAACCAAAGAACAACGATGGAAGTTAAGATAGAAATCGTGCATGGCGCTGAAAAAAGGAGTTATTGCTCAAGATCTATATGCATGGACACTTCTACCAATGGGAATATGACTTTAAAGCATGCATGAACATGTAAAACTGCGTTTTTTTGGTGGTTGGCACGGTCTACACTCCCAATATCTAAACAGAGGTGGAAGTGAGTGTACGATCAACCTTTTCTTGGAACTCAGATGAATTCTAATCCTCCTATTCTAATCTAAACTGCTGAAAGCATTTTTATCCCTAAGACTAACCTACTTAATCACTTCAAGAAATTCAAATCAGCAGACTGTGTTTTCCAAATGCATGTCAAAGCAAAGAAACGAAATGCTGAAAGGAAAGACAAGTAACAATACAAAGAAAGGAGGCCTATTGCTCTCAGGTTGGGCCCAAACCTGAGAGCTATAGCTCCTCTAAGAACTCAGGATTGAACTCAAATCGGCCTGCCCTTTATTAAAAGATCATAATCATAAGTCTAACAACATGCCAAAAATGGCTTACAAAGAGCAAAATAGAGCTATAGCTCGTGATTCAAAATCTGCAACAAGGGTTCAAAATTTTTTTTTCGAAGGCTACAGCCTCAATATTTATACATTATGAGGGCCAAGCTGGCCTCCTAGATTAGTGGGGCTTGGCTGTCTAACTAAAAGTAAACTGCTTTTCCTGTAGAATCCGTTGGTTGCCTTCTAGCTCGGCGGTGATAGCTATTGGAGCTCGGAGTTGGGGTGGAGATCACGAGGAAGGTCATTCAAGGCTATGGACAACCTTCCTATAAACCCGCAATGCCACCTTGGCTGTCTCCTTGCCTCCATCTGCATGGTTTTTGCTCCATTTAATGTCAAAAAAACCTGAAATAAACATGTATTAGCCACATAGGCATAATGATTGCCCTCCTTCCTACAAATAACATGAATATACTAAGAAATGATGCATAAGTGATAAAAAATGAAGGGTTGAGCAAGGTAAGTAGGCTAAATGAGCCCAAAATGTTACCAAAATTTGGGGCTCATCACACTGCATACTACATCATGCGGCTGTCCATGTCCATGATCTTGCTCAAACTAATGTGCATCATCATCATGCTGCTACCCCTGCTAATGTATCATTGTGTTGCCCATGCACATGATCTCATAGTGCTGCCCATGCTAATGTATCATTGTGCTGCCCATGCACATGATCTCATAGTGTTGCCCATCATGCTACTGCCCATGCTCCATGTATTCGTTTCACAACCCATCTACAATATATCATGTTGCTGCCCAACACTGCATTATATATGTGCCCAGATCACATAACGTTCTTATCTCTATGCCACCGAAGTTTATATACCTAAGAAATATCACTTTCTGAACACAGTATATAATCCCTGTTGACAGCATTCCATTATATATATGACTGTCTACTACAACATATGTCTATGACTGTGTACAACAGCGTATGTATATTTCCAGGACTGTGTATATCCATGACAGTGCTTTGATGTCTCCATGACCTGCATCATATAGAGTCTCCATAGACTGCTAACTGTCTCCATGAATAAGTCTTCATGAAACTATGTGACTAGATTCTCTATTCTTGGATCTATGTTTTCGGATCCACATACATAGAGAGTGTCAACAATTTGCTACGTGCCATGACTGCACCATACCCTTCTACGTTGCGAAATCCACATACATTGAGAGTGTCAGTGATTTCTACGTGCCATGACTGCACCATGCCCTACTGTGGATTCCTTTACCTTGATAGCAGCTTTGTTACTTACTGCGGCTTCATTATCATGACCCTGTGCTCTGCGTATGAACAACGTATATGTGTCAACGTATATGAACAACGTATTAATCTTTCAACCCTGCGTAAAGAACAACATATATGAACTGCGTATATAGTGTCACCATGACTACGTATTAATCTTTCAGCCCTGCGTAAAGACCAACATATATGAACTGCGTATATAGTGTCACCATGACTACGTATCAATCTTTCAGCTCTGCGTAAAGAACAACATATATGAACTGCGTAGATAGTGTCACATCGTATTAGGTTGTATGTACTGCGGCTATCTATATATGTATCCCTTTGAATGTTGTACGATATATCTCCATTGTTGTGCATGAGTTTCCATGTCTGCGTGGAATCCTTATTATAGTGAAACCATCCGAATATTTTCACTTGTGAATATCTTGCTACTTTGTATTATTGCCTGCGAATAGATGATTTCATAGACCCGAATTTTTGGGCATCACTTTGAGGGTAACTCGTTGACTATGATTAGAGCTTTATCTGCAGCTAGGGCTTCTTCTAGGCCAGCACATTCTTTTGGTTTTCTCCTCCTCCAAAAACCCAAGACGTGGAGAGGAGATCACCTCAAGAATGTGTACAAATGATATCAAATCCTCATCTATTTATACCAAAATGAGGATGATGAATAGACACGTCGGTTGGGCTTCTAGAGCCTACATAAGCGCTCGTCGGCTTGATAATAATTACATAAAAAAAAAAATTCATATCTCCATAAATACTTATCAAAATCAGATGATCTTTGGATCAATCCTATACCTCTCGATGAGAGGGATCCAATAAAAATATTAGCTGCCATAAATAAACCGACCCACATGGAGTTTGGCCCTAGTTGCCAATTTAACACTCCCTCTTAACTAGGGAGAACTCAATTCGCTGATCCATATGTACGATTGTACTATCTCTGCCATTAGTGCCTTGCACTACTCTGCCTAGCTCTGCTGGCTCTGCTCAGCTCTCCTGGCTTTGCTATGCTCTGCTCAGCTCTGTTGGCTCTGCTCTGCTCTGCTTAGTGCTGCTAGCTCTGGTCTGCTCAGCGCTGCTGGCTCTGCTAGCACTGCTCTGCTAGCTCTGCTCTACTCAGCGCTGCTGGCTCTACTAGCTCTTCTCTGCTCAGCGCTGCTGGTTCTGCTAGCTCTACTCTGCTGAACCACGAAGAAGAAGAATTGATCGAGAATGTCTCATACCATTATCCACTGACCCGAAGTCAAACTCAGAGTGTGTACCACTGGTCCCAGACTTGTCTCAATCGACCCAAAGTTAGCATCATAGTAGGTACCACTCCTACTACTGGTCCCAGACCAGTATCGCAGTTTCAGAGAGTGTACCACTGGTCCCAGAACAGTCTCAGCGGACCTGAAGTCAGCGTCATAGAATGTACCACTCTCACTGGTCCTAGACTAGTACTGCACTGACACGAAGTCAGTCTCGGAGTATGTACCACTGGTCCCAGACTAGTCTCAGCCGACCCGAAGTCAACGTCATAGCATGTACAACTCCTACCACTGGTCCCAGACCAGTATCGCAAGCTCAGAGAGTGTACTACTGGTCACAGACCAGTCTCAACTGACCCGAAGTCAGCGTCATAGTATGTACGACTCTCACTGGTCCCAGACCAGTCCTGCATTGACACGAAGTTAGTCTCGGAGTATATACCACTAGTCCTAGACCAGTCTCAGCCGACCCGAAGTCAACATCATAGTATGTACAACTCCTACCACTGGTCCCAGACCAGTATTATTGATCCTAGATCAATGGAGGTCATCCTAGCGGAGGGAGTACGGTAGATACAACGATGCGTCCATCGGTACTACTATGGTCCCTAACTTCATTTCCCTGCTCATTGATCAAATGAGAGGTACTTCCCATGAGTCCCAGACTGCATGGGTAGGATGCCTCGACAGGAGAACTTAATCAATCCTATCCTCACAGGAGAAAACATCAATCCTGCTACAATCACCATGGAGAACACATCAATCCAGGTCTCACATGAGAACTAACCATCCTGCTACACAAGAGAGTGAATCATCTTGTCCCACAAGAGAGCTAATCATCTTGTCCCACAAGAGAGCGAATCATCTTGTTCCAGTGCGCACCACCAGGGGAGGGTGAGTCACCCTGTGGTCGTATGTTGCTCCAGTAGAACTTCAAGCCCCCCAGAGCTCCCAGAGCTCAATGCATGCGACATGCAGGACCCTTTTACAAAGGTCTCTCGATGACTCCAAGTCGTTCGGGAAAATCACAAATTTGATCTTTCCTCGGGGCTCTGTCCTGTACATCATCTCAGTTCGATGGAGCCTCCTTGATCATCGACTTACCATATCCCAGATAAGGCAGTATTTGATGTCTATATGCTGGAGCAATTGTCGAATATGAGATTCCTCAATAATCGAATCCCAACTCTAGTTATCATAGAGAATCACAGTGGTATTCATCATGTGTACAAACAGCTCACTGAAGATCTTCAACAACCAGATTGCCTCACAGAAGGCCATACTGTCAGCAATGTACTCTGCCTTGGTGGTGCTCAGATTCACCGACTTCTGCTTCTTGCTCATCCAGGATATTGAGTCAAAATTCAAAAAGAAACAACACTGAGAAGTGCTCTAATGATCCTGCATACTGCCTGCCCACTCATCATTCGAATAATCATGTAGTTTCATATTTCCGACAGTGTATCTCAATTCATGAGAGATTGTTCCCTGAAGATATCTTAGAAGATTCTTGGCACCAATCTAGTGAGGCTCAACCAAATATGAGCTCACCATGCTAACTGCAACGTAGATGTCCGAATAGAGGTTCTCCAAAAACATCAACACGAATGACTTTATGAAACTCAGAGGCATTTCCCAAATCTGGTCTGACATCATTACCATACAACTTCTGAAAGTTAAGATCCTCGAGGCAGTCACAAGCTTGCAGCTTATCTTCCCACATTCAGAATCCAACTCCCTCTGTCTCCTATAAATGATAGGGTCTGCACCTGTCAGATATAGGTGCCGGTACGAGAGGTTTATCATCCACAACCTTCGAGAAATGGTTTGATTGGTTTCACTCCTAGTGAATCTCAGCTGCATTAGACAGCTATCAATCCTCTCATACTATGCCCAAGGTGTTTTTCTTCAAACCATAGAGGGCTTTCTTCCACCTATATACATGAGATTCCTTGATCATGATTCTCAAACTCCTTGGGTTGTTCCAAACCTGTGAACCTGCTGCATGAGGGGAATGGTCCCCTTATAATATTTTCCTTCAGTACATTTCAGACATGTACCTTCATGCTTCTTTTTGAATTCAGGCATCCTAGTCACCATCTGACTCACAGACCTCTGGAGCTGAGTCAATGGACATGGTCCCCAGTGGACTTCCGCAATTTGATACAACCCTGAACTCAAAAACATCTTTAAAAGATCTAAACACGTACCTTTCCATCGATAAGTGCCACCGTGTAACCTTTGAATTCCATTTTCGAGATGGACATCAGGTTCGATCAAGTGCATAAAAGAGATTTTGGGGTTCCTTGCTTTCGTGGAAGAGTCGACCATTTCCTTGATGATCTGCATTACCAGTCATTCTTTTGATCATTGAAGATGTCCCAGGAATGATTGTTATCTTCATCAAGATATGTGTATCTGCCATTCAGACACTCCTTCGTATAACAGCTGAAATTATTTCAACAAGGCATCCGCCTTTTCTTCCACCCTTAGATCCGAACTTCCCAATGAAGTGATCTTAAGATGGACCATCAGAATATTTCGCTGCGCCATTCTGATAACATTCTCTGTTTTGACTTCACCCTAGGTGAATCATGAGGAACCCATTGATCCTTCTGTCTTGTCCCAATTGTCTTCGGTGATTGCTCTTTCACTCTTGCTTGGGCATTGTCTTCACCTCAGCTCTGATACCATGTTAAGATTGGGTATGTTCTATGCTAGAGCAATTTATTTAATTTTTCATAGTTAGCAATCACATCAGCATTAAGATAAACTGCATATAGAACATAACTATAAATTGTAGAAAACAAGCCAAGGCAAGAGGACACAAGATATGGCGCAAGCTAGGGACAAACCCCACAATGTGTGGGGAAACCCTTTGATCAAATCTTCTTTTATCTTCAAAATTCAGCAGAGAGAGAGAGAGTACATTTACAATATAAGTCAACACTTTGACTTTATCTAGATCTAAGCATAGATCATCTCCTATAACGATGAGATCAGTTGAAGACATTTTGCTTCAACTGATACCTATCATCATGCTGCATCTGGTTCTCTAGTTGCACCACTGCATACTACATCATGCAGCTGTCCATGTCCATGATCTTGCTCAAACTAATGTGCATCATCATCATGCTGCTGCCCCTGCTAATGTATCATTGTGTTTCCCATGCACATAATCTCATAGTGCTGCCCATGCTAATGTATCATTGTGCTGCCCATGCACATGATCTCATAGTGCTGCCCATCATGCTGCTGCCCATGCTCCATGTATTCGTTTCACAACCCATCTACAATATATCATGTTGCTGCCCAAGACTACATTATATATGTGCCCAGATCACACAACGTTCTTATCTCTATGCCACCGAAGTTTATATACCTAAGCAATATCACTTTCTGAACACAGTATATAATCCCTGTTGACAGCGTTCCATTATATATATGACTGTCTACTACAACATATGTCTATGACTGTGTACAACAGCATATGTATATTTTCACGACTGTGTATATCCATGACAGTGCTTTGATGTCTCCATGACCTGCATCGTATAGAGTCTCCATAGACTGCTAACTGTCTCCATGAATAAGTCTTCATCAAACTATGTGACTAGATTCTCTATTCCTGGATCTATGTTGTCGGATCCACATACATCGAGAGTATCAACAATTTGCTATGTGCCATGACTGCACCATACCCTTCTACGCTGCGAAATCCGCATACATTGAGAGTGTCAGCGATTTCTGCGTGCCATGACTGCACCATGCCCTACTGTGGATTCCTTTACCTTGACAGCAGCTTTGTTACTTACTGCGGCTTCATTATCATGACCCTGTTCTCTGCGTATGAACAGTGTATATGTGTCAACGTATATGAACAGCGTATTAATCTTTCAACCCTGCGTAAAGAACAACATATATGAACTGCGTATATAGTGTCACCATGAGCACGTATTAATCTTTCAGCCTTGCGTAAAGACGAACATATATGAACTGCGTATATAGTGTCACCATGACTACGTACCAATCTTTCAACTCTGCGTAAAGAAAAACATATATGAACTGCGTAGATAGTGTCACATCATATTAGGTTGTATGTACTGTGGCTATCTATATATGTATCCCTTTGAATGTTGTGCGATATATCTCCATTGTTGTGCATGAGTTTCCATGTCTCCGTGGAATCCTTATTATAGTGAAACCATCTGAATATTTTCACTTGTGAATATCTTGTTGCTTTGTATCATTGCCTGCGAATAGATGATTTCATAGACACGAATTTTTGGGCATCACTTTGAGGGTAACTCGTTGACTGTCATTAGAGCTTTATCTGCAGCTAGGGCTTCTTTTAGGCCAGCACATTCTTTTGGTTTTCTCCTCCTCCAAAAACCCAAGACGTGGAGAGGAGATCACCTCAAGAATGTGTACAAATGATATCAAATCTTCATCTATTTATACCAAAATGAGGATGATGAATAGACACGTCGGTTGGGCTTCTAGGGCCTACATAAGAGCTGGTCGGCTTGATAATAATTACATAAACAAAATAAATTCATATCTCCATAAATACTTATCGGAATCAGATGATCTTTGGATCAATCCTACACCTCTCGACGATAGGGATCCAATAAAAATATCAGCTGCCATAAATAAACCGACCCACATGGAGTTTGGCCCTAGTTTCCAATTTAACAACTCAGGTCGATATCACTCATTATTATGTTACTTTTATTGACAATGAAACCATGAAAACCTGGATTTATTGTATTCAAAATAAATATGATGTATTTGATACTTTCAAGAAATGGAAAGCTTTGGTTGAGAATGTAAAATTTCCTTGTAAAATATTATAATTTCATAGTCAATCTGAGTCGTTCATTAGGAAAACGATCTAACGGTACAAATTATGCTTAATTTAAGGTTTTTTGCCCTAGACGGAAACCGCTCATATATGAGAGAATTGTATTGCAATTGTATATGTGTGTATTCTGAGTGAGAAAGAGAGAGGAGACCGTGCAAGAGTAAAGGGGAAATTACAACGGATCTGTTGAAGGTTGTATCTCTTCATTTTGATGGATAAAATAAAAGAAAGGACTAGTTGTTTCTCCATGGACGTAGCCAAAATTGGGTGAACCACGTATATTTTTGTATCTCTTGTTTCAAGAAATTTCTCTATTTTTGTTTCTACAATATTTTATGTGTACCATTTCTCTATAATATATAATTTTCTAACACTTGTGTTTCTTGATGCTACCATCTGCTACATGCTTTACATTGTAAATCCATTTGGAAATCACCACTGAATTGTCTGCTGGTCTAAGGACCGCTTCCCAAACACAACTTTTGACGATGGAATCATACTCCTCTACAAAATAATAAACCTATACTTGTTTATGCATTGCTTCTTCTAATGAGTATGTTTCAATCTCTACAATCTCACTCATGAGAGCCATGTAGCCAGTGTACCGTTTCGGTGACCCCCTATGCTTTCACTAAGATGTGGGTTCTCCCACATTCTCTCTTTAATCATGCAAAAATATGTCATCTTCCCTGGTTTGCTTTCTTCCTTCTCTATATGTATCTAATTGAGTGGATGTATCCACTCTCTCATCATCTGCTTGTGGATTCTCCACAACTTCTTGAGGTTCTTCCTGTAGTGAGAAAATATCTTGTTCATGCTACAACTAAAGCTCCCTCTCAAGGGAACACCTTATTGCCTTCTCCTCATTAAATTTTACATCTCTTCCGGCCACTTATATCCTGAGAGATGGCAAGTACGCATTATAGTTGTGAGGTGTATTAGTGTACCCCAAAAATATGCCCAACTCAGTTATAGGCTCTAGCATTTTCCTTGCATTCTTGGAAACATGATAGTAAACTGACGATCCAAAGATCTTGAAGTTTGACACATATGGTTTCTTCCGTGAAAAATATTCCTCTGGTCTACTCATGCCAGGTATCCTATGATGAATCCTATTCTGCAAATAAACATTTGTATTGCATGATTCATCCCAAAAGTGCAGTGGTAGGATCTGGTCATGCAACATCACCCGTGCAACTCCGAGAATACTTTTTTTCTTCCTCTCAGCCACCCCATTTGGTTGTGGGTTATGGGGTGATTTCAACTCATCTTGAATGCCTTATTTTTCACATAAATTCTTAAAATCATTTGACACATATTCTTCACCATTATCGCTCCTAAGAGCCTTCAATTTCCTACCAGATTCTTTTTCAACAAGTGCCTCAAACTCAACAAATTTGGAGAATGTATGGTATTTCTTCTACGTGAATAAGATACAACAATTCTGTGGAAAATAATCTACAAATATCACATAATGCCTATGCTTGGTCGTGGAGGCCATTGAGAAAGGTCCACACAAATATGAGTGAATCCTTTCGAGGACTCGATGCGCCTTACTATCCCAATCATTGAAGGTGGATTTCGTGTACTTCCCTACTGTATACCCTTTCAATGTATCTTGCTTCTCTAGTGCACCTTTGGGAAGGCCTGTAGAAATATGTTGCATGAGCTTTAAAGCTCCATGGTGCAAGTGGCCCAATCCTCTATGCCATAATTCACTAATGTATCAGATCTGCACCTTCTCTGCTTTTGTGCTCAATGTTTTACAATCTCCTACATCTAATCTGTAAAGGTTCTTCACTCGAATATCAATCTTCTTCACTTGCCCCATGGTGATGTGTTATAGGAAATCCTTCCCTTTGTTTAATATCACATCTAACCATGGTCTTCCAATACCACTATGGAAACCATATTATTCATCCTTGAGCCTAAGATGGGAGCCAGACTCCCTCTAAAAAGTAATTTTACCAATATTGGTTGTGTTATACCTTCCATCATCACCCATGTCAATGTGCATCTATATATACATCTCCTCCAAGTCACTAAATAATTCTTTGTTTCCCGTCATATGGAATGAAGTCCCACTATCTAGATACCACACACTACCCATCACTATTCTTGCAATGCATGCAATGAGGGTGAAGTCCAATTCAAATTGGGAATCTAAATAGTCATCTACCACTCCACCTTAGGACTTGTTTCCAGCCTTCTTGTGTGGACACTTCATGGCATAGTCTCTCAGCTCATGAAAGTGAAAACGCTTTATCTTCAATAAGTCTTTTTTCCTCCCGCCTTGACTAGAATCCCCTTTGGATTAGGATTTCTTCCCTTTCCCTTTCTTTGACTTTCCATCCAAATAATATTTCTCCTCATCATCACCCTTCGAAGAGGTTCCATCTTTGGTGCTCCACCTTATCTCTTCTTGCACCAAATTAAACCACAGTCATTCCCAATTTGGTAGCTTCTCCCTCCCATTTACCAAATCCTCATAGATGTGCCAACTCTTAGGAAGGCCTAGAAGTGCTAGGTTTACTAGATTTTCTTCTGCTATAGTAACTCCAACTCGACTAAGTTCATCATGACATTGTGTACACCTGCTAAGGTACTATGGAATTGTTTTTCCCTTCTGCATCTTGATATTCTGAAGCTTGTGCTCGAGTGCCAGTGTCCTGTGGTCACTACTATTTAGGAATAGATATGTTAATGCTTTCCACATTGCATATGGATTCTTTTTCTCGTGGATATTCAAGACAATATGGTCTCAAAATCCCTCCAATATGATCCTCGTTGCCTTTGCCACACATTTCTTCCATTCTGTTAGATATTGAGCATTATATGTTGGAGGCTTCGACATATCATTATCTATGAATTCCTTCAACTCATTATCTTCCAAGACTGCCTCCATCATGTCATTCCAACAAACACAATTCGAGATACCATCAAGGGAATATTGGAGTCTTATTCCATAGAAATCCATCCTGTTATATCTAAAGAATTAATCCTAAAAATTCGATCCACCTGCAAAGACAACTTTGAATTCTCTTCTCTATTGTTATTCGTGCTCTAATACCATGTAGAAATTCTTGGTAGATACAAAATTTTTATGTAATTTTCTAAAACAAAAGAGTTGAATCTACTCTACTCATCTGTGGAAAGAAATTAATCGATCACGAAATCACAACATAAACATGAGACAAGATTCAACACACATACTCATAATTTTATCTAGGAGAAAGAAACTCATAATTTTATCTAGGAGAAAGAAACTCATAATTTTATCTAGGAGAAAGAAACTGCTAAAAACCCCTTCCTATCTGTATTTAATTAATCAGAATATATATAAGAAATATAATGCTTGCTCAAGCCTAAGCAACCTTTGCACTAGTATAATCTATCTCACTACTTCAGAGATTGACCTTGGCCAATACTTAGTGGATTTTTTGCCTGCCCAAGCTCCTATTTTCTTCGTTTTTCAATAAGGAATTATCCCCTATTAATTAGGGAAATTTCTCATTGGCAATTGGGCAATTCCTTTAGGCCTTTCTCTAACTACATGCACCACATGTACAACATGAGTAAGTATACAATTGATAGTACATTTCGCTTGAAATCCAATCTCAGCTGGGTAAGTTGCGTTATCTAAATGCATAAATTATTTTGGACTAATTGACAAGTCTAATGAAATATCAGCTGAAGTTACACCCCACTACTAAACCCTCTACTATTTCTTAATTAGTTAGAACTAGTTAAACTCATAATAACTCAAATTGACTGAACCTGATTACTATAAATTAGCATTCAATCATAAATAAAAATAACTCAAGTGTCTCCAAATCGAGTTAACTAAGTGACAAGGCCATGTCATTGTTGGTCACTTTAATTGCTTATTAATTCAAGCAACCGAGTGCTACATAAATTTTCAACCCAGGGAAGTCCGTTTATTTCAAAGGCAATTGTGTATTGTATGTACTCAATCTTAAAAGCAATAAAAGTTGTAGTAAGGACTAGTCACACCTTGCTTAAGTAAACTGAAGCTCCACTCTAAGTTACAGCAAAAACAATCTATTGTAGACAGATACCAAAGAAGGCTTAATTTCATTAGAGTAATCTAATGAAAATGAATCAATCTGCAAAGGAAAGCACTAGCTATGCTGTAACATAGAACAGGACCCTATTCCCAGAGCGGGAATCTCCAGCACCTGTTTCTGGTTACCACACCGCCAACTCACTCTGTAAACTCAATTTCCAATGAAACACTCGTGAATGAACTGTGGATAAACTGAATAATGCAGCAATCAATTAGAAAGAAAACAGAGTTTTAGCAATAATGTGAAAACAATATTCAGTAAACAGTACTGTTAACAAGGCATGGATAAAAGACACACTTAACACACTGCAGAAATATAAAGGGTGAATCTTGTGATGAAGGCGGGCCCTGTCCCTCTCACAAGATTCGCCAGGAGACAAGAACTAGAAAGAAATTTTCAAAAGATTATATTCATCCATCAATATGTCATGTTACAGAAAAAAAAAAAAAAAAAGATTCCAGTTCTGTTCCTTCAACTAAGCCTTTCTCGCAGTCTGTTCACCCCCTTCTAATGTAGATGTCTCCTCTTTTTAAAGAGGAGACATCTATTACAATAGATTACATTGTAAGTCCTATTTTAACCCTTTATACAAAAATAGGGAAGTCAGTTTTCCCATCAACAAAATGTTGTTACAATAATACTGTCTTTAGATCATGATCGTTACATCCAGTGTAGCAGCTCCTTCGGTGATCTTCTTCTATTGTTGTCAAATCTAGACTGCAAATCACAACTGTTCAGCCACGAGATTTGTGCGTCATTCCTACTGTTTTAGCAACTGTAGAAGTAATCTTGCAATCTCCAGGCAGTTTCAGCAACGTGGACTGCACATCGTTCTTTAACCGTTCAACAACTATCAATTCAATGATTAACAATGAAGATAGCGTAATTATATGTAAAATAATTAAATGTATAGTGATGAGAAGAAATATTGTGTACCTTTGGAATAATTGGGTTAAAATAGTAACAAGGACTTTAAATATAAGTTGAAAAAGGATGACATCATAGCAAAATGTATGGTCAAAAAGAGACAATATGAGGTCCTAACATCCCCCCCAACTGAAAGGGTTGCATGTCCTCATGCAACTTTTACTCTGAGTCTGAGTCTGAGTACTGGGTTGTACAGTGAAAATTACTTAGACAGTAAGTATAGAAGGTGCTATCAACCAAATCTCTGAAACCCTGGACATTTTGTAATCTCTGCCATGCTGCGAGCTCCTCCTTTTTGGACAACCTGAAATAAGCCTTATATTGCTGTACTGGCAGCCATAGAAGAGGGAAGTGAAAATGATATCCTAACCATTTTTCAGCACACTGTTGAATGCATTTGACATAGTTAGGTAGCCGTGAAATTGCTGTTTGAAGATTAAGAGGGTTAAAGGGATGATATTCCTTTCTCTCCTTAGGGTAGTGTTCCCAAAATAGATTGTTTGCCTGTAAGGTAAGAGCTCCCTTGGCTTTAACATAATGTTGGCAATATTTTAAGACTACTACCTATAATTCTCTGAGATGCTCAGTCATTCCTGGTTCCCTTAAAAACTGATGATATTCAGCGATGAAAACAACAGCATTCTGTGGTTCGGATCGAATCCACAGAAGGCGATTATCTTCATTGTGTTTTGTTGAAAGGAAGGCATTTTTCCACATGAGCTGATTGGCCAGGAAAGAGACAAAGGCTCTAATTTGAATGTCCCCATCCAAAGGGATCAAATTAAGCTTTCTATCCTCAGGCATGGCTTCATTATGAAGGTATAGTTCACAGAGTAAATTTTGTTCAATAACTGATGCCTCTGTGAATGTTTTGATAAACTGTTGAGGTGTAGATACCTAATGAGGTCGTCCATATTTGATTGCCTTTACTTGGAAGAATGCTAGGCGCTCTGCAAGAAACACAAAATAATTAAAGGATGGTTTCCTAGTGGCCAGTAGCCTTTGAACCAGGTCAAACATGAGAGACAATCTAGTTTTTAACTGTTTGATTTCCTTGTTCTGTGCACGAGACTGTTCCAACACTTCCCAATTTGCATATATATGATTTTGCCATGATAATTTATGTTCCTGCAAGATCCTTTCTTGTGACATAATATATTCCTTCTTCCATATATCCATTTTTGCTTGAGTGCTTGTGGTCTGAGTGAAGACGGTCTTTGAATGTTGAGGTTCAGTCTGAGTAAACATAGTCTTTGTAGGCCTTGATGCAGGACTTTCAGTTTTAGCAACCAGAGTAAGCCGAGATATTTGTGGTTTAATTTCTTTTTCAAAAATCTTTGAAGGCCCTGCTGGTTCTTGTGTAACAGCAGGGCGTTCCTTTTTAACTATAACAGGAGTCGATGTAGGAGTGGCTCCAGGAATTGGGACTTCAACTATCTTATAACCAGCTTGATGATAAATATTACCACATTGGCTGCACATGTATTCATTATATCGATCTTTCTCTATACTTTTCTCGGCTGTAAATGCTGCATGAGCTAAAGTATACAGATTAAGCTCTCTTTCGTAGGCTTCCCTTGCCACTATTAATTCCTGCTTATAAACCTCGAGCTCTGATTTCATAAACTCGTTTTCTTGTAAAAGGGAAGCCAAGGTGACTGGGCTTTGTGTAGTAGTCACAGTCTCAGTAGCTAATTCCAGTGGATGGAAGGGTTGTTGTTCAGTAGCAGCTTCATTATTTGCAGCCTCAGCAGGTATTTTTTGTATGACATTTGTTGAATCATCAGTTGGTTCTGTAACAGCTATATCATCTTGCGCATCCAAATTTTGCATATCAGCAGATGGTTCTTGTGTGGCAGCTGCTGACTGCATAGCTGGTTCCTGATTATCTATATTTTGTTCATCAGCAGGTGGTTCTTGTGTAACACTTGCTGAGTCAGTAGCTGGTTCTTGTGGGGCAGCTACATCTTGGTCATCAATTTTATGGACATCAGCAGGTGGTTCTTGTGTGGCAACTGCTGAGTCAGTAGCTGGTTCTTGTGGGGCAGCTACATCTTGGTCATCAATTTTATGGACATCAGTAGGTGGTTCTTGTGTGGCAACTGCTGAGTCAGTAGCTGGAGCAGCTATGTCCTGGTCATCTATTTGATGGACATCAGCAGGTGGTTCTTGTGTGGTAACTGCTGAGTCAGTAACTGGTTCTTGTGGAGCAGCTACATGCCGTTCATCATCTTGGGTATCTAAATTTGATGGATCAGTAGCTGGTACTTGTGTGGCAACTGCTGAGTTAGTAGCTAGTTCTTGTGTGATAGCTACGTTTTCTGAAAGGAATGATGTCACAAAATCCAGGACATTTTTCATTTCAGTACCCGAGGGTGAGGTAGGTAAAGATTCAGGGCCTTTGGACTGTGGTGGGGTATGGGGTTTTAGGATAATAGGTGGGGAATTTAGGGTGGTGGTTTCAGTTGCTGCTTCAGAAGATGTCCTCATTCGTATTCGAGGTAGAAAGGCAGGAAGAACAGTGGTTTTTCTTTTATGAGTAGCTTTCTCTGGGGTAGGAGGGTCATCAGGAGTGATAGCTTCTTTCATTGAGGCCCTTGTTCATCTTTTTGGTAGGGGCACAGCCTTTTCTTGCCTTTTTCTTTTTATCTTAGCAATGGGAATGTTGTCATCTGAATCATCACTGGGGATATGGACAGTGGGAGGTGATGATTCAACTAAATTATGGGGTGGGGTCGATGCAGTGGAGGGGTCAATTGGAATAACTGTTGCGGGTGGTGGGGAATGAAAGACGCACCTTGGCTGTTGTGCAAAAGGATTTTGAATTTGCTGAGGGATTCCAGGGGTTTGTTGAGGATTTTCAGCATTTAATTGGGGAGTTTCGGCTGCTGTTTGAGAAATTTCAGTAGTTTCCTAGGGATTTTTGACTGCTACTTGAGGAATTTCAGCAGCTTCATGGGGTTTCGGGGGTGGGTTGTTAAGGGGAGGGGGATTCTGTTGGGAAAATCCCCTCTAAATTAGAAGTTGAACAAGACGATGGTGAGTGAGGGAAAGGAGTGGGTACTTCGCATTCATGGAATAATGTGACATATTCTTCAGACACCCAAGCAGATAGTATGGCATATTTAGCAGACGACCATGTCTTAAATGATTTAACAACACAAAATCATGCTGATAAACTACCTGGTAATGTCCTTCGCAGGTGAGATAGTGCTTGACAAACTCGGCAACCATCGGCCATGGAAGTGGTAATGAATGAAGTGCAACACCCCTGCCTTTAGGCTCGACCCGCTCTCCTGGTAGAAGGAAGTCCTGCTGTGCATTCAAAATGATGTGTTTACGACTGAACCATCGAATGCCATCAGCCGGTAAACCTGAAACCTGTGCTATATCATCCTCTGTTACTGGAATTCAGACTCCTTGAACAGTAGAGTAGCCTTCCCGTAAATTACGTGCAAATTCAAGGACTTGCTGAGGATCAAATCCCTGAAGCCTTCGAAAATAATCTACCCAGCCTACCTGCTGAAAAATCTGATATACTTCTGGGTGCAATTCCAATAGAGCTGTTGAGCCGGGTTCATTTCGAATAGCGTTACCTCCCATAGTTACTCGCTTCAGTAAAATGCACAGTACAGAGCCAAGTTACTGCACCCGAAACAGAGTAAGTTTTGCAAATGAGGTTGTGACATAATAGGACAAAGATGGGATGACAGGACACGATCGTGGTAAAAAATGATGGTGATTGGCTTATCGTGAAATGATTGCAAATTTTGGTATTCCCCCCCAAATGCGGCTAAAATGATAAGTTTGAATGTACGGCGATTGCAGTAATCATGTCACAATCTTCTCATTAACTATAGTTTAATATTTACACATAACAAACGCATACCTCATGTTTACCTTCGGTTGATATTCTGAAAATATAATGTCGTCACTAATAGATCACCAATGGTTATGAAAAAGGGTTTATAATATGAGGGTATTTATATGAAAGGCTTTTATAAACATAGGAGGAGGTAGTGAAAGATCAAAGTTGTAAGGATCAACAGATGATCCTCGCAATGGAAAGTAATATGTATTCATCCTTTTGAGAGGAATTAATGTTTCAATTACGGGAAAAATGGGAAAAATTGGTGTTTTAGGGAGAGATGGAAAAAGTTGGTGTTTCAGCAATGGGAAAAATTGGTGTTTCAGCAACGGGAAAAATGGGAAAAGTTGGTGTTTCAGCAACGGGAAAAATAAAGAGAGATGTTGCTGTAAAGAAAAATAGGAAAGTGTTGCTGAGAGGTAATGTGGGGGAATGAGCTATGAATTGAGGTGAGATGAGAATGTTTCCCAAAATGAAACTTGATCCTGCTTGCAATACAATTGTTCTTTTCAACCAGCCTCCCAATCTGAGACCTGCAAAATAATAAATTGTAACATGGCAACCCTTGACAGGGATTATTAGTTAAGAAATCTAATCTAATAAAGAAACATATAATGCAGAGATTAAATGCAATGAGGGGCAGCAGGCTCCCCCAAAAAGATATAATGTGAATCTGCCATGCAAGTGGCCTTAAAATCCTCCTTAGAAATAGGTTGCTGGTACGGACGGAGCCGATACCCATTCACTAACAATGGTGTTCTAGAATCATCAATTGTTAGGAGCCTTACTGTTCCATTGGGAAAAACAGTATCTATCTCGTAAGGTCCCAGCCACCTTGTTCGCAATTTTCCTTGAAAAATTTCAAACCGGGAATCATACAATAGAGCCCAATTACCTTTTTGGAACTGCTTATGCTTAATAGTTTTATCATGCCACCTGGTTCTTTGTTGTTGAATCATAGTTGTTTGATGGATGGCATCCAACCTCTTTTCATCCAATTCCTGAAGCTGCTGCAACCTAGCTATCTGTGCATCAGTCAAATCAAGGTTAACAGCTAAAGCAGTTCTTAAGGTTTTAATTTCAAATTCCACAGGAAAAACAACACTTTTACCATAAACCAATTCATAGGGTGAAAAACCTGTAGTGTTCCTCCAGGTAGTTCTGTAAGCCCATAATGCCTCAGACAACCTTTGAGACCAATCCTTCCTATTCTCATTCATTGTTTTTGTTAAAATGGCCTCTATGAATTTATTTGTACTTTCCACCTGACCATTAGCTTGGGGGTGGTAAGGTGTAGTCATTTTATGATTGATATGATATTTTTGAAGCATAGCTTTAAAACCATGAGAATTGAAAGGAGGTCCTCCATCTATGACTAGTTCTCTAGGCACTCCAAACCTAACAAATATTTCTTCAAATAGAAAGGTTAAAATAGATTCCTCATTAGCTCTAGTAAGTGCCTTCGCTTCCACCCATTTAGTCATATAATCTGTACAAACCAATATATAAACTCTTTGACCGGATGGAGGATTGATGGGTCCTATAAAGTCTAGATCCCATCTTTCAAAAGGTTCAAGTATTACATGGGGGTTCAGTGGCATTTCATCTCTATGATTAGGTTGACCCATTCTCTAACAACTATCACAGGCCTTGACATATCTCTTTGCATCCTTAAAAAGTGAGGGCCAATAATAAGCCATCCTGAGAATTTTATGTGTTGTTCTCTTATCAGAAAAATTCCCTCCACAAGGGCCATCATGACAAGCCTTCAATATATCATAAACCTCATCTTCTCTAATGCATCTTCAAATTTCATGATCAAGTCCTGTATGAAAAAGACACCCACTTATCCAGCTATACCGAGCACTTTGTTGAATGATTTTTCTTTTCTCTCGGTGTGATAGGTGTGTCGGTAACTTCCTCGCAACCAAATAATAGGCAATATCTGCATACCAAGGTGAGTGAGAAGATACTGCAAACAAGTATTCATCAGGAAAGGAATCATCTACTGGAGTATTATCATCAGTTTTTATCCGAGAAAGGAAATCAACAACTACATTTTCTTTACTTGGTCGATCTACAATTGTAATATCAAATTCTTGTAATAACAATAACCACCTGGTAACTCGAGCATTTGTGACAGATTTGTTCATTAAATACTTAATAGCCAAGTGGTCAGTATGAACAAAAGTAGGATAACCAGTAATGTAATGTCGAAATTTATTAATAGCATAAATGACTGCTAAAAATTCCTTTTCAGTAACTGTGTAATTAAGCTCAGCAGGGGTCATATTCTTACTAATGAAATAGATAGCATAAGGAAGATTATTTTCTTCTTGTCCCAAGACAGCTCCAATTGTAGTATCTGAAGCATCAGAGGATATATGAAAGGGAAGTGCCCAATCAGGTCCCCTTAGAATAGGAGCTGTAGACAACTGATGCTTAAGTTCATCAAATGCTTTCTGACAGGCATCAGTCCACTTAAATTCAGCATTTTTCATAAGTAACACAAACAAAGGAGAAGCTATTTTAGAAAAATCTTTGATAAATCTTCTGTAATATCCAGCATGTCCTAAAAAACTTCTTACATCAGTTTGTGTTTTAGGGATAGGAAGAGTCTGAATTACCTGTACTTTGGATGGATCTACTTGAATCCCTAGGAATGAAATGAAGTGTCCCAGTACAATTCCTTCGTTCATCATCATATGACATTTTTCAGTACTCAAGGAAAGATGAGCTTGTATACATCATTTAAGTAATTTCTCAAGGTTTTGTAATGTATCTTCAAAAGTCACACCATAAGGAGTAAAGTCATCCATAAATATCTCCATAGAGTCATTAAGCATATCAAAAAAGATTCCTACCACTGCTCTTTGAAATGTTGCTGGAGCATTACATAGTCCAAAGGGGAGGACTCTATAGGCAAAAGTTCCCCAAAGACTAGTAAAAGTAGTCTTGTCTTGGTCTTGGGGTGCAATTTTGATTTGGTTATATCCGCTAAAGCCATCTAAAAAGGAAAAGAATCTCTTTCCTGATAAACTGTCTAGCACCTAATCAATGAATGGCAAGGGGAAATGATCTTTTTGAGTGGCTTTATTTATGGCTCTATAATCTACACACACTCTCCATTTCTCATTTTTCTTAGGTACTATCACCAATGGAGAAACCCATTCACTGTCAGATATGGGGTATATAAACCCTGCATTAAGCAATTTTTGAAGTTCTTCCTTAACAATTTCCCTCAAATTGGGATTCATTCCCCGTTGGGATTGACAAACTGTTCAGCACCCCTCCTTAATATAGATACGATGAGTACATAATTTAGGAGAGATCTCGTTCATGTTTATGTAGTCCCATGCGAATGCTTCCTTGTTTTCACGAAGTAACTTCATTAGCTGTTGTGTTTCAACATCTGATAAATTGGGGTTTATGTTCAATGTTTTTCCAGGTTCGATTTCTACTGTTATGCTTTTAGAGGAGATAGCAGTTGATGTTTGAGGTAAATTTTCAGATTTAAGCTTTTCCTGAGTTTCAGGTTCCAAAATTGCAGTTAACTGATTATATGTTGCAAAAGTGACTGAAGAAGGTTCAAAAATAAAATTACTAATTACTTCATCTTTCGTGGTGTCCTTAAGAGTTAAGGCTTGTCCAATGGTCAAAATGGGTTGAGTGTCATTATCCTCATAGTCTAACCATATAGAATCATCATTGTTAATCATAGGTGTAGCATGAGGGTAAAGAGTAAGTTGCTTGGTTTCACATCCATTAGAAATTGTCATTGATCCTGATCTACAACTAATAAAGGCATTTGCTATAGCCAGCCAGGATCTCCCCAAAATCAGAGGATGCCCTCCAACTTTGTTTTAGTCTTTAATACGACAAAGTCAGCTGGGTAATTCTAGGATTCAACTGAAATGATCAGGTCTTCAATAACCCCCTCTGGTTTGATTGTGGAACGGTCAGCTAATTCCAGGATGGTTGGTGTCTCTCTGATTACATTTTTTAGCTGTAACAATTGTGCAGTTTCAAGGGTCATAATATTTATAGCAGCACCTAAGTCTACCAGAACTCGTGAAACAATAGTTTTTCCAACCTGTACCGTGACCGTAGGATGGCTTGGATCACCATATTTTACAGGAGGAGTTTTTCCTGACATTAAAGCAGCTAGATCACCCATCATATGAACTGTAAGGGGGTCTTTAGCTTTCCTGCCAAGTTTCTTTATGCAAATGTCTCTAATAGTTTTGGCATAAATCGGTACATCCTTGAGTGCTTGTTAAAGTGGAATTTTAACATAAAGATTCTGCAATTCCCCTAGAAGATTAAAATCAGGTGGCTCAGGTGTCTCAGTGAGAGCTAGCTGCTCAGGGAATGGTGGCTCTGTTGTTTCAGCATCTTTATTAGAGGGTGGCTTGACTATTTCAGCACCCTTATCAAGTAGATTATTCTTTTCTGTCTCTTCTTTGTCAGAGTTTGAAGAGGTAATATCATCAATAATTGGCTCAACTACTCTCCCAGATCGTAAATGAATGTCATTACACTACACAGGAGATGTAGGTAGGTTCTAAATATCGATGACTTGCACATCTTTATTATTATTAGGGTTAGGGTTCGGTTGTACAGGAAGTTGGGGTCTCATTGTCTGATTATTCGGTGGAGCACCTGACGGGAGAGAGAGTTGTTGCTGAAACTGAGGAAATTGGTTTGGGAATGGAATTTTTTGAGCTCTCTAGTTTGGGTTCCATTAATTAAAATAATATTGTTGTGGAGGCCAAGGAGTCCACATTGCAGGGTCTACAAAGGGAGGGTTTGTTTGTTGCATGGGTGGGAAATTCATTTGATTAAAGGGTGGGTATTGCATTTGGTTGAAGGGTGGGTAGTTTGCTTGATTAAAAGAAGGATAATTATTCCAACAATTAAATGGCATACTAGAGTTCGTACCTTGTCCTCGTGGTTTCCATTGCCTCCTCTGTGTCAGCAAATAAACTGCTTCAGCTTCCTCCTCAGTTGGTTGCAACGCTGCTTTTATCCCTGGTAAAGAAGGGCATTGTTGAGTTTCATGGTCCTTCTCACAAATGGTGCAAATTGGTACCTTGTCCAATGGGCATTCCCTTAGTGGATGTTTTTCTCTACATTTAGGACAGAAGATAGCCAAATCAGCTTCTGCCTCTGCCTGTTTTCTCTTAACCTGCAAGGTATCAATCTGTGAAGCAAAAGAGCTTAACATTTCAGTTTTAAATTCTTCAAGTAGATTACCTATTTCAGCTCTTGTTGCTCCCCCACTGGCTGATTTTTGGACTCTTGAATATGTATTTTCCTTGCTTTTTGATCTATTTACAGCCCCTCTTGAACATCTCTTGCAGAGGTTGACAATTTCATCATATGATTCTTTAGATATATCCCCTTTACCAAGCATATTTAGCATATCTAAACAGTCATCCCTTACCCCTTTCAATAATATTGTCTTAAGAATATCTTTACTTACGTTGGGTTGATCGAATCTCTGTAGATTATACTGGAGTCTTTCCACAAAGTCCTCCAGATTTTCATCCTCCTTCCGAACCATCTTGAATAGTTCCTCCCTTTTCTCTCTCGTCTGGAAATAGTCTTGGTATTTGGCCAGAAACTTCTCCTTCATCTGATCCCATGTTGTGATCACATGACCTCCCAAGATCATAAACCATCTTAGTGCATTTCCTTTTATTGTTTCTGGAAATAACTTCAATTTTTGCGCATTAGTAACATAATCATAACTTCTACACAATATATCAAACTTGAAAAGAAACTCATCAGCATCTTCAGAGGATAAACCATGGAAGTTAGGTAAGGCTGAGAGTGGGATGTTATTCATAGGAGTTTCTCCTTTGGGAAGTTCCCCAATAGGGAATTCCAAGGTGGAGAGAGAGTTCTCGCCTCTGCCTTCTCCTCCTCCATGTCTTCCACCAAAGAGTCCTTCATTGTTTCCATCCATTGGTTGTTCCCCTGTTGCACTTGCCCGGTCTTCAACGCTTTCTGTTGGACTCTCAATGTCCTGAACTGGTTCCTCAACTTCAATATCTTCTATTGGTTCTTCAATGTCCTCCACTGGTTCCTCAGTATGTTCTACTATCTCTTCAACCCTTTCAGGTCCCACTACTTCCTTTGCTTCGTAGTCTGTTTGGAGAGAGTGTTGAGTCTGTGGCCTCCAAGAGCTTATCCTCTGAGAAGTTTCAGCTTTTGAAATAATCTCATCAATAAAAGTTTTTCTTCCTCCTCTTCCTTTGCCCTTGCCACCTGTAGGATTAGTTTTCTTGCGTCCTCTCATGCATCATGCATATCTAAAATAAAATCATTAGTGCTTTTAAAATCTACGATTGCCTTCCCCGGCAACGGCACCAAAATGTTGGTCACTTTAATTGCTTATTAATTCAAATAACCAAGTGCTACATAAATTGTCAACCCAGGGAAGTCTGTTTATTTCAAAGGCAACTGCGTACTATATGTACTCAATCTTAAAAGCAATAAAAGTTGTAGTAAAGACTAGTCACACCTTGCTTAAGCAAACTGAAGCTCCACTCTGAGTTACAACAAAAACAATCTATTGCAGACAACTACCAAAGAAGGCTTAATTTCATTAAAGGAGTAATCTAATGAAAAAGAATCAATCTGCAAAGGAAAGCACTAGCTATGTTGTAACAGAGAACAGGACCCTATTCCCAGAGCGGGAATCTTCAGCACCTGTTTCTGATTACCACACTGCCAACTCACTCTGTAAACTCAATTGCCAATGAAACACTCATGAATGAACTGTGGATAAACTAAATAATGCAGCAATCAATTGGAAAGAAAATAGAGTTTCAGCAATAATGTGAAAACAATATTCAGTAAACAGTACTGTTAACAAGGCATGGATAAAAGACACACTTAACACACTGCAGAAATATAATGGGTGAATCTTGTGATGAAGGTGGGCCCTATCCCTCTCACAAGATTCCCCAGGAGAAGAGAACTAGAAAGAAATGTTCAAAAGATTCTATTCATCCATCAATATGTCATGTTACAGAAAAAAAGGATTCCAGTTATGTTCCTTCAACTAAACCTTTCCCGTAGTCTGTTCACCCCCTTCTAATGTAGATGTCTCCTCTTTTTAAAGAGGAAACATATATTACAATAGATTACATTGTAAGTCCTATTTTAACACTTTATACAAAAATAGGGAAGTCAGTTTTCCCATCAACAAAATTTTGTTACAATAATATTGTCTTTAGATCATGATCGTTGCATCCAATGTAGCAGCTCCTTCAGTGATCTTCTTCTGTTGCTGTCAAATCTAGACTGCAAATCACAACTGTTCAGCCACGCGATTTGCGCGTCGTTCCTACTGTTTCAACAACCGTAGAAGTAATCTTGCAATCTTTAGGTAGTTTCAGCAACGTGGACTGCACATCATTCTTTAACCTTTCAGCAACAATCAATTCAATGATTAACAATGAAGATAGCGTAATTATATGTAAAATAATTAAATGTATAGTGATGAGAAGAAATATTGTGTACCTTTGGAATAATTGGGTTAAAATAGTAACAAGGACTTTAAATATAAGTTGAAAAAGGATGACATCATAACAAAATGTATGGTCAAAAAGAGACAATATGAGGTCCTAACAGTCACCTCAATTAACTATCTCCAAGTAATTTACTGAAATTGAAATTCGAATTTCTCCTAATTAATTTGGGAAAAATTAAGTTAGGAATTTATTGCTACATTTTCAAAACTCCCTCTTAGCAATAAATGGATTATCTGATACCCCAATCCTACCTCTATGAAACTTGAATTTAACTCTTGACAATGACTTTGTCAAAATGTCTTCATCTTGTTCCTCTATAGGAATGTATTCCAACAACATAATTTGCCTCTGAATACAACCTCATAGATGGTGATACCAAATGTTGATATTCTTGGATCTGTTATCACTCCAAAATTTCCAAGGGTTGTTCAATGTGTTAAAAAGAAATATTAGAGGTAACTACAAACCTACTTTGGAGCTTAGGATCTAGCCTTCCTAAACTCAGAGAGGGCTCTCTCTATGTGATTTAACTTTCTTTGTTTTAATGGATTTTAGGCTAGTTATGTTTGATTGATTTGGTTTGATTTTGATTTGTTGGTGGAATTACTGATTTAGATGGATAGGTGCTTGTCTATTTTCCATTGGGATATGGAGTCAATATATCAAGAAAACAGAACATAAACCAATTATAAAAGCGGTGTTATAGGCAAGGTAACTAAGCAACAATATATCTTTAGGGCTAAGATGGTGATATGAGTTGAAATCGAGACCAAGGAGCAGCTAAGGATTCCTTAAACCGGATAATGAAGGAAGATGAAAGAGGTCAGTCGGGATTAGAGGGAAATTAAGGATCCTTTAAAACAGATATCAGAAGAAAACATAAAAATGAATAATAGTTCAGAACAAAGTGCACTTAAACAAATTCGGCAATAACATCCCTATTATACCATTCAAATTTAGAAAAACATTCAAGTCTATGGAATAACTTAGAAAAGAACATGAACAATTGAAATATACTTCATTGAAGTGGCTCAGCACATGAATCCTGTAATGAAATTCTTCTATTATCTGTCCTGTTTGTCAACTGGAAAAGTATAGTAAACCCTCACGTTGTAGATGAGTTCAACTATAGAAATATTTAGAAATCCACCCTTTAATACTTCGAATTATGAAGTATTTATTCAAAAAATACTACAAAATATCCTAAAACTGAGTTAGGAATTATTCAAGGAAAATGAAATATCTTCATGCAAGAAGATAGAGACAGCTATCTAAGTAATGCAAGTTGTCCCTACTTATTTGGCCTTGTTGTTGGATTTGATTGATATTTTGTTGCTTTATCTCTTTTTTTGTTTAGTGTCTTTCATCTAATACTCATTAAACTATGTCTCTGCTTTACTTTTAATCTTTGAATGCTCTGTTTCAACCTTGACTACTCTTTTACCTATTTTACTTTTATCTATCAAAGTAAATCATTCAGTTTATCCCAAGCCTCTTCATCTGGTAATTTGATTTTTACTATTCTTCTATAGATTTCATCAATTTTTGTGTACTTTGCAAAAGTAGGCTTGTTTATAAAGACATGTTTTGCCTCATGCTAGAGGTAAAAGAGATTCTCAAAAGTCTGATGGAGCACTTTTCCTATACGAATTGTTGGAAATAATACTGAGAGGTGGGGGGGTGAATCAGTATTATCAGATCAATAAAACTTTTTCAATACTCAGAAACATATATGCTACTTCAGTTAAGTGAACCAGCGTGTACACGCTACTGTGTCTAAAGCAACCAGCGTATAACCAAAAATCTTATGATTCAGTTAGTTTATCTTCAGTAAATGCATCATGACATTATTAACCATATTAAAAGTAAACAGGTGCAGTATAACAGAACAGATCATCACACAAAAGCCACACACATGAACACCATGATATAAGGTGGAAACCCAATGTGGGTGAAAACCACCTGCTGCAAGTCGTCTCTATCTTTCTTTAATAAGAAACTTCAGTTTACAATCTTTTGTACTGGTGCAGCCTTATACCAGTACGCAGGCTACAACCTGCAGAAGGCTACAACCTTCTCTCGTTTTCCAAACTCTCCTGGAAGGGAGCTCCAACCCCCTTTGCTCTTGTACTAGCTAAGATACTAGTACGTAGGTGCTGGCCTACAATCTTCTTTCCTTCAAGTACCACTTTTCATCAATTTTCAGACTGGATACTTCTGAAGCACAACATTTAAATCTGAAGACCACGATTCATTCACTTTTCATAGCAAATCATAGAAGCACAAAACAACCAATACTAGCATCATCAAACTTTGAATCACTGAACCACTGAAACCCTATCAACACCCAGTCACCAGAACACAGAGCAGACTACAGAACCCTGCAATAACCGACAGACCCAACTGCAACCCAAAAATTAAGCTTCAAAAGATATACGCTACTTCAATGAAACAAACCCGCGTATACACGCGCTTTTACCGAAGCCAACCTGCGTACAGATCTAAAAATAATTTCTCATAACTTGCAGCTGTACCAGTCATCAGTCATACTCAGAACATAACATTGCGTCAGTATGCAGATCTAAAAATATGCGTAATCAACCATATACTGATAGTTCATTTCAAACAATTTGATCCCGATCTATCCTTCCATCAACCGATGTGATCTCTCCTTAGCTCAGATCAAGCAATGTATCATCAACCCAGAACCTGCATACTAGATCTCTTTCTTCATTAGATATTCAAGACTTTTTCGATACACTAGCCTAATGATCTTCTTCTCCTTATATAGCATTAGGCCCTCCTCAATACCACGGGCCAAAACCATAGTAATACAATACCATCAACTTCAAAACTCGGGATCAACACGACTGTCGAGATACCTTGGTCCAAAAACATAGGCTCAAGTACCGAGGACTAACTACCACAGACCAAAGGGAAGCTTCTCGACATGTACACTCTTTTCTGTTCATGAAACTGCATGTATACGCGACTTCGTATATAGCGATCCTACGTATCCGCGACTTAGTATATAGCGTACCAGCGTGTATATGCATCTTGGGCTTAATGAACCTGCGTATATGAAATTTCTCTTCATTCTTGTAGTCTGGACTGAGATCTGTCATCAAAGAGAGTTGCCATCAAGGACAACACCTGTACCGTAGCGCCATACCTGTGCCAAAATGCCAACAATCTCCCCCTTTGGACTTGATGGCAACCCCAAGATCCTTAGAATCATTCTCCCCCTTTGTCATCAAGGGCAAAGGGCTGTGCTCCCCCTGTGAACATGCTGATATCTCTGCTCTGCTGTGCTGAACATGCTCCCCCTGACTGTAGGCAAGATCTGAAAAAGATGTTCTTCAAAAAGAACCAAGACTTATACATCAAAAAGGACCTTCCTATCACCAAAAGACTCAATACATACATCCATACTCCCAACCAAGAGGGGATACATCAGAAATTTACATATAACAACCAATTACATTACATCATTCATCCCAGGCATAGTGGGGAAACCAACATAGGTCGTTACATGACCTTGACACCATAGAAGAGATATCACAAAAGAGATACATGACATAGAGACGAAAGATCTAGACCAAGACTTATGAAAGTCACCAGCAGCATCTGATAATCATTTTTTTTTTTTTTGGATCAACAACCAAGATTTCCTTCTGTGCTCCTTCTCCTGAAACCAACAACAGTTGTGAGCTAGAACCAAAAACATCTAAATGCCAACAATGCTTTATCAGACTGTAAGCTGCTCCCCCTGAAATTGTGCCTGCTGCACCCCTTGAAACTGTGCCTGAAGGACTCTGGCATACCCATCTCAGACCTTCTCCAACCAGAGTCTGCCCTTGTTGTTCAGAACTCCATATACGCGACTTCACCTGCATAAATCAGCGTATGTACGCGGATATCCCTTATACAACACGCGTACATCCACTTTTCTTTAGAACAGACAAGCTTCAACAGCAGGATGAAGCATCAACTACTGCCAGCTTTTGTCTGAGATATTCAAAAGTCTCCCTGGGCAGTGGTTTTGTGAGAATATCAGCAACTTGTTCTTTAGAAGAAACATACTCCAACTTGACCTTTTGTTCAAGCACTTGTTCCCGGAGGAAGTGATACTTGATTGGTATGTGCTTGGTCTTTGAATGCATGACTGGATTCTTTGAAATGTTGATTGCACTTGTATTATCACATAAGATAGAAACTGGTGGAGTGCAAGTGATTTGAAAATCCTACAAGGTCTGCATCATCCAAAGAAGTTGTGTGCAACAAGATGCCACAGCCACATATTCTGCTTCAGCTGTAGATAAAGCAATCGAACTCTGTTTCTTGCTGAACAAAGATACTAATCTGGAACCCATGAAGAAAGCACCACCACTTGTGCTTTTCCTGTCATCCACACTTCCGGCCCAATCTGCATCTGTGTAAGCATGAAGAGTGAGATCTGTATCTCTAGGATACCATAAGCCATAGTTTTGGGTCCCTTGAAGATACTTGAAGATTCTTTTGACTGCCTGAAGATGAGTTTTCTTTGGGTTGGCTTGAAATCTTCCAACAATTCCTACTGCATGCATAATATCTGGTCGGGTACCTGTCAAATAAAGCAAACTCCCAATCATGGATCTATAAGTTGGTTGGTGAACTGCTACTGATTCATCATTTGCACTGAGGCTGCATCCTGTAACCATGGGGGTACAAACTGGCTTTGAATCTTCCATGCCATACTTCTTCAAGATCTGCTTGAGGTACTTGGTTTGAGACAAGAAAATACCTCCTTCATTTTGTTGGATTTGCAATCCAAGAAAGTATGTCAATTCTCCAAGTAATGACATTTCAAATTCTTTCTGCATAACCAAGGCAAAGTTTTGACTCATAGCCTCTTCATTGCTGCCAAAGATAATATCATCTACATACACAACAAGTATTAGCAATTTGTTATTTTCAACTTTCATATAGAGATTGCTATCTGCTGATCCTTTTGAAAAACCTTGTTGGTGAAGATATTTGTCCAACCGATAGTACCAAGCCCTTGGAGCTTGTTTGAGACCATAGAGAGCCTTTTTCAATCTGCATACAACGTTTGGATCATTCCCAAGAATGAAACCATCTGGCTGCTCAATATATACTTCTTCTTCTAAGTCTCCATTCAGAAAGGCTAATTTCACGTCCATTTGAAATACCTTGAATTTTTGAAAGCTTGATAGAGCAAGGAACATTCGGATGGCCTCAAGTCTTGCAACAGGAGCAAAGGTCTCTTCAAAATCTATTCCTTCTTGCTGCGCATACCCTTTACAAACAAGTCTGGCCTTGTTTCTAATTACTTCTCCATTTTCATTCAATTTATTTTTGAAGACCCATTTTGTCCCTATGACATTCTTATCCTTTGGTCTAGGAACCAATTCCCAAGTGTTGTTCTTTTCGATCTGCTCAAGTTCTTCATCCATTGCTTTGACCCAAAATTCATCTTTGCATGCCTCTTTCACATTTTGTGGTTCAGTGGAAGAGAGTAATGCCAAATAGCTTGAAGCTTATGCAATTGTTCTTCTTGTTTGTACTCCTGCTTCTTTCTGCCCCACAATCTGAGATTCTGGATGATTCTTCTGAACATATCTGGATGGAGTATTTTCTTCTATTCTTGTCTGCTCCTCTGGTTCTTCTTGAGGTTCTTCTTCTTCTTGAGGTTCTTCTTCATCATTCTGTCTTTGAGGGTAGCCTTCATCTTCTTCGATGTCTTCATGATGAACTTGCCTAGGAATGTATCCCTTCTCATCAACCACAACATCAATGCTATCAACGATTCTGCCAAGTCTTTTATTGTAGCACTTGTATGCTTTGCTATGTGGAGAATAACCAAGAAGAATGCCTTCATCTGCTCTTGGTTCAAGTTTGCCAAGTTTCTCATCAGTATTCTTAATATAACATTTGCTCCCAAAGATTTTGAATTGCTTCACGAAGGAGTCTTACCACACCAGAGCTCATGAGGAGTTTGAGTGTTGTTTACTCGGACATTTGTTTTGTTGAGAATAATAACCGCAGCATGTGCAGCTTCACCCCAGAAAGTTGCGGGAGTACCTGATTCATCAATCATAGCACGAGCCATTTGTTGGATTGTTCTGTTCATTCTTTCCACAACTCCATTTTGCTGAGGAGTTCTAGCTGTAGAGAATTCTCTTCTTATCCCATGTTCTTCACAAAAATCAAAAAATTCATTTGAGGTAAACTCCCCACCTCTGTCAGATCTGAGGCACTTAATCTTGTGTCTTGATTCATTTTCAGCCAAGGCTTTGAAGGATTTGAATTTTTCGAATGCTTCATCTTTGTGCTTCATAAGTCCTAACCAGACAAACCTGGAGAAATCGTCAATGAATAATATCAAATATTCTTCTCCTCGAGGTGTTCTTTTTCTGAATGGACCACATGTATCTGTATGTACTAGCTCAAGAGGCATGCTAGTTGATCCTTCCTTCTCAGGAAAATTAGTTCTGGTTTGCTTTCCAAACTGACATGATTTTCATATGGTGTTGTCTGGAATTTTGATATCTGGAAGGTCACGAACTGCCTGATATTTGCATGCTTTCCTTATTTGTGGAAAGCTTAGATGCCCCAACCTCCGATGCCATAGCCAGTGTTCATCATTCTTGCTCAAATAGCATTGTTGTTGTCTTTCTTCAAATATGTATAGATTATTTGGAGTCCTTCTTCCTTTGATCACTGTTTCACCTGTATCAAGATCACGAACACAACATCCATTTGATCTAAATATTACCTCTGTTCCTTGATCGCACATCTGACTGACACTCAGAAGATTATGTTTCAATCCATCAACATACAAAACATTTCCAGCTTTGACCTTCTCTTTCAACGGAGCAACGCCTTTTCCTTTTATGGCTGCAGAGATATCATTTCCAAAGGAAACTTTCTTTCCCTTTTCTAATGCAGTATATGATTCAAGTTTTTCTCTGTCCCCTGTCATATGCTTCGAACATCCACTGTCAATGTACCATAGAATTTCTTGACCTTCTGCATAAAAGGCTATCCCACATCTTTCTGGTTGCGGTTCCTTTATTCTCCATGTTCTGACATTTGAGGTTTGTTCCTTCTGAGTTGTCTTCCAGAACCTGCTCCTACATTCAGAGTATTCATGACCAAAGTTATTACAAATAGAGCATTCAACTTCATTTTCAAGAACCGAAAAGTTGTTATAAGTCCTTTTCATGGTCCCAGTCATACTTCTTTGCTTTTGAGCTTCTCTAGTCATGATTGTCTTGTAGGCAACACATTGAGCTGCTTTGTGACTGAAGTTATGGCAAGAAAAACATTGGCCATTAAAGAAATTTCTCCGATAATCAGATCTATCATCCAACCGATTGTAGCTTCTATTGACATCCATTCTTGGTGCAAATTGGGAAGATTTTACCTGTGGCTGATTGTAGCTTCTGTTTGTCCTTAAGGCAGCTTGTCCCCGAATTTCTTGATAGTCTTTATTTGTTCTTGAGGTAAACTGTCCCTGATTCACCTGATGACTTTTATTTGGTCTTTGCTCGCTCCTCCTTGCTGCATCAAGATAACTTTTAGAGGTAGAAGCTTGAGATGTTTCTCCATTATATCCCAGACCTGTCTTGATCAGAGGAGAACGTTGCACATTGATAATCTCATCCAAGGTTTCAGATCCTTTAACAAATTTAAGATTAATCGCTTTTGTTTTCTCAATCTCCTTTCTAAGACAAACAATCTCACATTCCAATTTTTCAAGATGTTTTTCCTTTTCTTCCAGTTGACATTGTAGAGAATCAATAATAGCACTTTTCTCTTCTAAGCAAACTTTGAGATTATTCATTTCTTCACAAAAGCCTTCTACATCTATAGCATCCATGTAGTCATCATCTTCAAAAGCCATTAAAAGTTTATATCTATAACCCTGTTCATCTTCGTCACTATTTGAAAGACCATCACTATCTTCATGAGTGTAATAGCTTTTCTTCTTTTCATTCTGTTTCTTGTTCCATTTAACAGGTTCCTTTCCCTTGTCATTCTTATCTTTGTGAGGACATTTGGCAGCATAATGACCTACTCTTCCACAAGCAAAGCATTTAAAAGGTAACTTACCTCTGAACCTTCCAGAACCCCTTTGAAGATTTCTGACAAAATTTGATTCTTCTTCTTCATCTTCTGGCACGTGACTTGCTTCATAATAATCTTCTTTGCCTGAAGCCTTTAAAGCATCTTCTCTTCTGTCTGATGGACCTGCTTTTCTCATTTCATAAGCAGTTAGAATTTCGTGAAGCTGAGACATAGTAAGAATTCGTAGATTTTCTTTTTCTTCTATTGCAGACACTTTAGATTCAAATTTGGGGGACAATGATCTTAGAACCTTTTCAACCACAATAGCCTCTTTTATTTCTTCACCCAAGTTTTTCATGCAATTAACAATCTCATCTACCCTAAGGAAATAGTTAGCCACATTTTCATCATTATACATTCTGAGAGTCTCATACTTAATCCTGAGAGTTTGAAGTTTAGCACGCTTTACCTGTTCGTCTCCTTCATAGCTCGTGACAATTTTGCCCCATATTTCTTTTGCGGATTTATAGTGCATTACCTTCATGAATTCCGATTGGAATATACATCCTAATAGGGTACTGACTGCTTTCGCATTTGTTTCATACTTCTTTTTCTCGGCTGCATCTGTAGGAGTAGCTGAAGGAAAAGTGTAGCCTATCTCTACGATGTCCCAAACTTCTGTACCAAGAGATTGAAGATAGGCAGTAACTCTAACCTTCCAATAATTGAAGTTTGTCCCATCAAAAACCGGTGGCCTGATTGATGCTTCTCTCTCGTAGTTGCTCATGATGAACGATCTACCTTCAAGCGATCAAGCTTCTCTGAAGGAACTGCTCTGATACCAATTGTTGGAAATAATACTGAGAGGGGGGGGGGGGTGAATCAGTATTATCAGATCAATAAAACTTTTTCAATACTCAGAAACATATACGCTACTTCAGTTAAGTGAACCAGCGTGTACACGCTACTGTGTCTAAAGCAACCAGCGTATAACCAAAAATCTTATGATTCAGTTAGTTTATCTTCAGTAAATGCATCATGACATTATTAACCATATTAAAAGTAAACAGGTGCAGTATAACAGAACAGATCATCACACAAAAGCCACACACATGAACACCATGATATAAGGTGGAAACCCAATGTGGGTGAAAACCACCTGCTGCAAGTCGTCTCTATCTTTCTTTAATAAGAAACTTTAGTTTACAATCTTTTGTACTAGTGCAGCCTTATACCAGTACGCAGGCTACAACCTGCAGAAGGCTACAACCTTCTCTCGTTTTCCAAACTCTCCTAGAAGGGAGCTCCAACCCCCTTTGCTCTTGTACTAGCTAAGATACTAGTACGTATGTGCTGGCCTACAATATTCTTTCCTTCAGGTACCACTTTTCATCAATTTTCAGACTGGATACTTCTGAAGCACAACATTTCAATCTGAAGACCACGATTCATTCACTTTTCATAGCAAATCATAGAAGCACAAAACAACCAATACTAGCATCATCAAACTTTGAATCACTGAACCACTGAAACCCTGTCAACACCCAGTCACCAGAACACAGAGCAGACTACAGAACCCTGCAATAACTGACAGACCCAACTGCAACCCAAAAATTAAGCTTCAAAAGATATACGCTACTTCAATGAAACAAACCCGCGTATACACGCGCTTTTACCGAAGCCAACCTGCATACAGATCTAAAAATAATTTCTCATAACTTGCAGCTGTACCAGTCATCAGTCATACTCAGAACATAACATTGCGTCAGTATGCAGATATAAAAATATGCGTAATCAACCATATACCGATAGTTCATTTCAAACAATTTGATCCTGATCTATCCTTCCATCAACTGATGTGATCTCTCCTTAGCTCAGATCAAGCAATGTATCATCAACCCAGAACCTGCATACTAGATCTCTTTCTTCATTAGATATTCAAGACTTTTTCGATACACTAGCCTAATGATCTTCTTCTCCTTATATAGCATTAGGCCCTCCTCAATACCACGGGCCAAAACCATAGTAATACAATACCATCAACTTCAAAACTCGGGATCAACACGACTGTCGAGATACCTTGGTCCAAAAACATAGGCTCAAGTACCGAGGACTAACTACCACGGACCAAAGGGAAGCTTCTCGACATGTACGCTCTTTTCTGTTCATGAAACTGCGTGTATACGCGACTTCGTATATAGCGATCCTGCGTATCCGTGACTTAGTATATAGCGTACCAGCGTGTATACACATCTTGGGCTTAATGAACCTGCGTATATGAAATTTCTCTTCATTCTTGTAGTCTGGACTGAGATCTGTCATCAAAGAGAGTTGCCATCAAGGACAACACTTGTACCGTAGCACCATACCTGTGCCAAAATGCCAACACGAATTCCTTTCATGGAGGAATTATTGGACTGTTCTTTGGCCACTTCTATGATTTTCTTACAATAATCTTCATGTTTCATCAACTTGTCATTAATCACCAAAGGATTAGGTAGACCTTTCTACCTCAAAACATCAAATTTGACCATGAACCTATCTACTACCAGTTGCATGTTTTGACATCTCTCCTCGAGTTGTATCATCAGATTTCTTTGGTGATTACTTTCTTCACTTCTAATATGATCTCTGTTCTATCAGTTATTCCAAGCTCCTGCAATTCATACTTGTTTTTCAAATTTAGGAACTAGATTACCCTAGAGGCTTCCTCTGGTTTCTTTCCAAGTTCTGCTCTTACCTTTTGAATTGCCTCACTTGCTTCCTTGATCAAATCTATCTGCACAAAGATAAATTGGATGGATGGCCAAATATCATTAACAGAGTTAATGATATTGGTCGATAATTGTTGCTTTGCTTCGTCTAGTGGCTCTTTCAGTGTCAATTCTTTCTCTAACTTCTGTAACCTTTCATTCAATCTATTTGACTTCTGTGTTTCATATTTATGCATGATTTGAACTAGCTTCTTTTCATCCTCTATACTTTTTATTTGTTCTTTAAGTCTATTTATTTCATTTGTTTGGATGGACATATCTTGCATGGCTTTGATCAGTTTACCTGCTTCATCACTAGGATGAGTTGTTGTTGTTGTTGAATTTGTTGCTGATGTAGTGGCTAATGTAGATGGAACTGCTATAGTAGCTGTAAGTGTTGTTGGTAATGGAGCCGATGAAGTAGGTAGAAATATTGTGGTAACTGTAGGAATGATAGTGACAATAACTACTTCCATGCTGACCTTCTTTTCCTACACCAATTTGTCCAACTAATTCTCCATTTCTTTCAATTGAGCTGTCAATTGAATGATGAGATTCATCAGTTCATCTTTTTGGCCTTCATTCTAGAAAACTTCTTTTACTTGTGGATGTTCAATATGAGGTAATTTCAGCTGCTTCTTCAATGCAACAATGTCTTCATTTTTCTTTTTGATAAGCTCTTCAGTTGCTTTGATTTTCTTAGGATCATACCCAATCCCCATGACCAATTCTTCAAGTGTTTTGATTTTTTTATCCTTTGCTTGTGAGGATGCCTTCTCTAGTTTTAATTGTGCTTTGATATTCTCTGGAAAATTTTGTAGATTTTGTACACTCATAGCTTTGTTGGTTATAGTTGAGTGTATCATTTCTCTTGCTTGCTTATGAAACTCAATTGGATCTATAGGATGAACATTCTTGGCAAAAACTTCAAATTTTGTCCTTTTGTAATCTGTTGTTGTTTTTGGGCCTTGTATCAGTGGTTGTAGAAAGGCCATATTCATCTTTCTAGTTTTGTAGTCGAAAACTAAAAATATTCTATTCTGATCACTAGGAGTCTGTTTCATATATTGGGCATAGGTTTCAGCTTTCAATGCTTCATTTCTCAATTTGATTTCTTTATATTTCTCCCCTATGTCTTTTTATTTGTTCACTGGTTTGCTTGATGAAGAGACTTCAACACTATGTTGCTTCTGAATAATATAAGTATTAGAGGTTGAAGGCTGATGAGTTTGTTCTAAAATTGTTGGAGATGCACTTTCTTTAACCACTGAGTCTGCATTAATGACTTCAATTGTCTCAACTATCTCCTCATGCGCATTTACAGGATTTGGCTCGGGCTTCTTCTTGTACATTAGTTTAAATTTAGTTTCAGTAGTGTTTTGAGCTAAATTTGAACCTTCTTCTCTTGGTCTCTTGGAATTCCCATCTTGTAGGGCTAGAGTCTGCAGGACAAGATTCGTCTCAACTGGTTTCTCCACCTCTTTCAAAGTACCCTCCAACCATTCAGACTGGTTGGAGTACTTCTCAATCTCTAGTTTGGAATCATGGACAAAAGGAGTTAATTTAAACTTGATTCTTAACTTGCTCATAACTCCTAAAGTATCATACTGCCATTTGAAACTATTACTGAACTTGAATTCCTATAAACATTTATCTTCTTGCTAACCAGCATTTCTATTGTTGATAATGAAAGGACCAATCTAGTTCTTGATTTTAAACTATGTTTTCTTCTTAGTTGATAAAAAATTAATCTCATTTGAATTTAGGATCTGCCTGATATATTCTAGTGCAAATAACCTCATGGGAAGGTATTTGGGCAGCTTGTAAGGAGTGAGTTGACATCCATACACCCTAATTTCAGTGTGGTTTTGGTACAAATACTAGTCTCCTGTTCTACTGTGCTCTGACAACTGTAATATTTTCTTCATTTCTTCATTGATCCTAGGTTGACTGCTACTGCTTAGCATGTTGGAAACTAGATGAATAAAGGAGTCAATGAAGTCCTTGTAGGTGAACTCTGTGGAATATTTTCTGATTAGGGAAGTTCAAAAGACAACTAATTGTGGGTAACCCTCAGTGTCCAGTTTTTGGAGGCTTACTGCAAACCTTTCGAATTGGAAGTATATGAACATATGAAACAAAACAGATGAATACTTGAACACATCTTCTTCAGGTAATTTAACTAAATGCTCATGCATAGAATCTGATAGGTACTCAAAAAAGTTAAATGTGAAAGTAGGAGGTTGTCCTGGGCAGAAAATGGACAGAAAACCTAGGATTGAAGCATCAACATACACATCTATAAAATAGCCTAGAATACAAGACAGCATTAAAACAATCTGTCTTGTTCTTTCTGAAAAAATTGAGGCCAAATAGGGAGGGTTACATTTTGGGGTTTTAGCAAATGAGGGAAGAAAATTTTGGAAGATTTGAAACCTCTTGGGAAAGTCAAGCTTTAGATATAACTCAGTGAGGATTTCAATTGACAAAGGGGCTTCATCAGGCTTAGGTTGAATTTGCAACATTTGGTTTATTGATTCTGCAGTAATTGTGAACAAAATATCTTTGTTAGGGGTTACTAGGGCTCTTTCACTAGGCAGATAATGGACTTGACAGAGCCTGATGATTTCTGCAAATTGGAAGGTTTGTGGGAAGATATACTTGGGTAAGTTTGAATCCTAGAGGAAGATATCATTAGCCTAGTCTATGAATTTATCACAGCTGCAGTAGTGGAGCTCAAAGAAGTTGAAATCAGTGACTGTATCACTGATTTTGAAGTCTTTGTCAGCAGGGGGGTTACATTCAACATCAATTACAAGTGGTTGCAGGGGATTGACATTTATAATACTCTCGGAGGCCATTTAATTTGTTCAATTTAGCATTTATTACTTTCTTGCTTAAGTACAGGCCTCAACACTTAGGAATACCTGGAAAATGAAGCTTTTAGTATGTAGATAGGGTTCTGGAAGCAACTGAGGTTTTCTGGCAGCAAAATAGGCTTCAATGGTCTCTATCAAGCTTTCGGCTGAGTCGACACTATCTCCTAGTGGCAAAAGGCTAGAATTCTGGTACGAAATCTATTGAAAATAGGTCGATAGAGCTTTCTTGGCTTAAGAATAGGTCGGCAAAGGTTCTTTTTTGCAAATGTCAACAGAATAATAGTGAAAAGACGGTAAAAGGTAGGTTTATTGGTTTTAACCAACAGTGGTTAAACATATGGCGTGGGGTTAAATTCAAATGGCAGGGTGGTTTCATCATACAATTTGGATGATGGACTGGTGGTTATCACATGGTGAAAAGTGGGTTAGTGGTTTTGGATTGGAGGATGCGATACAATTTCGAGCTGCCACGTAGCAAGGGAGTGGGGTTACAAAACCACCCTTTTCGAATCCTTTTGAAAACTTTAACTAGCAGGCATCGAGGGGTGCAATATGGATTGGAGACCATTGGATCTGAGGAATAAAGATCCGATGGATGGGCGAATAGGAGAGGTGAGTTGGGGATATGATAGGCGAGGCCCAGGGATAAGTGATGTGATGGATATTAAAACAGAACTGGGGGACCCGGGTTAATTAGTGGGGGATTAATGAAAAATGGGGTTGGGAAAATATACATGCGGGAGTTAATAATTTAGTAAGAAGTTTAAAAGAAATATTGGGTAACGTTTTCAATGGGGCCCGATACATTCTAAAATATTTCAAACTTAGGCTAAGTGGGTTTTTACGTGTTCATTGAAAAGGGGAATTAGTAAAGGGGAATTTACTTTTTTAATGAAAATATGCTTTTTTAGTTAGGGAAAAGGGTTTTAGTAAGGGAAAATAAGTAAAGTAAGGGGAAAAGGATTAAAATGAAGGGAAGGGATATTTTAACAAGGAAAAATGAGTTTTGAAGGAAGTTAGCAATATGAAATGAGCCAATTGATGCTCTCCATGCCTTGTGAAAACTGCTTCTGCCTACCCATCATTTACCCTAACATTTTTTCTTCATTTACTAGGTGCATTTGAGCTTGTCAACCCTTTGTTTTTATTTGATAATCAAACTATCTAATTCTAATCTTATAACTTCCAATGGCTCAGATTAAAATGATGAGCTCACTATTATTCTCTACCTAACTACTGATCTACCAAGATTAAATAGTTTTCCGAGATCTATATTCTCTATCTATCATCATGAAATTTAAAGCATGAATGAATCAATATTAAACTATTTGATCATCATGGATTGTGGCATTTTGACAAGCTGAACACAATCTTATTTGCAAAAAGTAAAGTAAGAGTAGTGGCATTTGAATGTGCACACTTTCATGATCTATTTTTATCTCTTTTTGGTTCATATTTTATTTTATTTCTTGATCCTTTTCTTTTAGTCCTTTGATTTTTCTTTTAGGACTTACCCTCTTTACATTTTTTAATATAGGAAAACATTTTGCAAAAAGAAAAAGTATGTACAATATTACAAGACTTTACATAGTCAATTCAAAATTATGAAACCTATTATGATAGGAACCTAACTGGATCAATCATGAAAAAATAGATTCTCAGAGAGTTTGATATAACTCTGATTGTCACAGTAAATCATTGTAGGAACCATATTCTGACCAAACAACCCAACAAAAAAAATTCTCATCCAGATAGCCTCACATGCTTCTTGACTTGGAGCCATGTACTCTACTTCTGTTGAGCTAAGTGCAAGAGATCTTTGCTTCCTACTACACCAAGAAACCATTATTGACCCAACACTAAAAATGTCTCCTGATGTGCTCTTCCCATCTGATGGACTCCTCACCCAATCTACATTTGTGAAACATTTCAACTTCACTCCCTTTGTCTGTTTGTACCAAAGACCAAACTAAGTGGTGCCTCTGAGGTATCTCAACACATGCTTTGTTGCCTTCCATAAAGTTTTGTTGGCTTAACCATTGCTTCACTATGCTAGTTAATTGCATAACATATGTCTGGTTCTGTGTTCACAAAATACATAAATGAACCCACAAGCTACTTGTAAATGGTAGCCTCTACTACTTCACCTAAAGTAACATTTTCCTTCCTCCAATTCCCTACTAGAGGAGTCTCCATCGGTTTGATCTTCTCCATGTGGAACTTCTTCAGTATCTCGTTGGCATATTTTCCCTGAGAGAACAATAGTTCCTCAACTCCTTTCCATACTTCCAAAATGAGGAAATAATTCATGAGCCCCATGTCCTTCATCTCAAATTCTCTTGCAAGATCCTCTTGGCATGAAATGATCATCTTCTCATCTCCGATCAAAATTTAATCAGTGACATACTATAAGCAATAATTTACCTTCAGCGATAATGTGGTAAAGGTTTGCATCTACTTCACTTTTGGTGAAGCCCAACCCATTGAGATAGTTGTTGATCGAGGTGTACCAAGCACAGGGTGCTTGTTTCAATCCATACAACACTCTCTTGAGTTTGCACACATCCGACTCTTTGTCGAAGGTATCAAATCCATCTAGCTACTCAATGAACACCTCTTCCTCAATCACACCATTGCGGAATTTTGTCTACACACCCATCTGGTGGATCTTCCACCCCATCTATGCTGACAATGCTACAATTGACTAGATGGATGAGTACCTTACTACCATAGCAAAGGTCTCATCATATTCAATTCCCTCCACCTAGAATGACCCCCCAGCCACTAATATGGCCTTGTGTTTCTCGATTCTACCATTTTATGCATCCTTTGCCTTGTAAATCCATTTGGAATTCATCACTCACTTGTCTACTGGTCTTGGTACCACTTCCCAAACATTATTTCTGATGATGGAATCATATTCCTCTACCATAGCATCAACCCATACTCGTTTATGCATTTCTTCCTCGAATGAGGATGGTTTAGTCTATACAAGCTCACTCATGAGAGTCATGTGGCCAGTGTACTGATCTGGTGATCTCCTATGCCTGCGTTGAGATGTGGGTGCTCCCACATTCTCTCTTACATCATGCAACAATATGTCAGTTTCCTTGGTTCACTTCATTCCTTCTCTGGATGTCTTTTATTGAGTGGATGTCTCCACTCTGTCCTCCTTTGCTTGTGGCTTATCCACAACTTCCTAAGGTTCTTCATTTGGAGCCAAAAGCTCCTTATTAGGTTGCAAATGAATCTCCCTCTCAAGAGAACACCTCATTGCCTTCTCCTCATTAAAATTTACATCACTTTTGACCACTTTCATCCTAAGAGATGGAAAGTAATCACAATGGTTATGAGGTGTATGAGTGTACCCCACAAATATGCCCAACTCGGCTGGAGGCTTTATCATGGTCCTTGCATCCTTGGAAACATGATAGTAAACTGATGATCCAAAGATCTTAAATTGTGACACATCTCGTTTCTTCCCTGAAAAATCTTCCTCAGGTGTACTCATGCCAAGTAGATTTTGATGACTCTTGTTATGCAAATAAACAACTATGCTGCATGCTTCATCCCACAAGTGTAGTGGTAGGCACTGGTCATGCAACATCGCCAATGCATCTCCCACAATATTTTTTTTATTCCTTCTCAACCACCCCATTCTATTGTGGGTTATGGGGTGTTGTCAACTCCTGTTGAATGCCTTATTTTTCATATAAGTTCTTAAACTCATTCGACACATATTCTCCATCGTTATTTCTCTTGAGAGCCTACATTTTCCTACTAGTTTATTTTTCAACAATTGCTTTAAACTCAACAAATTTGGAGAATGTATAGTCTTTTTTCTACATGAAGAAGATTCAGCACGTCCATGAGAAATCATCTATAAATATCTTCCCTTTCCCTTTCTTTTTCTTTCCAGGATAGGCATAGTTCTCCTCCTCATCACCCTTGGATGAGGTTCCATCTCTAATGCTCCACCTTATCTCTTCTCACGCAAAATTGGACCACAGGGATTCCCATTTTTGTAGCTTCTCCATCACATTTAAAGAATCCTAGTAGCTATGCCATTTAATTTGAATGCCTAGAAGTGTTAGGCTTACTAGATCATCTTCTACTAAAGTAAATTCAACTTGACCAATTTCATCACGACATTGTGTGAACCTGCTAAGGTACCGTGGAATTTTGTCACCCTTCTGCATCTTGATATTCTGAAGCTTGACCTTGGGTGCCAACTTCCTATGGTCACTACTGTTCTGGAATAGATCTATCAATTCTTTCCACATTACATATGGAGTCTCTTTCCTGTGGATATTCAAGACAATATGGTCTCGAGCTCCCTCCAATATGATCCTCCTCACCTTTGCTTCACACTTCTCCCATTATGCTAGATCTTGAGCATCAAATGTTCAAGGCTTCACAATATCGTTATTTATGATTTCCTCTAGCCCATTATCTTCCAACACTGCCTCCATCCTATCCTTCCAAGAAACATAATTCGAGATACCCTTAAGGGAATACTTGAGTCTTAGTCCATATAAATCCATCTCGCTAGCTCTAAAGAATTGATCCTCCAAATTCAAGACAACTTCGAATTCTCTTCTCTATTGTGATTTCTACTTTGATACCATGTAGAAATTCATTGTATATTTAAACTTCTTAGGTAGCTTTCTAAAACAAAAGACTTGAATCTACTCTACTCATTAGTAGAAATAAACTAATTGATTATGAAATCACAACATAAGCGTGAGACAAGATTCAACACACATACTCAGAATTTTATCTATGGGAAAGCAACTCCTAAAAACCCCTTCCTAATTGTATTGCATTAATCATAAAATAGAGATGAAATATAATGCTTGCTCAAGCCTGAGCAACCTCTGCACTAGTAAAATCTATCTCACTGCTTCATAGACTGACCCTAGCCAATACTTAGCCAATTTTCTCCCTTCCCAAGCTCCTATTTCCTTTTGTTGTTCAATAACAAATTATCCCCCTATTAATTAGGGAAATATCTCATTGGGAATTGCACAATTACCTTAGGCCTTTCTCTTACTGCATGCACAACCTGTACAACTTGGGTAAGTCTATAACTAATAGTACACTACCCTTGAACTCCACTATCAACTCGGTAACTCAAGTTATCTACATGCATCAATTATTCTCGATTGATTGATGAGTTAACTGAAATATCAGCTGAAGTTAAACCCCACTACTGGACCCTCCACAGTTTGTAATCAGTTAGAAATATTTGAACTCATGATAACTCAAATTAATTGAACCAGATTTCTAGAAATTAGCAATCAATCATAACTAAACATAGCGCAAGTGTATCTAACTCAAATTAACTAAGTTAACTAAGTGACAAGGCCATGTCACCTCAGTTAACTACCTCCAAGTATTTTACTGAAATCGAAATTGAAATTTCTCCTAATTAATTTGGGAAAAAATAAATTAGGAATTTCTTACTGCATTTTCAACAATACCTCTCAGCAAGCAATGGGTTATCTAATACCCCAATCCTGCCTCATGAAACTCAAATTTCCTCTTGACAATGCCTTTGTTAAAATGTCTACATCTTGTTCCTTTATAGGAATGTATTCCAACAACATGATCTGCCACTGCACAGAATCTTGTAGATGGCGATACTAGATGTCAATATGATTGGATCAATCATCAACAATTGTATTCTCGGAGACTTTGATACAACTTTGATTGTCAAATTAAATCACTGTAGGACCCATCTTCTGACCAAACAACCCAACAATATTTTTTCTCATCCAAATAGCCTCACATGATGCTTGACTTGGAGCCATGTACTCTACTTCTGCTGAGCTGAGAACAACAAATCTCTGCTTCCTGTTGTACCAAGAAACAACTGTTGACCCAACACTGAAAATGCCTCTTGACGTGATCTTCGTGTTTGATGGACTCCCCACCCAATATGCATCTGTGAAGCCTTGCAGCTTCACTCCCTCTGTCAGTTTGTACCAAACACCAAACTGATTGGTGCTTCTGAGGCATCTCAACACATGATTTGTTACCTTCCAATATAGTTTGGTTGGACTAACCATTGCTTGACTAAGCTGGTTAATTGCATAACACGTGTACATTTATGTGTTCACCAAATACATAAGTGAACTAACAAGCTACCTATAAATGGTAGACTCTTCTACTTCACCTAAAGTAATATCTTCATCATCAATTTCACTACTAGAGGAGTCTCCATGGTTTTGCTCTTCTCCATGTGGAACTTCTTAAGTATCTCATTGGAATATTTTCCCTAAGAGACAAATAGTTCCTTGTCTCCTTTCCATACTTCCAAACTGAGGAAATAATGCATGAGCCCCATTTCCTTCATCTTCAATTCTCTTACAAGTTCCTCTTTCCAAGAAATGATCAACTTATCATCTTCGTTCAAAATTAAATCATCAACATATAATACTATAATCAATAATTTCCCTTCAACAAAAATGTGGTAAAGGTTTGCATCTACTTCATTTTTGTGAATCCCAACCTAGTGAGATAATTGTCGATCCCAATGTACCAAGCATGGGATGCTTGTTTCAATCCATACAACACTCACTTGATTCTTCACAAATGCGACTCTCTGTCAAAGGTTTAAAATAATTCTAGATGCTCAACGTACACCTCTTCCTCAATCACTCCATTGAGGAATGTTTTCTTCACATCTATTTGGTGGATCTTCCAACCCATATGCCCTGACAGTGATAGAATTGACCGGATGGATGATTACCTTACTACTCAAGCAAAGGTATCTTCATAGTCAATTCCATCCACTTGAGGGAACCCCCTGGCCAAAAATATGGCTTTTTGTTTCTCGATGCTACCATATGATACATTCTTTAACTTATAAATCCATCTAGAACTCACCACTAGATTGTTTTTTGGTCTTCAGATTACTTCCCAAACACTATTTCTAACGATGGCATCAGATTCCTCTACCATAGCATCAACCCATACTAGTTTCTTTACTACTTCATCAAATGAGGATGGTTCAGTCTCTACAAGCTCAGTCATGAGAGCCATGTAGCCATTGTACTAATCTGGTGACCTCCTCTACCTGCACTAAGATGTGGATGCTCCCACATTCTCTCTTGCATCATGCAACATTCTATCAGGTTCCCTAGTTCACTTCCTTCCTTCTATGGATGTCTCTGCTTGAGTGGATGTCTCCACTCTCTCCTCTTGTGCTTGTGGCTGCTCCAAAAATTCTTATGGTTCTTCCTTCGGAGCTAAAAGATCCTAATTAGGATGCAATTGAAGCTCCCTCTCAAGATAACACCTCATTACCTTCTCCTCGTCAAATTTTACATCTCTTTTGACCACTATCATCTTGAGATATGGCAAGTACACATGATAGTTATGAGGTGTATCAGTGTACCCCACAAATATTCCCAACTCAACTGTAGGATCTAGCATTTTCCTTTCCTCCTTTTAGACATGATAGTAAATTGAAGATTCAAATATCTTGAAGTGTGGCCCATCTAGTTTCTTCCCTGAAAATGATTCCTCTGGTATACTCACGCCAAGTATCCTGTGACGACTCATGTTCTGCAAATAAACAATTGTGTTGCATTCTTCAGCCCACAAGTGCAGTGGTAGGCTCTGGTCAATCAACATCACTTGTGCATCTCCCCCAATACTTATGTTCTTCCTCACATCCACCCCATTCTATTGTGGGTTATGGGATGTTGTCAACTCCCCTCAAATGCCTTATTTTGCACAAAATTTCTTAAACTTATTCGACACATATTCGCCACAGTTATCACTCCTGAGAGCCTTCACTTTCTTTCCAGTTTCTTTTTCAACAAGTTCTTTGAACTCAACAAATTTGGAGAATTTCTTTTCTTCTACATGAAGAAGATCCAACACTTTCATGAGAAATCATCTACATATATCACATAATACCTGTGCTTGGCCATGGAGGTTGTTGAGAAAGGTCCACACACATCTAGGTGAATCCTTTTGAGGACTACATGCACCTTACTATCCCGATCATTGAAGGTGGATTTTTTTTACTTCCCTAATGTACACACTTTTCATGTATCTCCCTAATCTAGTGCACCTTTTGGAAATCCTATAGAAATCTGTTGGATGATCTTCAAAATGCCATGGTGCAAAAGACCCAATGTTCTATGCCATAATTTATTGATGTCTCGAGTCTACAACTTCTCTGTTTTTGTTCTCAATACTGCACAATCTCCTACATATAATTTATAGAGGTTCTTCACTCGAACCCCAATATTCTTCACTTGTCGTGTGGCGATGTGTCACAGGAAATCCTTCCCTTTTTTGAACTCCACATCGCAACCACAATCTTCCCATACCACTACAGAAACTAGTTTCTTCTTAAGGACCGATACATACATTACATCGTTGAGCCTAAGAGGGGAGCCAAACTCCCTCTCAAAACTAAGTGTACCAATATTGGTCATGCTATACCTTCCATCATCTCCCATATTGATGTGCATCTCGATATCCTTCTCCTCCAAGTCATTGAAGAATTCTTTGTTTCCCATCATATAGAATGAAGCCCCACTATCTAGATACCACACACTGTGCATCACTATGATTTCCATGCATGCAATGAGTGTGAAGTCCAATTCGAATTGGGAAGCCAAAGCCTCACTTGTTGCTCCTCTTGAGGACTTATTGCCAACCATCTTGTGTGGACACTTTGTGGCATAGTGTCCCATCTCATGACATTGAAAGCACTTGATCTTCGATAAGTCTTTCTTCTTTTCAACCTGACTAGAACCCCCTTTGGATTGAGATTTATTACCTCTCACTTTCTTTGCCTTTTCAACCAATTCATAGTTCTATGCCTTATATCTTCTTCCACCAAATCAGAACATAGGCGTTCCCAATTTGTTAGCTTTTCCCTCTCATTTACTGAATCCTGGTAGTTGTGTCAACTCTTGGGAAGGCCTAGAAGTGCTAGGATTACCATATTGTCTTCTGCTATAGTAAATCCAACTTGACCAAGTTCGCCAAGAAATTGTGTGAACCTGCTAAGGTACCGTGGAATTGTGTTGCCCTTCTACATCTTGATATTCCGAAGCCTATCCTTGAGTGTGATATTTATGTGGTCACTACTATTCTGGAATAAATCTATCAATGCTTTCCACATTTCATATGGTGTCTCTTTCCCATGGAGATTCAAGACAATATGACCTCGAACTACCTCCATAATTATCCTCCTCGCCTTTGATACACACTTCTTCCATTCTACTAGATCTTAAGCATGAGATGTTGGTGGCTTCTGGATATCATTATCTATGAATTCCTTTAGCCCATTATCTTCCAACACTTCCTCCATCCTATCCTTCCGAGCACCATAATTTGAGCTACACTTAAGGGCATACCCGAGTCTTAGTCCATAGAAATTAATCCTGCTAGCTCTAAAGAATTGATCCTGCAAATTCAATCCACCTGCAAAGACAACTTAGAATTCTCTTCTCTACTATGATTCATGATCTGATAGCAGATAAAAATTCTTTGTAGATTCAAACTACGTATGTAATTTTCTAAAACAAAAGACTTTAATCTAATCTACTCATTAGCGGAAAGCAATTAATCAATTGTGAAATCACAAAATAAACATGAGACAAGATTCAACACACATACTCATAATTTTATCTAGGGGAAAGAAACTGCTCAAAACCGTTTCCTATTTGTATTGCATTAATAAAAAAATAGCAAAGAAATAGAATGCTTGCTCAAGCATGAGAAACCTCTGCACTAGTATAATCTATCTCACTGCTTCACAGACTGACCCTGGCCAATACTTAGACAATTTTCTATTTGCCCAAGATCATATTTCCTTGTGTTCTTCAATAAGGAAATAACCCCCTATTAATTAGGGAAATTTCTCATTGGGAATTGTGCAAATCATTTAGGCCTTTATTTTGCTTCATGCACCACCTGTACAACTTGGGTAAGTAAGTATACAACTAATAGTACACTTCCCTTGAACTCCAATATCAACTGGGTAACTCGAAAGATCAACTGAAAGATCAAATGAAGTTACACCCCACTACTGGACCCTCCACTAGTTCTTAATCAACTAGAACTAGTTAAACTTATAATAACTCAAATTAACTAAACTCGGTTGCTAGAAATTAGAAATCAATCAAACTAAACATAACTCAAGTGTCTCCAACTTGAATTAATTGAGTGACAAGGACCTATCACCTCAGTTAACTACCTCCAAGTATTTTACTGAAATTGAAATTGAAATTTCCCCTAACTAATTTGGGAAAAAATAAATTAGGAATTTCTTATTGCATTTTCAACTTAATGTAGGTCATTTGAAACTCTATCACTACATTTTTCTATATCTATTCACCCACTTCTTCCTTAGAGTTTATGAGATAAGAACATTATTTTCATTTAGTATTGGTCTCCACTTTATTTTCCTTTTGTATACCCCTCGATTACAAATATTTTGGAGGTTTATTAACAACCTGAAACCAATATATACTTATTACATCTACAAAAAATTGATTGTATGTTAATAAATTAGATATCATATTTATTATTGGCTTTTTTCCTATCTATTTTAGCATATTTTTTTCCCTCTTTCTCACCTCCTTCTTTCTTGCATGAAACCCGCATAGGATAGGTAGTTTCTTGATTAATGGTGAGTTCTTGTTATGGTTTATTTACATAAATTTATTTACTTTTTCTAAAAATTTAATTACCTTTAATCCCATTGCAAATAACTGCTAATTCTAGTTTCGACATACAAATTAGGTAAATTATTGGTCCATGATCCCAAGTTGAGCCCTTAAAATCAATTCTAACCTAAAAAAAATTAATTAATCCCACTTGGGAACCAAAAAAATCTATTATCTAGGTTAGGGCTAGTGGGATAGGAATATAAATAGCACCCATTAGTCACTATACATTGAAACATAGTGGTTAACATTAGGGAGACTAAAATCCTTCACCATCCAGGGGTACAAAACCGATACATAGAAGAAACCCATGAAAGGGGTAAGTCTTAGACAATGTATACTAGTAGTTCCCCATAAGGCCCCCAACTCTTGGTCACAAATTTCGTTCCAAATTTGACACCAAAAAGCTAATATTCTCTCTCCCCCACTAGAAAAAGGTAACCTTAGTGGCCAATATTTTAGGAAAATTACCATATAGGTGGCGGTTGTGGGAAGAAATTGTACCTAGGATAGACATCTAATCATCTGCAAGATTTCATCACCTATCAACTATAAGGATAAGTGTCTTTAATACCTTCACTTAGTCTTGCTGGTCATGATTACATGAAATATAGGTTGTTTGGAAGGCCATTTTAAAATATAATCTAGGGCTTATTTAAGGAGTAATTTTTCTATCAAGATATAATATTTTATTTTATAAGATGAGGCCACTTGAGTTATATTAGCATAGAAATCACACAAAAACCACATTGCACCACCACTACATGTATTTTCTGCTTATTTCATATTGATTTTATTCTTTTAATTATCCCTTTATCCTCCTAGATTTAACATAGTTTTATCATGTACACCCTATCCTGACACCATATTTCTTATAAATTCTACTCATGGATATTTAGTGGCCTTCCCATTTATTTTCCTCTTGGGTGATTAGTTACACTTTCTTGATGAATCGGGGCACCTCCCCCTAACCTGCCTTTAGGCTCTAGCTCTTATGATTAATCAAGTAGTGTCTTTTCCTCTAGCTCCTCCCAACCTGATCTCTCAACCAATATGGTAGACATAAACCACATTAGCAATGCTATCCCCGATGTGGGTGCTAATATGGGAGGTAATTCTAGAATTGATTAAAAACAAATATGGGTACCACTGTAGCCGCCAATGTAGGGGCCACTATTCGAACAAATGTGAATCAACCTTTCCTCCAATTCATGTGTAGTTTTAATCTCCCTGATTTAAGCTAGTTCATCAATGATCCTCTCCTCCATGATCTGAAATAGGCCCCTATGCTAGCCAAAATTCCTTCGAGTATCCCCAAGTTTGAAGAGAACCTAGGAGAGGACCCCACTAATCACATTCAATCCTTTCACATGTGTTGTTCTTCAAACCCCATCATGGAGTGTTTTTTTCATCTCCATCTATTTCAATGCACACTAACATGTGTTGTTATGAAATGGTATGTTGAACAACCTCATCGAATCCACTGAGTGTTCGCCACTATTTTAAATTATTTCCTATCATAATTTCAACTACTTTTCTACCACAATACTAGAATTGAGATTTTAACTTCATGTTTCCAAACTGATGTCATTCATATTACTGATGAAATTTATGAGTGGCATAGATGGTCGATCTTGTGCAAATCTCCAAGACTGACTACTTTTTTAGGGATTAGTTTTTAATTCCCCTCCTTCCTCCCATCACCAAATATGTCACTTCAAAGTTCCCCTTAACTAAGAAATAGGTATTTTAGAATGCCATGCAATATGATCTAATCCATGCCTAGTCAAACTATGTTACAACATCATACCTTATGTCTGGCACTCATCCCCAAGTGACACTTCAACACTAGGGGAATACCATATCTCTAATGGTGTGATTAGATCCATCACATACCATCAACATTCCCCATTTCCACAAGGACAAATTGATATGGCTAGCCCTAGGGGGAGCTAGTACCTCCTACAATTTTCTTGTTCCCAATCCCCCTCGCATTGCCTCGCAATGTGGAATTAGTACCTTATATGCTTATACCCATATACATCAGCTGATTTCTAGGTGATATTGTACTACTCCCATCTACCAAATAATAATGATGAACCCATATTAATTGTTTTCATAACTAAGTGTATGCCCAACAAAATGTCAACAATAACCTTAATTCAAAGAAAAATAATAAGGGGAAGAGAAAAAAAGAATTCCTAGAACCATGGAAACATAGGAAACCTTAGAAACATCCCAATGTTAATAATGGAGGAAACTGAAATACCACACCCCGACACTAAGGAAATATACTCAAGAAAAACAACATTATTCAAATCAATAATCTATGTTCTTGATGTGGTACTTATGTCCATTATACACATGAATGTCCTATTCTACCTAAGATGTGTCAGTTATGTCAAGCACAAGAGAATGATAGGCATGGTAAAGAAACACCTTCCACCTAAACTCAACCCCCTTTGTAGCTAGTTGTGTATAGGAACCCATTTACCGATCAGGGATATGTTTCCACCAATTATGCCAAAACTTCTCCCCCTTCTTCACCTCCCAATCAACCTAGGAATGGAACATAACAGATCTTGATGATGGATTTTGTTGATATCAAACTCTCAACTTAGTTGCATCAATATGGACCCTCCACCTAAGAATTAAACAAAACCATTTATAGAGCCACTGTCATAAAAAAAAAAAAAAAAAAAAAAAAAAAAAACAAAACAAAAACAAAAACAAAAACAAAACAAAACAAAAAACAAAAACAAAAAAAAACAAAAAACAAAAACAAAAAAAAAACAAAAACAAAAACAAAAACAAAAACAAAAAAAAACAAAAAAAACCTATAGATCCCTTTACCATCGATTGAGGAAAACCCTAAGTAAACTAAGGCTCCACTACTTCAAAATGCAACCAACTCCCAAGCACAATATACCAATAAATATAGATTAATATATGAATTGGCACAATCTCCTATTTCCATGACACACCTGGAAGTTCTCTAGATGTTCCCTTCATAATGGAAGGATATACTCTTCCCTTTGGGTGTTGTGTATCTTGTTGATCAAGGAGAAGTTTTTATACTTCTCTCACCAAACCCGTCAGATCTCACTAGGGCAGGTGAGATATGTTGAATTTTGTAGCTATGCTCAGTCTTCATAATATTTTCATTTATACTTGAAATAATGAAAAATGAATTATGTTTGTAAAATAAAATTATATGAAGCATGTTCTTCATGGTTGAAAGAAAAAGGAATTCTTTTGTATTCAAATATTACAAGGCTCATTAAGAGCAAGAAAATGATTTTTTTTTTTAATTTGAATTTTACCGCCACAAAGACCAAGTTGGCCCTCCAAGGATCAAGTCATCTTTCCCGAGAGATCTGCCCCTTTGCATGGATGAAAAACTATAAATGGAGTCCATTCACTCTCCAAAATATATAATTCATCTTTGATCTAAGACTCATTGATTTGAGGAACAATGCAAAGGTCCTGAGGTATAGTGCAAAGGTCCTAACGTACACTGCAGAGGTCCTAAGGTACAATGTGAAGTCCCTGAGGTATAAAGTGAACTTTTGGAGGTAGAATGCAAACTTCCTGAGGTAGAATGTGAAGATATGGAATGAGTTCTGAGGTAACATCCCAACTTCTGAGACTGGTGCAAATGTCGAATCTCAGCCTTCTTAAGACATTTTTTCTGTAGCATGTCACTCTGGTACAGTGCAAGGTTTGAGGTAGATTTATTGGGTATGTTTAAGCCCTCTTAAGTCCTCATCTCTAAGATAAATCTCTATGCGAAAGGATGAGCCCTTGTTATAATCCTATTTTCCACTCCATTATAGTGAGAGAAACCCAAGTTCAACTTACCTCATTTGTTTGGCTAAAATGGATCCCTTTTCACCTTTTCTTTTACTTATGTAAGATTTATCCCATGATAAAAGGGTTGAATTACATGATTGAGTTATTTCTCATAATTAATTTTCCAAAATATTTTGATTATGAGATAATAATTATTTCATAATTGAGATAATTGAGAAAAAGCTCATTATTGTGAAAAAGGTTTCTAGAGTGTTCCATTCCCAAGGATATCAATTTGACCCACTTGTGTATGAGTTGGTTAGGGGTCCATTATTGTAGAATTTTTCTAACTTGTCAAGCCCCTAGGTATCTAGATACATTCTCCTAGAGGATAGAATGAGCCTATATAATCTCACCAAGAGGAAAGGGGGTTATAGTATGTATCCAAAATATAGCACGAGAGATCTGTTGTATTAGGAGAGGAGACCATGCTACAAGCTTGAGGAGAGGATCTCCTTTGCTGGAAGGTATATATTGATGTTTCACTTATATGGTGTTGGAATTATGATGCATGTGTTGTACTTGATGGCAACCCGCTTGTAGCAGAAAAACTCACTTGTATATGGTAACTAGATGAATCTACAACAGAGATATCAGATGTGACAGAATGCATGGCAGTTGTGTTTACAAATGTGAAAAAATATAGGGTAGTTCAAAGGAATCAGTTTAGAAGTAATATACAATCGCAAATCACATTATAAGAGGTCTACTCAGAGGTAACAAAGTCATGGTACAAAAGAATAGGATGATGGAACAAAGTACTACATATCAGAATCAAGAATTTGAAGAAAAAGTATGTTTTCAGGTATGTTAAGTTGTATACGCGAGTTCACTGTACAAAAAGAGCGTATACGTATGCACACACTTTCACAAGAGGAAAATCACATATGGGATGAAAAATTAAGGAAATTAAGGTGAAAGAATACCAAGGGTCAATACCATGGTATTAGCCCACAGTATTGAGTGGAGTAACGACTATTTGATCCCATCCAAGTATACCACGGGTCCTAGGTGGTTTTGGTCCGAGGTATTGAGAAATGATAAAACTATATAAGGAGGAGAAGATCAAAGGGATAAATATATGAGTAATGAATATCCATGAAGTGTTAGATTAAAAAAAAAAAAATAACAATATGCATGTTATGGGTTTCCGATGCTTCTCTTGATTTGAACTAAGTATGCACCTGAGTGGTTGATGATGGATGAGATCTAATAATGGATTGGGATCATAATAAATTATCATTATGTGATATGATATTGGATAGGCTAGATCTGATTGTTAACATATGTTTTATCCTTTATATGTGATGACCTGGGTATGTCTGAAGTCTCGAATTGTAGTGAAGTTATAAGTAAGTATTTTCATATCTATACGTTGGTTCGCTTTGGTGAAGGTGCGTATACACGCTGGTTTGGCTCTTCCAAGTAGCGGAAGCAAAATAAAAGCTTGATTTTCAGGGATGACTGATCTATCATATCAGTTTTGTTGTTTTACTGTTGTTTGTCAATGATGTCTTCTTAGATCTGAAAGTAAAACTGAATGTATAAGGAAATTGAGTCTGATTGATTGAATGATTGAGAAAGAAGGGTGACCCTTGTTGATATCTGTTTAGAACTCTGTAGATCTTTAGAATGTCACTGATTGGTACAGTTTATGGTTCAGAGGTTTTATGATTCAATATCTTTAGAGGTATACACAGGTTAGGTTAAAGGAAGTAACGTATACATGCAGGATGGCTTCATTGAAGAAGCATATACATTTTGACACATGAATTTTTGAGGTTACAGTTGGTTCTGGTTGTTGATGCAGTGTTCTGGGTTCAGATTTGTGTACTTGTTACAGTGATCTATCTATTCTATTTGATTGGTTGAATTTGATTAAGTTTGAAGGAATGGTTGATTTAGTTGTGTCAAAGGTGCAGTGGTTGATTGATTCAGTTGTGTCATAGGTTCAGTGATTGATTGATTCAGTATGTCAGAGATTTAGTGATTGTTTTATTCAGTATGTTAGAGGTTTTAGTGACTGATTGATTCAATTATGGTTGATTCAGAGATTGAATATTGGGTTTCAGTTATGTCAGAGATTGATGATTGAGTTTCAGTGATTGGTTGATGCAGATGTATTTGATGGATGTATTGCAGTGGTGATTGATTTTGAGATTCAATGTTACTGATGGGTCCAGTATGAAAATTTGATGAAACATGGCCTTCATATTGTAGTGTTGTGTACCAGGAGTATCCAGTCTGAAAATTCATGAAATGTGGTCCTTGGAGGATTCTGAGGGATGGATCCTTTAGTGAACTGGTAATTTGATCAAGGGGTTGGATCTCCCTTCCAGTAGCAGCTGGAGAACGAGTGAAGGTTGTAGCCTTCTATAGTTCGATGCCTATGTATTAATAAACATATCAGCTAGTACAAGAGCTAGGGGATTGTAGCTCCCTTCCAGTAGAAGTTGAAGTACGAGAGAAGGTTGTAGCCTTCTACAGGTGGGTTCCTGCGTACTAGTATGAGTCTGCACCAGTATAGTATTGTAAAAAAATTATTGTTTATATTAAAAAGAATACAAAGACAACAACAGCAGGTGGTTTTTCTCCCACATTGGGTTTCCACCTTAAATCTTGGTGTTAATGTGTGTTGCTTATGTGTGATGGTTTATTCTGTTATTACTGCTCATGATTACTATTTAATGTTTAATAAAGTACTAATGCACTGATTAAAGATCAACATATGATGAATTAACTGAATCATAAGTTCACTGGATATACGATGGTTTCCTTAAAAAAATTGTGTGCACACACGAGTTCCCTTCACTGAAGTAGTGTATATAAATCTGATTATGGAAATGAAAAAGTTATTGAAATGTAAATATTGATTCACCCCACCCCGCCCCCGCTCTCAACATTATTCCCAACAATTGGTATCAGACCAAGTCCTTTGGCAGAAGTTTAATCGCTTGAAGGAGATCCATAGAAACAATGGGAAAGAAGCTAAAGAAGAAAGAACCTCAAAAGAAGAAGACATCTCAAGGGAACTGTGACAGTGGAAGAGACGATTGGCCATTATTTGGAAGCAACTCTTGAGATTTAGAGTCACCTCAGAATGAAGATGAACAAGCAAAAGAATCATCAAGTACGATTTTTTTGTCCTTTGGTCATACATTTCTCTGTTCATTTGAAGATAATGAATGTGACAGCGAAACAACTGAATTTTATCTTATGGGTGAAAGAGAAAGAAATCAAATAGAGGCAGAATTTAAAAATCTCACAGACATAATTAGAGATCAAAAAGATCTAATTGATAAAAGGGAATGTGCCTACAAAGAAGAAGTTACCAAGTTAAAAGCTCAGTTGGAGGAAGGAAACAAGGTAAGGAAGCAGTACAAGGAAAAGGAAGATCAATGTCAAAGGCTGCAGGATGAAGTGACATCATTGAGAAATGAAGTGAATGAAAAGGACACAACAACTAAGGAACTTATAAAAATAACCAACTCCTGTGAAGGTCTTGAAGCTGTGGTCATTTCTCTAAAAGAAGATCTCAAAAATTCAAATAAGGAGAATGAAGAACTACTATAAGCATTTGAAGAACAAGAAAATGAAGTTCTCGAATTAAGGCAACAAGTGGAAGAAGGAAGAAAATTTGAAGAAATCATGAAGAAGCAGTATCTTGAAAAGGAAGAGCAATATCAGGTTGAGGTAAATATCCTAAAAGGTAAATTAGAAGAAAATGATAAACTTTTATGATTTCAAGATAGTACTAAGATTTTGGATGATATTCTTATTATTCAAATGTCTCCTGCCATCAAATATGGTCTTGGTTTTCATGAAACTGTTAAAGGTGAATCTAGCTCACAAACTAAAGCAAGGGACTCAAATACAAAAACCGAAATGCTCAACAAGGAGATAAGAGGTCAACCCAACCAACAACCAAGGAAAGAAAGTCTTCAAAGAAAATCATTTACTCCCAACTATGGAAGCGGTAGTCAGTTATTTCCTCTAATGAATAATGTTGAATGTTTTGCATGTCATAATTTTGGACATGTTGCAGCCAGATGCAGAAGTAGAATGGTTCAAGCTAATAACTTCCATACAGAAAGATCATCAGCTTCCAGATACTTCAAGGGATATTGTTTTTCCTGTAATATGTTTGGTCACAAAGCCATTCACTGCTATAGAGGGAATATGAAACATATAAGATGTTATGCTTGTAACAAGTTTGGGCATATAGCAAAAGAAAGTAGGAGAAAATTTTGGACAACATACCAACATGAGAAAACATCATCACATTCCAAGGTATGGAAGAAGAAGGAAGTACAGCTAGAAATATGTGGCATAGCTCAAGATATAGACAGAACAGACTCAGGAGTAAATGAAAGTATGAAATTTCAGTGTTCTAATTCTCATACGCAGTTATCATGAAGACAAGCCGCGTATATACGTGAGTTCAAAGCTGCACAGTTGTGTATATGTTGGTCTGATGTTGAAGCAGTGGGACAGACTCAGAAAAATGATCCGATATAAATTATATTTTATGTCTTGATGATTGATGACTACAGTCTGTGGATGTTATTTAGAAGTGCTTTTGATCCTCATAAGTTGTTGATGACTTGATGTATATCTAGTTGATTATGATGCCTTGATAACTCTTACTGATATATGCAATGATCAGATCTGACAGTGAACGGGTGGCACAGGTTCAAGGGGAGAATATGCTATGCTTCTAATAATGCATTGTTGGCATTATGTTTAGAAGTCTTTGGTGCCTAATGATTCTTATCCATGGTGATGGTGCTTATATCGATGAAGTGTTTAGATGATACAACATGCTATGTTGCGGTTATGAGTTGCCTTTGATAAAGTATCAGATGATACTTGTATTGCTTGAGCCATATAGTTGTTATTCAGATCAAATTTATGGATGATTGTGGATAACATTTTTTTTAATGATGCATACAGTACATATGATATGTTGCTTACATGGTGATCTTCAAAAGGACAAGGGGAAGTACAAAGCTTGAGTACACAACTTCATTATTTGATGATGAGTAACTCATTTATTTTATGTTGATGTCATCATGCCTTGAAAGAAGCATAAAGTTCACATGGTCAGTTATGATGCAGGATTCCTATAGTTCTTAGCTCTCGCATGGTTGAGGATTGTTGATGTTGATGGTATTAAGAAAGCTTGAAAAATTACTATGAGCTCATGACTTTCTAGATACATATTGCTATGGATATACATTATGCTGGATACATGGATGATTACTTAAGTTTCATATTGATAAATATTTTTGGCTGGTCAAGAAAATGGTGTTATTGCAAGTTTCATGAAGACAACACTATTTGGAGACATGGATATTTGGAAACATGGCTTAATGATGATGACATATTACTTCATGATGATAGATTTGGTACTCACATATGTTGATTATCATGATTGATGCCTATCAGAAAACTCTCTAGTGATGATACATGGTTGCTATATTGAGGGTTCTTGTGGAAAGATCATGCAGTTCTTGATGATGATGTTATGATCATAGATGATGACTATGGTGTTTTCACATACATATGATATGATGTGAATGATTTCGTGTTACTGCTTATATGAAATATACTTAGTTGATTCATGGAAAGTTATGATAAGGCTCTTTCTACTAAGGAAATGGAGCAAGTTGATCTTGATGAGATCAAGAGGATCAGTTGATACTTTGTCATAGGTTGATGATATTTACATTGGGAACTGATGATGGACATATATAGGTTGTTGGTCTGGATGTTGCTAACAGATGCTTATGGAGCAAATCATATATGGTGTATGATAGTTGTTGATGACTATCATGGTCTTGTTTAGATATTTGGTCTTTGTTATAAATGCCATGTATATCATTTTATGTAAAGGTCATATAAAGGTACATAATATGTATCTGTCTGTCATAGTCTTTTAATGAGTCCTTTTTGGTCATATGATGTAATTTTTACCCCCACTATGCATGGGAAAAATGATGTAATAATTTCTATATTTCAGTCATGTATAAACAATTGGTATATCCCCACTTAGTTGGGTATGTTAGCGCTTGAAATTTCACCTCATGCTGAAAAAGGTAAACTCCAAGGCAACATCAAACCACTTAGCCTCGTAGCTAGCCCTACAGGGCAGGAGAGGGCTCTCTCCGGTATATCTCGGTAAATATCTTCAATGGGCAAGATAACCAATAAGGAAACACTGATTTTAGGCTAATAAACTGATAAAAAGGTTTGAATTGGAAGTTTTAAGATTTTGGTGGAAAGTTGGGGAAAGGCAATTTTGGGTGCGGGGATTGGACACAGTTTTCGCAGGGGGTTCTTTAGGGCGAGGTAGGAGACAGTATTGATGCCTTTGATAGAGGTGGATGGATGAGAATGACCGGTGAGGAGTTAAGGAGAGCAAGCAATAACCTTGAATTCCCCTTAAACAGTTGAAAACATTGATATTAAGCAAACTTAAAAGCAGAGCATGACAGTCATGAATTCTACTTTAACACTTCATTTGCCTAATTTGCAGAAGGAAAAGTAAGGAAATGATTCACATAACACACTTACAAGTACAAAGAGAAACACACCATAAATACATGTGACCACAAGAATCCCAAAAAGGACTGCAAAACCCTGGTCTTCCTTTGCCAAAATTGCAGAGATACAGTGAGTAATACAATAAGAGCTTCTCCCTCAAGAGTCCAACCCTCCAACCCCTGAAAATGACTAAGAAAATACATAATATAGGCAAGCTAACACCTTTCCTTGCCTCTAGGGGTCGAGCTCACTATCCTAGGAGCTGTTTCAACCAATTCTAAACTAAGCACTAAAATCTAGGCAGTCAAAACAACTTGCCTCTATAAGCTAGGAAACCAATTCATTCATTAAATGTTTGCTATTTCATGAATGAATCTTCTAGAGTAGGTAAATAAGTGTCATGTCATCATGAAAATAAATTAATTACATCAAAGAGGGTGAAAAATCCCATCACAAGTCAAAACTGGTCAAAGCTGGGCGAATTCCTGAGCTGTAGGTTGAATTGCTGTGCAAACTGCCTGATGGGTCGCGCGCAATTCCTGAATGTGTCGCGCGCCTTTGAAGGCAATTTTGAGGCACTTCCAGGTGTCCAAATGAGGCAAAAGTGGGCTTGTTGGAAAGGTCTGGATGTCTACCTTCCAACCCAAGTGGAATTGCGGAATTTGGTGGTCATTTGCCCCTCCAAAATTGCAATCTCCCAAGACTGCTTCCTGTGTGTCAAAAATGTGGCAGAAAGTCATTTTTAGCTTGTTTTTTGACTTTCTGGAGGCCCAAAACTTGGTGAAATTTCTTGGTAATGGCTGAGAAAATGTAACTTTCCATGAAAAATCGAGAAATGCTGAGTTTTCCCAAAATGGAGTTGCCAAACGAAAGGGTCACGCGCGGCGCGCGACCCATTGGTGAAGAAAACCTGTGTATGGCACAAAAAATTCACAATTGACAAAATTTTCTCCAAATTTCTTGAAATTTGGGCTGGGAGTCCCCATTCAAGTACCATGCTCATTCAAAGAGGCTTTGGCCAAAATTTGGAGTGGATCGGGCCTTTTCCGTCATTTTAGTGCCTTGGCCAACCTCCTTGGATCTGGCGATTGCAATTTTGACATTTCTCTAAAACCATGACACCTGTGAAAAACGTGAAGGACGTTTTTCTTCTTTGGCATGTTATGGACAAAAACCTCTCTCAATTCTCCAAAATTCATCTTTTATTGCTCTGGAACATCATTTGAGTGCGACTTGTCCCGATGTGTGAAACAAGGAATTTTGTCGAAATGGAGCGAAATGAAGGGGATAGGGGGCTTCTAAATTCTTGGGGAAATTTTTGGGAGTGGGGAGGGATGTTAGGAAGCAGGAGAAAGTGGAATCTCAGAGATTGAGCGAGGGGAAGGGGTCCAAAAGGGCAAAACACAGGCCCAACCTAGAAAATTGCCAGGTTGTAGCTAGAAACTAGGGTTTGTGCAAAAATGAGGATTTTGGGGGATCTCAGTGATGGGAAGCATTTGATAAGGTACTTTAAGGATATGGGAAGGTGTATGAACATCAAGATACAAGTTTTGCTAATGATTTGGCCGTCCAAGAGAAAATGCCTTCAAAACCCTAGGAGAGGGAAATGACCTTGCCTAGGTGCAACTGAAGCATGAACAAGGTGTAAAATAACTCATTAGACACTGACATGATAATGACAACCCTACGAATGATGATAGACTCAGCTGAATAGTGACATAGACCGACATTTGGAAAACTTTAGAAGGAGTTAAAGCAAACCCTAGACCTAATGCCTAGTGACCAAATTTTGCTTGAAAACTCTTTGAAATGACAAAATTTGACCTTGACACTCTGAGACCACTTTGTAAGAGCATATTTGATCACTGTAGGAAGACTGGAAAGGCTGACACTAACATTGGCTCCAATGGGGATGGTAGCTCCTTGGAGGTGCCAAGAACCGCAGATCTTTGGGAGAGCAGACCAACGCCTTATCCATTGGGCAATGGAGTCAAAAACTCAAACTAAAATGCATGACTGAAAACTGATGACTTGACAACACAAATTGACTCTCACTCAACTAAAAACTGACTCAATACTTAAACACAACCGACAAACTAGAAATGATGCTCAAAGTGGAGCTTATTCATCAAAACCTACTCTAACACTTTCATTCATCACCGGATCAAGTGAAATGAAACAACCAGTGAAACCAAGTAAGTATTCCATCTGCTGGTTGAATTCTCCACAAGTTCTCGCTTATGAACAACAAAATAGAACTACTAAAAGGCAACTCCCATGACAATTTGGAAACAGATCCATAGAATGATATGAATTCTCTATCCACCTCCAAAAACACTGCATAAGGATCTTGAAATTTATGCACACTGAAACTTAGCTCATCCAATGGATTACTTCTCGTTTCCTTATACCATGAATGCAAACTTTGATTTGAGCCTTGTGACGAGACCTCTGCTGAAAATGACGAAGAAACCGGCTGCCGGATCAAGTTCATATCAGCACATGTTTCAAGCTCACATATAGGCAATGGAGAAAAACTTTGACTGCAAACCTCATCCAAAACATCAGCTATTGGATCATGAAAAACTTGAAAAGACTGCTGAAACCCATTTTCTATTGGTTCCATTGTGATTACATGATTGCCTACATGCTGCTCATTCTTCACTGAAGATGTATTATGCAAAGTTCCCTTCAAAAGCTGAAATGATTCAAAACAGAAAGGTAAGGAACCTTCTTGTATCATTTGATCAAATATGTCAGCTTCCATGCCTTCATCTGCAACTTGACAACCAATGGCATTTGGGGGCTGCAAATCTGAATATGAGCAGTCTGGAACAAGGTTTTTATTGCCTTCAAGATGGTCTAGATCAAGATTTGTTGACAGCTGATTTCTAAGTTCATGGAAGTTGTCTCTAATGAACTGACATGAATCAAAACAAAAAGGTAAAGATCCTTCACTTACTTCAAACTTTGTTTCACTTTCCTCATCACTGTCATAGCTGATATGTGATGGCTGAACATTGTTTTCAAACTGCTGAAAATGAACTTCCTCCTCCCACAAACTAGCTGTTGATTTGTCTGCAAGATTAGCTTCTGTTTGGAGAACATAATCATCATCATACTAATCAAACCGAGGAAAATCATCAGTATAAAATATATCATCAAGCATGCAGGTCATATCAACAGTGCTTTCTTCGCCAAGGTGATCTACAAAACAATCATTATCAGATCTATGACAACTAGGATAAGAAACAAAATGTTTTGGATCAACAACTTGTTCTTCTTCAATCAGTGAGCCTTGAACATCATAATCATTCCTTGTGTTGATCTTGTCCATCATCGTTTCCACTGCACTTACCAAAATGTCAAGCTTTACCTCTAGAGATGTCGATTTTTCCGGATCTATGTTTTTCATATCTTCTTCTTTCAACCTTGCCCTCCGGATCAACAAGTGAGCCTCTACATTTACTGCACTATTCTGCATCTCGTGAAGTGTTGAAATATTCCTTTCTCTCAGCTGAAACTCCATCTCTGGATCAAAGGCACCCGGATAGTGCAAGAGAGCAGATCTAGGAGGAGGCCTTATATCAACTGGAATTGAATAATAAACTTGATTAAATTTGGCCGAAAACTGTTGTACTGTCTCCCCTGGCAATCTTTTCAGCTGGTTATACTCTTCTACAATCAAGAAAAGGTTCTGCCCGATCATCCACCTATCGAGAAAAACTTTGACGAACTGCTGGAAATCTGAGATGCTCGCATCAGGCAGGGTTTTGAACCAACTCTTCACTTTGGCTTGCAAAGAAAGAGCAAAAAGCCTAATACTAACATCTTCTTCATCAACTTCAAAAAGATCTAGAAAAGATTCAAAATTCTGCACATGTTGCTCAGCGTTGACATTCTTACATTCACCATCAAACCTCGGCAAGTATAGATCATAGTTTTTGGGGAAAGCATGAAGAACAGAAGGTAAAACAAGAGGTTTATACCGATCTGGAATTTTACAAGGTGTAGGGGTATGTACAGCAGGTATAGAATCAGTCTTGGTCTCTTGAGGCTCATCAATTTGAAGATGGTCATCATAAGATTCGGAAAAAGGATTTTGATCAAGCTCAAAGGCATGCAAATCTTTGGTTTTCACACTTTTCAAAGGGAAAGAATCAACTGCAGGCCTGGGATCTTTTCTCAAGCATACTATACTTTGCAAAGCCTTCGTGACATTCTTGGGAAAAGAGAAGAAATAATTTATGACAAAGAACAAAATGTCTCGGATGAAATTCCAACTTGAATACCTGATCTGTCCATGTTGTCCTTTCATGGTTTTGCTGGTCGGGATCATCCTCCAGTGGAGTCTTTGGATCTGTTCTCAAAAATGATTTAGAGTCGCCAAGTGAATGATTTCAGCCTTTCAAGCGTCTGATCGTTGTCCACCATCAACCATCAGATCTGAACTTGATACATGTACTGGGGCAATTAACAAGTTAGATGTCACGATTACAAGCTAGACCGGAGATTGACTGAAGCAGCGTTTATCTACTTCCGCTAATGCAAAGCAAAAGAGTTTCGAAGGCTACCTGTCATAACTTCAGGCTCCGTCTGTAGCTTATAAAACAAACGACATCAACAAGCAAACAAGTTTGTTCTCCCCAGTATGGTCGCCAATATGTTAGCGCTTGAAATTTCACCTCAGGCTGAAAAAGGTAAACTCCAAGGCAACATCAAACCACTTAGCCTCGTAGCTAGCCCTACGGGGCAGGAGAGGGCTCTCTCCGGTATATCTTGGTAAAGATCTTCAATGGGCGAGATAACCAATAAGGAAACACTGATTTTAGGCTAGTAAACTGATAAAAAGGTTTGAATTGGAAGTTTTAAGATTTTGGTGGAAAGTTGGGGAAAGGCAATTTTGGGTGCGGGGATTGGACACAGTTTTCGCAGGGGGTTCTTTGGGGCGAGGTAGGAGACAGTATTGATGCCTTTGATAGAGGTGGATGGATGAGAATGACCGGTGAGGAGTTAAGGAGAGCAAGCAATAACCTTGAATTCCCCTTAAACAGTTGAAAACATTGATATTAAGCAAACTTAAAAGCAGAGCATGACAGTCATGAATTCTACTTTAACACTTCATTTGCCTAATTTGCAGAAGGAAAAGTAAGGAAATGATTCACATAACACACTTACAAGTACAAAGAGAAACACACCATCAATACATGTGACCACAAGAATCCCAAAAAGGACTGCAAAACCCTGGTCTTCCTTTGCCAAAATTGCAGAGATATAGTGAGTAATACAATAAGAGCTTCTCCCTCAAGAGTCCAACCCTCCAACCCCTGAAAATGACTAAGAAAATACATAATATAGGCAAGCTAACACCTTTCCTTGCCTCTAGGGGTCGAGCTCACTATCCTAGGAGTTGTTTCAACCAATTCTAAACTGAGCACTAAAATCTAGGCAGTCAAAACAACTTGCCTCTATAAGCTAGGAAACCAATTCATTCATTAAATGTTTGCTATTTCATGAATGAATCTTCTAGAGTAGGTAAATAAGTGTCATGTCATCATGAAAATACATTAATTACATCAAAGAGGGTGAAAAATCCCATCACAAGTCAAAACTGGTCAAAGCTGGGCAAATTCCTGAGCTGTAGGTTGAATTGCTGTGCAAACTGCCTGATGGGTTGCGCACAATTCCTAAATGGGTCGCGCACCTTTGGAGGCACTTTTGAGGCACTTCCAGGTGTCCAAATGAGGCAAAAGTGGACTTGTTGGAAAGGTCTAGATGTCTACCTTTCAACTCAAGTGGAATTTCTGAATTTGGTGGTCATTTTCCCCTCCAAAATTACAATCTCCCAAGACTGCTTCCTGTGTGTCAAAAATGTGGCAGAAAGTCATTTTTAGCTTGTTTTTTGACTTTCTGGAGGCCCAAAACTTGGTGAAATTTCTTGGTAATGGCTGAGCAAGTGTAGCTTTCCATGAAAAATCCAGAAATGCTGAGTTTTCCCAAAATGGAGTTGCCAAACGAAAGGGTCGCGCGCCATTGGTGAAGAAAACCTGTGTATGGCACAAAAAATTCACAATTGACAAAATTTTCTCCAAGTTTCTTGAAATTTGGGCTGGGAGTCCCCATTAAAGTACCATGCTCAGTCAAAGAGTCTTTGGCCAAAATTTGGAGTGGATCGGGCCTTTTCCGTCGTTTTAGTGCCTTGGCCAACCTCCTTGGATCTGGCGATTGCAATTTTGACATTTCTATAAAACCATGACACATGTGCAAAAAGTGAAGGAGGTTTTTCTTCTTTGGAATTTTATGGACAAAAACCTCTCTCAGTTTTCCAAAATTAATCTTTTATTTCTCTGGAACATCATTTGAGTGCGACTTGTCCCGATGTGTGAAACAAGGAATTTTGTCGAAATGGAGCGAAATGAAGGGGATAGGGGGCTTCTAAATTCTTGGGGAAATTTTTGGGAGTGGGGAGGGATGTTAGGAAGCAGGAGAAAGTGGAATCTCAAAGATTGAGCGAGGGGAAGGGGTCCAAAAGGGCAAAACACAGGCCCAACCTAGAAAATTGCCAGGTTGTAGCTAGAAACTAGGGTTTGTGCAAAAATGAGGATTTTGGGGGATCTCAGTGATGGGAAGCATTTGATAAGGTACTTTAAGGATATGGGAAGGTGTATGAACATCAAGATACAAGTTTTGCTAATGATTTGGCCGTCCAAGAGAAAATGCCTTCAAAACCCTAGGAGAGGGAAATGACCTTGCCTAGGTGCAACTGAAGCATGAACAAGGTGTAAAATGACTCATTAGACACTGACATGATAATGACAACCCTATGAATGATGATAGACTCAGATGAATAGTGACATAGACCGACATTTGGACAACTTTAGAAGGAGTTAAAGCAAACCCTAGACCTAATGCCTAGTGACCAAATTTTGCTTGAAAACTCTTTGAAATGACAAAATTTGACCTTGACACTCTGAGACCACTTTGTAAGAGCATATTTGATCACTGTAGGAAGGTTGGAAAGACTTACACTAACAGGGTAGATGAGTCAAATTTGGTATATCCCCTCTTGGTTGGGAGATTGATGTATGTATGAGTCATTGGTGATAGGAAGGTCACACTCACATAGTTGAGTTATAGGATAATGTTATTCTTTTGGAAAATATTTTTGTAGACTCTGCATATGCTCAGGGGGAGCATGGATGGTATAGTGCATCTCAGCATGCACAAAGGGGGAGTTTAATCAGATAATTCATCATGTGCCTAGGGGGAGCATGATCAATGTCCATATTTTGTTCATATATGAAAGCCTTCATGTTGGTCAACACTTTTCCCTTGATATCATAGGGGGAGAATATCTTGGTCTGCCCTTTGCCCTTGATGTAAAAGGGGGAGAATATTTTGGTGTTGCTTGTTATCTCTAACAGTTTCTACAGCTTGCAGTAACCAACACCAACATGATTGTCATCAAGTCCAAAGGGGGAGATTGTTGGCATTACGATGCATGTGTTGTACTTGATGGAAACCCACTTGTATCAGAACAACTCACTTGTATATGGTAACTAGATGAATCTACAAGAGAGATATCAGATGTGACAAAATGCATGGCGGTTGTGTTTACAGATGTGACAAAATGCAGGGCAGTTCAAAGGAATCAGTTCAGAAGTAATATACAATGGAAAATCACATTATAACAGGTCTACTTAGAGGTAGCAAAGTCATGGTACAGAAGAATAGGATGATGGAAGAAAGTACTACAAATCAAAATCAAGAAGTTGAAGAAAAAGGATGTTTTCAGGTATGTTAAGTTGTATATGCAGGTTCACTATATAAAAAGAGCGTATACAAGCGGGTTCATAGTACAAAAAGAGTGTATACGTATGTAAGAACTTTCACAAGAGGAAAAGCGTGTATGGGATGAAAAATTATGGAAATTAAGGTGAAATAATACCAAGGGTCAATACCATGGTATTAGCCCACAGTATTGAGCGGAGTAATGACTATTTGAACCCATCCAAGTATACCACGGGTCCTAGGTGGTTTTGGTCTGAGGTATTGAGAAATGCTAAAACTATATGAGGAGAAGATCAAAGAGATAAATATATAAGTAATGAATATCTGATGAAGTGTTAGATTAAAAAGAAAATATGCATGTTATGGGTTTCTAATGCTTTGCTTGGTCTAAAATAAGTATGCACCTGAGTGGTTGATGACGGATGAGATCTAATGATGGATTAGGATCATAATAACTTATCATTATGTGATCTGATATTGGATAGCCTAGATCTAATTGTTAACGCACATTTTATCCTTTATATGTGATGATTAGGGTATGTCTAAAGTCTGGAATTGAAGCGAAGTTATAAGTAAGTATTTGCAAATTTATACATTGGTTTGCTTTGGTGAAGGTGTGTATACACGCTGGTTCATCTATTCCAAGTAGCGTATGCAAAATAAAAGCTTGATGTTCAGGGATGACTGATCTATCAAAACAGTGCTGCTATTTTACCGTTGTTTGTCAATGATGTCTTCTTAGATCTGAAGGTAGAACTGAATGTATAAGGAAATTGAGTCTGGTTGATTGAATGATTAAGAAAGAAGGGTGATCCTTGTTGTTATCTATTTAGAACTCTGTAGATCTTCAGAATGTCACTGATTGGTACAGTTTTTGGTTCAGAGGTTTTATGATTTAGTAACTTTCGAGTTATACGCAGGTTGGGCTAAAGGAAGTAGAGTATACACGCAGGTTGGCTTCATTGAAGAGGCGTATACATTCCAATACATTTTGACACATGAATTTTTGAGGTTACAGCTGGTTCTGTTTGTTGATGCAATGTTTTGGGTTTAGATTTGTGTATTGGTTACAGCGATCTATCTGTTCTAGTTGATTGGTTGAATTTTATTAAGTTTGAATGAATGGTTGATTCAGTTGCATCACAGGTTCAGTGATTGGTTGATTCAATTGTGTCAGAGGTTCAATGATGGATTGATTCAGTATGTCAAAGGTTTAGTGATTGTTTGATCCAATATGTCAGAGGTTTCAGTGATTGATTGATTCAATTATGGTTGATTCAAAGATTGATGATTGGGTTTCAGTTATGTCAGAGATTGATGATTGAGTTTCAGTGATTCGTTGATGCAGATGTATTTGATGGATGTATTGCAGTGGTGATTGATTTTGAGATTCAATGTTACTGATGGGTCTAATATGAAAATTTGATGAAACGTGGCCTTCATATTGTAGTGTTGTGTACCAAGAGTATCAAGTCTGAAAATTCATGAAACGTGGTCACTAGAGGATGCTGAGGGTTGGAGCCTTCAGTGAGGAAGTTGAAGCTTCCTGCTAGTAGTGGTTGGTAATTTGATTAGGGGGTCGGAGCTCCCTTCCAGTAGCAGTTGGAGAACGAGTGAAGGTTGTAGCCTTCTGTAGGTTGGCGCCTACGTACTAGTAAACATATCGGCTAGTAGAAGAGCTAGGGGCCTGTAGCTCCCTTCTAGTAGAAGATGAAGAACGATAGAAGGTTGTAGCCTTCTGTAGGTGGGTGCCTACATACTGGTATGAGTCTACACCAGTGCAAGATTGTAAACAGATTATTCTTTATATTAAAAAGAAGACAAAGACAACAGCAGTAGGTGGTTTTTCTCCCACAATGGGTTTCCACCTTAAATCTTTGTGTTCATGTGTGTTGCTTATGTGTGATGGTTTATTCTGTTATTACTGCTCATGGTTACTATTTAATTTTTAATGAAGTACTGATGCACTGATTAAAGATCAACATATGATGAAAAACTGAATCAAAATTTCACTAGATATACGTTGGTTTCCTTAAGAACAGTTGTGTGCACATGCAAGTTCCCTTCACTGAAGTAGCGTATATAAATATGATTATGGAAATGAAAAAGTTATTGATTTTTAAATACTGTTTCACCCCCACATCTCAGTATTATTCCCAACATATGGTTAATACAAATCTATGTTCCTTCCCCTTATATCATTTTTACAGTAATTTATGTGTGAGATTTCTAAATGTTTTGAGTTGTTGATCTTCTGCGGAATATCACTTGATCCAGATTTAAACAGGAACGCAACAAATTACAGAAATAACCATAGATATAGAGATGTAATGGAAATAATACATCATTTCATTAATGTAAAATATTGAAATATGCTTACAAACAGAAATGAAAATAAACCAGCTAGGGCGACGGTATCTTATCTTTGAGAAGACATGTGGCGGCTACATGCCTCTCAATAGTATTACAATGAGGCTCGAAGGCCCATTTATTGTTGAGAAACAATGGAAAACCCTAAACATCCAAAAATCTAACCCTAGAAGATGAAACGCCAAACTGTGGGCCCCGTTTGGGTAAATTGGTACATCAACTTCCTGGGGTCGTAACTTTGGCATACGATCTTCATTTGACACGCACAATATCTCGTTAGAAAGATCTAGTCGAGGACTACAACTTTGGGAAGAGCAAAATCAAACCATTGATCCATGTTTCTCCCAGATTTCCCAAAAAACATCGTTTAGGGCCTCAAAACGGCTCCAGAAGTTCAGGACCCAAAAAACTGCTAAAAATAGTAAATTGTGCTACAAATAAGGAAACTGAAAAACTAACAGAGACAGTTGTGGGGGTCCAAGTGGGATAGGTGGGTGGCTACCAACATCCACCTCGATCATTCCTCCCCCCTTAGGAAGCAATAGTACCCATTGCGTTGAGTTCCTCCATCTATTGAACTTGGTCCCTGGTGAGCTGTTCTGCAATCTCTGATGTGTCCAGTAATGGTGGGAAGCATGGTTGAGGGCGTTCCACATTGAACACTCGGTGAAAAATAAGGAATGGAGGAATGTTGTCCTCCAAATCATTGTTTCCCACAACCTTGGTAATGTTTTAAGGACCATGTCAGAGTAGTTTGAGCTTCTGATGGGCTCTTGTAAGGCATTCTTCCTACAAATGCAACTAAACTTTGTCGACCACTTGAAACTTTTGTGGTACCCCTGTGGGCGAGGAGAAGTTGTTCCTGTATTTTTTCATGACTATATCCCTCTGCTATTGCTGCTGCATGGAGGAACCCTTCACAGGGGTCATGGATGTGGTGACGATCTTCCCCTTACTTTGGGAGCGGACCAGACATAAAATAAATTTCCTAGTCTATGAGATGATCTTACTGCATTTCTTAGCAGAGATCAAAGAGGTGGCGGTAGGTGGGGCTACCTTCGGTATCTTGTATAATGAATTACCCAAAGAAATAATAACAGTGCGAGGCCTTGACTCATACACAGCATGTCGCCTCCACAAGTATGGTTGGCCTAATAATACATCACAAACATCAAGAGGTGAAACATCACACAATACCTCATCTGTAAAGGGCTTGATGTTGTAGGGCTAGCGGCACTGCTGGCGAACTCGGAGATCTCGTCCTTGGTGAGGCCACCCAATACTGTACAGTTGCAAGTGTGGTGTAGTCCGTAGGCCCAAACGCTTCACGACCTCTACTGAAATGAGTTTATTTTGGCTCCCACTGTCAACAATGAATTGCAGTGGCAAACCCTTCACCCACATCTATGAGTGGAAAAGACGCTCCCCCTCCGCTGGATCTACGAGCTCATTCTTCTGGATCTTGGCAGTGGTAACAGTGGCGCTGGGCTCTGCATCAATGATCTACTTCCTTTTGTCATTTCCCTTGTCGGGTTTTGACTCAGGGTCGGAACATGCATCTGATTCAGAAGCCTTTAACTTAGCCACCAGCGACTACTTGGTATGACACTCACTTGTGTTATGAGTGGCGCTCTTATGGAACTCACACCACTTTCCTGTGTCCTTCTTCGACTTCGTGGTGTTATTCTTTTCTTGTGGCTTCGACGAGTTGTCTTGGGTTGCCCCGTCTTGGATTTGTCCTTGGTTCTCCGATTTGGGGAAGCCTTTCCCTTGCTTTGGATTCACAGATCCAAAGTCACGCTTCTTCTATTTAAACTTTTTCTCAATTTCGATAGCATATCGATACTCTGTGCTGAGCGAGGAGATGTTTAGGAACTCCATCTCTTCCTGGATGTACCTGTGTAGGTAGCCACGATATTTGAGTACCAAATGCAGCTCAAAATCCTTGATACCCAACTATGTGCGAAGGGTATGAAAAATGTTTGTAAACTCCGACACATCTTCGTCCCTTCCCTGCCGCAGTGTGGTCCACTTTATGTATTTGTCCTCATAGCTTTTGACAGGGTAGTACTACTCCTTGATGGCATCCCAGAATGAATTCCAAGTGGGTGCAACTGAAAATAGTGAGCCCGTACTTTCATCCTTCTGCTTGCAGTAGGTTTCCCAGCAGTCCTTGACGTGGGGGGCTGCTTTAAGAAGAGCGAAAATAATATTTTCCTAACTGGAAAAATCATGAATAGAAAAATAACCCTCTAGCATATTTAACCATTTATCTACGACATCTGCATCTATCTAATCCTCGAATATGGGGATTTAAAAATTAACTTGTACCTTAAATGGTGTGGCGTTTCTAGAGTAGTTGTTGGAAGCCGATGCGTGACCTCTGGGTAGCCACTGAAAGATCTATGCAAAGTTGTCCATCATCACATTCATTTGCTGCTCGAGGGCTTCTTCGAGCAAGATTTTGATAGGATCTCCTACCCCTCGTCTTTCTTTTCATCTGCCATGGGAGGCTGTCGGGATTTGCGAGGCTAGTCTTGCAAAGGTTCGAACAGTTCAAGCCCTAACTCCTTCTATCCCGACCTCGTTGGGGACATACAAAGAAAAAACAGAGAAAGAGTATGTTGCTCTGATACCACTTATCCTGATTTAAACAGGAATGCAAAAAATTAGAGAAATAACCATATATACAAAGATGCAACGGAAATAATACTTCATTTCATTAATGTAAAATACTGAAATATGCTTACAAATAAAAATGGAAATAAACCAGCTAAGGCGATGGTAGCTTATCTCTAAGAAGAGACGTGGTGGCTACATGCCTCTCAACTATATTACAATGAGGCTTGAAGGCCTATTTATTGTTGAGAAACAATGGAAAACCCTAAACATCCAAAAACCTAACCCTAGAAGATTAAATGCCAAACTATGGGCCCCGTTTGGGTAAATTGGTACATCAACTTCCCAGGGTCGTAACTTTGGCATACGATCTTCGTTTGACGCACACAATATCTCGTTAGAAAGATCTATCCTAGGAGTACAACTTTGGGAAGAGAAACATTGGTCCATTGACCCATGTTGCTCCCAGATTTCCCAAAAAAGATCGTTTAGGGCCTCAAAACGACTCCAGAAGTTCAGGACCCGAAAAACTGCTAAAAATAGTAAATTTTGCTACAAATAAGGAAACTAAAAAATTGACAAAGACAGTTGTGGGGTTCCAAGTGGGATAGGTGGGTGGCCACCAAAATCCACCTCAATCATTCCTCCCCCCTTAGGAATCAATGGTCCCCATTGCGTTGAGTTCCTCCATCTGCTGAACTTGGTCCCTGGTGAGCTATTCTGCAATCTCTGGTGTGTCCGATAATGGTTGGAGCATGGTCGAGGGCGTTCCACATTGAACACTCGGTGCAAGCGAAGGAATGGATGTGCTCCAAAGCATTTTTTCCCATAGCCTTGGTAATGTTGTAGGGACCATGTCGGTGGCCTGAGCTTCTGATGGGCTCTTGTAACATGTTCTTTCTACAGATGCAACCAAACTTTGTCGCCCACTTCAAACTTGTGTGGTACCTCCGTGGGTGAGGAGAAGTTGTTCTTATGTTTTTTCATGACTGTATCCCTTTGCTGCTGCTTCTGCGTGGAGGAACGTCATGGATGTGGCGACGATCTTCCCCTTACTTTGGGAGAGGACCAGATAGAAAATAAATTTCCTAGTCTATGAGATGATTTTACTGCATTTCTTAGTAGAGATCAAAGGGGTGGCGATAGGTGGGGCTACCTCCATATCCTGTATAATGAATTACCCAAAGAAATAATAACAGAGCAATGCCTTGACTCATACACAACATGTTGCCTCCACAAGTATGGTTGGCCTAATAATGCATCACAGACATCAAGAGGTGAAACATCACACAATACCTCATTTGTAAAGGGATTGAAGCTATATGGCAAGGGACACTGCTGGCGAACTCAGAGATCTCGTCCTTGGTGAAGCCACCCCATATTGTACGGTTACGGGTGTGGTGTAGTTAGTAGGCCCAACCACTTCACGACCTCTGCTAAAATGAGGTTCTTTTGGCTCCCACTATCAACAATGAATTGCAGCAGCAAACCCTTCACCCACATCTGTGAGTGGAAAATATGCTCCCCCTCCTTCGGATCTTCGGGCTTATTCTTCTGGATCTTAGCGGTGGCAACAGTGGCGCTAGGCTCCAAATCAATGATTTGATTCCCTTTTCCATTCCCCTTGTCGGGTTCTAACTTAGGGTCAGAACATGCACTGATTCTGAAGCCTTTAACTCAGCCACGAGCGACTGCTTGGTCCAACACTCACTTGTGTTATGAGTGGCGCTCTTATGGAACTCACATCACTTTCCTGTGTCCTTCTTTGACTTTGTGGTGTTGTTATTTTCTTGTGGCTTCGCCGGGTTGCCTTGGGTTGCCCTGTCTTGGATTTGTCCTTGGTTCTGCAATTTGGGGAAGCCTTTCCCTTGCTTTGGTTTCACAGATCCAAAGTCTCGCTTCTTCTATTTAAACTTCTGCTCGATTTTGACAACGTTTCGGTACGCCATGCCAAGTGAGGAGATGTTCAAGGATTCCATCTCTTCCTGGATGTACCTGTGTAGGCAGCCGCGGTATTTGAGTACCAAATGCAGCTCAGAATCCTTGATACCCCATTGTGTGCGAAGGGTATGAAAAATGTTTGTGAACTCCGGTACATCTTGGTTCCTTCCCTGCCGCAGCATGATCCACTTTATGTATTTGTCCTCATAGCTTTTGACAGGGTAGTATTGTTCCTTGATGGCGTCCTAGAATGAATTCCAAGTAGGTGCGGCTGAAAATAGTGAACCCGTACTCTCATCCTTCTTCTCGCAGTAGGTTTCCCACCAGTCCTTGACATGGGGGCTGCTTTGAGAAGAGCAAAAATAATATTTTCCCGACTGGAAAAATCATGAATAGAAAATAACCCTATAGCAGATTTAACCATTTATCTACGACATCTGCATCTATCTGACCCTCAAATATGGGGATTTCAAAATTAACTTGTACCTTAAACGGTGTACCATTTCCAGAGTAGTTGTTGGAAGCCGATGTGTCACCTCTAAGTAGCCACTGAAGGATCTAGGCAAAGCCATCCATCATCACGTTCCTTTGTCGCTCGAGGGCTTCTTTGAGCAAGATTTTGATAGGATCTCCTGCCCCCTCGTCTTTCTTTTCATCTTCCATGGGAGGCCGTCGGGATTTGCGAGGCTGGTCTTGCAAAGGTTCGACCAGTTCAAGCCCTAACTTCTTATATCCCGACCTTGTTGGGGACATGCAAAGAAAAAACAGAGAAAGAGCAAACCGCTTTGATACCACTGATCCAGATTTAAACAGGAAGGCAACAAATTAGAGAAATAACCATAGATATAGAGATGCAGTGGAAATAATAATTCATTTCAATAATGTAAAATACTGAAATATGCTTACAAAAAAATGGAAATAAACTAGCTAGGGTGATGGTAGCTTATCTCTGAGAAGATATGTGGCAGCTACATGCCTCTCAAATGTATTAAAATGAGGCTCAAAGGCCTATTTATTGTTTAGAAACAATGGAAAACCCTAAACATCCGAAAACCTAACCCTGGAAGATGAAACGCCAAACTGTGGGCCATGTTTGGGTAAATTGGTACATCAACTTCCCGGGGTCGTAACTTTGGCATACAATCTCTATTTGACGCGCACAATATCTCGTTAGAAAGATCTATACGAGAACTACAACTGTGGGAAGGGAAACATCGGTCCAGGTCCTTTTTTCTCCTAGATTTCCCAAAAAAAATGTCATTTATGGCCTCAAAACGACTCCAGAAGTTCAGGACCAGAAAAATTTCTAAAAATAATAAATTGTGCTACAAATAAGGAAACTAAAAAACGGATAGAGACAGTTGTGGGGGTCCAAGTGGGATAGGTTGGTGGCCACCAACATCCACCTAGATCATCACTTTTCATCTCTGTTTGGGTTTTTTTGTGTGCATGATTTGGATCGAGAGTGGATGAAAGAGATCGCTTGATTGGAATGCAAGGATTCTACATCAGGGCCAAAACCTTTCACCAACCTATGAGGAGGCAAGGTACTTGCACATACTTTGTACCATTCGAAATTGCATCGAATGTGGATGCATGGCCATCTGGATCAGGGATTTTTATTATATTGTCTTAGCCATTCTTTTCTGTTATCAAGTGATCTCAATTGGACATGAGATCATGGAGCAATCGCTCCTTGCATAATTAAATGCAACATAATTGATTCTTTCAATGAGAGATTTTTTGTTTCTCCCTCTTTGTCTTTAGATCTCTTCTTTTTTTCTTTTGATACGGTTTTCTTTTTTCTATGTGGCTTTTTGGGTTATTTTTTATCTCCATTGGTTCTACTGGCATCATATCTAAGCTGATCTTAGATCTGGAGTTTTCTTTATGTTTTTTTTACGAGAGAATCATAGGTTGTAGTTATTTTATCAATTTACATTTTTTTATGCATACTTTGATAAAACTAATCACATATCTAGAATCCTATCACAATTATACCCAAAAAAAACCAATCACTGAAAATGGACTCTGTATGAGGGAGTTATGGCCAATTGAAGATCGACTAGTTTGTTATTCTTCCGCCCTCACACACAACTGTTTTTTATGTGCATTTCTATTACTTTATATATATAATTTGATAACATTAAATATAGATATAGAATCCTCTTGAAGTTTTACCCAAAAAAAAAACCACCTGAAAAAAGTTCGTTTGAGGAAGATAGAGCTGATTGAAAAATCAACCTATTTTCTATCGGCTTTTCCCAATTTTAAGGTTTTCTTTCAACTTATTTGCTTGATTTTTGAGGTGTTTTTCTTTAGAACTTGTTTTTATTTGTTGGATATTTTTTTTTTATTAAATTATTTCAACTATGAAACATATCATGTATAAGCATACTCTTGTTGGTTTTTTTTAGATCCTTCCTTTGGTTCTACTCTAAGGTTTTCCTTAGAGGTTTGGTGTGATTTGGTTGAGGATATTTTCCTCATCTTTGGATACAATTTTCATATATGTTTAGTTGATCAAGTAAGAGCTAAGACCTTATTTTTATTTGAATTTTTCCTTTGTTTAGATTTTTTCGCTTGTTTCTAAGTGATCCCTTTCTTCTCTTATTTGTTTTTTTCACAATTGGAGTGTGTTTTTTATTGCTTTATATCACTCTTTTTTTTATCTTGTTTAGGCCTTCCTGCCTCTAGGGTCTGGTTTTGACCTTTGTAGAACATCGGATTTAGTTGAGCCATCATGATACAACCTTAACTTGTCGACATTTACTTCCTTCTTCCACTTTAGATTTCGATTTGATTGCTTTGAGTGTGTTTCTTTGTTTGGCTTTGTTTTCCTATCTTTAACACTTTTGGAGTGCTTTGCGTTTTTTGTTGAGAAATTTTCTTTGGTCTCTTCTCAAATACTTTGGTTTTCCTTTTTGTTTTTCTTTTGGGTCATCAATCTAAAAAATAAAATAAAAAATTGGGATAATTTGCATGTTATAATTTAGTGAGAGGTGCACCAATAGGCATTGGTGTGTTGTGTGGAAAAAGTCTTACATTAGAACTGTGTAAACAATAACCACTTAAAATTAACGCGCTAATAAAAGAAACTAGACTCGTCTCTTTCTTTTACTAGTAGTACACCAACACTAGCTTAGGCTAGGGTCTTGGAGATAGGTGTGTGAGTCAACTTCTCCAAGACTACCAAAAAAAAATATAGCATCTTGCGGTAGGGAGTTAAATCCATTTGCAGTAGTGCGGTCTAGGAAGCCCTTCTAACAAGAGGGTTAAGCACAAAGTCACACTTGGGCTAGGCGAAGTGACATGACCCATTTCCATTAGTTTTGGGTGGCGCAATATAGTAGAATTTTCACGCATACAAATAGTGTTATTAGCATTTTCTATAACACTTGGGGAAAACTTTGGAGGAAACTCTTAAGGGGGTTTCATTCTCAGCTCTCTAATTTAAGTGTCCTACACTTGTGTGTGGATTTGTCCCATGACTATCCCCTCAAGTTGTGTTATTGTCAGTGGTGACCATAGTATCCTTTCTCTTAGGGCTCATACACAGGTGTAGAGTTAGGGTAGTCTTCTCTGTACATGGGACATATATTAGTCATACTCTCTTAGTCCTCTTAGAGGGTTCCCCATGGCTAATAAGGGAACTTGCACTGATTTTGCTACTAAAAAGGTTTGGAAGCAACTCACTAGTATAATTGTTCCACCGCCATCTTCTTTATATTTTTGTTTGTGTGTGCTATATTTTAGGGAATTTATAGTGTGTGTTGTTTGGTTCAATTCAATATTTTTTGCCTTAGGGTGTTTTTACTAACATAATTGTGCTAAATTATACTCTTTCACCCAAGTTGAATTTGTTCGCCATCAATCACGTCATCTTCACGATTTTCCTCCTAGACAAGGTGAATTTATCACTCCTGCACACAGAGTGCCTATGGGTAATCAAGACTTAGATCAATACATATTTTTTTGTCTATAGCTAGTCCTTCTCGTAGTGATTTGATTTCTATTGAGATATTGGTAAACGATTTTGTTGCTCCTGCCAATCCACCTTTGACTGATCCATTAGGACCTGAGTTGTTGCGGTTGATCCGTGACAGTTCTACATCGGCTTATACTTTCATACCTTTATCAGTTGTTTACCATATGGTGGAGTCTAAGACATTGTTACCTTCTCCATCAGTAGTTTCAGCTACCTTGTCATCATTCCCACCTCTTAGTGGGGCCATACCTACTCCTTTGTCTACACCTCTCACATCTTCTTAGGGCATTCCTCTTGTTTCCTCTATAACTCCTATGAATTTCCCTCATGTATATATGCCTACTCCATCTTCTACGTCGACCATGGGTGTTAATCATAGTCATTCATTAGGGTTAGGATTTATTTCTCCTTCCTTCGATCAAGACACTCTTCCTATCCCTCGGCAAGGTATAGTTACTTCGGGAAATCCATGGGGGGGATCACTAGTTGTTCCTAGTCAATCTAGGGAAAATGTTGTGTCTAATATGCAAAAATCTTGGTTTAGTTCACTCTTTGGAGGGACGCCACCCACCAACACCTTTCCTGGGGGGGCTAGTTTTCCTGGGGGTAACCCCGTTGTTAGTACCGTCTCCCACATAGGTTATGCTCTTTATGTCGATCCTACTATGTAGAGTGATCCTTATTTTACTCCTGGTTACAACCCCATGAGAATTCATGCTCTTGGGGGTCCTTTTCTCTCTGGGGCGCATACCTTAGGGGGAAACATCCATTTACCACTCATTTTGGCCTACAACTACCTTATGTCAGGGCAAACCCTTTCCTTCACTAGAAAGTGATTCATTCTACTCCTTATATGGGGGGATGAAAAGGTTTGTCACATGATTCTCCTACCTATGATCCATTTGAATAACTCCATAATCTGTTCTTATCCTCTCTTGATTTATTAGATTTGGCAAAGTTGAATAATGACCCCATCCAACATAAACCCTAGTGGTCATCCATGCCCACCAAATTACCATATGATATTCCCAAGTTTGAAGGGAAGCTTGGGGAGAATCCATCCACCCATATTACCGCCTATTAATTATGGTGTTCCTCTAATTATTTGGTGGATGACTCTATTAAACTTCGCTTGTTCCAACATATGTTAATTGGGGATGCTGCAAAATGGTATATCAAATTAGATACTGCATCCTAAAATGACTTTTCCTCCTCGGCTCAAACCTTTTTGACACACCTCCAGTTGCTTACTCGGTATGATATCGAATCTGATATCTTTTCAAACTTCAACCAAGATGATTCCACATTAATTTTTTATCACATTCATGAGTGGTGTCATTGCAAGAGGTTAGTGAGAACCAAGTTACTTGATGAGATCTTGCATAAATGGTTCATTCGATCTCTACGACCCCATATTTCCAATGATGTGTCCATGTTTCAATCCATTACCGAAGATCAAGCCATTTTATTTTCCCAATAGTTGAATCTTATCTCTTCACAAACCAGTATGGTATAGGAAGTATTTCCTAATGCCCTTAGCCCTTATATTGGCCCCCCTAAACCTACTCGTTGCCCACATGTCGATGGCATGATTGGATCCGTTTCTAATTCTGTAAGCCAACTTCCTATATAACTTGAGTAATTGATTGTTACATATCAAGCCCTAGCAAGTTTGTCTGGCTATGCTAAAGCCTTCTCACCTGAGCAGTCCGCCAATGTTCTTACGTGAAGTCCACTCAACCGAAGAACAACTAAAAATATAGTGGTAAGAGAAACATGAATAATAAACAAAAGAACCAAAATGTTCAGGAACCCCAAACCAACCCTTACATTCAGGGAGGGGGCACTAGTGAACATCATCATAAAATAAAATTTCCATGCAAAATTTGTCAAGGTGGACACTCATGAGCGCCCTCGGATGGATGACATCCACAACCTCATTTCCACACCATATACTCAAAAACTTGTTGTTTTAATCATCCATTCCATGCACAATCTTTGAAACATATGGTTTCCTCCTCCGCCTCTACAAGGGGGCAACAAGAAGTCATTTTCTTATTCCGCCAACAGTTCATTTGTATTTATGTGAAAATAAGATGTGAATGTGACTATGCAAGCCAAATCATATGATGTTCCTGAGTCGAGTTCTTCTTCTAAGGACTCACCCACTCCACCTACTTCCACTGGACCTATCACATTAGATAAGCCTTTGGAACCATTTTATCACCCCCCCCAAGGATGTCGTCCATAATACAATGCACAATCCCTCTACCCAAGCTGCTCAGCATTATAGTATTGTTGAAGACCTTGCTCAGGCTCCTTGTGCCATGTATGCCCTAGAGGTTTTGTAAAGTTGTCCTCAACAATGCAAGGCCTCGTTTTCTGCGATTGGTGGAGTCGATCTATCTAACTAAAGTCTCATTACATTAAATGCTGACAAGGTTTCTCCTTGTATTTCCCACCAGATCGCTTTTCATATTATCCTGTGTGTCTTCCATAAGAATATTCATTGCAGTTTGGTGGATGAAGGCTCTTGCACTTGTTTCATGTCAACATCATACTGGAAGACCCTTGGCTCTCTAGTGCTCACCGCATCCAACACTCCTCTTCAAGCCTTTGACAGACACAACTTTATACCTAAGGGGGTTCTTCCCAAGTTTTCCATTGATTTAGGGTGAAAAATTGTATATGTTGATGTTCAATTCGTCGACTCTCCTTTGGACTATAACTTGATCCTTGGTCATATTTGGTTTTATGCCATGACCGCAATTGTCTCATCTATATTCCCTATACTTTTCTTTCCTCGTGAAGTAAATATTGTTACCAATGATTAACTTGACTATTGTGTTCCATTTGTCTAACTTTCCACTACAGGGAACTCAGTCCCACTTGTTGGAAATCACCCTGATTAGTATGAGAGTTTTCGTGTGGGCTTGTTTAAGATCTCATCTCTTATTGGGTTATTTCCTCAATTACCACCACCTAACATTCCTTCCTCTTCTTGTAAATATCTTATGAATATGATCTCTTCTGGCACATGTGGACCCCATAGTCCTCCTGATCCTTGGGTGGTGTTTCCTGATCTTATGGATGTTGATCAAGCTAGTGACCATCCTCTGTCACTTGTTGTGGAAGAGATTGCCTCTTTGAAATATGACCAGGTTCCTTTTTGCACATGGGCCACCCCTCCACCCATTCCCTATGACTCCCTCGATGAAAAACCTCCCCAACTAGTCAACTTAGAGGTCATAGATCTATGTGCTGATAACTTTAGGGAGATTATGCCTTTTTCCACCTCTAGTATCCCTGATTTGAAACACGTAGAGCTCGACAACTTAAATCTTGGAACGATTCAGGGAACACATCCTCGACCCTCCTTGGAAGTGCCACCCATGGGCCGATTCAAGTCTTGGGATTCTACTACGAAACTTGCAAATGAATTTCCCACTTCATTTCCACCTGTTAACGAGCATCTTGCACCCCCTTTAGGTCTTGATCCTCCCTTATGTCCTCAAGTTAATTTCGAGAGTGTGACTATGTTATGATGTCTTAGGCATGGTTAACCTTTTTTTATTGAGTAGTTTGATTTCCTTTGGCATGGCCCCACATTGGTGAGCCATATGGTACCTTCACCCTCCATGAGTTTGCGTATAAAAACCCTTGGCATGTGCCCAACTGTGGGCACATGTTAATGTGACCTACTGGAATGTGTTGTGCCTGTACATATTTCACATATTCGTTTGACGCTTTATCTCTTTTTTGGTTTGGTGTGTGATGTTAGTATTTTTCATACCTTATTTATGCCCAAAATCCAAAAAATTATAATATTCAAAAAACCAAAAATACATGGTCTTTTTTTTGCCTAATCCATGTTTATTTCTTTCATTATATTATTTAACCATGGGACTAATATTTCTATATGGTTCTTATAGGATAGGGTGGTGTTTTTGTTGCAATATCCTTGGACCTTAGGTACGTTTCTCTTGAATTTTGCATATATGGGTAGGTCATTTTCACTGTCCTCATTGCATTTTGACCATTAGTGCCATTTTTTTATGGCTTAGGTCCGACCCCATCAAGTTGCAACTTTATCCAATCTTATTTATGAATGTCATAGCTTGATGGTAGAGATTACCTGATCATAGATACCCTAGCTAGAACCTCCTTATCATTTTTTTTTTCATGTAGTCATTTTTATTACCTTTCAAAATCCCTCCTGATGACCCCCCATGACCTAGAATTTGAGTCTCTTGTCCTCTTCTTCGTCATATTTTTGGCTATAGCCCAGGAGGATTCCACCACTCTATCCCTCACGATTTCCACTTGTTATCAACCTATTTTTTCATTTTGAGCCTTGGTTTATCTCTTCCATCATCATCACCTACTTGGCCTATCATTCGATTTCACTTGGTGTTTTACGCTTTCTTGGAGGAGGCATTGTGTTGAGTGGTACTATTAGCCAGTCTCTTGTCCCTTTTATGTCATAAGCAGTTCCACCACTATCAGAACTAGTTGTTATCATTTATACCACTCATTCCTCTAGAAGAAGTTCCTTTAAGCTCTTTTTAGACTCGTTAATTTAGAAAATATTTCTGAGTGAAATTGTCTCCTTCATGCCTGTAAAAGAACTTGAAGGGTCATCTACCTAGTATAAGTTTAACCTTTTTCCAAACTTGGATAGACAAGTTATGAAAAATTAATACCCTAGTATACTATGTATAGGAGGTTCTCCCTTATATAATTTTATCTCTTTTCGAGGGTTGGGGGACAACTTTAAGAAAAATGAACTTATAAAAACAGAAGGGAAGGAAAATTTATCTCCATTAGTCATCAAATGGAAGCATCCTTTGTGCTTCCATTGAACATGGCACCTGTCTACATCATTATCTTACAATTGGGTTTTAGCTTGCCTAGGATCCATACCATCCATATGAGTCTCTTTACGCCTCCAGTTGATTACTCTTCCAGTCATATGGAGCATGCCTCTATACCTCCTACTTCGTTGCATGATATCACATGGTGCTTTTTATTAATGCTACCAAGTCACTCTTGTGTCATGTCAATATGTGTTCAAGGGAAGTCTCAGCCCATGTCATTCATCTGCGGTAGCCTATTGACCTTTGTGAGTCGGCCATCCCTTTTTCATTTGTACTTCATCACTTCATGACTTCATCCATACGTCATATCATCTTGGCCTATTTTGTGTTGATCGATGGGGGATACATCAAGGCCCTCCTTCGACAGATATTCTCACGCTGACTTCAACTCATCATCCATGAGCTTGATCTAGGAACTAGTATTACCTTAGAGCTTGCAAACCTCTTTTATCATAAAAAATTGATCATCTAGCCATAATTTACTAGATGGATCGAAGTACACCATGTAGGGCCAATTTTAGCATAGTAAAATTGCTTTCACTGTGAGAAATTACTTAATAAACCACAGTTGTTAAGTCATTTATAATAAAACCCATGAAGGATAATTAAATAAATCAATATTTATTTAATTATCTTCTAGGAATAATTAATTAAAGCATTGTTTAATTAATATTCTTTGTCACATTTGACCCAATTATGATAAATAAATAGATAAATCATTAATTATCTTATTTTTCTCTACGAATAATTACTTAATCAATAATTAGTTATTATTCCTTGTCAAATTTGACCAAATCCCTTATCAATAATTAAATAAATAATGATAATTAAATGAATCATTATTTGTTTATTATTCCTTAACCATATTCCTTGAGATGATAAATAAATCATTTATTTATTTATTATTTTTAAATAAAAGTTTAAATACTTTTTCCCTCTAACCAAATATAATAAAATATTCCAAATGGTTATTTCTAAAATGGGGTTAATAATATTTTATTATTGCTCATTATTCGTGGATAACCTAATATTTTATTTTGTTATAAATAGAAGGGTTTTCCATTCACTATTCACTTTCGATTATTTTCATTATTGCACTCACTGTTGGAGCTCTGATTATTATCACTGTCGTACACCATCTTCTTTTTCGTTTGAGTTCTCATTGAGCTCAAACATTTTAATTGCTAGGTTTTACACATTATAGAGGAGAGAGACTCTATAAAAGCTGAAGACATTTGAGGATAGCCAAGAACCCATCCCATAGAGGGGGACTGGTAACATTATTTGTTCCCTTCACATGTGTTGTTTAATAAAATATATTCTTTATATATCTGGTTTCCATTAGATTATTGGAGTTACTTGCACTTATTTTACTATTCCATTTTGTTGTTTAACTATGATTGTGGCATAGATCAGGGCTTTGGCAAGTTTTGTTTCTATCATTTGCTACAGATCTACAATGTTTAGTAGCAATTTTCATTGTTAGATTTGTTTGTCATCCACAGCTTAAAGTTCTTTCTGTACACATTCGAGAAGAAAACACAATAACAAATTGGCATCTCCGCTGGGGATTTTCTAATTGTTGCCAACAACTGGCAACTCCACTACATTTTTAATTCTGATCCAAAAACCTAGGTGACCTTTAGTTTTTAGCTTAGGGTTTTTCTTTTTCTGTCTCTTAATGTTGTTTACTAGCTTTTTAACCCTAGATCAGTCAAATTTCTAATTCCCGCAAGTTTTCTGGTCTTTTCCGCAGGTCACACGAACCAGTCGCGACAAAGACGATAAATTTTTCTGAGACTTGCTGACCAAGAATAAAGGAGCATAAATCACACTTTTTTGCCCCCAACAGTGCGATCTGGAGGTCCAAAGCGCATTTTCTGGCCCAAAAAGTGTGATATCCCAGTAGTCAGGCCAATACCTGCAATTTTAGGTTTTTTGGGATTTTTTCCGATCTATTTTTGGTTTTTGCCGAGAGTTGTATGCTGGGTTGGTTGACCACTGCCTCATCTTGCTTAGGCCTTGATTGACTATGTTTTGCTCGTCGAAGTGGAATTTAGCCTCTTTAGGGATTCTAGTATGCTTCTACCTTTATAGTAGGAGTTTAGCTAAGTAAGAATTTTGAGTTTCTACAAAGCTTTCAGCCATAGTTTCCATATTTGTACCTTCCTTTTTCAGATCTTCATAGATAGGTTTTTTCCATCCAAAGTTTCATCTTAAACCTTCTTTTGTCATTTGCCTCAGGGTCCCATTAGTTTCCCTAGGTTTCACACCCATCTCCCTATCTTTTTGCAACGATTTCCCCCCATGGTTTTTTGTTGTTGCTGCACCACTTTCTAGTAGCATAACGTCATTTGATCCCAGTAACACCGACACTTAGATATATTGGCTCTTTTTTTGCGTTTTCAATTGATTTCGCCACCAACCATCACAGTGTTTGCAAACCCAGTTTGGGTGGGGTTTAGAAATTTGATTTGTTGTTCATTTTCTATTTTTAATTTCAATTCATTTCAGCAATCTTTTTCTTTTTTCAAACATGATCTGGGCTTAATTAATAAACACACTTACACACACAATCACACCTGAAGTGAAGGGTGCTTGGTTTACACTACCAAGCCAAGACTTAACTTAATTAATTTATCTCCCCACAGAGACAAAAACACCTTGTGGAGACTCCTAGGCCTTCATCCTCAGTTTCCTCTTGGACATATTACTCATCCCCGTAGAGTTCAAGTTCATAGTCCTTCGAGTCCCCATACCGACTCCTCTTCTGGTTCATCTGATTCCCCATCTGATTCCTCATCTGATTCTTGTAGAATTTTGTAGAATTTTTCTACAAAGCAGTCAACTTTGATGCCATGTAGAAATTTCCCACCTGTAGATCAACCTGGTAATGCAATGTACTAAAGCAAAACACTTGATCTACTTCTACAAACAATTCAGCAGAAGCTTAATCAACCATGAGCAACATCAATAAGAACACATATAACTGATAAGAAGGAATCAATCATGCATAATACAGAAGAATTTACCCGGGGAAAGCACCTGCCTAAAACCCCATCTCTATATTATCATACAAGTGGAAATATAGTCTCGATTACACAAAGCCTTAGCTCGGAAGCTATCTAGCTCTCAGTACAATCCCTCTACTGCTCATAGACAGCCAAAGGCTTCTCACAAACCTTCTCCTCTACCCTCCAAGCCTCTTATTTTCTTGTGCAATTTCTTTGGGGTCCAGTGCTGCCACCTGTGTGAATTGGCCTCTTCACACACTCACTAACCTCTGATCTAACTGCACAAACTTGAAGGAGATAAATCCTTCTCATGGATGACCTTCCTTTATAGGAAAAAAATTCATCCAACTGATAGTACACTATCCCTTCTTTGATCTCAATTGGGTCTCTGTCTGAATTGACATGCATCAGTTATCCATGAGTGAATACTCAGTTATCTGAAAATAACAGTTGTCACATGCATGCAAGCATCAATAAACTGTATCTCATTAATTTAACAAATTGTTAAATTAATCTAATTCAACTTGACTAAGTTAAACTAAGTCAACTAATCCTCTCAATATAGAACTCATCCTTAATTCCTCAATCAGTGAAGCAAATCAAGGACACATTCCTTAATCAGTGGAGAAATTATTGCATGTTCTCACAAAGACTTCAAGTTTGATTTTCCTTAACTAATTAACTCATGGAGAATTAATTAATTAATATTCAAACTATTGGTAAGACCAAAGTTGAATTTTACTTCCTATTTTAGACCAAGGACTGTCTAAAAATAGGAATCCAACTTGAACGGCTAAAAATAGAACTTCTATTTTTAGCACTTCCGTTTTTCATTCCTTGTTGACCAATCCAGCACTGATGCCCAAATTGCTATTTCTATTTTTAGCACTTCCGTTTTTCATTCCTTGTTGACCAATCCAGCACTGATGCCCAAATTGCTATTTTTAGCACTTCTATTTTTATCAATTTCTTGTTGCCAGTTTTCAACACTCCCTCTCAACAAGAAAGGCTTCCTCTTGAACCCGATCCTGTACCTCTGGAATGTTCTACATGCAACACATCTACCAAGTGTGGTTGCTCCAGTAACTCTCGGAAGAAAAAAAACTCCCAACTGACCACTCTGTTGGGCTAGAAACATACTCTGATGCTGAAGCTCTACTGCTGCTGACAAGTGCTCCCTCTATGATCTCTGTGCTACTGCAACATCTCCATGCATCTCGCACCATTGCACCCTTCTCTGTGCTACCCTGCACAGTGCAACACACTTGTGCCTCTCGCATTGTTGCAGCCTGCATGCTCTGCGTTGTCCAAGGATTCCCTGCATTATAGCTCTCCTCTGCCGCTCCATCCGCATCTGTCTCTACATAATCAGTGAGTTCCTGCTACTCCACATTGGGGCTCCCGTAGCAAGGTATCATCCAAGAGGTTGGGTACCTCAAGGATCCTGCCCCTCCTCCATGGGACGATCACTCCACATCACCCCACCTCCTACCTGGAGGTATGGTTGCATGTGATCCCTCTGCCCACCTGGCTCGAAGTTTCCCCCAACTGGAGGTCTCTGCATGAGTAGATGTCTCTACTCAATATCCTCTCAACTTCCCCTATTGTGGCTGCTCCACAACCTTCTGAAGCTGCCACACCAATCGTGGCTCCTCCACAATTGTCTGAGACTTCTTCTGGCGCTGCATGTTGAGAGGTAATATACTCTCCCTTTCAACCACCAAGTCTCTAACCTTTGCCTTGCTCCTAAAGCCTTTGCATGCATCTTGTACCTCAAGTGCATACAGGTTCTTGGTTAGCACACCAATCTATTTCCACTTTCTCGCCGTCACAAAATTTTCTAGAAAAAGAGCTGATTTTAAATCAGCGATATTTCCCTCATCCGAACCCTGATTCAACCGATTTTTTATTTTATTTTCGGTATTTTTCTGCAAGGAATCCAAATCTACTATTTATTTCTGAAAATTTTGTACATAAATTTTCAGTTCTGCTCTACAAACTCTCGGCCCAAAACTCAAAACTTTGAAATCTTTTCTTAGTGTATTGTTCTCTCCTTGATCACCTGTGCTTCGATACCATGTAGAATTTTGTAGAATTTTTCTACAAATCAGTCAACTCTAATGCCATGTAGAAATTTCCCACCTGTAGATCAACCTGGTAATGCAATGTACTAAATCAAAACACTTGATATACTTCTACAAACAATTTAGCAGAATCTTAATCAACCATGAGCAACCTCAATAAGAACACATATAATTAATAAGAATGAATCAATCACGCATAACACAGAAGAATTTACCCGGGGAAAGCACTTGCCTAAACTCCATCTCTATATTATCATACAAGTGGAAATATAGTCCGAATTACAAAAAACCTTAGCTCAGAAGCTATCCAACTCTCAGTACAATCCCTCTGCTGCTCATAGACAGTCAAAGGCTTCTCACAAACCTTCTCCTCTGCCCTCCAAGCCTTCTATTTCCTTGTGCAGTTTCCTTGGGGTCCAGTGCTACCACCTGTGTGAATTGGCCTCTTCACACACTCACTAACCTCTGAAAAAAAATCATCCAACTGATAGTACAATGTCCCTTGTTTGATCTCAACTGGATCTCTATTTGAACTGACATGCATCAGTTATCCATGAGTGAATACTCAGTTATCCGAAAATAACAGTTGTCACATGCATGCAAGCATCAACAAACTGTATCTCATTAATTTAACAACTTGTTAAATTAATCTAAATGAACTTGACTAAGTTAAACTAAGTCAACTGATCCTCTCAATATAGAACTCATCCTTAATTCCTCAATCAATGGAGCAAATCAAGGATACATTCCCCAATCAGTGGAGAAATTATTGCATTTTCTCACAAAAACTTCAAGTTTGATTTTCCTTAACTAATTAAATCATGGAGAATTAATTGATTAATATTCAAACTGCCGGTAAGACCAAATTCGAATTTTACTTCCTATTTTAGACGAGGGACTATCTAAAAATAGGAATCCAACTTGAACTGCTAAAAATAGAACTTCTATTTTTAGCACTTCCATTTTTCATTCCCTATTGCCCAATCCAACACTGATGCCAAAACTGTTATTTTTAGCAGTGCTATTTTTAGCACTTCTATTTTTAGTAATTTCTTGTTGCCAATTTTACACAAATCTGAGTCTCCTTCACCACATACCATCATCATGTTAGGACCCACTACAGGTGCAGGAACCCAACAGGTGTTGGCTCTGGTTCTACCCTGGTGGTCACATCTAACAAAATTGTCTCAAGAACTGTTCCAGCAGCTCCCATGCTACCTCTCATGGTTTGGTTAAGCCTCCTGGATTTTAGCTAGTTGATTAATGACCCTACACACCACAATTTTAGTTGGCCAGCTATGCTGACTAAGCTTCCCTCCGACATTTCCAATTTTGAGGGTAATTTTGGTGAGGACCCCACCAATCACATCCGCTCCTACCTTATGTGGTTTTCATCCAATTCCATCACCGATGATTCCATTCATCGTAGGTTGTTCCAATGCACGCTCACTAGAGATGCTATGAAGTGGTATGTTGACCAGCCCGCCACCTCCCATTCCATTTTCACGACGCTTACTAAAGTGTTCCTCTCATATTCTCAGTTACCTCTTCGATACGACACTAGTATAGAGCTCTTGACCTCATTTCATCAGTCCTCTTCCACCTGTCTTTCCAATCATTTCCAGGAATGGTGTAGAAGGATGATCATGTGTCATGCTCTACCCTTCGAAGACTATGTCTACCTCGATTGGTTTCTTAGGACCCTTTTATCGCCTATTTCAAAAGATGTCGCATCTCATTTTCCTCAAATAGAGGAAGAGGTTCTACATACTTCTTTGAGATATGACTTGATTTATGATCAATCCGGTTATGTCTATACTGTTATTCCAGACCTCCCCTATCCTAGTGGTGCCAATGCGTTGGGGGCATCTCACGCCGCCGAAGGTATCGTTTGAACTATTTCACATCCTTCACTATACACTCAGCAGAGTTATGGCTATCTGCATGGGGGCACTAGTTCCTCTAACGCTTATGCCCCTCTTGCTAGAAATGTGTATTCAGGACAAAGCACATCTTATGAATTCACCCAACCACATCAATAGATGTCAGGGCCAGCTAGTTCTCAACCTGTCTACCAGACTGTTGCCCCTTCACCATCTTATACCTATGCACCATCGAGCGCTCATCCCCCTCAAGCATTAATGTTGCAGCCTCCCATGCCTCCTCAGCCCCAGCAGCCACCACCCCCTTAGGGTAAAGTATTTTCACAGCAGAGTGCGACCAATCCCCAAAATTCGAAGAAAAAGAATGAGGGGAGAGGTAACAAGGGTAACGAGGGTAACTAATGTAATCAACCTAATGAACCCTAGGGGAACCAACCTAACACCAACAACCAGCAACAAGGCGACCAACCCAAGTAGAACAAGGTTATTCGTACGAACAAGCCTTGTGCATGTTATGGTGTACATGGCCATTATACTCATGAGTGCCCCCTCTTACCCCAAATGCGCCAAATGTGGGAAGCCCAAGTAGCTTCTTGAGGTCAACCGCCCATACAAAAACCACTTTAGAATTATTCTCCATCTCAACTGACCGTGCTCACAAATCCTTTCCCTTAGTAAGGATTTATTGCTACTCAACCTCAGCGAGGTCAAGTAGCTCACCTTCCCCAACCTTCTGGTCCCGGTGGCTACCAGATTCTCATGATGAATTCTTACGAGGTCAATACCTCTTATTTCGACTTGCGAACTCTGTCACATCAATATGATAAGCCATCGAGTTTGTTCGCCACTGAGTCCAAAAACCAAAGCATCCACTAAGCCTCTTATTACACCAAATGGTCTGCTACAGATCCCTCAACTCCTAACATGGATTCTAACCAAGCTTCCCATACATATAGTATAGTAGACAACTTGGCATAATCCCCTATTTCCATGTCGATGTTGGAAGGGCTACAGTTGTTCCCATCTCAAAAGAAATCTCTCCTAACTGCTTGGGGCACAATAGATCGTTTAGATGATCATTTGATTTTCTTCCTCGTTGATATATCAGAACATCCTCCATTACCTGCATGCGTTTCTTTCTAGATACCAGTTTGAGTCCACAATGTCATCATCCCCCGATGCATTATTGAATATGGCGCATCCACCTGCGTGATGTCCGCTGCTATTTGGAAGCAACTCAAGTCACCTGAGTTGTCCCCCTCCACCATCACTTTGTGTGCTTGGGACATGTTGATGGTGTAGGACCCACCAACATGTCAGGGGATCTCCTCGGTAAGAAGTCCCAATTAGACCTCAGACCGTTTGGTGTAGGAGTCCCAGAAGTGGGTCGTACAATAATGCCTTGACCACAATTTTGCACAGAGGCAAGTAAGATAACTCTTCTGGTAGCAAGGGTGTGACAGTTGCGGTGAGTCAAGGAAGGTGCATGAGAGGTTCTAACACATGGGGGTTGAGATGAGTTCACCCCTTGGAAACCTGTGATAACACTTAACTTGGAAGGGCACACACGAGCAAAGATACATCACAACATGGAAGGAAATTTAGCGAGCAATCCAAAGTGATGGTTAGACCAACAACACATTTCATAAAGATTCATATATACTTATACAGAATAGTCTATACATTCATGCGTAAGAAAACCAATACATATCTCATTTAGAGTAAACCAGATTGCATACAATACAATATAACATATTCATGAAACGTCTTGGCTATTATTATATAAAGAAGTGTAAGTTCTAGTCATACAATACCTCCATGTCCAACCACTAGTCATGATAGCAGAACGTTACAGCCACAACTGCCTTCTCCTCCAAAGAGATGTACTAGCTTTGTGCAGTGGATAAGCCAAGGCCCATTACAATACTGCCCAAGCTCTCTCCAATATAGTCTTATCGGAAGCTTGGCTGACAAAATCCTATACAATGAGTTATGATGTACTATTTATAGCAAAGGGTGGGGTGACCCTTGACATTCCCCTTTGTGACAATTCAGCTATCCTCATGACTCTTCATCTACTCTATGATTGTTGCATCCAACTATCGACACTTGACTTACACTTGACAATACATTACATTACAATGCACATGTTCCCATGTGAAACAAAATGGCTTGAGAAAGCCATGCTAGACATCACTCTAACTTATACAACCATGGAAGTCCAACTCCTCAACATCCTCATGCCGATCGATAGTAACATAATGATGCCAAGAACAGTGGTCCTTGATGGTGTCTGTGTGCTCTGTGGTGACATCTGTCTGAAACTTGACTCTTGCCTCCATATCATCCGAGTACACTGCTCAGGCTCCTCTGTCCAACTCGTCTAAAAGCATGTGTGTCACTGTCTTCAATGTGGCCAGACTAGCAATATACTTGTGCATGATGTCTTCGCTTATGGGCAAGTCTGGGCTAGTGGAAATTCACATCAATTCATCGAAGTATGAGTTAAGCTCTAGCCAGACCTATTCCTTTATCTTCGCCTAGGTGAGATTCCCAATAGATGGGATCACATGTGTGTGCACCACAACATCCATACTCTTGAATACTCATGCATGGGAAGCCTGTATTCTAGTGATGAGTTGTGGGAGCTCTTCATAGTTCTGGATCTGACTCTAGATACATGCTTTTAGCTCGACCACATTGGCCTTCATCATCTTAGGCAAGTGAATTGAGGCTCCCTTGTATTTCATCATCTATGTTTGCATGTCACCAACAACAGCATGCAAGTTCGTCAAGATACATGCTCTTCTAGCACATCGCTGTTGTCATCCATTAAGATGGACGACTGCCTTATGCATGGTACCAAACTTAGAGTACAATGATCGCAGAACCATGTCAAGGGACAATACTTCATCTAGAATTGCCTTCTTCATTTCATCTCGAGTAGACATTGTCACCAACTCTCCTCCCTGCTTGTTTGTCTGTAGTTCCCTTGCCATTCGCTCATTCTCAGCTATCAGAAAGCAAACACATGAGTTAGTGGCTTCAGCATACACTCTGGTTGCATCGACCAAGGCCAATGGATTTTTGTGCACATCAGTCATGATCACTCATTCTTCAACTTGAGCAGGAGATGTATGATCCTCCAGAGTTGATACTCTATGAAACTGCACAACTCTATGTTGAGATTCGTAGAATGAGATGTTGTGCATCTCTCCTTCTGGATGATCACCAAGGATCTCAGTCCCTCCTTGGTCACTTGAGACTTTCTCATCATCTGGATGCAGTGAAGTAGGTAAGTCAACCTCTTGGTGATGAGGCATGAGGTCAGTGTCCTATTCCAACTCCTGTTGCTCCTTGTCTGCATCCAATTGTTGAAGTGCTTGTTCTATCTCATGAGCAAATTCTTTCTCCTATGATGGTTCACCCTATCTTCCTAATGCCAACTTTTTTTATGAGTCCACTACCTGTACGGGCGTTGTTTCATCTGTTTTCACATGTTGCACCCCCTACTGTACCTGCTATTGTTACGCTTCCCTCTCCTTTTTTCACGGCTCTTGTTCCTTCCAGAGTTTCTCCCTCAGCTCATGTAACTCCTTCTCCTATTCTTCCATTCTTCTCTTATCCCTCTTCCTTTGCACAATTCTCTTATCACGCTGGTGTCTCTTTGCCTATATAGCCATAGCTGCTTTCTCTACTAATGGATCTGCTTGAAACTTGCAGCTTTGATCCTCCTCCATGTAATTGACAATCTTTCTCTTACCGTTGTCGCACACTGGTATGCTTGCCTTTGCTACTACTGCTGCTTCTACTCTCCGAGATGCTACTTCATGTCACTTCGCTAACCACTCCACAGCGAAGCTGACCTGCTCATTGGGTCTAGAGAAACTGTAGCAATATCTCCATAGGTCCTCCTCAGCCCAATGAAATGCCCCGTGGATTCAGTTGAACTGAACTCTCATGTAGTGATCTTTCACAATACAATGTGGGTCATATGGATTGTAACTTCGGAGGTCAAATGGATGCTTCTTCATCTATTCTGCTTTGACATCCACTTGCTTGATACGCCGGATTTCATATAACCCAATCCGCAATGGAAGAGCGGGCCAAGGTGCCTTCTTCTTTCGATGCAATCTAGCTATCAATCCTGCCAAGATATGATATGTTACTTCCTGCATGACGAGTATGTCCAAGGCAAACTTCAGTGGAACATGCGAAGGCTTCTCCACGCTAAACATTCAGATGAAGGTGTCGGAAGGTGAGGCATACCAATCAGCAATGTCTATCAGTGCCTCCGTTGCTTCCTTTGACATGCAGGGTGGATCCTATTTGAATATCATCATGTAAACTAGGGTGACAAAATGATCAGACAGTCGTGTGATTACTCCTCTTAAGCTGCATCCAGACAACAACTTGAAATATGTGTTTACAGCAGTCTTCATTAGTGACCATGCCCACTCCAAGCCCGGGAAATCCTGTTGGGCACAAATTGCATCTAAGATGTAGGCGGACATGTAAATTTCCACATGCATACCTTTGAGTGACTATTGAGCCTTCACTACTTGTTCCTTTAGCTAACGAACCAACATGTCGGACTACTTACATGGTTTTCCTTCTCTAGCCAGTTGGTCCAGTGTGATCACCCAACTCTATGGGAATGTTTCCGTGCTTTCTTGGCCGTACAGTCAACATGAAAATATGACCAAGTATTGATATGCCTTCCATAGTATCTTTGTCTTGTAGATCTGGTTACGTGTAAACCTGAATCAAGCCAACTCCTTTCCCCAGTTCTTCATAATGTCTCTGGAGTTAGTACTATTGTTGGGCAAGATGAAGGGATTCTTCATGATAGTCTTGGGCTTTGAAATCTGATACATATCATCATAATATTGTGCCTAGAAGGTTGAAATCTTCGTCCCACTGACATTGCTCAAGGTCATTGTCTCGGGATCAGTGTGAGACATGATCCAGTGTATCATGTCTATGCATGGGAACACGAGGTATCTGCATGCAATTCGGTACAAGCTAGACTTGTGAATGTTCACATACACCTGAATGCCTTCGAGGTCTTTCTCAAAAGTGCCTGCAAATGCTTCATTGACCTCTTTCCGTTTCATATTGATGTCCTTGTCTAGAAACAACTTTGTATCTTCATAGATCGGTAGAGATGAAGACACTCATTCAACTGCTGCTCCAGTTGCACTTCTGTCAGTGTCTTTTGATCCCGCTCTCTTGGAGGCCATTGATCCTATACTACTAAGATGCGGATGAACACCTGAAAGATCTGGAGACAAGAAACATGCATGGCAGGAAATCTGTCAGCGAAAACCAAAGCAAATTCAGGGAATGACATAACACATATAAAGGGAACTGATAGGTAAGATTGCACAATATCTTCTGGGAGGCTCGGTGACTAACTACTAGAACTACGCAAAAGGAAGTTTGGGCTATCTGGGAGGCAAGACTGGCTACTGGATTTGCACAATCCGCAATCCAGACTAGCTGCTAATTGTCGGGATTGTGCAATGCACAATTCTCGCTGGGAGTGACTGCAGGCTCAAGGACTGCATTACACAATTTTCTAGGGCAACAGTCACTGCCCCTCATAAATGTACAAAACAGTACTGGAGGATAGTTCCTGGGCAGAAATGTACATTTCCGGAGAGGAAGATAGAGCCTTCCTTCCCCATATTGCGAAATGTTGTCTCGTTGAAGGCAGAGTTCGAGCCAAGGTTGGCTAGACTCACCGACAGGAAACTGAAACAAAATATGAAAGTGAATTCATGGCGACACTAAATGAAAGTAGAAGTGATTGACATTGCATGAAAACATGAATGAAAAATTTAGTAAACAGATCAACATGCATGTGGGTGAATCAAGTCGCCGAATCAGCGACATTTCATGCAAAACAGTTTCGTGTATGCGATAGCAGTGAGATAGCAACAAAAATTGAAACGGTGCTGGTACAAGATAGTATGCATGTAAATGACGGCAAGCCTTCAAAGAAATCAAGCAAACAACACTCACACAAGAGAAAACACAAAAGCTACAAAAATGCTGAAAAATACAAGTTGAGGCCATTTACCCATGAATAGCTGAGCTAGATGTGTCGAAGAGTCTTGCATGTGTTGTGGGATGTTAGAGCTCCAAGATCAATCTAAAAGAATGCTCAGATGCATCTAATAAATAATATTGGGGTCATGACATACATGCCACAAATCTAGGAGAAAGCGACACTTGGAGAAAAGTTTATAAAAGAAATTTGCATGTAACCCCCAGTTGCTAAAATTAGCTCCCTGAATCATGGGATACCTTTTTCATGTTGCCTTTTTCTATTCCGGGAAAAAGTAAGCCATGCATGCAAGTCAAGTTTCCTTGGTCCCGGGTGGAACTGGTCAACCCAACTACTCATGCACAAAGCTACTCTACTGTTGGAAGGAAATGTGTATTTCTGGTTGGGAGCTAGGCTAGCTGCCCATGAGATTTGCGCAATTTCTGGGGAGAGCAGTTGTTTGCTACCCAAGATTGCATAATTCCTGGGCTGAGTAGCCCTGCTGGGGAAAATTGTGCAATTTTCATTGTGAGGGCTAACTGGCATAATTGCGCAATTCTGGAGCCTAGCAAGCTGCCAGAAAGGATTACGCAATTTATGGAGGGAAGGCTGGTTTTCCTCTGAAATGTGCAATTTCTTGGGGGAGCTGCAAAGCCTGCAGTTGGAACAAGTCTGGATGAACAACCTGTGAGGGGAATGCATCAAGATTTGATCAACAGGCTGCCTTTATGCAAAAAAAAAGCATTGAAACTTCTTTACTTGATGAAGCAAGACAAGGTGTTGTGAAAAGTTGGTAGCGAGGCTCCAAAACGAAGTTAAGGAAAAATTTTGGAGGGCGGTTGTAGCCGCTATAATAGGATGGTCACTCCTCCCAACCTCTCACCACGTATCGTAATTGTCCGTTAACTCTTACAGGCAATATTGTTCATGTCAGAATTGAAATTATTGATGCCCCTTTATATTACAACATTCTCTTGGGTCATAGTCACACTTATGCCATGTTAGTCGTTACATCTACAGTTTTCCGCAAGATGTGCTTCCCTCATGAAGGGAAGATCATCATCATCGATCAGTTGACATACTACAAGCCGACATCCTTGAACTCCCCTTAGTATTTTCTAGATCCACTACTATGCCTTCCTTGGAAATAACATGTCCCAATTAATGTACCTTTGTCGGAAAGAAACTGCACTTACTAGGCTTGGCATACAACTGATGCTCTCTTTGGAATCTAAATATTGTTGCTATGTGTTCAGCATGCTCTTCCTCATTCTTAGAATATATCAATAAATCATGAATGAATACAATCACAAACTTGTCCAAATAAGGATGCAACACATTATTCATAAAACACATGAAAGTACTTGGAGAATTAGTCAAACCAAAAAGAAGTACAACAAACGCATATTGCCCATACCTGGTCTGAAAGGAAATCTTGTAGATGTCCTTTCTTCGATGCATACTTGATGATATCCCGATCTTAAATCAATCTTCGAGAACATTGTTGATCCCTTCAACTAGTAAAACAAGTCATCAATCCTCAAAAAATGGTACCTATTCTTAATCTTCACCTTGTTCAACTTCCTATTATCAATGCACAACCTAAGAGTTCCATCCTTCTTCTTTAGGAACAATATTGGTGCACCCCAAGGCAACACACTTGTCCTAACATATCCCTTGTCAACCATTTCCTTCAATTGCAACTTCAATTCCAGTAACTCTAAAGTTCTCATCCTATAAGGTGCCTTCGATGTTGGTGCTACCCATAGCATCAACTCAATAGAAAATTCCACTTCCCTGTGAGGTTGAAATTTTGAAATCTTTGATGGGAATACATCCTGAAACTGTTGTAAAACTGTATACCTCTTCAATACTTATGCATACTCAACATCCTTACCTTTATCACTAGAAACATACACTGTAAATAATAAACACCATTTCCTGCAACTGCGATTTGCTTGCATAGTTGTAACCATTCTCACTATTGTAGGATTCTTCTTACCCTGCAGGATTCTTTGTTCTCCATTGTCATCCAAGCACTCAATAGCCTTTTCATAACAATCCACCTTAGTCCTGTGAAGGTACAACCAATCCATAGCCATAAGAATATTATATGATCCCAATGGAAGCACATTTAGATGTGATGAGGTAGGCATATCATTCAGCTCAAATGCACAAGCTCTTACCCAATGATGAACTGTTGTTTTAGTACTTGTAGCACCAACCAAGACTTTGCATGCACTTCTTTTCTCAAACCATACTTATCCACCAAGTCAAGGTTAACATAACTATAATTATATCCAGGGTCAATCAAAATAGAAACAACTTGATCACAGAGCTTACCTCCCATCTCAATAATAGATGCTTGGTGATCTACTTGCCTGTTATCCAATACTGCATAGATACGAGGAATTCTCTACCAAAAATCCCCAACTGTATGCACCTCCTGAGCACTTGATATGAGGCCTACCACCTTGATATGATCAAAAATTATTCTTTAGGAATGCTACTCTCCAAGTTGCGACCCATGTCCCTTCTCAACTACGTTAAACTTCTTGTCAAGAACAACATTCTCTTTCTCACTTGCATCTTGCGGCCTTGATTACTTTGTTTGCCATTTACCTTTGCCTTTGTCATTCCCTTTCCAACCCTAATTTGTACTCAGTCTTATGCTTTGATTTCTCATAATATTGATTCAACTTACGAATGACTTCTTCCAATGACCAAGGTTTATCATACTCAATCATATCCTTAAATGCTAATGGAAGTCCACTGATAAATCTTTGAACTTTGGTTTTCTCATCCTTAAGATACAACACATACCTCAATAACTCTAGGAACTTAGTCATGTACTCCTCATTTTTCATCGATACCATCTTCAACTCATAGAACTCCTTGGCCTTACTATCATAGTACCTCTCTGACAAGTACTTCTTCCTGAAGAGTCTCTTGAATTCATGCCAACTCAACTTCTCTTCAAATCTTCCCACTAGATGTTTGCTTTCCCTTTGCGACTAGAAATAGCTATCCTAGCCTTCTTCTTCTTTGTATAATCATGTGGCTCAAAGAAATTCTTCTTCCTAAGAAACACTTCCTCTGCATCTTGCGGTTTCTTAAACTCTCCATTAAATGTAGGTGGCTTGGCTTTCTTCAACTCATACGGGAAATATCCCCTATCACTCCTCCTATAAGTATGATAATGATGATGACCATGATACCTGTCTGAAACATAACTCGAATAAAACCCATATCCATTGCCTCTCCCATTGGTGTATCTGAAAACCTGCCATCTCGGCCTATGGCATCTTTGTCTTACCTATGCCCCCCATGAGACCTACTACAATGTGCCCCATTACTCTCGTTATCTTGTCCATAATTGATCTATGGTTATCCATGTTTATGCAATTATGAAAAACTCTAAAGGATAACTGCGTTGACCTCTGCTTGTTTCTCTTGTGCCTTGAAAAGTCTTTCCCGTGACTAAATGATTTTGTCATTATCTGCTTTGAAACTTGTAATTTATTCCTTTAAACTTCTCAAGGTGTCTGCTAGGTCCAGAGATAAGTCATATCTTGGTTTCTCATATAATCTGTAAGGGCATTCTCGTGAACTATAATCCACCATTTTTCTAGTCATGTGTGATCCTCTTCTTCCTACAAGAATACCATGTCAGATAAGTTACCAAATATAAACATAATCAACATACCTCAGTGAAGTTTATGGGAGGCTATCTTGTCTTCAAAATAAGTCCAAATAAGCACAATACATGTATATACATAATCATGTCAATATATCAACATCATACATGATAATACCAGCTACATACCATGACCTCATGCATGACAACCATAACCGTGACAATGCATGCATAAAAACCATGTAGACAATTGAAATGCATGCATGACAAAGACATTCTGCCCATTCAATCCAAGTATTGAACCATGCTCTTATACCACTTTTTCACCCACCCCTCCCACATTTACCCACTTTCAGTGACTTTCCAGGGTAAACATGAGCTGAGGGATACGATGACATGATGCAAGCTCTTAAGTACAATGAAGGAAGTGGAATCGACAAACTGGAACCTTATTGACCTGCCTTAGGAGCTACAGGACACCCAAGAACCAAACAACCACTCCACATGCCCAAACCATGAGCTGGAATGTCTTTTTAGTGACCTGGGCTCCCAATCACATGCATGATAAGGCCTCCGTATAGTTGAGGGCCTCTAGCTATGTAATACCCCCTTCCCAAGTCTACCCAAAGTAACCATGCCAACCGGGGTAAACATGAGAAGAGAGACTACTATGATCAGATTCGACCTCCTATGTGACCTTAAGGAAATGGAATCAACAAAAAAAATACCTTACAGACCTCCCTCAAGTGCTTCAGGACCCCCAAGAGCTAATCCACCACTCCAGGTTCCCATCCGTTTAGTTAACCTAGGATTTCAATCAATTAGACCCAGAGTTGCTCCCATGACAAGGCATGCATGTGACTATAAAGCTATAGTCTCTCCTGCAGTTCCTACAAGGGACAGACTACATTCTCTTTCATCTAGTTCTATGCCAGAGACTATGAGATTTAAGCCACTTTTTCAGGGCTAGCATCCAAATCAATGGATAGAACTTGATGAGACTTTCTAAGACAATAAATTACACCAAGGAAAATCCTCTAACAAAAAACTTGATCAAGGGCTTGGCCTAAAAAAGCCTAACCATGACAGACATTTTGTCCAACACTTAGTAAATATGCAACCTACATGTCTAGGATACAAGACAGAGCATAAATGACCAAAACAACATATGAAATATAACCATAAGGATCACCTCCTTCTCCATTGAACTAATACATCATCAATTAGGTCTTGCATCCATCCATTTAACAATTACAAGTAAATATATGAAATAACCATGACATAATCCATTTATTCAACCATGCTTATAACCAGCATAAAACCATATAAATATCAAATATATGAAAACCATTAAATCCACATATAAATCAATACAAAAGTAATAAAACTTGGCTTTTATTAGACATAGGAAAATCCAACCAGGTTCGGGACTTCCACGTACCACCCGACCATAGACGTGGCTCAACCAAATCTTTCTTTCAGCCAATCACCCCCGTTCCATATTCAAGCATGAATGTGGGATCTCATAGAACAACCAATCCAAGAACAACTAAGGGAATCCAGAGGTTAAACCACCTCTACCCTCATCAATCCGTGATCACACCAAAACGAGTGCTCCGATCACCACCAAACCGAACTTGGAATTCTATTCGGAATCCATCACTATCCTTGAGGAGTTTTCTGTCTCCTTGTCTCTCGGGCTTTACCGCAATCCAAACTTGGATCACTAAGCCATAAACCGAGACTCCTCCCTCAGGATTTACCATGTATCCCACCAAAACCGTTCAAGGGATTACTAGGTCTTTGGGAATGAACCTTGAGACCACCTTCGCCTCAGATTCTGAAATCCATTCGACAATTCTAAAGCTCAAAACCGAGATCAACATCCCAACACACCATAGCATCTGGATAAAGGAAAGATGTTAGGTAGTGGAGGTCCCGCGTAAGGGTTTTGGGGCTTTAGATAAGATAATAATATTGTAAATCTCTGGAATGCGCAGAGCACGAAATGTAATAGGTCAAGTCAAGGGGTTGTCCACCCAAAAACAATATAGAATAATAGGAAGTAAGTCGGGGAATGTATAAGTAGAGCGAGGCTCTCACAGTAGAAGGAAGTTAAGTTTTTGTTTGGATCTTGATGATTATGGGTGTGTGAAAGAAATATTCTCTACGTCTGTAAGTCCGAGTCAAGGGTGTTGGTAGATAGATAGAGACTTTGCAGCTATGTGCACAGAGGCCTGGTAGAGTCCGAAGCTATGTGCATGGACCCCTGTAGCTGAGTGCGCAGGGCAGATCTAGTTGTATTGACGGAAGACATCAATAAAGATAAGTTGTTTGCTGAAATATCGCGGATCCATTTTATTCTGGTTTATGCATCTGTTATATGAGTTTGTATCTTTAAAGAATTATGATTGTGCGCACTAGGTTTTATTGTTAAATGTTTGCTTAAAAATTGTAGCTAGAAGATTAGATCTGTAATAATTTCATTAATAAGAAAGTACACCTACGTGGATATACGCGGAAGTCCGATAGTAGTACAGAGTGGAGCGAGGCCACAGAACGGTTCGCAACCCCTCCAAACCACATCAAGACATCCCAAGGGTGCAAAAAACTGGTTCCAGCACCCTCACCTGCTACCTCGGGTGAGACCTCAGTCTGCGCTCTGTGGGCTATTGCTGAAAGGGCCGGTAGCTACGGGATTTGTTTGGCTAATAACTCTTCCGAACCTGGGTCAGGGAACAATAAGCCAACAAATGGTTCCGTTGTCGGGATTTGTTATGATCCTGATGTCGGTAGCTTAGAACCCTATGAAAAAAGAGATTGAAGATTGATTGGATCAGAAGTGGTACAAGTTCGTAGGTGGCCTTAGCACACCTACGTGCAAACCAGAAGTTTAGCATGGCGAACACGATTAAGTTTCTTGTGTTCAAAGGAGTAGGAAGTGAAGATCCAGAACAGTTTTGGTTCGTAGTAAGGGCAGTGTGGGAAGCACACGAAGTTAGAGACGATAATATTAAAAAGTCTACCCTGGTGAGTGCACTACAAGATCACACGCTGACTTAGTATATTAAGCACTCTAGCGATTACCCCAATGATGGAATAACAGAGATCCGGGATGCGCTAAAAAAGGAGTTTAGTTGGTCGAAATCAGAGACGCAGTTGATCATAGGATTCAAGGAGATCGTGATGCTACCAGGAGAAACCCCTTGGGATCTGGATCAGAGACTGAAGAGTACGATGTGAGAGGCTAAAATGACACTAACGGATGCGCAGCACCATGCGTGGATTGTGGTGTCTTTGACGCCACACCTGAGGACAACGTTGTCATAGCAGAAGATCTCGACCCACGCTGAAGCATTATAAATAGCAATGAGGTTGCATGAGACTCCAATACAGGATCCTGGGTTGGGATTTCAGCAGATCCATGCGCAAATAAAAAATCTATGCTTGGAAATGCAGAGTATGAAACAGGATAAGGCGCCCAGGACGGAAGTGCGCGAGGAGGTGTGGTGCGTAAAGTGTAAAGGCCAAGGCCATGACAAGGATTATTGTCTGATATTCACAAACTACTTAATAGCAAGGGGACCAACACCGTTGCAACCAGAGGCACAAGCAGGGCCAAGTACGACGCCCTCGCTCTGGTGCGCAATTTGTTAGGTGGGAGGAAAGCACAACACAGACAACTGTCACCTACTGCAAAATTTTACCCAGACCCCCTAGCAGTTGTTTTGCAATTTTTACAGTTCGGTGAGCCACGATGAACAAGACTATCATAGTTATGAATTATTGATGGATCAAACACCGACCTACAGGATGCAGACTGGGGTGTGAGGTCAGGATCCAGCGGCAAAGATAGTGCGCGGTGGATTCGAGGGGCGAGGTCAAGGACGAGGAGGAATGGGTCCAGGAAGGAGTCGCGGGTAGCTAATCTATTACAACTACAGAGGACCAGGACACTACGTGCGAGATTGTACTAATCCGACCAGAATATTGTGCCCCTACTGTGAGCAGTTCGATCACGAAATGATAGATTAGCCCACACTGATAACGCAGATCCAAGAGAAAAGGGTAGCACAACCCACGACGATGCAGAACATCCAAATGATGAGGTCTGAACCACGCGAAGAAGACCCCAACGTGATCATGATGCTTAGAAGTGGCATGGCCACAAGGGAGGAAAAAGGGAAACTAACCAAGGAAGATGTAGGGGTTCACAAGGAGACATGTCTGGAAGCTAGGAAGAGCTTTGTAGAGGTCTCCACCCCAGGTAGTAGGGATCAACCCGAGCCGGAAAGGGATCCCTTGATGCTAACTACCTTTTTAGAGACATGCATGAAATTTCTTCGTGAAAATAGGGCAGTTAAAGGCTTACAAGAATTGATAACTAGGTGCGCAGGATCAGGTGAACCGCATGTGGTCTGAAAGTTGGGGAAACATGCTTTGCGTACTGGATAGGAAATGCAATTAACGGCGCAGATTGGTGACTATGAGATGTATCAGATCATTCTGGACTTAAGCTCGGAAGAAAACGTGCTACCGAAACAGACACGGGAATGCATGGGCAAGCACACATTGCAATGATATCCTATTCAATTGCGGATGGAAAACCAATAGAAGATCCTGCCCATGGGAAGACTGCAAGGAATTACTGTAGATATAGAAGGTGCAAGCACATAAACGGACTTTAAGGTAATAGAAATCATGGATGAAAGTAGCCCTTATCCTGCATTGTTAGGGATAGACTGGGCCACAGATATGAATGGGGTCATTAATTTAAATAAACGGAAAATGATATTTGAGAAGAAGTCACTTCGCGTAGTTATTCTGCTAGACTCGGCTGAAGGACAGCATTACACTGAACCCATGCGCGTCAAAGGAAGTGATGAAAAACTGGATTGTATCTACAATATTAATGCACGCAATCAAGATTGGGTCAATCCAACCGCAAAAGGTAGAATATCGTCGGAGCGTGTAGAGTCCTGCCCTGCAGATTCAGAGGAGGAAGACGAGTGGTGGCATAATCGGCTGAATGGAGTAACAACGTTAAACTGCAATATGATGACTAGTTCGTTGTATTACGTAAGAGCTCAAGATCGCGCACTGTCGATGTATGATGGGCTGACTGCGATAGATGAATTCCTAGCCAAGTTTGAAAGTGTGGTACCAGTGCACCAATGGTTAGATATGTTAAAATGGGCATTGCGCGCGATGCCTGCACATTGGTGGGGAACACATGAAGGAACCTTTGAAGACTGGCGCGACTGCAAGCGGATGATGCAGATAAGGTTTGGTAAGCCGAAACTAAGAATAACTGAAAAGTATGATGGGCGTGATGACCCTCACATGCATCTTACCAAATTAGCCCAGGCCTATGGAGAAGAGCCTCAACCAGAGTAGGTACACTTATTTTATCACACCCTGGATGTCATCCCAAGGAACTGGTACACTGAAATAGAACTCCGACATGGTACAGGCAAATGGGATAACTTCTTGTTTGAGGACCAATGGATGTACACTGTTGACAATGCATTGCAAGTGGTGAAGGCTGCCATGTTCAAGGTACCACTAGAACCAGAAGAAATAATGCCGCCAGATTGGTCGTGTCAGTTGAGCCAAGCCCTAGAATGTTACAATGTGCAGATAGAAGATGATGAGGACGACACAAGAAACATCAATATTCTGGAAATAGAGGGGAGTCACGAGGTTCGTGAACCAACGATCGAGGACCCTGACATCACTGGGCCGCTGAAAACAAAACAAGTGAACATTGGTACGGAGGAGAAGCCGAAGTATGCAACACTTGGGGAATATTGGGATGATGCCATGGTGGAGAAGGTCATCGAGTTATTGCGAGAATATCAAGATTTATTCCTGACCAAAATCACAGAGCTAAAAGGGATCCTCAGCAACCTAGGAATGATGAAGATAACTCTGAAGCCGGACACGAAGCCAGTCAAGCAACGAACTTATCGGTTAAATCCAAAATATAAAGCAAAGGTCCACGAAGAGTTGGACAAAATGCTTGCAGCAGGAATAATTGAACTAGTGGAGGAATCTGACTGGGTAAGTCCTATGGTTGTACAAGAGAAGAAACAGAAGGGAGAGATTCACATCTGTGTGGATCTCAGGAAGCTTAATGATGCATGTGTTAATGATCCATTCCCGACACCATTTACAGATGAAGTACTAGAAAATGTGGGAGGACAGGAAGCTTACTCCTTCACGGACGGTTTCTCGGGGTACCACCAGATCAAGATTGCACCGGAGGATAGGAGTAAAATTACTTTCACAACTGAATGGGGCTACTTTTAGTACACTGTGATGCCCTTCGGACTGAAGAATGCATCGACGATATTCTCGCACATCGTGGTAGCTGCGTTCAAGGAATTTATACATAAGTTCTTGGAAGTATATCTTGATGATTGGACCGTATTTGGGCTAGTTAAGAAACATACCGCAAGCTTACGGTTAATGTTGGATACGTGCCGATGACACAAGATTGTGCTAAATCTAAAGAAGTGTACTTTCCTCATCCCCTTTGGGAACTTGCTCAGCCATGTGGTCTGTAGGCAAGGCCTCATGGTGGACTCGGCAAAGATTGTTATCATACTCAATCTACAAGCACCGCGAAGTGTCAAGCAGCTGCGTGCCACACTGGGACACACTGGTTACTATCGAAAGTTCATCAAGAGCTACGCGCAGATCACGGCACCAATGGAACAGTTGTTGAAAAATGACGCTACTTATTGTTGGAATGAGAAATGTAACAAAATACTAGAAATGCTCAAGGAAAAGATGGCATCGACTCCTATCTTGGTCTTTCCAAATTGGGACATCGAATTTCACGTGCATGTTGACGCGTCGTGTATCGCGTTGGGCACGGTACTCACACAGGAAGGCGTAGAAGGAATTGATCACCCGATTGCATTCACAAGTCGACGATTGTCCAAAGCTGAGAAGAACTACTCCACTACAAAGCGTGAGGGATTGGCAATGGTATACGCGATCCAGCAATACCATCACTACCTACTTGGAGGACACTTTAAGGTGTATACTGATCACTCTGCGCTAAAATACCTAGTGAAAAAGCCTGTGTTGGGGGGGGGGTGTATTTGTAGATGGTTGTTATTATGTCAAGAATATGATTTTGAAGTCGTCGTAAAACCAGGATGTCTAAATGCAAGCCCAAATCACCTGTTCCGAATTGAGAATGGTGAAGAACCACAAACCTAGAGGAGGGGCTACCTGATGCACAGCTCTATGCAGTGAGTGTCATGGATGGCCACTTTAAGGACATTATCCAATTCTTAACCATAGTAACCGCGCCGCAAGGGTATTCGGTTCAGCAAAAGAAAGAACTGGTGATACACGCAGCAGATTTTACTGTCATTGCAGGGCACCTCTACAAAATGGGCAATGATGAAATATTACGCCGATATGTATCGGAATTTGAGCGCAGACAAATCCTTGCCGAAGCACATGGGGGGGGGTTGCAGGAGGACATTATGTAGGACGTGCCACAGCACAGAAGATTCTTTACGTAGGACTATGGTGGCCAACTCTACATCAATACTCAAAAGCATACTGTCGGGCCTGTGATGTATGTCAATGGACTGGGAAACCTTCGCAGAGGGATGAAATGCCACTCAAGCCACAACTAACACTGCAACCGTTCGAGAAATGGGAAATCAATTTTGTGGGGCCTATCACACCTCCAGGAAAGGTGAGGGCATGCTATATCATCACCGAGACAGAATACTTGACCCGATGGGCGGAAGCATAGCTGGTTAAGGACTGCAAGGCCGCTACAGTTGTGAAGTTTTTGTTCCAGAATGTGTTAACATGATTTGGATGTCCAAAATTCCTAATAAGCGACCGTGGAATGCACTTCCTAAATGAAACTATCAGCACACTCACTGAGGAATTCCAGATATATCATCAACAAAGCACACCGTACCATCTGCAGGAAAACGGAACCATTGAAGCTTTCAATAAGATCTTGGAGACTGCATTAACAAAGGTATGTAATGCACAACAGAACGATTGGGATTTGCACATACCCGCTGTGATATGGGCATATCAAACAACGTGCAAGAAGTTGACGGGCCAGATGCCTTTCCGGTTAGTCTATGGAAAGGAAGTCATCATGCCAATGGAGTACATTATACCCAATTTGCGTATACCAGCAATGACAGGCATGGCAGACCGTGTGGCTTTGGAAGAACTTGAGGAGGAATGGTTTCTGGAAGGATTCCATCAGCAGGTACAGAAGCAGTGGGAAATAGCTTGGCATGATCGCCATATCAAGATACGCATGTTCAAAGAAAATGATCTAGTATTACTCTACTATATCAAGTTCGAGAAATTCCCTAGAAATCTCTAAATGCATTGGTTGGGACCCTATGTAGTACAAGAAGTCACAGATGGGGGCGCAGTCCAACTTGCCAAGCTGAATGGAGAACCTTTCCCAGGCAGAGTAAATGGTAGTCGCCTGAAGCTCTACACGGGTGGGCCAACCGCATGACTAACCAACCGAAGAACCGTCTCACTACTCCAGGCAGTTGAAAGAGAGTGTGGGACATTAAAGCAATCTATGGGGAAGCTGCGTGACAATCAAGGGGCGCATAGAATTGGTATGTCACCAGGTTCACAGTTGTGCAGAAGGGGTTGCGCTGCTGTGTGGAAAAGCAGAAAGGTGACCGTTGTTGACATTATTCATGACAAGATGTCTGAGTTATGGCAAAAGGGAGCGGACGATGGGAAATTAAGAGACGTGGTACAAACCAGATCTTGCATGATCTGCAGTAAGCTCAATGTTACGGCACCAGAAAAGGAGGGAACCACTGAATTTGAATTTCGTAACACTTATAAACCACAAAGGGGCATCCACTGAACGATCTCTGATTGTGAGGAAAGTAAGCCACTGTGCCTTCCCGCCAATATGGAACTGTTCATTATTTACACTCAAGGAGTAGGCCCAAGGGTTGTGATATGGCCAATGGAGATGCAGGACTTTCTAGATAGTATGGTATCGACAATAGCCAACACCACACAGAGTTCAGCACCAATGACAGGGGATGTGCCGGAAATTCTTAGACACGAAGCAGAATTGGTCCGGATGACATCACCTAATCCATGGGCTGGGTGGAGAACCATAAAACATAAGGGAAAGACTGTAACTATGGAGACAAATGTTGGAATTACAGTTAACAGTTCGTCTCTAATGCACCTTCCAGAGTGGGATCTCGTGAATAGCAACAAGTGTCTTGCAAAATTGCAACACAAGCTGTAGCAAACAGTGCATACAGGCGACCAGGAATTGGAAACTTGTTGCATTGGCACGAAGAATTCCCGTAGGTGGCACCCAAAACTGAGCTAAAATCTTATGAGGGGGTGCTCTGTGTTAATCGAGCAGAGTAGAATGAGCATCATTGGTTGCGTAAGTAGTGGAGGCAATGGAGCAAGAGCTAGAAGAAGAGTTGCAGAAGACAATGAGGAAGCAGTAGAACGAAGGGTGTCACTCACAAGCATGGTGGACCGTAAAGCCTGGGCATCACGTATCGCTACACTGACGAGTGACTCGAGACGAGTCACGACGATTGTGTTGGGGGGCCTCTTGGGTAGCGAAGGTCCCGCATAAGGGTTTTGGGGCTTTAGATAAGATAATAATATTGTAAATCTCCAGAATCCATGGAGCATGAAATGTAATAGTTCAAGTCAAGGGGTTGTCTGCCCGAAAATAATATAGAATAATAGGAAGTAATTCGATCTGCCCATGATCCGCTTACCATGGGAATGTATAAGTAGAGTGAAGCTCTAAGGGTAGAAGGTAGTTAAGTTTTTGTTTGGATCTTGATGATTATGGGTGTGTGAAAGAAATATTCTCTGCGTCTGTAAGTCCGATTCAAGGGTGTTGGTAGATAGATAGAGGCTCTACAGTTGTATGTGCAAAGGCCTAGTACAGTCCGTAGCTATGTGCGTGGACCCCTACAGCTAAGTGCGCAAGGCAAATCTGGTTGTATTGACGGAAGACATCAATAAAGATAAGCTGTTTGCTAAAATATCGCGGATCCATTGTATTCTGGTTTATGCATCTATTATATGAGTTTGTGTCTTTAAACAATTATGATTGCACGCACTGGGTTTTATTGTTAAATGTTTGCTTAAAGACTATAACTAGAAGATTAGATCTGTAATAATTTCATTAATAAAAAGTACACCTGCGCGGATCTACGCGGAAGTTCGATAGTAGTACAGAGTGGCGTGAGGCCACAAAACGATTCACGACCCCTCCAAACCACATCAATACATCCCAAGGGTTCAGAAACCTGGTTCCAGTACCCTCACCTTCTACCTCGGGTGATACCTCAGTCTGCGCTCTACGGGCTATTGTCGAAAGGGCCAATAGCTGCGGGATTTGTTTGGCTAAATAACTCTTCCTAACCGGGGTCAGGGCCCAATAAGCCAACAAAAGAGTAGGTTGAAAACCAATGTCATAACCTGGAAAAACCATGCCACCGATAGCAAGAGAACCATACACCAACATGCAAATGCATGCATGTCCAAACTAGCTATGAAATCATACATGTAAAATGTCACCTGCAAGTATTCCTGATGAAACTGCTTGATCTTTATCTTCCTTGATCCTTGCTTTCCTTCCTTTCCCTTTGCTTGCTTTTCCTTCCTTAATCCAAAGTTAGAGTGCTCCAAGAAAACTCTAAGTGACCAAGAGTGAGAGAGAGAGAGAGAGAATAATGAGAGAGCTCCAAACTTCCACTGGTCAAGGGCTTAACACTGATTAAGAGCCTAACACTGAGCAACCTCCAACTGATCCTCAGAAGCCATTTTATCAATGAGACCTCTAATTTCTTCATTTTCCATTATTTTCCTTCATTTTACTCCTCACATGTAACTTGTGACCTTTCACCTTCCTTTTCTCCTATTTTCCTTTATTTTCATAAATAAATGTGCCAAAAATGCCTTTTTTCCTTTTAATGCCTTTACCAATTTTCTTAATCAAAACACAGACATCCAGGGATGCCCACTAGGATATATTTGCCTAAAATTTATCTTGGAATATGTGTCATGTACCTATGGTCTTATTTTTCCTTTATCAACTTTCATTACATGAAATTTTCACCAGAGTTGTTACAAACTGCATGCATAATCCTACCAAGTAGCGGTTGTGACCTAAACTCTTCGGTTCAGAGGGTGTGGTCTCAGATTCTAAGCCTAAATTTTAGGTTATCCTCTAGACCATTGCTCAGAACTCAGTGAGACTTTCCATAATGATAAATAAGATCAGGAAAAAACCATCCATACCAAACTTGATCAAATACTTGACCTAACCAGGCCTAACCATGACAGTAATTTCATCAAACATATCTAAAACATGTAATATATAGGTCATGAATGCTTAGTTGAACATAGGGGTATGATACTTATCTGAGAATCATCAAGAAGGCCTAATTCCCTCTCATAATATATGAAATAACATTTGTTAGCACATGCATTCATTAACCATTCATCAACAAAGCAAACATATCAAGAGCCATGAACCATGCTTATTACCAACATATAACCAAAATAATATCCATGATAAAACAACCATAAAAGCCACATATTAACAGGTACAAGTACTCATGAAATAAAAGAGATCTTATTAACATATGCAAAATCCAATCAATTTAGGGACTTCCATGTACGACCCAACCATATATTGAGCTGCACCAAATATTTCTTTCAGCCAATTACCCCCGTGCCATATTCCAAGCATGAATGTGGGGCTTTAGACGAAAAAAACCATGGATTTCTACAGCTTAAACCACCTCCACCCTCAAACTTTACCACAATCCCGCCAAAACCATTCAAGGGATTATTAGGCGCAAAAACAATACTAAACAACTAGGCCTTCCTGGAGATTATACCACCTCCACCCTTAGGTTTTACCACAATCCCGCCAAAATTAGTCAAGGGATTACTAGGCCCAAAACAATCTTGGATGCCTCATAATTTCTTCACCAGTACCTTGAGCAATTTTCCTTTCTCAACCCTCAATATTTACCGCAATCCCACCAAAACCAGTCAATGGATTTCTAAGCCCCATGGGAATTTTAATGAGACAACCTCACTCGGTTCCAAAACCATTCGAAAATCCAAATCTCAACCGAATAAAAGAACCCCATCACACAATGGATATATAGAAATGGAAATGCAAGGTTGAAACCACTGTCGCACTTGGAAAAAGCCATCCAAATGATAGCAAGACAACTAAATACACACATGCATGTACCATACATTCACAAACCCGCTAGGAAACCACACATGCAACTTGTTACCTGCAATTATTCCTACTAAAGCATCTTGACCCAACTTTTCTTTGCTTGTCCCTTGTTTTCCTTTACCTTCGTGTCCCTCCTTTGCTTTCCTTGCTTATTTTCTCCTCTTGGTGCTCTTATCTCTCTAAGACCAACTCCAAAGCTAAACGAACAAAAGGATAAACAAACAAAATCTAGACTAGCATAAGATGTGAACTGATCCTTAGCAACCTTTTTATTATTGAGACCTCTATTTTCTTTAATTTTCTCTATTTTTCCTTCAATTTTCCTCTCATGCAAATTTGTGACCCTTCATCTCCCTTTTCTCCTATTTTCCTTTATTTTCATAAATAAATGCCAACTAATGCCTCTTTGCCTTTTTCAATTTCCTTAGCCATAATAAACCAAATGAACACCCACTAGGATGTTTTGCCCAACATTCATCTTGGAATATGTGTCCCATGACGTTGGTCATATTGTTCCTTTATTAACTTTATTACATTAACTTTTAACTCGAGATTGTTACAATATATGTACGAAACGATACCATTAAAATGTATGTTAAATGTGGAAATTTGGAAGATGCACACAAAGTGTATGAAAAAAATGACTGAATGAGACGTGGTCTCTCAGATTTCCATGATTGTTGGATATGCTCAGACTAGCAACGGGGAAGAGATGCAAAAACTCTTCTACAGAATGATAATGACAAATATGAAGCCAAATTAGTTCTCTTTTTCCAATGTTCTTTAGGCTAGTGAAATGGAAGCAACTCTTGAAGGAGGGTGTTAGTGCCTGTCAGTCCTTCTAGTCACCAGTCATCAAATATGCTCTACAAGGTTTTTGTTAGGGTCTCAAAGTCAAATTGGTGTCATTTCATTAGGTTTTCAAAATAAAGATTTGGTCACTGCCTAGTGTGTCTAGGACTATTGCTACTTCTTTCAAAATTATCATATTCCAGTCATTTCCATCACTCTGTTGGATGTGTCATCACTAAAATTTCATCATCATCATCTGAGTCATATCATCATGGTCATCATTCACCTCAGTGTCACCATTAGGTCATTACGGTCAAAGTCATCAAAATTTGCCATCTCATTCATAAATCTAGAAAATGAAGGAGTAGAAATAGGGAATGTGATAAAAACACCCTCACCTATACTCCATATACCTCCCCTAACCTTTTAACATGCTCATTCCCCTCATTTCCCTAACTTTCTCATAAACCCTAGCCTATTGCTATACTTTTGACACTTTCCTAGGCTAGGGATGTGTTTTGCGCTTTACTACCCCTTCCCCTCACTCATTCCTAGGAATTACATTTCCATACACTCCCTAACACCGATATCTAGCCCCCAAAATTTCCCCAGGAATTTATAAAGCCCCTAACCCCTTCATTCCCCTCCATCTACAAAACTGTCTCAAATCCCCTGTTTTCCCAAAACTAAACCCTAATTCTTCCTCCTAGTGAGATAGGGTTTCACCTTGAAAGTAGAGGCCACACACACTGACAAGAAGAAGTAAAATAATGGAGTACATGTCTGAAGATTTGATCCATATAACATCAAAGAGATCAGTGCCTCACAAACTCATCAAGAGGTCATTTGCGACACATAGGGACAATTTTGCTTCAAAGTGTGCTTCTGACAATAAGGAGATGAACTTGACAAACGTGTAAGGCATTTTTGTCAATAATATAACAAGGGACAAAAACCTCCTTCATTTTTTACATGGGTATCACATATTGGGAGATATGAAACTTTCTTGGAGACCTATGTCAGAAAATAAAAAACTTTTAAGTTAATTTCATGTTTTAGGCATGATTTTGTGGCATGGATGACGAGCAAATGAAAACGAATTTCCAAAAAATGAGAGAGGTTTTCATTCAAAACATCATTATCTACAAAAAATTCTCTCATTTTGCCAAAAATATTTATGGTTAGAGATATATATCTCCATCTTTAAGCCCTATGTTTGCAGAGAACCCAGACATTTTGAAAAGCAACTATTTTCACAGTGCTAAGTGCTACGCTTTTTCATCAGCCATCAAAATGCCAAAATATTTTCATGTTTGGATATATAATAACTCCTACATGTCATATATCCACTTTTTCAAGTTTTTCAGTAGACATATTGGGATAAATTTCTCAAAAACAGGTCAAAAAATCACTTTTTGCCACTGTTTTGAAGCAGGCACTGCGCAAATAGGAGTAGTCTTGGGAAAATCAGTTTTTCTCCTATCAGAGTGTCCAAATCACCTTCTTGAATAGTGAAATGACAACTAGACACACACATATTTCTAACGAGATATCTAGTTCTCAATTTTTACCATGGAAAGGCCTCCAAAATCCTCCTGCAAGATGGCATTGCGCAAATGCCTGAGTGTGTTGCGCAAATGCCTAAATGCACTACGCAAATGCCTGTAACAGTCTTTCTCAACATGTCTTCACCAGATATTTATTTTGATGATGTAATTTCAGTAGTTTGAAGTCTAGATGATGTAATCATGAATAAATTAGCATGATAGGATGTTTTTATGTTTAATTAGGCCTCATAAAGGAAGAAAAACTCAAATCAAAGTCTAAGAGAAGAGTTTGTTTTTTACCTTCTCACTCTCACTTGTTGGTTGAGATATTCTTGGAAATTGTTCCACCACTCATGGATTTGACCCCTAAAGGTGGGGAAATGGTTTATATTAGTCTATATGTATCATTTTCTCAGGCGGAGAGAAAGGTTGGACATTTGAGGAGAGATCTCTTGTAACTTGTGCTTTAGCAATTTCAGGAAATCAAAGAACAGTTGCAGCCATTATCTAGGAATTCGTGTGTAGTGTGTTTGTGATCTTGTTTCTTCTCTTTTGTAGTTTCATATGATATATATTCATCTCTTCTTTCTATTCATCATTTTCTTCAGTGATTTTTCCTAAGTTTATAAGCAGAATTCTTGTCTTAAAGCTTTGTTTTGATGGAATTTTCACTATATGTTATTTGCTTTCTAGCTTAATGAATTCATGACATATATGCTCATTAAGTCTTCTTATTTATTCTGAACACTACACTACATTGACAAACCCTAATCCATCACAAAACTACTTCTACCTTTCTACTTCATATTTATGTTGTTGTTACCCTTTGATCACTTGACCTAGTTACCTAGTTCTCATCCCTTGTTCAGCATCAAAACCCTAAATTTTAAACCTATTTGAACCTAGCATATCTAGCCTAAAATCCTTTTATATTCCAGTCAATTTCTTTGGTTGTGACCTTATAGAGAGAGCCCTCTCTAGTTTGGTAGGGCTAGCTACCAAACTGAAAGCTTGGTCTGTGGTTACCTTCGTCGAGTCCTCTCAGCCTAGGACATTGTGGGGGATAACAGAGGGAAGAAGGTCCATTTTCATACACTGGAAGTTTGATTTTAAGGGGACGTTTATGTGGGAAATTCCCTTCTTTATATGTATGCCAAATGTAGAAACATGGAGAATTTATGTCAAGTGTTTGATGAAAATCATGAAAGGAATATGGTCTCTTGGACATCTATGATTGCAGCATGTGTCTAAAATGGGTATGGTGACATGGCACTAGGAATCTTTTATCCAATTCAGTAGTAAGGTATGATGATTGAGAGCTACACATTTTCCATTGTTTTAAGGGCATGCAGTTGTTCAGTAGGTTTGGAATAGGGCAACTTGGTTCACACCTAAGTTATCAAAATGTCTCAACTAGAAGCCTTCGTAGGGAGTTCCCTTGTTGATATGTATGCTAAGTGTGGAAACATGGAAGATGAAAGAAAAGCATTTAATAGAGTAATAGAATGGAAATTGATTTCTTTCAATGCAATAATTGCAGGATATGTATAGAATGGAACATTATGCTTGTATGGTTGATATATTTGGTCGTGTTGGGCACCTGTTTAAAGCATAAAATTTCATCAAGAATATGCCATTTCAACTTGGTCTTATTATATGGCGTACTTTTCTTGCCGCTTGCAGAGTTCATGATAATGTGGAGTTAGAAAAGAATGCTACAGAATAAATTTTAGAGGTAGAACCACATGATGTTGCAACACATATGATCCTCTCAAATATTTGTGTTATCGCCCATAAGAGGGAAGAGGTAGAAAACTTGCAGAGACAATTAATGAGAAATAGCATATTTAAGAAGCAACTAGGATGTAGCTAGATTAAGGTTAAAAATAATATGCATATGTTTCTTTTGGAAGATAGATTACATGAACAAGGAAAAGAGATATATGAAAAGTTGAGAACATTGATCCAATAAAAGAGATAGTTGGTGTCATCTTAGTGGCAAGTGATCCTATAGTGAGTTAAAAAGCTACAAATTTTGGAGTTTATCAATAATTCCATTTGATTGGCCACACCATACATTATGGATTATAACATGCCCTATGTGGCATTAACATAGTTAGAGGAATGATTTACATGTGACCTGGGATGCTAGTTTCTACATTGATAGTAGGTCGGTGCATTGAGGTATTATTTTAGTGTTGGTACTATTTGAGATCAATAATGCAACACAAAACTATATACTCTTCAACATTGATGCTAATATACTATGTAGTAACTCCTCGGATGCGGGTGATTAGAGCAGCAATTAGTGTGATGGGACTGGGGTGGGCGAAGCGATGAAGCCACCTGCCTGCCAGGTTCACCGGACATGAGGCCATGTGGGAGGCGAAGAGCTTGCAGGTGGATGTCATAAATGGCAATGGAATGTTTGAGACTAGCATTAATATGCCGTCCCGATTCACATGCGCAGTTGGATATCAGTCTTCGGCTCCCATTAATGCCATTGTTATGGCGGGAGAGGTTCGAGGAGGTGGGAATTGTTTAATAGCCGGCCTCAGCCATGGCTATATGCTGTTGTGCTTCATGCCGTTTTGGATGGTTACGAGTTCTACAGGCGCTTGGGTTTCGTGGGGGTCAAGCTCTGGTTCTTTTAAGCGGCCCGCACCTCAGGTGGTAGGCTCACAAACGCTATCTGAGTGTGGTAATCCCTCTGTTGTTTGTAGCATTCCCTCTGCTGGTAGTGGTATTCCTTCTGCTGTTCGTGGCACTCCCTATGCTGTTAGTGGTATTCCCTCTGTAGTTCATGGCATCCCCTCTGTTGCTCATGGCATTCCCTCCGCTGTTCATGGTATTCCCTCTGCAATGTCGAGGCCTCGCCAGATAATGCTTAGCCACAGAGGCTCAAGACGAGGCAACCCTTCTCGCCCATCCTCGGGGTCTAACACCATTAATCAGGATCCTCATCCTCGCTGTGGAAATGAGGGGATTCTGAGGCCCAATCAATTCCTCAACCCAAGCTCCCCTGGTTCTTCGAATTCGCCCTCCTTTGGTTCTGTTATTTTCACGTTTAATTGCTCCCTCAATCGCCCTCGGATCACGGCTCATGTCTCTGTCCTCTTTCTAGAGGAAGCCCAAGATGAGGGCGATACCAGTGCCCCAATGCCACTCACTGAGGATGAACAGGATGTGAGTGATCTCGATACTCCAAAGCCAACTGTTGGTATGCAGTTCGGGATGGTTCCGCCGGCCAGCGCTGTCAATGCTAATCCTATGGCTCCTGCTCCTCCAGAATTGAATGATAATGCAGTGGCCCAAGCCTAGGACCTGAATGCAGGGGGTTGGTGCAGGATCGTGGAAAAGTCACCTGACGAGTAATCCAGTGGTGTAGCTGCTCAACCGGTTTTTGCGGCCCAGTTATAAAGGTTTTTTGGCTCAATGTGTCAAATTCTGTCTCTGTTACTGTGTCGAGATCAATTTCCAGTTTCAATTGTGTCTGTCTGTTGTTGCTATTGTGTATGTTGTTTGTGCTCTTCTGGATCCCCTGCGTGGGAAATTTCGTCCAATTTCTCAGTTTTGGACAATGTCTGGCTCAAATGGCCTTACTCTCAGGCTAGTTGGTTCACCATGCTCAGCTTGCTGTAATTGTACTCTTTTACTGTGAATAATAGATTATATTTACTTAGCAAAAAAAAAAAATATTATGTAGTAACTAAATAAAATAGTTGAGTTTTTAGTGCAGGAGGAAGTGTGTCCGATGTAAGTGTTTCAATTTCAATAGATTCTATTTTGAACTTCCCAACATATTGGTATATCATAGTCTTTGTAATGTTTCTTATTCTCTGAAAAATTTCCTGAAGAGAAAATAGAAAGATGAATATTAGGTAGATAAAACCTTTCAAGACAAAAGTCTACCATGAGTTGAATCATTGCAACCTCTTTCTATAACATTCATGTGAGGCAAAAGAAAGACATAATACTTCACCAAAACCAGTACATATTGGAAGCAGGTTGGAAATATAAGAAAGGCTTAATACATAATGGGAATTCACCTTATCAAGATAAGGACGCATATCATGACTAAACCTTTCGTCGAGGCATTTATCCCTATTGAATAATGTTATATTATTGGGTGCAGTGTATAAGGTCGTTTTAGCAAGAAATGTTGTAATGTTTTAGGACTATACATTCTATATTTAAATAAATTCCTTCTTTCCTAATTGATTTTATTTTTATAATCACAACATAGAAAACTACATTTATGCTTGCTAGCAAGATATTCTTGGAAGGAAAAGGATGAATGTCATTTTGAGGATGTTTTAAATTTCATTTTTAATTCTACCTTAACTAATAGGAATGTGTATGAAGAGGAGTTATAGCCTTACAACTATAGATGCAATCTACAAATAGGTGTTTGTTGAAAGAAAATCATATTTCTTGAGTAATGTTGATTCGAACCTATTCACTAAGCTTCTTTTGGAATTATTTTCTATTTTTTTCCTTATGCTAAACCAAGTGAGAATGTCAAAATCCTAAACAGAAGGGTTGTTATCATAGTGTGAAAGAGAGGCACTAGACTCCTTTCTAATCTTGTGTATATGCAACAATAATATATAGTTCTCCAAAGGCAAGCCATTTGAGAAGTGGTTTTCCATGTTGTCTTTGTGGTCTTGAATTTGTGCACATAACCCCTTGTCACAATTTATGTGGTTATCAATATTTTTAGTTACTTTAATTTCTTTCATTTTTTCATTCTAATTTAGATGCAATAAGTGTTATAAACGTTATTTTATGGGAAAATATATTGTCTATCTCTAATGTATTCCAAATCTTGGTTTTTTGCCTTTAATATATTGATATTCTTTAAGATTGTTTTGACCGCAAGTGAGCACCTAGTTTAAGAGAGTAATCATTGAGCTTATCTCGGAATTGCATGTTTACATACAATTATACTTGGTTTAGAGTCGACATGTATCAATGGGGCATGAACTAATGTGAGATATTGCATTGTATATCTATATTAGATTGGTGTGATATATCTATTTATGTCACAATTTTTGGTGTCATGTTTTATATAGTTTACCATGTTTAGCATCTAGTTAACATGATGAAGATGTATCTTAGTTCACGATAGCTTTTGACAAGAATTAAACAAAGTCTTTGCATGATTTTAATGTATTACCTGATCTTTTTTTGTTGTTGTTTGTTTTTACAATCCTTCATATTTCCTTCATTGTAGGTGAACACTTGTGATGAGTATTATTGATGTTAAAAATATGCAACTGCGGTCAAATTCCACTTTTGACTACTCATTTGATGGATATTATGATGGAATTGAGTTCCTCCTTTCGAGAGGACCAAAATTGACCTAAATATCACCTCGTTCAGATAGCAGAAGTTGGTTTTTTATTTTTTGCACCCATTCATGGATGTTGGATCAGGTCGGCTTCACCCTCATGCACACTTGGATAGGTTAGCCTCAACATCAAATGGACAATATTGGAAACCCCTAGAAGCCTATAAATACAAGTGACCTAGAAGCTCATTTGGATATCACAACAGCAAGCATCTTCTTCTCTTCTATCTGATTTGGTTCGACACATTGGAGAAGGAAAAGTTTGTACGAAGGTCTGAAGTCTTAGATATGAAGCTCGCACAAAATTGTGGTTTTTGCTCATAACACTAGCACAAAACTAGGAAATTTCATCCTTTGACACACACATTCTATGGGAAAGACAACTTCTAGGAAGCTATAGACGCTCGCATACTAACTTGAAGGTAGCGTCCAAGGGTTTGACTATTGTTGACCATCATATCAAGTTTTTTGAAGCTGTTTGAAGTATGAATCAAGTTGTCTCTAATATGTTCTACCACTGTAAATTAGTTTCTGAAGTTTCTGGGTTATATTTCTGATCATATTGTATTGGGCACATTATACTCTCTACTGAACATTTTATGACAATCTAATAAAAGAATTTTTTCAAAGGGTTTGCCCCCCTATGGGGTTTTTCCATGGTCTTTAACCAAATCTCATGTCGCTTGTTGATGTGTTGATTATCTTCTTTGTCATTGCATACATTGTTCTATCTTCAATTATTGTTGATGAATGGAAAGGCTAATTATAATTGGAAATATTGCTAATTGAATTTTGGAATTGGGCTAAAGTAATTGATACAACATAGAACAATCTGAAACTTAACATGGGATCAGAGCTAAGGTGAAGGACAAGCCCAAAAGGATACAAGCCTTGAAGCACTCATATTTGGAAAGTTGAAAGGACCTATCTTTTCAAAGTAAAGATGGCTTCCTTATTCAAAAGAGATGAGAAGTTGGGTGACTCATCTAATTTTGTTTCATGGAAAGTTAGGTTGGGGACCATAGCTGATAACAATGATGTTTTGGACTACATTCAAGGCAAGGTACCTGAGCCTCCGGAGAATTCACCCACTAATGCCAAGAACAAGCATAAGAAATGTGTGTTGAAAGAAAAACAAATTATAGTTGAGTACAAGATAATCTACTTGCATATGTTGGAAACTTAAGTAGGTCTAAAGACATGTATGATATGGTAGCTGACATGTTTGAGTTCAACAATTTGAATTAAATCCTCACCTTGAAAGATCAACTCAAAGACTCCAAGATGAACAAAGGAGAGTCCATACAATCCTACATAATGAGGATCTCTCGTGTTAGAGAGAAATTGATAAGAGTTGGAGAAGTTGTGCCGGACAAGGAATTAGTGGTCTTGACTTTAAGAGGTCTCCCCTCTATTTGGGAAACATTCATCACTACTATTAGAACATAAATGTCCTCCCTTCATTTGATGAAATTGTTGGAAATCTCACTCAATAAGAGTCAAGTATAATAGGAAGAGGAAGGATTAAAAAGCACGAAGAAGGAGAACCCACTACATAGATCACTCATGACAAGAAGAAGAAGAAAGGGAAAGGAGATCCATCAAATTCAAGAGAGTCTCCTCCTTGAAGTTCTGGTGGAAGAAAGGAATATGTGAACATTGAATGCTACATAAAAAGGGCACTATGATCAATATTTCCCTGAGAAGAATAATGGACCACGATATAATACTAGAAGCAACAACAACAGGTTCAATGATCAAAGGAGGAGATTTGACCAAAGGAATGACCATAATGGGAGAAATGATAGAATAATAAGACATGCTCCAAGTGACCATGAAGAAGATCATCATCCACAAAATAAGTCAAAATTCTCCAGGTGTGAAAGTAATGTTGTGAATCAATCTGAATATATTCTTATTTCCACTCTTACTAGTTCATCTCCTCCAGATTCATGGGATAATTGGTTGGTTGATAGTGTGGCCACTCATCACTTATCTGGTTACAAAGAAATTCCCTCTAACTTTGTAGAGAGGTTATCAAATTTGAAAATCATTCTTAGAGACAACTCCACTCATCCCATTAAAGGTTTTGGATTCGTCAAATTTCATTTGAATTTTGGGGAATCTATTATACTACATGATGTAATATATGTGTTTGGGTTAAAGACAAATTTGGTATCAATATCCACTTTTGAAGATAAAGGGATGAGGGTTTCCTTCATCAAGGGAAAGGTTCTTACTTGGCCCTTTGGATCACTTATGAAGGATGCATTCACTTTGGGAACAAGATATGAAGGACTCTATAGGGTCATCGGAATACCACTACTAGCATTACTTCATAATACAAATCATCTAGGTGAATTATGGCACAGAAGGTTGGCTTATCCTCATTATGATGCTCTTTCGAAATTGGAGAACTTGGTCTCAGGGATTCCAAAGCCTCAAGCTAAACATGATGGAGTATGTCTATGATGTGTTAGTGGAAAAATGACAAGGGGACCATTCCCCTCTAGTGAAAATAATACCACTAAAATCCTCCATCTCATTCATTATGACATATGTGGACCGATGCTCATGCACTCTGTTAGTAGATATCTCTACTACATCACATTCATTGATGACTTTTCAAGGAAGATATGGATATACTTTTTGAAGCATAAGGATGAAGCCTTTGAAACATTTAAATAGTTCAAAGCATTGGTTGAAAATCAAACGAAGAAGAAGATCAAAATATTCGGGTCTGATAATGGTGGAGAATACATGTCAAATGAATTCATTGGCTTTTGCAAAAATGAAGGTATCAAGAAGGAAACAACTGTGCCATATACTCAAGAAAAAAATGGTCTAGCTGAAAGGAAGAATAGGTCTATAGTAGAAGCCACTCAAGCGATGCTCCATGATCAAAAGTTGCCTAAATTTCTTTGGGTCGAAGCTTCACATGTTGTCATATATGTTCAAAACAAGGTGCCTCATCAAGCCTTGGAAAAAAAACATCCGAATAAGTATTTACAGGTGTGAAGCCCAACAGTCATCTCTGCATTTTTGTATGCCTTGTATATTTCCATGTGCCGAAGGACAAAAGGAACAAATTGGAAGCTATAGGAAGAAAGGGTACATTTGTTGGGTATTGTGAAAATTCTAAAGCATTTAGAATATATATTCCTAATCAAAGGAAGGTTAAAATTAGCATGTATGTTACATTCGATGAAGACGTTGCTCTTGGAAAAGCAAGAGACATTCCTCCGCCTCCTCCTCCTGAGAAGAGTGGTGATGTGGATATCTTGAATGGCCCATCCTTGCTCGAATCTGAGACTGATATTGTTGATGATCCCATGGAGTCTGTGGATCCCTTAGATTCTCCTCCTGCTAATACTCCTACTAGGAAGAGACCACTTTGGCTCCGTTACACTCTTCAAGATGTTGATATTCATGTGCCCATTTGAAGATCATTTATAGAAAGGAAGAAGCCATGTAGGTACCAGGGATATGTTGCAGCCATGAGCACTATGACTCAAGTTGAACCTTCCACATTCGAGGAAGCCATAGAAGAACAATTTTGGAAAGATGTTATGGCCAAGGAATACAAATCTATTATGAAGAATGATCTATGGGATGTTGTGCCGAGACCGAAATGGAAATCCGTGGTAAGTTCGAAGTGGATATTCAAGATCAAACATGGAATTGATGGAAGCATTCAAAAATTCAAGGTGAGGTTCGTGGCTCGGGGATTCTACCAGAAAGAGAGAGAAGATTATGATAATATATTTACATTTGTGGCTAGATATACAACCATTCATTCAATAGCTTCCCTTGCCAAAATTCAAGGATGGACCCTTCATCAGATGGATGTAAATATCACATTCCTCCATGGCATGCTACAAGATGAAGAATACGTTGAACAACCACAGAGATTCGAAGTAGGAGATCAGAAGACACACATTTTTAGATTGAAGAAGGCATTGTATGGTTTGAAGAAAGCCCCAGTAGTATGGTACACTTGCATAGACAGTTATTTGGTGAAGTTGGGATTCACAAGAAGCAATGTCGATCCCAACCTCTACTTCAAGGTAGTCCAAGGTATGCTACTGATTTTGGTTTATATGTTGATGATCTATTCTTGATAGGTAGTGAGCCTCTAATGATTGAGTGTAAGAGAGACATATCCTATGAATTCGAGATGAAGGACCTTGGACTCATGCACTATTTTCTAGGCCTTGAGGTGTGGAAAAGGCTAGGTGATATTTTCCTTTCACAAGGAACATATGTTGTGAAGCTATTGGAAATATTTGGAATGATAGAATGCAAGTCCCTACCCACACCAATGGAAATGAACTTCAAGAAGTTATGTAGAGAAGTTGTAGGACCCTATTTGGAAAATCCATACGAGTATAGATAGTTGATTGGGGTTCTGATGTTCCTTGTGAACACCCATCCGGACAAAAGCTATGTAGTGAACATGTTGAGTCAATTCATGACCGAGCCTCTCCATGTACATTGGACTGCTGCCAAACACATTTTGATATATTTGCATGGGAAAATTACACTTGGTCTAAGATACTATGTCGGAGATGTTCAACTTCATGGATACACTAATATTGACTGGGCAGGAAATTTTATCGAAAGAAAGAGTACATCTTTTTAGTCCTGGATATGCCATGCTATCTTGGATGAGCAGGAAACAGAAGTTCGTAGCATTGAGTCTTGCTAAGGGAGAGGATATTGTCGCTAGCATGGCTAGTTATGAAGCAATTTGGTTGAGGAAGTTCTTTGGAGAGCTATTTGAGCAGGTCCTAGACACTACAGTGATATATTTTGACAACAAGAGTGGGATCGGTCTGGTAGAGAATCCCGTGTTGCATGAAATGTCCAAGCACATAGAGATCTTATACCACTTCATTCATGATATGATACAAAGAGGAGTTGTTCGACTCCATCACATATCGATGGATGAGAAGATTTCATATATTTTCACCAAGGATTTTCCCAAAGGGAATTTCTTGGTCTTCAGAGAGTAGCTTGGACTGATGGATGTGACCCCTCCTTATAAGGGGCACCACTAATTGAGAACAGTGAGCCATACTCTTTTGCCCTATTTGAGCTCCCAGGATTAGGAATTGAGATAGAGAACTCCTGGGGTTGAGGGAACTCTAGACAATAAGGTATCACCACTACCTATTACCCATAAGGTTGGAATAGTAGCTCACCCTATCTTGGTCTTTGCAAAGTATACCCCAATTGGCCTCATACTGACAAGTTGGGCTTGTTGGGATTATACCTCCCCATCTGGCCAATGGGTGAGGAGGCTTGGGGGCATGATATCCTTACCTTGGTAAGCCGGGTATCTCGCACAATCTAGGATTATGATGTGGGTGTTATACCACATGACTACTGAGGGTCATTTTTGGGAAGATCGGTGACCAATAAGATGGGTTTAGTAGTAGTTCCCCTACATCACCTATTGCTCGATATGGGTTGAGTTGTAGCTACCCCATGACATATTTCCGGGTAGTAGCCCAATGATATATTTCTGGGTTGTAGACCGATGACAGATATTTCTGGGTAGTATCCCACTGGCAGATATTCCGGGTAGTAGCCTACTAATAGAGATTTTGGGTTGTATCACGATGGAAAAAGGGTGACATCTTTTTCTCCACATGATTCTTCTTCTTTAGATTCAAGAATTTTTCAGTAGATAGAGTTTATCATATTTGTACACATGATTACAGGATGACACATTGATCGATAGGCAGGTGTTATAGGTGGAATTCTCCCTAGTTGAGAGGGAGTGTTAAAAATATCCAACTATAGATAAATTCCACTTTGGACTAATCATTGGGTGGATATGATGATCTAATTGAGTTCCTCTTTTTGAGAGGACAAAAATCGACCCAAAGATCACCTCATTCAGATAAGCAGAAGTTGTTTTTTATTTTGTGCACCCACTCATGGATATTGGATCAGGTTGGCTTCACCCTCATGCACACTTGGACAGGTCGTTGTCAACATGAAATGGACATTTTTGGACACCCCTAGAATCTTATAAATATAAGTGACCTAGAATCTCATTTTGACATCACAACATCAAGCAACTTCTTCTCTTCTATTTTATTCGGTTCAACACATTAGCAAAGGAAAAGGTCATATGGAGGTCTGAAGTCTCACCTCAGAAGCTCACAAAAAATTAGGGTTTCTGCTATGGATGTTGGCACAGAACTAGGTAATTATGTCCCTGGATGCATGCATGCAATGGGAAATACAACTTCCCGGAAGCTATAAATGCTTGCATGCTAACTTGGAGGGAGTGTCCAAGGGTTTGACTACAGTTGACCATCATCCGAAGTTTTCTGAAGCTATCTGAAGTCTGAATCAAATTGTCTCTGATATATTCTACCACTATAAATTGGTTTCTAAAGTTTTTGGGTTGTATTTCTTATCATATTGTATTGGGCTCATTGTAATCTATGCTAAACATTTTATGACAATCTAATAAAAAGAAGAATTTCAAATGGTTTTCCCTCTTGTGGAGTTTTTCCCTGGTCCTTGACCAAATCTAGTGTCTCTTATTGATGTGTTGATTGTATTCTTGGTCATTTCATACATTTTTTTATCTTGTATTATTTTTTATGAATGGAGACTAATTGTAATTGGAAATATTGCTAATTGAAGTTTGGAATTGGGCTAAATGAATTGATACAACATAGAACAATCTAAAAATTAACAATTGAAAATCCTTTTTGAGGATTGTGAATTGGACTATTATTCTAAATAGCTTATATTGGGAAAGGATAATAAACGAGAATGTTAGTTTGAGCTATTTTATTCTCTTTTTTGTTTTTCTTTGATGCATTATATCTCTTGATATCCCATGTTTTTATATGTGAGGTAGGTGCATGTGCTAGTCAAGCTAACTTGTAATGGTCCCCTTCAATCATTCTGAGGGTGGGTTAATCTTCAAACGTTAAATTGGTGAGATATCGACCAACCATTATAAGGGTTAGTAAGGGTTGATCTTGTGTCAACCCAAATATCCAATAAAGTCCTTATCAATGTGGTAAGTTATAATTATCTCTGGAACTAAAGAAAAGCAATGATTCACACATCGATTTCGAACCTAACTTGTAATAGTGCTTAAGCATTAATGAATGAATATGCTAATATGAGTCATCCCATTTTCATTTGTGTTTTCTTGATACATTTTCATATTTATTTTTTACTTTTTGTATCATTATAATATATATTGTATTGTTTCGTTATGAGTGAACACCATTGATAATAGCAGTAATCAGAGGATTTTAAATATTAATTGCAAACTAAGGTAGAATTATGCCTGACTTGTAGTGGGAAGGGGTTGATGAGCCAAAATTCTAATATGACGTGTTACAATTTGCAAGGACATATATTTTTTCCTTGAGCTCACATTATTTTATAATATATCATGTATGGCATGGTCTACGTGCTTTTAAATCACAAAACCTCATCACTGCAAATAATGGTTATGGATATTCTCTTACTACGATATTTGAAGAACAAAGAAAATTGAAGGAATAATTTAGAAAATGGTGCAATGACTTGGATTTCCTTTACATTTTATTTGAATTAACCTTGTTGTCTTAATTCAAGTACATCTTTTAATAATGCGTTGTAGTTGTTTGACATAAATATAGCTTCAATGTTATGTACCCAGATCAAAATAACCCAAAAAAATAAGAATAAATAGATAACTCCTTGATAATAATCCACTTCAAAGGGGAAACCTCCCTTTACATCACATAAAAGAATGATTATTGGATTATTCAAATGACAATACTTCCTTGGTATATCTAGGATTATAAAGGGTCAAAATATAATTAGGGTCTACATAACAATAATAGTGTAAGGGCACAATAATATCAATAGCGAGCTTCTATGGGGCACAACAATAACAATATAGGGGCTACACTAGTATTATAAGGACCTAACATGCCCCTGTCCTTCAAAAAAGTGATGTCCTTAATGCTTGAGTAGTTTTGGATGCTTTTGTATAAAATATTCATCCTCTGATGTGGAATCTTTAGCAAGTAAGTTCTTCCACTTAATTAGATACTCCAGAATTGATTGATTCTATAGTTGTCGGATTCTTATTTCTGTGATTTCTTCAGGCTCCAATATGTTTTTCCTTCCTTGTCATTTGAACTATGATCTCGTCACCTATAACCCTTCTTTAAGCATGAAACATGGAAAACTGGGTGTACTCGTGAAGATGCGCACAACTCCAATTTGTATGCCATAGTACCAATCTTTTGCAACACCTTATAAGGGCCATGGTACTTGGGTGATAATTTATTATCCTTCTTAGCTTTCTTAAGGGACATTTATTTGTATGGTTGTAGCCATAAAATTACCCAATCACCCATGAAAAAATGTCTTTCATTGTGATGTCGATTTTCTTGTTGTTTCATTCAATTTTACGCTAGAGTTAGGCTATCCTTTAAGAGTTGGAGAACTTGTTTATGCTAGATGTGATATTCCACTTCTTGAACCTTATGATTGTCTCCTAGATACAATGTGATGGATACTGTATGATATCCATGAAGCACCATAAATGGAGTCATTTTTGTTGTGGCATGGAAGGAAGTATTATACAACCATTCTGCCCAAGGTAATCACTTGACCCATTGTGTTTATTTATCGAATACAAAGCAATGAAGATATCCTTCCAAACATCTTTTCACTATCTTAGTTTTCCTATTAAATTGAGGAAGATAAGATGAGCTATGGGCCATTTGAGTACCAAGAAAATAAAATAATTATGTCCAAAAATTTCCCATGAAAGGGGATCTTTATCACTTACAATAATTTTTGGGCTTCCATGTAGCTTTTGAACTATTTCAACTAATGCATTAGCGAATGTACGAGCTTTGAAAGGATGAGATAGTGCACAAAAGTGTGCATACTTGGTAATTCTATCAATTACCCCCATGATGCCACTCTTTCCTTTGGACTTGGGTAGACCTGTGATAAAATCCATTGAGACCTTCTCCAAATGCTCACTTGAAATGGATAATGCTTGTAAAAGGGCATGAGGTCTTAACTGTCTCGACTTTATTTTGTTTGCAAGCCAAACATTCTACTACAAATGTCTAATATTATATTTAATTCCATCCCAAAAAAATTCCTTCTTGACTGTGTGGCAAGTTTTTAAAAAACCTAAGTTCTATCCTATAGGAGAGGTGTGCAATTCCAAAAGAACCTTTTATTTGAGTTGCGAGTTCTTACATAGATATAAGTGATTTTTGTACCATAGTGAATCATTCTTCTAGATAAATGTATCAAATGCACTGGGATCTTGTTACAACTTTTGAATAAGTGTCCATGTTTCTTAATCATTCTTCCATTCATCCTTTGCTTCAATTATCCAATTAGTTTGGATAATAGAAATAGCGCATAAGAATGCCTTCACGTCCTCATCCTTTTTCTACTGTGGATATGCCATGCTATAGGCCATTTTTTCACTTTTGGTCAATAGGCCTACAAACATGATCATTCACATCCTTTGAACCCTTTGTCATCCTCCCTACACAAATCCCTAAGCATGACTCTTTCTAATCCCTAAGTTTTTGCCTGAAAGTACCTTATTTCACTCATTTTAGTAAAAACACACCATGGCCCCTCATTGGTCAAAGTTCACTACCAGTTTGCCCTACTTTGCACCTGCACCGATCACCAACAAGTTGCTCAGTGCTGGTGGTAAGTTGATTCTAAGAATTTTGAGAAAAAAAAAAAGAATCCTAAAGCTTCCTCTTCTAGAAGTGTTTGCTTATTGGGCCCTGACCCAGGTTCGAAAGAGTTATTAGCCAAACAAATACCGCAGCTACCAGCCCTTTCGGCAACAGCCCGCAGAGCGCGGACTGAGATCCCACCCGAGGTAGCAGGGGAAGGTGCTGGAACCAGGTTTCTGCACCCCTGGGATGTCTTGATGTGGTCTGGAGGGGTCGCGAACCGTTCTGTGGCCTTGCACCACTTTGTACTACTATCAGACTTCCGCTTAGATCCGCACAGTTATACTTTATTAATGAAATTATTACAGATCTATTCTTCTAGTTACAGTCTTTAAGAAAACGTTTAACAATAAACCTAGTGCGCGCAATCATCATTCTTTAAAGATACAAACTCATATAACAGATGCATAAACTAGAATATAATAGATCCACGATATTTCAGCAACCAACTTATCTTTATTAATATCTTCCATCAATACAACCAGATCCGCCCTGCTCACTCAGCTGCAGGGGTCTGCGCACACAGCTGCGGACTCTACCAGGCCTCTGCACACACAACTGCAGAGCCTCTATCTATCTACTAACACCCTTGACTTGGACTTCCAGATGCAGAGAATATTGCCTTCACAAAACCATAATCATCCAGATCCAAAACAAACCTTAATTGCCTTCTACCCTTAGAGCCTCACTCTATTTATACATTCCCATGGTCCATGGACCATGGGCGGACTAACTTACTTTTTATTATTCTATATTATTTTTGGGCGGACAACCCCTTGACTCGACCTATTACATTTTGCGCTCTGCTTATTTCATAGATTTACAATATTATTTCCCTAACTTCTAGGCTTTAAGCCCCAAAACTAGACATGCATCGTTGAGCTTCCTAAGATCCACACAGATGTGAATCTTTCCCTTCTGTTTCTTTTCCTATACAACCATAGGACTTACCTAGTTTGATTCCTTCACTAGTTCAATTATTCTTGCTGCAAGCATTTTGTCCAACTCTTCGTGGACCTTTCCTTTATATATTGGATTCAACCAATAAGGTCGCTGCTTGACTTTCTTCGCATTTGGCTTCAAAGTTATCTTCATCATTCCTAGGTCATCGAGGATCCCTTTTAGCTCCGTGATTTTGGTCAGGAATAAATCTTGATATTCTCGCAATAACTCAACGACCTTCTCCACCGTGGCATCATCCTAATAGTCCTCGAGCGTTGCATACTTCGGCTCCTCCTCCGTACCAATGTTTACTTGTTTTGTTTTCATCGGCGCAGTGATGTCGGGGTCCTCGATCGCTGGTCCGCGAACCTCGTAACTCCCTTCTATTTCTATAATGTTGATTTTTCTTGGGCTCTCCTCATCATCTTATATCTGCACGTTGTAACATTCTAGGGATTGGCTCAACTGACGCGACCAATCTGGCGGCACTATTTCTTCTGGTTCTAGTGGTACCTTAAAAATGGTGACCTTCACCACTTGCAATGCATCGTCAACAGGGTCCATCCATTGGTCCTCAAACAAGAATGTCAATAAAAACCCTTCATGCAAGATATCCCATTTGCCTGTATCATGTCGGAGCTCTGTTTCGGTGTACCAATTCCTTGGGATGACATCCAAGGTGTGATAAAATAAGTGTACCCAGTCGAGTTGAGGCTCTTCTCCATAGGCCTGGGTCCATCTAGTAAGATGCATGCGCAGGTCATCACGCCCATCATACTTTTCAATTATTCATAGTTTCGGCTTACCAAACCTTATCTACATCATCCACCTGCAGTCGCGCCAGTCTTCAAAGGTTCCTTCATGTGTTCCCCACCAACGTGCAGGCATCACGTGCAATGCCCATTTTAACGCATCGAACCATTGGTGCGCTGGTACCACGCTTTCAAACTTGGTCAGGAATTCATCTACCGTGGTCAACCCATCATACATCGACAGTTCACGATCCTGAGCTCTTACGCAATACAGTGACCTAGTCACCATATTGCAATTTAACGTTGTTACTTCATTTAGCTGATTATGCCACCACTCGTCTTCCTCATCTGAATCTGTAGTGCAGGACTCTGCATGCTCCCATGATATGTTGCCTTCTGTAGTTGGATTGACCCAATCTTGATTGCGTGTAGTAATCTTGTAGATACAATCCAGTTCATCATCACTTCCTTCGTCGCGCACGAGTTCAGTGTAACATGGTCCTTCAGCCGAGTCTAGCAGAATGACTATGCAGAGTGACTTCTTCTCAAATATCATTTTCCGCTTCTTTAAATTAATGACCCCATTCATATATGTGGCCCAGTCTATCCCTAACAACGCAGGGTAAGGGCTACTTTCATCCATGATTTCTATTACCTCAAAGTCCATTTGTGTGCTCGTGCCTTCTATATCTATGGTAATTCCTTGCAGTCTTCCCATGGGCAAGATCTTCTATTGGTTTGCCATATGCAATTGAATAGGATACCATCGCAGTTTGGGCTTGCCCATGCGTTTCCAAGTTTGTTTAGGTAGCACGTTTGCATCCGAGCCTAAGTCTAGAATGATCTGATCCATCTCATAGTCACCAATCTGCGTCGTTAATCACATTTCCCTTCCAGTACGTGAAGCATGTTTCCCCAATTTTCGGACCACACGCGGTTCACCTAATCCTGCGCACCTAGCTATCAATTCTTGTAAGCCTTTAACCACCCTATTGTCATGAAGAAATTTCATGCATGTCTCTAAAAAGGTAGTTAGCATTGAGGGATCCCTTTTCGACTCAGTTTGATCCCTACTACCTGGGGTAGAGACCTCTGCGAAGCTCTTCCTAGCTTCCAGACATGTCTCCTTGCAAACCCCTGCGTCTTCCTTGGTTAGTTTCCCTTTATCCTCCCCTGTGGCCATGCCACTTCTGAGCATCATATTCACATTGGGGTCTTCTTCGCGTGGTTCGAACCTCATCATTTGGACATTCTGCGTCGTCGTGGGTTGTGCTGCCCTTTTCTCATGGATCTGCGCTATCAGTGTGGGGAAATCTATCATTTCATGATCAAACTGCTCGTAGTAGGGGCATGATATTCTGGTCGGATTAGTACAATCTCTCATGTAGTGTCCTGGTCCTCCGTAATTGTAACAGATTAGCTGCCCGCAACCCCTTCCTAGTTCCTCCCTGTCCTTGTCCTCGCCCTTGGAACCCACCGCGTGCTATCGCCGCAGCTGGATCCTGATCTCACGCCTTGGTCTGCATCCTGTAGGTTGGTGTTTGATCCATCAATAACTCATAACTATGGCAGTCTCATTCATCGTGGCCCACTGATCTACAAAACTTGCAAAATAGCTACTGGGGGGTCTGGGTAAACTTTTGCAGTAGGTGACAATTGTTCGTGTTGTGCTTTCCTCCCACCTGACAAATTGCGCACCAAAGCGAGGGTGTCACGCTTGGCCCCACTTATGCCTCTAGTCACAACAGTGTTGGTCCCCCCCACTATTAAGTAGTTTGTGAATATTAGACAATGATCCTTATCATGGCCCTGGCCTTTACACTTTACGCACCACACCTCCTTGCGCACTTCCAGCCTGGGCGCCTTCTCTTGTTTCAGACTCTTTATTTCCAAGCATAGATTTTGTATTTGCGCATGGATCTGCTCAACTCCCAACCCAGGATCCTTTATTAGAGTCTCATGAAACCTCATTGCTGTCTCTAATGCTTCAGCTTGGGTTGAGATATTTTGTTGTGATAGCGCCATCCTCAGGTGTGGTGTCAAAGATGCCACAAACCACGCGCAGTGCTACATGTTTTTTAGCGTCATGTTAGCCTCTCGGATTGTACTCTTCAGTCTCTGATCCAGATCCCAAGGGGTTTCACCAGGTAGCATCGGGATTTCCTTGAACCTGATGATCGACTGCGTCTCTGATTTTGGCCGACTAAACTCCTTTTTTAGCGCATCCCGGATCTCTGCTATTTCGGCATTGGGGTAATCGCTAAATTACTTAGTATACCAAGTTAGCGCCCTATCTTGTAGTGCACTTACCAGGGTAGCCTTTTTAATATTATCGTCTGTAGCTCCCTGCGCTTCCCACACTGCCCTTACCACGAACCAAAACTGTTCTGGATCTTCACTTCCAACTCCTTTGAACACAAGCAACTTAATCGCGTTCGCCATGCTAAACTTTTGGTTTGCGCTTAGATGTGATAAGGCCACCTACGAACTCGTACCGCTTATGATCCAATCAATCTTCAATCTCTTTTTTCGTAGGATTCCAAGCTACCGACATCAAAACACCCCTTAGGCAGATCTCGGTCCTGGAAACAGAACCATTTGTTGGCTTATTGGGCCGTGACCCAGGTTTGGAAGAGTTATTAGCCAAACAAATCCCGCAGCTACCAACCCTTTCGGCAATAGCCCGTAGAGCGCGCACTGAGGTCTCACCCAAGGTAGCAGGGGAGGGTGCTGGAACCAGGTTTCCGCACCCCTAGGATGTCTTGATGTGGTCTGGAGGGGTTCCGAACCGTTCTGTGGCCTTGTGCCACTTTGTACTACTATCGGATTTCCACGTAGATCCGCACAGTTATACTTTATTAATGAAATTATTACAGATCTATTCTTCTAGTTACAGTCTTTAAGCAAACATTTAACAATAAACCCAGTGCACGCAATCATCATTCTTTAAAGATACAAACTCATATAACAGATGCATAAACCATAATATAATAGATCCACGATATTTTAGCAACCAACTTATCTTTATTAATATCTTCCGTCAATACAACCAGATCCGCCCTGTGCACTCAGCTGCAGGGGTCCGCGCACATAGCTGCAGACTCTAACAGGCCTCTATGCACATAGCTACAAAGCCTCTATCTATCTACTAACACCCTTGAATCAGACTTCCAGACGCAAAGAATATTGCCTTCACAAAACCATAATCATCCAGATTCCAAACAAACCTTAACTGCTTTCTACCCTTAGAGCCTCGCTCTATTTATACATTCCCATGGTCCACGGACCATGGGTAGATCGCCTTACCTTTTATTATTCTATATTACTTTTGGGAAGACAACCCCTTGAATCAACCTATTACATTTCTCACTTCACTCATTTCATATATTTACAATATTATTTCCCTAACTTCTAGGCTTTAGCCCCAAAACCGTTACACAAGGCCTCCGTTACACAACAAGAAGTTTCCAGGATCTATTGTAACTATTTACCTTAGATAAAAATTTTGAATCCCATCCTATCCTACCTTGGATTTTTCATCCCTTATCCCTTGATCTCATCCTCCCCTTAAGAGTGGATCTCAACCCCATATTGGTAAAAGGATAAGAATTAATGAACTACCTCCTTCACTTATATCTTTACTTGCATCCATAGGCAATGGGTTGTCTTTTGGATAGTGATTCTACCCTTATTTTTCTGATGTGAGAGATATATTTCCATGCATTAGGGTGATTAGAGGTGTACTTTGTGACAAGAAAAAGGACAAGTCAACTTGGAGGAGCTCTTCTACAAGATCAACAACTATTTTTTGGTTGTAACTCACTCCATTTCTATTAATGCAAAGAGTTCTTTGTTTTCCTATATATGATGTTATGGTTTCATGTATTTCAATATAAAGTTGATCTATTGAATAAAGTGATTAGGTGATGCTACATATATCTCGTAGATAGTTGACTTATGTTGTATTACTGTGCAGGTTCTAATTATAGCGATCAGAGCTAGGATTGGAGCATACAAGCCAAGGAAAGAGCGAAACATATGACAGATTCCAGGTAGGCTTCATCCTGTTATCTATTTACTTTAAGGAAAACATTAGTCTCCTTATCTTTTTGTTGTTCTAGGTCAGTCCACCAGGCCTAGGGAAGATACTTCTGACTGCAGTCATGGATTTTGTATACCAACTTGGTGACCATACTAGGGACAGTGTATTCCCATGGTGGTTTTTTTGTCCATTGTTCTTGTCTTACCTCTTCTTTAGACCTTTACTATCTTATTCAATCAAGAATAGACCTAGGAAGACCTTTCATTGAGTCTGAATTTCAATCCTTGTGTCGTAACCTTGCATCCCTAAACCAACGAACCCTCTAATCTTGTGACATAGTGTTTCACCCTAATTGAACCTTCTTTGAGCCTGTGTTTCATAGCATTGGTTCCTCCTTTGTACTTGCGTTGGCCCCTATTCATGCACAAAATTTAATTTTTCTTGATTTTCTCTTTGATCAGTATTCTTGCAGCTTCTCTTCCTTGAGTCTTTGAGTATCTTGTGGTCTCTCTGAAGCCTCCATTTGGTTTGCTTTCATTTTTAGTTCATTTGGTAAGTATTTGTTTAGATTTCCCTTTTTTATTATCATTAGGTCATTTTAAAACTAATTTTGTTTGATCATTAAGTGCTTAGATGAATTGGTGTTCTAGTCATCATTCTGAAAAAGCTTGCTTGAATCAGTGATTAAACTTTGCATCTTAGTTTTCTTCATTTTCTAAAATTAAGTTATTTGCATTGGAATTTAGGGTTTTGTTTTTGCATCAACATTGGAACAGTTGCATTTAAAAGGGAATTATACTTTTCACATTGTTTTCTGCATATTCTTTGTTGCATGCTCTTTGTACCCTCCCTTTCTTAGATAGATTTTCATTGAATGAGAAAGATTTCATTTCCTCATGCTAGTTTGCATTTTAGGATGTTCAGGTGACATTCACGGTGAGCCCCAAAACTAAAACTTAATTAAAGATAAAGATAAAAATCTACTAAATCAACCTAAGGAGCATGTGTAACATTAACGCAAAAATTTAGAGGTCTAGGCCAGAGACGTGTTCTGGCATCATTAAAGGTACGAGTTTTCATTGTTTTCTAGCATTGTATCCCAGGGATGAAATATTGTTGCATGTACATGAGTGTATAGGATCATTTGTTGGCATTATGATACAAGTGTTGTCCTTGATGGCAACTCACTCAGAGACAGGTACAAGTGATGGCAACTTGATCAGAGGACAGATCTCAGTACAACAGGACAAGAAAGAGATACACGCAGGTTCATTAAGGAAAACCAGCGTGTACACGCAGGTTGGCTTCAGTAAAAGCGCGTACATGTGAAAAGTACCTTTGGTCCGTGGCGGTTAGTCCTTGGAAGTTGTGCCTATGGTTTTGGACCGTGGTGTCTCGACGGGCGTGTCGATCCCTAGTTTTGAAGTTGATGGTATTGTGTTACTATGGTTTTGGTCCGTGGTATTGTGAAGTGCCTAAGGCTATATAAGGAGAAGATCATTAGGCAAAGCATGGCATGTATTGTGTGTCTGACGAAGTGAGAAGATCTGGTATTGCTGGTTATCTGTTCGGGACGCTTGGCAAGGGTCGGATCTGACAGCGAAGGTATAAGTAATTATTTCTAGATCTGCACGCGGGTTGCCTTTGGAGAAAGCGCGTATACACGCGGTTTTGGTACAGTGAAGTAGCGTATGCATAATAAGATTTGATATTTCAGGTTACTGTTGATTCTGGTGGTTGTTACAGAGTTCTGGGCTCTGGTTTGGGTTCTGTGTTCTTGGTGACAGGGTTTCAGTGATTCAGTATTGGGTTGTTTAATGAATTATGATGCAAGTATAAGTTGATGATTGTATTGCAGTAATGTTTGTTTTGTACTCATGGATCCAGTCTGAAAATTGATGAAACGTGGTCCCTGAAGGAAAGAGGGTTGTAGCCTTCTGTAGGGTCAGCACCTACGTACTAGTAAATGGATCGGCTAGTACAAGAGCTGAGGGGGTTGTAGCTCCCTTCCAAAAGTAGTTAGAAAACGAGAGAGGGTTGTAGCCCTCTGTAGGTTGTAGCCTGCGTACTAGTATAAGGCTGCACCAGTACAAAAGATTGTAAACTGAAGTTTCTTATTAAAGAAAGAAAGAGACGACTTGCAGCAGGTGGTTTTCACCCACATTGGGTTTCCACCTTATATCATGGTGTTCATGTGTGTGGCTTTTATGTGATGATCTGTTCTGTTATACTGCACCTGTTTACTGTCAATGTGGTTAATAATGTTCTGATGCATTTACTGAAGATAAGCTAACTGAATCATAAGATTTCTGGATATACGCTAGTTTCTTTAGACACAGTAGCGTGTACACGCTGGTTCACTTAACTGAAGTAGCGTATATGTTTCTGAGCATGAAATTTGAAAAGTTTTATTGATTTGTTAATACTGATTCACCCCCCCCCCTCTCAGTATTATTTCCAACAATTGGTATCAGAGCAGGTCCTTCAGAGGAAGCTTGATCGCTTGAAGGAAAAGATCCATCAGAATGGCTAATCCAGAAAGAGAGGCACACATCAGGCCACCAGTCTTTGACGGGAACAATTTTACTCACTGGAAGATAAGAACCACTGCATATCTACAATCACTTGGAGCAGAAGTTTGGGGAATCGTAGAAGGAGGATACAAATTCCCATCAGCAACTCCTACAGATCCAGCAGAGAAAAAGCAATATGAGCTCAATGCCAAAGTTGTTACTGTCCTATTGAGTAGTTTGACACAATCAGAATTTATGAAGATCATGCATTTCAAATCAGCTAAGGAAATATGGGACAAAATCGTTACAAGCTATGAAGGAGATGATCAGGTAAAAAGAGCAAAGCTTCAAACTCTCAGAATCCGGTATGAAACTCTTAAGATGCATAGTAATGAAAGCATAGCTAATTATTTCCTGCGTATGGATGAGATTGTGAATTGTATGAGGGATCTGGGTGAAGAATTTGAGGAAGTTGTCTTAGTTGAAAATGTTTTGAGATCTCTGTCTGCTAAATTTGATTCCAAAGTATCTGCCATAGAAGAAAAGGAGAATGTGCAGAAAATCACCATGTCACAGCTTCACGGGATCTTAACTGCTTTTGAAATGCGACAAGAGGTACCACCAGAAGCCGCATTCGAAGTGTCAGAGGAAGAAGATGAGGTAAATTTTGTCAAGAATCTTGAACGGGGAACTGGACGGTTCAAAGGTAAGCTACCTTTCAAATGTTTTCTATGTGGTAGAGTTGGTCACTATGCTGCTAGATGCCCTCATAACAAAGGAAAGATATCTGAAGAAGATGGTAGAAGCTATTATACCCATATTAAAAGTTCATTCAATGATAGTGAAGATATTAGAAGTCTCATGGCACATGAAAAGAAGAATGCTTCATCCAATAAAAGCGAAGATATTAAAAGTCTCATGGCACATGAAAAGAAGAATGCAGAAACTGAAGAAGTTGCCAAATTAAAAGAACAATTGGAGACAGAAACCAGGGTAAGGGAGCAATTACAGGATATAGTAAAGGATCAGAGCACAACTATTCAGAGACTTGAATCAAAGATTCTCTCTCTAAAAGAAGATCTTGAAGATAAAGAACATGAAGTGATCAAACTAAAGCGACAAGTGGAAGAAGGAAGAAAAGCTGAAGAAGACCTAAGGAATCAGTATCTGAAAAAGGAAGAACAACATCAAGTTGAGGTAAATATCTTGAAAGGTAAAATAGAAGAAAAGGATAAGCTTTTACGATTTCAAGATAGTACTAAAGTCTTGGATGATATTCTTAATAGTCAAAGGTCTCCTGCTATCAAAACTGGTCTTGGTTTTCATGAATATGTTGAAGGTGAATCTAGTGCACAAGGTGAGGCAAGGAATTCTAGTGAACAACCAAGGAAAGAAATTCCTCAAGGAAGATCCTTTACTCCTAACTATGGAAGTGATAGACGATTATTTCCCCCACTGAATAATGTTGAATGTTATGTATGCCATAATCTTGGACATGTTGCAGCCAGATGTAGAAGTAGAATGGATCAAGACCATTACAAAAGATCATCACATCCCAGGTATTTCAGAGGATATTGCTTTGCCTGCAATGCATATGGACACAAAGCAATTGATTGCGATAGAAGGAACATGAAATATGTAAGATGTTATACATGCAACAACTATGGGCATAAAGCAAGGGAATGCAGGAGCAGATTTCAAAATTCAAAACAAGAGGACCATACATCATCACAGTTCCAGGAATTAAAGAAGACAGAGACAGAAAGGTGTGGCATAATTCAGACAGCTGACACAACAGACACAGGGGAATCTAAAAGTGATGAATTTCAGTATTCCATCTTGCATACGCTGATATAATGAAGACAAGTCGCGTATATACGCGAGTTACAGGCTGCAAAGTCGCGTATATGCAGAAAGGGCAGCAGAACAGACCCAGGAAATGGTTCAGTCATGGTTGGCTCAGGCTCAGGGGAAGCATAAAGGGCAGCAGAACAGACCCAGGAAATGGTTCAGTCATGGTTGGCTCACGCTCAGGGGGAGCATATACTTCAAATTATTCATTGTTGGCATTAAATGATACATCTTGTTGAAATGGTATTGCAGGCTTATGCGTATGGTACAAATCATATAAATGTTAGTTATTGCTGGTCTTAGAACCTGCATCCACTCAGGGGGAGCATGGATAGATTGGTACACTTTGGCATACACAAAGGGGGAGCACATTTGGAGATTTCAGCAAGTACTCAGGGGGAGTATGGACAGCAGAAGGTATACCAAAGAAGAGAATATCTTGGTCCGCCCTTTGCCCTTGATGTCAAAGGGGGAGAGTGACTTGGTGTGGTGGTTGCCATCAAGTCCAAAGGGGGAGATTGTTGGCATTATGATACAAGTGTTGTCCTTGATGGCAACTCACTCAGAGACAGGTACAAGTGATGGCAACTTGATCAGAGGACAGATCTCAGTACAGCAGGACAAGAAAGAGATACACGTAGGTTCATTAAGGAAAACCAGCGTGTACACGCAGGTTGGCTTCAGTAAAAGCGCGTACATGTGAAAAGTACCTTTGGCCCGTGGCGGTTAGTCCTTGGAAGTTGTGCCTATGGTTTTGGACCGTGGTGTCTCGACGAGCATGTCGATCCCTAGTTTTGAAGTTGATGGTATTGTGTTACTATGGTTTTGGTCTGTGGTATTGTGAAGTGCCTAAGGCTATATAAGGAGAAGATCATTAGGCAAAGCATGGCATGTATTGTGTGTCTAACGAAGTGAGAAGATCTGGTATTGCTGGTTATCTGTTCGGGACGCTTGGCAAGGGTCGGATCTGATAGCGAAGGTATAAGTAATTATTTCTAGATCTGCACGCGGGTTGCCTTTGGAGAAAACGCGTATACACGCGGTTTTGGTACAGTGAAGTAGCGTATGCATAATAAGATTTGATATTTCAGGTTGTTGTTGATTCTGGTGGTTGTTACAGAGTTCTGGGCTCTGGTTTGGGTTCTGTGTTCTTGGTGACAGGGTTTCAGTGATTCAGTATTGGGTTGTTTAATGAATTATGATGCAAGTATAAGTTGATGATTTTATTGCAGTAATGTTTGTTTTGTACTCATGGATCCAATCTGAAAATTTATGAAACGTGGTCCCTGAAGGAAAGAGGGTTGTAGCCTTCTGTAGGGTCAGCACCTACGTACTAGTAAATGGATCGGCTAGTACAAGAGCTGAGGGGGTTGTAGCTCCCTTCCAAAAGTAGTTGGAAAACGAGAGAGGGTTGTAGCCCTCTGCAGGTTGTAGCCTGCGTACTGGTATAAGGCTGCACCAATACAAAAGATTGTAAACTGAAGTTTCTTATTAAAGAAAGAAAGAGACGACTTGCAGCAGGTGGTTTTCACCCACATTGGGTTTCCACCTTATATCATGGTGTTCATGTGTGTGGCTTTTATGTGATGATCTGTTCTGTTATACTGCACCTGTTTACTGTCAATGTGGTTAATAATGTTCTGATGCATTTACTGAAGATAAGCTAACTGAATCATAAGATTTCTGGATATACGCTAGTTGCTTTAGACACAGTAGCGTGTACACGCTGGTTCACTTAACTGAAGTAGCGTATATGTTTCTGAGCATGAAATTTGAAAAGTTTTATTGATCTGTTAATACTGATTCACCCCCCCCTCTCAGTATTATTTCCAACATCGTTCTCCACTTCCCTTTGGGTATATTGGATAGGGCTCCACACACGTAAAGTATATGGGAACGCTCTCATAGAACAGTTATGCATTAGTTAGCACTACTATGATTTGCACTTCCACGTACTATCGATTATATTTTGAAAGTCCCCTGTAGGTTTTTATCCCCAACATAGGTAACCGAGTCGACGGCCTTGTGTACCGTGATACACCGAACACAACATTCGGGAAGATTTCCTTCATGTACGTTAAGTAGGGCTAGTTTTCCAAGGTGTATATTGCAGTTCACGGTTGTTTGGTAATCCTTTATGCCTAGATTACCCTCTTTTTTATTTATTTTTATGTTAATTTCAAAAATTTACTATCCAACATGGAAGAAAAAAATCCCCCACACCATCGTTCATGTAGAATGAAAAAATAATCCTCCTCTTCCACCAGAGGCTACTCCTCGTCGTCATCAGAAGCATAAGAAGATGCAAACTACCAAATCTGGAAATTTTGGAACTACTTCTCATCCTCCTCCTGAATCTGGTCAACTAGAATCATCTTTCCTTTTGAGTACTGAGCCCGAGATCACCACTCCTCTTACCATTGAATCTGACACAATCGAAACAGAACTACCTGAAACCTTATTTCCTAAGGTCATTGAACCTGACTTTCCTAAGTTAGAAACTTTATGAGGTTGTTGACCTGAGGAACCTCAACTATATTCACTTGTTACTTCAGTACCTGCCTCTTCTGTTCGTTTGTCTCAGAAAAAACATCTATCCATATATCTTGCACCTAATGATGAACCTCTTCCATACGGTCTTGTGAGTATTAAAGAGATCCCACCAGAAGATTCTTGTCCTTCTATTCCTATTCATTAGAGTGGACTCCATTTTTATTAGACTGGTCCTCTTCCTCCTCTTCAAACTCCAACAGGAACTCCTTTACCTTATTCTTTTGACTCACCCTCGGATTTCGCGCGACAATCTTCATTGGGATTGTTAAGCATGATTGGATCTAATATGACTTCCCAACCCGTCTCCACCACTATGGTTGAGACATCAAATGTTTCTTCCTCATCCATGTTTGCAACATCACGAGAGGAACATTTGTATGGTGTCCCATATTTCCCACCTGGCTATTAGCCTTTATCCGGTACCTTCTCTGGTGTAGCTTCCAGTCTATGGACCTCTCCCATGTCATCGATTTCGGGAATTCCATCTGGAAATCCTCTTGCGAATGATACTCATCCTTCTCCTTCTCCTCCACCTACACCTATAGTTGAAAAACGGGTTTTCCCTTATGTTAGTGCTAAAGGTTATATTCAACAAACTAATTTTCCTTATTTTGGGTGCCCTCCATCTGGGGTGTAGTTTCCTCCATCATCCCCTCCTCCTATGGCAGGGGGGAAACCTATTTTTTGTATAACTCAAATTGGTAATCAACCTTATTATAATCCTCCTTATCCTGGGATAGTTGCCAGTGTTTGGAAACCTACTTTTCCCATCCAAACTCGTTCGAGTTGGGACCGATTTTTGAATTCTCAACCTGTGTCGTCTTTGTCTCAAATTTCTACCCTTCAATTTGTACCTCAACAAGCTCAAATACATGTAATTCAACCTTTACAAGATGTTATTACATCTCAATATGTTCCATCAGCATATGGTACCCTTCAGGTTCCACTTACCCAGCCTTTACAAGGTACCTTACAGTCTCAACCACTTGGGCAAGGTATTCCTCAAATTCTAGTAGGAGAGACTATGTATAACATGGCACAACCTCAATTGAATCCACCTTAAGTTGGGATGATCCTGAATCACGTGGGGAAACATTATAGACCTTATCAATGTATTCCTCAAGTGTCTTTTCAACTCCAACACATCCAAACCTAGCTATTCCATCCTTTACAAGGTTATCCTAGAGCTAGTCAACAAGGTTACTTGTATGCTAGTTACCAGAATCCTCCTTATTCTGGTTCCCATGTTCCTCTTTAACATAACCCTCCTTATCCGGCAATGAAAGTACCTATTTCTCAGGTTATTCCTTCTTATCTAGGCTATCCTCCACCAGATTTTAACTGACAATTACCTTTTGTGGGGACTCTCAAATTTCCATACTTGACTTAGCTTATCAACAATCCTATCACTCATTCACCTTAGTGGCCAATAATTCCTACCAAATTTCCTTATGATATCCCAAAATTAAATGGGAATCCTAGAGAAGACCTATCGACCCATGTCATGACATATCATCTATGGTGTTCTTCGAACTCCCTTAATGATGATTCCATGTGATTATATCTTTTCCAACGTACTCTTATAGGTACTACAGCTAAATGGTACATTGTGTTACCTAGAGCTTCATTTCATGATTTTAGTTCCTCAGCTACCACCTTCGTCACACGTTTCCAGTTTCCCATCTAGTATGAAACTAGAATGCAACTTTTGACCAACTTTAAACAAAATAAAGCTACTCACATCTCAGATCACATTCATGAGTGGTGGCATCGTTGCCGATTGGTTAATACCTATGTTCCAAATAAATTGTTAGTGGAATGGTTTATTAAATCCATGTTGCCATCTATCACAAAGGAAGAAGCTAAATTTGGCTTCATGACTGAAGAGCAAGTGATTTCTCATGCTCAGTATTTGGACCTCATCTAAAACCAATCTAGCATGCTCCATAAAAGTATGCAAGATGCTCTATGACTTTCAAACATTGTTCTTCCAACTCCTAGTAAAGAATCTCATTCCACTGATGGGATCATTTGTTCTTCTAGTTCACAAATAGTGAGTAAACCATCTGGTGTTTCTCTCACTGCATCTTCCCAAAACCCTTCATCCAATCCTCCTGTCGCTTCTTCTTTTGAGATAAATTTTGTTTCATCTAATAAATGAAAATATCAACAACAACCAGGAAGCAAGAATAAAGGAAAAGGAAAAAAGAGAAAATATTCTTCACCGTAGGAAAAACAAACAAATTTGTCCTCTGATGATAAATGAAAGCCTCACTTCCCATGCTTGATTTACAATGACGAGAACTTTACTCGTGAATTTCCTCATCACTTTGAAGTGAACTAGTTTCTGAAATCCTCCACTTCTCCGGTTGTGTTGACCGACCTGTTTCCCAATCAGGAGACCCACATGGTTCCTCAGGACCCTTCTTCCTCTAATACGGTTTTAATGCTTTCCTCCACGAATCCTAAATCTGATGTTATGGTGGCTACTCGAAATAAGGATTGTGTTAATGTGAATCCTCTGAATGGTCATGCTACTAATCAACCTACTAGTTTGGCATCACCTTCATCCAATCCCGCTCTGCCCATGATTCCTATGGAGTTAACTATTAAGCCTCTAAAGGGCATTATTCATAAATCTTCTTTCAACCCTCGTGTTAGGGTTTCTTAAAATTATAATGTAGTTAAAGACATGGCTCAGTCTCCATCAACTATGTCGACCCTCGAGGTGTTTCAAAATTGTCCCACCCAGAAGAAGGCCTTTCTTTCGGCTATCAAATGTGTGGATCCTTCGGATTGTAACTTGGTTGTTTTCAGCCATGAAAAATACACCCCTATCCTTCCAACTCAATTGGTCTTTATCATTCAGGTGATCATCCATGGTAAGAACATTAATTGTTCCATTGTGGACGAGGGGGCCTCGACCTGTATCTGTTATAGACATTTTTGTGCCTTACAGCATTGAGCATGAAATGTCCATAATATAAGGGATCCAAATTCCCTAAACATGTTGTTCCTACCCCTAGAGGAACAAGGCTAACAAACCACAGCAATTCACAAAAGTTCTCCACCAAAAACTGCTCAAAAACAAGCCAATTCAGGATCAATTCAGTGGCTCCACTAGCTGTCTGCGCTGAATGTCAAAGTCAACACTGGCTACCTGCACTGCAACGCAGGTAGAAGCACTACCAGGGTGCGCTGAGCGAGAGTTGACAAATGGCAAGTTCATTCCAAGAGGTGTCAAGACCCAGGAAGCTTCCAGAATCTTCCTCAATGACACTTGCCTCAGTGAATTCGACTAGTGATGAGTAAGAGGTTCCCAATCTCCAAGTGGAAGCAAGAACCTCCAAGTGGAATCAAGAATTGACAGAGGAAGAGGACACTAGTCAGATCTCAAGCTGACTCATCCTCTCTCCAAACATCTATATATGGATCTATCCTCCATGAGATCTAGAGGCTGGAATTTTGTTATTGCAAAGAATTGCTGTTGGTTTGAGTTTGGAATCATTGGGTGCTTAATGCTTTGAAGGGGGTGAAGATAGGAATTCCATTTGCTAGGAAGGAGATGCTGGATTGGAGCCCTCTGGGTTGTATCTCTTCCTGAACCTTGTTATTCATCAATAAAGCTATCTTGGTTTCTCCTATATACTAATGTATCTTTGATGTATGATTGCATTAGTATGTTTAGTTTATTTCTAATCCTGAACTAGTTATGAATATGAATCCATGTCTTGTGTAGTGTTCTCTTCTTGTGGTCTTGCAGAAACCTCTTGAAGCTGGGTGAGCGAGAAGGCAAGTAGCTGGGAACTCTCAAAGAGAAGGGAAACTGGATCGAGGGACAAACGGAAGACACCGGTTATTCCATCCATCTCTCTTCATTCTTAATTCATAAAGGAAGAATACTAGAATAGCTGTTTCTGTTTGTTGCTAAGGCACTGTCACACCTTAGGTGGATAGGATCGTCCTGCATAGGCATTTTTCCCCACAACAAATTGGCGACTCCACTGGGGAGATCTGTTTAGTCATTTTATTTGTGTTTCCATCATTGTTTGTTTCATAGACTTAACAGCAACGATCGAACTGCATCTGTTATTCTCAGATGCGAAGTAGACAGCTGCTGCTTTGATCCAATCACTGGATTTGTCTATGATCTGAACAATGGACTCACAAATGATTTGATGATCCTTTGTGATAGATCTTAGTACTCCCTCAAAGCATCCCTTTGATTGTACCTTGCTTGTTGCTTTGATTTGGCCTGAAACAGTAGATTAATCAGCAATCTGTGACCCAGAACCCAGTGAGAAACTCTCGTTTCTCCTTCAGCGCAGACCCTGTGAAGAGGTTCTGCATTTCAACGCAGGTCCCGTGAAGGCTACCTGCGCTGAATGTCAAAACCCCTGTGTTGAGGTTGCGCTGATCCAGTTAGGCCTTGTGCAGCTGGGGTTCTCTGCTCTGTTTTGCCTTGTTTTGATCTCTGATTTTTGCAGCCTGTAACCAGCATAGGTACCAGTCTGATAACTCCTTTTCTCTGCTTAAATTCCGCCTCCTTTTGTACAAAAAGACTGTGAGTGTTTTTATGTGTTTGTGGCGTCATTTACAGTTTTCCTTTGCAAGAGTGAAATAGTCATCCTGTAGCCTTTGATTCAGATCTGTTGATTGTGATCTTAGGAGAGAGTTCATTGGCTGTTTGCAGTTGATTATACATTTACTTTTGCTTTTGGTTTGAGTTTGTCTCTTTTAAGTGTCGAATCAAGTATTCATTTCAGAAATCGTTAAGTGTTGTAATCTCTTCTACCCTTTCTGATTTCGAAAAAGTAAACTTGTTTGTATTTGTCATTTAAAAGCAAATTCATAGTTGTACAAAAAGCTTTCTTTGTAGGCATCAATACTAAGAGAGCGGAAAACAAACACCTGCATTGTGCATTTGCATCTTGATAGTTTGCATGTTTGATTTAGGAAAAGTGCATTAGAGTGTGCTGATTGCTCTTTGAGAAAAGATGGTGTCTTTCTTTTCCCTTAGTAGCTAGGATTTTCATAGTTGAAAAGATATAAAGCTTGCTTATCATCTTTAGACTGCATTTAGGAATTGTATCATACATCTCGTGGTGATCCAGAAAGGCAAACTTCTAAAAAGATCAACCTAAAATAAATTGAATGAACTTAACAACGCTTTGCAACATAACGCACAACATAGAGGTCTAGGCTAGAGACGTGTTCCGGCGTCGTAAAGCCTGGTGACTGTCGATCTCGTTGATGGTGGGTGATTCCTCCTGAGGGACGATAGCGCCAGTACGGATTGTGCTCCCACGTACCGTCGCGTATATATTGGGAGACCCCTATAGGCATAAAACCTTTATCCTTAGGAAGCCGTGTCGGCCGCCCTACTGATCGCAATGCACTGAACACAGCATTCAGGAAGATCGACCGCCCGTACCCTAAAAAGTATTCTGCGGTTTTGCGAGAAGTTTGGCACACCCTCTGCCTAGAACTCCAGAGCAGTTCCTTTTGGCCTTTTTCAGACTCTATAACGGAAAAAGTCCATCCGAGCATTTGTCACTTCGGGCTCGTTAAAACATCGAAGGAGACTAGAGTCATCTTTAGCTTTTTCTCGACTCTTTAAAAGTGAAAAAGCAAGTTGTGTCTAAAGCATCGTTAAAATTTATTTTAAACGGAACAATCACCCCTATTCCTGCGTTGATCTTTAGGTTGAGAAAATGGAGCACACCAACCAAGGAATTCCCCTTGGTGGAAATCCTAGTCCCTTCTCCTCTTGGGGAGATGTTGGTGCGCCCCATATGGCCACATTGTCGCTTCCAGGACTGACAATTGGCTTGCCGGTCTGGCTCTTTTCAACCAATGTCGTTCAGAACACCACTATTCCTGAACAGTCGAATCAACAGTCAGACCAGACCAGAGTTACCCACCAGCCTTCTACTTCATCTAATTCTCCCTCTCCTCCTTCCTCTTCGCTTGACAGAACTGGTAAAACAAAAAACCAAGTTCCTAAGGAGAAGAAGGAAAAGAAGAAGAAAGAGAAGAAGAAGAAGGAGCCAAAAGCGACTAGGGGCAAACAAGTTGCGTCTGACAAAAATCTACACATAGCACTGACTAGGCCTAAATCGCCATGTGTCATATGCAAGGGAGACCACTTCCACAGAGATTGTCCCTGCATCCCTCGGATACTAAGGGACTGGTCTCCCCGTTTGCACAATTCGGTGGCGTCAACCTCTGATAACCATGTTGACAGCTCACCGTCAACTAGTGAAAGTGAAGTCGCAGGACAGAGAGGGAAAGCTAGATTTCCCTGCAAACTATGTGAAGGCGACCATGCCATCCACCGTTGTCCCTTCTTAGACGAGGCTAAAAGAGTTTTGGAAGATCGCCCGATTTTACGAGCGCAACTTCCTCCTGGATATCAAAAACTCCTGCCAAGTCCTTCACTAGTTGAGAACCCGGCTGGCCCGCCCAGGTGGTCAGCCGAAGCACCTATCATTGAAGATGAACCATCTGAATCCATACCTAACGAAAGTCAAAAGGTTGAGGTGGCAGTTGACCCGGTTTTGCCTTCAGAGGCTCTATCTTCGAATGATACCATCACAGAGGAGAATAAAGACGACACCGTCCAAATTCTCTTCATCAACACAGACTCCGACGAACAAGGGGGAAATTTGCCCATTCCTTTATCGCAGGAAGGAACTTCGTCAGAGTCATACCCGGCCGTCTATTCGGTCCCACCACCAAGCAACCTAGTTGTCTCGTTCGACTGGAACCAACTAGGCAGACCCCGTTTGCCAGCAAGCATACCATTCAGAATTATCGTTCAAATATACAGAATGGTAATGGCTGGCACTATCATTGATGAGGGGCATCTGTGAGTATCCTTTCCTCTATTGCTTGGAAAGCGCTTGGTTCGCCAGCGCTTTTGCCTGAAATGAGAAATCTATCAGGCTTTGATAAAGGAACCAGTCGACCTTTAGGGATCCTCCCCAATGTGCCCATAACATTGAAAGGGAAGACCGTTCAAATGAACGTGATGGTCGTTCAAGGACCCTTGGATTATAACCTACTCCTTGGACGAGACTATATATATTGCATGGGAGCCGTCATCTCCTCACTCTTTAGAGTAATGTGTTTTCCGCACGAAGGAAGAGTGGTCAAGCTCGTGGACCAACTTTCATTTCCCGGATCAAGCATCGCAAATAGTCATGTACCATCCCTAAATGGTCTCTTCACGCAAGAAGTGTCTCAACCCACGGTCCGTCCTCCTGATGAGCGCGAGTAATCCGGGAGGATACGACTGGAACCCAGGGGGCATGCGTCCTGGTCTGCTTCGGCAGGAAAACTTTGGGTATAGAGTAGGTTTCCGCGGGAGAATATGACTAGTCTGTACCCTGTCCGTCTAGGAAGAGGGGTTATTCTAGAATAAGATTCTTTTGTCAAAGTTATGTGAGTTGGCAGGCTTCGTCGCTCACCTTTGTCTATTTCGGTAGACATTGCCGAGGAAGTGTTTTGTTTGAAATATTAACGAGACAATATTTGGGTAACTTCTATGCAAGATATTTCTCCCTAGTCTTCCCTCCAAACTCCTTATTCTGGTTCGCATCTTTGTAAGGCAGCCGCATGATTTTTCAAATTAGCATGTCCATGATGGGATAGGTTGTCCTAGCCATAAACATCCATTGTGCACCAATGTGAGGAGCTAGTGTACACATATCGTATTAATGGGTGTGAGGTGATAATGTGGCACGCACAACAAATTGAGCAACCTTGATTGCTCGACACTGCGGACCCATTCCTCCATCTCTAACATTGTAACACCTATTTATTCATAATAAACCCTCCACATATATTTGTTTGTCGCCAAATAGGGAAACTTAGTGTATCCTACAAGGTCCCAATCCTCCATTTTTAAGAATGGAATCCTTGCGAGCCAGGGGCCTTCGAAAGGGACCTGCTCAGGTAGTAGGGGCATGGATATTGTAAATTTCTTAGTGTTCGAATCCTTCGTGACCTTTGCTTTTCCCTTCCGCAGAGGGATATACTGAGGTAGTCTTGTCATGGGTCCCACTTCTTCAACATCAATATCCTCTTCTCCCTGGAATTCTTCTACCTCCAGGTCCACTACTCTCTCTGGCTACTTATTTCTCTCTTGTTTTTCCTATGTGTCGGTATGCTTCCTTGGGGATGCACGCACTGACATGGGCTTCTTCTACTTTTCCTTCATGGATTGTTTTGACATGGCTAGTTAGATCTCTCTAGTTGGGGTATGCTTTGGCCTAGGAGACCTCAACACCATAGGCAAAGTAGCCAAGGCTTCCATACTTACAACTCCTGGGGCAGCGGTGTTAGAGGCAACATCGCCAATACTAATAGTTTCAACAGAGCTTGGTGTAGACATTTTCTCAAGAATAAGCTTCTGTTTTATCTCAAGAAATTCAACAAACATGGGGCTAACAACTAAATCTTACCAAAACACTTGTCTCATAGGAAACAAATAGCGAAATTCACTAACAATTCTTGGAGCACAAAGTGTTCTCTGTTGGACCGGCATGCGTAATTTATAGGGGGTTTTCAATTTTTTGACGGTGTTGGACCCGCCAACATGTCAGGGGGATCTCCCCACTAAGAAGTCCCAATTAGACCTCAAACCATTTGGTGTAGGAGTCCCAGCAATGGATCGTAAGGTAATTCCTTGATCACGATGCTGCACAGAGGCAAGTAAGATAACTCTGTAAATAGCAAGGGTGTGACTGTTGCAGTGAGTCAAGGAAGGTGAATGAGAGGTTCTAACACATGGGGGGGGGTGAGATGAGTGTGCCCCTTAGCAACCCATAGTAGTACTCAACTGAGAAGGGAACACATGAGTGAAGATGCATCACAAGCTGGATCGTAGACCAGTTGACAATCCAAAGTGATGGTTAAACCAACAGCACATATACAACAAGATTCATATAATTGCATACGAAATAGTTCATACACAAATACGTAAGTTAAACCACATATATTGCTAAGAAAGCGGAGTTGTCCAACTACAATAACAACATATGCATGAAAATGTGTTGGCTCTTATTATATAAAGAAGTGTAAGTCCCAATCATACAATACATCCATGTAAACCTGCTAGCCCCAACAATGAAGTGTTACAGCCACATCCGCTTGCTCCTCCAAAGAGATGTACTAGCTCCGTGTAGTGGAGAAGCCAAGGCACGTTACAATACTATCCAAGCCTTCTTCAAGATAGTCTTAATAGAAGCTTGGCAAACCAAAAGCCTATACAATGAGTTATGAGGGACTATTTATACCAAAGGGTGGGGTGGCCCTTGAAATTCCCCTTTGTGACTGTTCAACTACCCTCATGACTCTTCACCTACTCTATGACTATTACATTCACTATTGACACTTGACTTACACTTGACATGACTCAACATTACAATGCACACGTACCCATGTGAACCCAATGGCTTGAGCAAGCCAAACTAGACATCACTCTCACTTAGACAACTATAGAAATCCAATTTCTCAACATCCTCATGTTGATCAATAGTAACATATTGATGCCAAGCTCTATAGTCTCTGATAATGTCCATGTGTTCCATGGTGACATCCGTCTGAAACTTGACCTTCACCTCCATAGCATCTAGGTACACTGCTCGAGCTCCTCTGTCCAACTCTTCTGAAAGCATGCACATCATTATCTTCAATGTGGCTGGACCAGCAACATACTTGTTCATGATGTCTGCACTGATAGGCAAGTCTGGGCTGCTGGTGATGTGCATCAACTCATAGAAGTACGAGTCAAGCTCTAGTTGAGCCTCCTTCTTGGTCTTCGTCTGGGTGAGAGTCCCAAGTGATGAGATCGCATGTGTGTGCACCATAACACCCATGCTCTTGAATACTAATGCATGGGAAGCTTGTATGCTAGTGATGGGTTGTGGGAGGTCCTCATAGTTCTAGATCTCACTCTAGATACGTGCTTTCAGCTCGACCGCATTTGGCCTCATCATCTTTGGCAAGTGAAGTGGGGCTCCTTTGTACTTCATCATCCATGCTTGCATGTCATCAACAACAACATGTATGTTCACCAAGATGAGTGCTCTCCTATCACATCGCTGCTGCCATTCGTTGAGATGGACGACTGCCTTGTGCACAGTACCAAACTTGGAGTACAATGCTTACATAATTATATCGAGGGACAATACTTCGTCTAGTATTTCCTTCTTCACCTCAGCTCGGGCGGAAATTGTCACCAAGTCTCCTCCTTGCTTGGCCACCTTTAGTTCCTTCACCATTCTCCCATTCTCAGCTATAAGAAAACGAACACTTGAGCTAGTGGCTTCGGCATACACTCTGGTTGCATCGTAAAAAGCAGCTGGATTCTTGCGCACATAAGTCACGATCACTCATTATTCAACTTGTGCAGGAGATGTTTGATCTTCCGGAGTCGACACTCTACGAGACTGCACAACTCTATGTTGAGATTCATCAAATGAGATGTTGTGCATCTCTTCTTCCGAATGATCACCAAGAATCTCAGTGCCTCCTTGGTCATCCAAGACTTTCTCATCTTCTGGATGCATTGAATTAGGTGAGTCGACCTCTTTGTGGTGAGGCATGAAGTCAGTGTCTTGTTCCAACTCATGCTGCTCCATGTTTGCATCCAACTGTTGAAGTTCATGTTCTATCTCATGAGCAAAGCCTTGCACCTGCGATGGTTCACCCTGTTCACCTGATGCTAGCTGTTAAGATGAATCAACTACTTGTATGGGAGATGCTTCGTCTGTTTGCACACGATGCACACCCTACTGTATATGCTGCTGCTGCGCTTCCCTCTCTTTTTTGCGTAGCTCTTGTTCCTTTCAGAGTTGCTCTCTCAACTCATGCAAATCCTTCTCTTTTTCTTCCATTCTCTTCTTATCCTTCTCCCTTTGTGTGATTTGCTTGTCGCGATACTGCCTCTTTGCCTCTATAGCCATAGTTGCTTTCTCTACAAGTGGATCTACTTGAAACTTGCATCTTTTCTCCTCCTCCATGAGATCTAAAATCATCCTTTTCCCTTTGTCGCGCACTGGTATGCTTGGCTCTGTTGCCACTACTTCTACTGATGCTACTGCTGATGCTCTCTGTGATGCTTCTTCATACTGCTTCGTTAACCACTCCACAGCGAATCCGACCTGTTCATTGGGTCTGGAGAAACTATAGCAATATCTCCATGGGTCCTCCTCAGCCCAATGAAATGCCCCGTAGATACATTTGAACTCAATTCTCGTGCAGTGATCCTTCACAATGCAATGTGTGTCATACAAATTGTAGCTTCAGAGGTCGAACAGGTACTTCTTCATTAGTTATGCTTCGAAATCCTCTTGCTTGATACTCCAAATCTCATATAACCCAATCCGCAATGGAAGAGTAGGCCAAGGTTCCTTCTTCTTTTGTTGTAGTCTAGTTGTTAAACCTGTTGAGATGTGATAGGCTACTTCTTGCATGACAAGTATGTACAAGGCAAACTTTGGCAGAACATGCAGAGGCTTCTCCGCACTGAACATTCAGATGAAAGTGTCGGACGATGAGGCATACCAATCTATAATGCTTCCATTGCTTCCTTTGACATGCAGGGTGGATCTTGTTCGGATATCATCTTGTACAAAGGGATGAAAAAATGGTCAGGCAACTATGTGATTACTCCTTTGAAGCTGCCTTTGGACAACAACTTAAAATAAGTGTTCATATTAGTGTCTAGTGGTGACCATGCCCATGCCAAGCCTGAGAACTCATGTTGGCCACAGACTACTTCTAGGATGTAGGTGAACATGTAAATCTCTGCATGCATACCTCCAAGTGACTGTCGAGCCTTCATGAGTTGCTCCTTTAGTTGATGAGAGAGTATGCCAGACCAGTTACATGGTTTTCCTTCTCTAGCCACTTGGTCCAGTGCAACTACCCAACTCTGTGGGAAGGTTTCGATGCTTGCTTGGCCATACAATTGACAAGCAAATATGATCAAGTATTGGTATGCTTTCCTCAGTATCTTTGTCTTGTAGACCTAGTTGGGTGTCATCGTGAAATGAATTGGCTCCTTTACCCAGTCCTTCAGAATGTCTTTGGAGTTAGCACTATTGCTAGGTAAGTTGAATGGAGTCTCTATGATAGTCACAGGCTTTGAGATTTGATACATCTCATCATAATCCTATTCCTATAAGGACACAAGCTTCGTCCCACTAACATTACTCAAGGTCATCGTCTCGGGATTAGTGTGAGAGGTGATCCATTATATCATGCCCCCACATGGGAACACGGGATATCTACATGAAATCTCGTACAAGTCTAACTTGTGAATGTTCACGTACACCTGACGATCTTCGAGGTGTTCCCCAAAAGTTCCTACCAATGTTTCATTGACTTCTTTCCACTTTGCTTGATGTCGTTGTCTAGATACAACTTTGTATCTTCGTAGATTGGCAAACTAGAGGAAATTTTCTCAGCTGCTGCTCCATCTGCATTTCCATTAGTGTCCTAAGATCCTATTCTCTTAGAAGCCATTGAGATAGATGAACACCTGAAAGATCTAGAGACAAGCAATATGCATGGCAAGAAATCTGTCAGCGAAAAGAAAGCAAATTTCGGGGAATGACACAACACATACCTAGGAGACAAATGAGCAAGATTGCATAATTTCTTTTGGGAGGTTGGGTGACTGGATGCCAGAACTGTGCAAAAGGCAGTCTGGGCTATCTGAGAGGCAAGACTGGCTGCTGGATCTGTGCAATTTGCAATCCAGACTAGCTACTAGCTATTGGGATTGCGCAATGTGAAATTCCAACTAAGATGGACTACAAACCCAAGGATTGATTTGCATAATTTCCTGGACCAACAGTCACTATCCTCCAGAAATGCACAAAAAAATCCTGGAGGCCAATCCTGGGAAAAAATGTGCATTTCTGGAAAGGAAGGTAGAGCCTTCCTTCCCTAGATTTCGCAATGCAATCTTAGTGAGGCAGAGTCCGAGCCAAGGTTGGCCCAACTCGCCGATGAGAAACTGAAAGAAAATAAGACAATGAATGCATGGCGACACTAAGTGAGAGTAGAAGTGATTGAAATTTCATGCAAAAACATGAATGAAAGATTTAGTAAATAGATCAACATGCATGTGGGTGACGCAGTTCATCTGTTGGACGAACGCTCATGCAAAATAGTTTCATGCATGCGACAATAATGAGATAGCAACGAAAAATGAAACAGAGCTAGGACAAGCCAGTATACATGTAAACGATAGAAATTGTTCAAATAAATCAAGCAAAAAACACACACATAAGCAAATACAAAAAAAAATGACAGAAATGTTGAAAAAGACAAGTTTAGGCCACTGATCCATGAATAGCTGAGCCGGATGTGTCGAAGAGTCCTGAATGTGTTGTGGGATGTCAGAGCTCCAAGATCAATATGAAATAATGGGCTCTAATGTGTCGAATAAATAAGTTTGGGCTCATGACATGCATGCAACAAATCTAGGTAAAAGCAACAAGTCTTGGAGGAAACTTGTAAAACAACATTGTATGTAACCCCCGACTGCTAAAAATAGCTCCTTGAATCATGGGATGAATTTTGCATGTTTCCTTTTTCTATTCCGGGAAGAACAAGTCATGCATGCATGCAAGTCGAGTTTCCTTGGTCCCGGGTGGAACTGGTCAACCAGACTGCTCTTGCATGCCTCAACTGCTTGATAAAAATGCACATTTCTGGCTGGAAGTTGGGCTAACCCATAGCGGCTTCATTGGGGGAGCAATACCATACCACATGCATTCATATTGGGGGATATATATTAAGGGGAAAATGGCATAATATATTGGGGGATATATAGGGGGTAAAGGGTTTTTATATTAGAAGGTATAAAAAATGTTAATGAAAAAATGGATATCTACAATATCTAGTGAAAGTAGGGGTTTTTAAATTGTGAAGATGTATTGGATTTGTATTGGTAGGGGGTTAAATAATGTGATTTTTAGAGGTATTTTCCAATATGTAGTCAAATTAAGGGTATTTTTTAGTATGCCACAAACACAATTGATATGTTAGATGTTCATTGAGTGAAGCCCCTTGTGGGCTAACTGCCTAGGAGGTTTGCGCAATCTCTGGGAAAAGTAGCTGATTGCTGCCCAAATTTGTGCAAATTCTGGACTTAGCAAACCTACTAGGGAAAGTTGCGCAATTTCTGCTGGGAGTGTTGGCTGGTAGAATTGTGCAATCTGGGAGCCCTGCAGGCTGCCAGACAAGATTGCAAAATTTTCTTGGGGAAGCTGCTCAGCCTACAACTAGACCAAGTCCGGGTGAACAACCTGTGAGGGGAATGCATCAATCTGTGCTTGACAGGATGCCTTTGTGCATGAAAAACATTGAAGCTTGTGTACTTGACGAAGTAAGACAAGGTGTTGTGAAAGTTTGGTAGGGAGGCTCCAAAATTGGCTAAGGAAAAATTTTGGAGGGTGCTTGTAGCCGCTTCAACACTTGGTGACACATTGGTAGAACTACAACTCTCTGAATGGACCTTGTTCATGAAAAGAAAGTCTAACACCTCCAAAAGTATCGTTTAGTTCTTAGCTCATCTTGGTTTCACACTAGCTTGATTGTAAGATGTAGCATCTTCCAAGCTCTTGTTCAATTGACACACATTACAAGCCAAGGCAACACAGTTGTTTTGATTGGTGTTGAGGGGTATATAGGTGCATAAGCAGTATAGTCGTCAAAGTCTTAGTTTCATCTCTGGTGTTTCTCCACTGCCAACAAGCCTAGATAGTACAACGATGGAGTCACATAGGAACACAAGCATGGCTACATTGCTAATGAGCTTGGTCAGTACCTTGGCAGAGTTACTTGCATCACCTCCTTGTGCAGGAAGCCTTTCTCTTATTTCGCTTTATTCATTTTTTTTTTTCATTTTGAAATTTTGTTACTTTTCATTTTTTTATTTTTCATTTTTTCAACTATGCATAGAAATTATTCATTTCAGAGGCAGAAGAGGGATCCTGACTTATTGAGAGAAGAAGAGGTTTTTCCAGTAGAGAAGTAGTTTATTGTATCTCTAACATTCTTGTTAAGGTTTTCCCCCTCACCTTACTTTACTTGACTGAGCTGACAAGGGTTAACCCAAAAACAATCGACTAGAGAAGGTGACGCTAGTTAGCGTGCAACCGTTGTGTTTCCACAAAGGTTCACTTTGAACAATACGTATTTTCCTTCGACATATCACTGACTGAAATTAAATCATTCTTCATACAGAGGCATGATGATAGATAACCAAGTAATGATAGTTGTACAAGCCCTCTTGTACTTCACCCAACTCGTTTCAAGAGTCATACATGGTTTCATGCAAAACTAACTTGTGAATGAAACAATCAAACTAACAAACATCAATGCAAATCAAGAGAAGAAGAGAAAGTGAAAGAAAAGCAATTAAACAGACAAGCATGCAAGCAAATAAACAAACAAAATGAGTAAGCAAACAAGCATGCAAGCAAACTGACTGAAAGCAAACACTACTTCTACTACACTAATGGTGCATGGGCCTAATCACGTGAAGTGATATTTCCAATGCAGCCACTGGCGCATTGGTAGACCCATGTTGGTGAATGCTTGGTTTGCGAGCAACCCAGTTGTGCGAACCAGTAAGCAAGAAAGATATAAAAATGAAGACAACCACACTTCGTTTTTGACATGAGTACAAGTGCATGACGAGCAGTCTGTGGACTTATCATGGTGCTGTGTGACACTGCGTGAAAATTTTAAGCATAAGAACACTCTTGATTGAGACATGCAAGCAAACGAAAGAAATAAAGTTAACTTGCATAGTACACATGTGTTTGCAATGTAAGATTCCTCCAATGCATGAGCTATGGGATCATGCAATTCGAGTGGAGGAGATGCGATTTGTGTGTGATATGGATCTTCAATGCATACAGATGAGTGTTGAGGAGCCTTGGGTGATTGAATAGTTTCCTGATCAGAAGTGAGACTCACCCCAAGAGAGCGAGGACCTGACATAACCATCAGCTCGGGCTGAAGTGCCTTGACAGCCTTGGGTATTTCAACTTCATGATCAGGTAGATCATCACAAACATGTGGCTTCGAAAGATCAACTGTGATAGAGTCATGATCGTGATCAAATATGGAAGTAAATGGATCACAACCGCCACGATCAGAAAAATCAACGAATTCATCGACATGCTCATGATTAGATGAATCAAACTGAGGGGTAGATGAAAAACGAACAAACTCATCCTCTGTGTTTCTGGAAAAGACAGATGAAAGATCAAGTGGATTTTCAATGAATAACTTATCCTCTCTATTGTTGAATGATGGGCCAACATCTGGTGAGTCCTACGAGTGATCAACAATGGGTGCATCTGTGGATGAAGACACACATGCGAAATCATGGATGGCAAGTTCACCAAAGAGGTTAGAAAAGAACCGAGGGGGGCTTGGATGGAAGGGAGTCATCCTTCACCGAGTGTTGATGCTCAATCTCCCACTCATACTCTCCATGAATGACCATGCATGTTGGTTGTGCAACACCAACTCTATCAATGGGTTGTTCCTCGTTCACAATAGGTGAAGAGTCCGGAATGGATGAACACAAGACAACATCATTTGGAAGAATACCCGAGTGCAAAGACATAGATCGTAGAATAGAATGCATATGAGAAATCAAAGGACTCACAACCAAATCTGCATGAAAATTGAGTGAAGTGATGTTGGGAGAATGCGAAAGATGAACAGGTGTGAGAGCATGATCTTCAACATCACTTGGCATTGGTGGAGCTATTGAATGAGAGGAAGATAGACAGTTAGTGGAGATAGTGACCACATCCATATGAGATTGCACAGCTCCATTAACGAAGAATGTTGAGCAAGGCTTGATCTCAATCTTTTTCTTGGACGAGCAAATTTGTTAATGCAATACTTGAACCAGTCCCAAAGATAAGCAAATTTCATCTGGCTCCTCGGAGCTTGAAACTGCAAGTCACGTAAGTGCTGTGAAAAATAGATAACCTATTCATGTGGAGCCCTCCGTTGCCGTAACAATTTTTGGTCAAGATGGTTTGGATCAAAATGATAGAAAGTGTCTTCAATAAGATCACAAAAGTGCTCAAGTGAGTGCACGTTGTCACCCAGTAGGCTAAGCAGCCATCGACGTGGAGATTTGCGAAGTGAGTTTGCAAGCAGTGAACTGGCTTATTCATCAGAACACCCATATTCCTCATGGAGCATGGAAAGAAAGGCATGTAAGTACTCAGGCCAGGCCACTTTGCCTTCGCCATCATATGTGAAAGTGGACAAGCAATCGAAAAAATTTCCTATGATGGAGACATCTTCATGATTCGAAAACACCACAGGGGGAGAAGAATGCAAGAATCCATAAAAGGTATGAAGAGGTTCAAAACTGGATGAGAGGACACATCTTGTCATCTGGCCCTCCTTCTAGCACCAGAAATGTTGACGTTGTTGGACCCACCAACATTTTAAGGGGATCTCCCCAGTAAGAAGTCCCAATTAGACCTCATATTGTTTGGTGTAGGAGTCCCAGCAGTGCATCGTAAGGTAATGCCTTGACCGCGATGTCGCACAGAGGCAAGTAAAATAACTATATCAGTAGCAAGGGTGTGACCACTGCAGTGAGTCAAGGAAGGTAAATGAGAGGTTCTAACACATGGGGGGTGATATGAGTGCACCCCTTAGCAATGTGTAGTAGTAATTAGCTGAGAAGGGAACACACGAGCGAAGATGCATCACAAACTAGAAAGAAGATCAGTCAACAATCCAAAGTGATGGTTAAACCAACATCACATCTGCAACAAGATTCATATAATTGCATACGAAGTAGTTCATACACAAATATGTAAGTTAAACAACATATATTGCTAAGAAACCAGAGCAGTCCAACTAAAATAACAACATATGCATGAAAATGTGCTGGCTCTTATTATATAAAGAATTGTAAGTCCCAATCATACAATACATCCACGTAAACCTACTAGCCCCAACAGTGAAGTGTTACAGCCACATCTCCCTGCTCCTCCAAAGATATATACTAGCTCTGTGCAGTGGAGAAGCCAAGGCGCGTTACAATACTATCCAAGCCTTCTTCAAGATAGTCTTAACAGAAGCTTGGCTGAGCAAAAGCCTATACAATGAGTTATGAGGGACTATTTATAGCAAAGGGTTGGGTGGCCCTTGAAATTCCCCTTTGTGACTGTTCAACTATCCTCATGAATCTTCACCTACTCTATGACTGTTACATTCACTATTGACATTTGACTTACAATTGAAATGAATCAACATTGCAATGCACATGTACCCATGTGAACCCAATGGCTTGAGCAAGCCAAACTAGACATTACTCTGACTTAGACAACTATAGAAGTCCAACTGCTCAACATCCTCATGTTTATCAACAGTAACATATTGATGCCAAGCTCTGTAGTCTCTGATAGTGTCCGTGTGTTCTATGGTGACATCTGTCTGAAACCTGACCTTCACCTCCATAGCATCCAGGTACACTACTTAGGCTCCTCTGTCCAACTTGTTTGAAAGCATGCACATTATTGTATTTAATGTGGCTGGACCAACAACATACTTGTGCATGATGTATACACTTATAGGAAAGCCTGGGATGGTGGCGATGCACATCAACTCATCAAAGTACGATTTAAGCTCTAGTTGGACCTGCTTCTTGGTCTTCGTCTGGGTGAGAGTCACAAGTGATGGGATCGCATGTGTGTGCACCATAACATCCATTCTCTTGAATACTTGTGCATGGGAAGCCTATATGCTAGTGATGAGCTGCGAGAGGTCCTCATAGTTCAAGATCTGACTCCAGATATGTGCTTTCAGCTCGACCGCATTTGGCCTCATCATCTTTGGCAAGTGAAGTGGGGCTCCCTTGTACTCATCGTCCATGCTTGCATGTCATAAAAAATAGCATGTATGTTTGTCAAGATGCGTGCTCTCCTAGCACATCGTTGTTGCCATCCATTGAGATGGACGACCGCCTTGTGCATGGTACCAGACTTGGAGTATAATTCTCGCATAACTGTATCAAGGGACAATACTTCGTCTAGTATTTCCTTCTTCAGTTCAGCTCGGGGGGACATTGTCATCAAGTCTCCTCCTTGCTTGGCCACCTGTATTTTCTTTGTCATTTGCTCATTCTCAACTATAATAAAACGAACACTTGAGCTAGCGGCTTCAGCATACACTCTAGTTGCATCAGTCAAAGCAGCTGGATGCTTGCACACATTAGTCACGATTACTCGTTCTTCAACTTGCGTAAGGGATGTTTGATCCTCCAAAGTCAACACTCTGCGAGACTGCACAACTCTATGTTGGGATTCATGAAACAAGATGTTGTACATCTCTTCTTTGTAATGATCACCAAGGATCTCAGTGCCTCATTGGTCATCCGAGACTTGCTCCTCTTCTGGATGCATTAAAGCGGGTGAGTCGACCTCTTTATGGTGAGGTATGAGGTCGGTGTCCTGTTCCAACTCTTACTGCTCCATGTCTGTATCCAACTGTTGAAGTGCATGTTCTATCTTATGAGAAAAGTCTTGCCCCTGCGATGGTTCACCCTGTTCGCCTGATGCCAACTGCTCAAATGAATCAACTACTTGTACAGGCGTTGCTTCATCTATTTGCACACAATGTGCCCCCTACTGTATCTATTGTTGTTGCACTTCCCTCTCTTGTTTACGCAACTCTTGTTCCTTTCAGAGTTTCTCTCTGAGCTCATGCAACTCCTTGTCTACTTCTTCCATTCTCTTCTTATCCTTTGCCTTCACATGATTCGCTTGTCGTGCTGCTACCTCTTTGCCCCTATAGCCATAGTTGCTTTCTCTGCAAGTGGATATGCTCGAAACTTGCAGCTTTGCTCCTCCTCCATGCGATCAAAAATCTTGCTCTTCCCTTTGTCGCACACTGGAATGATTGGCTCTGCTGCCACTACTACTACTACTAGTGCTCTCTGTGATGCTGCTTTGTTAACCACTCCACAATGAATCCGATCGGTTCATTGGGTCTGGAGAAACTGTAGCAATATCTCCATGGGTCCTCCTCGGCCCAATGAAATGCCCCGTAGATCCATTTGAACTGAACTCTCATGCAGTGATCCTTCACAATGCAATGTGGGTCATACAGATTGTAGCTTCAGAGGTCGAACAGGTACTTGTTCATCAGTTTTGCTTTGACATCCGCTTGCTTGATACTCCAGATCTCATATAACCCAAGCCACAATAGAAGAGTGGGCCAAGGTGCCTTCTTCTTCCACTGCAGTCTAGTTGTTAATCCTACCGAAATGTGTACGTCCAAGGAAAAATTTGGCAGAACATGCGGAGGCTTCTCCACACTGAACATTCGGATGAAAGTGTCGGACGGTGAGGCATACCAATATGCAATGCCTACCAATGCCTCGATTGCTTCCTTTAACATGTAGGGTGGATCTTGTTCGAATATCATCTTGTACAAAGGGATGAAAAAATGGTTGGACAACCGTGTGATTACTCCTTTGAAGCTGCATTTGGACAAAAAATTGAAATATGTGTTCACAACAGTCTCCATTGGTGACCATGCCCACTCCAAGCCCGAGTACTCATGTCAGGCAAAGATTGCATCTAGGATGTAGTCGGACATGTAAATCTATGCATGCATACCTCTAGGTGACTGTCGAGCCTTCGTGACTTGCTCCTTCGGTTGATAAGCTAGTATGCTAGACCAGTTACATGGTTTTCCTTCTCTAGCCACTTGGTCCAGTGCAACTACCCAACTCTGTGGGAAGGTTTTGATGCTTGCTTGGCCATACAGTCAACAAGAAAATAGATCAAGTATTGGTACACCTTCCTTAGTATCTTTGTCTTGTAGACCTAGTTCGGTGTCATCTTGAAATGAGTTGGCTCCTTTACCCAATCCTTCAGAATGTCTCTGGAGTTAGCACTGCTGTTGGGTAAGCTAAATGGAGTCATTATGACAATCATGAGCTTTAACATCTGTTACATCTCATCATAATCTTATTCCCAGAAGGTCGCACGCTTCGTCCCACTGACACTACTCAAGTTCATTATCTCGAGACCAGTGTGAGAGACGATCTAGTATATCATGTCTACACATGGGAGCATGGGATATCTGCATGCAATCTGGTACAAGCCGAACTTGTGAATGTTCACATACACCTGACGGTCTTTGAGGTGTTCCCCAAAAGTCCCTACAAATGTTTCATTGACTTCTTGCCACTTCAGTTTGATGTCCTTGTCTAGATACAACTTTGTACCTTCATAAATCGACAGATTAGAGGACTTTGCTCAGTTGCTACTCTAGCTGCATTTCCATCAGAAGCCTGAGATCCTATTCTATTAGAAGCCATTAAGACAGATGAACACCTGAAATATCTGGAGACAAGCAACATGCATGGCAAGAAATTTGTCAGCCAAAACAAAGCAAATTCTAGGGAATGTCACAACACATACCTGGGAAACTGATGAGCAAGATTGTGCAATTTCTTTTGGGAGGCTGTGTGACTAGCTGTCAGAACTCCGCAAAAGGCATTCTAGGTTGTTTGGGAGGTAGGACTAGCTGCTGGATCTGCGCAATGCACAATCCATATTGGCTGCTAGCTGTTGGGAATGCACAATGGGCAATTCCAGTTGGGAAGCACTGCAGGCCCAGGGACTGATTTGCACAATTTCTTGGGCCAGCAGTCACTGTCCTCAAGAAATGCGCAAAACGATCCCAAAGGCTAGTGATGGGAAAAAATACGCATTTTTCGAGAGGAAGGCAGAGCCTTCCTTCCCCAGATTGCATAATGCATCTTAGTGAGGCAGAGTCCGGGCCAAGGTTAGCCAGACTCGCCGACGAGTAACTGAAATCAAATAAGATAGTGAATGCATGGCGACACTAAGTGATAACAAAAGTGATTGATAGTGCATGCAAAAACATGAATGAAAGATTCAGTAGAAAGATCAACATGCATGTGGGTGAAGCAGTTCATCGGTTGGGCGAACGTTTATGCAAAATAGTTTCATGCATGTGACAATAATGAGATAGCAATGAAAACTGAAATAGAGCTAGGACAAGCTAGTATACATGAAAATGTCAACAAGCATTCAAAGAAAGCAAGCAAACAACACTCACACAAACTAATACACAAAAAGCGACAAAAATGCTGAAAAAGACAAGTTGAGGCCACTTACCCATGAATAGCTGAGCTGGATGTGTCGAAGAGTCATGGATGTGCTATGGGATGTCAAAGCTCCAAGATCGATGTGAAATGATGAGCTCTGATGCGTTGAATAAATAAGTTTGGGCTCATGATGCGCATGCCACAAATCTAGGAAGAAGCAACACTTGGAGGGAAACTTCTAAAACAACATTGCATGTAACCCCCAGCTACTAAAAATAGCTCCATGAATCATGGGATGCCTTTTGCATGCTGCCTTTTGCTATTCTAGGAAGAACAGGTCTTGCATGCATGCAAGTCGAGTTTCCTTGGTCCCGGGTAGAACTGGTCAACTGGGCTGCTCATGCATGCAGCTGCTCAACTGCTTGAGAAAAATGTGCATTTCTGGCTCGGAGCTAGGTTGACTACCCAGGAGGTTTGCATGATCTCTGGGCAGAGCAGCTGACCTCTGCCTAGATTTGCACAAATTTTGGGCTTAGCAGCCCTGCTTGGGAAATTTGCACAATTTCTGCTGGGAGTGTTGGCTGGTAGAATTGCTTAATCTGGGAGCCCAACAGACTGCTAAACAGGATTGTGCAATTTCTGGAGGGAAGGTTGGTTGCCCTCCAAAAATGCGCAATTTTCTTGGGGAAGCTTCTCAGCCTGCTGTTGGACCAAGTTCAAGTGAATAGCTTGTGAGGGGAATGCATCAAGCTGTGCTTGACAAGCTCCCTTTGTGCATGAAAAACACTGAAGCTTGTGTACTTGACGAAGAAAGACAAGGTGTTGTGAAAGGTTGGTAGGGAGGCTCCAAAACGGGCTAAGGAAAAATTTTGGAGGGTGGTTGTAGCACTACAACACAATTCAAATCCAAGCTTTCCCCCCAATTTCTGATAATAAATTTTTTTTTGGCAGCAGATCTTCAAATATTTTTGCCTTAAATTCTTCCACCCCTCTCCACTTAACCATCTTCTTATCGTTAAGTCATGAACAGTAACTCCAATGGTCATTTTTCTGCTGCACTGTGCAGTACCTTTCCCTATGGCGCAACTTCCTAGGTTGCATCTTCATCACTCTTCGCACATCCTCCTCACTGCGTTGTCTTCTAAGTTGGGTAGTGTAATATATAGTCCCACACTCCCTTGCAACTACCTGGAGCACTAAGACTATCCTGCTTCCATATATTCATTATGCAGGATTCCCTGTATACAACTTCAACCTGCTCCCATTCACTCTTCCCGAGAAGGGTTCTCCATTTAGCTTCATCAGCTGAACTACGCCTCCATTTGTAATTTCTTTGACAATATATGGCCCTCACCAATGCATCTGGAATTTATCCAAAAATTTAGTGAATTTACTATCATATAACAAGACAAGATTGTTTCCCTTGAACGTGCAAAGCTTGATGTGGAAATCATGCATGCTTTTTCATGTTCCTTCTGAACATAGTTACCGATCAAACGAGAAAGTGAACTGGTACCCGTTTTTTAGAAGTAGAAAAAATCACCCTATTTTCAGAAGTGGTGATGCCAGAATAAACTTTTCTTTTTAGCATATTTTTGGCACTTTAAATTTTCTTATGTATCAAGTATGAACATTTTTTTCTCGATGTTAGTTATTTTCATGCTGATTTTGAAAAGTGCTAATGTAGCATCAACCCCTTTTTTTTAGAGAGTTGATTTTTGACACTTTAAATATATTAATATTTTATTTTATTTTATTTTTTTATTTTTTGTGTAGCAAGTATGAACACCTTTTTTAAATGTTAGTGATTTTCATCTTGATTTTGAAAAAGGTTGATGGAGCATCAACCCTTTTTGTTTAGAGGGCTTATTTTTTCCACTTTAAATTTTGTAATGTTTTAAGTGTGGATCTGCGCAATGCACAATCCATATTGGCTACTAGCTGTTGGGATTGCACAATGGGCAATTCCAGTTGGGAAGCACTGTAGGCCCAGGGACTGATTTGCACAATTTCTTGGGCCAGCAGTCACTGTCCTCAAGAAATGCGCAAAACGATCCCAGAGGCTAGTGATGGGAAAAAATACGCATTTTTCGAGAGGAAGGCAGAGCCTTCCTTCCCCAGATTGCATAATGCATCTTAGTGAGGCAGAGTCTGGGCCAAGGTTGGCCAGACTCGCCGACGAGTAACTGAAATCAAATAAGATAGTGAATGCATGGTGACACTAAGTGATAACAAAAGTGATTGATAGTGCATGCAAAAACATGAATGAAAGATTCAGTAGAAAGATCAACATGCATGTGGGTGAAGCAGTTCATCGGTTGGGCGAACGTTTATGCAAAATAGTTTCATGCATGTGACAATAATGAGATAGCAATGAAAACTGAAATAGAGCTAGGACAAGCTAGTATACATGCAAATGTCAACAAGCATTCAAAGAAATCAAGAAAACAACACTCACACAAACTAATACACAAAAAGCGACAGAAATGCTGAAAAAGACAAGTTGAGGCCACTTACCCATGAATAGCTGAGCTGGATGTGTCGAAGAGTCATGGATGTGCTATGGGATGTCAAAGCTCCAAGATCGATGTGAAATTATGAGCTCTGATGCGTTGAATAAATAAGTTTGGGCTCATGATGCGCATGCCACAAATCTAGGAAGAAGCAACACTTGGAGGGAAACTTCTAAAACAACATTGCGTGTAACCCCCAGCTACTAAAAATAGCTCCCTGAATCATGGGATGCCTTTTGCATGTTGCCTTTTGCTATTCTAGGAAGAACAGGTCTTGCATGCATGCAAGTCGAGTTCCCTTGGTCCCGGGTAGAACTGGTCAACTAGGCTGCTCATGCATGCAGCTGCTCAACTGCTTGAGAAAAATGTGCATTTCTGGCTCGGAGCTAGGTTGACTACCCAGGAGGTTTGCATGATCTCTGGGCAGAGCAGCTGACCTCTGCCTAGATTTGCACAAATTTTGGGCTTAGCAGCCCTGCTTGGGAAATTTGCACAATTTCTACTGGGAGTGTTGGCTGGTAGAATTGCTTAATCTGGGAGCCCAATAGACTGCTAAACAGGATTGTGCAATTTCTAGAGGGAAGGTTGGTTGCCCTCCAAAAATGCGCAATTTTCTTGGGGAAGCTTCTCAGCCTGCTGTTGGACCAAGTTCAAGTGAATAGCCTGTGAGGGGAATGCATCAAGCTCTGCTTGACAAGCTCCCTTCGTGCATGAAAAACACTGAAGCTTGTGTACTTGACGAAGAAAGACAAGGTGTTGTGAAAGGTTGGTAGGGAGGCTCCAAAACGGGTTAAGGAAAAATTTTGGAGGGTGGTTGTAGCACTACAACACAATTCAAATCCAAGCTTTCCCCCCAATTTCTGATAATAAATGTTTTTTTGGCAGCAGATCTTCAAATATTTTTGCCTTAAATTCTTCCACCCCGCTCCACTTAACCATCTTCTTATCGTTAAGTCATGAACAGTAACTCCAACGGTCATTTTCCTGCTGCACTGCGCAGTACCTTTCCCTATGGCGCAACTTCCTAGGTTGCATCTTCATCACTCTTCGCACATCCTCCTCACTGCGTTGTCTTCTAAGTTGGGTAGTGTAATATATAGTCCCACACTCCCTTGCAACTACCTGGAGCACTAAGACTATCCTGCTTCCATATATTCATTATGCAGGATTCCCTGTATACAACTTCAACCTGCTCCCATTCACTCTTCCCGAGAAGGGTTCTCCATTTAGCTTCATCAGCTAAACTACGCCTTCATTTGTAATTTCTTTGACAATATATGGCCCTCACCAATGCATCTGGAATTTACCCAAAAATTTAGTGAATTTACTGTCATATAACAAGACAAGATTGTTTCCCTTGAACGTGCAAAGCTTGATGTGGAAATCATGCATGCTTTTTCATGTTCCTTCTGAACATAGTTACCGATCAAACGAGAAAGTGAACTGGTACCCATTTTTTAGAAGAAGAAAAAATCACCCTATTTTCAGAAGTGGTGATGCCAGAATAAACTTTTTTTTTTTAGCATATTTTTGGCACTTTAAATTTTCTTATGTATCAAGTATGAACATTTTTTTTTCGATGTTAGTTATTTTCATGCTGATTTTGAAAAGTGCTAATGTAGCATCAACCCCCTTTTTTTAGAGAGTTGATTTTTGACACTTTAAATATATTAATATTTTATTTTTTATTTTTTTTATGTAGCAAGTATGAACACCTTTTTTAAATGTTAGTGATTTTCATCTTGATTTTGAAAAAGGTTGATGGAGCATCAACCTTTTTTGTTTAGAGGACTTATTTTTTCCACTTTAAATTTTGTAATGTTTTAAGTGTGGATATTTTTTTTAAATGTTTGTGATTTTCATTATCGTAATTAAAAAAAACAACAACAACAACAAAAAACAAACAAACATGACCAAAAAACTCAAATAATAAAAAAATATATTAAAAAAACTAAAAAAAAAACCCATAAAAATGTTAAAAAAAAATTTCAATTGTAAAAATAAAAAAATTAAACAAAAAATAAAAAATAAATTAAAAAAAAGGAAAATATTAAAAAAAAAAAAAAATTACATCCATAACAATTTTTTTAAATTAAAATAAATAAATAAAATTACAACCACATAATAATAATTATAAAAAATTATAAAAAACCATGGAAAAAAAAATTAAATATATATATATATATATATATATATATAAAAAAAGTTTAATTAAAAAATAAATAAATAAATAATCATAACAATTAAAAAAAAATTGAAAAAAAAAATAGAAAAATAGAAAATAAAATACAAAAAATAAAAATATTTAAATTAGAAAACAAAAAAAATAAATCAAAACCCAAAAAAAAGGTAAAAAATACAATTATTAGAAAAAAAAATTATGCCACCCCCAAGTGGGGAGGCGGGGTGCACGCCTCCCCGCCCACGCCCGGGCAGAGTTGGCTGCGGGCACGGGCGGGGAGGCACACTGCATGCAGCCGACTCCCCTGCCACCCCCCCCCCCCCCCCCCCTCGCGGCCAACCCCGCCTGTGGGTGGCTGACCGATTTCGAGAATCGGCCAGCCACTCCCGGGCGGGACTGGCCGCGGGCACGAGCAAGGAGGAATCGGTAAGCCACCCCCAAGCGGGGTTGGCCATGGGCACGGGATGGGAGGCGGTCTACACATAGCCGCCTCCCCGCCTGGGTGTGACGAATTTCTTTTTATTAATTGTTTTTTTTAGTTTTAATTGTTTTTAAATTAAATTTTAATGTTGTTTTTTTTTTTTTTTTAATTGTTTTGTTTTGATTTTTTTTTTTTTCAATTTAATTTTTTTTAGTTATGTAATTTTTTTTAATTCAATTTAGTTTTTTTAGTTATGTATTTTTTTTAAATGTTTTTTATTTAAAAAATATGGTTTTTATTTAAAAAATTGATTCATATATATATATATATATATATTTTTAAAAAAATGTTTTTTTTTTGGGTTAAATCATGTTTATTTTTGTTGTTTTTTTTACTTATTTTATAATATTTTTATTTTTATTTTTTTGTCTAATTTTTTTATATTTATAAGCTAATTTTATGTTATTTTTAATATTTTATTTTTTATTTTTTTTATTTTATAGTTGATTTTTTGTCATGTTTTTTTTTTTAATATTTTAATTTTGCTTTTTCTTTTGTGTTTTTTTGTGTTTTTTTATTGTTTTTTTTTTTCAATATTTGAATTTTTGTTTTCTTTTTTATTATTTTTTGTGTTTTTTTTTTATTGTTTTCTTTCAATATTTAAAATTTGTTTTCTTTTTATTATTTTTTTGTGTTTTCTTTTCATTGTTTTTGTATTTTATCAATATTAAAAAAAAATCTTTTGTATTATTTTTTTGTGTGTTTTTTTTTTCAATATCTGAATTTTTGTTTTCTTTTGTATTTTTCATTTTTATTTCTTTATACATTTTTTTCATTTTTTTTTTTAATCTTTATATTTTTCTAGAAGATCTGTGTCGATGCTTGTCTAACAACCCGATCCCATTATGGGTAATTTGATAGTTGATTTTAAAATTTTCGTTATAATGAATGGAGTCTAACCCCACAATGTATCAATTTCATGGTTGGTCTTTAAGTTTTCATTACAACGGGTCAAGTTCACCTACACCGCATGTCAATTTGATGGTTGATTTATAAAAAAAAATTGCAATGTATCGAGTTGTCTTAGACTAAGATTTTAAAATCGCTATATATTTTGCATTTAAAAAATAAATTACTCTTGAGTGTTCATTTTTAAAGTTTTTTGTCATAAAAAAATTTCATAATGTCATGCTTGAAATATTTTGAAAACTTGATTTTTTTTGTAGTCATAATCTTTGGTTTTAATTGCATGGTTGAAAAATTGTCAAAATTTTAATGTTTTTCTAAGCCATGATATTTTATCTTTAATGCTATGGTAAAAAACAATTACAATTTCAAGATTTTTTAGAGTCAAGATATTTTATTTTTAACAACATGGATGGAAATAGTTGGAATTATCACGATTCGAGACATGATATTTTATCTTTAACATCATGTCCGAGAATTGTTGGAATTTTACAGTTTTTCAAAGTCTGGATATTTTCTCTTTAACTCCATTGTTAAAAAAATGTCAAAATTGTAACCCGATTTTTTTTTTTTTTTTTAGAATAAACAATTTTTTTAAGGGTGTTTTTTTCATCCATTTAAAAAAAAAAAAAAAGGTTTTTACTTTCATTTAAAAAAAATGTTGAAAAATTACCCTGAAAAAAATATCGTTCTAGAATATAAACAAATTTTTTAAGGGTGTTTTTTCATCCATTTAAAAAAAAAATGGTTTTTACTTGCATTTAAAAAAAATGTTGAAAATTTACCCTAAAAAAAACCATCGTTCTGGAATAAACAATTTTTATTTTTGGGTTGTTTTTTCATGTTTTTTTGGGGTTTTTGGGCTCGAGTACCCGTTTTGAGGTAATAGTTCTTTTTTCATCTGTAACTATGTTTCTTCACTTGTTGATGGAATCCTGTCAAAAATCGGTCTTCTTTGAGCTCCATCAGCTGCATGAGCCGTTCCTCCAAGGCCTCGTAATCCACCATACCTGTCAGAGTTGTTATGCGTAGACTAGGCACAATGTACTCCCTTGGCATTATGGCTTCGACCCCATATACTAATCTAAATGGCGTTTTCACTATCAACTTCTTACAAGTAGTCCTGTAAGCCCATAGTACTACAGGTACGCACACATCCCAGTCATTCCACTGTGCATTATAGATCTTTGTCAACACGTTCTCCAAAATCTTGTTAAAAGCTTCGACAGTTCCATTTGCCTGTGGGTGGTATGGCGTACTCTTCTGATGGTAGACCTGGAACTCTTCAGTCAATGCATTGATCATTTCGTTTAGAAAGTGCGTATCCCTGCCACTCATCAATGCTTTCGGGCAGCCAAATCTGGTTAAGACATACTCAAACAAGAATTTTGTTGTCGTAGCCACTATACAATCTTTAACCGGCTGTGCTTCCACCCATCTGGTCAGATATTCTGTCACAGTGATAATTTAGCGCACACCCATTTTCCTTCTCGGGGGCTGAATAGGCCCAACAAAATTAATCGCCCACTTCTCAAAGTGTTGCAAAGATACTTGAGGATGTAGTGGTAACTCATCTCTTCATGATGGTTTGCCAGTTCTTTGACATGCATCGCATGCCTTACAATACGCCTTGGAATCCTTGTGCAAAGTTGGCCACCATAGACCTGCGCACAAAATCTTATGCGCAGTTGCCTTTCTTGCATAATGGCCTCCCGCAACTCCCCCGTGAGCTTCAACGAGAATGTTATCTTGCTCAAATTCCGGCACATAACTTCGCAATATTTCATCTGCACCCATCTTATACAAATGTACAGTAATGACTGAAAAATCGGTCGCGCGCACTACTAATTCCTTCTTCTGTTGGCTTGTATATCCTTCTGGTGCCATCCTCATAGTCAAGAAGTGAATAATGTCTGCAAAATGATCATCTGCTACATGCACCACAAAGAGTTGTACATTTGGCAACCCTTCCTCCAAATTATTAGGCTCCTCTCCTATTTCGATCCATGACAGATGGTCAGGTCCCACATTTAACCTCCCTGGCTTCACAATGACTTCAAAGTCATACTCCTGAAATAATAGCAACCATCTGCAGATCTTCCCCCCCAACACAGGCTTGTTGACCAAGTATTTCAAGGCAAAATGATCTGTGTACATCTTGAAATGCCCTCCTAACAGATAATTCCTGAATTTTTGTAGCACGTACACCATGGCAAATCCTTCATGCTCAATAGTTGAATAATTTTTCTCGGCCTTTGATAACTTCCTACTTGTGAAGGCTATAGGATGGTCTATTTCTCCATCACCAACTTGCGTTAGAACTACATCCAACACAATGCAAGAGGCATCCACATGTACATGAAACTCCCTCTTCCAATCAGGGAATACCAAGATCGGCGCAGTGACCATATTTTCTTTCAACACATCTAAGTTGCATTGCCATTATTTGTCCCAACAAAATTTTGTGTCCTTCTTTAACATTTTCTCCATGGGTGTAGTAATTTGAGCATAAGCTTTGATAAATTTTCTATAGTGACCCGTATGTCCCAATGTCGCGCAAAGCTACTTGACATTCCTAGGGGCCTCCAAATTCATAATTACCGCAATCTTTGCAAGGTCCACCATCAATCCTTGCTTGCACACAACATGACCCAACAAGATCCCAAAAGGAACATAGAATATGCATTTTTTCAAATTCAGCGCGATCTGGTATCTGCGACATGTATCCAACATCAGGTGCAGACTTGCTACATGGTGCTTCACTAATCCAAACATCATCTAGTCATCAAAGTATACTTCTAGAAACTTATGAATGAACTCTTTGAATGCTGCTATGACTACGCGGGAAAATATCGCAGGTGCATTATTGAGTCCAAATGGCATCAAAGTGTACTGAAAACAACCCCACTCCATTGCAAAGGTCATTTTTATCTTATCCTCAAGTGCAATCTTGACTTCATCATACTCGGAAAACTCATCAGTAAAGGAATAGGCCTCTTGCCCTCCAACATTGTCTAACACTTCGTCTATAAATGATGTTGGAAATGGTTTGTGAACAAATGCATCATTAAGCTTCTGCAGATCTATGCAACTCCTTATTTTACCCTTTTGTTTCTTCTCCTGAACCACCATCGGGCTCACCCAATCAGATTCTTCAACAGGTTCTATGATGCCTGCCTCAAGCATCTTATCCAGCTCTTAGCGAACCTTTTCCTTGTACTTAGGATTAAGGCGATACAGCCGCTGTTTAAGAGGCTTCGTGCCCAGCTTCAGAGTGATCTTCATAACACCCAAATCGCCAAATGTGCCCTTCAAATCTGAAAACTTAGTGCAGAAGAGATCCTGGTATTCACGGAGTAACTCTGCAACTTTATCCGTAGTAGCATCATCCAAATAATCTCCAATTTTCGCAAACATCAGTTCTTCTTCAATGCCAATGTTTACTTACTTTGTCTTCAAAGGTCCAAAGATGTCCTAGTTTTCTATTTGTGGGCCTTCAATTTCACAATGCCCTTCTTCCTCTCAAATATTAATGTTTCATGGATCTTCATCTTCCTCTTTAGCGGTTACATTATAGCCTTCTAACACATGGCGTAGCTGGGTGCTCTAGTCTAGTTGGGTCCATTCCATAGGTTCCTTCAGCGTTCTGAAGATAACCACCTTAATCTCTTGTAGCACTTCATCGATGCTTGCAAATCCGTCTTCAAAGTTGAAGGTCAATAAGAACCCTTCCTTTAATAGATCCCATTCCACAGTGCCAAGGTGGAACTCCATTTCCAAATACTAGTTCATGGAATTATATCCAAGGTATGGAAAAATATGTGTATCCACCCTAGTTGTGGTTCTGTTTGCCATGCTTTAGTCCATTTCGCTAGGTGATTGCGCAGATCGTCTCTTCCATTATATTTCTCAGTCATTCTAGTATTAGCACGCCCAAACTATAACCTCATCATTCTTCAATAATCTCACCATCTAGCAAAACTATCCTTATGCGTACTCCACCATCGGGAAAGTGTAGTGCACAATGCCAATTCTAATGCTTGGAAGTGTTGATCCTCATGGACTTCATGCTCAAATTCATCCAAAAATAGGTCTACGTCAGTTAAACCATCAAAAGGGGGTAATTTCCTTACCTCCGACGAAACACAGTGCACCGACTTCGTCATCATATTGTATCGCAATGTAGACACTTCGTGCAAGTGATTCTGACAATGCTCTAATTATATGTCGGAATAAGAGGTGCAAGAACTCTCCCGGTCCTAGGTAATCCATCCATCTTCCATCGGATTGATACAGTCCTGATCCCGTGTTGTTATCTTGTAAATCGGATCCAGGTCATCATCACTTTCGTCATAATCCTAGACTGATTCGGTATAGCGCACCCCTTCTGCAGGATCTAGTGGCACTATAATCCACAACAACTTTCTTTCAAATGACATCGTCCTTTTCTTCAGATTAATGACCCCATTCATGTCAATAGCCCAGTCAATTCCCAAGAGGGCAGGGGTAGGGGTTATTGTTGTCAACAATTTCTATAACCTCAAAGTCGGCAATTGCGCTCACGTCTTCTATATCAATTGTCACTCCATATAGCCATCCCATGGGGATGATTTTTTGTTGGTTTTCCATCCTAAGTTGAATTGAGGATCATTGCAACGTAGGTATCCCCATCCTTTCCCATGTTTTTTTTGATAATACGTTCGCATCGGACCCTAGATCCAAAATGAGCTGGTCCATCTCATAATCACCTATCTGCGCAGTAAGCCTCATCTCATGCCCTGTTCATGCCTTATGTTTGCCAATTTTCCTGACCACCCAGTGTCCATCAAGGACTTTCTCTTTGTTGGCGCATTTATTTATTAATTCCTGTAGGCCTTCCACAACTTTGCTATCACGTAGCAGTTTTATGTAAGTCTCCAAAAACATAGTGAGTACAGAGGGATCAACCTCTACAGGCGCACTGATTTCTTGCATCTTGTCCTGGCTCCCTAAGGTGGAGGCATCAACGAAGATCTTCTTGGCTTACATAAATGTTTCCTTAATATGATCTAGGTCAAAGCCAAATTTTTTCTCTTGTGCTTTGAAAACCCATCCTTATTCTTCAGACTGTTTACCCTTATCAGCGCCAGTCGTCATTCCACTTCTTAGCACAATGTTAATGCTCTGATCCTCTCCACAGGGCTCATCCCTCATCATCTTTAGATTCTGTGTAGGTTGTTGAAACTATTTTTTCTTATCTTGCATTTTGGCTATTAGCATCGAGCATTCTTCTATAGTATGGTCAAATTGTTTGCACTATTGACAAGATGGGTTTGTAGGATTCTGGCACTCTCGCGGGTAGTGTCATGGATGTCCGTAATTGTAGAAGATAATCTGACCACGACCTCTACCAGGTCCTCCTCCTCCTCAGCCTCATCCTTGACCCTAACAAGCTTTACATGCTCCTCCAAAGCCCTGATATGGAGGTCGAGTTTATGCTTGCATCTGGTATGTAGGTGTCCTTTCCATCATCAGCTCATAGCTTCGACAGTGGCGCTCATCGTGGCCCACAGATTTGCAGAAGTTACAAAATAACTGCTGGGGTGTCTGGATGAACTTTTGAAGTAAATGGAAATTATCCATCATATGTTGTCTAGTAACTTGAAAAATAGCAAGCCATAGCACAGCCCCCATGCTCAACCCTACTGGGCTTATGGCTTCAGGGGAATTGGCCAGCCTCCTATAATATAATTCCCGTACACTAGACAATGGTATTTATCATGCCCTTGGCCCTTGCACTTCAAACACCAGACTTCTGCATGCACTTCTGGTTTAGTCTCCTTGTCTTTCTTCAAACTCTGTAATTCTAGGTGTAAGATAGCTAATTGTGAGTGGATTTGTTGTACTCCTAGGTTCGTATCCTAAATAGGTGATGCATGCAGCCTCATCGTGATTTCTAAGGCTTTTGCCTAGGTTTCTATCTTCTACTGTGACAAAGAAATTCTCAAGTGGGGTAAGAGCGAAGCTATAAATCATTCACGATGCTGGCTATCTATGATCTGCATGTTAGATGATCTGATCTAACACTTCAACCTCTATCAAATTCCCAGGGCATCTCATCGACCCTCATCATGATTTCTTTAAATCCATTTACTGATTGTGAGTCAGACTTAGGCTTACCAAACTCTTTGTTTAAAGCCACCTTAGTCTCTGCTAGCATTGCAAGACGATTATCAGAATAATACTTAATGTACCAGGTTAGCGCGCGATCCTGCAAAGTGGTAACCAATTGTGCCTTCTTTATATTTTCATCAGTAATCTGTTGTTTTGTCCATAAAGCGTTCGCAACAAACTAGAACTGCTCTACATCTTCACTTCCTATGCCTTTGAAAATTGGTATCTTCATTGTGTTCCCCATGTTGAATGGTGGTGGTGTAGGTGGAGGTGTGGGAGAAGGTGTATACGGTGGAGGTGGGGGTGGAGGTGGAGTTGAAGGATGATTTGCTTGAGGAATCGCCTAAGTGATTAGCTAAATAACACTTCGCGGTGTAATTTTTTTCACCCCTTCATTGTCACTTGAAGGAGGTCCAATCAATGGACTATATTATGGTCTTGATCCTTCGTGATTTCGTAAGAATCATCCACTTTCCGTAGCTCCGAACATCAAGGTAATGGCATCACACATTTTTCACATAACAACATTTTAGTCCAAGTATTCAATGATCTTAAATACTTACCTCGTAGTCCTTTGAAAAATTGTCACTCTGCTTCAATATAGCTGACTGAGGTATCAACTGCAAATTCTATAATAAATCCTCCAAGAATCTGATCAAACCAATGATCAACAACCCGCGGATCTTGTTTTCAGAAGCTTCTTATCATCACACTAATTCTGGAGTCCAAACTATAGGACTATTGAGTTTCCACCATCCTTGACTGGCTGTCAATTTAACTAACCACTCATACAATCCAATGGGGAAAGTGGAGAAGAAGATCTCGTGTATCTCCATATATAGATATATGTTCAACCACTCTTCCTTTGATAGGTGCAGATTCCTATTTTCTTATGCTGTGAATCTTCCGATCCAACCACTTTTAAATTTCTTTCTTGGTCGGATTCCAATGATGCGACATCACACATCTCTTTCAAGCAGATCCTAGTCCTGACAACGAAACGATTTTGTTGGCTTAGGGGGTCCTGAGATAGGTTCAGATTTAGCTATTCCAACTAACAAAACCCTCCACTACTAGCCCTTTCAGCAAAAACCCACATAGTGCAGGATACAGTCTCACTCGAAGCAGTATGGGGGGATGGAAGAACCAAGTTTCTGCATCCAAAGACTAGTGTAATGTCTTCCAGCGCCTTAGATCTACCTTTGCGCAGTTCAATAAAATCTTAGGGCACATTGCTGTAACTCTGTTAAAACAGCCTTTAGACCTTCACAAAGGTCTACAATCAGTCTTTGCGGACCTCTAACAGTCAATTTTCCTACTTACGCACAATAGAGAGCAGTCCTAAATTAGTGTTCGCACAGATTTACTTAAGTTATTAGAAAACATAAGAAATATCACCAGAGTCTTCATGAAAGTAGTTAAACATACATTGTGTACATTATTAAGACTTATTAAAGAGAATCATGTAACATTCAATCAATATCTCATAAAAAAATCATTCATTAGCAACACATAACATTAACAAAGATAAACAGAAATACTCGAGAATTCTTCAGAAAACTGTTTTATTGATCTTCAATTCAAGGTTACAAACTCAAACTGCCCTACGCACTCAGCTGCAGGGGTCCACGCACTTAGCTGCAGACTCTACCTAGGCCTTCGCACACTTATCTGCATAGCGTTTCTTTCCCTATCTAAGCGCAGGAAACAGAGCCTTCATACCCTAGCTCCTATCCTATACCCAATTCTCTATCTTTCTTCATCTTCTTCTCTTCACTTCTTCTTCTTCTACTCCTACTACTGCCTTAGAATTTCTAAGACACACCTATTTATAAGCTTTTCATACAATGCCATGGTTTGCAGACCATGGGTGAATCTCCAAACCAACTCAAACTTTACATTAAACCAGGGGCTAAGCCCCTTTGACTCCTATTCATCTATGTGCTCTGCATCCACAAATCGCAAAGACTTTACATTGTTTACAAAACTATTCCAAAATTTGGGTTATCTTAACCCCAAACTAACCCAGGGAACCCCATCCAAATAGTGGGTGCCTGCGTATTGGCATGGGTCTGCACCAATAAAAGAATGCAAAAAGTTTTTGATATTAATAAGTTTGAAGACTAAGACGACAACATCCATGGTTTTCTCCCACATTAGGTTTCCACCTTAAATCCTGGTGTTCATCTGTGTTTCTTATGTGTGATACTTTATTCTGTTCTTACTGCACCTGCTTACTGCTTGTCAAACACCTGATAAATATCTTACATTCTGGTTTAAGTTTAAAAGATAAATAATTAGTTGTTTTACAAGTTTACTAAGCACACACTAGTTTCTTTTACAACAGTCGTGTACATACGTGACTTGGGTTCAGTAAAGTTGTGTATATATTTCAGAAAAGAAAATTACTATTGTGAGTTTTTAAAATATTGATTCACCCCTCCCCCCCTCTCAGTATTTTTCCTAACAACAACGAGTTATAAGGATAGACTGTCACAACCAAAGTGAAATTTTCTTGGCAAAGAACCCTACTTATCATTCAAAGACAAAGTGCATTGATGCTTAGTATCAATTTGTGAGGGATATGGTTAAGGACAAAAAGGTGTTGCTGGTAAAGGTAGACACTTTGAAGAATGTTGCAGATACATTGACGAAGTCTATGAGAACTAAGAAGTTTTCTTGGTGTAGAGAAACAATGTATGTTGCAAGGCTGGACCAATTACTAATCTCTCTTGTGACCCCCTGTGTGGAAAATAAAATAACAAGTGGGAGAATGTTGGGAGTGTGTTATATTATTTCCATGACCAGTTGCATGGGTGGGGGTTGGGGTGAGGGGGGTCACAAGGCGAACGACATCCCTCCCTGTTTGATGCACCGAATGCAATAGTGGGAGCAACATCCCCCCTCTTAGGGGGTTTACAAGGTGGTGGTAGCCTCCCTGTATAGGGTCCAGGGCAGTGCCCTGGGAAATGTCTTTTGGACCCCATAATTGGTGGGAGGACCTACCCATGGTTTTTGGCATGGGTTTTGCACATGGTTTTTGGCATGATGGTATCCTTCCCATGGTATTTTATAGATCCGGTCAAGGTAACTACAATTATGTTCTAATCCAGGGTTAATGCATTGGTGTTTATGAAGGCTTCAACATGTATATATATATATATATATATATATATATATATATATATATATATATATATATATATATATATATATATATATATATATATATATATATATATATATGTAACATTGAAAGGAATATAATGAAAAATCAATCTAGTAGTCCTAGTTTTGGGATCCAGGGGAAAAGCTCTGTGTAATTGTTTTATGTTCTCGCCATTGTGTATTTTATGTTTTAAGAATTCGTTTGCAGGTAATTGTTGTATAGGGTTAATACTTACAAATATGTGTAATCTAAAAATCATAGTCACTAATAAAATCTAACCATCTTTCTTGTTTAGATTAAGTTGATCAAATACGTATTTGAGACTAACATTATTTTTCCTTAATTGAATCTTTCTTTCTATAAGATAACATATCCACATTTTGAATGCATGAATGATGGATGCTAGTTCTAGATCATGAGTAGAATAGTTTTTCTCATGCTCTTTCATCTTTCTAGATTCATAATAGATAACATGACCATCCTGCATTGAAACTCCTCCTAAAAATTCCTTACATGCATCTATACATACCACAAAATCCTTGTTGGGATCAACCAATCTTAAAATTGGAGTTTTTGTCCAGAATTGTTTTAACTTATCAAAGTTGTCTTGACACTTTTGTCTCCATACAAAGTTGATTCCTTTCTTCTGTAAAGAAGTAATTGGATATGCAAGTTTGGAGAATCCTCCTATAAATCTCCTATAATAGCCTAAAATTCTCATAAAGGATCTAATTTCCTCTATATTTTTGGGTCCTGGCCACTCCATTATTGCATTTATCTTTTCTCAATTGAAAACAATTCCTTATTCTAATATAACATGTCTTAGATAATGAATTTGTTTCTAGTAAAATGAACACTTGTTGAATTTAGCATATAATTCATTATCTCCAATAGTTTGAAGGACCATCTACAAATGTTGGTCATGTTCTTCTTTACTCTTCGTGTATACCAAAATATCATCTATAGAGACAATTACAATTTTATATAGGAATGGTCTAAGTACACTTTTAATAAGGAACATAATGGTAGTTGGTTCATTAGTAATCCCAAATGCAAGCACCACAAATTCATAATGCCCATAAATGTGTGTGAAATGTTGTTTTGTCAATATTTTCGTCCTTGATTATAATTTGATGATATCCTCATATTAAATCAATTTTGGATAAAATAGAAGCTCCTTTGACTTGATCAAACAAGTCATCTATCTTGGGTAAGGGATATTTGTTCTTGATGGTCATTTTATTAAGTTGTCCATAATATATACACAACCTAAGAGTTCCATCCTTCTTTTTGAAAAACAAATTGGTGCTCCCCAAGGAGACACTTGGCCTTATATACGTTTTAGCCAACATTTCCTGTAACTGAGTCTTCAGTTCCATCAACTTAGGAATACTCATTTTGTATGGTGCCTTTGACACTGCAACAACTCTAGGTATAAGATCAGTGGTACAATCAATATCCCTCCTTGGAGTAAGTCTTGGTATTTATTCTATAAAAGAATCCTTATACTTTTCCAATATAGGATATTTTGTTAACAATAATTATCATCAGAAAGATTTCGTGCTTGGACAATGAACATTTGACATCCTTTTCTAGCATATATCTTCCTTTGTATTGCTTAAATTTTTTTGATAGAAATATTCCTTGGTATTCCTTGAACTCTGAAGGCTTCTCCTTTATCATCAACACAGGTAAAATATTTTTCTAAATAATTAAATATCATTGTATGTCATTCCAACTAGTCCATACCTATGAGAATATCATAAGATTCCAAGGGTAATATATTTAGATTTAGTGTGGTATGCATTCCATTGAGATTTGTTGTCCAATTTTTTCTTATTTCAGACACTTTTCGTTTAGCCTTTGTGGGAAAATGTACTAGCCAAGGCTTGTTTTGTTTCTTTTTTACAAGATTACATCCTTCAACAACAACAGAGGAAATATAACTTAATGTAGATCATGGATCAATAAGTATAGAAACATTTATTTATTTATTTATTTTTATTTTTAATTTTTTAATTTTTTATTTTTTTTTTATTTTTATTTTTTTTTTTTTCCAGTATTTTTAAGTTGAACTTCCACCACAGTGGACTGGTGATATGCTTGCCCCCATCTAATGTAGCACTGATTCTGGGCATATTACAAGAAACATCATTCACAGTAGATGCTTCTTGAATATTTTCAATTTTTTCTTTCTTGTTTATAGGATTTTGTGGACAATATCTCCATAAGTGTTTTTCATTACAACCCCAAATTTTATTGGTAGTTTTATTGATTCACTGTAATTTTTGTTTCCTATTCCCGATCCTCCTTTTTGTCCTAGATTCTTTTGCTGACTAACATTTCTATTATAGTTTCCTACTTGAATACTCTTAGAAAAAAAATGTTTCTTTAACCCCTTTTTATTAATTGTTTCTTTGCTACCCATCCCTTAGAACTATCTCCTTTTTTTTTGCTTTGATTGAAACATAACTTTTCCTTTCTAATGGTCTCATCCATGGTCTTTGGGTTGTCAAATTAAATCCTTTATCTATATGAAAAAGGTAGGTAACTAATAAATATTTGTATTTTTTCCTCTCCTCTTTCAAATAAGGTACATACCTTAATAAAATCATAAATTTATTAACAAATCCATCCATGGTAGACTATCCCAATTTCAGTTCATAAGACTCTCTAGCATTTTCATCAAAGTACCTTCCAGTCAAATACTTCTTCTTGAACTCTTTATTGAAAAATTTGCATGTTAAGTTCTTACTTCTAATTCTCCTGACCTTTTTGTTCTCTTCCCACCATAAGGCTACCCTACCAGTCAATTGGTAAGTTTCCAGTATTTCTTTCAGGTTACTTGGGTAATTGTATACTTCAAAATATTTGGACATATTGAGGATCCATGCCTCCACTGCTTCTACATATTCACCATCAAAATTTGGAGGTCTAATGTTTTTAAACTCTCTTATTGGAAACTAAATCACTACTGATATGGGGGGGGGAGCGGGGGGGTGTGTGGGGGTTGAATCAGTAGTGATGACCTTTATATCAATTTTAAATATTTTTTTATGAATTATTAATTTGAAACACACATCCACAATATTATCTTATCAAAACATGAAAGCAACAATAACTCATAACGTAATAAACATGAGAAACATCAATATAAACATGCACACATAAGGACACAAGTATTTCTAGTGGAAACCCTTTCGAGAGAAAAACCACCCTGCTACTACTGTGCTACTCAATTCTTCTATAAATCTAATGAACAAATTATACATGGATTATATTACCACCATAATCGAGAAGACTTGGCACCCTTCATAGTATGTTGGCACCTATCAGTAAGGAAATTTATTTCTCTCATGGATCTATGAAAATATATTCCCTGGAAGCCCCCACAACCAAAGATCCTCGCCCAACTCCCATTGGACTATCCAACTCCTATTGGATGGAGAAATTTTCTCCTTCTAATGAATTTTAAAAATCATTGTCTACTCTAAAGCCTCCATGCCTTCACTTGCTCCATGTGAACCACGTTTCACAATATTTCACATTGGGTTCTCAATCTACTCAACATGAGAAACATAGTAGAATCATCATTCAGCAACCAAAGTCAGAATAAAAAAATATGCCCAGAGGGGGGAAATTATTCTCTTCTTCTCACACCAAAAATATACTCTCTAACACACCATAAGCTATGAATTCTTCTCCTCTCTAAACACTGCCATCTACAACACAAAAAACTCAGAATATTCTCTTCAAATCTAACTCTGATTACTACATACAATACTGCAAGAAAACTTTGCAAAAATATGTGAGTAACTACTACAACCACTAATCAATCTCAATGCCCTCTCAATATCATGATCTCACACTCTCAACTAGACCAACCAAATGAACTCAAATCCTTCCTCTATTTATCATTTTCTAAGATGGTTAACTCAGTAACTGCTACAAGTTATGGAGCACTCAACAAATCATTTCACGCTTGTTGAATTTTCCCAAATCCAGCTCCTTGACTTGATCAAGCCACTCTCTCCACTAAATGATGTATATTCTCAATTTTAACCAACTTCTAGAAGCTCCCTGACCTTTTTCAACCTTTACATGAAAAGTTTCGAAAAAGACAAGCCAAAAAAACACATAAACACTTGATGTGCACAAGGAATGCGGGGAAATTCATGCTTTAGGCCTCAAACGAACCCACAGAACTAGCCAATTTTGGTTGTAACTGAACTTACAAGCCTACCAAATTTTGCCCAAAGCCTCTCAGCCACATGCATAAGCCTGAATCCATGCAGTTAGGGTAGAGGATGGAAGAAACCCAGTCAAACCAAGTAAGAACCTACCCAAACTTCTTCAAAAGCTTTATCACCGTCAAATAGACCTCATGAAGCCATCCACATATACAACACTTCACCAAGCCACTACCACATCACCAACATCATCACAAGTCAAATTGGGTTGAATTGAGTACCAAGAAACAAATACACTAACATGAGGCCCATCAACCTGCTCCACAACATTTCTACCATCAGTATACAGCTTTAGAACATGTCATACATCCTCCGACACCTCTACAACCTTCTCCAAACCCTAAGTTTCATATCATCAACATTTAGACCTAATCAGGGACATGGAGATTTAATCAGCAAAGCTCCTCAACTCTATTTCTTGTAACAACAAACAACACCTTCTTGATTATTCAACATGATCAAGAAGATAAGCACATCTCCAATACAACTCCTCCTCTACACAACTAATCATCATGGGAAGGCCTTGAAACTAGTGCAACACACCACCATCCAAATCCATGCAAAAATCATGATCATAACAACATTATCATGAGGAACATGGCATAATTTTCTCACACTTTGTATGAAACACCTACAAATCACATCTCCATCCTCACATCTCCATGCTATTAGACATGCCAAAATAAACATAACATATCAACCATGTACAATCAACTTGTAACCAAACATACATGTTCTAACCAACTCTCCTGTAACCCATGCTACCAGGTTGAAATCAATGCCAACGAACAACACATCTTCAACACACATCAATGCTATGAATCTCCTACTTTGGTATTGATGGAAACCAAATTGATCCAACCAAATGAAGTCTAAAAGAATGATATCCTTCCTTACTCTCTCCCCCTTTGACATCGATGACAAAGGGATAAACGCATGCTTATCCTCTCCGTGCAATGGGATCCATCAATAAAATTAGAAACTCCACTCAAAACTATATGCAGGTGAAGGGTGATCCACAACACACTGGTGTAGCAATATACATATCCTATCAACAACAATAATAAATCTCTCACTCCCCTGTCAGGATGACAAAAATTATCACCAAAAATATTTGATTCATATGTGTTATATTCCATTTTGTAACATCCAATAAATAGGCCTCCTAATGGTACCAATCAACATTCAATTCCCCCTTACCATCATCTTGCACAAAGCCCCAAGCATGCCTCTTTCATTCCCCAAAGTTTCTGCCTAAAACTACATCATCTGAACAAGTTTTAGGACCAAAGCTCCCTGGCCTTTTGTTGGAAAGAGTTAATCTACATGTTGCTCCACTGTGGCCTGCATTAATCACTTACAAGTTGCTCCCCTTTGCACTTGTGTTGGTTCTAGAAACTCGGGAAAAAGTGAGAAATTATGGAAGCCTCCTTTTCCATAAGATTCCAAAATTTGTTAAAACCATTCACCTTAGATAAAACATTCAGATCCTATCCTATCCTACTTTGGAGTTTTCATTGCTTATCCTTTGATCCCATCCTCCCATCAAATGTGGATCTAAAATATTAGATTGGTTATTGGATAAGAACTCCCAACTTACCGTACTCCTCTATATATTTACCACCTTCCATATGCTATAAGTTGTATTTTGGAGAGTGATTTTACCCTTATCTTGTTGTTGTGATAGGTTTCATTTCATGCATTTGGGGTGATTGGAGGTGGAGGTGCACATTGTGCCAAGGAAAGGACAAGTCAACTTCGAGGAGCTCTTCTACAGGATCAACACCTATTTATGGTTGTAAACTCATTCCATTTATATTAATGGAAAGAATTCTTTATTTTCCAAAATGTTTTGTTGTTATTTCATGTATTTCAATACCATGTTGATCTATTGAATACAATATTCAGATGATACTGCATAGATCTCATAGTCTCTTGGATTGTGTTATCTCACTGTGTAGGTTATAATTTTGGCAATCGAAGCTGGAATTGGAGTATTCAATCTTAAGGAGTGAAGATCGTGATAGATTATAGGTAGGTTTAATTCCATCATCTATTTACTATAAGGACAACATTGGGTTCCTTGTCTCTCTTTTGTTCTAGGTTAGCCACCAAACCTAGGGGAGGTACTTTTATCCACAATCGTAAATCTCATATAACAAATTGGCGACCATACTGGGAAATGGTGTATTCCATTGGTGGTTCCTTTGTCCATTGTGTTTTATTACCTCCTTGATAGACCTTTTCTTCTATACCCAACCAAGAACAAACCTAGGAAGCCATTTCATTGAGTCTCTTTTGCAATTTTTGTGAGGGAATCCTCTACCGCTCGACTAACGCACCCTTTGTGGCTCTGACAGAGCATTTCACCTCATCTGGGCCCACTCTATGACTATGTTGCAAAGCAGTAGTGCCTCTTCTATACTAGTGTTGGCCCCTGTTTTTCACAAAACTTTCCCTTATTTCTGAGTGTCTCTTTGATCAGCCTACTTCCAGCTGACCTTCCCTGAGCCTTAAGTGTCTTATGGTCTCTCTAAATCCTCCATTTGGTTTTCATTTGTGTTTGATTACCTTTGGTAAGATTGGTTTTTATTTTTCTTTGTTCTTATCATTGGGTCGCTTGAATTTTTTATTTTTATTTTGTCCTTAACCACTTGAATGAATTGTTGTTTTAGTCCTCATTCTGAAAAGTGAATTTGAATAAGTGATTAAACATTTTCATCTTAGTTTTCTACATTTTGAAAATTAAGTGTGTTGAAAAGAAAAAAAAAATCATTTCCATCTAGGGTTTTGCGTAAGAAATTGGAATTCCCTAGTGTGAAATTGTGTATGAGTGAAAATGTTAATCGCTTTTGAGTGACATCTCTTTTGATTTTTGGAATTTTCACCCAATTTCAGTTTGAGTCCTCTGTTCATGAAATATGACATTATGTTTGATTTCATTGGAATCCTCTTATATTTGTTTTGAAGAATTCTCTTGCATAGATCACATTTTCATAGTTAGAATTCTCATCTTCATAGTAGGAAAGGAAATTATGTATAGATTATATTTTCATAGTTTTCAAGGGAATCATGCATATATTACATTGCATAGTTTGGCATCTTTTAATTCTTTGAATTGAATTGGAATAGTGGAATTGAAAGATCTAGTTAGGAAGCTCTTGTTTGCTGCATATTTGATTATTCCATCATTGTTTGCACCTCTTCCCTACACTAGATCATTTTCATTGAAATTGAAAAGAGTTATTTTTCTCATATCAGTTGCATCATAGGTGTGTCCATGTGACATCAAATTTTAAACCTTGAAATCGAAATCTAACTCAAGATAAAATCTAAAATTCACCTTAATTAATCTAAGAAGCATTCGTAACATTAACACAAACATTTAGAGGTATAGGCTAGAGACATGTTCCGATGCCATTAAACATAGGAATGAAATCTCGTTCCACGTATGTGAGTGTACAGGATAGTTCTCCACGTAACTTTGGGTATATTGGACGGCGCTCCACGAACATAAATATATGGGAACGCTCTCACTGAATGGTTACACATTAGACAACACTACTACGGACTGCACTCCTTAGGTAACCGGCCAACTCAGTTCGCTTGTATACCGTGATACACCAAACACAACATTCATGGAGATTGCACGCACGTACGTTAAGTCCTTGGTTCAACAAGGTGTATATTGCAATTCATGGTTTCTTGGTAAATATTTATGCCTAGTTACCCATTTTTTTTGTCTTGGCTTAGTGGGGCCTGACCCAAGTTCAGCAGTGAGTTTAGCCAAGAAAATACCGTTACTACTGGCCCTTTTGGCAACAATCCATGGAGCGCGAACTGAGGTCTCACCCGAAGTAGTATGGGAGGGTGCTAGAACTAGGTTTCCGCACCCTGGGGATGTCTGATATGGGCGATAGGTATGCAATTCAACCTTCATGATTACTAGATTATGCGCACCAGTGGGATCCTTACGTCCTGCGGGACTACCTTCACGCAGATCCAACCGCAGTGCGACTAGTATTAATTACCCAAGTCTTCCTTAGTTAGGTTTTGTTCGTTAATTACTTAGAAAGTTTTCATACATAAACATACATACAAGTGCACGCATATAGATAAACAGATATCATTAATATCGAACATCAAAATATAGATCTACGAAACAGATGCACAATATGTCGAATCAACTTAGCTTTATTAATGATCCTTTGCAAGTTCAGTTCAATACAGACCCGACTCTGCCCTCTGCACTCAGCTGCAGAGCCTCTACCTACTACTACGATCCAATATACTTCAGGTCTACTTCTCTCTTTTAACCATGCCTTCACATATATCTATTACTTCCTTACCAAAAAGCTATCTTTACACTTAGAGCCTTGCTCTAGTTATACAATTCCATGGTCCACCGACCATGGGTAGGCTGACACGCTATACATTAAATTTCATTATTTTAGGGCAGACAACCCTAGACTCTCACGCTCTGTGCTCGCATTTCACGGGGTATCTACATTATATTAACCAAAACTCGGGCTTTAAGCCCCAAAATCCTTGCTGTGGAGGGATCCATTGCCCAACAGGCCCCCAACACAATCATTGTGACTCATCCCGAGTCACTCTGCTGGTGCAGCGATCTTGGCACAAAGTCCATCCACCTGTGCCTGTGCAGTGTGAAGGTCCATAATGCCCATTTCTTTCATTGGCTGGATCTGCTACATTTCTGCTTCTGAATCGTCTGCATCTGACCCGTGTCTTTGCTTTGGTACCAGCTTCTAGTGTGTGTGTTTATAGTCCCGTGCCCCTGTCCGGCTCCTTGGGTCATAAAGACTGTGATTTGGTCGGTTAGTCAAATATCTACCCCACCCATGTAGGGCTTTAGGCGACTACCATCTACTTTTCCTGGGATGGGTTCTCCATTAAGTTTTACTAGCCGGACCGTGCCTCCTTCTGTAACCTCTTTTACCACATATGGTCCCAACCAGTGCATTCTGAATTTTCTAGGAAATTTTTCAAATTTACTGTCATACAGTAGCACTAAGTCATTTACTTTGAAGGTGCACAACTTGATATGGTGGTCATGCCAGGCTTTCTCATGCTGCTTTTGTACCTGCTGGTGAAATCCAACTAGAAATCTTTCTTCCTTGAGTTCTTCCAATTGCATGAGCATTTCTTCCAAAGCTTCTCGGTCTGACATGCCTGTGAGTGCTGCTATTCGAAGACTAGGTATGATATATTCCATTGGCATGACTGCTTCTATACCATAGACCAAACAGAATGGTGTCTATCCTGTCAATTTCTTAGATGTTGTCCTGTATGCCCATAAAACAGCGTGTATGCGTAGGTCCTAGTCCTTCCGCTGCACATTACATATTTTGGTCAACGCAGTCTCCAATATTTTATTGAATGCTTCTACTGTTCCATTCGCCTGTGGGTGGTATGGTGTACTTTACTGATGATACACCTGGAACTTCTCGGTGAGTGCGCTGATGGTTTCATTCAGGAAGTGCATTCCGCGGTCACTCATTAATATTTTTGGGCAACCAAATTGTGTCAACACGTTTTTGAACAAAAATTTCGCATCCATAGCAGCCGTGCAGTCCTTAACTGGTTTTGCTTCTGCCCATTGAGTCAGGTACTTTGTCCTGGTGATGATGTAGTGTGCACCTGTCTTTCCCTGAGGTTTAAACGACCCCACAAAGTTGATTGCCCAATTTTCAAATGGCTGCAATGTCATCTGTGGATTGAGTGGCACCTCATCCCTTCGTGATGGTTTTCCTATCCTTTGACATATATCACAGGCCTTACAATGTGCTTTCGAATCCTGGTGCAGGGTTGGCCACCATAGCCCGGCGCAAAGAATATTCTGTGTAGTCGTGTGTCCTGCATAGTGTCCTCCTACAACACCCCCATGTGCTTCCACAAGGATCTGTCCTCGTTCAAACTCCGATACATTTCTTTGCAATATCTCATCGTTTCCCATTTTGTAGAGGTGCCCCGCAATGACAGAAAAGCCCGTTGTGCGCACCACCAACTCCTTCTTCTGCTGGACTAAATATTCCTTCGGCATAGGCCCTGTGGTTAAAAAATGGAATATATCTTAGAAATGGGTGTCCGTGATGCGCACTGCAAAGAGCTGTGCATCAGGTAGTCCCTCCTCCAAATTTGTTGGCTCCTCGCCTGTCTCAATTCGTGATAAGTGATATGGTCCTGCATTTAGGCATCCCAGCTTAACAATGACCTCAAAGTCATATTCTTGAAATAGTAACAGCCATCTGCATATGTGCCCCGCCAACACAGGCTTGTTCACCAAGTATTTCAACGCGGAATGGTCGATATACATCTTGAAATGTCCTCCAAGTAAATAGTGTTGGTATTTCTGGAGCACGTACACCATTGCCAACCCTTCGCGTTCGGTGGTAGAGTAATTATTTTCTGTTTCGACAATCTTCGACTCACAAATGCGATCAGGTGATCTACACCCTCTGCGCCCTCCTGCATGAGTAGGGCTCCTAGCGCGATACACAATGCATCAACATGTACATGAAATTCCACGTCCCATTTCGGGAAGACCAAAATTGGCGCGAAGGCCAACTTCCCCTTTAGGACATCCAAACTCTTCATGCAATCATCATTCTAGAAATATGTAGTGTGATTTTTCAATAGATTTTCCATTGGCGTTGTTATTTGTGCATAGCTCTTGATAAATTTTTTATAGTAACCAGTATGCCCCAAAGTACCGCGTAATTGTTTAACACTTCGCGATGCTTCCAAATTGAGAATAACAACAATCTTCGCAGGGTCCACCATCAGGCCTTGTTTGCAGACCACATGGCCGAGCAGGTTTCCAAAGGGAACGAGGAAGGTGCACTTTTTAAGATTCAGCGCAATCTGGTGTCATCGACAAGTATCCAACATCAAACGTAAGCTCGCTATATGGTGTTTAACTAACCCAAATATAGTCCAATCGTCTAGATAGACCTCCAAGAACTTGTGGATGTATTCCTTGAATGCGGCCACCACTATGCGCAAAAATATCGCTAGCGCATTCTTCAGTCCAAAGGGCATAACGGTGTATTGAAAATAGCCCCATTCGGTTGCAAAGGTTGTCTTGCTCCTATCTTCTGGCGCGATCTTGATCTGATGGTACCCTGAGAAGCCATCCGTGAATGAGTAAGCTTCTTGACTGCCAACATTCTCTAATACTTCATTTGTGAATGGTGTCGGGAATGGATCGTGAACACAGAAATCGTTAAGCTTCCTGAGGTCCATGCATATTGTAATTTCGCCCTTCTGTTTTTTCTCCTGTACTACCATAGGACTCACCTAGTTAGATTCTTCCACTGGTTCAATAATTCCAACTGCGAGCATTTTGTCTAATTCGTCGTGGAACTTTTCTTTATACTTTGGATTCAAACGGTAAGGTCATTGCTTAACTGGATTTGCATCTGGTTTCAAAGTGATCTTCATCATCCCTAAGTCGCCAATGATCCCCTTTAAGTCTGTGATTTTGGTCAGGAACAAATATTGATATTCGCAGAGTAACTCGGCAACCTTATCTACTGTAGCATCGTCCCAATAATCCCCAAGCATCGTGTACTTCGGCTCCGCATCGGTGCCAATGTTTACCTTCTTTATTTTTAGCGGTGCAGTGATGTCGGGATCCTCAATTAATGGTCCTCGAACCTCACAACAGCCTTCAGTTTCTGGAAGATTAATATTTCAGGGGTCGTCATCATCCTCCTCTATTTGCACATTATAACATTCTAGGGCACTGCTTAACTGGGATGCCCATGCTGGTTGAATTACTTCTAGTGGTTCCTGTGGTATTTTGAAGATGGCGGCTTTTACTACTTGCAATGCGTCATCAACAGTATCTGCCATCGGTCTTCAAATGTGAATGTTAACAAAAATCCCTTGCGCAAGACATCCTATTCACCCGTCCCATGTCGAAGTTCTGTCTCAATATACCAATTCATGGGTATGACATCCAAGGTATGGTAGAATAAATATACCCATTCAGGCTATGGTTCTTCCCAATAGGCCTTGGTCCATTTCGCGAGGTGCGTGTATGGGTCATCATGTCCATCATATTTATCTTCTATCTGTAGTTGCGGTTTCCCAAATCGTAGGCGCATCATCCTTCTACATCCATGCTAGTTCTCAAAATTTCCTTGATGTGTTCCCCACCAGCATGCAGGTGTTGTGCGCAGTGCCCACTTCAACGCATCGAACCGCTGTTGTTCTGGTACTATGCTTTCAAACTTGCTCAAGAATTCATCCACCGCTGTCAATCTAGCATATGTTGGCAGATCTCAGGCCTGTGTTGTTACGCAATGCAGTGATTTAATCATCATATTGCAATTCAACATTGTCACTTTATTCAATCGATTGTGCCAGCGCTCGACTTCTTCGTTTGAATCTGAGGTGCAGGAACTTGCGCGCTCCCACAAGATCCTTCCATCTGCAGTCAGATTCACCCAATCCTGGTCTCGCGCCATTATCTGGTAGATACAAACCAGCTCATCATCGCACATTGGTTTAGTGTAGCGCGCTCCTTTGGCCGGGTCTAGTAGGACTACTACGCGTAGTGACTTTTTCTCAAATATCATCTTCCACTTCTTTAGGTTGATGACTTCGTTCATATCAATGGCCCAGTCTATTCCTAGCAACGCGGGACAGGGATTGCTCTCATCGACAATCTCTATTACTTCAAAGTATGTCTGTGTGCTTGCACCTTCGATATCAACTGTTACCCCTTGCAACCTCCCCATGGGAAAAATCTTCTGTTGGTTCGCCATTCGTAATTGAATAGGGGACCACTGCAATGTGGGCCTACCCATGTGTTCCCATGTTTGCTTCGGTAACACATTCGCGTCTGACCCCAGATCTAGGATGACTTGATCCATTTCGTACTCACCAATCTGTGTCGTCAATCTCATTTCCCTCCCGATGTGCAATGTATGCTTTCCTAGTTTCCGAACTACACGTGGTTCCCCTGACCCTGCGCACCTGGTGATAAACTCCTGTATTCCCTTAACTGCCTTATTTTTGCACAACAATTTCATGCATGTCTCCAGAAAGGTAGTAAGCATAGAAGGATCCATCCCTAGCTTTGGTTGATCCTTACTACCTGAAGTGGAGGCCTCCCCGAAACTCTTCTTAGCTTCCATGAACATCTCCTTTGCACATTCTAAGTCAAGCTCAGGTTCCTTCATAGGAGCCTTACGAACCCGTGTATCTTCCTCGGGCTACTTCCCCTTATCTTCCCCCATGGTCGCACCACTTCTGAGCATCATGTTCACATTTGGGTCTTCTTTGCATAGTTCAGACCTCATCATTTGGATATTCTGAGCCAGAGGAGGCTAGAGTACCCCTTTCTCATGCATCTGTGCGATCAACGTAGAACAATCTATAATTTCATGATCAAACTAAGCACAGTATGAATAGGATATTCTCATTGGGTTGGTACAATCACTGGCGTACTGCCCTGGTCCTCCGTAATTGTAGCAAATCAACTGTCTATGGCCCCTTCCTGGTCCTATTCCTCCTCGTCCTCGACCTTGCCCCTAAAATCCAGCGCGCGTCATCCCTGCAGCTGGGTCGAGGGCTCGTGTTTCTGTCTGCATCCTATAGGCTGGGATCTGATCCATCATTAGCTTGTAGCTACGACAAGTGCACTCATCGTGGCCTACTGACCTGTAGAAATTACAAAACAGCTGATGGGGAGTCTGCGCATACTTCTGCAACAAATGACAATTGCCCATCGTGTGTTTTCCTCCTATCTGATAGATTGCGCACCATGACGCGGGTGTCGCACTCAGCCCTGTATGTGCCTTTGGTCTCAACGGAATTGGTCCCCCTCCTGTCAAGTAGTTCGTGAATATTGGACAGTGGTCCTTGTCATGGCCCTGGCCTTTGCATTTTACGCACCATACTTCCTCGTGTGCCTCTAGCCATGGTGCCCTATCCTATTTCAAGCTCTGTATTTCTAGGCAGAGATTCTGTTGTTGCGCGTGGATTTGTTGAACTCCCAACCCAAGATCTTGTATCGAGGTCTCATGCAACCTCATCGCCATTTCCAACGCTTCGGCTTGGGTGGAAAGTTTCTGTTGTGATAGCGTCATCCTCAAGTGCGGTGTCAGGGATGCCACAAACCATGCATGGTGTTATGCATCTGTGAGTGTCATATTCGCCTCGCGGATCATACTCTTCAGCCATTGATCTACATCCTAGGGGGTCTCGCTTGGAAGCATCGCGATCTCTTTAAACTTGATGATTGATTGTGTCTTTGATTTTGACCGAATAAATTCTCTATTCAGTGCATTCTATATCTCTATTAACCTTGCGTTTGGGTGGTCATTAGAGTGCTTGAGTGTTCAGTGCACTCACCAATGTAGCCTTCTTAATGTTGTCATCCGTGACCCCTTGCGCTTCCCATACTTCTCTTACCACGAACCAGAACTGGTCCGGATCCTCATTCCCTACTCCTCTAAATACGGGTAGCTTGATCACGTTTTCCATGCTGAACTGCGAGGTTGGTGGAGGTGGAGTGGGTGGAGATAGAGGTGAGGGAGGTGAAGCAGGTGGTGGCATGGGTGGAGGTGGTAACTGCGGAATGCGTTGCCTTATCAAACTAACCACACTTCTCGGAGAGACCCAAGCGAGCTCTTCCTCGATTTCTCGCGAAGGTGAAATTAAGGGATTGTTTCCTAATTCCCCACTACCTTAGTAGATCTTTCCACTCTGCGTCATCCTAAACATTAATGTATTCGCATAACCCGCTTTTCACATAACAACATCTTAATACAGGTATTCAAAGATTTAATATTCTTACCTCGCGGTCCCTCGAGAAAACATCGTTCTGCTTCGCTGTAGCTTATAGTCGTGTCTACAGCGAACTCAGTGATGAATCCCCCTATTATCCGATCGAGCCAATGGTCCATAGCTCGCGCAATATTATCTTCTAATGCCTCTAGTATACACACTAATTCTGGAGTCCACACTATTGGTTGGTCGAGCTTACACCTTCCCTGGCTGTTGGCTAACCTCGCGATCCACTCATACAATTCAGAAGGAAATGATGCAAAGAAAATCTCGTGGATTTTTGTATACACGTAGCGATCCAACCACCTTTTCTCAGACACCTGCAAAGTTCTATTTTCCTGTGTCGCGAACTCATGAATCTTCTTGTCCAACCACTCTTCAATTTCCTTCTTTGTTGGGTTCGAGTGGCATGACATCAGACATCCCTTAGGCAGATCCCAGTCCCAGCAATGGAACCATTTGTTGGCTTAGTGGGGCCTGACCCAGGTTCAGCAGTGAGTTTAGCCAAGAAAATCCGATACTACTAGCCCTTTCGACAATATTCCGCAGAGTGTGGACTGAGGTCTTACCCGAAGTAGTATGGGAGGGTGTTGGAACCAGGTTTCCGCACCATGGGGATGTCTAATATGGGCGATAGGTACACGATTCAACCTTCGTGCTTACTAGATTACGTGCACCAGTGAGCTCCTTACGTCTTGTGGGACTGCCTTCACGCATATGAAACCACAATGTGACCAGTATTAATTACCCAAGTCTTCCTTAGTTAGGTTCTATTCGTTAATTACTTAGAAAGTTTTCATACATAAACATACATACAAGTGCGCGCATATAGATAAACAGATATCATTAATGTCAAACATCAAAATATAGATCTACGAAATAGATGCACAATATGCCGAATCAAATTAGCTTTATTAATGATCCTTTTCAAGTTCAGTTCAATACAGACCCGACTCTTCCCTGCACACTCAGTTGCAAGGGTCTGCGCACTCAGCTGCGGACTCTACTAGGCCTCTGCGCACTCAGCTGCAAAGCCTCTACCTACTACTACGACCTAATACACTTTAGATCTACTTCTCTCTTTTAACCATGCCTTCACATCTATCTATTACTTCCTTACCAAAAAGCTATCTTTACACTTAGAGCCTCGCTCTAGTTATACAATCCCATGGTCCGCGGAACATGGGTAGGCCGACACAATATACATTAAATTACATTATTTTAGGGTGGACAACCCTAGACTCTCGCGCTCCCCGCTTTTATTTTGTGGGGTGTTTACATTATATTGACCAAAACTCAGGCTTTAAGCCCCAAAATCCTTGTTGTGTGCGGATCCATTGCCCAACATTTTGTTTGTGTCTTTAATTTCTAAAATCAATTAATTGACTGCAGAACAACATCCTTCCTGTGGAACAACTCCTTAGTGGATGTTAGGTTAAGACTAATGGAAACAGTTCTGAAGTCTACCAATCAAGGGAACCCCTCTGACGGGAATCCTAGTCCTTTTCCTTCTTTTAGAAATATTAGTGTTGCTTATATGGAAACATTGTCCCTTATCTAATTTACCATTCGTTTTCTAGTTTCGTTATTTTCTACCCCTATGGTTCCAAATGTCCAAATTGCTTCTCAACCTAGTTCTCCTCCACCTAAAAAAAATAAACCTCATGTTGATCCTAAAGTTGACCCTTTTCCTTCTTCACCTATTGTTTCTTCATCCCTTTCTTCCTCTTCACCTGGTGAAAGCCTTGATTCTAGTAACGAGGAAGTTAAGAAGAATAATAAAAGGACGAAGAGAAGTAAAATAAGCAAGGGGAAACCGAGAAACCATTGTTATGGACACAACTAGTATGGACAAATTTTCCAATTAGCCCCGTAAAGTTAACTTATCTTGCATGTTATGTAAGGGTGACCACCTTCTTAGAGATTGTCCTAGTATTCCCAAGGTATTAGAATTTTGGTCCACAGGGCCACATCGGCCTTTGTCATCGGCTTCTAAAGATCATGCTAGTGAAAAAATCTCAACTAACGATAGTAAGGTCCATGGGAAAAAGGGTAAAGTCAATTTTCCATGTAAGTTATGTGAAGGGAATCATCTTATTCACCTTTGTCCTTATATGGATGAAGCCTCAAAAGGGTTGGAAAACCTTACAACTTCTCAGCCACGACTTCCAACTAGTTACTAGAAGATTTCTCCCAATCCTCCACTAGTTGATGAAGTGATTGATTAGAATCTAAATTCCATTAATCCACTCTCTCTTAACGTGAATCCCCTGAGTTTGTTCCTGACCAACCATTGGTAGAGAACATGGTTGAGTTGATTCCACCTTCATTTGATCATACCTTTTCTGTAGAGAGTGAAATTTATACCACTCAGGTTCTTCTCATTTCTTCAGATTCCAATTAACTCAGGAGAAATCCTCACGTTCCAATGGTACATGAGGGTAGTTCTCAGGTTCCCATAACACAAGGGGGAAATTCTATCATTCCCACGACACCCCCTTCAAGTAGTATGGTCACTTCCTTTGATTGGATTCGACTGGAAGGATATCGTCTTCCTTTGTACGTTCCCTTCCAGATCATAATACACGCTTACAATGTGTCCCTACCTGGAAAAATCATAGACGAAGGCGCATATGTTAGTATTATGTCCTCAACTACTTGTAAATATTTAGGTTCTCGATAGCTTGTGCATGTTACCCAGAATTTGTTGCCTTTTAATAGAGGAACCATTCAACCGTTAGGGATCCTTCCTTAGTTTCCTATTATTTTGGGAGGAAAGGTTGTCTATATCAATGTGATGGTAGTCCAAGTCCCTTTGGATTTTAATTTACTCCTTAGGCGTCACTATGTCTATCATGGGAGTTCTTGTCTCTTCACTCTTTCGTGTGATGTGTTTCCCGCATGAAGGAAGAATTGTGACTATCAACCAACTTTCATTTATTGGTCCTAATTTGGCTCCCAATCAACCAACATCCCTAAATGGTCCTTATATGCAAGCGGTATCTTCCCTGCCACAAACTAATTATGTGGCAACCTATTCCATGCCCGTGACTATTGACGATCTAGTAGAACATATGGTGAATCATTTACTAGGGACATTGGAGCATGATCTTTCCATTCAATCCTTTGATATGTATCACTTCCGAATCATCACTCTTACATCTTATAAGAACCTCTTGGAAGCCATGCTATCTTGGAGTCCATGATCAGGATCGGAGCATAGTTCCTTGTCTTGTGTCAAGCTCATTAAAAAAATTAAGCAAGGTGTCATAGCAGAGTTCATTTTCTTGTGTCAAGCTTGTTAAAAAATGAAACAAACTCTTATGATAATTATTTTACTATGTCAACCTTGTTAAGAAATCAAACAAGGTCCTTGGAGCAAAATTCCTTTTCTTGTGTCAAGTTTGTTAAAAAATGTGTTGTAGTGTTTTCTTCTCAGAGATGTACGAAAAGAACCCACTTAATATTCTGGATGACAAACAATATCAACAATATAAATGGTTTCTAAACATTGTAGATCTGCAACAACTGATAGAAACAAAACCTGCCAAAATTCTGATCTATGCCACAATCATAGTTAAACCACAAAAAGAAATAGTAATAACTCCAATCATCCAATGGAAACCAAATATACAAAGAATAGTTTTTATTATAACACCTATGAAGGGAACAAATAGATGTTATGAGTCCCCCTCTATCTGATGGGTTCTTGGCTATCCTAAAACATCTTCAGCTTGTGTAGAGTCTCTCTCCTCTATAATGTGTAAACCTAACAAAAATATGGTGCACGACAATGAAAATAATCAGAGTTACAACAATGAGTGCAATAATGAAAATAATCAAAATTGAATGATGAATGGAAAACCCTTCTATTTATAACAAAATATTGAGTTATCTTAAAATAATGAGAAATAATAAAATATTATTAACCCCATTCTTGGAATAACCACTTGGAATATTTTATTATATTTGGTTAGGAGGGAAAAAGTATTTAGACTTTTATTTAGAAATAATAAATAAATAAATGATTTATTTATCATAACAAGCAATTAGTTAAGGGATAATAAACAAATAAGGGTTTATTTAATTATTCCTAAGGAATTTAGTCAAATTTGTCAAAGAATAATAATTAATTAGTGATTAATTAATTATTTTTCGAGAAAAATAAGATAATTAATTATTTATTTGTTTATTTTTCATGATTGGGTAAAATATGACAAGGAATAATAATTGAACAATGGTTTAATTAATTATTCCTAGAAGAAAATCAAATAAATAGTGATTTATTTAATTATTCTTCATGGGTTTAACTACAAATTACTTAACAAAGATGGTTTATTAAGTAATTTCTCATAGTGAAAGAAATTTTACTATGGTAAAATTGGCTTTACATGGTGTACTTTGATCCACCTGGTAAATTATACTAGATGATCAATTTTTTGGTGATAACAGAATGCCCCCCAACGCACAAGTGTTAGGAGAAAAACGTATAACCGAAGTACGTTGTAAAGACACAATCACCAGACGACTCAAGGGAGTTAGAGAGAGAGAGAGAGAGAGACTAATAAAGTTGAAGTGAAAGAGGATAGGGACAGAAGGGGCAAGACTAATGCAAGTCTCCTTTTATGTTGTGGTACCAGACCTCAATGAGGTGGGGGATTGTTATAGACATATTTGGGCACATCAACCCCAAACTTATATGTCAATAAACTAGGGCTCATCAACCCCTAAAAGAGTTGTTTCATACCCTAAAAGAACTTAGTCATCTGAATACATCATTCCCCAAAAGTTCCATCTGAGAAACCATCCAGAAATTGCCTAAATTAAACCATACTAACTGCTCCACTGGCAAAGTGCGATGCATACTGAGTGGTACATTGCCAGGGTGCGATGCATACTATTTAGGCCTTCTATAAGGTGCGATGGGTGAGGATGGACAAATTTCCAGGATAGTTTGTTAGTTGGTTGCTCATGGAATCTTCTAGAAACTTCTCCTGTGCCACTTGCCTCTCTAAATTCGCCCAAGGATGAACAAGGGATCTAGGAAACCATCTCCAATCCCTTCTCTTGTGGAACCATTTGTAACAAGTGGAATGACACTAATCAAACCCCATGGATGACTCACACCCTTGAAAACATCTATAAAAGGATCTCCCATCCAAGAGATCAAGGAGGCTGGAATGTTGTGAATTGCAAGTAAGTGTTGATAGTTTGTAATTGAGGAGAGAGCATTGTATTCTTGTTGGTGTGATCTTGTTATTTCATGAGGTGAAGAAGGATTGAAGCTGGGAGGATGGCACTAGATCAGACAACTGGGTTGTAATTCTCCTTTCTATTAATAAAGCTCTTCAATTTTTCTCCCATATGATTGTGCAATTGTGAATGCTATCATTTATTCATTATATATCTGATTCTGTAATGTTTATGTTGTAATAGATCACGATGCTTTGACGGTTCCTTGTTGCTATACTTGTGCAGGTACTCTCCAAGCGTGTTAAGTACGGGGAGGAGTTGCAGGATCTGCCAAAGGAGAGAGAGATCAAGAAAGGGATTAAGCAGAAGTTCCAGGTTGGTTCCACTATCTTTTTCTTATCTGTTCCACATAGGAAAAATCATTGAATTGCTTTAAACTATTGTTTCTAGGGTAGCTGCCAAACCTAGAGGGTTAGTAGTTCAACAAGACACTAATTTTCCCAGAAATAAATTGGAAACTCCGCTGGGGAAAACTGGATGTTTGTTTGTTGTTATTGTTTATTTTATGTCCAATTTGATAAACTATAGACAGAGTCTGAAGCCAGCCAGGTAGCTTTCGAACTGCTCTTGCTTTGCAATTGCATAGTAGATGAATGCTTCTTCAGTCAATCTCTAGTTTAGTTTATGAATTAAACATTTGACTTGCAAGCACATCTAGATGCCCTTTTGGTAGTTCAGTAACCTCTCAAGACATTCCATCATACTTTGCTTATCTTTGTTCATCAAAACCCAGCTTAATTCATTGAAAACAGCTCCACATTTGAGCCAAAACCCTTTTCAGTTGCGCTCCTTGGACCATCACACTGTCTTCCACTATGACTCAGTATGCATAGCACCTCTCGAGTGTAGAAAGTGCGATGCATCTCAATTTCTATGAAGCCTAGGTGCAATGATTAGCTGAACTATTTTTCCATCTAGAAATTGAGAGTTTTGACCTGTTTTTAGTTTTGTTTGGTTGTTTTGCTGCAAATGAACAATAACCTCTTCACTGAAGCTTACTTGCATCACTTAGATCAGCCTCGATTACATTAGGATTAGTGAATGCTTTTGTGTATTTGCTCCTCATTTACAATCCTTTTTCAAAAAGTTGCTTTAGTCGATTTGTCGCTTTGATACAAAAAGTGTCGTAATTGTCGTTTTTTGTCGAAAAGAGAAGTGTCGTAAATTCTTCCTTCCCTTGATAATCGATTAAACTTTTCTTGATGTATTTGATTTGATTTGTTTACATTCAAAGTTTCTAAAGAATTTTTATTCAAAATTGAAAGTGTCATTTTAAGTGTTCCTTCCCCTTGTGAAGAAGAAATTGTCGAAAATGTCATTTTGAGTGAAATATTTCAGATCTTTGTTGCATTTAGTTTTCCTTTTTACATCTTTCACATCAAGGAGAATGAAAACAAATACATTCATTTTCATTTAGCATTTTTTTATTTATGTGTGAAAATATGATTTAGGGAAATGCACTAGTGTGTGCTCTTTGCTCTTTTCTTAAAAGCATTGTTATCTTGTTGGAAATAATACTGAGAGGGGGGGTGAATCAGTATTATCTAGTAATTTAATAAATCTTCCTTATTTGATCTTTGAATTATTTTTGCATGTTAGTACCATAAAGTAATGAGCATGAACAAGGAAAACAGATAGTCACACCAAAGAACACAAGATGTAAGGTGGAAACCCAATGTGGGTGAAAACCACCTGCTGCAATATGTCTCTATCTTCTTTCAAATTAGAAACTCCTTTTACAATGATTTTGTACTCGTGCAGTCCTTTACCAGTACGCAAGCTGCAACCTGCAGAGAGCTACAACTCTCTCTCGTTTTCAGTCTTCTCCTGGAAGGGAGCTACAACCCCCTACTTCTTTTCATAAAGCATCAAATGATCATCAAGTATATAACAGTTACAGTCCACTACAGTTATCAGATCAGCAATAACAGAACTAACCCAGAACACCTTATCAACAGAGAAATTCAATCAACAGAACATCTTAAGACAGAGACGCAGTTTTCCCTTCTGTGGCCTGCGACCAGACGCAACTAACCTTCTGCTCCCCTGCGTCCACACGCAGAGATCCTTCCGCTATGCTGCGTGCCCACGCACTGTTCCTTCAACTGCACTGCGTCCTGTTGCTGCAGGGACGCACCCAGAAACACTGCCGCGCCGCATTCTTTTGCTGCAGGGACGCACCCAGAAATACTATCGCGCCGCGTCTTTTTGCTCAGAGACGCACCTGATCCTTATTATGCTCCGCGTCCCCACGCAGTGCGCCTGTTACTGTACTGCGTCCCAGACGCACCTGAATCTTGCTCTGCCCTGCGTCCCCACGCAGGTCTCTTCTTACTGCACTGCGTCCCGGCGCACTTGCCTTTCACTGAACCTGCGTACCTTCAGGTATGAATGATTTTAAGACTTTAAGAGTAACCCAAACAGTCAGATCTACAGATCTGATCATGCGCCAAAGAGATCTCAGTCTTTCAGAAGATTCGCCTTTTTAGATCTAGACCAGATCTAGCCTCATAAGATATTCAACCAAAGACGTACTCAAACCAAATAATCTCCTTTACTTTATATAGGCAAGCTCCTCCTCAAATCATGGAACAATACCACGAGCCGACACCATAATAACACAATACCGTCGGCTAGATACCAAGAGTAAAACACAAGAAACCCCCACGTGACCTTGAAATGTGTGCACTGGGTGGACGCACCTCCTGAACGGCTGGCCTGCGTCTCTGGACGCGGCCTCTGCATGGTGTACCTGCGGGTACGCATCTTCTGAACAGATTTCCTGCGTCCTTCTTTATTTTCAATAAAAAGAGAGCCTTGCCATGGGAGTTGCCATCAAGTACAACATCTGTAACATATATAGCCATTCCTGAAACATAATGCCAACAATCTCCCCCTTTGGACTTGATGGCAACCTCACAAACTTTGCTTCATTCTCCCCCTTTGACATCAAGGGCAAAGGGTATGCTCCCCCTAAGATCATGCTCCCCCTGAACCAGATCTGCAACAAAGAACCATAATCCTCCATGAAAGAGATAGAGACATATTGCAACTATTTCCAAGATCTCCTTCTGACCATCCTCCATAATGCCAACAATGCATTATATGCTCCCCCTGAACCTGTACCATCAATCAGAAAAGATTCAACAATAAGATGATGCATCAACAACCCCCAGCTTTTGCCTGAGGTATTCAAAAGTGTCCCTGGGCAATGGTTTGGTGAGAATATCAGCAACTTGTTCCTTAGAAGGAACATACTCCAACTTGACCTTCTGTTCAAGCACTTGTTCCCGGAGAAAATGATACTTGATTGGTATGTGCTTGGTCTTTGAATGCATAACCGGATTCTTTGAGATGCTGATTGCACTTGTGTTATCACATAAGATGGGGATAGGTGGTGTACAAGTGATTTGAAAATCCTGCAAAGTCTGCATCATCCAAAGAAGTTGGGTGCAACAAGATGCAGCAGCAACATATTCCGCTTCAGCTGTAGACAAGGCAATCGAACTCTGTTTCTTGCTGAACCAAGATACCAGTCTGGAACCCATAAAGAACGCACCACCACTTGTGCTTTTCCTGTCATCCACGCTTCCAGCCCAATCTGCATCTGTATAAGCATGAAGAGTAAGATCTGTATCTCTAGGATACCATAAGCCATAATTTTGAGTCCCTTGAAGATATTTGAAAATTCTCTTCACTGCCTGAAGATGAGTCTCCTTCGGATTTTCCTGAAATCTTCCAACTATTCCAACTGCATGCATGATGTCTGGTCGGGTACCTGTCAAATATAGTAAACTTCCAATCATAGATCTGTAGGTTGGTTGATGTACTGCTGCAGATTCATCATTTGCACTGAGACTACATCCTGTGACCATGGGTGTACATACTGGTTTTGCATCTTCCATGCCATATTTCTTCAAAATCTGTTTGAGATACTTGGTTTGAGATAAAAAGATTCCTCCTTCTTTTTGTTGGATTTGCAAACCAAGGAAATATGTCAGTTCTCCTAGCAAGGACATTTCAAATTCTTTCTGCATGACCGAGGCAAAGCTTTGACTCATAGCTTCTTCATTGCTGCCAAAAATAATGTCATCTACATACACAACAAGTATTAGCAATTTGTCATTTTCAACTTTTATATAAAGATTGCTATCTGCTGAACCTTTTGAAAAACCTTGTTGATGAAGATATTTGTCCAAACGGTAGTACCAAGCCCTTGGAGCTTGTTTGAGACCATAGAGAGCCTTTTTCAATCTGCATACAAGATTTGGATCATTTCCAAGAATGAACCCATCTGGCTGTTCAATGTACACTTCTTCTTCCAAGTCTCCATTCAGAAAGGCTGATTTCACGTCCATTTGAAATACTTTGAAGTTTTGAAAACTTGAGAGAGCAAGGAACATTCGGATGGCCTCAAGTCTTGCAACAGGAGCAAAGGTTTCTTCAAAGTCTATTCCTTCTTGCTGCGCATACCCTTTACAAACAAGTCTGGCTTTGTTTCTAATTACTTCTCCATTTTCATTCAATTTATTTTTGAAGACCCATTTTGTTCCGATAACATTCTTATCCTTTGGTCTAGGAACCAGCTCCCAAGTGTTGTTCTTTTCGATTTGCTCAAGTTCTTCATCCATTGCTTTCACCCAACATTCATCTTTGCATGCTTCTTTCACATTTTGTGGTTCAGTAGAGGAGAGTAATGCCAAATAGCTTGAGGCTTCTGCAACTGTTCTTCTTGTTTGTACACCTGCTTCTTTCTGCCCCACAATCTGAGATTCTGGATGATTCTTCTGAACATATCTGGATGGGGTTTTTTCTTCTATTCTTGTCTGCTCCTCTGGTTCTTCTTGAGGTTCTTCTTGAGGTTCTTCTTCTTCATCATTCTGTCTTTGAGGATAGCCTTCATCTTCTTCTATGTCTTCATGATGTACTCGCCTAGGAATGTATCCCTTCTCATCAACCACTACATTAATGTTGTCAACAATTCTGCCAAGTCTTTTATTGTAGCATTTGTATGCTTTGCTATATGGAGAATAACCAAGAAGAATGCCTTCATCTGCTCTAGGTTCAAGTTTGCCAAGCTGCTCATCAGTATTCTTGATATAGCATTTGATCCCAAAGATTTTGAAGTGCTTTACCGAAGGAGTCCTACCATTCCAAAGCTCATGAGGAGTTTGAGTGATGTTCACCCGGACATTCGTTTTGTTGAGAATAACAACCGCAGCATGTGTAGCTTCACCCCAGAAAGTAGCGGGAGTTCCTGATTCATCAAGCATAGCACGAGCCATTTGTTGGATTGTTCTGTTCATTCTTTCCACAACTCCATTTTGCTGGGGAGTTCTTTCTGTAGAGAATTCTCTTCTTATCCCATGTTCTTCACAGAAATCGAAAAATTCATTTGAAGTAAATTCCCCACCTCTGTCGGATCTGAGGCACTTAATTTTGTGACCTGATTCATTTTCCACCAAGGCTTTGAAGGATTTGAATTTTTCGAATGCTTCATCTTTGTGCTTCATAAGTCCTAACCAGACAAACCTGGAGAAATCGTCAATGAATAATATCAAGTATTCTTCTCCTCGAGGTGTCCTTTTTCTGAAGGGACCGCATGTATCTGTATGTACTAGCTCAAGAGGCATGCTAGCTGATCCTTCTTTCTCTGGAAAGTTAGTTCTGGTTTGTTTTCCAAACTGACATGATTTGCATATGGTGTTGTCAGGAATTTTGATATCTGGAAGATCGCGAACTGCCTGATATTTGCATGCTTTCCTTATTTGTGAGAAGCTTAGATGTCCCAACCTTCGATGCCATAACCAGTGCTCTTCATCCTTGCTCAGATAGCATTGTTGTTGTCCTTCTTCAAATATGTACAGATTATTTGGAGTTCTTTTGCCTTTGAGCACTGTTTTACCTGTATCAAGATCACGAACAAGACATCCATTCGATCTGAATATAACCTCAGTTCTTTGATCACACATCTGACTGACACTTAGAAGATTATGCTTCAATCCATCAACATACAAAACATTTCCAGCCTTGACCTTTTCTTTTAACTGAGCAATGCCTTTTCCTTTTATAGTTGCAGGAGTATCATTTCCAAAAGAGACTTTCTTTCCCTTTTCTAGAGAAGAATAAGATTCAAGTTTTTCTTTATCACCTGTCATATGCTTCGAACATCCACTGTCAATGTACCATAGATTTTCCTGTCCCTCTGCATAAAATTCTATCCCACATCTTTCTGTTTGAGGTTCCTTTATTCTCCATGTTTTGGTGCTTGAGGCTTGTTCCTTTTTCTGCTGGAACCTGCTCCTGCATTCAGAGTCTTCATGACCAAAGTTATTGCAAATAGAACATTCAACTTCATTTTCAAGAACCGAAAAGTTGTTATAGGTCCTTTTTGTAATCCCTGTCATACTTCTTTGTTTTTGAGCTTCCCTAGTCATGATTGTTTTATATGCAACACATTGAGCTGCTTTGTGACCAAAGTTATGGCAAGAAAAGCATTGTCCATTGAAGAAACTTCTGCGGTTATCAAATCTACCGGCCAAATGATTGTAATTTCTATTGTCATCCATTCTTGAACCAAATTGAGAAGATTTTACCTGTGGCTGGTTGTAGCTTTTGTTCACCCTTAAGATGGATTGCCCCTGATAGTTTCTGTTTGTAATTCGTCCCTGCTTTACCCGATGATCTTCATTTTGCTTTTGCTCATTTCTTCTTGCTGCATCAAGATAACTTTTTGAGGTGGATGCTTGAGAAGTTTCTCCATTATAGCCCAGACCTGTCTTGTTTAGAGGAGATCGCTGCACATTGATAATCTCATCCAAAGTTTCAGATCCTTTGACAAACTTGAGATTAATAGCTTTTGTTTTCTCAATCTCTTTTCTAAGACCAACAATTTCACCTTCTAATTTTTCAAGATGTTTTTCCTTTTCATCAATTTGAAATTGTAGAGTATCAATGATCATGTTCTTTTCTTCTATACATCTCTTGAGTCTAGTAATTTCATCATAAAGGTTATCCACATCTACAGCATCCATATAATCATCATCTTCAAATGCCATTAACAACTTATATTCATTACCTTGTTCATCTTCATCACTGTTTGATAGACCATCACTATCTTCATGAGTGTAGTAGCTTTTCTTATTTGCGTTCTGTTTCTTGTTCCATCTAGCAGGTTCCTTTCCTTTATCCTTATAAGGGCATTTTGCAGCATAATGACCTACTCTTCCACAAGCAAAGCATTTAAAAGGTAACTTACCTCTGAACCTTCCAGAACCCCTTTGAAGATTTCTGACAAAATTTGATTCTTCTTCCTCTTCTTCTGGGACGTGGCTTGCTTCATAATAATCTCCTTTGCCTGATGCCTTGAAAGCAGCTTCTCTTCTGTCTGAAGGACCTCCCTTTCTCATTTCATAAGCAGTTAGAATTCCATGTAGCTGAGACATAGTAAGAATTCGTAGATTTTCCTTTTCTTCTATAGCAGATACTTTAGATTCAAACTTGGGAGACAAAGATCTTAGAACCTTTTCAACCACTATAGCCTCTCTTATTTCTTCACCCAAATTTTTCATACAATTAACAATCTCATCTACCCGAAGAAAATAGTTAGCCACACTTTCATCATTATACATCTTGAGAGTCTCATACTGAATCCTGAGAGTTTGAAGTTTAGCACGCTTTACCTGTTCATCTCCTTCATAGCTTGTGACAATTTTGTCCCATATTTCTTTTGCGGATTTGTAGTGCATTACCTTCATGAATTCCGTTTGGGATATACATCCTAACAGAGTACTGACTGCTTTTGCATTTGTTTCATACTTCTTTTTCTCAGCTGGATCTGTAGGAGTAGCTGAAGGAAAAGCATAGCCTGTTTCTACAATGTCCCAAACTTCTGTACCAAGAGATTGAAGATATGCAGTAACTCTTACCTTCCAATAATTGAAGTTTGTCCCATCAAAAATCGGTGGCCTGATTGATGCTTCTCTCTTGTAGTTGCTCATGATGAACGATCTACCTTCAAGTGATCAAGCTTCTCTGAAGGACCTGCTCTGATACCAATTGTTGGAAATAATACTGAGAGGGGGGGTGAATCAGTATTATCTAGTAATTTAATAAATCTTCCTTATTTGATCTTTGAATTATTTTTGCATGTTAGTACCATAAAGTAATGAGCATGAACAAGGAAAACAGATAGTCACACCAAAGAACACAAGATGTAAGGTGGAAACCCAATGTGGGTGAAAACCACCTGCTGCAATATGTCTCTATCTTCTTTCAAATTAGAAACTCCTTTTACAATGATTTTGTACTCGTGCAGTCCTTTACCAGTACGCAGGCTGCAACTTGCAGAGAGCTACAACTCTCTCTCGTTTTCAGTCTTCTCCTGGAAGGGAGCTACAACCCCCTACTTCTTTTCATAAAGCATCAAATGATCATCAAGTATATAACAGTTACAGTCCACTACAGTTATCAGATCAGCAATAACAGAACTAACCCAGAACACCTTATCAACATAGAAATTCAATCAACAGAACATCTTAAGACAGAGACGGAGTTTTCCCTTCTGTGGCCTGCGACCAGACGCAGCTAACCTTCTGCTCCCTTGCGCCCACACGCAGAGATCCTTCCGCTGTGCTGCGTGCCCACGCACTGTTCCTTCAACTGCACTGCGTCCTGTTGCTGCAGGGATGCACCCAGAAACACTGTCGCGCCGCGTTCTTTTGCTGCAGGGACGCACCCAGAAATACTATCGCGCCGCGTCTTTTTGCTCAGAGACGCACCTGATCCTTATTATGCTCCGCGTCCCCACGCAGTGCGCCTGTTACTGTACTGCGTCCCAGACGCACCTGAATCTTGCTCTGCCCTGCGTCCCCACGCAGGTCTCTTCTTACTGCACTGCGTCCCGGCGCACTTGCCTTTCACTGAACCTGCGTACCTTCGGGTATGAATGATTTTAAGACTTTAAGAGTAACCCAAACAGTCAGATCTACAGATCTGATCATGCGCCAAAGAGATCTCAGTCTTTCAGAAGATTCGCCTTTTTAGATCTAGCCTCATAAGATATTCAACCAAAGACATACTCAAACCAAATAATCTCCTTTGCTTTATATAGGCAAGCTCCTCCTCAAATCATGGAACAATACCACGAGCCGACACCATAATAACACAATATCGTCGGCTAGATACCAAGAGTAAAACACAAGAAACCCCCACGTGACCTTGAAATGTGTGCACTGGGTGGACGCACCTCCTGAACGGCTGGCCTGTGTCTCTGGACGTGGCCTCTGCATGGTGTACCTGCGGGTACGCATCTTCTGAACAGATTTCCTGCGTCCTTCTTTATTTTCAATAAAAAGAGAGCCTTGCCATGGGAGTTGCCATCAAGTACAACATCTGTAACATATATAGCCATTCCTGAAACATAATGCCAACACTTTCCCTAGTAGCTAGGATTTTCATTACTCAAATAAACAAAGATTGATTATCATTGTAGATTGTATCTTAGGAATTTCAGATCATCATTACGTGGTGAACCATTGAAAGGAAAACTCTAAACAAGTTCAACTTTAAAATGAATCTCAATGAACCTAACAACTCTTTGGAACTTAACGCAACATATCTAGAGGTCTAGTCTAGTGACGTGTTCCAGTGTCATTAAAAACTAGTGGCTATCATTTTCATTGAAGGTTGGATGATTCCTCCTCTTTGATACGACAAGTGCTAGCACAAACTTGTGCTCCCCGTACCGTCTCATATATATTGGGAGACCACAATAGCCTTAAATCCTTTATCCATAGGAAACCGAGTCTGCCGCTTTATTGATCACAATGCATTGAACACAACATTCAGGAAGATTGACTGCCATACATAAGTCCTTGCTAATTTCTCTTTAATTTATCACAAAGGTGTATATTGCAATTTTTCAATTGGTTTGGTAATCCCTTTGTCTAGATTTTCCAGAGTAGTCACTTTCGTTCCTTTTTTACTCTCTAAAAGAAACGATCCATCTGAGCACTTGTCCTTTCAGGCTCATTAAAAATCGAAGGCAACTAGAGTCATCTTTAGCTTTTTATCGACTCTTTCAAACTGAAAAAGCGAAGTTGTGTCAAAGTGTCATTAAAATTAATTGACCGCGAATAACATCCCTATTCCTTAGTTGATCTTAGGTTGAAACATATGGCAACAAATCTAGAATCCACCGATCAAGGAATTCCTTTTGATGGGAATCCCAATCCTTTTCCTTTTTTTGGAAATATTGGTGCTCCATATATGGCTACATTGTCCCTTCCGGGATTTACGATTGGCTTGCCAGTATGGTTGTTTTCAACCTCCTTGGTTCAAAATGTCAATATTTCTTTGCAATGGAGTACACCTCCAACTGGACAAAATCAACCTCCAATTGATCTTGAAGTTGACCCTTTGCCTTCTTCCTCATTTGTTTCTTCCTCCCTTTCTTGCTCTTCGCTTGGTGAAAATATTGGTACTAGTAACCGGGTGGCTAAGAAGAAGAAGAAAGGGAAGAAGAAGAAGAATAAGAAGCAAATTCAGCAGAGGGGCAACCAAGAAACCATTGTTTTGAATGCAACATCTGATGATAAACCACCCATCAAGCCTCACAAAGTTCGATATCCATGCAAACTTTGTGCGGGATACCATCTTCTTCGAAATTGTCTTGATATTCCTCAGATCTTAGAAGAATGGTCTACTCGTTCACTTCACCTTATGTCATCAACCTCTCGAGATCATGTTTGTGAAATGCCATCAACTAGTGATAGTAAAGTTCATGGAAAGAAGGGAAAAGTAAAATCACCATGTAGGTTATGTGAAGGGAATCATCCCATTCACCTTTGTCCCTATCTGGATTAAGCCAAGAAAGTATTGGATAACCATCCTGCTTCACCACAGCAACTTCCATCTAGTTACAGGAAAATCTCTCTAAATCCTTCACTATTTGATGAATCGACTGACCAAAATCAACCGTCGGTTGAAACCACTCTCTCTGAACGTGAATCCTATGAGTCTATACCTGATACAAATCAACAGGTCGAGGTAACAGTTGACCCGATTTCACCTTCAGCTAATTGTACCTTTCCCGAAGAGAGTGAAAATGATACCGCTCAAGTTCTTTTTGTTTCCTCAGATTCAAATGAGCTTGAGGGTAGTCCACCTATTCAAACAAGACAGGAGGAAAACCCTCTAGTTCTCGTAACTCAATGGGTTAATTCTCCCGCTTCTAAGGTACCCCCTCCAAGTAGTCTAGTCACCTCCTTTGATTGGAATCAACTGCCAGGATCTCGCCTTCCTTCTTATGTGCCTTTCAAGATCATAGCACAAGTTTGTAAAATGATTGTAAGTGGCACTATTATAGACAAAGGTGCATCAGTGAGTATCCTTTCCTCAACTACTTGGCAAGCACTCGGTTCGCCACCCCTTGTGCCTATTACACAGAATCTGTTGGGCTTTAACAAAGGAACCAGTCGACCGTTAGGAATCCTTCCACAGTTACCTATTACTTTAGGAGGAAAAACCATTTATCTAAATGTGATGGTAGTCCCAGAACCTTTAGATTACAATTTACTTCTTGGGCGTGACTATGTTTATGACATGGGAGCTATTGTTTCAACGCTCTTTTGAGTGATTTGTTTCCTGCATGAAGGAAAAATTGTCACCGTTGACCAGCTTTCATTTCCTGGTCCAAATATAGCTCCTAGTCAACCATCATCCCTAAATGGTCCATTTATACCAATGGTATCATCCCCACCAAGGGTTAATTATGTGGCAACCTATTCCATATTTATATCGATTGACGATCAATTCAGTGATGTTGTACATTATATACTGGGGGCATTGGAACCAGATCTCTCTTTCATGACCACTTATGAGTTGTGATTGAGGAGCATGAGGACAATTCCTTGTCTTGTGTCAACCTCGTTAAAAAATAAAACCAAGGATGTGAGCATAATTCCTTGTCTTGTGTCAAGCTCACTTAAAAATGAAACAAGGTCCCAAGTTCAAAGTCAAGTCTCTAATTAGATCTCGTAAAATCCCAGTCGAGTCTTTCACTTGATCTCGTAAAATAACCTTCATTCCACCCACCTGATAGCCATCAGTAGTCTACTTAGGTGAATGTAATGAAGCTTAGGGAGCATGCTCCTAGTGGTAAAGTTAAATTTCACTGTAGGTTATGTGAAGGGAATCACCCCATTCACCTTTGTCTATCTGGACGAAGCCAAATAGGTGTTGGATAACCATCTTGCTTCACCGCAACGACTTCCATCTGGCTATAGGAGACTCTCCCTTTCATCATGTTGGGGGCATGTCAGGTGAAATGCTTTATCATGAGGATCCGAAGTTTCAAACTGGAAGGTGACCTGCATAAGTTACAATACAATACATTATCATAATATGTTTTTCATGATCTAGTTGAGGAAGGCATTCCCATGCTCAGCTTTATAAATTTTCATTTCATGTACATAGATGAGATAGTCGTCTACAGATATAGACTCGTGATTCTACAGATATAGAGTCATCATCCATGATTAGGATGACCATTTGTGTAGAGCCTTTGTACATTTGATGTTTTGTATCCCTGAATATATCGCAGCCCGGATGGATGAAACTAGATCCGGGGTCTTCAAACTCATTCAACCTTTGCTCGATGTAAAAGTCAAACCATGTGAAGAGATGTTCTGGAACATGGAAAGAAATCGCCTGATTACCAGCCAATGATGTGAGCTGTTAACCAATGATGTCGACAAGAAGTGACTCGTCGTAGGAGGGCCTTGATGTATCCCACATATATGACACGAAACGAAGCAAATGATTTCTGGAGGTGAAAAAATGAACTAACGACACAAGGTTCAGGAATGGCGGTCATGAAAAAATGAAGGTTAGAGGTATTGCAATGTATGATACATTAACCGGATGGTGATTTCTTAACCGAATTACTTCTCTTGAACATGTCGGCGACACTGAGATGAATTGGTAGCGTTAACCCCAAAAGATGGATGGTATGAAAGACCAATGGCATCATGACCGGTGAACGGAATAACCCAACCCAACTCAATCATGGAGATGAAGTGAAAGTGTCATGTTCAAGAGAAACTTGCTAGCATAAATTCTTCATGTTTTTTCATTTTTTCCCTAGTCATTTCTGACCAGTACCTCTTTATTTTTGTCAAGCTTGAGGAGGATAACATATGCTTGCTATATAATTTGCCCTTCGGGCAAACCTGTCACTATTTAAGGTTTTAATGAGTCTAGTGACAGTGAAACTCGATCTTGTCTAAATAGACAAGTTTGTCGCTATTGTTTTAACGAGTTTAATGACAAGGATAACTCGGTCCTTTTCATGTTTAGAGAGTATGAAAAGGGACAAAAAGAAAACTCCATAAGTTCTTTTTTGTAAAGTAATCCCTCAGGTCCGAAAAAGGATAAAATAATACAGGAGGGATGACATTTCCAATACTTTAATAAGCTGGAAAGGACAAGCGTTTGACAATATTTTCATGTTTAACGAGTCTGAAAATGGTTTAAAGAGGACTCTGTTTTGAGGAATGAGTGGTGTCTAGGATAGCGACTGATTCCGGTGATGTTGGAACTTCTCAAAACATGTTTATTTATGTGAAGAGGCTGGCTAATAAGACCACTCATTGCAACTGTTCCTCAAAAAGGGTAAAACAACCAAGTGAAAGCGTATGATCAGCCAAAGGGATGGTGGTGATGAGATGAAAACAACCAAGGCTCAAAAGGCTGACAGAATAGCAATCACAAGGGTTGAAAATTGAAAATGGGTTCATTTTTAGACAAGCTTGAACCATGAGGAACTATGTTTAGATTCAGTTTCTTTTTTACACAAGCTCGAAACAAACAAACTATGCTTAGCTTCAGTTTCTCTTTTACACAAGCTTAAAACGAAAAAATATGCTTGAATCAGTTTACATGCCCCGAGCATGATGAAAAGGAGAGTCTCCTCTAACCAGATGGAAGTCATTGTGGTGAAGCAGGATGGTTATCCAACACCTCTTTTACTTCATCCAGATAGACAAAGGTGAATGGTGAGATAGACCAATCACATAACCTACAGGGAAACTTATCTTTACCATTAGGTGCATGCCCCCCAAGCTTCATTACATTCACCTAAGTAGAATACTCATGGCTATCAGGTGGATGGAATGAAGGTTATTTTACGACATCAGGTGAAAGACTCGACTTGGAACTTGGGACCTTGTTTCATTTTTAAAAGAGCTTGACACAAGACAAGGAATTATGCTCGTAAGAGCTGTTTCATTTTTTAATGAGGTTGACACAGTAAAAGAACTATTCTCATAGACCCTTGTTTCATTTTTTAAAGGAGGTTGACACAAGACAAAGAACTATCCTCGGCCTCCTTAGTAACAATTCATAAGTGGTCATGAAGGAGAGATTTGGTTCCAATGCCGCGAGTACATAATGTACAACGTCACGGAATTGATTGTCGGTTGATGTCGGTATGGAATAGGTTGCCACATAATTAACCCATGGTGGAGATGATACCATTGGTATAAATGGACCATTTAGGGATGATGGTTGACTAGGAGCTATATTTGGATCGGGAAATGAAAGCTGGTCAATGGTGACAATTTTGCCTTCATGCGGGAAACAAATCACTCAAAAGAGTGTTGAAACAATAGCTCCCATGTCATAAACATAGTCACGTCCAAGAAGTAAATTGTAATCTAAAGGTCCTGGGACTACCATCACGTTCAGATAAACGGTTTTTCCTCCCAAAGTAATAGGTAACTGTGGAAGGATTCCTAACGGTCGACTGGTTCCTTTGTTAAATCCCAATAGATTCTGTGTAATAGGCACAAGTGGTGGTGAACCGAGCGCTTTCCAAGTAGTTGAGGAAAGGATACTCACTAATGCACCTTCATCTATAATAGTGCCAGATACAATCATTTTACAAACTTATACTATTATCTGGAAAGGCACATAAGAAGGAAGGTGAGATCCTGCCAGTCGATTCCAATCAAAGGAGGTGATTAGACTACTTGGAGGGGGTACCGTAGAAGCGGGAGAATTAACCCGTTGAGTTACGAGAACTGGAGGGTTTTCCTCCTGTCTTAATTGAACAGGTGGACTACCCTCAAGCTCATTTAAATATGAGGAAACAAAAAGAACTTGAGATGTATCATTTTCTCTCTCTTTGGGAAAGGTATGATTAGTTGAAGGTGAAATCGGGTTAACTGTTACCTCAACCTATTGATTTGTATCAGGTATAGACTCATAGGATTCACTTTCAGAGAAAGTGGTTTCGACCGACGATTGATTTTGGTCAGTAGGTTCATCAACTAGTGAAGGATTTAGGGAGAGTTTCCTATAACCAGATGGAAGTCGCTACGGTGAAGCAGGATGGTTATCCAACACTCTTTTGGCTTCATCCAAAAAGGGACAAAGGTGAAAGGGATGATAACCTACATGGAAACTTGACTTTTCCCTTCTGTCCATGAACTTTACTATCACTAGTTGATGGTGTGTTACCAACATGATCTCTAGAGGTTGATGACATGGGATGGTGTGAATGGGAAGACCATTCTTTCAAGATTCGAGGAAAGTAAGGACAGTTTAGATGAAAATGGTCTCCTACACAAATTATGCATGGATATTTGATGGATTTTCATTAGATGTTGGATTCAAAGCAATGGTTTCTTGGTTGTCCCCTTGCTGAATTGACTTCTTCTTCTTCTTCTTCCCTTTCTTCTTCTTCTTAGCCACCTGGTTACTAGTACCAATACTTTCACCAAGCAAAGAGGAAGAGGGGGAGGAGGAAACAAACAAGGAAGAAAGCAAAGGGTCAACTAAAGGATCAACTGGAGGTTGATTTTTTCCAGTTGGAGGTGTACTCGATTGTGGAGAAATCAAGATATTTTGAACCAAAGAGGTTGAAAACAACCATAACTGAAAAAGAAAAGTTGTGTCCAAGTGTCATTAAAATTCATTGATCGTGAATAACATCCCTATTCCTTAGTTGATCTTAGGTTGAAACATATGGCGACAAATTTGGAGTCCACCGATCAAGGAATTCCTTTTGAAGGGAATCCTAGTCCTTTTCCTTTTTTCAGAAATATTGATGCTCCATATATGGCTACATTGTCCCTTCCGGGATTTACCATTGGCTTGCCAGTATGGTTGTTTTCAACCTCCTTGGTTCAAAATGTTGATATTTCTCCGCAATAGAGTACACCTCCAACTGGACAAAATCAACCTCCAGTTGATCCTGAAGTTGACCCTTTGCCTTATTCCTCGTTTGTTTCCTCCTTCTCCTCTTCCTCTTCGCTTGGTGAAAGTATTGGTATTAGTAACTGAGTGGCTAAGAAGAAGAAGAAGAAGAAGCCAATTCAACAAGGGGGCAACCAAGCAACCATTGCTTTGAATGTAACATCTAATGAAAATCCATCCGTTAAGCCTCACAAAGTCAAACATCCATGTATAATTTGTGCGAGAGACCATTTGCATTGAAATTGTCCTTACTTTCCTTGGATCTTGAAAGAATGTTCTTCCCGTTCACACCATCCCATGTCATCAACCTCTAGAGATCATGTTGGTAACACACCATCAACTAGTGATAGTAAAGTTCATGGACAGAATGGAAAATTCAAGTTTCCGTGTAGGTTATATTAAGGTTATCACCCCTTTCACCTTTGTCCCTTTTTGGATGAAGCCAAAAGAGTGTTGGATAACCATCCTGCTTCACCGCAGTGACTTCCATCTGGTTACAGGAAACTCTCCCTAAATCCTTCACTAGTTGGTGAACTGACTAACCAAAATCAACCGTCGGCCGAAACCACTCTCTCTGAAAGTGAATCCTATGAGTCTATACCCGATACAAATCAACAGGTCGAGGTAACAATTGACCCGATCTCACCTTCATCTAATCGTACCTTTCCCCAAAGAGAGTGAAAATGATACCACTCAAGTTCTTTTTGTTTCCTCAGATTCAAATGAGCTTGAGGGCAGTCCACCTGTTCAAACAAGACAGGAGGAAAACCCTCCAGTTCTCATAACTCAAGGGGTTATTTCTCCTGCTTCTACGATACCCCCTCCAAGTAGTCTAGTCACCTCCTTTGATTGGAATCGACTGGCAAGATCTCGCCTTCCTTCTTATGTGCCTTTCCAGATCATAGTACAAGTTTGTAAAATGATTGTATCTGGCACTATTATAGATGAAGGTGCATCAATGAATATCCTTTCCTCAACTACTTGGCAAGCACTCGGTTCACCACTGCTTGTGCCTATTAAACAAAATCTGTTGGGCTTTAACAAAGCAACTAGTCGACCGTTAGGAATCCTTCCACAGTTACCTATTACTTTGGGAGGAAAAACCGTTTATCTGAACGTGATGGTAGTCCCAGGACAATTAGATTACAATTTACTTCTTGGGCGTGACTATGTTTATGACATGTGAGCTATTGTTTCAACATTCTTTTGAGTGATTTGTTTCCCGCATGAAGGAAAAATTGTCACCATTGACCAGCCTTCATTTCCTGGTCCAAATATAGCTCCTACTCAACCATCATCCCTAAATGGTCCATTTATACCATGGTATCATCCCCGCCACATGTTAATTATGTGGCAACCTGTTCCATACCTACATCAACTGACAATCAATTCAATGATGTTGTACATCATATACCGGTGGCATTGGAACCAGATCTCTCTTTGATGACCACTTATGAGTTGTGATCGAGGAGCATGAGGAAAATTCCTTGTCTTGTGTCAACCTCATTAAAAAATGAAACCAAGGATGTGAGCATAATTCCTTGTCTTGTGTCAAGCTCATTTAAAAATGAAACAAGGTCCCAAGTTCAAAATTGAGTCTTTGATTAGATCTCGTAAAATCCCAGTTGAGTCTTTCACTTGATCTCGTAAAAGAACCTTCATTCCACCCACCTAATAGCCATGAGTAGTCTACTTAGGTGAATGTAATTAAGCTTGGGGGTCATGCACCTTGTGGTAAAGTTAAATTTCCCTGTAGGTTATGTGAAGGGAATCACCCCATTCACCTTTGTCTATCTGGATGAAGCCAAAGAGGTGTTGGATAACCATCTTGCTTCACCGCAGCGACTTCCATCTGGTTATAGGAGACTCTCACTTTCATCATGCTGGGGACATGTAAACCAATTTTAAAGCATAGTTTTTTCATTTCGAGCTTGTGTAAAAATGAAACTGAATCTAAGCATAGTTTTTTGTTTCAAGCTTGTGTAAAAATGAAACTGAATCCAAGCATAGTTCCCTATGGTTCAAGCTTGTCTAAAAATGAACCCATTTTCAATTTTTAACCCTCGTGATTGCCATTCTATCAACATTTTCTATCAGATGAGCCTTGGTTGTTTTCATCCCATCGCAACCATCTCTTTGGCCGATCATACACTTTCACTTGGTTGTTTTACCCTTTTTGAGGAACATTTACAATGAGTGGTCTTATTAGCCAACCTCTTCACATAAATCAACATGTTTTGAGAAGTTCCAACATCACCTGAACCAGTTGCTACCCTAAACACCACTCGTTCCTCCAAAAAGAGTCCTATTTAAACCCTTTTCAGACTCATTAAACATGAAAAGATTGTCAAGCGCTTGTCTTTTCCAGCTCGTTAAAGTACTGGAAATGTCATCTCTCCTGTATTATTTATCCTTTTTCCGACCTGAGGGATTACTTTACGAAAAAGAACTTATGGAGTTTTCTTTTTGTCCCTTTTCAAACTCTCTAAACATGAAAAGGACCGAGTTATCCTTGTCATTAAACTCGTTAAAAGAATATCAACAAACTTGTCTATCTAGACGAGACCTAATTTCATTGTCGCTAGACTCGTTAAAACCTCAAATAGCGACAAGTTTGCCCGAAGGGATAATTATAGAACAAGCATATGTTATCCTCCTCAAGCTTGACAAAAATAAAGAGGTACTGGTCAGCAATGACTGGGGAAAAAGGGAAAAATCTTGAAAAATTTATGGTAGCAAGTTTCTCTTGAACATGACACTTTCACTTCATCTCCATGATTGAGTTGGGTAGGGTTATTCCGTTCATCGGTCATCATACCATTGGTCTTTCATACCATCCATATTTTGGGGTTGACGCTACAAATTCATCTCAATGTTGTCGACATGTTCAAGAGAAGTCATTCAGTTGAGAAATCACCATCCAGTTAATGTCTCATACACTGCAATACCTCTAACCTTCATTTTTTCATGACCACCATTCATGAACCTTGTGTCCTCAATTCATTTTTTCACCTCCAAAAATCATTTGCTTCATTTCGTGTCATAGATGTCGGATACATCAAGGCCCTCCTACGACGAGTCACTTCTTGTCGACATCAGCTCATTATCCAAGAAGTTGACTTAGAAGCAAGCCTTTTAGTGATTTGAAGCTTGCATACATCAATGGCAAGTTTCTCACTTCCGACGACAAGTTGACATCAATGGCCTTCGACCGAGAGATTTTGCGTGGTGTTAGACATCTGATCATGTATTCACACCACATGAATTGTACTGTAGTACCTTGAGGATCATTATCATTATCGGTGATTCCTCCCGCGTCTATTAACAGCTCACATCATTGGCTGGTAATCAAGCGATGTCTTTCCATGTTCGACTTCAGAACATCTCTTCACATGGTTTGACTTGTACATCAAGTGAAGATTGAACGAGTTTGAAGACCCCGGATCTAGTTTCATCCATACGACTGTGATATATTTAGGGATAGAAAAACATCAAATGTACAAAGGCTCTACACAGATGGTCATCTTAATCATGGATGATGACTCTATATCTGTATAATCACCAGTCTATATCTGCAGATGACTATCTGATCTATGTACATGAAATGAAATTTATAACGCTGAGCATGGGAATGCCTCCCTAAGCTAGATCATGAAAATCATATTATGATGATGTATTGTATTGTAACTCATGCAGGTCACCTTCCAGTTCAAAACTTCTGATCCTCATGATAAAGCATTTCACCCGACATGAATTTTTACGACCTCATGCTTTAGGGGGCAACTGTTATAGACATATATGGGCACATCAACCCCAAACTTATATGTCAATAAACTAGAGCTAATCAACCCCTAAAAGAGTTGTTTCATACCCTAAAAGAACTTAGTCATTTGAATACATCATTCCCCAAAGGTTCCATCTGAGAAACCATCCAGAAATTGCCTAAATTAAACCATACTGACTGCTCCACTGGAAAAGTGCGATGAATACTGAGTGGTACACTGCCAGGGTGCGATGCATACTGTTTAGGCCTTCTATAGGGTGCGATGGGGGAGGATGGACAAATTTCTGGGATAGTTTGTTAGTTGGTTGCTCATGGAATCTTCTAGAAACTTCACCTGTTCCACTTGCCTCTCTAAATTCGCCCAAGGATGAACAAGGGATCTAGGAAACCATATCCAATCCCTTCTCTTGTGGAACTAATTGTAACAAGTGGAATGACACTAATCAAACCCCATGGATGACTCACACCCTTGCAAACATCTATAAAAGGATCTCCCATCCAAGAGATCAAGGGGGCTGAATTGTTGTGAATTTCAAGTAAGTGTTGCTATTTTTAGTGTTGAGGAGAGAGCATTGTATTCTTGTTGGTGTGTTCATGCTAATTCATGAGGTGAAAAGGTATTGATTCTAGGAGGATGGCACTGGATCAGACAAATGGGTTGTAATTCTCCTTATTACTAATAAAGTTCTTCAGGATTTTTCCCAATTGATTGTGTAATTGTGAATGCTTTCATTTGTTCATTATATATCTGATTCTATAATGTTTATGTTGTAATAGATCACGATGCTTTGACAGTTCTTTGTTGTTGTACTTGTGCAGGTACTCTCCAAGCGTGTTAAGTACGGGGAGGAGTTACTAGATCTACCAAAGGAGAGAGAGATCAAGCAAGGGATCAAGCGAAAGTTCCAGGTTGGTTTTCTACTATCTTTCTCTTATCTGTTACACATAGGAAAAATCATTGAATTGCTTTAAACTGTTGTTTCTAGGGTAGCTTCCAAACCTAGAGGGTTAGTCGTTCGACAAGACACTAGTTTTCCCGGATTCCAGCCTCCAGATCTCTTGGATGGGAGATCCTTGTATAGATGTGTGCAAGGGTGTGAGTCATCCATGGGGTTTGATTAGTGTCATTCCACTTGTTACAATTGGTTCCACAAGAGAGGGGAATTGGAGATGGTTTCCTAATTCCCTTGGTCATCCTTGGACGAATTCAGAGAGGCAGGTGGCATAGGAGAAGTTTCTAGAAGATTCCATGAGCAACCAACTAACAAATTGTCTCGGAAATTGGTCCATCCTCACCCATCGCACCCTATAGAAGGCCTAAATAGTATGCATCACACCTTGATAGTGTACCAGTCAGTATGCATCGCAGTTTATCAGTGGAGCAGTCAGTATGGTCCAATTTAGGCTCTTTCTAGATGATTTCCGAAGTGGAGCTTCTGGGGAATGATGCACTTATATGACTAAGCTCCTTTAGGGTATGAAACAACTCTTTTAGGGGTTAATGTGCCCAAATATTTCTATAACCCCTTTCACCTTTGTCCCTTTTTGGATGAAGCCAAAAGAGTGTTGGATAACCGTCCTGCTTCACCGTAGCGACTTCCATCTGGTTATAGGAAAATCCCCCTAAATCCTTCACTAGTTGATGAACTGACTGACCAAAATCAACCATCAGTCGAAACCACTCTCTCTGAAAGTGAATCCTATGAGTCTATACCCGATACAAATCAACAGGTCAAGGTAACAGTTGACCCGATTTCACCTTCAGCTAATCGTACCTTTCCCGAAGAGAGTGAAAATGATACCCCTCAAGTTCTTTTTGTTTCCTCAGATTCAAATGAGCTTGAGGGTAGTCCATCTATTCAATCAAGACAGGAGGAAAACCCTCCAGTTCTCGCAACTCAAGGGGTTAATTCTCCCGCTTCTACGGTACCCCCTCCAAGTAGTCTAGTCACCTCCTTTGATTGGAATCGACTGGCAAGATCTCATCTTCCTTCTTATGTGCCTTTACAGATCATAGTACAAGTTTGTAAAATGATTGTATCTGGCACTATTATAGATGAAGGTGCATAAGTGAGTATCCTTTTATCAACTGCTTGGCAAGCGCTCGGTTCGCCACTGCTTGTGCTTGTTACATAGAATCTTCTGGGCTTTAACAAAGGAACCAGTCGACCGTTAGGAATCCTTCCACAATTACCTATTACTTTGGAAGGAAAAACTATTTATCTGAACATGATGGTAGTCCCAGGACCTTTAGATAACAATTTACTTCTTGGGCATGACTATGTTTATGACATGGGAGCTATTGTTTCAACACTCTTTTGAGTGATTTGTTTCCCGCATGAAGGAAAAATTGTCACCATTGACCAGCTTCCATTTTCCGGTCCAAATATAGCTCCTAGTCAACCAACGTCCCTAAATGGTCCATTTATACCAGTGGTATCATCCCCGCCACGGGTTAATTATGTGGCAACCTATTCCATACCTACATCGATCGACGATCAATTCAGTGACATTGTACATTATGTAGTTGGGGCATTGGAACCAGATCTATCCTTCATGACCACTTATAAGTTGTAACCAAGGAGGCCGAGGATAGTTCTTTGTCTTTTGTCAACCTCATTTAAAAAATGAAACAAAGGTCTATGAGGATAGTTATTTTACTATGTCAACCTCATTAAAAAATGAAACAGCTCTTATGAGCATAATTCCTTGTCTTATGAGCATAATTCCAAGTCGAGTCTTTCACCTGATCTTGTAAAAGAACCTTCATTCCATCCGCCTGATAGCCATGAGTGGTCTACTTAGGTGAATGTAATGGAGCTTGGGGGGCATGCACCTAATGGTAAAGATAAGTTTCCCTGTAGGTTATGTGATTGGTCTATCACACCATTCACCTTTGCCTATCTGGACGAAGCCAAAGAGTTGTTGGATAACCATCCTGCTTCACCACAGCAAATTCCATCTGGTTAGAGGAGACTCTCCTTTTCATCATGCTAGGGGCATGTAAACCGATTCAAGCATATTTTTTTGTTTTAAGCTTGTGTAAAAAAGAAACTGAAGCTAAGCATAGTTTGTTCGTTTCAAGCTTGTGTAAAAAAGAAACCGAATCCAAACATAGTTCCTCATGGTTCAAGCTTGTCTAAAAATGAACCCATTTTCAATTTTCAACCCTTGTGATTGCCATTCTGTTAGCCTTTTGAGTCTTGGTTGTTTTCATCTCATCACCACCATCCCTTTGGCTGATCATATGCTTTCACTTGGTTGTTTTACCCTTTCTGAGGAACAGTTGGAATGAGTGGTCTTATTAGCCAGCCTCTTCACATAAATCAACATGTTTTGAGAAGTTCCAACATCATCGGAATCAGTCGCTATCCTAGACAACACTCGTTCCTCAAAATAGAGTCCTCTTTAAACCCTTTTCAGATTCATTAAACATGAAAAGATTGTCGAGCGCTTGTCCTTTCCAACTCATTAAAGTATTGGAAATGTCATCCCTCCTGTATTATTTTATCCTTTTTCAGACCTGAGGGATTACTTTACGAAAAAGAACTTATGGAGTTTTATTTTAATCCCATTTCAGACTCTCTAAACATGAAAAGGACCGAGTTATCTTTGTCATTAAACTCGTTCAAATAATAGCGACAAACTTGTCCATCTAGACAAGACCGAGTTTCACTGTCGCTAGACTCATTAAAACATTAAATAGTGACAGGTTTGCCCGATGGGCAAATTATAGAACAAGCATATGTTATCCTCCTCAAGCTTGACAAAAATAAAGAGGTACTGGTCAGCAATGACTGGGGAAAAGGGGAAAAAACTTGAAGAATTTATGGTAGCAAGTCGCTCTTGAACATGACACTTTCACTCATCTCCACGATCGAGTTAGGTTGGGTTATTCTGTTCACCGATCATCATACCATTGGTCTTTCATACCATCCATCTTTTGGGGCTAGCACTACCAATTCATCTCAGTGTCACTGACATGTTCAAGAGAAGTCATTCAGTTAAGAAATTGCCATCCAGTTAATGTCTCATACACTGCAATACCTCTAACCTTCATTTTTTCATGACCGCCATTCCTGAACCTTGTGTCGTCAATTCATTTTTTTCACCTCCAGAAATCATTTGCTTCGTTTCGTGTCGTAGATGTGGGATACATCAAGGCCCTCCTACGATGAGTCAATTCTTGTCAACATCAGCTCATTATCTAAATATTTGACTTGGAAATAACCCTTTCAGTGCTTTGAAGCTTGCATACATCAATTCCAAGTTTCTCACTTCCGGCAACAAGTTGAAATCAATGGCCTTCGACCGAAATGTTTTGCGTGGTGTTCGACATTGAATCATGTATTCACACCATCGAATCATGTATTCACACCACTTGAATTGTACTGTAGTACCTTGAGGATAATTATCATTATCGGTGATTCCTCTCGCATTTGCTAATAGCTCACATCATTGGATGGTAATCAGGTGATGTATTTCCATGTTCGACATTAGAACATCTCTTCACATGGTTTGACTTGTACATTGAGTGAAGGTTGAAGGAGTTTGAAGACCCCGGGTCTAGTTTCATCCATCCGGGCTGTGATATATTCAGGGATATAAAACATCAAATGTACAAAGTCTCTACACAGATGGTCATCCTAATCATGGATGATGACTCTATATCTGTAGAATCACCAGTCTGTATCTGCAGACGACTATCTGATCTATGTACATGAAATGAAAATTTATAAAGCTGAGCATGGGAATGCCTCCCTCAACTAGATCATAAAAAACATATTATGATGATGTATTATAGTGTAACTTATGCAGGTCACGTTCCAGTTCGAAACTTCGGATCCTCATGATAAAGCATTTCACCCGACATGAATATTTACGACCTCATGCTTTAGGGGGCAATTGTTATAGACATATTTGGGCACATCAACCCCAAACTTATATGTCAATAAACTAGGGATCATCAACCCCTAAAAGAGTTGTTTCATACCCTAAAGGAACTTATTCATCTAAGTGCATCATTCCCCAGAAGATCCACTTCAGAAATCATCCAGAAAGAGCCTAAATTGGACCATACTGATTGCTCCACTGATAAACTGCGATGCATACTGACTGGTACACTGTCAAGGTGCGTTGCATACTATTTAGGCCTTCTATAGGGTGCGATGGGTGAGGATGGACCAGTTTCCAAGATAGTTTGTTCGTTGGTTGCTCATGGAATCTTCTAGAAACTTCTCCTATGCCACTTGCCTCTCTGAATTCGTCCAAGGATGACCAAGGGATCTAGGAAACCATCTCCAATTCCCCTCTCTTGTGGAACCAATTGTAACAAGTGGAATGAAACTAATCAAACCCCATGGATGACTCACACCCTTGCAAACATCTATAAAAGGATATCCCATCCAAGAGATCTAGAGGCTGGAATGTTGTGAATTGCAAGTAAGGGTTGATAGTTTGTAATTAAGGAGAGAACATTGTATTCTTGTTGGTGTGATCTTGCCATTTCATGAGGTGAAGAAGGATTCAAGCTGGGAGGATGGCACTGGATCAGACAACTGGGTTGTAATTCTCCTTTCTATTAATAAAGCTCTTCAAGTTTTCTCCCATATGGTTGTGCAAATTATGAATGCTATCATTTGTTCATTATATATCTTATTATGTAATGTTTATGTTGTAATAGATCATGATGCTTTGACGGTTCTTTGTTGTTGACTTGTGAAGGTATTCTCCAAGCGTGTTAAGTATGGGGAGGAGTTGTAGGATCTGGCAAAGGAGAGAGAGATCAAGCAAGGGATTAAGCGGAAGTTCCAGGTTGGTTCCACTATCTTTCTCTTATCTATTCCACATAGGAAAAATCATTGAATTACTTTAAACTGTTGTTTATAGGGTAGTTGCCAAACCTAGAAGGTTAGAGGATAAAGCCAAGAAAGTATTGGATAACCGTCCTACTTCACCACAGCGACTTCCATCTGGTTACAGGAAGCTCTCCCTAAATCCTTCACTAGTTGATGAACCGACTGACGAAAATCAACTGTCGGTTGAAACCACTCTCTCTAAAAGTGAATCCTATGAGTCTATACCCGATCCAAATCAACAGGTCGAGGTAACAATTGACCTAATTTCACCTTCAGCTAATCGTACCTTTCCCAAAGAGAGTGAAAATGATACTGCTCAAGTTCTTTTTGTTTCCTCAGATTCAAATGAGCTTGAGGGAAGTCCACCTGTTCAAACAAGACAGGAGGAAAACCCTCCAGTTCTCGTAACTCAAGGGGTTAATTCTCCCTCTTCTACAATACCCCCTCCAAGTAGTCTAGTCACCTCCTATGATTGGAATCGACTAGCAGGATCTCGCCTTTCTTCTTATGTGCCTTTCCAGATCATAGTACAAGTTTGTAAAATGATTGTATCTGGCACTATTTTAGACGAAGGTGCATCAGTGAGTATCCTTTCCTCAACTGCTTGGCAAGCGCTCGATTTGCCACTGCTTGTGCCTGTTACACAGAATCTGTTGGGCTTTAACAAAGGAACTAGTCAACCGTTAGGAATCCTTCCACAGTTACCTATTACTTTGGGAGGAAAAATTGTTTATCTGAACGTGATGGTAGTCCCAGGACCTTTAGATTACAATTTAGTTCTTGGGTGTGACTATGTTTATGACATGGGAGCTATTGTTTCAACACTCTTTCGAGTGATTTGTTTCCCACATGAAGGCAATATTGTCACCATTGACCAGCTTTCATTTCCTGGTCCAAATATAGCTCCTAGTCAACCATCATCCCTAAATGGTCCATTTATACCAATGGTATCATCCCCGCCACAGCTTAATTATGTGGCAACCTGTTCCATACCTACATCAACTGACGATCAATTCAGTGATGTTGTACATCATATACCGGTGGCATTGGAACCAGATCTCTCTTTGATGACCACTTATGAGTTGTGATCGAGGAGCATGAGGACAATTCCTTGTCTTGTGTCAACCTCATTAAAAAATTAAACCAAGGATGTGAGCATAATTCCTTGTATTGTGTCAAGCTCATTTAAAAATGAAACAAGGTCCCAAGTTCAAAGTTGAATCTCTGATTAGATCTCGTAAAATCCCAGTTGAGTCTTTCACTTGATCTCGTAAAAGAACCTTCATTGCACCCACCTGATAGCCATGAGTAGTCTACTTATGTGAATGTAATGAAGCTTTGGGGGCATGCACCTAGTGGTCAAGTTAAATTTCCCTGTAGGTTATGTGAAGGGAATCACCCCATTCACCTTTGTCTATCTGGACGAAGCCAAATAGGTGTTGGATAACCATCTTGCTTCAACGCAACGACTTCCATCTGGTTACAAGAGACTCTCCCTTTCGTCATGCTGGGGGCATGTAAACCAATTTTAAAGCATAGTTTTTTCATTTCGAGCTTGTGTAAAAATGAAACTGAATCTAAGCATAGTTTTTCGTTTCAAGCTTGTGCAAAAATGAAACTCAATCCAAGCATAGTTCCCTATGGTTCAAGCTTGTCTAAAAATGAACCCACTTTCAATTTTTAACCCTCATGATTGCCATTCTATGAGCCTTTTCTATGAGATGAGAGTTGGTTGTTTTCATCCCATCGCCACCATCTCTTTGGCTGATCATACGCTTTCACTTGGTTGTTTTACCCTTTTTAAGGAACAGTTGCAATGAGTGGTCTTATCAGCCAGCCTCTTCACATAAATCAACATGTTTTGAGAAGTTCCAACATCACCCGAACCAGTTGCTACCCTAGACACCACTAAAATAGAGTCCTATTTAAACCATTTTCAGACTCGTTAAACATGAAAAGATTGTCAAGCGCTTGTCTTTTCCAGCTCGTTAAAGTACTGGAAACATCATCCCTCCTGTATTATTTTATCCTTTGTCGGACCTGAGGGATTACTTTACGAAAAATAACTTATGGTGTTTTCTTTTCATCTCTTTTCAAACTCTCTAAACATGAAAAGGACCAAGTTATCCTTGTCGTTAAACTCGTTAAAACAATAGTGACAAACTTGTTTATCTAGACGAGACCGAGTTTCACTGTCGCTAGACTCGTTAAAACCTCAAATAGCGACAGGTTTGCTCGAAGTACGAATTATAGAAAAAGCATATGTTATCCTCCTCAAGCTTGACAAAAATAAAGAGGTACTAGTAAGCAATGACTTGGGAAAAAGCGAAAAAACTTGAAGAATTTATGCTAGCAAGTCGCTCTTGAACATGACACTTTCACTTCATCTCCATGATTGAGTTGGGTTGGGTTATTCTGTTCGCCGGTCATCATACCATTGGTCTTTCATACCATCCATTTTTTGGGGTTAACACTACCAATTCATCTCAATGTCGCCGACATGTTCAAGAGAAGTCACTTAGTTGAGAAATCGCCATCCAGTTAATGTCTCATACACTGCAATACCTCTAACCTTCATTTTTTCATGACCACCATTCCTAAACCTTGTGTCGTCACTTCATTTTTTCACCTCCAGAAATCATTTGCTTCGTTTCGTGTCGTAGTTGTGGAATACATCAAGGCCCTCCTACGACGAGCCACTTCTTGTCGACATCAGCTCATTATCTAAGAATTTGACTTAGAAACAAACCTTTCAGTGCTTTGAAGCTTGCATACATCAATGGCAAGTTTCTCACTTCTGGTGACAGGTTAACATCAATGGCCTTCGACTGAAATATTTTGCATGGTGTTCGACATCGGATCATGTATTCACACCATGTCAATTGTACTGTAGTGCCTTGAGGATCATTATCATTATCGGTGATTCCTCTCGCGTCTCTTAACAACTCACATCATTGGCCGGCAATCAGGCGATGTCTTTCCATGTTCGACTTCAAAACATCTCTTAAAATGGTTTGACTTGTACATCGAGCAAAGGTTGAACGAGTTTGAAGACCCCGGATCTAGTTTCATCCATCCGGGCTGTGATATATTCAGGGATATAAAAACATCAAATGTACAAAGGCTCTACACAGATGGTCATCCTAATCATGGATGATGACTCTATATCTGTAGAATCACCGGTCTGTATCTGCAGACGACTATCTGATCTATGTACATGAAATGAAAAATTATAAAGTTGAGCATTGGAATGCCTCCCTCATCTAGATCATGAAAGTCATATTGTGATGATGTATTGTATTGTAACTCATGCAGGTCACCTTCTAGTTCAAAACTTCAGATCCTCATGATAAAGCATTTCACCTGACATGTATTTTTACGACCTCATGCTTTAGGGGGCAACTGTTATAGACATATTTGGGCACATCAACCCCAAACTTATATGTCAATAAACTAGGGCTCATAAACCCCTAAAAGAGTTGTTTCATACCCTAAAAGAACTTAGTCATCTGAATATATCATTCCCCAAAAGTTCCATCTGAGAAACCATCCAAAAATTGCCTAAATTAAACCATATTGGCTGCTCCACTGGAAAAGTGTGATGCATACTGAGTGGTACATTGTCAGGGTGCGATGCATACTATTTAGGCCTTCTATAGGATGCGATGGGCGAGGATGGACAAATTTCCGAGCCAATTTGTTAGTTGGTTGCTCATGGAATCTTCTAGAAACTTCTCCTGTGCCACTTGCCTCTCTAAGTTCGCCCAAGGATGAACAAGGGATCTAGTAAACCATCTCCAATCCCTTCTCTTGTGGAACCAATTGTAACAAGTTGAATGACACTAATCAAACCCCATGGATGACTCACACCCTTGCAAACATCTATAAAAGGATCTCCCATCCATGAGATCAAAGGAGGCTGGAATGTTATGAATTGCAAGTAAGTGTTGATAGTTTGTAATTGAGGAGACAACATTGTATTCTTGTTGGTGTGATCTTGCTATTTCATGCGGTGAAAAAGCATTGAAGCTGGGAGGATGGCGCTAGATTAGACAACTGGGTTGTAATTATCCTTTCTATTAATAAAGCTCTTCAAGTTTTCTCGCATATGATTGTGCAATTGTGAATGCTATCATTTGTTCATTATATATCTGATTCTGTAATGTTTATGTTGTAATAGATCACGATGCTTTGATGGTTCCTTGATACTGTACTTGTGCAGGTACTCTCCAAGCATGTTAAGTACGGGGAGGAGTTGCAGGATCTGCCAAAGGAGAGAGAGATCAAGCAAGGGATTAAGTGGAAGTTCCAGGTTGGTTCCAATATTTCTCTTATCTGTTCCACATAGGAAAAATCATTGAATTGCTTTAAACTATTGTTTCTAAGGTAGCTTCCAAACCTAGAGGGTTAGTCGTTCAACAAGACACTAATTTTCCCAAAAACAAATTGGCGACTCCACCATAGATCAGATAGTCGTCTACAGATACAAACTGGTGATTCTACAAATATAGAGTCATCATCCATGATTAGCATGACCATCTGTGTAGAGCCTTTGTACATTTGATGTTTTGTATCCCTGAATATATCGCAGCCCGGATGGATGAAACTAGATCCATGGTCTTCAAACTCATTCAACCTTCACTCGATGTAGAAGTCAAATCATGTGAAGAGATGTTCTAATGTTGAACATGGAAAGACATCGCCTGATTACCAGCCAATGATGTGAGCTGTTAACAGACACGAGAGGAATGACCGATAATGATAATGATCCTCAAGGTACTACAATAGAATTCACATGGTGTGAATACATAATCCGATGTCGAACCCCACGCAAAATCTTTCAATCGAAGGCCATTGATGTCAACCTATCGCCGAATGTGAGAAACTTGTCGTTGATGTATGCAAGCTTCAAAGCATTGAAAGAGTTGTTTCTAAGTCAACTTCTTGGATAATGAGCTGATGTCAACTAGAAGTGACTCGTCATAGGAGGGCCTTGATGTATCCCACATCTACAACACGAAACGAAGCAAATGATTTATGGAGGTGAAAAAATGAACTAATGACACAAGGTTCAGGAATGGCGGTCATGAAAAATGAAGGTTAGAGGTATTGTAGTGTATGAGACATTAACTGGATGGCGATTTCTTAACTAAATGACTTCTCTTAAACATGTCAGCGACACTGAGATGAATTGGTAGCGTTAACCCCAAAAGATGGATGGTATGAAAGACCAATGGTATGATGACCGGTGAACGAAATAACCCAACCCAACTCAATCATGGAGATGAAGTGAAAGTGTCATGTTCAAGAGCGACTTGCTACCATAAATTCTTCAATTTTTTTCCCCTTTTTTCCCAGTAATTGTTGACCAGTACCTCCTTATTTTTGTCAAGCTTGAGGAGGATAACATATGCTTGTTCTAAAATTTGCCCTTCGGGCATACCTGTCGCTATTTAATGTTTTAACGAGTCTAACGATAGTGAAACTCGGTCTCGTCTAGATGGACAAGTTTGTCGCTATTATTTGAATGAGTTTAACGACAAAGATAACTAGGTCCTTGTCATGTTTAGAGAGTCTGAAAAGGGACGAAAAGAAAAATCCATAAAAAATTTTTCATAAAGTAATCCCTCAGGTTCGAAAAAGGATAAAATAATACAAGAGGGATGAAATTTCCAATACTTTAACGAGCTGGAAAGGACAAGCGCTTGACAATCTTTTCATGTTTAATGAGTCTGAAAATGGTTTAAATAAGACTCTATTTTGAGGAAAGAGTGGTGTCTAGGATAGCGATTGATTTTGGTGATGTTGGAACTTCTCAAAACATGTTGATTTATGTGAAGCGGCTAGCTAATAAGACCACTCATTGCAACTGTTCCTCAAAAAGGGTAAAACAACCAAGTGAAATCGTATGATCGGCCAAAGGGATGGTGGTGATGAGATGAAAACAACCAAGGCTCAAAAGGTTGACAGAATGGCAATCAAAAGGGTTGAAAATTGAAAATGGGTTCATTTTTAGACAAGCTTGAACCATGAGGAACTATGTTTGGATTCAGTTTCTTTTTTACGCAAGTTTGAAACGAACAAACTATGCTTAGCTTCAGTTTCTTTTGTTACACAAGCTTAAAACGAAAAAAATATGCTTGAATCAGTTTACATGCCCCCAGCATGATGAAAAGGAGAGTCTCCTCTAACCAGATGGAAGTTGCTGTGGTGAAGCAAGATGGTTATCCAACACCTCTTTGGCTTCGTCTAGATAGACAAAGGTGAATGGTGTGATAGACCAATCACATAACCTACAGGGAAACTTATCTTTACCATTAGGTGCATGCCCCCCAAGCTTCATTACATTCACCTAAGTAGACTACTCATGGCTATCAGGTGGATGGAATGAAGGTTCTTTTATGAGATCAGGTGAAAGACTCGACTTGGAACTTGGGACCTTGTTTCATTTTTAAAAGAGATTGACACAAGATAAGGAATTATGCTCATAAGAGTTGTTTCATTTTTTCACCTCCAGAAATCATTTGCTTTGTTTCGTGTCGTAGATGTGGATGCATCAAGGCCCTCCTATGACGAGTCACTTCTTGTCGACATCAGCTCATTATCCAAGAAGTTGACTTAGAAACAACCCTTTTAGTGCTTTGAAGCTTGCATACATCAATGGCAAGTTTCTCACTTCTGTCGACAGGTTGACATCAATGGCCTTCGACCAAAAGATTTTGTGTGGTGTTCTACATCTGATCATGTATTCACACCACGTGAATTGTATTGTAGTACCTTGAGGATCATTATCATTATCAGTGATTCCTCTCACCTCTATTAATAGCTCACATCATTGGCTGGTAATCAGGCGATGTCTTTCCATGTTCAACATCAGAACATCTCTTCACATGGCCCAGCTGTCACAATGCTCTTGGCAGCCTGTCTAACTATGTAAGCTCCACTTCGGTCCACCTTGGTGGGATCCTTCCCAGAGAATGCCCCTCCTCCATGAGCTCCCCACCCTCCATATGTGTCTATGATGATTTTTCTTCACGTAAGCCCTGCATCTCCATGAGGCTCTCTGATCACAAATCGCCTAGATGGGTTCAAATGGAATATGGTGTTCTCATCCAGGTACTTCTCAGGAATCACCGGCTTTATCACATGCTGCTTCAGATCTGCAGCGATCTGGTCATTGGTCATAGTCTCATCATGCTGAGTGGAGATGAGAACTGTGTGAACCTACATTAGTATTAGTGAATGTTTTTGTGTATTTATTCCTCATTTACAATCCTTTGTCAAAAAGTTGTTTTAGTCGATTTGTCACTTTGATGCAAAAAGTGTCGTAATTGTCGTTTTTTGTCGAAAAGAGAAGTGTCGTAAATTCTTCCTTCCCTTGATAATCGATTAAACTTTTCTTGATGTATTTGATTTGTTTGTTTACATTCAAAGTGTTGAAAGCATTTTATTCAAAATTGAAAGTGTCGTTTTGAGTCTTCCTTTTCCCTTTGAAGAAGAAATTGTAAAAAATGTCATTTTGAGTGAAATATTTCAGATCTTTGCTACATTTAGTTTTCCTTTTTACATCTTTCACATTAAGGAGAATGAAAACAAATACTTGCATTTGCATTTAGCATTTTTTTATTTATGTGCGGAAAGATGGTTTAGGGAAATGCACTAGTGTGTGCTCTTTACTCTTTGCTTAAAAGCACTGTTATCTTCTTTCCCTAGTAGCTAGAATTTTCATTACCCAAATAAACAAAGATTGTTTATCATTGTATCTTGCATCTTAGGAATTTCAAATCATCATTATGCGGTGAACCATTGAAAGGAAAACTCTAAACAAGATCAACTTTAAAATGAATCTCAATGAACCTAACAATTCTTTGGAACTTAACGCAACATATCTAGAGGTACACTGCCAAGGTGCGATGCGTACTATTTAGGCCTTCTATAGGGTGTGATCGGCGAGGATGGACAAACTTCCGAGACAATTTGTTAGTTGGTTGCTCATGGAATCTTCTAGAAACTTCTCCTGTGCCACTTGCCTCTCTAAATTCACCCAAGGATGAACAAGGAATCTAGGAAACCATCTCCAATCCCTTCTCTTGTGGAACCAATTGTAACAAGTGGAATGACACTAATTAAACCCCATGGATGACTCACACCCTTGCAAACATCTATAAAAGGATCTCCCATCCAAGAGATCAAGGAGGCTGGAATGTTGTGAATTGCAAGTAAGTGTTGATAGTTTGTAATTGAGGAGAGAGCATTGTATTCTTGTTGGTGTGATCTTGCTATTTCATGAGGTGAAGAAGGGTTGAAGCTGGGAGGATGGTGCTGGATCAGACAATTGGGTTGTAATTCTCCTTTCTATTAATAAAGCTCTTCAAGTTTTCTCCCATATGATTGTGCAATTGTGAATTCTATCATTTGTTCATTATATATCTGATTCTATAATGTTTATGTTGTAATAGATCACAATGCTTTGATAGTTCTTTGTTGCTGTACTTGTGTAGGTACTCTCCAAGCATGTTAAGTACGAGGAGGAGTTGCAGGATCTGCCAAAGGAGAGAGAGAGATCAAGCAAGGGATTAAGCGAAAGTTCCAGGTTGGTTCCACTATCTTTCTCTTATCTGTTCTAGATAGGAAAAATCATTGAATTGCTTTAAACTGTTGTTTCTAGGGTAGCTGCCAAACCTAGAGGGTTAGTCGTTCGACAAGACACTAATTTTCCCAGAAACAGGGAGGCATACCTATACCCACCAAGATAAATTAGTACAAAAATAATGGTTTTCCCAGAAACATAAAACTAAGAAATGAAGTACATGTTGAATGGTACATGACATGTTGGCATAACAAAGCTAGAAAATAATACAATGTGTCCCATATATATAATTCACCTTGAAAAACATGAGCCATGAATGAATACAACAATATATGAGTACATGAGATATAATGGCCCTTCCCTCAAAAAATGGATGGGAGGTAGCGTAGAACAACCAGAGAAGCCCTGCCGAATAGGGAAGGTCTCTTTAAAACTAAATGGATCATTTGAAGGAGACGTGCATGTTATGAACACTACGATCGATAGGAACCGAACCCATCAACTCTGTGGAATTGCATCTAAGGTTGTAGCATAATAGGAATGCATACGGGCATGTGGGGGGCTACCTGAAGGGCCACCCACTCATGAGGTCTGAAACATCTCACACACACCCGGGAATCACTGGTACAATCTGCTGCATCAATGGACCATCAAGTGTATGAATCACGAACAAGAAACGACCAAGTGAAAGGGAAATAATGACTTCCTTTTCTTGATCTAACGTGCCACACAAAAATGGAAGCTGGAACCAAGATACATCGCCATCTAGACCGTTCTTCTGGAATAAATGAGTTGACGTCGACAAAATAGGGCCCACGATAAATGAGGCAATGAGGATCCTCAACTAAGGCATGAGGGAAAATAGTAATGTGACTGATGGACTGACACCAGGGATAATGAAAAATGTGGGACTGAGGGACAAACAAACGACTTCCCTTGTCAGAGCATAAAGTGCATGGTTGACCTGGCAGCGACTAACTCAACTCTGGAGGGGATGGGGATAATATGATTGGAGGCCAAAATGGGAAACACAGGATGAATGGTATGAAAATATGGATGGAATAATGTGACATGATATAATGGGACATGAAACAGACTCCATGGATGTAAGGATGACTCATCGTGGATGCTCTGAACAAGGGTGACTTGATGACACTACCACACAGAATAGGCCCAGTGGGAACCATGGAAACATGAGTAAATGATGGTTACTTATGACGAAAATCGATACATGGTATGAAAAGTATTAAGAGGAGGTGGACCTCAAATTAAAAGTGTCGCTTTATGAAGAAATTTGATTTTGAGAGGCAACAAAGTGACCCTTCTTGGAAAAATGATTGCCTGGTGAAGTATCAAATCGTCAAAAACTGAGAAAGACCCATTATACTACTCGATGAGAGATTTCCAATGGTGCTGATAATTCATCAAAGGGAGCTACGGTCTGGTCGCAATGTGCGACAGAAAAAACTATGGATTTTCCTATAAAAAAGTGTTTTCCCTCTAATTTAAGAGGAGGAGAAGGCCCTAAATCTTGTGCAGATCGTAGCGAAAAAACCGACCATCGAAATCAGGGTCTGCGGCTTTCAGGTAGGTGGCCTTACTCATCTAAAGATAGCCTTAATTCTTCTTGGAATGATGGTTCCTGATGAAGAATTAAGGGAAGAGGAAAAGGAGAATGAACTACTAGAGGAGGTCTAGAATCATCCTCACCCACAAAGTCAAACATGAGGACTATGTGGACATAGAGTAGAATATTTGAAGACATGGTGTCAAACGTCTATGATATGTGATGTGCATATGGCTTGCTAGGGAGGCCTGTATGACAAATTATCCAAGGAATGGGAGGATAATCGACCATACCTAGATTCAGTGGATCTAGGTTGAGACTTAATTGAGAAGATGGCTAGGGGAAAACCATCATGCCCCCAAGCATGAGGTACTGCCTCTTGTATACAAAAGTGGGAATGATTCCCCCTATCAGGAGGATTTTGTGGAGCGCCATTGTGTTCTCAGTGCTCAAAAAAGGGATTCAAGCATCTCAACCCAACTTGGCACGAGATCCTCCAAAGGATGATAAGGATATGTAGGGGCCTATGTGCCCCCCCAGTATGTTATGGGCGTACTGGATGTATTTAGAGTCGTGGAATCCAAATACTTATATGTTTTATGTGATACATAATATGATTATGCATTTTAGTATGACAATGATGGTTCGCCAAGTATTATGTTTATCGTTATCTTCTGTGGTATACGCGTGATAAATGTCAATCTAGAATTTTATTTGCAATGGTATCTACATAGTTATTTTGGGCTCTAGGAACACGACTGAAAGCAATGGTTTCAAATCCACGTACCAATAGCTTAACTCGTAGATATTTTCTAAATAGGACTTGGTTATGCACATGATACACACCATTCAATTGCATGACAAGTAACAAGGAATCTGAACAAACATGAAGATGAAGGATGCAATGAGTAAGGGAATCAACTAACAAACCTATCATTACATCATATTCGGCTTGATTATTGGTGGCAGATCCAATGCACACGTTGTTTGAAAGGACTAACGTGTGCAAGGGGGTAAAAATGGCCTAGGCTGCATAGGCTAGATTCCTGGAGAAGAAACTCGCACCGTCAGCATGACTGATATATGGTGTGGATTATGTATCCATCTGAAGGGTGAAAAAGACAATGGATGAGATTATGTAACCTACCTAGATCCATGACAGAAATAATGACACACAAATCAAAGGGATATTCTATGAGCGACATATCTTGAGGTAGAGTGCATTGGGAGAACTAGGAAGGAGATGGCCTTCAGAATCCTCCAAAAAATATGCCACTTGCCTAAGTGAAAGGGTAATTAGGGGTAAAAATAGCTTCCATGATGTCCTCATCAGACTAGAAGATGGGTGAGCAGGAGGAAGATTGACTACATGATGTGGCGGCATTACCTAGCGCATTACCCTGAGAAATAAGGTTCACATATGCATCATCTTGAATGGTAGACGACGAGCTGGTAGATGGAGGATCTACGGATGTTGAGACCTGGGATTCTGTCGAAACAGGTTCCATAGAAGCGCACGTAGAAACCTCAGAAAGGTTTTCCTAAGAGGAACTCAAGGATGACGACAGGTAAAGGATATCGCTTGCGATGTCTGTCATCTCGACATTGGGGGAGGGATCACAATTCTGGGACCAGAGTCCCCCTGTTGTGGTTGACTAGGGATACCAGAATCCATGGGTAAAGGAGTAGGGGTTCCACTATGAGTGGCCTCGTATTCGCAAAGCGCTTCAAGGCAATCATAAAATTCACCGAGACAAGGGAAACATTGGGAACAGTGACCATGATGATCACACAGGGCACAAGGGTGATTTGTGCAAAACGTTCTGAGTTTCTTGGGTGACCCGGTAAGTTAACATGGAATTCAGGGATATTTGACTTAGGGAATGTTTCATGAACCAAAGGTTTGAGATGAGGAAGCATGGGAAAATTATTGGTGGCGTTCCCAACAACATTACAAAAAGCGCAAGGAGGTGACATCTTTGGGGTTTTAAGGGCTAGAGGAGGTTGGGGAGCCTTGTCTTTCAGTTCTTTCCTCTTAGCATTTCCACCTTATCCAAATGCTTGCACAATAGGAGTAGGTTACTGTTAGGGTTGTGATGAAACTGAAACAACGACAGGGGTTGTAGGGACCAGTTGAACCGGGGTCAAAGCATGATAAGGTCATAGCTGACCAAGAGGAATGCTTGTAGGGGGATCTATGTACCATACTAGGATCCCTAGAGTCATGTTAGGAAGGACCTATGAAGCCATGATAGGGACAGAAAATACTCTTAGAGGGGGGATTAAGAAAGGTATCTGGCCTGCAGGGTAATGCCCCAGTGGAATAGCTCCTAGATGGTTGAGACCTGGAGGAACAGTTCCTAGTGGAAACATAGGAGAGGCATCCACAAACGGAGGCATTCATAGGGTGGTGGATCTAGAGGGATCGGCTGAGATGGCAATGACAGGGTGTTGAGGATCTGGTTGTTGATCGGATGTACCAGACTGCATAAGGGAAACCCATGACACTTGTAGCATGCAAACACTCATAGAGTTAAGCTCTGAGATGGGAGGCGGAGGACCAGGGAAAGCACCCAACAATGAGGAATCTTTATAGACTCTGGGTGAAACATAGGTGAGGGGAGTTGAAGACTACTCATCTGACATTGACAAGATAATGGACTCGGGGGAGGTCATGAATGTTGACTCTTAGTAAGTCAACTAATCAATGGTAACGATCTTCCCTTCATGGGGGAAGCACATATTGTGGAAAACCGCAGATGCGATGTCTAACATGGAATATGTGTAACTACGACCTAAGAGAATGTTGTAATCCAAAGGAGCATCAATGACTTCAATGTCGACATGGACAGTCTTGCTCGCAAGGGTCACTAGACAATTGCGGTACATGCCAAGAGGTTAGGAGGAGTGTCTGTCCCAAGCACGCAAGCACGCAAAGTGATGGTGGAGGGGGACAACTCAAGTGACTTAAGCTATTTCCAAACAGCAACGAACATCACACAGGTGGATGCACCTTCATCAATAATGCATCGAGGGATGATGGCATTACGGACTCGGACTGGTATCTGGAAAGAAACGGATGAAGGCAATGGGGGACGTTCTGATGTATCAACAGGGAAGACAATCAAACGATCATCAAAAGGATCTACTGCACCCAAGGAAATTAGTAGAGCTTTCTTTTGAGATGGGCACAACTGAAGTACTTCCAACGTCGACATAGTGGCAGGTGCTGCACTAAGTCATCTACGATACTGTATGTATGGGCAGCTCGGTTAGAAGCTACATTATGGCATAATGGTCCCTTGGGGATCTTGGGAATGGCCTCAACTTTAGGTTGAGGGATCTGTAACGAACCATTTGGTGTGAGGCTCAGCAAATGCTTTGGTTTTTGACTGAGTAGCAGACAAAGTCGATGGCTTGTCATATTGACACGACCAAGTTTGCAGGTTGATATTGGACGGATTAACCTCATCATAATTCATCATAAGGATCTGGTAGTCACCAAGACCAGAAGGTTGAGGGGATGGGTTGCTTGACCTAGTTGAGGTTGAGCGGCAAAAAATCCTTGTTGAGGGAAATGATTTGTGAGCACTACCAGTTGAGATGGCGTAAGATTCTAAGGCGATTGTTGACTTCTAGAAACTGCTTGAGCTTCCCACATTTGGTGCATCTGGGGTAAGAGAGGACACTCATGTGTATAATGGCCATGAACACCATAACATGTACAAGGCTTGTTCGTACGAATGTCCTTGTTCTGCTTGGGTTGGCTACCCTGTTGTTGGTTTTTGGTGTTAGGTTGGTTCCCTTGGGGCTCACTAGGTTGATTACCTTGATTACCCTGGTTACCCTTGTTACTTTTCCCCTTATTCTTTTTCTTAAAATTTTAGGGATTGGTTGCACTCTGCTGTGTAAACACTTGACCCAAAGTGGGTGATGGCTATTGGGGCTGAGGATGCATGGGAGGCTGCAACGCTAAGGCTTGAGGGGCTAGAGCACTCGGTTATGCATAAGGATGAGCAACAGTTTGGTAGACAGGTTGGGGCCCTGAAAACATGTTGTTAGTAGGAGGGGCATAAGTGTTAAAGGAACTGGTACCCCCCTACAGATAGCCATAACGTTGCTGAGTATATGGAGAAGGGTGTGAAAGGGTTCCAACGACACTGTTGGTGGCATGAGATGCCCCTGTTGCACTGGCACTTCTAGGGTGAGACAGGTCTCGAATGATGGTATAGACATAACCAGATTGCACATAAATCAGTTCATATCTTAGAGTGGTTTGGAGAGATTCTTCCTCGGTGGTGAGGAAAATGGGACACGACGTCTTTTCCAATGGGAGATAAAATGCTCCTAAGAAACCAATCTAGATAGACACCGTCTTCGAAGGGCAGTGCACGACATGGGCTCCTCCTTCGACACCACTCTTAAACATGGTCGGAAAGTAGAGTGGCGAAGGACTGACGGAATGAAGTCAATATCTCCATACTAGTGTCGTATCGGAGAGGTAACTGGAAATATGAGAGGAACGCTTTAAAAAGCGTCATGAAAATAGAATGAGATGTGGTGGGCTGGTCTATATGCCATTTTGCAGCATCTCTAGTGAGCATGCGTTGGAATAGCTGAAGACGAATGGAGTCATCGATAATGGATTTGGATGAATGCCATAGGTGGAAGGATCGAACATGGTTGGTAGGACCCTCTCTAGCATTACCCTCAAAATTTTGGATGTTCGAGGGAAGCTTAGTCAGCATAGAAGGCCAACTAGCATCATGGTGTATGGGGTTATTAATCAACTAATTAAAATTTGGTAGACTTAACCCAGCCATAAAAGGGAGCATGGGGGATGTCGGAACAGTTCCTGAGACTGTTGCGCTTTATGTGACCACCAGGATAGAACCGAAGCCCACACAGGTTGGGTTCCTACACCAGCTGTGGGTCCAGACATGGTGATGATATGTGGTGAAGGAGATTCGAAATCAGATGAGGAATCAAATGAACCAAGAGAAGAGTCAGTATGGGGATTCAGAGGGCGTTGAACTCAAACCTGACGGGGAGGGGTAATATGCCCAAGCCGAAACTAGGGGTGAAGGCCTAATAGTCTTTGTGACAAATGCCTTGGTGGCGCAATGGTGTAATGACACACGCGACACAAAAATGGTGAAGGGAGATCAACAATATGACTTTGTCTCGATGAGGAGAGATAAATTTATTATGTTAAGTCTTAGATTGGTGATGTAAACCAAGTGCCCTTCGCTTAAGGTGTGCTTATGTGTGCAAGTGTATTTATTGATTAAGCCCATATCATGTTTGTAAAAAAATAAAAAATCTTGCTGAAAATAAACTGAAATTAACAATAGAAAATGAACAGCAAAACAATTAACTAACCCCACCCAAACTGGGTTTTCAAACACTATGATGGTTGGTGGCTAAATCAATGGGAAATACACTAAAAAGGTCAAGAGATCAAATTTTCAGTGTGACTAGGATCAAGTGACACTAGGTTGCTGGAAAGTGGTGCAACAACAACAAAAAACCATAGAGGAAGATCGCTGCAAAAAGATAGGGACATGGGTGAAACACCTAGGGAAACCAATGGGACCCTAAGGCCAATGACCAAACAAGTTGTAATATCAAACTATGGATGGTGACAACCTATCTTTATAGATCTGAAACAGAAGGGTATAGAACTGAAATATATGGCTGAAAGCGCTACGGAAACTCAGACTACTCACTCAATTAAACTCCTCCTACAAAGGTGGAAGAATACTAGAAGCCTTAGGGGGCTAAATTCCACTTCGACGAGTAAATCAAAGTGGATCAAGGCCTAATCGAGATGAGACAAAGGTAAAACAACCCAACAAATAGCTCTCTTCAAAACCCATAAACAGATATGAGGAAAACCTGAAAACACAAAAATGGCAGGTACTGACCTGTTTTTCAAGTGGGATCACACTTTTTGGGCTGATAAGTGCGCTCTAGCCTCCAGATCGCACTTTTTGGGCTAAAAAGTACGATTTTCTGCTCCATGGATCTCAGTCGGCAAATCTCGGAAAAAACTACCGCCTTTATCATGGCTGGTTCCTGTGACTTGCGGAAAAGACCAAAAAGCTTGCTGAAGTCAGAAATTTAATAGATTTAGGGTTAAAAAGCTAGGAAACATTAAGAGACTTGAAAAAAAAAGAAACCCTAAAATGAAAACTGAAGTTCACCAAGGTTTCTGGATTTGAAGTATAAAACCAATCGAGTCGCCAATTTTGTTGTTGGCAACAATTAGAAAATCCCCAGCGGAGTCGCCAATTTTGTTCTAGTGTTTTCTTCTCAAAAATATACGAAAAGAACTCAATTAATATTGTGGATGACAAATAATCTCAACAATATAAATGGCTGCTAAACATTGTAGATCTGCAGCAACTGATAGAAACAAAACTTGCCAAAATTCTTATCTATGCCACAATCATAGTTAAACAACAAAAATAAATAGTAATAACTCTAATCATCCAATGGAAACCAGATATACAAATAATATTTTTTATTATAACACCTGTGAAGGGAACAAATAGATGTTATCAGTCTCCCTTTATGGGATGGGTTCTTGGCTATCCTCAAACGTCTTTAGCTTGTGTAGATCCTCTCTCCTCTATAATGTGTAAACACAACAAAAATATGGTGTGCGACAATGAAAATAATTAGAGTTACAACAGTGAGTGCAACAATGAAAATAATCAAAAGTGAATAATGAATGGAAAACCCTTCTATTTATAACAAAATATTGAGTTATCCTCAATTAGTGAGAAATAATAAAATATTATTAGCCCCATTCTTGGAATAACCACTTGGAATATTTTATTATATTTGGTTAGGAGGGAAAAAATATTTAAATTTTTATTTAGAAATAATAAAAAAATAAATGATTCATTTATCATCTCAAGGAATTAACTATGGAATAATAAACAAATAAGGATTTATTTAATTATTCCTAAGGGATTTAGTCAAATTTGACAAAGAATAATAATTAATTAGTGATTAATTAATTATTCTTAGTGAAAAATAAGATAATTAATGATTTATCTGTTTATTTTCCATGATTGGGTCAAATATGACAAGGAATAATAATTGAACAATGGTTTAATTAATTATTCCTAGAAGAAAATCAAATAAATAGTGATTTATTTAATTATTCTTCATGGTTTTAACTATAAATTACTTAACAAAGGTGGTTTATTAAGTAATTTCTCACAGTGAAAGCAACTTTACTATGATAAAATTGACTTTACATGGTGTACTTCGATCCATCTAGTAAATTAGGCTAGATGATCAATTTTTTGGTGATGAAAAAATGAAACAAGTTCCATTGAGAAAAGTTTAATTTCTTGTGTCAAGCTCGTTAAAGAATGAAACAAGGTGTCATGAGCATAGTTCTTTTCCTATGCCAAGCTCATTAAAAAATGAAACAGATCCCCTTTCCAATTTGAGTCTTTTATTAGATCTCATAAATTCCCACTCAAGTCTTTCATTTGATCTCGTAACTGAACCTTCACTCCATCCACCTGTTAGTACGCATTAGTCTACTTAGGTGCATGAAATGAAGCTTGGGGGGCATTGTTACACAACATTTTTTCACTGTCCCAAAACCCCCCGTTCCGTGATCCTGGAGGACCTCTACAGTGAACCCAACATGCTTTACCTTCATGAAGAAACTCCCATTGTATCTGTCTTCATGAGAAGAACAATTCCCTTTGCACCATTTCCGCAAAATCTTATGTTTTTCCTAGTTTACAAGACTAGAGCTAATGACCTTTATCCTCCTTGCGTCAATATGCAAGGATTAACAATGTCCCTAGCGTCGACCAGGGTGACTGAGCTTTGTTTTAGTTGCGCCAATCCTCTTTAGGAAAGTTTTTAAATAAGGAGCTTAAGCTTCCAGCTCTTGAAGCTTTGTAACAAAAGTCTGGTAAATGGTTGAGCCGGATGGAGTCGAGGATGTCAGTTTGGGCTCCTTTCCCTTATAAGGATGGAACTACATCAATAGATAAGACCTTCTCCCATGAAAAGAGGAACCATCTCTGTTTTGGAGAATTTGTTATCTACGGATAAACACTAATTCCCTAGATAAGTAGTTGTATCTAGAACAACAGTTTAAAGTGTTTTAGTCTTTTCCTATAAGCAATAGATAAGATGAGAAGATGAGAAGACCTACTTGTAGTTCCGCTTTCCTCTTGTCTCCCTTGTATCGATCCTATCGCTCCTCCCCATACTTAATATGGTTGATAAGTACCTATAAACACAACAGAAAACAAAGAATCGATCAAAGCACATGATCTATTGAATATAAGTGAAAGGAATCAGATATAATTCACACATATAAGCATTATGAAACAATATAAACATATGGGAGAAAGGTTCAAACACTTTATTAAATAGAAGAAGGAATTACAACCATTGGTGTCTGATTCAAAGCCATTCCTCCAGCTTTGATCCCATCCACATCACATCAAAAGCATGACAAACTTGTAGCATTACAATACTTGCTTCAAAGCCAAATCTCATAGCAACATTATCTCCTTACAATTCAACATAATCCAGCACCTGATCACCTAGATTAGTGGTCAATTTATGGGAAGATGAAGGAGGTTTTGTCATAAATGGTGGCATTGCATGGCCTTCCATACTTAGAATTAGGTCCATGGAGGAAGGGATGAGAGGATAAGATGCACCTTAACTCATTCCTCATCCATTTTCGAGCTCATAGGAGTTGATAAGTGAGGGAACCTTCTAGATGACTCCAAAAGATAAGAATATTCCCAAAACCCTATATGAATTTCGCTCAATCTCACCCAGCGCAGGTGAAAGGAAGCCTAAGTGCTCTACAGAGCACCCTGGCAATGGACTCAACTGCTCTGCAGTGCACCTTTACAAGGGCCTACCTATGCTAGTGCCTCTAGAGGCTATTTCTGGATGTCTTCAAGTCATGAAACTATCTAGGAAGGAGGCACTCAAAGGGGTGACTTGTTTAGGGCATGAAGCAACTGAAATTGGGGTTTGATGAGCCCTAAAACACTGATCTGGATGATGGGATTGATGTGCCCAAATGGATCTGTAACAACTACTCCCTAAAGCATGAAGTCGGAAAAATGCCAATGTCGAATGAAATGCTTTATGATGTGATGAGGAGGTATCGAAGTGGAAGGTGACCTGCATCAATTACAATACATATATCATGATATTTGATTTTACATGAATTTTTGAGGGAAGGCATACCCATGCTCAGCTTATAAACTTTCATTACATGTACATAAACAGTTGTCTAAAGATTAGACCCATGATCAAAATGACTATCAATGTAAGGCGATTGTACATATGATTTAGTACTCTTGAAATTGCAACCCGGGTGGATGAAACTAGATCTGGGGTCTTCTATCTCGTTCAATCGTTCGCTTGAGTACGAGTCTAACCATGTGAATATATGTCTTGAAGTCGAACATAGGAATACACCATTTGATTACCAGCCAATGATGTAAGTTGTTAACAGATGCGCGAGAAATCACCGATAATGATAATAATCCTCAAGGTACTGCAATACATTTTGCATGATGTGAATGTATGATTTGATGTGGAACACCATACAAAGTCTTTTGCTCGAAGGCCATTGATGTTAACCTATCTCCAGAAGTGAGAAACCTGCCATTAATGCATGCAAGCCTCAAGGTACTGGAAGGGTGTTTCTAAGTCAACTTCTTGGATAATGTGCTGATGTCGACAAGAAGTGACTCATCATAGGAGGGCCTTGATGTATCCCACATCAACGAAACGAAATGAGTGTAGTGATTTTAGAGATGGAATTTGACTAACGACACAAGGTTCAGGAATGGCGGTCATGAAAATGAAGGTTTATGGTATTGCAAAGGATGAATTCTGACTAAATGACTTCTCTTTAACATGTAGGCGACACTGAAATGAATTGGTAGCATTGACCCAAAACAAAGTGATGGATGGTATGATAGACCAATAGTATGATAACCATTAAGCTAATCACCAAACCCAAATAGTCACAGTGATGAAGTGAAAGTGTCATGTTCAAGAGCGACCTGCTACCATAAAGTGGTTTTCCCCTTTTTCCCATTTTTCCCAGTCATTGTTGACCAGTACCTCCTTATCTTTATCAATCTTGAGGAGGATAACATATGCTTGTTGTATAATTTCACCCTACGAGCAAATCCATCGCTATTTGATGTTTTAACGAGTCTAGCGAATGTCAAACTCAGTCTTGTCTAAATGGACAAGTTTGTCGCTATTTGATGTTTTAACGAGTTTAACAACAAAGATAACTCAGTCCTTTTCATGTTAAGAGAGTTTGAAAAGGGAAAAAAAGAAAAATACACAAGTTCTTTTTCGTAAATTAATCTCTCAGGCCCGAAAAAGCGTAAAATAATACAAGAGAGATATCATTTCCAATCAGTTAACGAGCTGGAAAGGACAAGCGCTTGGCAATATTTTCATGTTTAGAGAGTCTGAAAAGAGCTTAAAGAGGACTCCAAGGGGGTTCCTTTTTCATTTTTAACAGAGCTCGAAAAAGAGATAAAAGTGTGCTTTATGGTCAAAGGTACAATTTACAATCAAGCACATTGAATTCTGTAAGTCAGTTGCAAAACCTGCTCAAAACACCACCAAATGGATTAAAAATACCTATTTCATAGAAAAAAATAGGTAAATACTAATGTTTACTCAATTAATGAACATGAAATAAACATAAAACAAGTTTTTACCGTGACATTTTTACCATTTGGAACATACTATTCAGTTTTGTGCTCTGAGCTAGTTTTTTCCCTCAATCTTCACCAGCTGATTGCGAGATATTCTTTGGACCATTTCTCGAGCCGTCCGAGCCAGGTAGGAGCTAAACCTCTCTTCTTTCTTTTCAAGTCATTCTTTTGTCATTTCATGCAAGTTTTAGGGTTTTTTGGGGCCCCTAGGGTTTCATTTCTTCGCTCTGGGATCAGTGCAGGCTTTCACATCGAAAACTACACTAAAGAGCACCCAGATAGAAGGTTGCATGCTCTACAACACACTGTCTCTGTGCCTGGGCTACGCTGGGCGAGTTTCCCAAGTTTGATTTAGCTGTTTGCTCCAAAATTTGTCCTATTTTTTTCATGGAAAGGATCCTAGTTAAGCTTATGATTTTGTTTCAGTCTTTCATCAGATCAGAATGCCGATTACATGGCAAGAAAGAGAGCATGAAGAACAAGACATGGTTGCCCTAAAAAATCCGAGTACAGTTGAGGCCCTCAAAAACTACGGGTTACTCAAATACTTCAAGTTGTCCAGAATGAGGCAACAAATAGAACTACTGCAGTTCCTTGTTCATGCATGGGATCCAATAGAACAAAATTTTCACATTAGGGACAAGATGGTCCCTATTACCATTGATGATATTTAATTTCTTATCGGACTGTCAAGGCGAGGTGCCCCCATCTCACTATTTGGATTTTCCCGTGGAGGTGAATCGGTGAGAGATTATATTAGACAGTTTTGTCGGCTAGGTACATAGCCTAGCAAGGATGGGAAAATAAACATCAAGGATGTAGGTGATTTTCCTTTGAGAACGATCCTCTTCACAATCACAAAATTGGCTGGCAGTGTGACACTACATCTGGTGAACAAATCTTATATGCAGTATGCACTGGAGTGTCTAGAGCCAAAAGTTTTCAACTGGTGTGAGGTTGTGATTTCCTCACTGAAAGAACAACTAACCAAGGTAAAAATTGGTAAGATGAAGAATTTCTACTATGGTTTGATCTTAATCGCTTTTACCTTAGAGAGAATCCCATTGATGCAACCACAACATGTATCGTTGGGTGTAGCTGGTCCTAGAGATTCACTTATGCAGAGGTGGGTCGAATTGATGGCTCGACATATGGGTCAGTCAACAATAATTTTTTCCACTGCATTTTTCAGTTGGCTCGAGCAACAACATCTTGTCATCGAGGAGCATCCATACTCAGGGATGGATTTCCGTGGAGATCTAGATTTGATTCTACCAGTTGGAGCACAGTGGGGTGTTATGGGTAAGTTGTTTGACCAAAGTGTTTTTTGATTTTTCAAGTTTCTACATGTTTTTTGTGTTTTTAATGTTTCCGGTACTAAACTAAAGTTACTCTTATGCATGCAGATGTCGTTACTATTCGATGACACCAACAGGTTGAAGGTGGGCCAGTGCGGAGAAACATTGGGCGAGTAGTTCTCCAGGACCTGGATTTGGTCGAGACCTTAGCAGAGTTGCAGGATCACATAGAGGGATTAACACTTGGTATTCTGGATGTCCGGCTCGAGGAGTTACCTATGAGGTTGCAGCACCACACTATTAGTGTTCCTAGCCGCTGGGCAAGGCTTTTGCACATGATAGCACAAGTTGTGACCTATTACCATAAGCACCACTAGATCTACTTAGGATATTTTTCATGCATTTTGAGTTTTTGGGGTCAGATGACCAAGCGTGTATTGGACACAGAATTTGTAAAAACTTTTAAAACACTTATCTATTTTACTTTCAGAGTTTTCTATGGTTATATGCAATCCTATTCAACTAAGGATGTGAATTGAAAATATTACTTTTACATGTGTCACAAATGTCTATTTAACACATAATTTGCTAGATAATCAGTTAATGTGTTAAAATTTTTGGAAATATGTTAAACTTGAATGTGTTCAAAATGTCTTTCCAAAATACGAACTCTAAGGAACATACGAAAAATTGTTGGATTTTAGATAGCATAAATGTTTGTTAGTTGTAGTACAACGAGTTGTGAGTCCAGCCTAACGATGATTCGGAAAATTCCAATTGAAATGGCATTAGAGAGAAGTTAAATCAACGCACTATACTTAGCGATGTTGTTCGTCGATCGACCGATACAAATCCCTTGAAAACTTACTAACTTGCCACTTGGAGATGCTGCAGAAGACAAGTTCTGTGTACTACGACTAGCACCATCGGCGTAACCAACAAAAGATTCCGAAGACTCTAACATCTGCAACAAATGCAAAACAGATTACTAACCAGATAAAAACTCTAAAATACACACACACACACATGCAATGAAAGCATATATACAGTGAGTATTACTACACTTAATCAAGCATAGTAACATTTGAGGTACAACCCATTTCGGGGTTGCGACAATGGAATCCCATCATAATCTACTAACTCATAAGCACCTTTTGCCAGAACACACTTGAAAATATAAGGACCCATCCACATTGGTTCGAATTTCCCTGCTCCAAGTTTATCATCTACCTAATCGTAAAGGAAGACCAGGTCTCCTTCTGAGAAGATACAAGGATTCACATTTCTATCATATTGTGCCTTAATATGTTTCTTATGCGCTTCGTTAGCCAATGCGACATCATGAAAAGTTTCATCCAAATGGATTAATTCCAAGAAATGCACTTCTTCTTCAGAAGTGTCAGGTAACAGGTCAATCATGAGTTTAAGCGATGAGATTTCGCATTGTATCGGTAAGATTGCTTCCAAACCATACACCAATTGAAAGGGTGTGAATCTAGTTGCATTCTCACCGAGGTTCAATATACCCACAAAGAAAAGTACAAGATTAAGTGCCAGTTTCTCTTATGAACCCCTATCATTCTTTGCAACATCTACTTCAGGACTTTGTTGATGGCCTCAACGTGTCCATTCACTTGTGGGTAATAAGGGGTATAACTATCATGTGACAGTCCTAACTTAGCAGTCAACTTAGCCATCATGTGATTGCGAAAATATGACCCATGATCTGTAACTATGGCCTGTGGTACACCAAACCAGGAAACCACATGGTTAAAAAATAAAAGAGCAGCCATTTCGCCACTGTTGTTCAATGTTGGCATCACCTCGGCCCATTTGGTAAAATAGTCAATGACAACTATAATATACCCATGCCCCCCGACTGAGGTGGGGTTACATGTCATAAAGTCAATGCCCCATTTTGAAAATGGGCCAACAACAACAACTAGATGTCTGGCATCCGTGATAGCTTCTGATAGCAATAATACAATCTTTGAATATAGTTGGCCAGAAGTAACCAACACGAAGAATTCTCTATGCAGTTTCATATCTCGATAAGTGTCCACCACAGGCACCTGAATGGAAATCATTCAATGCTTTCTCAGCTTCCTCATGTGTGAGGCACCTCCGTAAAATCGTATCGATACCACGACAGTAAAGAGTGCTACCAATGATCAGATAATATTTGGCTTGCTATCAAATACGTTGTTGTTGCAAGCGAGAGGTATCAGGCCGGAAAGTTTGGGTCTGGAGATATATTTGTATATATCCATACCACATGCTAGATGACAATATTAGAAACAGAGACTCATCCAAAATCAATGGTTCAGTTGTTGAATCAATGGAGGTCGAGGGAAGGTCGCAAAGTAACTCTGTGAAAACTAGATATTTCTTTGATTTGGACTTGATGAATTCCAAATCAATTTCCTACAAAATAACTATCCATTTTGAGTATTTGCCCCCCAGCAATTGACATGACAAAATGCATGTCATAGGGTTGCAATCTGAAATGACATTTTCTTTTACGGAGCAGGATGTAATGGTGAAATATTTGAACAGCTTGCACAGCTGCCAAAGCTAGTTTTTCAACATAAGAGTACTTACTTTCTGTATCGTTGAGGTTACGACTCAAGTAATAAATCTAATGTTCAATCCCATTTTCTTCCTGTACTAAGACAATGCCAATGGTTGTATCTACAGCAGTGAGATATAGGTAATAGTCATTTTGATAATTTGGAGAGTACATTAATGAAGCTCTAATCAAGGTATCTTTAAGAGTATCAAAGGAAGCTTGCACAACCTGATCCCAATTGAAGGGTATCCTTTTTCAAAAGACGTGTAAAACCTTTAGCCATATCAGCATAATTAGGAATGAACCTCCTCATAGAGTTTGCTTTCCCTTGGAGTCTCTGTAACTTTAAAAGATTTGAAGGTGGAGGCAAATCAAGAATTGCTTGAACCTTTCATGGATCGAGTCAAATCCCCTCTCTAGACACTACAAATCCAAGCAATCAACTAGAAGCAACACAAAACACACATTTGTGTGGATTGAGTCGTATTTTGTAGTGTCAGCACCGTAAAAAATATTGCTCTCAAATGTTGCGGGTGATTGGTCCACTTTCGTGAATGAGAAGATAAATCATCAAAGTAAGGTTGAACAATGTGCTTGATGTCATGGAAGGCATAGTTCATTTCCCTCTGAAATGTGGCCCCTGCATTCTTCAAACCGAAAGGGAGTTTCCTATACGCAAATGTGCCCAATGGACAAATAAAAGTTGTTTTCGATTGGTCCCGTGGGTAGATATTGATTTGATTGTAGCCAAAAAATCCATCCATGAATGAGAATATTTTGCATCCTGCACATTCATCAATAATCCGGTGGATAAAAGGAGTAGGATAATTTTCCTTTAGACATGCTTGATCTACATCCCTATAATCGACGCACACTCGAATTGACCCTTGTTTCTTCATGACAGGAACAAGGTTGGAAACCTAGTCAATAAGAGGTATAGGGTAAATGAAATCAGCCTGCAAGAGTTTTTCAACTTCTACCTTAATTGCAGTGACTTTCTTTGGATGAACAGGTCGGAGCCACTGTCGAACTGGCTTGACATCAGGGTACATTTTGATTTCGTGCTCAACAATACTAGAGTCAATGCCTGGCATCTCCTCGTAAGACCATGCAAATATATCTCTAAATTCATGAAAGAGAGTACGGTAACTATCTAATTCTGATGAATAACAAACTTTTCCAAAATGAATGTTCTCTACAATATTAGGCTTGGTCGAAATATTGATAGAAATTATTTATTCAATATTTGACAGGTTTCGCTCAGATTCTACTGTGTCTATGAAAATTGAATTCGAAAGAAAATCAACAACTGAATGGTGGTTTAGTTCATTTGAATAATCTTTGATGTCATCTGGAAGATGGGAACAATGATGATAATATTCCCAAGGTTCTTCTCCTATCATCATTGATTAGACGATTCCTTCATCCATAGAATGTATACGTGAGAAAGGATTCGAAGAAGTACCATATTCTAACGAATGGTCTACCCATACAATTGGTGAATGCGGATTTGGGTTTTCTGCACAAGCTCAAAAAATTGATTGTTATACTAGTTCAATGGGGCTTAGCGGCATTACCTCAATATTACTATTAACTTCAAACTTGTTGGTAATCCTCCTTAAATCAGATGAAGTAGAGGAAATCATGTTGCAAGTCTCTACTCTTTCCATTTCCGCCAAATCAGATGGTGACGGTAGTGTAAAAGTACCCATTAGGGAAGGATCTTTAAAGATACCTACTCCAACACTTTGAAGTGACAACGAGGGCCCGTGTACCAACGGAATGCTTCCCGTAGCTTATGAACTATTGGCAGGAAAGCTTATCGATGACTGTGATTCCACCCTTATGAGGGAATTCAATAGTATAAAAGTACGTGGAAACCACAGCAGCCATAGCATATACTGATGGCATTCCTAGTAAAATGTTGTAATCGAGGGGTCCGTCAACTACCTCAACTTCAACAGTAACTGTTTTGGCCCCTAGTTTGATTTGGAGGTTACTCAAAATCCCACAAGGAGTATATGTTCTTCTGTCAAAAGCTTTTAACATGGTTGGTGATCATGACAACAGCGGTGAACCAAGTGTTTTCCAGCATCTCATTGACATAATGCAAGTAGATGCCCCCTCATCAATAATAGTTTGGTGAACATTTTTATTGAGAGATTTTACTTGAATTAGGAAAGCTAACTGCACCGGTAACTGTGGTGTATATCCTGCATGGTTAAAAACCACAATATTGGAATCCGTAGGGTTTGTTCCACCAATTGTTGACAGTAAAGCCTACTTTTGGGAGGGACAGTTTTGTAACACCTCGAGTGTCGACATAGCAGAAGGTGATTGAGCAAGATATTCCACTATGTTATAGTTCTGAGCTGCTCGAGCTCGAGGGTTAAATGTCGATTTATGCACAACTCCCTTTGGTGGTTTTATTGTCAATTTTGGTACAATAGGTGGAATATTTTCAGATGAAGTCGAAGTCGAAGGATTAGGTTGATCAGTGGCCTGATTATTCGACGATGACGGTGGATTTCCATAATATTTGTTTCTCGTTGACACCAAAACTTCATTTTGTGGCTTTGTGATGGATAACATGAGTACTTGGGATGTGGAAGCATGGTCTGTCACAACCAAATGTGTCTCCGGGTTTGGAAACAGATCAATCAACACTGTAGATGTGTTAGAAGTCTTTAAAAGTTTAGAGACCTCTGAGCGGTGTGGAAAATCTCTTGTAAAATGCTTGTCATTATAGATTAGACATGGATAACGAGGTTTCCTTGACTAAGTAGAGGAATCAGATGATTTCTCTTGAGGGTAATTATCTTATTTCTTCTTGTTTTTCCCCTTTTTCTTGCCTCCTGGTTGCTTTTGATTTTTGCCTTTGTCAGATGACACGACATTAACTTCGGAAGCAAGAGTGTTTTATGATGCATTGGTAGTTTGATTAGTAATGGCAAGAGTTTGACCAGATGGTCTTCCCGCCATTTGCGTGCTCAAAGAACCAATCACACCATCACCGGCATGAGAGTCCTTACTAGATTGTGGAGGAGGAGGAACAGTGAAAGCTAGTCAGGGTGCATTGGGAATTTTTTCGTAGAGCATGTCGAATTGTGTATAAATCAAATCCAAGTATTGGGCACAAGAAATTACTTGCTCTTCTGTGACAACTCCACCTTTTGCCACATCCTTAGTGATTGATGTCAACAAGGATTTTATGAACCACTCAGCTAAAAGTTGATCAAGAACATATGTCTTAACCATTCGATGATGAAGCCGCCACTCATGAATATGATCTAATATATGGGTAGTAGTAGTCTGTTTAAAGTTGGTTAGGAGTTCTGTTCCAATCTCATATCTAATAGGTAACTGGAAGTGGGTCAGAAATGTTGCAGCTAAAGTCGTAAAATTGTCAGAAGAAGCTCTTGGTAACTCAATGTACCATTTAGAAACCGGACCAGTAAGTGTTCTTTGGAAAAGACGGAGTCTAACTGAATCATCATTTAAGGAGTTTGATGAACACCACAAATGAAACGTCATGACATGATTTGATGGGTCTTCCCTGGGATTTCCATTGAATTTTGGAATGTCAGAAGGTAACTTATGCGGAATCACAGACCACCAAGCTGCATATAAGATTGGATCATTAGTGAGACAATTTAAATATGGTAATTCTAAAGTTGCTACAAATGGCAACTGTCGATTCAATTCAGGTTGAACATACCCAGGATATGATGGAATTGCCTGAGCAATATGTCTTTACATACCAACATAGGGCATCTACATTTGGTAACCTTGATAAGGTTGTTGTTGAACAAATCTAGCATAAGGTGGTTGTTGATAACCAGATTGAATTTGTGGTTGTCCATAACCTGTAAAGCCTTGTTGATCAAGACCTTGGTAAGCTTGGTACTGTCCAAGCCCGAGTTGAGCCTATTGGGCAAGTCCAAATTGGGGTTGGAATTGTTGGAATTGAGGTTGTTGAAATTGAGGCTGCCACAGTTGTTGAATCAACTGTTGTTGTCATTGGTACAATTGTTGTTTATTTAACAGTTGTTGTTGCCCGGCAATGAAAGGTTGGCCAAGTTGTGAATAAACTATACCAGTGTAATATTGGGTCAGTCTAGATAAGGGTATAATAACCTAAGGTTGTCGTTGAACCTTGGAAACAAGTGGTTTTTGTACAACAACCTGAGAAACTTGAACTTCTTGACCCGAAACCTATGGTTGCAAGGTAGAAGGACCAGTTTGTACAAGTTGAGATACAATAGTTTGAACTTGTGACTGTGGTACAATAGTAACAACAGGTGTAGTAGGAATAGCTGACACAGTTTGCATTGGTTGTGTTGGATACACAAGCCTTGGTTGAACTGGCATTGTTGGTTGCCATCGAAAAACTCAAATTCCAAGTTTACCTGAATACTGTGGGATATTAACATATGATGGTCCTCCAGAATAGGGAGGATAATGTGAATAAGCATATTGCTCTCCATATGGTGGCAATCTAGTATTTAAAGGATAAATAGGTATTTGTTGACCAGGTTGCCCAGCTTGATATTGATATGCAAGATCAAACAGTTGAGTTCTCGTTAAAAAAGAACCAAGTAAAATTCTGGTTGAGGACATGGGTGATGACCATGGTGTAGAAGAAACCCCTGAGTGGGTTCCAGATAAAGATTGGTAACCAACTGGGATGGACGATTCACCATATAGGTGTGACTCAGGTGTGGTAGAAAACATCGAAGAGGTTGCAACAAAAAATTCTTTCGCATCTACATTAGATGATACAGTCTGGGATGTTGAAAGTTTACGAGAAATCCTTCGGCGTAAATCACAAGATAAATCATTTGTCGATGCGTTTCGAACCAACAAGTGTGGTTCATCGTCAGGACAAGTTGAAGAAACAGAGCCAGCTTAGCATGTTAAATAGTCTGAGCAGAGACTCCAACGGCTATCTTGACTAACGACTAATTTTGACTTTAGGACCAGAGTCAAGATTTAATGGAAATTAGTTAAATTATGTGAATAAATAAAAATATAAAATAATTTAAAAATTGTTAAAGGTTAGTTAGAAAGTTATTAAAAAATTATAATTTGGGACTTAAAGTATAAATAATATGTATATATATATAAAAGAAATATATACAAAGGTTAGTTAGAAACTTATTGGAATAATAAAATTGAAATATAAATAATGAATAAAGTTTAACTACGAAAGTTATAACTTTCGTAGTTAAACTTTATTCATTATTTATATTTCAATTTTATTATTCCAATAAGTTTCTAACTAACCTTCGTAACCTTTTATAACTTTCGTAGTTAAACTTTATTCATTATTTATATTTCAATTTTATTATTCCAATAAGTTTCTAACTAACCTTTGTACCTTTTATAACTTTCGTAGTTAAACTTTATTCATTATTTATATTTCAACTTTATTATTCCAATAAGTTTCTAACTAACCTTTGTATATATTTCTTTTATATATATATATATATATATATATATATATATATATATATATATATATATATATATATATATATATATATATATATATATATATATACATATTATTTATACTTTAAGTCCCATTTAAAAACAAATTATAATTTTTTAATAACTTTCTAACTAACCTTTAACAATTTTTAAATTATTTTATATTTTTATTTATTCACATAATTTAACTAATTTCCATTAAATCTTGACTCTGGTCCTAAAGTCAAAATTAGCCGTTAGTCAAGATAGCCGTTGGAGTCTCTGCTCAGACTATTTAACATGCTAAATTGGATCTGTTTCTTCAACTTGTCCTGACGATGAACCACACTTGTTGGTTCGAAACACGTTGAAAAATGATTTATCTTGTGATTTACGCCAAAGGATTTCTCGTAAACCTGATATGGATCATAGAAGCCTCAATTCAACAATGTTGACAGTTGTTCAGCCATAGTTAACTGACCCAAAATTTTTCCTAAAGAATCAACGAGTACTTGAAAATAAGTAGGATCAAATGGAGCGGTGAAATGAGGAGTATGAGGGTAAAGATAAAGCCTAGCTCCAAAGTGGAATGGGTTTCCAAGTGTAGAATGTTCTTCCAATTCTTCCTCTATGGCAATTAAACCCAGTGGAAGAACTTCACCGTCTCGTCCTTAAAAGATTTCTAGTGTTGATAAAGTTGAATTTTCAGTAGTTACTGATGTTTGAGGGGTAACCGGTTGATCGTCTTCCAGTAAAGTAACAACTTCTGGATGTTCAAATTCAAAGTCCAGATGTTCAGGTAAAAGAAAAACAGTTTCAGAAAGAGGTTCCTAAACAACTTTAGGTTCAGATGTAACTTTTGTTTGAACTGTGATAGGTTCTGCATTAACTTCTGGTTGAACTGATTCAAGTTCAAAAGTAATTTCTTGTTGAGAAACTTCAAGTTGAGGATCAAATTGTTGTTGAATAACTTCAGTTACTATTTCACTAGGATCAGTGCTAATGTCCTTAGGTAATTGTGAAACTTCTCCTTCAGAAACGGATGTACCAGAAATGGTTGGAGTAACTAAAGTCTCAGTCCTTACTAGAATAGATGATTCAGGTAATTCAGATGAAGAACTATGAGTTCTTGATGTACTTGACTCAGTTAGGTGAGACCGCTTTGACCGAATAGGTGTAGCTTCGGGTGGCAAAGGCAGTTTGATCACTGCTCTCCGCGAACGACGAGTTAAGGGTTGATGTTCCTCCATGATTGCTGATTAATTTTATTATCAAAAAAGAAATAAACAAAAAGGGGTAAACTAGGAAAAAGGTTTACCAAGCAACTGTGAACTGCAGAATACCTCCTGGAAAACCAAGAATTACGGGTAGGCAATCCCCCTTAATGTTGTGTTTGGTGTATCATAGTGTACAAGGAGACTGACTCGGTTATTTAAGGATGGATAGCAACCCAGTGTTGTCCTCCCATATATACCCGAAGGTACATGGATACCCAGTTCGTATAAGCACTGCCTAATGCAAAACCACATAGTGAGAGCATTCCCATATACTTTACATACTGTAACACTGCCCTATATACCCGAAGGTACATGGACGAGCTACGATATAATCACGTACGTGGAATGAGGTATCACACTCGGGATGTATTGCAAACAAGCTAGCGACAACTGCTTTGTTTTACGATGTCGGAACACATCTCTAGCCTAGAACCACTAAATGTTCTCATTAATGACAATGCTCCATTAGGTAAATTGATGTTAATTTTAAGTTGATCTTTCTTAGGAATTTGCCTTTCAAGTTCACCACGTGATGTTTCTAAATTCCTAGGAATGCAACTATCATGATAAGCATTCTTTCCATTCAATTTAACGATGAAAATCCTAACTACTTAGGGATAAAGCAATCAAATTTCTTTCAATTAAAGAGCAAAGAGCACAATCTAATGCAATTTCCTTACACTATTCCTATAAGCACACACAAAAATTTTCAATGCAACATGCATGTATTTATTTTCGATTTCCTTAATGTGAATATGAACAAAAGGAAATATGCACATACAGTCAATCAATCTTTCATAAGAACGAATACTTTTACGACAGTTCTAATTCGAAGGAAGAGAAGAATTTACGACACTTTCTTTCGAATGAAGATTAATCAACTATATTCTAAATTTGACTATAGATCGATAATGATAAAGAAAACATCAAGAAACATTAATCAATCAAATCAAAGTTGGGCTAGACAAGGAGATAGAAACTTATTCTCTGAGACATAACATTCATTGATCAATCAACAAACAAGAAAACAAAGAAAAGTTGGCAAAAACACTTTCCAAAGGTCGGAAACTGACCCTAGGAGGATCAGCGCAGACCTGAATGGGAGACAGTGTGTTTCAGAGCACTGTCCCTAAGCCAAGCGTGCTCTGCAGCGCATTGTGTCCCTCACAAGCCTACACTAGTGACAGTGAGCCATTTCAAGAGGCAATTTGACACAGTTTTGACCAATTTTTCAATGCAAAGAGCTGAATTACAATCTATGAACACAAATAAGGTCTACAAGGATGTCCTAGGAGGTGGATAAGCTACTAGGAAATAGGATATTCCCCAGTGGAGTTGCCAATTTGTTTTGGAGAATTTGGTATCTATGGATAAATACTAATTCCCTAGATAAGTAGTTGTATCTAGAAAAACAGTTTCAAGTGTTTTAGTCTTTTCCTATAAGCAATAGATAAGATGAGAAGATGAGAAGACCTACTTGTAGTTTTGCTTTCCTCTCGTCTCCCTTGTATCGATCTTGTCACTCCTTCCCGTACTTAATACGCTTGAGAAGTACCTGTAAACACAATAGAAAACAAAGAATCGATCAAAGCACACGATCTATTGAATATAAGTGAAAGGAACCAGATACAATTCACACATATAAGAATTATGAAACAATACAAACATATGGGAGAAAGGTTCAAACACTTTATTAAATAGAAGAAGGAATTAGAACCATTGGTGTCTAATTCAAAGCCATTCCTCCAGCTTGGATCCCATCCACATCACATCAAAAGCATGACAAACTTGTAGCATTACAATACTTGCCTCAAAGCCAAATATCATAGCAACATTATCTCCTTACAATTAAACATAATCCAACCCCTGATCACTTAGATGAGTGGTCAATTTATAGGAAGATGAAGGAGGTTTTTTCATAAATGGTGGCATTGAATGGCCTTCCATACATAGAATTAGTTCCATGGAGGAAGGGATGAGAGAATAGGATGCACGTTAACTCATTCCTCATCCATTTTCGAGCTCATAGGAGTTGATAAGTGAGGGAACCTTCTAGATGACTCCTAAAGATAAGAATATTACCCAAACCCTATGTGAATTTCCCTCAATCTCGCCCAGCGCAAGTGAAAGGAAGCCTAAGTTCTCTGCAGAGCACCCTGGCAGTGGACTCAACTTCTCTGCAATGCACCTTTACAAGGGCTTACCAGCGTTGGTCCCTCTAGAGGTTATTTCTGGATGTCTTCAAGTCATGAAACTGACTGGGAAGGAGGCATTCAAAGGGGTGACTTGTTTAGGGCATGAAGCAACTGAAATTAGGGTTTGATGAGCCCTAAAACACTGATTTGGATGATGGGATTGATGTGCTCAAATGGATCTGTAACAGCTGCCCCCTAAAGCATGAAGTCGGAAAAATTCCAATGTCGAATGAAATTCTTTACGATGTGATGAGGAGGTATCGAAGTGGAAGGTGACCTGCATCAATTACAATACATATATCATGATATTTGATTTTACATTAATTGCTGAGGGAAGGCATACCCATGCTCAGCTTATAAACTTTCATTACATGTACATAAACAATCGTCTACAGATATAGACCCATGATCAGAATGACTATCAATGTAAATCCATTGTACATATGATTTAGTACTCCTGAAATCACAGCCCAAATGGATGAAACTAGATATGGGGTCTTCTATCTTGTTCAATCGTTCACTCAAGTACGAGTCTAACCATGTGAATATATGTCTTGAAGTTGAACATGGGAAGACACCATCTGATTACTAGCCAATGATGTAAGTTGTTAACAGATGCGAGAGAAATCACCGATAATGATAATGATCCTCAAGCTATATAAACCTCCATTTGGTGTGCTAGTGCTAATTAAGTTTGGAGTGAACAACAAGTTATTCATAGTTGTATCTCCCTAGTTGTGTGTGAGGGAGAAGTGTGAATTTGGTTTAGTGTGAAGCCTAAAGGGAAAATCCTTAAAACTATCATTATTGAGGTCATCATGGAATGCTAACAGAAGTGTGTGGGGACTTGTTTTTGTCGGAGGAGAACAACAACGTCAAGACAATGGTTGTAATCTCTTCTTGATTCAATATATATGCAACTATTGATTTATTTCCTACATAATGTGTCATCTCACATGTTTATGCCTTAATGTTTCTTGACTTGTTAAGTAGGTTGAATTACAATTTGTATATTATTATGGTCGTTGTTTGCTGTTGTTTACTTGTTTCAGGTGTTCGAAGAAGGAAACATGAAATAGGTAGAGCGAGCAAGCAACGTCATCACCAAACAGGATAAGCATACTAAGAGGTAGGCCCTCTTAATTGGTTCTAACCTAAGGAAATATTCCATAGAATGTATCGGTTGTGGCTAGACCCATTATCATGCTAAAGGAATTGTTTGTGTCCGCACTCATAATTTTACTTCACCACAAATTGGTGACCATACTAGGGATCCAATCCTTCTGTTTGTTTGCTTGGAATTCCATGGTTTTGTGTGAATTTTTCTAGTTTCTCCATTTCCCTTTAATTTTGTTTTTTTTCCTTTGCTTACTGCTCTGGGTTTGAAATTCATAGTATCAAGTCTGGTCCCAACTTTTGAAAATTTTTATTTTTTTCTTTTCATCCTCGCTCAGCGCACTTAATTCACTGACAGACGTGCTGATCATCGCAATATGCTGAGAAACAGTCGCACCGACCCCATTTTGGCGCTTGTTGTTAGTTAGGCAGTCACGCTGATGCCTATAAGTGAAGATTAGGGTTTGCCCCAAATCTTGGCCAGTGTGTTTTGCTCTCATGATTTTGACCTTGTAAGCTTTTTAGACCATCTTCTCCCTGACTAGAAAGTTGCTTTTCATTTGGTTTGTTTTCTTGTTGATTTGTCATCTTTTCGCTTGATTTCTTGGGTCATTGGATGGTTAGTGGCACTAGGGAATCTAGATTGTCATCCATTCAGTTGATTGTGAACTCAGTGAGTCAAGTTGTTGGTGCATTTACTCCTTGCATTTCATTTATGGTCCTTCTACGGCTTTGACCTCCATTACACAAGTTTGAAAAGTTTTTGTTTGCATGTCTAAACGTTTTTTTTCTGGCATAGATCACATTGCTTGTCTTGTTTTTGGTAAATTCATTGTGTCATTATTTTGAAAGAGATTCTCTTTTCTTGTTTTTCATTTTCTTGAGAATTGATTGTCTCGAAAACTTTTTCATTGAAGTGTTTTATGAGAAATTCATTTTTTATTTCATGAAAAGTACAAAATCGTAGTTTTTTGCATCAATATGTTACAGTAGTTAGTGTTTAGCTCCAAATCTCACTCTTGGGGTTTGTGATGCTGCACTCATGGCCCAGGTCAACCCCTCCTTCCAGACCTGGTCCAAAATTTAAAAAAAGTGTTTTATTCCCTATACGCGACATTGCCCTGAGCTAAATGCATGTATATGCGGGTCTGTGTATACCCAACCCGCGTATATGTCTTAAAACACTTAAAAAAAATTAAATCTCCTTACTTTCGAGCAGAGATTGTGGGTGTTACCTGTTGATCACCTGTTAGCACCTTTGGCCCAACTATTCCCAATGAATTCCCAACCAAAAATCTACTTTGGGAGAAGTATAAAAAGGCTTCAATGGGAAGGCCTAAGGGAGGAGGGAAGAGAGAGAAAGGTTATTATGTTGAGATTTCCCTGACCAGGTCTGAAGATCCTAGTGCCTCCTGCACTTCCCCCATTTACAGGAAATCCTTATTTCCTTGTGTGATGATGTCCATCTACTACTTGAGATATCATGGAGTAAGTCATGGAAGGAGTTTGTTAAAGGCTTGAGACTGGACGAATCCAGAGGACAGTTCCGCTTGGAGCCTGCGAAAGGATGAATCAGGTGAAATTATTCCTTTATGTACTTTATTTGTCTATAATAAAAGAAACACTTGTCTTTGTTCCTGATATAAATCTTCTCCATGTTTATGATATCCATGTTATGATTCATATATGAAAGGTTGTTTAATTGTATAAATAACTACTTTTCAATATACTATGAAGATGAATTCTTTATAATGTTTAGTCCATATACTGTTGTACTTTCTAGAATTGATTGTTTTGTAGGTTGAAGGAGCAAAAGGAACTCTAAGAAGGGTTTGGACCCTGGAAGGCTCTTCCCAAACGTAGGACCCCCAAGTATGCCCCTTATCATATAGTTTGCTTATATTAGCATTATGGCTGTATGGAATGTGTGCTTCTCTGTATAGACAACCTCTGATCTACTAGGGTTTCAACCCAAAGACCCTAGGGGAATTTGTCCCTTAACAGAATTGGCGACTCCACTGGGGACAACAGTATTGTTGTTCCTAGTTTGGGTTTAATCAAGCCAATCAGGGCTCAGCTGTCTGTTTGCTTGTTGTTGCTGTGTAGTCTGTTCCTGTAGGAACTTGAATTGTAAGTTTGGTCAGTTTCTTCAGATTGTTTTTTATTTTTTCTTGAAACCTTTTATATACGTTGGTTTTCTTGTTTACAGAAGTGTATATACGCATGTTTCCTTAAGTAAACCCGCGTATATGCAGGTTTCCTTAGGCTCAGTCGCATATACACGCAAATGTACATCAATACAGTCGCATATATCTTGCAATTTTCAAGATTTCTTAAATCTTTTGTTTCTGAAGGTCTATCTGCTGGTTTGATTCGGTCTTGAACAGTTACTTTCCAGTGTCAGTTGTCAGTTTTATAGCAAGTATCTAATTTCAAATTCTCTCTGATTTTGGAAATTGTTGGTCTTATTAGTTTCATTTGCAAGCGTCATCGTTTTGTCAAGCACACAAGATTTCTTGTTAGGAGTCTTGGCTGCTCTGTTTTGTCAGAGCAGAAAGGTTGATCTCAGTCTTTGTGTCAAATCTTGTTTTGGTGACCTTTTGTGTTTGCTTGTTAAAACTACATTTTGTGACCATCTACTTTTCTTGTTTTCGAAAGTTGTTGATTGACACTTTCTTGAAAATTGTCTTTTTGATCTTTTGGTCCTTGTTGCCAAACCTCTCATTGCTACTTTTGATTGTTAAAAGCATCTCGAAACACATCTTTGTTGTTGAGTTTTCATCCATTTTGTGTTGTCATCTTGCAAAGTGTTTGGTGCCGATTTTTCAATCATAAAGTTTCAGTTTTGTTGAGAGCACTTTTGAAAAGACATTTTTGTTTTGCTTTTGAAGAAAACTTTTTGAAAAACTTGGTTTTGCTTTCTTGAACTTTGTTTTGATTTAGTTTCCTTTTAGTGAATGAAAGTGCACTTTTGTTTGTCTTGAAGCTTGTTTTTAGTGTTTAGATGAAATGAATGATAGTAACTCATATTCTATCTAAACATTTTAAGTGACAAATTAGAAATTGATAAACAAGTAACTTTCATTTCTTGATTTAGAGTAGTCTTAAGTCTTGCATCAGCATGTACTCATTGCATTAGGATAGATTTGCACATCTTTTTAGGCATCCATAGTTTTGTTAACTTTTGTGAGTGTGAAGCGTGAGTAAAAGAAAAGAAAAGAAAATTTGTTGTTTTTTTTTAAGTTCCTCTGAACCCTGTAGAAATTTCTTTTCATTGAAAAACGAAAACAAGTGCATTTGCATGTAGTTTGGTTTTTATTAATTTCTTTTGTGTCAAAACACCACTAGTTTCACTTCCACTTATCCCTTGACTTAAAGAACAACCCATTTAACAACAAGCGCTAATTAAAATATACTAGAACTTTTTATAATTGTCAAGTTAGACACACCAACAAGTTTTAGGATATTTTAGGGCCTTGGATTAGGCGAGTGGAGAGATAACTCTCCAAGGCCATTTAAACTGTCAAACATAGGAGTCTGAATAGTGAGTGAAAATCCAATAGCATTAGGGAGACCAGGAAAGCTCTGGATCTGGGAGTTAAGCGCGAGGGTTCTTGAGGACAGGGAAGAGAGATACCCCCTCTCCTACTTGTCAAATCTAACCTCATGACTGTTCCGCCTGGCTTCTGATACGAGTTGGTAACCTTAGTTGCTACTCCTAGGGATCTACACAGGTGGCTACGGAGGGGAATCTGATGGCACCTATGGTCGATGTTGTATCACTCTCAATGGTACTACTGGAGGGCACCCTTGCGAAGCTTGGGGGCTTGCACCGGCATAGGCTGTTGTTAGGAGGTCAGCGTAACTTCCTCTGTTACCTTCGCTGATAGGACTGGGCCGTCATTATCCCAGATTATCTTTGGAAGGCCCCTTACTTCACTTTCTTGTATTTTGGTTTCTGGTCCTCATCACCCGGAGCGGAAATACTTCAAAGTTGTATGACTGGCTAATATCTTTTAGGGACTTTTTAGTGTGTGCTCTGTGCTCCTAGTTGGCCTAGCTTTCAATTTTTTGAGTCTTTAGCTAGATCTTAATAAAAAATTCAAAGTGGCTGACCGATCACCTAGACGATCTCGAAGACTTCGTGGTCTTTCACCACCAAGTTTAGAACCTTCTCCCAGAAGGCGCAGAGGTAATACTGCCGGTGGGTTTCAACCCATGGCAGCTGACGCATCGGGGATTGATCCTCCTCTCGGGGGCATTAGTGTTCAGAATAGGCCTGGTACTTCTACAGAACAAGAGAGGAACACTCCAGTTCTTTCTCAAGTTCTCTTTCAAACAGAAGATAACATAGAAGTAGAAGAAGTTCAAGAGTCGTTAGCGGCTCCGAATTCTCCCTTACCTTCTAGTTATCCAGAAGTATTACGATACGTTGGGACTCTGACGCATAGACCGTCAAGTCCAGGTCACACTACGCACTTACCATCGATGACCACTACTGGAAGCATGGCTTCTACTACAAGTGCTACAACTATGCAAACTCCAACATTAGTACACGGGGGAGGAACCATTTCCATCCCCTCTGCATCTTTATTTGGGTCTTTTGCTAGCACATCTTTTGTTGGGTCTACTTCCATTCCTTCTACAAGTGGAAATTCCCAAGCCAATGCTTTTAGTACTAGATTCTTCCCATTTAGCACCCATTCATAGGGTATTCCATCAGTTCCGTTTAGTGCCTCCAAGGTTGGACTAAGCAGCAATCCTTTCCAAGGTTGGACTAACCCTGCGGTTAGTGGCATAGGAACTGGGAATCTATTTTTCGGCCAACAAGGGAATGGGCCATACTCCATAGTTAGTTCATTTTGAAGTATTCCTCCCTTAGCTACTACTTGGAATCCTTATCAGGGGTTATCCACTCCTTATAATCCTTTAGGAGGAAGCTTCGTCGGTCATGGAGTTTTTGTGGCCGGAGTTGGTCAAACTCTGAGTTTTGCTAGATCACAAGGTATGCCTTTTGGTTCAGCTAGTTCTACGGGTTACTTCGGGTAGCCTGGTGCCTTCCAAAATCTAGGCCAATCTTTTTAGAACTTTGGGAGCTCCACCCAGTCAGGGTGGAACCCCTAAGGTCCTCCTAGGCTTCCTTTTCTGGCAACTTTGAACTTGCCAGATCTCATGAAATTAACAAACAATCCAATCAAGTACAACCCGGCCTGGCCTCCGGTCCCAACCAAAATCCCTTTAGACATTCCAAAATTCGAAGGGAAGGGCGGTGAAGACCCTGGCGACCATGTAACCACATTCCATTTGTGGTGCTCATCAAACTCCCTTATTGATGACTCGATTAGGTTGAGACTTTTTCAACGCACCTTGACTGGTAATGTGACCAAATGGTATATAGAGTTGCTAGGGGGCAGCTTTACATCTTTCGCTGACTTAGCTAATATTTTCTTAAACCATTTCCAGTTGCCCGTCCGTTATGATGCCGGAACTAAACTTCTGGCCAATTTCCGTCAGGACACGGCAACTCACATTTCTGACCATATTCAGGAATGGAGACGAAGAAAGAGGCTCATTAAAGCCGAGATTCCTCCAGAATACTGTCTCGAATGGTTTTTGAAATCTTTACAACCTGAAATCTCTAAGGATGTCTCCATGTCCGGAGTCTATTCTGAGGAGCAAGCTATTTTTAGGGCCCAGCAATTAGAATTGATTTACTCTCAGTCTGGGATCCTTCAAAAAATCTTGCCAGATGCTCCTGGGTCTAAGGTTGATATAGCCAAGTCGAAGCCAGGCCCCCATGCAGATGGTATCATTGGATCGGTAGACACAAATGCGGTGAACTTGTTGAGTCAATTGCAGCAGTTGTCTTTACAAACTGCTTCTAACAACCAAGTCACATCGTCTAACCCTTCATCTTCCCAACCCTCTTCAGTCAATGTCGTCCAATCAACCAACCCAAAAGGAAATCAAAATTCCAATGGGAAGAAGAAAGGATGAGGTAAGAAAAAGAGTCAAGATGGGAAGACTGATGCAAATAATCATGGCAATAATGCTAGTGGTGGTAGAAATGAGTCTAAAAAGAAAGTCAAGTTTCCATGCAAGTTATGCGGTGGAGACCATTTAACTCACCTCTGCCCCAAGATTGAAGACGCTCAGCACTTGTTAGGGCAGCAAGGGACTTCTAGTTCTCAAGCTGTGTTAACCAACCCTTTTCCCCAAGGGCAGCAACTTCTTGCTAGCGTGAGTTCAAACCCTGGAACCTCCGTAGGGGGCAACCAGGAAGGGGAAAAGTCATCAAATGTTTTCATGATGGGTTCCAATGTCCATGTGGCCACTCAGTCACGCGATTATGGTGAAGGTGAAACTTCCAAGGATAAAACAGTTCCCGAAACTAACAACCCACTTCATATTGAGCGACCCTTTGTCGAGACTATACCACGGGTACCGAAAGGTTCCGCTAAACGCGCGACTATCAACCCTAATATTAGGGCAGCCCAGAATTACTCCATTGTTGAGGATCTAGCACAGAGTCCATGTGCTATGTTCGCTTTAGAGGTGCTCCAGTCGTGTCCCGCTCAAAGAAGTGCCTTGCTGTCGGCAATGGGGGCAGTGGATCCAAATAATTCTTTAGCTCTCACTTTTGATATGCATAATGTCAAAAAGAGACTTCCTCATCATATGGCTTTCCAGATAAAGTCTACCTACCAGAAAATTAATATTTTTCGGACGGTTATTGATGAGAGAGCTTCCACATGTGTCATGTCTATGTCATGTTGGAAGGCCATTGGGTCACCTTCAGTTGTTCTTTCACCTACCCTCTTGATAGCGTTTGATGGTCATTCTCATAGGCCATACGGGATTATCCCGGCCTTTCCTATATGTGTTGGGGGAAAGGTCGTTAATATTGAAGTAGAAGTCATCGATGCTAACCTAGACTACAATCTCCTCTTAGGAAGGAACTGGGTATACGAAATGGACGCCATTGTTTCGACTCTGTTTCGTGTCATTTGCTTTCCTCATGAAGGGAAAATCGTTAAGGTTGATCAATTGGATTAATGTCCAGTCAACCCTCAAGTAAATTCGGACTCTACTGTTCCCTTAATGGATAACCCTCGTCCACCTATTGAGAATTTAGGAGTTGGGATATACTCTTCATTGATGGGTACATTTGATCTTCCCCCTCCTATAGCTAGAATAGATACAATTTCATCCTCCAGGGCCCCATTACGGAAATAATTTGTTCAAACTCATTATTTTTCGGATCCTAGACCCTTATATTCATCTGTGACCACATCAAATGATGGAAAGGTGGGTGGAATAGAATCTCTTATGTCTGCAGTAGAGCCTAGATGTGAATCTATCGATAACTCTACAGATAACTGTTACACTAAAATTTGTCACCATGACTATTTACAGTCAGTATGGCTCCATCAACTGTCATACTGTCCTCCTTGGCAAGTCTTATACCTCTGCTCCTCATGTCAAACTCCAAGAAAGAGAGAAAGTCCTTAAAAAGTCAATTAACTCTGGTTATGCAGTTTCTCTTAGCCTTACTTGCATGTACGCACCTCAAGTTCATAACACCTGCGTACTTGTACGCTCTGTCTGTAAAGGGATGGGTGCGTACTCCTGTAAAGGTCAAAAGGCGCAAGTTTTACTCCAAAAAAGTTACTTGTGGTCGATTCTAGAGCATTCTAGAAGATGGTTTGACGTGTATTGAGCGCCTCCAGATGGTTCATGCATCCCAAAGAAAGAGGAACTTATCCCATCAAGAGGGGAGCTATCCCATTGAAAGAGGGGCTTATCCCATTGATGGTGGACCTGATTAACTTCCTCCAAAGCACTATAAATACAGGCATTGGGCCAGAGGGAGGGGAGGTTGAAAGCTGAATATTCCTAAGGGTAGATGCTGCTGGAATTAGGACTCCCTTATAGAGCTTGAGAGGAGAGATTCCCATCCTTTCCTAGCCTTATTTGGAAGTGGGTGAGCTGATCAAAGTAAAGGAGAACTCTTGCTGGACCCTAGGAGGGACCTGCACAACACCAAGGCTCAGGTTGTAATGGTTTCTTTTGTTTCCACTTAATACAATTAAGCTCATTTTCTCAACAAGTTGTTATACATTATTTGTTTCATATACTCCTTGGTCTATATGATGAATATGTTTTATTTTATGAGTTATTCAGGTGCTACGTAATCGTTTGCTTGTTAGTGAATGCAGGTTTCGAAGAGAAGGAGGAGCTCATTCGGATCGGCGAGGCTGGACTGCTACAAAGCGTTGGACTAAAGGTATGTTATAAACACTTGATTACTTGTATTCTAAATGCATATTTAGGGAAAGATAGTGTTTAATTGTCTTGTTTGTCACTATAAAGCCTTAGCTTCTAGGGAGGTCGGTTTTGTCCGCAAAATTGACTCTTTCCGCATGAAAAAATGGCGACCATACTGGGGAACTCCATTGATGTGAATGATTTTTCCTTTCTGTGAAACTTTGATTTGAGATAAGTCGTTTTCTTTCTAGTTTTTGGCTGTCTGACTGTGCATTTGGGTGGCTTAGCTTAGGGTTAAGTTAGATTTTATTTTTCTTGGTTTTGCTAGCAGTACGCACCCTCTGTGTTAAGCACAGTGCGTACTTGTACGCACTGTAGCTTTGTACACAGAGCGTAAACGCACCTGTGCAAACAGGCTGCCTGCGTACCCCTGTCAAAAGCCTAGAAAACTTGAATTTTTTCCTTTTTATCTTTTAAATTTTGTTTATAGCTTGTTTTTGCTGCCCAGATCCACTGTTCACCTGTCAAAAGTTTTCATCCAAGCTTGTTTCATTAGCATTCCTGCTTTAAGCTTTCATCAATTGGGTGTTTTGAGTCTCTTTTTTGAGAAATTCTAAATTTGATTTCCTTTGGTCATTACTTGGAGGTTTGTCTCAGCCTTTTCACAATTTTGCATCTTTTTGCTCTTGTTTTTGCAAAAAAAAATTCCCCCTCATTCACCGGGGGGGGCTAAATTGTGTATGAGTGTTAATCGCCTTTGAGTGTTTTTATCTTTTGATCTTTGGAACTCTCACCCAATTTTCTCGACTTGCACTTGATTGGTTCTTAGATTACATTAGAATCATCTTGTGTTTGAGAATTCTCTTGCATAGATCACATTTGCATAATTAGAATTCTCATTTTCAGAATATTAATGAAAAATGTGCATAGATTACATTTGCATACTTTTCAAGTGAATTGTGCATAGATTACAATTGCATAGTTTACATTCTGAAAAATCAATTGTAGATTTAGATCAGTTTTCTTTGATATGAATTTAGACAAAAATAAAAATAAAAAAACGGTTTTGGAATTGATTTGCATTAGTTTTTCTTGATGAAATTAGTGCATTAGAGAATTTGTTATATTTTCTCTTAGTGATCAATTTCTTGCATTGTTGGAAGTGAATGGAAACTCTCTCCTTACTTTAGTTAGGATTCATCGAATTGAAAAGATCACATTATCATATTCGATTGCATTTAGTTGAGTCGGGTCATAACACCATTGTTTTCATATCCATTTACCCAGTTGAGTAATAACAGCCTTAATAACACAGTGCTTAATTAAAATTCATCTAGTCATATTTTTATTTTCTAGGGCTCTGATACACCAACATAGCTTAGGCTAGTGTCTTGGAGTAGGGAGTAATTAACTCTCCAAGACAGTAAAACCAAACAAGTAGCTTATCTTATGGTAGGATAAATCCAACTATTACATTTATGCTCTGGGAAAGCTCCTCTTAAAGGAGAAGCACGAGATCGTGTCCGAACCAGTGAGGGGATCAATCCTCCCTCATTGGGAACGACGCCAGATACGCACGTACTACAAACGGTAAACCTCGGATTGACCATTGTCGAGGAGCCTGGGGTCACTTTTCGGTAAACCTTGGATTATTGTCAAGGAGCCGGCAAGGGGATTGAGCTTGATACTCTGCCCTTGCGTGCTATCGGATCGTAGACTGTTCCCCCAGGTATATTTGTTGTTGTTGGTGACCTTAGTGACCATTATCTTTAGGGTTCTACCCAAGGTGACGGTGGAGGGAAGATCCCACTGTACCCGGAGCAGACGTCGGCTAGACTCACTTGGATTTTCTGGGGGGTTCACTTCACTCGAGACGGTTAAAGTGGAGGAACTTGGTCTAGTCTATTCATTAAGCAGGTTGTCGGGGTAACTGTTCCACCCGCCATTTCTGTACTGAATTCTGCGATGTTGGATTTCATCACCAACTAGTGTTTTCGGTCCGGAAAGTTACTGTTTGTGTGTGGTTTGACTCCTAGATTTGATAGCGCGTGTTAATTTGTTTGTTTTTACTTTTAGAGACCATAGGTGTGAATTGTGAATTTTAATTGTTAGGTGTGAATTGTGAATTGTTAATTTTAGTTATAAATTGTTAATAAAATTCACTGAAGTTGAATATAATGGCAAATGTTCCGGAATTTACCAACCTAGGAACCCCTCCTAACGAGAATCCTAGTACTTTTCCTTATTTTGGAAATGTTGGTCCTCCTTATATGGCTACTTTGTCATTACCTGGATTTACAATAGGTTTACCGATATGGTTATTTTCAACTTCGTTGGCCCCAAATACTTCAATTGTTCAACCTCAACCGAATGCTTCACCTCAACACAGTTCACCATCTCAACATCACCAACCTTCTGTTGACCCTTTACCTTCTTCACCTAATTTTTCTTCCTCCATTTCTTCCTCTTCGCTTGGTAAAAGCCTTGACGCTAGTAACCAGGTGTCTAAGAAGAAGAAGAAAGGGAAGAAGAAGAAGAAGAAGAAGAAGCAAGATAAGAAAGAAGTCAACCAACCAACCATGGCTGTAAGTGTTAGTTGTGTTGAGGAAACCTCCAACACGCATCGTAAACCCAAATAGCCTTGCAGGTTTTGTAAGGGTGACCACTTCCTTGTCAATTGTCCTGGTATTCCAAAGGTCTTGGAAGTATGGTCAGAAAAATCTCATCAGCTTTCCATTGATCCATCAACCAGTGATAGTCAGGTTCCTGGGAAAAAGGGTAAAGTTAAGTTTCCTTGTAAGTTATGCAAAGGGAGTCATCAAACTCACATTTGCCCTCACATGGATGAAGCCTCAAAATTGTTGGAAAACCTTACTGTTCCACAGCAAGAATTTCCAACTGTTTACCGTAAACTTTCTCCCAACCTACCGTCAACTGACGGAGTGATTGATCTAATTTCAAGTACAGTCGATCACACTCTTCCATTGGAGAGTGAAACTCATGTCACTCAGGTTGATGATCCATTAGTTGATCAAGTGGTCGATTCAATTTCACATTCGGTCGATCCCACTTTCCCTTTAGAGAGTGAACTTCATACCGCTGAGGTTCTTTTTGTTACATCAGATTCTTCTACGCCGAGGGGCATTTCACCTATTTCTACAGAACCCCCTCCAAGTACTGAGGTCTTTTCCTTTGATTGGAATAGACTGACAGAACCTCGTCTTCCTTCCTCTATCCCTTTCCAAATCATTGTCAAGGCTGGTAGTAGGGACATACATCGTACTCAGGTAGATGAAGGTGCTTCTGTTAGTATTTTATCCTCAACTGTTTGGAAAGCTTTGGGTTCCCCTCAGCTTGCGCCTATTACGCAGAATCTGAAAGCTTTTAACAGAACCATTAGTGAACCTTTAGGGATCCTTCCTAAGTTTTCTATTACCTTGGAAGGTAAAACAGTCTGTATTGATCTTATGGTAGTTCGAGGTCCCTTGGATTTCAATTTACTCCTTCGGCGAGACTATGTTTATGCAATGAAAGCTGTCGTATCGACACTCTTTCGCGTGATGTCTTTCCCTCACAATGGCAGTATTGTGACTGTAGACCAGCTTTCGTTCCCTAGTCTTGTCTTGACTACCAATAATATGACACCCCTAAATGTTCCTGATTCTAAAGTGGTATCTACCCTGCCACGAGTTAATTATGTGGCAACTGGTCCCATGTTTTCAGTTATCGATGTAAGTGAGCCTCTCACTGTTTGCTCATCTTCCTTTGATTTAGATCCGGTAATTGACATGGAACACTCTATGGGATTACTTGAACACGATGTTCTTATCCCTTTTGAGTCCCTTGACATGTGTTCCTTCCAGAGAACTATTCTTCCTTCTGATGAAGACCTCTTGGAAGCCATGATCAAGGTATGTCCATTGACATGTCTTTCTTCCAGTTGGAAGCCATGATCAATGTTGCGAGGATAGTTTTGTTCCTGTGTCAACCTCGTTAAAAAATGAAACAGGCTAGTGAGGAAAGTTCCTTTTACTGTGTCAACCTCGTTAAAAAATGAATCAGTATGTGCGAGGACAGTTTTTTCCTGTACCAACCTCGTTAAAAAATGAAACAGGTTGCAACGAGGATAGTTTTTTCCTGTATCAACCTCGTTAAAAAATGAAACAGGCTAGCATGAGGATAGTTCTTTTACTGAGTCAACCTCATTAAAAAATGAATCAGGTAGATTTTCGGGTATGTAGGTAGATTGTAGAAAGTAGGATTTTGAGGATAGTTCCTATTACTGAGTCAACCTCGTTAAAAAATGAATTAGGTATGAGGATAGTTCCTGTTACTGAGTCAACCTCGTTAAAAAATGAATCAGGCACGAGGATAGTTTTGTTCCTGTGTCAACCTCGTTAAAAAATGAAACAGGGTGTTAGAGGATAGTTCCTGTTACTAAGTCAACCTCATTAAAAAATGAATCAGGTATGAGGATAGTTCTTTCCTTGTGTCAACCTCCTTAAAAATGAAACAACTCCCTTTTCAAGTTAAATATTGAAAGTAAACCTTCATTCCATCCATCTCGTTGAATGCAATGAAGCCTGGGGGGAATGTACCTCGCTTTGCATCATTATACTGGGGGCACGCGAACTCTTTGAGCATAGTTCCTTGTCTTGTGTCAAGCTCGTTAAAAAATGAAACAAGGAGTATTGAGCATAGTTCCTTGTCTTGTGTCAAGCTCGTTAAAAAATGAAACAAGGATAGGTTATTTAGGTAGATTGTAGAGACTAGTCATGAGCATAGTTCCTTGTCTTGTGTCAAGCTCATAAAAAAATGAATCAAGGGATTTAGAGCATAGTTCCTTGTCTTGTGTTAAGCTCGTTAAAAAATGAATCAAGGTTTTTAGAGTAAAGTTTTTTGTTAGGTAGATTGTAGAGAGTAGTTATGAGCATAGTTCCTTATCTTGTGTCAAGCTCGTTTAAAAAATGAAACAAGGGTTTTGAGGATAGTTCTTTTCCTGTGTCAACCTCACTAAAAAATGAAACAACTCCCACAAGTCTTTCCAAGATCTTGAAAGTAAAGCTTCATCCCATCCACCTCATTGAATGCAATGAAGCTTGGGGGGCATGTACTTCGTTTTGCGTCATTATGCTGGGGGTATGTGAACTTATAACAAACATAGTTTTTCGTTTCAAGCTTGTGTAAACATGAAACTGAATCCGAGCATAGTTCTTTTCCTGTGTCAAGCTCGTTAAAAAATGAAACAAATCCTCCTCTAATTGAGTCGAGAGTTTGACTAGATCTCATAAATGTTAAGTTGTATATTTAGGTTAGTTATTTTAGTTTTTGCATAATTTTCTTACAGTTTTAGGTCGAGTCTTTCAAATGATCTTGTACATGAACCTTCATTCCATCCATCTTGTACTTAGTTGAATGAAATGAAGCTGGGGGGGCATGCACTCTAGCATCTACGCTTAGGGGGCATCAAGCACAATTTTCTCTCTGTTTCAAGCTTGTGTAAAAATGAAACTACTTTGAAGCATAGTTTTCTCTGTTTCAAGCTTTTGTAAAAATGAAATCTATCTCGAGTCAATTTCAGTTATTTTCAAGACTCGTTAAACTCATGAAAATACCGAGATTATTTTGCTATTTTTCATTCTCGTAAAACAAATGAAAATGTCGAGTTCTTTCCGTCTTTTCCTGCTCGTAAATTAAATTGAAAGTCGGCCATATGAGTACATTTTTATCATTTTTTCGAACTCATTAAAACTTACGAAAAAGTGAAAGCCATGAGTACATTTTTTATCATTTTTTCGAACTCGTTAAAAATTACGAAAAAGTGAAACCTTGGAGTTCATCTTTAAGCCCTTTTCAGACTCTCAAAATATGAAAAGACTGCCGAGTTTTTCTTTTTAAACTCGTTAAAACGGAACTAAAAAGACGGTCCTCTTATAGCCCTTTTCTGACCGTAAAAACATGAAAAAATTGCCGGATTTTTGTCGTTTCAAATTCGATATTGGAAATAAAATGACGTGTCCTTGATCGCTTTTTACTTTTCAGGTCAAAGACACTAATCATGAAAGTACTCCTTGTTCGCAAGATCAAGCGGTTCTCTCAAGTATTATTTTATACTTTTTCGGGCTTGGGAGACACAAATTTACGAAAAAGTTCAACCCTGGAGTCTTCTTAAGTTTTTTCAGACTCTCTAAAATTGAAAAACGCCGAGTTTCTCCTATACTGGACTCGTTAAAATTTCACAGTAAAGGACCTGTTCGATTACAAACAGGAACGGACCACTCCTTCTTAGGGTTCGAATCAAAACTAAGTTGGACTCATCCGAAGGATGAGCTTATAATCAAGCATATGTTATCCTCCTCAAGCTTGTAAAAAATAAAGAGGTACTTGCCAGAAATGGTGGGGGAAAAGAGAGAAAAATGAGCCTATTTGTTATCCTTTGTCTCAGAAGAAGCCTTATCACCACTCTTCAACACGACACTTTCCATTCACCTGGGTTTGGAAATCCTTTGCTTCACAGTTGATCAAACCACATTGAAAGTCTTCAGCCGGGTATTAACTTTGGGTCAAATGTCACCAAGCCATCTATTGTGTCGTTATGTGTTCAAGAGGTCACTGCAAATAAACCATTCATCTGCAAAATACCCGTCATTCATCTCGACCATCCCTGAGTCAGTCCTTGCAGCTATGTTTCTTCAAAGACACTAATCATGAAAGTACTCCTTGGTCGCAAGATCAAGCGGTTCTCTCAAGTATTATTTTATACCTTTTCGGGCTTGGGAGACACAAATTTATGAAAAAGTTTAACCCTGGAGTCTTCTTAAGTTTTTTCAGACTCTCTAAAATTGAAAAACGTCGAGTTTCTCCTATACTGGACTCGTTAAAATTTCACAGTAAAGGACCTGTTCGATTACAAACAGGAACGGACCACTCCTTCTTAGGGTTCGAATCAAAACTAAGTTGGACTCATCCGAAGGATGAGCTTATAATCAAGCATATGTTATCCTCCTCAAGCTTGTAAAAAATAAAGAGGTACTTGCCAGAAATGGTGTGGGAAAAGAGAGAAAAATGAGCCTATTTGTTATCCTTTGTCTCAGAAGAAGCCTTATCACCACTCTTGAACACGACACTTTCCATTCACCTGGGTTGGGAAATCCTTTGCCTCACAATTGATCAAACCACATTGAAAGTCTTCAGCCGGGTATTAACTTTGGGTCAAATGTCACCAAGCCATCTGTTGTGTCATTATGTGTTCAAGAGGTCACTGCAAATAAACCATTCATCTGCAAAATACCCGTCATTCATCTCGACCATCCCTGAGTCAGTCCTTGCAGCTATGTTTCTTCAACTTGATCTATGATTTCGTGTTGTGGGCTTGCCTGCAACGGGTCGCTTTCTATCGACATCAGCACATTATCTAGAAAGATGACCTAGAAATCGTCAGTACCTTGAAATCTGCATGCATCAATGGCAGGTTTCTCGCCTTTGACGATGGTTTACATCATTGACTTTCGATCGAAGGATTCCGTGAAATGTTCGACATCAACACATTCATTCACATCTCATGGATTGTACTAGGTACTTTGAGAACCATTGACATCACTGGTGGTCTCTCTCACACTTGTTAACAGTTTACATCATCGACTGGTAATCAAGTGGTTTCTACCATGTTCGACATCAACTCATTTATTCGCATGGATAGAATCGTACTATTTCGGGAAGTAGAAATGAAGACCCTGGATCTAGTTTCCACCATCCAGGCTGCGAGGAGTTTTGTATTCATTATATAGTAGACTAATCATAAACAGATGGTTGTGTCCATACTGTGTCTACATGAGTCTATAATTATGATGTACTGCGAAATCATTCCTATATCAGAGCAGTAGTTAGTTTGTTAGTTAAAGTTTTCAATCTGAGTATGGGAATGCCTACCTCAGCGATGATATGATCTTATATATGTATTTTGTGTTGAATATTTGCATGTTCCGACTGGGCTCTCCACAAGATAATCCTTGAAATGATAAAGTGCTTCACCCTTCCTAGATGATATGAAACCCTAATCTACTACAGGATTCGCACTTTAGGGGGCAATCTGTTACACTAAAATTTGTCACCATGACTATTTACAGTAAGTATGGCTCCATCAACTGTCATACTGTCCTCCTTGGCAAGTCTTATACCTCTGCTCCTCATGTCAAACTCCAAGAAAGAGAGAAAGTCCTTAAAAAGTCAATTAACTCTGGTTACGCAGTTTCTCTTAGCCTTACCTGCGTGTACGCACCTCAAGTTCATAACACCTGCGTACTTGTACGCTCTGTCTGTAAAGGGCTAGGTGCATACTCCTGTAAAGGTCAAAAGGCGTAAGTTTTACTCCAAAAAAGTTACTTGTGGTCGATTCTAGAGCATTCTAGAAGATGGTTTGACGTGTATTGAGCGCCTCCAGATGGTTCATGCATCCCAAAGAAAGAGGAACTTATCCCATCAAGAGGGGAGCTATCCCATTGAAAGAGGGGCTTATCCCATTGATGGTGGACCTAATTAACTTCCTCCAAAGCACTATAAATACAGGCATTGGGCCAGAGGGAGGGGAGGTTGAAAGCTAAATATTCCTAAGGGTAGATGCTGCTGGAATTAGGACTCCCTTATAGAGCTTGAGAGGAGAGATTCCCATCCTTTCCTAGCCTTATTTGGAAGTGGGTGAGCTGATCAAAGTAAAGGAGAACTCTTGCTGGACCCTAGGAGGGACCTGCACAACACCAAGGCTCAGGTTGTAATGGTTTCTTTTGTTTCCACTTAATACAATTAAGCTCATTTTTCTCAACAAGTTGTTATACATGATTTGTTTCATATACTCCTTGGTCTGTATGATGAATATGTTTTATTTTATGAGTTATTCAGGTGCTATGTAATCGTTTGCTTGTTAGTGAATGCAGGTTTCGAAGAGAAGGAGGAGCTCATCCAGATCGGCGAGGTTGGACTGCTACAAAGCGTTGGACTAAAGGTATGTTATAAACACCTGATTACTTGTATTCTAAATGCATATTTAGGGAAAGATAGTGTTTAATTGTCTTGTTTGTCACTAGAAAGCCTTAGCTTCTAGGGAGGTCGGTTTTGTCTGCAAAATTGACTCTTTCCGCATGACAATAACCATTCTACTCCTTCCTCTGAGAAAGAGGTAGATGGTGATGTGGCTCATTCTCAGACCCTTGATTCCACTTCTACGTTGGATTGCTCGGATATTGTTTTTCCATCTGACGAAGCGACATTCGAAGCAATGACAATTGTAGATCGACCTTCGGAAGATTTACATCATTGTTCACATTTTCGTCCTCCCTTGCATGAAGTCGAATCCAGGTCCTCCAGGCCAACTAGCGATGTGTGTATGCTTCCTCTGGCTCCAACACAGTCATTTGCCAAAGGAAGTATATTGATTGGTTCGATAATAGTACTGATAAACATCCCTAGGAGCGAGTGGGCGGAGCCCCGAAACGGGCTCTACCTCAAGAAGTACTTTGCTTAAGTAGTAACTAGGCAATGGCTTCTTTATACATTATGTATATTTGTACATATCTCATCAAGAGTTTTTGATATCAACACTTTTTGGTCTACTCTGCCAGGTGTTGATGGATGACTTGGTCTATTTTGGATTCGCCGATGGTGCTAGCCGGCACACTCGGAATCTCGCTTCCGCAACTTGGGTACTCTACTATCCAACTGGTCAATTGATGGTATCAAGGGGCGTATGCATTAGTCCCGCTTCAAATAATATGGCTGAGTATACTGCCATCATTAATTTACTATCCGAGGCAATTTCTTATGGAATCAACTCGTTGGTAGTTTATCTTGATTCACAATTGATAGTGTGGCAATTGAATAACATTTATCGGGTAAGGGATCCATGTTTATATCGCCAGTATTTAAGGGTGAGGTTGTTGCAAAGATCATTTACTTATATTAATTATTTTCACATTCCAAGATCTCATAATCGGTTAGCTGATTCTATCGCTAATCAAGCATTAGACTGGCACATTAATCATTCATCACAATAAAATCAAGCATCAAAAAGTCGAACTGTATATATATATATATATATATATATATATATATATATATATATATCATAAAACATCTCGAGTGTACATAAGTCTATCCAAAAAATATACAAAATTGGGACTCAAATGCCCATAATCATGTCTAGTACATCTAGTGCCTCGGCTCAGGATGAGCGGCTAAGTAGGTAGCTATCGCATTGGCCACACGCCGAAAAGTGCGGACCCAGTCACGTGGCATGCCAACCACATGACGCTGCATATCCTCAGGAAGATCCTCTACCACCGCCATCGGTACCCCATGAGTGAGTCTCACCAAGTGCCGCTGGACGGTGTGAAGTAGTCGCTCTGTGTCTGCAGCTGCCTCTTCGGCCCCTCGGCCGCGACGTCTGTGCCGTGGGAAATCATCTGGTCGTACCGGCCCAATATCTGGAACATGATCATCATATTAGTCATTTGAATCCTATCAAAAACATTTTTCAAAATTCATTATTATATTTGAAAAATCCAAAAAAAAAAAATCAAAAAATACTTACCAATGTCGCCCCATGCTGCGGTCGGTGGTAATGCTAGATCGGGATCTCCTCAGAAATCCAACCCAACATAAGGGTAGTCATCTATGGCGATGATCTATTGATCCCACCAGGAAAAGAAGTCATCGTCAAATGCAGTCCATGGGATGTCCCCACCCCCTAGACGTTTCATCAGGTCGCCTCACCTACCCATGCGTGGATCTTGTGGGGTGCTGATGGAAACCGCTACCCTAGGGCGGAGTGCAGGGACCCTCTCAAAAAAGAAAGAACACAAAATAGTCCCATATCCAAAGTTTTTGGTCTGTCCTCTCTTGATGGAAGTAAGCTGGCTTTTCAAGCTGGCCAGAAGAGGAGTACACCAGTCAAACACGGTGGTGAGACAGTCCACCGCCAAGCTCATGGTTAGCCATGATGCCTGGTGCAGAGAAGCTGATCCGTTCACTCTAGCTATGGTGAACAGGATTATCCTCAGCGATAGACTCTCCACATGTGTGATGGAAATCTGACTTCCAACCTTTTTTGGATGTCTCGGGCAATAGATATGTACGTAGTCCTCGATCGAGAGACTGCCTCGTGTCCTGCCCCTGGAATGTACTACCTCTCCCCTTCGGGAAAGGCCTGTGATGAAGTAAATGTCATCCACTTCCATCCTGAGTGGCATCTGGTCAATCATGAATGCATCATCATCGATACTCCAGTAATCAATGAGCATCTCAAGCAGACGTGTGTTTGCTTTCATATTTGGCAATTTGAAGAATTTTAGCAAACCACATCCCCGTAGGGCATCCAAAGCATCAGGATCATTCATGACCTCATCATCCACTGCGGTATGCTCTCTTTCTCGCCAAGTGACTGGCATCCTGAAGAAAAAATGATTTTCAACCGTTAGTTTTTTTTGTTTAAAATGTTCGCGGCGTATACGCGGGTCCCTTTGCACACAGTCGCGTGTAGGGCCCGCGTGTACGTGGGTTTCATATTTCCAACCTGCGTATACACCGCGGTGAAATTTTTGACAAAGAATCCAACAGTAAAACATAAATTAAAAATTCTAAAACTAGTCACAATTGATTGCAAGTCAAGTATAAGAGTTACCTGGGGATTTTCGAAGCATCTGAATGGTTGAATTTGGCGTATGGAAAACTTGCTTCTTTTTCTCCACTTCTCTGCTCTAAAACTCAAATGGTGAGTCCAAAAACTCTTTTATAGGTTTTGAAAATGCAAAATTTTTTCAAAATTTTATTTTGTTTGGCCTCATGTAACTTTTAACTTGGGAGCTTGGAATGTCAAGAATAGTTTGATTTTTAGGACATTTTGGATGTTTTTCGACAATTTCGAGATGGTTCCATGACTGCTGACCCATCATGGCAAGTATCGTTTCTCACTAGCATATAGATTAGGGAAGCCATTTTTCCGTTGCATTATGCATACTAGCCTCCATCTGTCGATACATTTGCCATAGGGTCGATCCCATCGTGTTATGGTTCGTAAGCCATCTTCACTCATCGATTTTTTTAAATCATGACACGATGGTGGAAGCTATCCTTTACATGGGCATCGTAGTTAGCACCTCACTGACATTTGTTGACCATGCTGCCCCGATCTGAGTAGGCTCGAGAGTCCTCTGTAGTCCCGCCATGATTTATGCGATGAAGACTCATTCCTCTTTGCTTCTTTGCTGTTGTTCTGGCCTTATACCCTAGAGGCTCCTTTGTGTTGAGTTGTACTACTACATTGCATTTTGACCATTTGCACCTTTTGGCCTTTAGCCGACTTCACTTGGACTCGTGTTTAAGCCAACTTTTGACCATGATGACTGCAAAATCAAACTTGCATACCTTTAACTTCTGCAACTTGACACACCTTGACCCGTGGAAGGAACACACCTTTGAGTGTCATTGACCAGTTTTCACCTCCCTGCATTTGAGCATAGGAATGTTCCAATCCCAGGAACTAGATCATCTGTTTCACCAACACTCGTTCCTTCCACTATACTATAGCATTCTTTTATTCTTTTTCCAGCTTAAAATAAAAAGACAAAAAAATTATATATTCCAAAAAGAGCGAGAACGGGACAATATTTCCATTTATTATTGGCAGCTACAGTCAGTTGAGTTGCCCTTGAACAAAGCACTCAAAAGCAAAGTCTCCTCCGTTTGGGCGGGATTTAGTTTAACTTAGGTACGCCTTAACCTTCTTATTGAGTCAGTTCTCCCCCGATTGGTTATCTCTTCCAATCATATGGAGGGTTCGTTTGTGCCTCCTACATGACGAACTTATACAGAGTCATCATATGCTGCCAGATAGTCACATTGAGTCATGCTTTTGTTCAAGGGAAGTTAGCCTGAGTCGGCCTCTCTGCGGTGTCTCTTGACTCATTTTTCATTCGGCCATCCCTGGTTGTCAGTATCATGTCAATTATCACATCAGCTATATTGGTTCTTTACTCGTGCCGGTTTGAGAAGGTCCCCATTGACTTCTCGCTAGCGGGTCTTGTCCTTATCGACGACGACATCTTGCTCTGAGGATAGGCCTAGAGCTGCACCCTGGCCCTATTTTCATTATTGATAGGTCACCTTGTGCTCAGCATCGATCAGTATCATGGGTCTTTGACTGAGTGGTTTCCCTTGTGTTCGACATCAGCTTACTTTATCACACATTAGGATTCGTGCAGTACCTTGGTTTCCATTTGACCCTATTGGTGGATGCCTTGCCTCTGTGTCAGCTTTCATTACTGGTTGGTTCAGAGGGTTTCTGTCGTGCGCTAGCTACATCTTGTGTACGCCAGAAACATACTTCGGTCGAGTTACTACATCTCTTTCTTCTGATTCCTTCCACATTATTGGCCTATGGGTTACACTCGCGCTAGATTGATGAAGGATTCCTTAATGCCTTCCTTCTAGCAGATCTTTCCCTATCGACTTCGACTCATTGCTCTGGGGCAAAGATCTAGAGTCCATTTGGCAGTACCTTGGGGTTTGCAGTCATTAGTGGAAGATCCTTCGCTATCGACAGTGGGAAATCATCATTGTCTCCTGATCGATAGATTCTTACAGGTGTTCGACTCGAGCTCATCTATTCACACTTGTTAGATTGTACTGGGTAACTTGACGCTCATTTTCATTATCGGTGAGTAGTCTCACGTTTGTTAATGGTATACATCAATGACCGGTAATCAAACGATTTCTCACATGGTCGACTTCAGATCATTTATTCCCATGGTGTAGAAATGTACCACAGTGGTTGGTGAAGACCTCAGGTTACATCAACATTCATTGGTTCACTTGACAGTAGCTCATGTTGCTGCTAGTTGATACCACCCCATGTTATATGTTGCAGTCATTCATGGAAACATTCTATATGCTGGCCCCTGAGTTTACAGTGTAGTACCATCCTATTCCATCATGTTCAGTTGGTACCTTTTGTGATCTGTCTTTGATATCAGTGATCCAGTTCATCCTTCAGCATCATTGGCATTCTTATATGTGATATTCAGACATGTACTTCTTCGATCATGATCAGATGATCCATTATGTTTTTTCCAGTTCTTTATACTTGTATACTTAGTGGATCAGCTTGTACTTGATATGCGGACATGCTTTACTTTTTCTGAGAATGGGTATGCCCGCCTCAGATAGTGTTTCTTTCTGATCTCCTTTTGTGGCTTGGCAGGCTAAACTCTGGTGAAGTCCTTCTCAGTTTTTGGTAGATTTCCTTTCCATGTACTTTCTTAATACATTTCGGCCATCATGCACCCCTTCTGACCTCACATATTAGGGAGCATCTGTTATAGCTCCAAATCTCACTCTTGGGGTTTGCGATGCTGCACTCATGGCCCAGGGCAACCCCTCCTTCCAGACCTAGTCCAAAATTTAAAAAATAGTGTTTTATTCCCTATACGCAACATTGCCCTGAGCTAAACACGTGTATACATAGGTCTGTGTATACCCAACCCGCGTATATGTCTTAAAACACTTTAAAAAAATTAAATCTCCTTAATTTTGGGCGGAGATCGCGGGTGTTACCTGTTTATCCCCTGTTAGTGCCCGTGGCCCAACTGTTCCCAACAAATTCCCAGCTAAAAAACTACTTTGAGAGAAGTATAAAAAGGCTTCAATGGGAAGGCCTAAGGGAGGAGAGAAGAGAGAGAAAGGTTATTATGCTGAGATTTCCCTGACCAGGTCTGAAGATCCTAGTGCCTCCTGCACTTCCCCCATTTACAGGAAACCCTTGTTTCCTTGTGTGATGATGTCCATCTACTACTTGAGATATCATGGAGTAAGTCATGGAAGGAGTTTGTTAAAGGCTTGAGACTGGACGAATCCGGAGGACGATTCCGCTTGGAGCCTGCGAAAGGATGAATCAGGTGAAATTATTCCTTTCTGTACTTTATTTGTCTATAATAAAAGAAACACTTGTCTTTGTTCCTGATATAAATCTTCTTCATGTTTATGATATCCATGTTATGATTCATATATGAAAGGTTGTTTAATTGTATAACTAACTACTTTTCAATATACTATGAAGATGATTTCTTTATAATGTTTAGTCCATATACTGTTGTACTTTCTAGAATTGATTGTTTTGCAGGTTGAAGGAGCAAAAGGAACTCCAAGAAGGGTTTGGACCCTGGAAGGCTCTTCCCAAACGTAGGACCCCCAGGTACGCCCCTTATCATATAGTTTGCTTATATTAGCATTATGGCTGTATGGAATGTGTGTTTCTCTGTATAGACAACCTCTGATCTTCTAGGGTTTCAACCCAAAGACCCTAGGGGAGTTTGTCCCTTAACAGTTAGCATCATTGAAGGCTAGGATTGCATTGCCATTTAAAAAGAAAAAGAATTATCTTTGCTTTTAAAAGGACTGTTAGGGTGTACTTGTTAGGAAATTAGGAATTGGAATGTAATTTTCATTAGTTTATTTTCTCAAAAAGTGAAGTAGTGAAAAATCATTTTTCTTTCAGTTGCTTGGTTGTTTGCATTTGATTGTGTTTCCTACCCTCTCTAGTGTAGACGATTCATCAAATTGAAAGGGTCTTATCTCATTTAGTTGCATTTAGGGTTTTTGGTCTCACATTGCTAAGGCCTGAAAACTAAGACATAAGTCAAGATAAACTTTAAAATGAACTCAATTAACCTAAGGCGCATTTGAAACCTAACGATCACATCTAGAAGGTCTAGGCTAGAGACATGTTCTGGCGTATTTAAACCTAGAAGCTATCATAAGCTTCATCACTAGACAACGCTAGTATGGATTTGTGCTCCCCATATTGTCAAGTATATAATGGGAGACACCTCTAGGCTGCAATCGTTTATCCATAGCAAGCTGAGTCGATCGCCTTGCAAACGTGATACATCGAACACATCATTCGGGGAGATTGCCTGCCCATACTTCTCAGTTCGCTAGGAGGTATTATGTAGTTCACAATTGCCTGGTAATCCTTTTTACCTAAATCATCCAGAGCATTCATTTGATCTTTTTGACTCATTAAAACTAAAATATCATCTGAGTGCTTGTCCTTTATAGCTTGTTTCCAATCGAAAGTGATAGAGTCATCTTTGCTTCTTTCTTAACTCTTAAAACATGAAAGAGTACTTGTTTATTTATGCGTCTTAAAAAATTGATTGCCCATGATCTTATAACATCCTGTTAGTCTTTTCTAGACCAAATCGTGAGTTTTCCATAAAGAACATTTTAAAGCCTTGAATTTTATCTCTCTTTTCATGTTAACTAAGACAAGGTCATTGTGACTGAACCATTTGGTTCACCTAGTTCTTCTTCCTCTCCTCCCTCTGAAAGATTGTCTGAGGAGCCTTTTCTTGAATTACCAGAGTCACTCGAGGACCAAGGTGTTGAACTCGGAATCATTTTGAGAATTCAACCTTTGTCATCTCGTCCTCCTCCTACTTCAGATACTGGGTCACCTGCTGGTGCTGGCCCAGAATCTCCGGACAATCCCGTCCAAACTCCTGAGAGTTCGCCGACTACTGATGGTTAGCTTGGACTGGTTATATATCCTCTGAATCCTTTGTTCAACCCTGTTGTGATATCACTGCAATGTCCATACAATCTGTACGATCAGTCGGGTGCTCCTTTGGAATTATCCCCTCGTACATCTTCATTCATTCATCGTCGTTTATTCCTAGCTATGGAACCTGAAGGCGATGCTCCATATACCTCTCCAGATGAATCAGAAGTTTCTACTCCACACACTGTCAAGGAGGAAGAACATAAATTTCCTCCTAAAGGTTGCCCCTATACAGGGAGCATTCCCATCAGTGTATATTGGAATTTTCCGCCTCATTATGTGACTTTGGCACAATTGGTCTTAGGTACACCTAGTGCCTCATCACTTTACCATAACCCGGTTTGGGCATCTAGTGCTTTGCCTACTACAGGTTTGTTCATTACGAACCCAACCTCCCAACAGGTCGTTACCTCAGTCCCGGTGCAACCCACCTTCCCGAACCCTCTTGTATCATTCGTCCCAGTCACCCGTCAAGTTCAACTAACGGTCTCAAAGAATGTTGCTGTCAATTCTTCGATCCCTCCAGTAAGTGGCCAAGTTGTGCCACCGCCTGGGGGGCAGAATCTGAGTGTTTCTATGGTGTCAGGCACCACCAATGTGAGTAGCTCATAGGCTCACATGGTTGGCATGAACCAACCTTCTTCTGGCGTTATCCAAAACCCTATTGGTCCTGCTGGATCAAGCAATGTCTAGTACCAACAGGTTCAAAATCCCGTTGGTCCGTCTAGGTCAAGAAATTTCCAATATCAGCAGCCTTATGAGGCTCAGGTTCAGTACCAAACTCCTTACGTTCCATATGGTTCTCAAGGAATGGTCAATCCGCCTTACGTCCTTCAGTTTGGGTAGTACGTTCAGCTTGGCTCATCCACTTTTCAGGGTGGCTATGGCCAGATTCAGTTCAGAAATTTTCTGGGCACTGTTCAAGTACCCTTGCAACAGCAAGGACAACCTCTGTAGCAACAAGGGAAACCTTTGTTGCAACAAGGGCTTTCCATGCAACAGTAAGGGCAGATCATACTGTAGCAAGGACATGTGCAACAACCACAGGGGCAACCCTCAAAGCCATTGTAGCAAACCATGCAATAGCAGATGCAGTATGCTCCGCAAAACTCCCAGCATATGTCTTCGCAGGGCCAACCTTTGCAGCCATAGGGCAGCCTTTGCAGCCACAAGGTCAACCCTTTCAATAGCAAAGCCAACCCGGGCAACATCAACCCTTATATACATATCAACAGGGTCAACCCTTGCAAGGACAAGGCCAGGGACAAGTCCTGTAGTAGCAGGCCCAAAATCCTAATGTCCTAGGTCAACAGGTACATAATCCTTTTGCCCAAGGGAAACAGGTACAAAATCCATATGTCCAAGGGAAACAAGTGTACAATCCTTATGTCCAAGTACAACAAGTCCAAAATCCTCTTGTTCAAGGGAAACAGGTTCAAAACCCATATGTTCAGGGATGACAGGTGCAATATCCATATGTCCAAGGTCAACAGGCTCAACAACCTCTTAACCCTTATGTTGCTTATCAACAACCTATGACCGGACAGTTCCAAGGTGTTCAAGGTCAAAATCCTACCTATGGCCAAGGTAACCCACAATGGGGCAAAATCAAATGTCATATGGCAAAAATCCCCCACTATGGCGCCAAAATCCTTACCACCAGGGATGGGCTCCTCCAGTTGGACCCGCTTACCGACCTCCAATGCCTTTTAATACTCAATTGTCATTCTTGGCCACACTAGAGTTGCCAAATGTGTCTCGCCTTATGAATGATCCAATTCTTCATTCTCCATACTGGCCTCTGGTTCCATCCAAGATCCCGAGCAATTGTCCTAAGTTCAATGGGAAATAAAAAGAAGATCTTCAATCCCATGTGATGACATATCACCTCTGGTGCTCTTTGAATTCTTACGTTGATGATTCTATTTGTCTCTGTCTTTTCCAACGAACCCTCATAGACGCTACAACCAAGTGGTACATCGAGCTTCCTCAAAGTACTTACCATGAATTCAACTCTTTAGCCATGGCTTTCCTCACACATTTCCAGTTGCCAGTTCACTATGAAACTGGCACCTATTTTCTCACATCGCTTAAGCAAGATACTGTGACACACATCTCTGATCACATCCACGAATGGAGATGTAGATGTCACCTGATCAAATTTGAGGTTGTTGATCAGTTTATTACTGAATGGTTTACTAAGTCATTCGTCGCTCCAATTTCTCGTGATATAGCTATGGGTGGATGCGTTACTGAAGAACAAGCCATTGCTCATGCCCAATACTTAGATCTTGTTTATTCTCAGTCTGGAACTTTGTATGAGTTATTACACGATGCTCTGCAGCCATCATCCAATCCCACGGCATCTTAGTCACAAGCTAGACCTCCTGTTGATGGAGCAATTGGTTTAGTGTCCCAGACCCCTGCTAAATCTTCTTCCAAACAGAATTCGGTCTCAAACATTGCTTCCAATAGTTCCTCCAAGAATCCACCTAGCCCTTGGTAGAACCTCAGAGGTGCACGTTGTCCAATCTACCACAGCGGAAAAATCCTCGAAAGGTAAGAAGAAGGGAAAAGGATAGGGTAAAGCTGATGCCCCAAAACAGGGTCCTCCTAAGTCGTCTTTTGATGATTCTTCACAACGGAAGCCCGAGTATTTGTGCCTCATTTGCGAGGAGGATCACTATACAAAGGATTGTTCCCGATGGTTTGAAGTTAGTCGTTTTCTCAAAGGGACCCCAGTTGTCCTGAAAGAGCCATTTCCATCTCAGCAGACTCAAATGGTAGACCAACCTCAATCATCTGCTTCCTCAGGATCTCAAGTGTTCATGATGAGTATGCCTATTAATGTGGCTACTAGATCAAAATATTACCAAACTCCTGCTCCAATAGCTGGGAAAGAGAAAGAGGCCACCCCTTCTTCTTCTGCCCCGAGTTCTAGCCCTCTTCATATCGAGTGCCCTAACCTTGATTCCGCTATTTGGCCACCCTCTCGAGGTGTGCTAAGGAAATCCTCGTACAATCCCAACACTCAAGCCACTCAACACTATAATATTGTTAAGGATTTGGCTCAGGCGCCATCAGCTATGTCGGCTCTCGAGGTACTCCAAAGTTGTTCGTCTCAGCAGAAATACTTGCTGTCAACTATTGGGGGTATTAATCCTACTGATTCCAATTTGATATGCTTTGATCTAGAGAACCATGTTCCATGCCTACCTCATCAGATTTCCTTTCTCATTCAGGTAATCATCAATGAGAAAACCATTCACAGGACTGTCATCAATGAAGGTGCTTCTACCTGCATCTTGTCAATCGCCTACTGGAAGGCAATTGGTTCTCCTACTTTAAACCAATCCCCAAACACTTTTGAAGCTTTCGACGGGTGCGATTCGCGACCCATCGGTGTCTTACCTAACCTTGCCATTACTTTGGAGGGCAAGATAGTACAATTCGAGGTAGAGATTTTTGACGCTAATCTCAATTATAATCTTCTACTCCGACGAAGCTAGACCCATGCCATGCATGTTGTAGCCTCCTCCCTATTCCGCATGATTCATTTCCCAATCAAGGGAAGATCGTCACTGTCAACTAGTTGTCCTTCTTTGCCTCTTCCTCCTCGGATGGAAATGTTCCATATGTCAAGGACACTGGTTCTCCTTATGAGAGTGTGGGGGTTAGGTCTTTTTAAAGATTCTACCTTGATGGAAATTTTTCCGCTCCCACCTCCTCATGTTGTCTCTATCAACATGATCTTGTCAAATCTGATCCTTGGGTCATACCTTCACCAAATCTTGTTGATACCTGGGGTGAGGTTATGCCACTTAGTTTCGGCCTCAAGTTCTGTATCCTCTAATTCCCCTGTTTCGAGGACTTCTCTCGATACGTGTTCTCAATCCCCATGGCTTGGTGCTTTAGAATCTCTTGATCCCTTATCCAAGACTTTTCTTTTTGATGAAAGTATCATGGAATTAATGTCTCTCTAGGAACCACCTTGGAATGATACTCAACATTGTTCCTCATTCATGCCTCACCCGGTGGTCATGTCTACCAATCTCGAAGAGTTCTCTTCTCAGTTTCCTTCCCTCCCACTTCAAGCCTGGTATCATTGAACATGTCCATATCGAGTTAACTTATTCTCCGGATGAGATCAAGACCTATACTCGTATGGTTCAAGAAATTTGTGATGTTTTCACGTGGTCATATGAAGAAATGCCTAGAATTGATCCTAGTATCGTTGAGCATGAAATCCCAACTTATCCTCACGTGAAACCTACTCAAAAAATCCTTCACGCTGGTTATTTCTAGCTGTCCATTTTCAAGGACTACATCCTTGCCATTCGCAAGTGCCATGAATGCCAAATTTACCAACGCAAGATGTGCACCCCACCCACTCATCTACACCCCCGTCATTATTGTTGGTCCTTTTGCCAAATGGGGCATTGACTATATGACATGTAACCCTCGTTCAGCTGGGGGGCATGGTTATATTATCGTTAATGTGGATTATTTCACCAAATGGGCCGAAGCGATGCCTACATACTCTGCAGATGGTAAAACGGCAGCTCAAATTCTTTTCAATCACATTATTTCCAGGTTCGGCGTACCTCAAGCCATTGTCACAAACCATGGCTCCCATTTCTAAGATTACACGATGGCTGAGCTAACCTCTACGTTGGGTTTGCGCCACAATGGTTCAACCCCATATTACCCTCAGGCCAACGGTCAAGTTGAAGTTGTGAACAAATTTTTGGTTACAATTCTTTAGCGTAATATTGGGATGCACAAGTCAAATTGGCATCTCATGCTCTTCTCATCTCTGTGGGCTTACCGAACCTCAACCATGGACACAACTAGTTTCACACCATTCTAGCTTGTCTACAGTCTGGAAGTAACGTTATCGATTGAATGTGAAATTCCTTCACTCAAGCTAGTTGTCGAACTTCTCCCCGAAACATCACCTCAAGAAGAGCACCTCTTATATTTAGAATGACTGGATGAGACTCGTCGTCTCGCTGCTTTGGTCATCGAAGCACAAAAGAAGCGATTCAAGTCCCATTTCGATCAGTCGGTCTCCCCCCGCGCGTTCTATGAGGGTGATTTGGTTTTACTATACGATCAAGCTAATGATAAGCTGGGGGTAGGAAAGTTCGAACCCATGTGGCATGGTGTTATAGACATTTTTGGGCACTGCAATCCCAAGCATAAATGTCCATAAACCAAGGGCTCCTAAGTCCCTAAAGGTGTTGTTCCAACCCCTAGAAGAACAAGGTCAACTAATTACAGCATCTCCCAGAAGTTCTCCATGAAAAACTACTCAGAACTGGTCAAAACTGGACCATTTCACCTACTCCATAGGTAAAGTGCGTTGCATCCCACCTAAATACACACAGTAGGTGCGTTGCATGTCAAAAAGCCCTTCTATGGGGTGCGATGGGTGAGAAGGGACAAATGGCAAGGTCAATCAGCAAGGTGGAGAAGCATGGAATCTTCCATAAACTTCTCCTGTGACACTTGCCTCTCTGAATTCGACCAGGGATGAGTAAGAGATCATCAATCTCCAAGTGGAATCAAGAACTATCAGAGGGAAGACACTAATCAAATCTCAAGCTGACTCACCTCCCTTGCAGACATCTATATATGGATCCCTCATCCCAGAGATCCAGAGGCTGGAATTTTGTATCTTGTAAGGAAGTGTTGTTGGTTTCTTGGTGCAATATCATAGTGTTGGGTGATCTAAGCTTTTCATGAGGTGAAGAAGTGCTTACTTGCTGAGAGGATGATGCTGGGTCAGAACAATTGGTTGTAATTCTCTTGGATTTTTCTTGATTATCAATAAAGCTATTCAAGTTTTCCTCCATACATTTGTGTGATTGATGTTTTATGCATTTGTGTGGTCAATATACATCTGATCCTATATTACTTATGATAATAGATCTATGTTCTCGTATAGTGTTATGATGCTTTGATTCTACAGGTACTCTGTGAAGCTGGGTACATAAGAAAGCAAGTAGCAAAGGACTATCAGAAGGGAGAGGAATCGAGCAAGGAACCAGGCGCAAGACAAAGGTTGGTATCCTTTATTCTTCTCTCATCTATCTCTCATAAAGGAAAACGAAAGTAGTTTTAGTTTGTTTGTTTCTAAGGTAGCTACCAGCCTTAGTGGGATTAGAAGCTCTGCATAGACACTATTCCCGGTAAAAAAATGGTGACTCCGTTGGGGAGCGAGTAGATTATTTGTTCATCTACATTTGTTTACTTTATAAACTTACAGACGGAGCCTGAAGTCAAGCCAGCTAGCCTTCGAACTGCATTTGCTATGCAAATGCAAAGTAGATCAACTCTGCTTCAGTCAATCTCCGGGTTTTGTTTATGAATTAAATGATTGATTTACAAGCTTTCTAATTGCCCTCGTGGTGGCTCTAGTAACCTCCTTAGATCTACCCCTGTGATTGATTTACTGATTACCACTTGCTTGGCCTAAATCCCTGAATTGAACTGCAAACTATGACCCGGAATCCGATCAAAGTCTCGTCCCTGGTCCAGCGCACTATCTGTTCTGTGAACTTCAAATGCAGCGCACTTCCCAAGTGTAGTAGGTGCGTTGCATTTCAGTTTCACTGTGTTACAGGTGCGCTGATCAGACAAGGCCTTGTTCCTAAATTTTGGTTTCTGTGTTCACTCTTTTCAGCTCTATTCAAGAGTTTCGCTGCCTGTAGTCAGTACACCTCTGTTTGAAACCCCTTTCCTTGCTGTTATTCCGCCTCCATTGTGCAAAGAACTGTAAATGTTTTTATGTGTTTTTGAGTCATTTTCAGTTCGCCTTTACAAAGAAGTAGCGTAATTGTATTGTCATTTCTTGATTTGAAAGTGTCGCAAGTGTCGTTTTCAGTCATAGAAGAGAATCTAATTCTTCTTGATAGTCGATTACACTGTTACTCTTGTATTTGATCTGAATTAGTAGTTTTTTCTAGCGTCGAAAGCAAGTTTTCAATTCCAAATCGCAAAGTGTTGTCATTGTCCTCATTTTGTTTTGAAAAGAAACTTGTTAGTCATTGTCGCTTTGGAAAATAATTCAGATTTGCGCCTAGCTTTCTTTTTATCATTCACACATTAAGAAGGATGAAAACAAATACATGCACATGCATTTGCATTTAGACTGTTTGTTGGTTTGATTTAGGACAGTGCACATAGTGTGTTCTCTATGCTCTTTGTTGAAAGAACGCCATCTCTCTTTCCTTAGTAGCTAGGATTTTCATTGCAGAAAGAAGATTAAACGACTGTTTATCATCTTAGATTGCATTTTAGGAATTGTACATCTACATCACGCGGTGAACCTGAAAGGCAAATTTCTTAAGCAAGATCAACTATAAAATAAATTTAATGAATCTAAAAACTCTTTGGAACCTAACGCACAACATCTAGAAGTCTAGGCTAGAGACGTATTCTGGCGTCGTAAAGCCTGGTAACTGTTGTTTTCACTGTTGGTTGGGTGATTCCTCCACTTTGAGACGATAAATGCCAGTACGAACTTGTGCTCCCACGTACCGTCAAGTATATTTTGGGAGACCACAATAGGATTTATCCTTTATCCATAGGAAGCCGTGTCTTCCGCCCTATCGATCGCAATGCACTGAACACAACATTCGGGAAGATTGACTGCCGTACCGTAAAAAGTATTCTGCAGTTTTGTGATTGGTTTGGTAATCCCTCTGTCTAGATTTCCAGAGCAGTCCCTTTCGTTCCTTTTCAGACTCCTTAACGGAAAAGGTCCATCTGAGCACTTGTCACTTCAGGCTCATTAAAAATCGAAGGCGACTAGAGTCATCTTTTGGTTTTTTCTTGGCTCTTAAAAATTGAAAAAACAAGTTGTGTCAAAGCGTCTAAAATTTATTTTAAACGGAATAATCATCAACTTTCCTACGTTGATATTAAGTTGAGAAAAATGGAGTCCACCAACCAAGGAGTTCCCCTTGGAGGAAATCCTAGTCCCTTCTCCTCTTGGGGAGATGTTGGTGCACCCCATATGGCCACATTGTCTCTTCCAGGACTGACAATCGGCTTGCCCGTATGGCTCTTCTCGACTTCTATCATTCAGAACACCGTAATTCCTGAACAATCAAGTCAGCAACTAAACGATATTAGAGTTACCCCCCAACCCTCTACTTCGTCCAATTCTTCCTCTCCTCCTTCCTCTTCGCTTGATGAAGCTGGTAAAGCCCAAAATCAAGTAACTGAGAAGAAGAAGGAGAAGAAGAAGAAGAAGGAGCCAAAGGCAAAAAGGGGCAACCAAGCATCGTCTAGCGAAAATCCACACACTGCACCGACCAGGCCTAAATCGCCATGTGCCATTTGCAAAGGAGACCACTATCATCGAGATTGTCCTTGTATCCCTCGGATCTTAAGGGACTGGTCTCCTCGTTTGCACAATCCGGTGTCATCAACCTCTGACGATCATGTTGAGCATACACCGTTAACTAGTGAAAGTGAAGCCCCTGGACAAAAAGGAAAGTATAAATTTCCTTGTAAATTGTGTGAAGGCGATCACGTCGTCCACCATTGTCCCTTCTTAGACGAAGCTAAAAGAGTCTTGGATGACCGTCCGGTTTCACTGTTACAGCTTCCTCCTGGATACAAGAAACTCTTGCCGAGTCCGTCACTAGTTGAAAATCTGGCTGACACGCCCTTGTGGTCGGCCGAAGCATCTATCATTGAAGATAAACCATCTGAATCCATACTAGACGAAAGTCAAAAGGTCGAGGCGGCAGTTGACCCGGTCGTGCCTTCAGAGGATCAATCTTCAAATGATACAGTCACCGAAGAGAACAAGAACGACACCATTCAAATTCTCTTCGTAAACACAGACTCCGATGAACATGGGGGTAGTCTACCCATTCCTTTACCGCAGGAAGGAAGTTCGTCAGAGTCATACCCGGCCGTCTATTTGGTCCCACCTCCAAGCAACCTGGTTGTTTCCTTTGACTGGAATCTACTAGGCAGACCCCGTTTACCGGCTAGTGTACCGTTCTGAATCATCGCTCAAGTATATAGAATGGTTATGGCCAGTACCATCATAGATGAAGGGGCTTCTGTGAGTATCCTTTCCTCAACTTCTTGGAAAGCGCTTGGTTTGCCATCGCTTTTGCCTGAGATGAGAAATCTAACAGGTTTTGACAAAGGAACCAGTCGACCGTTAGGGATCCTTCCCGATGTGCCCATAACATTGAGAGGGAAAACCGTTCACATGAACGTAATGGTAGTCCAAGGACCCCTGGATTATAACCTACTCCTTGGATGAGACTATATTTATTGCATGGGAGCCATTGTCTCCTCACTCTTTAGAGTAATGTGTTTTCCGCACGAAGGAAGAGTGGTCAAGCTCGTAGACCAGCTTTCATTCCCCGGTTCACGCATAGAAAATAGTCATATACCATCACTGAAAGGTCTTTTCACGCAAGGAATGTCTCGTCAATCCCCAGTCCGTCCTCCTGATGAGCGCGAGTGATTCGGAGGGCATGACTGAAACCCAGGGGGCATGCACCCTGGCCTGTTTCGACAGGAAAAATTCAGGTATAGGGTAGGTTTCCGTGAAGGATATCTAACTAGTCTGACACACCCGTCCATTTAGGAAAAGGGGATTAGACTAGAATAAGATTCCCTCATCAAAGTTATGTGAGTGGAGGCATCTGCGCCACTCACCTTTGTCTATTTCGGTAGACATCGCTGAAGAAGTGTTTTGTTTGTGGCACAAATAGAACAATCTTTGGTAACCTAAAAAAGGTAGGCCTTTCCCGATAAAACAAATGTTTTGTCTGCAAATTGAGGGGTAACCTGAAAAGGTAGGCCTTTCCCGATAAAACAAATGTTTTGTCTGCAAATTGAGGGGTAACCTTGAAACTCTATTTCACTATACCTGGGGGCATGCAAACCTTTTGGCATGCAAGCGAAGAGCGACCATTTATTTTTTTAAATTTATAGGCCCTCTAACCCTTTAAACTCGTAAGATTGGTCGTTTCCTAACTTGCATAAAGAAAGGATGTGGGGCAAAACTTTGAAATAATGCCATTTTTATATATGAGACATCCTTATTATGCGACTGGATTAATCGAGCAGTTTTAACGCAGAATTCAAGCTCGTTAAAAAATAAACATAAGCAATGAGCAAGTGTTTCCCCCAGCGTTTAAACTCATTAAAAAATGAACCAATTCTCGGTAAATAACCATCGTGAATGTATTACTTCAGCCTTTGAAGCCTTGGTCGTGTTCTCATCATCACCTCCACTCTATATTGGCCGATCATTCACCTCCATTTGATTGTTTACCCCTTTTGAGGAACAACTGCGAAGAGTGATCTTGTTAGCCATCCTTGTGACACTGCCATGATTGGAAAATTCCAAACCTTACCTGGAATCAGCTGCTACCCGAATCTATCACTCGTTCCTCAAAAAACGAGTCTCCTTTAAGCTCTTTTCAACTGACTCGTAAAATATGAAAAGATTTCCAAGCCATTGGCCTCTCCAGCTCGTTAAAGTGACCAGAAGTGCTATCCCTCCTTTAGATCTTAATCTTTTTGGACCTGAGGGATTATTACACAAAAAGATCGAGCGCTTGTCTTGTTCAGCTCGTTAAAATTACCGAAAATTCATCCCTTTCGTATTATTTTATACTTTTTCGGACTTAAGGGATTAGATGGCGAAAAAGAGTTTTGGAGTTTCCTTTACGTTCCTTTTCAAACTCTCTAAAATTGAAAAGGACCAAGTTATCTTTGTCGTTAAACTCGTTCAAACCTAATAGCGACAAACTTGTCCATAACAGACAAGAACGAGTTTCACTATCGCTAGGCTCGTTAAAACATAGCGATGGGTTTGCCCTAAGGGAAAATTATATAACAAGCATATGTTATCCTCCTCAACCTTGACAAAAATAAAGAGGTACTGGTCAGCAATGACTGGGAAAAAATTGGGAAGAAAACTTGAAGAAACTTTGTTGGTAGCAAGTCGCTCTTGAACATGACACTTTCACTCCGCATCCGAGTCGGGTTGGGTTGTTCCATTCACTGGTCACATCACCATGGTTCCATCACACCATCCACATTTGGGGTTAATGCTACCAATCCATCATGTCAGTGTCGTCGATATGTTCAAGAGAATTCGCTCAGAGAATTCACCTGTGTCTCACCCACTATAATACATTTTCGCTCCATTCTTTCATGACCGCCACCCTGAACCGTATATCACCAGATTTTTTTCACCTCCATTAAAATCATTTGCTCCGTTCCATGTCATTGATGTGGGATTCACTAAGGCCCTCCTATGACAGATCGCTTATTGTCGACATCAGCTCATTATCCAAGAAGTCGATATAGGAACAACCCTTTCAGTACTTTGAAGCTTGCATGCCTCAATGGCAAGTTTCTCATTTCCGGCGACAGGTTTACATCAATGGCCTTCGACCGAAAGATTTTACGTGGTGTTCGACGCCAAGTCCCTTATTCACACCACGTGAATTGTACTACAGTACCTTGAGGATCATTATCATTATCGGTGATTCCTCTCGCGCCTGTTAACAACTTACATCATTGGTTGGTAATCAGGCGATGTCTTTCCATGTTCGAATCCAATACATCTCTCACATGGATCGACTTGTACTTTGAGTGAAGATCGAACGAGATTGAAGACCTCGGATCTAGTTTCATCCATCTGAGCTGCGATATATATTCAAGAAAATAAAGACATCAAATGTACATCATTGCTGCACAGATAATCATCCAATCTAAGGGATGATGGCTCTACCAGAATCATCAGTCTACACTCAGACGATTGTCTGTCCTATGTACATGAAAATGAATTTATAAAGCTGAGCATGGGAATGCCCGCCTCAGCTAGATCATGAAAATAAAATGAAGATAATGTATTGTATTGTATCTTATTACAGGTCGCCTCCCAGCTCGAAAAAACTTCGGATCCTCATGATAAAGCGTTTCACCCGACATCAAAAGATTAACGACCTCATGCTTTAGGGGGTAAGTTATAGACATTTTTGGGAACTGCAACCCCAAGCATAAATGTCCATAAACCAAGGGTTCCTAAGTCCCTAAAGGTGTTGTTCCAACCCCTAGAAGAACAAGGTCAACTAATTACAGCATCTCCCAGAAGTTCTCCATGAAAAACTACTCAGAACTGGTCAAAACTGGACCATTTCACCTGCTCCATACGCAAAGTGCGTTGCATCCCACCTAAATACACACATTAAGTGCGTTGCATGTCAAAAATCCCTTCTATGGGGTGCGATGGGCGAGAAGGGACAAATGGCAAGGTCAATCCGCAAGGTGGAGAAGCATGGAATCTTCCAGAAACTTCTCCTGTGACACTTGCCTCTCTGAATTCGACCAGGGATGAGTAAGAGATCATCAATCTCCAAGTGGAATCAAGAACTATCAGAGGGAAGACACTAATCAAATCTCAAGCTAACTCACCTCCCTTGCAGACATCTATATATGGATCCCTCATCCCAGAGATCCAGAGGCTGGAATTTTGTATCTTGTAAGGAAGTGTTGTTGGTTTCTTGGTGCAATATCATAGTGTTGGGTGATCTAAGCTTTTCATGAGGTGAAGAAGGGCTTACTTGCTGAGAGGATGATGCTGGGTCAGAACAATTGGTTGTAATTCTCTTGGCTCTTTCTTGATTATCAATAAAGCTATTCAAGTTTTCCTCCATACATTTGTGTGATTGATGTTTTATGCATTTGTGTGGTTAATATACATCTAATCCTATATTGCTTATGATAATAGATCTATGTTCTCGTATAGTGTTATGCTTCTTTGATTCTACAGGTACTCTGTGAAGCTGGGTACACAAGAAAGCAAGTAGCAAAGGACTATCAGAAAGGAGAGGAATCGAGCAAGGAACCAAGCGCAAGACAGAGGTTGGTCTCCTTTATTCTTCTCTCATCTATCTCTCATAAAGGGAAACGAAAGTAGTTTTAGTTTGTTTGTTTCTAAGGTAGCTACCAGACTTAGTGGGATTAGCAGCTCTACATAGACACTATTCCCTGCAACACATGGGTCCCACATTGTAAAACGTGTTTTGCAAAAAGGAGCCTATGAGATTATTGATTATGAAGGTAATCCTTTGGACAAGCCCTGAAACGAGCTTTATCACAAGAAGTACTATGCTTAGGTCATCTTGCATGGTTACTTTTGTACATTAGTGTGTCATTCATTTTTTTGCAGTGTGGTTTTGTGTGTTAGTTTTCAAATAGCTTTCCTATTTACTATGTTTTCCCTGCTTTGCAAATGTTTGTGACTCCTCACATCAGTTTCACTGATGGTGCTTGTCGTAGTACCTGGAATCTATCCTCCACAACATGGGCTATTTATGACCTTCATGGTGAGTTGATTGATCTTCAAGGTATTTGTTTTGGTCACACAACTAATAACATTGTTGAATACAATGCAGTCATCGAATTGTTGTCAGAAGCCATTACTGTTGACATTTGAGAGTTGGCTGTCAACCTGGATTCACAACTTGTTTTCTTTCAACTCAACAGACAATATTCCATCAGAAACCCTCAGATATTGAGAATGTATCTCTATATTCTTCTACTGGAAAGGAATTTTGATTACATTACATATCATCATATTCCTAGACACATGAATACATTGACAGATGCATTAGCTAATTATGTGTTGGATAGACATTTACGAAACATGTGAAAAACCAAAACAAATCATTTGTACCATAGTAAGCAAGAAAATAAAGCATATATATAGATATATATATATATATATATATATATATATATATATATATATATGGTGATAATGTTTGATACACCAAAACCCCCAAAAATAATATGTGTGTTCAAATAAAATTGGCGGCTTGCAGGCCTCATATATCCGTGGCACGCAGGCCTAAAAAATGTAAAATGATAGACCTAGGAACTAATTGGCATGGTGATCATGGTAGCAAGAAATGGCTCGTGCAACACGAGTCAACAATTGGCGGATCCAGTCCGATACTCCCACCGTGTGTCTCTCGTACTGGTGAGCAATGTCTCCCACCCAGGAATACTCTGGGATACCATGAGTCAACCCCTCAAGGTTCCTCATGATCTCCTCCTCGTTGTCACTCCCCTCCTCATAAGGAGCGACATAAAACTGGCGGGCAACGCGCTTGGCTATCGAGGACATCCCGATAGGACACTCTGGTCCAACATCTTCATTGACAAAATGAAATGTTATAAATACATACATATCAAAAACAATTAAAAAATCATAAAATTAAAAATTGATTTTTTACCTTCGTCATCGAAATCCTCCCCATCTCACAGCGGCATATCCAAATCTCCATGGAATTCATTACCACTGTAAGGCCAATCCTCCATGATGATTAGTTTTTGTCGTAGCCATGAAAAGAAGGTGGGCCTGTAAGAGATATTTTGGCCCTCGGTGATCCTAAGCATCAAATGACTCCAACGGGCCATCCGAGGGCCTCATGGCATCGGAGGGTCTACCTCTGTCAGCTGGTACCGGAACAGTGGCACCCATTCCAAGAAAAAAATCACTAGTACAGATCCGAAGCAAAATTGCTTCAAATTCCCCGCCTTAGGTTTTTTTAGCTCACGCTTTATGTTGATCTTCATGGCTTCCGCCCAATTGAAGATTATCGGTCATGTACAGTCGATGGCATATATAAATTTCAACTTGTTAGTCTCGTGCACTATTTGGGACCCCACCACTCTCTTGATAGTCAACAGTAGCACTCTCAGTGTTAGATATCGCACGGTGGCAATCTCAATCTTGACGCTCTTGGATTTAAGGGCTTCAGGGCAATGTTCGGAAAGTAGCATGGATATGCTTGCCCCAATTGGTCGTGACCCATATAGGTTGACTAGTTCCCCTATCCAAGACAATCCTGTAATGAAATATATGTCTGAAGTTTCTAACTTCAACTCCTGATGACCAATGATGAATATTTCCCGATTTATGTCCCAGAGACTAATCAGGTATCGAAGCAGCTCAGGTTGGGCCCGCATCCCTGGTGTGAGAAAGAACTTGCGGAGCCCACAGTTCCTCAAAGTTTTCAGGTAATTTGGATCATTTAGTGCCTAGGTGTCCACATCTTCGATGTTCACATTCTTTCTAGTCTACCATTTTCAAAGATTCTTTCCTGCAAAAACCATGTATTCAAGTCAATAATCATTTTTGGCCAATAAAATTTGGATCCCAATGGTGGTTTTGAGAGGAAAACGTTTTCTTCCTTGTTCACAGCACTGGCGTGCTTGTTTTAAAAACAGTTGTGCTGACGATGCGATAGGGCGTTTTAATCACCCTCAACCGGCGTGATTCTGTGCCCAAAACTCGCGCCGACCGAGGGCGAATTTTTTTTGACAAAACCTCCCTCAAAAATCAAAAAAATGGATGAAAACAGGAAAAAATACTATAGAAATGGAGCTTAGGGCCTTGGCTCTTACCTGCAACTGGCGGCTTGGTGAATGACCTCCCGGATCTCCCGCAATCTGCTCTGGAACAATTAGGGCAAAAGTGGGTGAAAAGTTTTTCATAGCAAGGTAAAATCGTAAATGGTAAAAAATATTTACTTTTCCTCCCTTTTATTTAGTTTTTCATGAAATATTAGGTTTTGTAAGTATTTTGACCTATTTTTCCTCAAGAATTGGATAATGCACTTTACCCTTTTTGCGCAGCAACAGGTGATGGATGTTCGACGATGATGCTGAGTCACGTTTCAGCTCTTTTCTCGACTCGTAAAACTCAAATGAAAAGATTGCTGAGTATTTTTCCCTTTTGACTCGTAAAAGAGAATAAAATGGGGGGTCCACTTTCAAGCTCTTTTCCGACCCTTTAAACACGAAAATATAACTGAGCCCTTGTCGTTTCGAACTCGTTAATGGATGCGAAGCATCGTACGCCTAGTATATGTTTGCCCCTTTTTCGGGCTGGGGTGCACTATTTACGAAAAAGGTCCTCCTTGATTTAAATGGTCAAGCAGTTCTCTCAAGTATTATTTTCTACCTTTTCAGGCTTGAGAGACACAAATGTACGAAAAGGAACCATGTGGAGTTTCCTTTTCCGTATCTTTTTCAAACTCTCTAAACATGAAAAAGATATCGAGTTACACCTTTGTCAGACTCGTTCAAACATATAACGACATCGGATTCATCACCATGATGAACATGAGCTTCTCCTTCCTAGGGCTCGTTAAACTTACTAGGTCGGATTCGTCCGAAGGATGAACTTACAGTGCAAGCATATGTTATCCCATTCAAGCTTGCGATTAAAAAATAATTGGGGTACCTGCCAGAAATGGTGGGGGAAAATTTGGAAATCTAATCAGTTGTGTTAGAAGCTCACTCTTGAACATGACACTTTCATCTTTGTGTCGGGATGGGATATCCTCCTTTGTATCGTTGACCTTTCTGGGATTGGGCCGCTCATTTTTTCCTTCCATTTGATTTCTGCCTTGTCATCATGACCACCGATCCTATGGATCCAAAAGCTGCCAAACTTCTAGTCATGTTGCCGATATGTTCAAGAGTTTTCCTTCTACAGTTACACTTACCCCTAATTCTCTGTATCATCCAAAATCATTTTTCATCCTTTGTCTCATGTCGATGATGTGGGATACATTATGGCCCTCCTTCGACACGGTCGCTTCCTACAACTTCAGCTCAGTATGCAGGAAGTTGACTGAGAGATTTCCTTCCAGTACCTTAGAGCTTTCATACCCTAATGGCAAGTTCTTCGCACTCGACGACAAGTTCACATCATTGGCTTTCAATCGAGTGATTTCACGGGTGTTCGACTTCAATTCCTCTATTCACATTCTGTGGATTGTGCTGCTGGTACCTTGAGGACCATTGTCATTATTGGTGGTGTTAGTGCCTAAATCTACCTCAGGCTGAGGAAGGTAGGATCTAGGGTAACATCAAACCAATCTTAACCTGGTAGCTAGCCCTACCAGGTCGGGAGAGGGCTCTCCCTGTCAATATCAACAAAAATGATCAATGAGGCTTGAGATGACTGATATAAATATTTATCTTAGGCTAGGTATGTGTGAAAAGGTGTTTGATTGAATAAAATGATGTTTTGTTGGCTCTAATGAAAAGGCAGATCTTGGGTGCAAGGAATGAAGCTCAGTCTTGTAGAGATCTCAATGGGGCAGGGTAGGCAACTGATTTTGGCACTTCAAATCGAATGAGATGGAGATATTGGACAGGTGAGGAGCTGAAGAGGGAAAGAGGAGCCATGGATCCTCTCCAAATAGCTGAAAACATCAAGAAACTAAAGAAAACCTCAAGTAGAGCACTGCAATTTCAATGGATTCTACTTTCACTCTTGTTTGATTTAGTTAGGAAGAAACAAGATAGATAATGTCATACATAACACATAAGTAAATTCACAATTACAAGGAAAAGAACTGTACCAAAACAACATGCCACAGGGATCCCAAAGAGTGCTGCAAACCCTGGTCTCAATTCCTTAGCCAAAATGTTGATATGGGTGTACAATGAAGCTCCTTGCTTTCTCAAGAGTCCAACCCTGCTAATGACTGAAAAAATATAAGATATAGGCAAACAACAACTCATCCTAGCCTCTAGTGGTCGAGCTCATGATTTTAGGAGCTGTTCCAACTAATTCTAAACTGAGAACTACAAATTAGGCAGTGGAACAGCGTGCCTCTAGAAACTAGGGAACTGATTCATTCAGTTGCAAACTAACTTTTTATGGATGAATCTACCTCCATGAGTGAAAATTTGACATAATTAATTCTTTCTCAACTCCAAATTGAGCTCATGATAGCTCATTGGAAATCTATTTATGTCTAGTTATCATTTGGATCATCAAGCAAGTCATTTGGCCAACCAAGCTAGGATAAATCTTGATTTTCGCAAGATAAGTTCAGAGGTGCATCAATTCTCCTGAGGCAAATGTATTTTTGACATTTCTCTAAAACCATGACACCTGTGTAAAAAGTGAAGGAGGTTTTTCTTCCTTGGCATATTTTGGACAAAAACTCTATCATTTTTCCCAAATTCATCTTTTCTTGCTCAAAAACATCATTGAAGTAAAACCTATCCCGATGTGTGGAACAGGGGATTTTTCGAAATGAAGTGAAATGAAGGGGATAAAGGGCTTATAAATTCTTGAGAAAATTTTGGGAATTAGGGAGGGATGTTAGGAAGCAAGGGAAAGTATAATTTCAAAGATTGAGTGAGGGGAAGGGGTCCAAAAGGACAAAACACAGGCCTAGCCTAGAAAATTGCCAAGTTGTAGCAAAAAACTAGGGTTTGTGCGAAAATGAGGAATTTGAGGGATATCAGTGATGGGAAGTGTTTAATAAGGTACATTAAGGATAGGGGAAGGTTTATGAACATCAGGATACAAGTTTTGTTGATGATTTGACCATCCAAGAGAAATTTCCTTGAAAACCCTAGGAGAGGGAAATGAACCTTACCTAGGCACAACTGAAGCATGGACAAGGTGTAAAATGACCCATTGGAACCTGACATGATCATGAAAACCCTCTGAATGATGGTACACTCAGCTGAATGGTGACATGAACTGACATTTGGACAACTTTGACAGGAGTAAAAGCAAACCCTAGACCTAATACCTAGTGACCAAATTTTGCTTGAATGACAAAATTTGACCTCGACACCTTAAAATCACTTTGTAAGAGCATGTTTGATCACTGGAGGAAGGCTGCAAAGACTAACACTAACAGGTGGTTTCTCTCGCGCTTGTTAACGGTTCACATCATTGGCTGGTAATCAAGCGATTTTTTAGCATGTTCTACGTCAGTGCATCTATTCACATGTTATAATTTGTACTTTGATCGGGTCATGTTGGAGCGTAAGACCTTGGGCTCAGATCAGAAAAGTCTAGGTTGCAAAGCGGTGTGACATGATTATGTTGATATACATGTTTCTTTCAGATGGATGGCTGCAGCCATACCATGAGTTATCATATGTGATCCTTCTCATTATTGGATGGCTGTGACCATACCTTGGTTTTGATGTGATCCTTTTTATCGGATGGTTGCACCCATGCTTGGATCCATTTACATGATCATTCTCTGGATGGCCACATCCATACCACAATTCATTTATCATTTGACAGATTTTTTAGTTATGTATATGTATATGTACTTTCTTGCAGGTTTTCTGACGACAAACTTCGATTCCCTGCACTGATTCATAAAGCATTTCATCCCTCACTCTAGTTCAGCCTTCACGCATTAGGGGGCATCTGTTACACAGCATTTTGTCACTGTCCCTATACTCCCCATTCTGTGATCCTGGAGGACCTCTACAGTAAACCCTACATGCTTTCCCTTCATGAAGAAACTACCATTGTGTCCGTCTTTATGAGCAGAACAATTCCCTTTTGCACCATTTCCCCAAAATATTCTGTTTTTCCTAGTTTACAAGACCGGCACTAATGACCTTTGTCCTCCTCGCGCTGATATGCAGGTATTAACACTATCCCTAGTGCTGATCGGGGTGACTGAGCTTTGTTTCAATCGTGCCAATCCTCTTTTGGAAAGTTTTTTAAATAAGGAGTCGAAGCTTCCAACTCTAGAAGCTTTGTAACGGAAGTCTAGTAAATGGTTGAGCCAGATGGAGTTGAGGATGTCAGTTTGGTCTCCTTTCCCCTATAAGGATGGAACTACCTCAAGAGATAATACCTTCTTCCATGAGAAGAAGAACCATCTCCCATCCATTCATGCTATATAAACCTCCATTTTTCCCAAGCACAAGCTAGTGTTAATGTTGGTGTGCTAGTGCTAATTAAGTTTGGAGTGAACATCAAACTATTCATAGTTGTAGCTCTCTAGTTGTGTGTGAGGGAGAAGTGTGAATTTGGTTTAGTGTGAAGCCTAAAGGGAAAAGCCTTAAAACTATCATTGTTGAGGCCATCATGGAATGCTAATGGAAGTGTGTGGGAACCTGGTTTTGTCGGAGGAGAACATCAACGTCAAGACAATGGTTGTAATCTCTTCTTTATTCAATATATGAAACTATTAATTGATTTACTACATAATGTGTCATCTCACATGTTTATGGCTTAATGTTTCTTGACTTGTTAAGTAGCTTGAATTACAACTTTTCTATTATCACGGTCGTTGTTTACTGTTGTTTACTTGTTTCAGGTGTTCGAAGAAGGAAACGGGAAATAGCTGGAGTGAGCAAGCAAGGTCATCACCAAATGGGATAAGCGTACTAAGAGGTAGGCCCTCTTAATTGGTTCTAACCTAAGGAAATCTTCCATAGAATGTATCAGTTGTGGCTAGACCCATTATTGGGCTAGAGGAATTGTTTGTGTCTGCACTCATAATTTTACTTCACCACAAGCATGTACCTCAAATTGAGTTATTATGCTGGGGGCATGAAAACTTGTTTCAAGCATAGTCTTTATTTTGTTTCAATCTTGTGTAAAAAATGAAACCAATTTCAAGCATAGGTTTCCATGTTTCAATATTTCTTCAAAATGAAACCATTCCCATTTTATCTCTTGTGATCGCCATTTTTATCAGCCTTTTTTTCCATATGAGCATCGGTTTTTTCATTCCATTGTCACCATCTACTTAGCTAATCATATGCTTTCACTTGGTTGTTTTACCCTTACCTAGGGAACCGCTACAATGGGTGGTCTTATTATCCAGCCTCTTGGAAGCACTTGGCTTTTCGAACTTGTTAAAGTAAATGAAAATACATCTACTCAATATAAATTTAACCCTTTTTTAGACTGATATAGACTATCTACGATAAAGGAATACCTTAGTCGAACATGGCTAAGAGGTTCTTTTAAGTATTTTTTTCGACCTTTTCGAACTTGAGAGACTATCTACAAAAAGGGACATCTAGAATTTTCTTTTTCACCTCTTTTTCAAACTCTCTAAACATGAAAAAGATGTCAATTTTTACCTTCACCGGACTCGCTAAAACATCAAACAGTGATGGACTTGTCGAACATGACAAGGCCAAACCTCTCCTTCTCAGGGTTCATTAAGTATACTTGGAGGGATTCATCCAAAGGATGAACTTACAAGTCAAGCATATGTTATACTCCTTAAGCTTGTTAAAAAATAAAGAGGTACTTACCAATATGGTTCGGGAAATTAGGAAGACAAGGTATTCCATTTGCTAATGGTAGTGAGTCACTCTTGAACATGAAACTCTTTCACTTCATCTTCATGGCTATTGGGTTGGGTAATCTGCTTGTATTTTGGTTATCATACAGTTTCTATAGCCTCCATTTCAGTTTTGGATCAATGCTACCAACTCCATTCAGTGTTGCTAGTGTGTTCAAGAGAATTCATTCAGTTAATATCTGTTACAATACTTTTAAGCCTTCGTTCCATGTTTTCCTTTCTTGATCCAGTTCCGTATCAGCATCATTATGTGTCAATCATGGTACCTGTTTCATTTTGTTGATGGGGGATACATCAAGGCCCTACTGTGATGTGTCACCTCCTATCGACATAAGCACATTATCCAGGAGGTTTACTTAGAAATAACCCTTTGGTACCTTGGTGCTTGCATACATCAATGGAAATTTTCCTCACTCTCGACGATAGTTTTACATCAATGGCCTTTGACCGAAAGATTCTATGTGGTGTTCGACACCAACTCATTTATTCACACCATATGGATTGTACTGTAGTACCTTGAGAGTAATTAACATCATCAGTGATTTCTCTCACATTTGTTAACACATTACATCATCGATCAATAATCGTATGGAGTCTACCATGTTCGACATCAGCTCATTTATTCACACAGTTAGACCCATACATTGGTTTCTCATGTGAAGGAGATAGAATACCCCAGATCTAGTTTCATCCATCCAGGCCATGATTTCAGGAGTTATACAAAGATCAAAATGTATGATGGCCATGATCATACAGATAGTCATCCAGTAATGGGTCCACCAGTTGCCATCTATGGACACATATTTTGGTCATTGTACATGTTATGTTAGCTAATCTACTAAGTATGGGTATGCCTCCCTCAGCAACAAATATGTCATGATGAAAATGTATTGTAACATAAGAAGATCGTCAGTTGTTCTTGATCCCGACTTAACACGAGGTAAATCACTTCAGTCATCAGTCGTCATTTCTATGTTTGTGCTTTAGGGGGAAATCTGTTATAGGCCATTTTTTCACATCCGATCAATAGGCCTCCTAATAGGATCAATCAACATCCTATTCCCCCTTTTCATCATCTTGCACAATGCCCTAAGCATGCCTCTCTCATTCCCGAGAGTTTCTACCTCAAACTACACAATCTGAGCGAGTTTTAGGAGCAACACTCCCTAGCCTTTTGTTGGACAATGTTCACCTACAGTTTGCTCCATTGTGGACTTTGTTGATCACCTATAGGCTTCTCCCCTTTGCACTTGTGTTGGTTCTAGAAACTCGGGAAAAAGAGATAAATTATGGAAGCCTCCTTTTCCAAAAACTTCCAGAATTTGTTACAACCATTTACCTCAGATAAAACATTCAAATCCTGTCCTATCCTACTTTGGAGTTTCCATCCCTTACCCTTTGATCCCATCCTCCAATCAAAGGTGGATCTAAAACCTTAGATTGGTAATTGGATAACAACTCCCAACTTACCCCACTCCTCTATATATTTACAGCCTTCCATATACTAGAGGTTGGCTTTTGGAGAGTGGTTCTACCCTTATGCTATTGTTGTGAGAGGTTTCATTTCATGCATTTTGGGTGATTGGAGGTGCACATTGTGACCAGGAAAGGACAAGTCAGCATGGAGGAGCTCTTCTACAGGATCAACACCTATTTATGGTTGTAAACTCCTTCCATTTATATTAATGCAAATAATTCTTTGTTTTCCTATATGTGATTTTGTTATTTCATGTATTTCAATACCATGTTGATCTATTGAATAAAGTATTTAGATGATACTGCATAGATCTCATATTTTCTTGGCTTGTGTTATCTAACTGTGTAGGTTCTAATTTTGGCAATCAAAGCTGGAATTGGAGCATTCAAGCTTAAGAAGGAGCGAAGCTCTCAATAGATTCCAAATAGGTTCCATCCTGTCATCTATTTACTTTAAGGAAATCATTGGTTTTCTTGTCTCTCTATTGTTCTAGTTTAGCCACCAAACCTAGGGTAGATAATTGTGTCCGCAATCGTAAATCACGTATAACAACATGATTTATCTTTCCTAAAGCAACAACAATAAAATATGATCAACTTTGTAGTAACAACATATATATATCCTCTCTATCTCATATCTATATCTCCACAATGTACTATCCAGCAACAAAAAAATCATACATTAGCAACAACAATATCTCGATCAAATGTTCTCTCTCTCCTCAAGCAAACACAACAAAATCTCCAAGTTATAGTAGTAGCAACAAATATGATCATCGACACACACCTAGTAGCAACAAATTCAAATAGTAGCTCCATCGATACCAACAACACTGTCAACTAAACCAAACATCAGTAGCATAATATGACTAACTAGAAGAAACAAATCTCTCTCCTAACTCAATAAGTAGTAGCAACAAACCATCAATCCTTTGAAACCACAACTCTACCCATCATTTTTGCAAATATAAACATGCTCTGCTAAATGCAAACATCTCCATGCTTGATTGTGTAATGATCTATGTCACTGCCAATACCTCCTTGCCACATGCAACATCCTACTCCATATGAGCCAAGGACTATGACCCAATAATATGAAATAAACTACAGGGCTTTGTAGGCCTATTAAATAGATACAAGAATGATGATACAATGACAACAATAACCCCATATATGCCTAAACCAACTCTAATGACTCACTATGCAGTAGATGCCAATCATGACTCATGTCTCTATGACCACGACCAAATGATTTACAATAAGAATACACAAGAATAATATAAGGCTTCATTAATGACATATACCACTGATAAAATGACACCAAGTGATGAATCATCAGGATACAAGGCTGAAATAAAATCACTACAATGGCCAAACACCATGGTTCACATCTATAAATGACATAAATAAGTATATGACATAAATGATCAGAAATATGTGCCTTATATGAAAATAAGATAATAACAATGCATATCATATGAAGACATGTTCAATCTCTCCAAATCACCAGCCATAAATAAAGATCTCAGCAACAGTAATCAACAACACATAACAATGCACAGTGGCCCAACAATAGCATATATCAACAACATCATGAAGACTCTTTTCAACATGAAAACACTCATAGAAACAATATCAATAACCAACTACATATATCAACCTTCTGAAGCTAAGCATGGCAGCATGGATAACCATGATATGAAGCATGAGCCTCTATAAGCACATCTGAACGAGAAACAACAACATAAATATAATGATGTGGAGGTAGCAGAAATATATATCCCATCAACAAACATCCTCATAAATATAGACATAAAATACTAAATGGCTCAACAACATGAACCCATACTCCTACATCACAAGTTCTATCTCTAGACAACAAATCAGGGAGCAACAAAATCATCTCAAGCAACAAATAAGTCAATGTATCAACACATAATTTCAATATAAAATCTCCAACAATAGTAGTAAGCGCCAAAACAAATCATATGACATGAGAGAAGAAAGAAACCACCACAAATCTATATCAATGGTGCAACGTAAACAACTAAATTATGCACTGTAATTACCATTCACCATCATAAACTTGTTCTCCATAGATCAAGCTAATATAAGGAAACTTCTTATCAACTCATGCAAAACTAGAGAGAACACATAAGCTATGCACAACCAAAGCACATTGTCATGCAACAACCTCATGTCAGATAAGCACATAACATGGAATATATAATCAACTCCAATCAATGACTTTTATTTCCTTAGCTAGCAAATAAACATGATGTCATCAAAATCACAGAATCATAGGAAGCATATGAGATACTCTCCCTAAACATGTTCCATCTCCATACATCGCATCACAAATAATTCTATCGAACCTAATCACAATAGATTTAGAAAATATAACATTAGTAGGAAAAATTCATCACCATAAAATCATCATCAAGGAGGTAAGCATCATCATCACAGCCTAACTTCATGCATAAAAAATAACTCCTCAACAAGAAGATTTATTCACACACACTCCTTTTACTGTGGATGCACCTTTTATGATCTACCATGAAAAATCATGATGTTCTATAGCTCCCTCTTAGGCCAGGCAAGCCTTAGTTTCTTCTTGCAAGTCCCTACTACTCCTTATTCCTCCAAACATTGAGTGGTTACTTACACGCAAAACTTTTCCTGTCCTATTATCTGGACTGCTTTGCATGTTCTTCATTATTTGACTGGATGACCTTAAGAATCTCAGTAGCGTGCAATCTTTGTCCGTATGACAAAAATTGTTACATATGTAGCACTTGATATGACCAAGGAATGGACAAAAGAACTCGAACCTCTTGATATTTCTTTTATTTCTCTTTCCATGAAACCTGCACTCAATAGCCTTGTGGCCAAAATCATTGCATGAGTAGAAATAACCATATAAATGACCATTATACCTGATTTTCGCTGAACCTTGTGAAAAAGGCATTCTTATTTCTTTGTTTGCTTGACAAGGCCTTCTATTTAACTACTTATGGTGCATGCTTCTACAATCTGCTGCAATATGTCCATGCTTCTAACAGTTGAAGCATCTCACATTTTCAAAGGTTGAAAATGATCTTCTAGGTGCTTTATTTGGTATAAAATCCGGGTTATCTTCCTTGTGATCCTCCTTTGTCTGCCAGTTGTGTTGATGGTTCTCCTTCCTGTTGCTTTTGTTATAGTTATCTTCTGTTATACTTGTGGTTGCAACTAAGCTATTTTCTCCATTAATCATACTGCAATCTGATTTCCAAGACAAGGTACTTTGGTTGCTATTCAATTGTGTGGCTTTATTCACTAGATCTCTTCTTAGTGAAACCACTTGTGCTTCCAGTCTCTCACATTCCTCATCCTTTTCTCTATATTGCTTCTTCATTCCTTCTTCAATTCATCTACCTTCTTCCAACTGAGTTTTTAATCTAATGATTTCCTCATAGAGAGCACATTATTTCTCATCAAAAAATTGGAGAAACATTTTTAAATATCTATTTATGTTGATAGATGCTCTATTTCAATTAATGTTGCATTAAGTTGTTTTTTCTCTTCAACCAATTGCTCCTTTTATTCATCATTTATCTAGATATTTATTCCATACGATGCATGCAAATTATCCCATATCTCTCTTGTAACCTTGAGATTTGAAATTTTATTAACATCCCAATCATCAAGATTATCATACATTACACGTCCAGCTTGTGCATCCAATAAATGAACATGATTTGAAGGAGTTTTATCATCATAGCCATTTGTCATAATTCTCCAAACTTCAGTTCCTCAAGTATAAATTTTTGATTTCACCTTCTCTCTCCATGCTCGAAAAATTTGAGGCATTGAGTCATGGAGTATCTTGATAACCCATGATTTGCCCAAATCTAGCTTCCAACAATTAAGCTGCAACAAAGGCACTAACTCTGATACCAATTGTTGGAAACTAGATCACTACTAAAGGAGGGGGGTGAATCAGTAGTGATGCCCTTTATATCAATTTTAAATATTTTTTTTGGATTATCAATTTGCAACACACATCCACAATATTAACTTACCAAAACATGAAAGGAACAATAACTCATAACATAACAAACATGAGAAACATCAGCACAAGCATGCACACACAAGGACGCGAGTATTGTTGGTGGAAACCATTTCGGAAGAAAAACCACCCTCATGTTCCTATGCTTCTCGATTCTTCTATTAATATTATGAACAAGTTATACATGGATTATATTACAACCATAATCGAGAAGAGTTGGGTCCCTTCACATTATGCTAGCACCCATTAGTAAGGAGATCTATTTCTCTTATGGATCTATGGAAATCTATTCATTGGAAGCCCCCACGACCAATGATCCTTGCCCAAATCCCATTGGACTATCCAACTCCCATTAGATGGAGAAATTTGTTCCTTCTACTAAATTTTTTGAATCATTGTCTACTCAGAAGCCTCCACGCCTTCACTTCCTCCATGTGAACCACGTTTCAAAATATTTCACATTGGGCTCTCAATCTACTCAACATGAGAAACCCAACAACATCATCATTCTACAACCAAAATCTGAATAAAAAAATATACCCGGAGGGGGAAAATTATTCTCTTTTGCTCACACCAAAACTTTGCTCTCTAACACTCCATAAGCTCCCAATTCTTCTCCTCTCTAAACACTGCCACTTACAACAACAACAAAAAATATGAATATTCTCCTAAAATATAACTCTGATTACTACATACAATACTCTGATAAAACTTGGCCAAACTATGTGAGTAACTACTGCAACCACTAATCACTCTCAATGCCCTCTCTATAGCATTCTCTTACACTCTCAACTAGGCCAACCAAATGAACTCAAAGCCTTCCTCTATTTATCATTTTCTGAGATTGTTAACTCAGTAAATGCTATAGGTTATGGAGCACTCAACAATTTTTTCACACTTATAAATTTTCCAAAATCTAGCTCCTTGACTTGATCAAGCCACTCTCTCCACTAAATAATGTATATTCTCAAGTTTAGCCAACTTCTAGAAGCTCCATGACCTTTTCTGACCCTTACATGAAAATTTCCGAACAAGAAAAATCGAAAAAACACATAAACACTTGATGTGCGTGAGGCATGTGGTGATATTCATGCTTTAGGCCTCAATCACACCCACAGAACTAGCATATTTCTATTGTAAATGAACTCACAAGCCTAGAAAATTCTAGTTGGAGCCTTGCAACCACATACATAAGCCTAAATCCATGTGGTTAGGGAAAAGGATGGAAGAAACGCAGTCAAACTAACTCATAACTTTCCCATACTTCTTCTAGAGCTTGATCAACATCAAATAGAGCCCGGGAAGGCATTGTGACATCTGCAACATTTCACCAAGCCACTACCACATCACCAACATTATCACAATTCAAACTGGGTTGACTTGAGTACCAACCAACAAATATACTAGCATTATGGCCATCAACCTGCTCCACAACATTTCTACCATCAGTATGCAGCTCTAGAACATGTCATACATCCTCTAACATATGTACAACCTTCTCCAATCCTTATGTATAATATCATCAACATGTAGACCTAATTAGGGACATGGAGACCTAATCAGCAAAGCTCCTCAACTCTAATTCTTGTAGCAACAACCAACACCTTCTTGATTAGTCAACATGATCAAGAAGATCATCACATCTCCAATACAAATCCTCCTCTACACAATTGATCATCATGGGAAGGCCTCCAAACCAGTGTAACACACCACCATCCAACTCCATGAAAAAATCATGATCATAACAACATGATCATGAGGAACATGACATCCTCTACTCACACTTTATATGCAATACCTGTAAATCACATCTCTATCCTCACATCTCCATGCTAGTAGACATGCCAAAAACAATGCAACACATCAACCATGTACAAACTACCCTTAACCAAACATACACATGCTAACCAACTCTCCTGCAAACCATGCTACCAGGTTGACATCAATGTCAACTAACAAGAAATCTGCAACACACATCAATGTCAACATCTCCTTGCAACTGGTAGGTAGACCTCATTTTCCTAGGAATATAGGTAATGTTATGTGATTTTTTTTTCCCTTGTCAGTAGATTCATTTGTTTGGCTTTCACTATACATTATGGAGTTGGTTATACTAGCATATTTGCTTCTATATATTTGTCCTCAGAGATTTTGCTACTCCTTTTTCCTTCTAATTTTCTAACTATATAGCCATTAATATTTTCTTTCTCCTCCTTTACTTTTGACAATCTTTCCTAATTGGATTTCATGGTGTCTAAATCTACATTCAGACTATGAACAAATTGCAATATTTCATATTCACATTTCTCTGTACTGCTATTTCTTCCACCCAACATTCCATATTCAGTATTTTTCTCATCACCTTCTCTAGGTGATCCCACAGAGGTTTGTCCATTTAAATCTTCAGTCATACTCCACAATTGTTCAACTTTGTATATCACACACAATTTATTTTTCAGTTTAGGACCCTTTAGAGACCCAAAGTTGAAACCTATACTTTGATACCACTTGTAATGAACCTCATACACACTAATTTTTATTTTATTTTATTAAGAAATTTCTTCTTTCCTATTAATCCCATCTCTCTCTACCAATGTTAGAGTTCAGCAATTCTACTAACTTTATTGTTTTTGTTTCCAACTGAAACATATATAACATGTACTATCCATATTTCTTAGATATTGTGTAGGTAATTATTACTCATTTTCATCATCTAATATTTATCTCACTCCCTCTCTCTACCAATGTTAGAGTTCAACAATTCTACTAACTTCATTGTTTTTGTTTCCAACTGAAACATATATAACATGTACTATCCATATTTCTTAGATATTTTGTAGGTAATTATTACTCATTTTCATCATCTAATATTTATCTCACTCCCAATCTCTACCAATGTTAGAGTTCAACAATTCTACTAACTTTATTGTTTTTGTTTCCAACTGAAACATATATAACATGTACTATCCATATTTCTTAGATATTGTGTAGGTACGTATTACTCGTTTTCATCATCTAATATTTATCTCTCCCTCTCTCTACCAATGTTAGAGTTCAACAATTCTACTAACTTTATTGTTTTTGTTTCCAACTGAAACATATATAACATGTACTATCCATATGTCTTAGATATTGTGTAGGTAATTATTACTCATTTTCATCATCTAATATTTTATCTCACTTCATAACATGTACTATCCATATTTCTTAGATATTGTGTAGGTAATTATTACTCATTTTCATCACCTAATATTTTATCTTCTCACTTCATAACATATACTATCCATATTTCTTAGATATTGTGTAGGCAATTATTACTCATTTGCATCATCTAATATTTTATCTCACTTCAAAAGACCTAAAAATATTGTTTAATGATTAACCTTCCTCTATATAATTTGTAATGCTTATCCAATATATAATTTGTAATATTGTTTAATGCTTATCCAATATTGAGACCTTCCTCTATATAGTTTGTAACTTGTTATGCTAATATAATACTAAGAGTAAGCTATATATTGTTTGATGCTTATCCAATATTGAGACCTTCCTCTATATAGTTTGTAACTTGTTATGCTAATATAATATAGTTTGTAACTTGTTATACTAATATAATACTAAGAGTAAGCTATATATTGTTTAACGCTTATCCAATATTGAGACCTTCCTCTATATAGTTTGTAACTTGTTATGCTAATATAACTTGTTATGCTAATATAATATAGTTTGTAACTTGTTATACTAATATAATACTAAGAGTAAGGTGTAATATAATACTAAGAGTAAGGTGTATAATGTGGAGCATATGCTTATCCAATATTGAGACCTTCCTCTATATAGTTTGTAACTTGTTATGCTAATAACATACTAAGAGTAAAGTGTATAATGTGGAGCATATGCTTATCCAATATTGAGACCTTCCTCTATATAGTTTGTAACTTGTTATGCTAATATAATATAGTTTGTAACTTGTTATGCTAATATAATAGTAAGAGTAAGGTGCATAATGTGGAGCATATGGTATACATAATATCAGTTGCTTTGGGTACATAACATTTTACCATATCATCATAATGTTGGTTGAACTAAAGTAACACCAATTCTCCATATAAATGGTGTGGTTCCACTATGATGTTTTGAATGTGGTGTTAAAGTTTTTTGACATTTGGCTTGCTATTAGTATATGGTCTATAATAAAATTTAGAACTCTCTAGATTATACAACCTATATACATGACATTTAAGCGATGTAGCCATGTATCGTCCTTGACCTAGTGGATCAACACCCAAGAATTACTCTCACATGATCGACGGTAGCAATGTATTTAAATTTCTCTTGAGGCTAAATAATGACTACTTTGCATTGAACATTACTCTATTCATTTTAACTATTAATCCCCACCGCTTTTGTCGCTCTGCAAATAAGGTTTCATGGTTGGTTATTATATTTAATATTTCTTGCTCAAATCATTTTGGCAAAGCATATGAAAGCACATTATGGTATTGACTATCCTGCTTGTCAAACGAAACCACGTCCTCTGACTTCACAATAGTTTTCTATACAGGTGAGAGAATTTGAAAACCTTGGTATTTTTCTGCCACTTCCACCATTTTTCATACAATTTATATATAATACCTTTTGAATATTGTTAATGTTTTCACTTACTTTGTGTTCACAGGATAATAGTGGTTTCCCTTTTTATCGGAAATATTTTTCTTTGAAATTACTCTCAGAAATATTGTAGAGGGTTTTGATTCTGGGTACATTGAGCTCAGGTTGAAATAATATTTGACTACAAGGTTTCGATGCTCTTTAAACCCCAATTTGCAAGTAGTTCTAGGTGAGTTTGTAACACTTTGTTTAGATTCATTCTCTAGGGGCTTTAGATGTGATCAGCATAAAGCCATTTCAAAAATATTTATTCCTTTGTTGTATGTGTTTCACTAATATTATATTTGGAAAAAGGTTTCAAACCCTCGGTAATATGTATTCTTTTAATGTTTAATTACACAGAATCCATTTGGGATTTATTATAAAATATTTTTATATAAAGTGAAATCTATAAATTTCAGGGTTCTAATCTTTTTAACTACGACCCAAGTTTTTCTTCTTTAATTTATTAGCTGTAATTTTTCCTTTAAGTCATTGCAACTCTCCACAATATATTTCCATATAAATTGTCTTACTAGTGTCTCTCATCTCTTTAAAATAATATGCACTATATTATAGTTTATATCCCTTAATTTCTTTTACTGTTTTGTTGTTGTTTTTGTTGCAAGTTATTATATGAAGACAAAGGGTGGTAGCAAGCCACTTCTTTGTCCATATTGTTAGGGTCCTATAATTTATAGGATCAAATGATGATTGAATAATTGCTTTCAGTATTTCAGATTGTAAATAATATTGCATACTGCAAATGATTCCAAAAAAAAAGATAGAAAATTAAAAAAAAAAAATGAAAAGAGAGTATAAATACAAAAAAAAAAAGGAAAAAAAAAAAAGAAGAAATGATAAAAGAACCCTACAAAAAAATAAATAAATGTGAAAGTGATGCTAGTTGAATTGCCACTGATAGTCTGGTGGTTTCACAAAGAATAAATTCATGAAATTGTGTGTAGCTTGTTTAAATGCCACAATACCTTTCTGCTTGAAACATAGAGTTTAATCATGTTCAAGCAAGTTTCAATTTATGTTAATTATATTAGAGTAAATAACTTAACCAAACAGTGTAATCTTCGCTGATATTAGATAGGTAGAATAGGTTAATAAGTTAATCCACTAGTGTAATCTGGATTACTACAGTTGTAGAGTAGTTTAGTTGTTTGGAATAAATATTCTCAGTCCTTTAAGAATGACAAAATAAATAGGTTTTTCACATTTACAGGCACCCTCATTGCTTTAAATTTACATTAGTATAGGAAAAGATTGATTTATTTTGTAATTGGTGAAATCAGTTATTTTTCCAAAGTTTGGACTTTGGTGTAAAAAGATATCCGCCCGAAATACAAGGTGGGGTCGACGGCGTTAAACATTCCACATATTACCTCGCTCGATCATGACCCCACCTTGATTCAATGGTCCTTAAGTCTTTTCAGACCCCCCCCCCCCGCCATGATTTTTTTTAACGGCAAGGGGGGGGGTCTGAAAAGTGGTTTCCCTGTCGTTACGTGTCCACTCCTCATAATTTCGGACCCCCCCTCGTATACCACAAACAACCTACCCCCCCCCCTCCGAAAGTGGTTTCCACCATCCCACTACAACCCGCCTTCTTGCCACAATCACCTAACACGTCCCTACTCAACCTCTATTCCACTAATGCCACGTATCCCTTCTCCCATCACTTCCCTCCAATGGCCTCGTGCCTTCATCTACCTATCCTAATCTACCACATCGACGACTGTTGCACCCATCCCGTTGCAATTTCTTACCGTTTCCTCTGTTATGTTGCAGAGTAAATACAACTTACAACCGTTGATCCAACGGTTCCACTCCATCTGTGAACTATAAAGCTCCATTTTCCCCCATGATTACATCATTTTCCCCTTTTTCCTATTGTACATCGCTCGTGCCCTCTGTTTCGTGCCTATCAACAACTATTCGCAAACCAATTACCTATCAGGAAGTCCCACCTAGCGTTTTCCTGAAAATTACTGAGATCTCTACAAATTCCCTCTGTCAAAACTCTCTCGCATTCATTCTGTTACCACGATGGCCCCCTAAATTTCCACTGTGGTGAATCACATGCTCACTCCCCCTGTGGATTTAGACCACATCCCTCTTGTTGACAAAGACTATAAGATAGACGAGTCACAATGTGAATTCAACCTTTTCGAATTACGTTGTTGGTTTCGTGACAATTACCTTGACCAATCTGATGAAATTAGCCTCTGGAAGTCTAGACTACCCTTGTTTGTTTTCCGCCAGTCTTATTACTTCCCTGAATTCTTCCTAAATTTGTCATGCCTCTTACCTTTCAAGTAAGAGGCGTATCATTTCCCCCAACGGTGAAATGCTTTTCACCATTACTTCTGAGAGCATAAACCAGGTTTGCAAGTCCCATACAATGATTCCCTCACCCATTTTTCCCCTGAAACTCTCAAAGAAATTTATCAGAAACTCACATTCCCCAGAGAGCTAGGATTTTTTAAGTCTTCCTCTTAGAAGATTCTCAACTCCCCAAGAAAAATCCCCCTTATACCTCTTCTATTTTCCCTCAAAGGACTAGACATATTATCTCTTTCTTATCAAGCATACTTGGTTACTATTCTGATGAACAGGTAGATGAGCCTATTTTAGGCTTCCTATCGACCCTTTCTATAGAAAAAGGACTATTAGTCACCTTTGACTATGATCACTTCTTGGAAAATGTAATCCATGAACAATTCATTCAGTTTCTAACTGAAGGAATGTTACGATATTCTTTTATTGTTATGTATATGTTAATTTTCTTTCAAACAGATAGGTTTCCATTTACAGTGAAAAATCTTGATCAGCAAGGAGAGCCTCAATCCATTGTCTTCTAGACCTCCATGATCAGAAGACAATCACAAGAATTTAGCTTTACAGAGTTTATTGATCAATTTTTGTATCCAGCAACTTGTTTTCTAAGTGGCCAGTGGATTCCAAGGATCAATGAGGGTATTCAAAAAGTGTTACAGCTCAGTGAACAGGTGACGACCGAAGATTGGTACCTATACCAATCATTTACAGTGATGACATTTTATGGCTCAGAGTTGCCACCATATAAGCTGCCCAAGTACCTTCCAATGAGAATATTTGCCTTGGGGTACATCAGGAAAATAATTCACTCAGACAACATCCATTTCATGGTAGCTAAGAAGAAGTCTCAATTTTGAATTAATACACAAATAGGACCTTTCATTTGCAACAATAGAGCAGACCTCTTGATGAAACAAATGAATTTCCCTCTTAGTTTTACTTGGTCCTATGTCCCCTTTGGGGTAATTTATAAGTTAAGAGTGGAACAGAAGGAAACTCCCTATTTGCATACCCAAAGGCTAGAAATAGAGAAGTACATGAACCAACACATTTGGGTAGAAAACACATTGCAGGAGGCCAAAGAGTAGGTACTTTCTAGAGCAGCTTCAAAGACTCCTATACCCAGAGAAAATACAGAGAAGAGAGCGAGAGAAGAGTACTCTCCTTTAGTTACAGAATTCTTAGCCAAAAATTTCAAGATATATACAAAGAAGGTTAAGATAGGCTCTGTGATATACTTCCCACCACTGGAGGAAACACAAGGCACTACTGTGCTCTCAAGCTTTCCAACTTTTAAGTTTGATAGCAGTACCACAGATTCTCCATCATCCTCGACTACTAAAGAGATTCCATCTACAATATCTCACACACTAGAGTCATCTACAGAACAGAGGCAACTAGATATTTTCCAGAGATATAAAGAGATTACACAGAGGAATGAGTCCATTCATGACAATATCTCTACTCAATTCAGGAAGCAGCCTATGTCAATCCAGCACAGGCTCATTTCAATCTATGACACAGAAAAGGGAAGAATTCATATGGCATCCTTGTAGGCCCAGGTTCCACAACCAAATTCAGCAGCACACTTCAAAAAAACTACCTTTGAGTTTGAGGCAAAGGATGTTCATCCTTTGGATCAAATGGATATGCACAGGCAAACTGGAGAAATGGTCTACTCAACCTTCACACAGACTGCTCTCACTGCTTCCAAACTACAACTTTCTTTAAACAATGTTCAGTCTCAGCTTAAACTAGAGAAAGTGTCCTCCCTTACTAAAGACAACAGAATCAAATATTTGGAGGAAATGGTAGTCAAAGAAGGTTTTGATCTTGGTAACTCAAAGGCCATGGAGGAGATAATTAGGAAGAAGAATGCTGACATAGCAGCCCTGAAGAAGCAATTGAAGCTTCCTGCGACTGAAGATCCCCAAGCAAAGGAGCTAGGAGAGACAGAATTACAAAAATAATAAATGTTGAAGCTCCTAGTGGAGCAGAGTGCACATATCAAAGAGATGGAAGCATAGATGGACAAACTGATCAAGGAAAAGGAACAAACTAGAAGTAGTTCTTCTTGATGCAGTACCAATTGCATCTCTACTTCAAACAGGTATCCCCACAACAACATGAACATCCTCTTCTATAGTACTTCCCACATCAGTTGCATATGATTCAATCAAATTGGTCGAATCCATGGAAAACATGTCTATACAGGGATAAGAGACAAAGAAACTAAGATAGGAGGTGAAAGTCCTACAGGGACAGAAAGAAAGATTTGAGAATTCCCTCCTAACATAAACATAGAGATCCCAAACATTGTCCCAGGGATTGCAGAAGATGGAAAAAGACAGTGCCATGGGTAATACATTAGCACAGATAAAAGACAATATTTGGAAGCGAATCAATGTAGACATTATAGACATCTGGCCTTCAATACAAATCATTTTTGAAAAATAGGAACTGATTCTAAGATCCAATGAAGCCATCAAATAAGTCAGAAAGAAATTGGGTGACAAACCCAGTGAAGCCACTCAGCTCATCAAATTCCTTAACTCCAAAAAAGAACAAGAATTTTAAGAGTTAGAGATTGAAGACAGAACCAAAACAATATTGGAAGTTAATGAGGTGTTGACTAAGAGAAATCTAATGAGACAACTTGAAGAAAAATTTCAGATTATGGACATTAGTGTACAAAGATTCTTCAACAAGCTAGAACCCCTCTACAAGAAAGGACTTCCAAATTTATTAGTTATTAATGATAAGCTCAGCGTGTGGTCTAATTACAGTGAGGAACTAATGACCAAGGCGAGAGAGAGTTCGAATATTGCAACTGGAAGATTTAGTGTGACAGGAAAGGAGTTCTTGGAAGATTTGGCATATGACCTGGACATTCAGTATGCAATTAAACACATATTCATTACCAAGCTGACATTTGCTAAATACACTGAAGTCAACGAAGTTTACAGGAAGTTACTGAAGGCGACTATCCGAGTGAACAACCCTAGGATAAGCTATGTTAATTACTCGAGTAAACAAAATGTTTGGCTACACAACTCAGTGTCAACAACACGGTAGAATTTGAGGGCCAGACAACCAGCTACTCCACCAATCTAGTGCCACCAATTTCCCTCAACTTTTGTAACAAGTTAGATAGATTTAGTTTAGGAATTCCTAAATACATCCTAGTGGGTTTTGACAGGATATTTTTGTAAATAAATTATAAATACTTCATTTTTTGAAGTAATAGATGTTGGTTTTTATACAGAAGAACACTATTTTACTTTACTGAAGCATTAGCGAATTTACCAGTAAGACAGAAAACTTATTCACAGGATTTGTGTGTCAAGTTGTTGGTGAAGTGCCTCTATCATTCTATGTGTTTATATTTCTTTGTTTATAACACATAATTGTTTCTTAATATGAATTATTCAATATATAATTAAATGACAGAATTTGTTTAAATCTACACTCTTCTCCCGGCTTTGAATAATTTCCATGTTTTTTGTTGAACTCTAAATATAGAATTGAGGTAACAATGCTCTATATCTAAATTGAAATCTAATTTTTCACCATTCCCCAACTCATAAACTAAAAGTTCCCTTAAATGCGTGATCCCTATGTGTAAATCTATGAAATCGATCCAAACGATCCCTATTTTATGAAACTGATGGTATAGCCTAATATAATATAGTTATTCAACCAACAATTTTAATTACAAATAAAACCTAAAAAACTATATAATATTTAATAAACAAAGTTAAATCTTATAGAGTTAAAAGCTTGCAAGGCTTAGTTCCGAGCTTTAAATTAGGTTTGTGGTTACCTTTACGATTTTCTTTAACCTCAAAAATTACATACCCTAGCTGACAGTCGACTTTTAGAATACCACTACTCAATATTTTTATGACTTGTGTTTTTTTTCTTCAATATGCCTAAGTAGTAGTAGATTATTATTATTATATTTACTATTCGTTTGCATATCACACTTTAAGGTTCTTAGCCAAATTCACCTCTCGACTTGGTTATCGATTATAAGGATTATTAATTGTACACGACTGTAAATAAAATAGAGGTATATTTTTGTATTGAAATTATTATTTTCGTACTTCAAAAAAGATTGTCGAATTTATTTTTCATTCATCTCGGAATTTGTACTAGTGTACATATCTTAACTCTGTTGTATAAAATTTAACACTTTAATAGTTTTAGTTCTGTTAAAACAACTTGTCCATATTTTCAAATACCATGATTAATTTAATTTATTTTCACGGTATAGGTAGAAGAAATACTTGAGCTTATATATCTTATCTTCATGTATTTTATCATTTCTGTGCATTTATTCTCTCAACTTCTCTATATTTTTCTGCACAACGCTTATTAATGGTTGCTAAATCTATTTTGGGTTTACTTTACAACTACAATGATTTTTCAACTATGGTGAGTATTTTATAATGTTTCCAGTTTGGTGACGTCAGTTCAATCAGATCAATTGAAGGTCATGATCATTGGTTAGATTTGAATATAAATTTAAAATTACAATTTTATAGTTTTTCTCTCATCCCTATGTGCTCAAATAGTTCTTTACATCTTTTAAAACTATAATGTTTAAGTTCCCTCTTTTTCCAATTATGTTGTGACTATAATGTTTCTGAACAAAAAGTTTTTACTATTCTTTATTACTACTATTTTCCAACTAGTATGTTAATTTTAAAAGAACATCTAATAGATATATACATTTATGTGACTCGTTCATTTACAAGTGCCTGCACACACACACATATATATATTAATTACTTGTCCATTGAGTAAAAATATATTGTGTATATATATATAGTATAACGCTTCTTCGGACTCAATATTATGTGTAACGTATCTACAGTATGCATATCACTAGCTCAAATTAAGGAAATTAAATCCTTCTTCTATAAATGCAATTACATTGGAACAAAAATGAACAAATATACATACAAACTTCTAAATACTTTTTCAAAATCAAATACTTAAACCATGCATTTTTCAATCTTAACAAATATATTCTATTCAAGCTGATTTACTAAATACAGTATGCACAATTAAAGCATATAATTTGATCTTCAAACATTTATTCCTTCCCTCTATTTCCACTATATAAGAAAAACTTGTTGTATAACAAAACAATTTGTTTTATTTTATTTTTCTTTTCTGAAATCAAACATATAATACAATTAGAAATACTGACTTGAGATAATGGTCTTGGCTCCTCCCAACCTTAACAAAAAAACCAACTAGTGTCCCCTTGAGCAAACAAGACCTGAAATTTTTCTTTTGTCTTCTATTTATTGCTTCTCTTTAGTCTCTTATATTCTCAGAATGAGAAAAAAAGAAGGGGATAATATTATTTTTATTATAATCCATCTACCACTCTTTTGGTGGTTAATAATTGCCTCCACCTCACCAACCAGTGGTTGGTAGTTATCTTCTCATTAATGAGCTCTTGTTTCCCACTCTTGAGGACAACTCTTCTGGCCTTCTAGGAAATATTAATTGGACACATCATAATTCTTCAATTAAATCGAATCATTTAAATTAGATGCCTAGGACTTCTTAATGGGTAATAACACTTCACAATAAATTGCAGCCTTATCTCTTTTAGCCAACTGTACTCAAAAACTAATTTTCCAGAATTATTTATTTACAAAAATAAAACAACTTAATTACAACTTTATATTTAGTTATTATCAATACTTAATTTACTGGTAATTAAAATTTCAAACGTTTTTTAGACCAAAATACTTTAACCATAAATATAAATATGCACATATAATTACATAATTGATCAAGCCAAGAGATATCTCAGAGAGAGAGAGAGAGAGAGAGAGAATAAAACTGGATAAAAAATCCACTAAGCCAACTAGGGGGGAGAAAACATGAAGGCAGGGGGAAACACATAAATTAAAATGAGCTTGAAAATAGTAAGGAAAGAATGGAAAAGAGATAAGTTTATGCATATCTAAGAGGAAAACAATGAGTTTTCAAGAGTCTGTGAGAGATACATGTGAAGTTAAGGTATCCACATCCACAATCTTGTTAGAAGGTGCTTGACTTATTGAGCCTTGGGTGATTTGTGGAGGGACAAATTCCCTACAATTCTTTTAACTCCTAAAAATCCTTTCTAACCAACTTTTTCCTTTTGAAGAATTAAGAGTAATTGACTCCTAGATTTCCATAGGTATGACACCTTCCACATTTAAAAGTTACACCTTGATAGTTGAGGAGATATTTGTAGACCTAGTTGCTTCTTATGGAGCTAATGGAATTTGTAAGTACTTTTGAGAGGTTTAGTCCCACTAAAATACGAGACATGCCAATATACACCATTTCTAGATAAGAAAGGTTAGCTTCGTAAAAAACCTAGACTATTTCCAACTTCTTAGGAAACATCCTTCAACTAGAAGATTAGAGGAAGATTGGGGAGGTGAACCAAAATAGGGATGGCCTCTAGCTTTTTCAACCAAGAATCAAAATCAACTCTCTGTTTTTTCATAAACAAGGCTTATGAACCCTAGCTCCAACATGTCCAAAGAAGCTTCTAGGAATATACTTCAAAGGTTATGATCCACACCATCTAACATCTCACAAGGATCATATAACCAGGGGGATGAACTATGTAGCCTATAATTTTTTGTTATTCTAATTTTTTAGTGCTTCCATTGTCATCCATGTATTGGCAAAGTGGCCCATAACAACACCATTCTCTATAGTTTGAATGACATTAAGGTTAATCCCTTCCTTAAAACTAGGTTAGGTTCATCAAATTCATGTTTTACACATTTCTAGGACTTGTGAGTAGAACCCTTAATCACTGGGAGTCACTGAGGCCATAGTAGGAGGGGTAGAATGGATGAGACTACTATTGTTGAGTATCGTTGGCAAGAGGAACCTGCCAATAAATCTATCTAGCCAATGATTGATAGAGGGAGAGAAAGAGTATGGATCTATGAAGCTCTATAGGGATAGACGGAGAGAAAGAGTATGGATCCAGGAAGCTCTATAGGGATCTGTCAAGGTAGGTGGTTGAGAATTATCGTCATAGAGGCGAGAATTAAAAGCTTTTACCACTAAATTGATACAAAATTTGGCTAACATGAAGGTTGAAAATAAGTCATCACAAAGAAATATTGATGAGGAAGTATTGTATTCCTTCACAAATAATTTGATCATGGGAACTGATAAGGAAATAATATGCTTTGACACCTTATATGGAAATCCCCTAACGACCTGAATTTCTAATGGTACAAAACTTAATGGATATGCAATGGTTTGGGAGAGGGCGAGGAATGTGATGCCTAGTTTAGACCCTATCAAGTGGGTCCTCAAAGTATTCCACCAATTATTCCTCCATGTGTTGAATTGATGAGTCAACTACTAAGATTAGGAAAGAGGGAGTAGGGTAAAATCATTATTAAAGTCACAATTCCACAAGGGACCCCTATGCCCAAGGGCATGAGGAAACCATAACTCCACTCTGCATCTCCAAATTCTAACCTCATTTTTATGAGCATTATAAATATGCATAATACATATTAATATATCATTAAAAATATGTTTTGTGTATGTGTGTGTGCGCGTGGGTGCATGTGTGTTGTGTGTGTGCATGTGTGTCACTCCTTTGGTACAAGAGAACTTGTCTAACTACAACCACTATATTTATTTTTGTAGCTTGGTAGGTACTCCAAGCCTTGAGGATTAAGGGTTTAGAGGAAGGGGCTTCACAAGTGGCCTTGTGGGCTTAAAACCCAAGCTTGGGGTTTTTCACCCATCATGATTTGGCAAAAAGCCATGGGCACATTTCGACATGTGATGGATGATGATGATATCTCTCGTTAAGACAAATCCGATGCAACAAAGATCGTTTGATTCTGAGTTGTAGAAATGTAGTTATGAATTTTTGAATTTAGTATATGTGGTTGTGGATTAATTTGGGAGAAAAGAGTAGATCGACTTGTGTCCAAATTAGACTTGTTGACACCACATGTAGCCCTCGTGTTTGTGTATAAATATGAGGTGAGTGAGGATCATTTTTACACATCCAAAGGTGCAGCAAAGGCAACAAAGAATGAGTGGATTAGCTAGTTCAAGGAGAGAGAGACCTATGTTTTGTGCCGCAGGAAGAAGGGTATCTTAGTGAGGAGAAGAGGTTGTGTAGGAACCTTCTTGTGACTGTTGAGGGGCCATTTTACACTTGTAGGAAGGTCGAGTATGAGGAGGATTTGCGCAGGTTTGTGTTGATGACATTTGTGGGTGGAGAATCCTTGGAAGAGGTAGTCGTAGCCTTGAGAAGGCTACTTTGGGTAGGCCAGATCCCTTACCAGCCCGTAACAAAGGTGCGTAGGGTAGGTTGAGGGCTGATTTATGCCCAAAACAACAAAAAGGAGCTGAGGTGTCCTCCAAGGGAAGGTCGCAACAAATGAAGGGAAGTTGCAGTTGTTTAAGGGTTGTTTGGGTGGTGTTATAAGGGTTGTTGCAACGTGCAAGTGTCCTAATCAGGAACAATAAATGACAACAATGACATAACAGACTTGAAGTGAATTTTTCCTTGTGTTGCATCCGTGTTTTGGATAAGTTTAGATAGGATTTATATTGCAGCTTGTGGGAGCCATGTGTTGGGGTTTTCTTAGGTGTTAAGAAACCCTAACTAGGATCAGATCTCGCAATGGAGTGGTAGGTGTCCTAGGAGAGGATTGTTAATGAATTCTGTTAGCAACCATGTGGAGGGGTTTACTAAGTGTTGGATGCCCTAACTAGAAGTAGATGCTACAACGAGGATGTCACCCATGGTCTATTGGAGGGTAGCGTGAGAGTTGACCAAGTGTGGAAGTGATTGGGAATTTATGGTCTGTTGAAGGACAATGTGATAGTGCCCATGTTGGAGCCCGATGTGCACCATCTTCATGGGGGTAGATGGTTTCTAGAGTGGTAGTTTTTGAGCTTAAGGGTTTGATCAATCAAGAGCAGTTTGTGGAGTGCTAGACATGTGTGTGGAGAAGGACTTCTACAACATATGATGGGCAGTCCTCCTAGCTCATGTTCATTATGGGAGATGGACATCTTGCAGTGATAGGTGGTAGCCCTCCGTGCCCTATGTTGGTCTTCATCGGAGTAGCACGGGAAGACCATAGTGTGTTGAAGTCCCTAAGTAGCCGAGGAGCAGTAGTGGGCAAATTGAGAGTTGTTCACAAACAAAGTTGTGAACAACTTGATAGGAGTCTCAATGTGTTGTGCCCTTGATGGACCAAGGCATAACTAGAGAGCAGATTGACAGACGAGGTTCAATGGCCAAATTGATTTGGAGCATTGATAGAGGCAGGAGTTGCATATCAGGAGTCGAAGTACCAACCAGGTATAGGGTACGACTCAGAGGAGTTGAGAGAGTCCACTACATCAACTAGATAGTCATAGTATCTTATTGAGGGTAGATTGGTTGTCGATGGACTGACACCAAGCCCCGTTTTTGTATCTTGTGCTAGTGGATGTATAAGGGCCATTATCCCTAGTACATAAGCCATAGACTGTTGTATTATATGCTGATTAATATAACGAAGTTGGGTTGAAAATTGTAAAAAGTTGTCCATATTGTGTGCATATGTGATTTACTGTTGTTTATATTCCATTATGCAAAGTAGTTTTGTTGAGATTCTTGTTTTGGTAGCGTGAGGGATTCTAAGATTATATCCTAAACCCAAAATCGTGGAAAAACATGACACTAACCACTCATATTATGTAAGAGAAAAAAAACTAAAAATGTGTATAAAAGGAAAGCTTAAAAGTATAAATTTTTTGTTTTTAAATTATATATATATATAGATGTTGATTGTTTAATATAGATTATACATACTTACATAATTTTATATCTATGTTTATTTTAGATTTTCAAAAATTTAGAAAAATCAAATACTTTAAAGTGCAAACCATTTTTTAAAATACAAAAATAAAAAATAAAATTACACTTTAAAGTTTGATACTTCAACTTTCAATAAATTTCAAATTAAATCCACTGCACTATAGTTAAAAAATAAAATTAAATAAATTTATACTAATTTTATATATTCATAATATAAATATCTTAATATTACATATACATAAGAATTTATATTTATTTAATTACATTTACTATTATTTAAATAATTTAAACAATATAGAATATTAATAAATAAAAGTTACATATAAATGGGATTAATTATTGATACGTTAGTAGAGAGAATATTGTATTTTATAGGTAACGAAAAATGATGCATGCAACCTTAGTTGGCGACATTATACCAACAACCAACATGAAAATTCCATAACGTAATTTCAAGAGTATGGTATAGATTTGTAATTTTCTCCAACTAAGTACTTCTAGATGATATCGATTTATCAAGTCAACCAAATCTTTGTTATATTCTTTTTAAAAAAGGGATTTTTTTTTTTCTTTCCTATGTGGTGTGTTTTCATTTTTCTTCATGGGATTTCAAAGTGAACATTTCAGGATTATAATATTTCCCAACTAAGAAGTAAATCAATTTATTGGCTTGACTAGATCTGTGCAATATTCTTTCAAGGATGGAGTCCTTGTTCTCCTTGCTTAAAGTTTAAAAGGTCTAACCAACTCATTTTACTTTTTAGGAAAGATATGAAATATAATTTGATGGTGTGTCATCTCCCTATCATTATTCCATATAATATAATAATATATAGAAAGTGGGGAAGGGGAAGATGATTATTGTTAAAGTCAAAATTCAACGTGATATTTTCACTGAGTTTTTCAACCATACTGTCATAAACCATGCTATTATGTTACGGTGCACATGATGATTCTAACATGAATATAATATAAACTAGGAAGGGGGAAGATAATTTATTGTGAAAGTCAAAATTATACATGAAATTTTCATACAATTTTCCAACAATACTAGCATAAGCCATGCTATTATGTTATGGTGAACATGATGATTCTAACATGAATGGTTGGAGTTTGTACCAGTTTATTAGTTCGAGTTTGTACAAGTTTATTATTTAGGAAGAATGGAAAATATTACATTGATTAATTTTAATTATGGATCTAATATGAGTCGAGAGATTTAATTTTTTTACTTGTAATTTTTTTATGAGTAGATATTATTTAAATGTTTTGTATAGCTATTTATTTATTTAGATTTTTTTTAAATGTTTTGGCCAAACAAATTACACATCATACTAGGTTGTAGAATAAGCATCTTGACTCAATAACCCAAATTAATGTATAGTATAGATTTATATAGATTTATTTTAATCACAGATCTAATATGAGTTGAGAGAGATTTAATTTCTTTACTTGTAAATTTTTTTATGAATAAACATTATTTAAATGTTTTGTATACTTATTTATTTTTTATTTTTTTTGAATTTAAAAAAAAATATTTTAACCAAACAAATTACACATCAAAATAAGCATCTCAAATCAATAACCCAAATTTACTATATCTTATAAGTCAATTTTGTAATTTCAAAATTACATTAGATTATCCTCTCTAATCCACTACAATGGTGTATCATGCCTCATTTTCTTTCACAAGACCATCATTTTCCTTCACAAGACCTAAACTTAATAATGAAAAAATGACCATCATTTTCATCATTTTTTCCAAACCTAAATGATGCACATGGGGTTAGAAGTCAATGGTGTGTTTAATCATGTAACTGGAAGGCATTCCTTAAAGCTCCTTGGTAAAATCTACATAGAGTTGTAAAAATCTTTTCAACTACTTGTTTTTTTACATGATTTTGGCCGTCGTGTAAAAATCTTTTCAACAACTTTTTCTAATACGATTTTCCCTATTTCTTTGATTTGTCAGCAATCACATAAATGTATATATGTAGTTTCGATATCAATTAGCTAGTGCAACCCTTTCTTCCAATCATGAAACATGAAATGCGAAATAGTGGTTGCGAAATGAAAGGCTTTGAGATTAATTAGCTTCATGAAGGAAAACTTGATTTCATTTATATATTATTGTACCTCGTAATAGAAATAACCTACCACAATGATTCAAGTTGAATAGTATCCATTTTACCATCATAGATTATACATTACATCTCGCAACCACTTTGATAAAGAAACCTAGTATTGAAAATGGTAAAAGAGAGCATTGATTAGTTTAAAAAGAATTTGATTAGAAAAGTTTTATGAGAAATAATCATGTAATACCTTAGTTTTGACACTTGGCATTTGTTAACTAAAAATTATGTAAATATAGTAAATATGTGAATATAAATATCTAGTGTGGAGCTCAGTACTAAATTTCAATTAGTGAATAACTATGCATGTGTGATGTAACTATATATTTAGGAAATCCATGTGTTAGGTTTGCCATGCAAATATTAATTATGGAATATAGTATATTGGGGCCAAGATGTAATGCGGAGAATAAGAGGGCTTATTCCATAATTGCAAAAGAGGAAGGGGAGCTTATGGGAAAGTAAATCCTCCTTTTCCAAGTGTCAACCTTAGAACTCACCTATTTTCCACCATGTGCCTTGAATGAATCCATCTAGTTTCTTTGAGATATTAAAAAAATCATTGAGTGCATGTGAGAGGTTGTTGGAAAAGTAATCGGATGCAATTATGGAATAATGGGGTCAAGTACACTCATTATGTGAATTGTAAGAGTTTGACATTCCTAAATGTGAATCGATACTTTCCTTCCAATGACTAGTTCATTCCAAGACTCCCACATTCATACGTTTAAACACTCAATCCATATTCATGGGCTACCCATGAGAAATCTAGTAATTGATTGCAATTACAATTCATGCAAAAGTTTCACGCTCAGTTTTGAGCTTTTCCCAACTCACTATGAACTTTATTCTTATTAAATACTCACAAATGATAGACCAAATTAAAATAAATATGAGATCCATTTTATTCATAATGATATACATATTTATGCAATGTCTGATGACCCTTGGTTTTCATATTCCAAGTGGTCTCTTGGACTTCTCCAACTGTTCACATCTTTCACACCAACCCTTAGTGGATTAGGAGTCCAACATTCGCCCCCCCCCCCCCCCCCCCCCCCCCCCCCCCCTAATCCGAAGGGGTGTATATGAGTCCAAGAAGAGAGATGAAATACAAAAAATGCATGACAACAATTGGTTGATTGTGTTCTCTGAAATGATGGTATAAGGTGGGAAAACTTGAGGTCTCAACCGGTGGTAGTTTAAGGCTGACCACCAACACCAGAATGCTTACTGCAGTTCCTGGAACAATTCCAAATTTAGCTAAAAGCTAAAATATTCTTCTAGAGGCAGTGCTCCCTAATGTTCTCAAAAGGAAGACCATTGAGGTCTCAACCTGGAACACTTGATATAGTTCCTGGAACAATTCTAATTCTAGCTAGAAGTTGAAGTCTTTTTCTAATGGAAGTGCTCCCTAATTCTTGGAAAAAGGGAGACCATTGAGGTCTCAACCAATGGTGGTTTAAGGAAGGCTACCAACCAAAATCATGTTCATGGGGCATGACTTTGTCTTTGGATACAACTCTAAATATGGGTATGGATGACTCTAGCTCTAGGTTTAGGTAACAGGCTTAAGTTGTGGCTTGAGCTCGCTTGATGTATCTTTGAAGCTTGTAGATGACCATCAATCCCCTCTCTATTAGATACAAGGTGAGAAGATGGAGAAATGTCAACTGCAAGATTTGTCAATACTCAAGAACAAATTTTGTGGTATGAGTGAAATATCTTCTTAGTTGTTGAAGCCCATTGCCAAGAAGCAATCCATCCAAGGTAAATATTTGTTCTTGCAAGAGGATTTTTTTTTAAGAATTTGTTTGAATGATGATTATTTTTATGACAACACTCACACAGATCAAGATAAAAACAATGATATTACACATTGTCCAAATCGATTACAATGTTGGTATTTGATAATTTGTGGCTATTGTGGAAGAAGATCAGGACGAATTGAGTTTCCTTAAAGAGACCTGAAACTTTGAAATTGAATGGGATTAGAATAGTATGGAATACAAAAGGAGACATCCTTTTCATATCCAATATTAGTTATGTGCTTGTTGCTAAAAATATCTGTTATGAAACTAGCTCACAAAAAGATAGAAAAGATAGATCAACGACTTAGAAATCAACCTCTTTTAGGGGGCAATGTCCTTTACCTTACACAAATGAAAAATTCTTGGGTGATACAAATGAAAAAACCTCCTTTCTATATATAGGAGTCTAAGGAGTCACAACATAATCAAAGCCGATATAACAATAATAATATAAGGGCACAAAAAGAACAATAGTGGGCTTCTATGGGGCACAATAATAACAATATGGGAACAATAGGGGCATAACAATAACAATAAGGACTACAATGACAATAGTAATGGGAGAATCACCAGTATTATAGGGACCCATCATGCCCCTCTACTTCAAAAAAGTGTTGTCCTCAACACTTGAGTAGTTATGGATGTTTTGTATAAAATTCTCATCCCCCCATGTGGAATCCTTAGCAGGTAAGTTCTTCCACTTGATGAGATACTCTAAAATAGATCGATTTCGTAGTTGTCGAGTTCTTGTTTTTGTGACTGCTTCAGGTTTCCAATATGATTTTTCCTTCCTCAACAAGTTCTAGCAATATTGTTTGAACTGGGAGCTTGTCACCAATAACCTTCTTTAAGCATGAAACATGGAAAACTATGTGCACTTGGGAAGCTGTAGGAAGCTCCAATTTGTATGCCATAGTACCTATCTTTTGCAACACCTTGTACGGAACATAATGCTTTGGTGATAATGTATTATCCTTCTTAGCTTACTTGAGGGACATTTGTTTATATGGTTGTAGCCGTATGAATACCCAATCACTTACATCAAAACTTCTTTCGTTGTGATGTTGATTTTCTCGTTGTTTCATTCTAGTATGCGCCAAAGTGAGGTTATCCTTTAAGAGTTGGAGAACTTATTTTTGATGCTCGATGTAATCTTCCACTGCTTGAACCTTAGAATTTTCTCTTAAATATGATGTGATGGAAGGTGGATGATATCCATAAAGTGCCATAAATTGGGTCATTTATTCTGCAGTATGGAAGGAAGTGTTATACCACCATTCAGCAAGAGACAACCATTTGACCCATTGTTTCTGTTTATCAGATACAAAGAAAAGAAGATATCCTTCCAAACATTTTTCTGCTATCTCAGTTTGCCCATCAGATTGAGGATGATAAGATGAGCTATGAGCTAACTCAGTACCAAGACAAGAAAATAATTTTGTCCAAAAATTTCCAGTGAAAATGGGATCTCTGATACTTACAATAATCTTTGGGTTTTCATGTAGCTTTTCAATTGTTTCCATAAATGCAGTAGAAACTGTACTTTCTTTAAATGGATGAGCTAATACACAAAAGTGTGCATACTTGGTAATTCTATCAATTACCGCCATGATAACACTATTTCCTTTGGACTTGGGTAAACCTATGATAAAATCCATTGAAACCTCCTCCCAACGTTGGCTTGGAATAGATAAAGGTTGTAATAGAATAATTTTTCCATAACGAATAATTTTTCCAGCTAAATGTATCATATGTACTGGGATCTTTTTGTAACTTTTGAATGAGTACCCACACTTCTTTGTCATTCTTCCATTCATCCCTTGCTTCATTTATAATAGAAATGGTGCAAAGAAATGCTTCCACATCCTCATCCTTTCTTGAGAGTGCATCTGCCACATAATTGTGCTTCCCTTTTTTGTAGATGATTTCAAAGTCATAACCCAACATCTTTGTGACACATTTTTGCTGCTCTTCTAGAGATAATCTTTGTTCTAAAAAGTATTTAAGACTATCATGATCTGTTTTTACCTTGAAGTGTCTTCCCATTAGGTAGGGTCGCCATTTCTTAAGTGCATGTAGTATTGCCAACATTTCTATCTCATAAATAGCTTTGTGTAAATACTTTCCTTTGATTGGACGACTTTCGAAAGCAATGGGTCTTTCTTCTTGCATTAAAACAACACCAACTCCATTTCCTGAGGCATCACATTCCACAATAAAGGTTTTTGTGAAGTCCAACGTAGATAAGACCAGTTCTTGGAACATTGCCTCTTTAAGATGTTCAAAGGCCTTTGTTACTTCTAGAGTCCACGAAAATGCATCTTCATTCAATAATATTGTTAGAGGTGATGCTATTCTCCCATAATCCTTAACAAACTTGCGATAATACCTTGTCAACCCGAGAAATCGTCGCAGATTCTTTATGGATGTGGGGATTTTCCATTCCTTAATGGTTTTAATTTTGCTAGGGTCTAACTTAACACCTTCATGAGATACAATATGACCCAGATATTCCACCTCTTGTACTCCAAATAAACATTTGGAGCTTTTTGCATATAATTGTTTCTCCTCCAATAGTTTGAGTACCCTGTCAACATGTTGAACATGATCCTTCCAATACTTGTTGTAGATTAGTATATCATAAAAAAATACTAACACAAATTTTCTAAGGAAGGGTTTGAAAATGGAATTCATCAAACCTTGAAATGTAGAAGGTGCATTGGTAATGCCAAAAGGCATGACCAAAAATTCATAATGACCCTCATGAGTTCTAAATGTTGTTTTCGGAATGTCTTTAGTCTTCATTCTGATTTGACGATATCCTAAACAAAGATCCAACTTGGTCAAGTAAATGGATCCATGCAATTCATCCAATAATTCATCAATGACAAGAATGGGAAACTTATCTTTAATAGTGAGCTTGTTGAGCTCCCTATAATCCAGACACATGCACCATGATCCATCCTTCTTGTGAACCAATACTACTGGAGCAGGGGAAGAACTTTAACTAGGTTGAATTATACGAGCCTCTAGCATTTCTGCAACCATACATTCAATTTCACTCTTTTGGGCATAGGGATATTTGTAAGGCCTGATGTTTGGAGGAACACTTCCTGGAAAAAAATGATTAGCATGATCATGATCACGAATAGGTGGGAGGCCTTTGGGAGTCTCAAATACCTTGGAATGATTGTCCAAGACTTTTTGGAGATCTGGAGAAATATATGACTTCGATGTGGGAACCTCCAACGAACATAATTGTCCAATTACGCCTCGTTGTTCTTTCTTTAGAAGATTTGTCATTCCGTTAGATTTGATTATCTTTCTCGATTTCCCTACGATACCCCTTAATTCAACTTCCTTTCCTTCTGAAGAAAATTTCATGAAAAGTTCTTGAAAATTAAAAGCTATTGTACCCAAGGATTGTAGCCATTGGACTCCTAGTACAACATCAGCACCACCCATTGGAATGGAAAGCGTTGGGCTATTCAATACATATTTTCCCATGGATAGCTTGATATTATGGCACTTTCCAGAGAAACTTATGGTTCCTCCACTTGCAACCATCACTTGACACTCTGGTGCTAGATATAAGAAGCAATTCAATTCCTTGGCTATCTTACAATGAATAAAATTATGGGTACTTCCCGAATCAATCAACACTATTACTTTTTTATTCTTGATATATCCTTCTATCTTGATAGTTTGAGGAGTGGTAATTCCGGCCAATGCATTACAAGATATGGTTGGATTCATTTCTTCTTTCTCTATGGTTTGTTCCTGGTGTATATCCTCTTCTTTTGACATTTCTTGTTCCTTTTCTTCCTCCTCTTCACAATCTATGTAAAATAATTTCTTCTCAGCACACTTATGACCTTTAGTGTATTTGCTATCACAACTGTAACAAATCCCTTTTGCTATTTTTTCTTCCAATTGTTGTGGTGTCAACCTTGTAGGTTGTGGAAGGCTAGGGGCAACAACACTTCCATATTTATAATTGTGAGTGGTAGGCTTCCTTGTTGCCATAATTTTTCTTTCCATTTTTCTTGCAAACCTAAATGCCTTCTCCAATGAATCAGGTTCCCAACGGCGAACCTCATGTTGGATGTTATCCTTTAAAGTGCCTATGAACACATCAAACCTATGCTTCTCTGGAATATATTTTACCCTTATATTCAATTTTTGGAAGACCTCAATGTGATGCATCATTGAACCCTTTTGTTTGAGATTTATCAATTAGCTAAAAAAAGTGTTTCTTTCTGTATCCTCATAGTGTGTTATCATTTCTTCCGTAAAAATTGCCCAAGTGACAATTTGTTTATGAGAGCAAAGCCATCGATACCATACAAACCGATTTGGTTCCAAATATAAAGTTGTAATGCGTACCTTTTGTGTGTTTTGCACATTATGGAGATCGAAATATTGCTCCATCTGTAGTATCCATGTTACGAGATCCTTTCTATCAAACTTCCTCATATCGATCTTTAGAACATGGTGGGTCTTCGATCCAACATTAGAGTCTATGAAATCATGATTAACATTTATTTTTTTCTCATGATGAATTTCGTTTACTACCCTTTCGCCATTAGTAAGCATTTATTATAGAAAATTTGTCAAATCCGTCTTAAAATCTTCCATGTTGCGTTTAAGTTTTTCTTCTAAACCATCCATCTTATCTTCCACACCATCCATCTTAGCTTCCACGTTATTCATCTTAGCTTCTACACCTTTCTTTAAACCATCCATCTTAGCTTCCACGTCGTTTTTTAAACCATCCATCATAGCTTCCATGCCATCCATCTTAGCTTCCACGTCTTTCTTTAAACCATCCATCTTAGCTTCTGTTACTTTTTGTGAGAGTGAATTTTGTTGCACTTGGTCTCATAATTTTGATATATCATGTTGTATTTCTTCCTCTTCTTCATGATTCATGCTAGAGCTTTCAAGTTGCTTACTAGATGTTTCCATTTTCTTTCTTTGGGGCATCAATTAATGATAATCATGCTTCACTACGCCCTTTGAATTCCTTCAAACTAATTTTTCAAACCAAACTTATTCAAAATTTAAAAAAACAACTACACACCCTTTTTCACTTTGTAGGAGATCAATATTGTATCTGATGTATCTCTAAAATTTCAAATCTCCAAGGTCTAGAATTGTGAACTGTGATAGCCCTTTGAGTCCTCTTTCCAATGCCACAAGTCTGATGGAAATTGGATTCTCCAAGACAATGTTATGCCTAATCTCCCAAGATAACCTGATTATACACTTTCTCAATAGAGCGAACTTGTACGAAGTTCCACGTGTCAATATTTCAACCTTTGGACCTAAAAACGATGCACTGAAAACTAATGTCTGTCCTATTTCTGTAACTTCGTACGAAACTTCAATATGATACTCAGAGAGAACATTATGATGATTTTCCCAAGGTCACCTATTTGGGATGTAATTAGGGAGCCTGAAAAAACCCTAAGTTCCTTGGATCATATCTCCCCAAATGTACCGAGACAAGATCGGAAATTTGGAGTCAAGGATCGTCACGATTTTTGCTCAAATGCATTTTTGTTTTAGATCCCGAAACATCGTAGAAAAAATTTATAGTGAAAATTCCACGATGACCTATTTTGGAGCAGTGAAACCCTAGAATCCAAAGCTCTAATACCAAATTTTATGAAACCAGCTCACAAAAAGATAGAAAAGATAGATCAACGACTTAGAAATCAGCCTCTTCAAGAGGGAAAACTTCTTTACATTACACAAATGAACAATTCCTGGATGATACAAATGACAAAACCTCCTTTCTATATATAGGAGTCGAAGGGGTCACAATATAATCAAAGCCGACATAACAATAATAATATAAGGGCACAAAAATAACAATAGCGGGCTTCTATGGGGCACAATAATAACAATATGGGGACAATAGGGGCACAACAATAACAATAAGGGCTACAATGACAATAGTAATGGGGGAATCACTAGTATTATAGGGAAACACAATGATATTACACATTGGCCAAATCAATTATAGTGTTGGTATTTCATAATTTTTGGCTATTATGGAAGAAGATCGGGACGAATTGAGTTTCCTTAAAGAGACCTGACACCTTGAAATTGAATGGGATTAGAATAATATGGAATATGAAAGGAAACATCTTTGTCATATCCAAGATTAGTTATCTGCTTATTCCTAACAGTCTCTTCCCAAGGTTTGATGATGGGCTTAGGAAGTGCAAACTAAACTTCTACATCTTTATGTAACTGCTCCTGAAATGGGCACTTGATTTGAATCAACCTCATGTTCACTGAATTGATCACTTTTTGCTAGTTGATTGGAGTTAACTTCAGGCTAAAAAAGGGAGTTGATTTGAACAAAAAATAGTTTAGACCGATGTCTTTTTTGTTGTAACTCATCTTGCTAGAATTGAGATTTGAGTGGCAGAAACTCAATCTTGAGAATGATGAGCATACAGAATATTAACCACCGTAGTTGTGTGAATCTTGTAGACAAATTTAAATATCAGCAAGAGAGGATTTGTTAATTTTCACTATATCATGACAATTGGAGTGCATTACAATATTCAATGAGTTTAATACTTCACATATTCGAGCCACTTTTTCAGCAAAAACAAAATCTCAACAAATAAAGGAAGCCAGTTCAACTAGAAATACATTGGCAATGGAATATGTCATGCAAACATTATTGTCCCCTCTAATCGCATGCACATATTTATATTTATGAGTTCATATATGTCTTCAAGCTACATAACAGATGTAAGATAAAATTATACAAGAACCCCCCCTTTTTTTTGGAACGAATTGAGTGTAGTGTTGACATTAAGGCAACTGCCCTTTAATTTGAAAATTGTGCTTCTATATATGAAGACAACCTTGACTTCAAATGATAAGTGTTCACAAGAATAAGTTTTCGAGGACTACAACCATGAGGAAGCTAAGGATACCTGTTGACCAAGCCACCACATTACACCTTTGATCAACATGAAGTGTCCGAAGGATGCTAGCCCAATATTTAGAAAATACAAAGAAATTTTATTTTCCAAGCAAAATAAAATTCATAGGTCGAAATCAAATAAATTTGAAATGAACATTTTTCCCTTCCTTCATCACTGCAAGAATTTTTTTAATCAAAAATTGGTCAGATAATACTACACAAGGACACTAAGTCTCCACGAACCATATTTTCATACCAGACGTGCCATGCAACCCAGGAATATCATTGCTCGATCAAATTGTTGGCTCAGTTGGGCTTGACCTAGGTTCGTCTTATACTTCGTACCAACAAAACCCCCAGACACTGGACCTTTAGGCAACAACTTGCAAGTAGGTGGAGGTCTCACCTGAGGTGGTTATGGGTGATTGCAGAACCAGGTTTCTACAAACCTGAGGGACTGCACTGAGTGGCTCTTAACTTTTCTTTTTTGTACTTTAATTATCCTTCCAACATTCATAACATTAATCCATAGTGTATTCTAACTACAGACTTTGTCACATTCATCTTAATAGAAATAGATTATAGAAAAATAATAGTTGCGCTAACTTACCAATTACTTGCAATTAATTCACATAAATAGATAGAACACAATTAACAGATACAAATACAAAATACTTCGCCAAGACTTCTTCTTCTTTATTAAGATAGATCTTTCTGTACATACAACTTCTCGACCAGTGCACCCAATTGCAGACTCTTCCAAGGTCTCCGTAGTCAGCTGTAGAGCCTTTCCTTAAGACCTAAAATACAAGACAAACGACTCGATCACTTTCTCTCTCTACGATCTAATCTAATCATTGATTTTTGACAAAGAATTACATGTACTTAAATACATTACATTGCTATAAAAACCATGGTCCACATACCATGGACTCAACAAAACAATGAACTAAAACCCTAATACTTGTTACAAAATGAGGGATTTCGGCCTACCTTGAAGCCCCTAGACATTGCGCGGTCAATAGAACTTCGCGCACTCCGCTCCTCAAAATGCAGAGTCTTTGACCAGAACTGCACCAAGTTGGGTTGTGCCCAACATGCCCCCAACACTCACATGCAACTTGTCCTGAGTCACTCAGCTATGGTTCCCTTGATCTTTGCTGCAATTCCGTTGTAGACGGCATTGTACTACTGGACTATTTCTGCTACCTGCTTTTCCTCTTGGTGCACTTCTTCAAACAATGCCTCTGTGGTTGTTCTGGTTGTCTTCTGCAACAATTCTTTCTCCCTCTATTGTAGCTTACAGAGCCTTTCATCTACTACTTTTGAAAGCTAGAGGGCCTCATCCTGCCACGGCTGAGTCCTCTCTATCAAAATATTATGTTTCCCTCGAAGATCTTCATTCTATTTCTGGAGATTTATCCCTTCAGTGATGTTTGCAAGCCTCTGCAAGACTGGTAGGGTCTTTGCAATTTCCAGGATCTCTTCCTGCTACTTCTACTTCGCCTATAACTCATCTTCAATCCTATAAATGTTTGGATCCTCCTGTAGTGAGGTCCAAATTTGCATGGTCTCATCTAGTAACTTTCCACAATCCGCCACCATGTCGAAGATGCCTTTCACTGCAGTTCTTAGATCCTTCTACCTTTTCTCACATATTTCTAATGGCGTGGCTGATTGCAGCCTTATTTACAACTCAGAGATCTTCAATTCATATTCAAACTTTATTTTTGCGAGCTTATGGTTTGACTCCTTTATCGTGAGGCCGAGCTTCACGACCTTCTCTGCTGGCGGTTCTTCTTCGTGGACCTTTGCATCTGAAACTTCACTACAAGTTTTTTCAATGGCTTCCTCTAGTTGATGTTGTTGTTGGCGTGCTTTGTCCCTTTCTTTTATCAATCGATCAAGCTCCTTCTTCAGCGAACCTATATCCTTTTCCACCTAAATTCTTAACAACGAAGTGCAATGTTCTCGCTCCTTCAATTCATCTGTAATACCTTGATGGAATTTGTGTAATACCTAAGTTTCCAGTTGTTGGGTGTAGTTTTTGTACCTATTTCATATACTTTCTTTCCCCAGTTTTGACCCTTTTCCCTTGAGACCAATAGAAATTTACATGTTAACCGCCTTTTTCCTTATTTTGAATAGCATATTTTTCCATCATGTTATTTTTCCATTTTTGCTAGATATAATGATGCAATATTCCTTTTTATGGCTAACTGGGGTAAGCATTGGAGAAGTCTTTTGGATCCTCTCCTATTTTTCGGGTGTTTCTCACAAGAATGAGGTTATGGAATGACTAGTTGCGCTGATCAATCTAAGAGCAGGACAAAACAGATTGTTGTTACTCTATGTGTGCTATTACAGATCTTGTTGTTACACCACGATGTTGTTATAGACATTGATGTTACACCATGTTGTTGTTATAGATTACTGTTGTTACACCCCAGGTGTCAAGGTTGTTGTTATCCAGTGTTGATGTTACATCCCAAACTGTTACTTGACCGCAGGGTGTTGTTACACTGTAGCTAGCAAAGACATGGGTACTATTCCACGCAACAACTACTGGAAGTTATGAACTGTTTATTTAGAAAAATGGCAGATCCAAGCGGTTATGATTTTAACCAATGTATTTAAATATCATTTGTATTTAGGAATTGGTTATAAAAATTTCTATTTTATGATTAGAATGAGAATTGTGAGATTCTCATGAATGATTTGTTCATGATTTTGGGTATGTAATTTCTATAAGAGAAACTTAATCCCTAAGGCACGGGGAACGACATAAAGAGTATTGTTATTTTGATCTTTTAACTTTTAATTATTCTTAATATCAAGGACATTATGGTGATGTTGTTGTTGTTTCCAAGTTGACTCCTTAACTAATCTCGTGTTCATTCCTGTGCCCCTGCTAGGGAGGAAGGGCCCTCCTCTTTAGTAGGGACTGCAGCCATAGAGTAGTTCAATATTATTATTTCTCTCTTTTATTATTTGTATGATTTTTTGTTGTCACTGTATAATCTATAGAATATATCTGCTTCAGTTCCATAATTATGTTATGTTGTTACATAGATTTGATTAGCAGTATGGTAGTTGACCAGCTGTTGTAGTTATCAGTACAATGTGTGGCGCACCCTTTCTCTGGTAATTGTGAAGTTTGATTCTATTTCTATAGAGTGTTTTAATTTTTGCATGAATGATTAATTTTCTGCAATTGATTCAACGACATTCTTTACTATTTTCTGTTTTCACTCTTGGTTGTAGTGTATCGACACAGATAGTACAAACTCCATTGAAATAACAAACCTACCCTGGGTTGAAAATTAAATGGTTGTAGTCTTAGTTAATTAGAATTGATTAAAACAACACTACATTTTGGCGTCGTTACCGTGGATGGCAGTTGATGATATAGTGAGCCAAGTTGTTTGTCTAATGATAGAGTGTTCCCAGTCCAGAGTCGCTGGGCGGTAAGACGAGAGGTAAGAACCTATGCATTGCTCTAACATACTTGGGCGGGCTCACCACTGTGATCACTAGGGCACTTAGGATGTGGAATTTTGGTGTTTTCTTAAAGCGTGTCTTAAGCTCTTCAGTTGTTGGGCGGTAAGACGAGAGGTAAGAACTTGTGCATCACTCTAACATACCTGGGCGGGCTCACCGCTATCAAAGACTAAGAAACTTAGGGTGTGAATCAATACACATAAGTTCCATGTGTGAAACTGTAGGAATTATAGAAATACCAAAAACACCCCCCACTCTAATTAGTCACGGGAAAAATGGGTCGTAAAAAGGAAAAGAAGAGTGTAGATTTGGGAAGGAAAACATTTATCCATGAACTAATCTCAAGGGCATAAAAATAACAGTCAAGTTCTGAGAAGGATGCAAGGAAAACAGGGCCACAAAAAGTTGTTACTCCCATAACAAGAACAGAAGCCTTTGATTCCTCTGTCTAAGGATCATACCATTCTAAAGCTAGTGAGAACACTCCCAAGACTAAGCATCCAATTCAGGAGCAACATGGGGAAGTTAGTGACCAAAGCCTTAGGACCGAGGGACAAGGGGAAACTGAAGGGAAACATCATAAGCCTGAAACAAGAGAGAATTTATTCGTTTATCAATATCCATATTCGAGCAGCGCAATGAAACAGCTAGACCTGAAGCAGCCTAAGCTACCAATTTCACCTACAAGACAATCACAAGAATGGTTTGAAGAACACCTGTTACAACAAGGATCAGAAGGGTTAACAATGGGGGACAACAATAAAAATAACACTAAAACAGATGCTACTGTCACCACCTTTGAGTTCCCAATTGGGGATATGAGAGGCGAGGCTCCCATGAAAAAAATTACTTTGTCATCTCTACCATCTTTTTCAAGGAATGACTATAGGAGATCTTGACACCTTCTTATTTGAATTTGATGTCTTATGTGGGAGCTATGACTATGTTTCAGATGCTCAGAAATTAAAGTTATTTCCTACTACTATAAAAGGAGCATCCCTGAGATGGTTCATGGGGTTAGGCTCTACTTCTATTCAAACACGGAGCGACATGAAGGAGACATTTTTATCAAAGTATCAAGACTCTTGCAGAACCAGGGACTTAAGAGAGGAAGTATTTAGGATGACACAGAAGGAGGACGAGAGCTTCGAGGACTATGTGGAGCAGTTTCATTACAATTTACAGAAGTATAAACACAATGATTTAGATCACGAGATCTTGAAGACCATATTCATAAGAGGAATGAGGGATGACTGCCTTGATACCCTGAATCTATTAGGGAAGGGGGACATATCTCAGGGACCATTCACTGAAATCATAAATCTCTATCTAAGATTCTCTAGAGGATCGTCAAAGGGGAGAAGCACAATCTGAGATTCCTATGCCCGAATACAAAAATCTGCAAGTGGAGGAGTAACCAGAGCAGACATCGAGAATTTATTTGAATATTTTAAAACCGACATCCTCAGTACTCTATATACCCAGATAACGACAGCACAAATGAAGAAGACACAAGGAGAATCTGATATAACTTTAGTTGTGTTTTGTCTGAAATGCAGAAAGAAACATCCCTTGAGGGAGTGTGAAATGAACATCATCAGTTTTTGCAATACTTGTGAGCTGAGACATTCTACAAGTCAATGTATGGAGCTTCCCAGACTAAAAGCGGTGCTTAGAGAGTCAAGTGAATAATTTGTTTCCGCTTATTTCATCGCGGCCAGGAGACCATGGCAGCCACGACCTCCAGGTATGTCCCAAGATTTTTCTTCTTTTAATTCATGGAATAATGCATATAACGCTCAGCAATATCCATGGAAATACTCCACTCCTTCTCCAACATAGTTTCCTTCACCCTAGAACCAGTGGTCCCCCTCTCCATCTATTCAATATCCTCCATCTCAACCATATCCTTGGAATCAGAACTGGAGGGGGAATGCCCAAAGTCTAGTTCCATCTGGATTACCAATGCAGTAGCAACTACAATTGCCCCCTTTCCAAACTCTTGTTCCTACACCACCTGTGCGACCCCAATTACCTGTGCAACCTAACCCTAACCCGAATAATAAAGCAGCCCAGAGCATAGAGGCTCTGACTACCTTCCAAACTTACCTTATCACTCCCGTCGAACTTAATGAAATTCAACTACAGTCGGGTAAGGTGATTAAACCAAACCACTCCCCTATCATCACCGAGGAGGAATGTGAGCCTTCCAGAGAAGGTACAGTAGATCTTGAGGCAACTGTTACACCTATAACAACCGATACAGAGTGGATTGTTACACTTGTAACAGCCAACCCGAGAAGAATTGTTACTCCTGTAACAGCCAACTCGAGTAAGGCTGATACACCTGTAGTAGCCGATTCGACTGTTATGACTCAAGATCCTCCGTATCCTCAGAGATTAACTGAGACTGGAATGACATCACAACCCGAATCCGATTTTCTTAGGGAGTTGCAAAACCTTCACGTACGAATTCCTCTGCTGCAAGCTCTTAAAGAAGTTCCTATTTATGTCAAAACAGTATGAGACATGTGCATTAAGAAACCTAGAAGGAAGCCTACGGACCCTTCTACCATACACGTAATGGGGAAATTATCCAAATTATTGATTTCTCAGCATCTTTTAACCAAGTATAATGATCCAAGGAACCCTATGGTTACTGTTTATATTGATGGCCAACCCATAACTAATACATTGATTGATCTTGGGGTAGCCATTAATGTAATCACAAAGGAGCTCTTTACCACCCTGGGGCTACATGGACTTAGACATACACCTACTGTAGTTGAATTAGTAGATAGATCCCATGTTAAACTCGAGGGGGTATTATAAGACGTAGTAATCACAATAGCTTCCTGGAGGTATTCGACTAACTTTCTTATCTTACAATGTTATGAAACTAACTCACAAAAAGATAGAAAAGATAGATCAACGCCTTAGAATTCAGCCTCTTTGAGGGGACAACCTCTTTTACAAAAATGAACAATTTTTGGATGATACAAATGACTAAACCTCCCTTCTATATATAGGAGTCTAAGGGGTCACAATATAATCAAGCCGACATAATAGTAATAACATAAGGGCACAACAATAACAATAGTGGGATTCTATGGGGCACACTAATAACAATATGGGGACAATAGGGGCACAATAATAACAATAAGGGCTACAATGACAATAGTAATGGGGGAATCACTAGTATTATAGGGACCTAGCATGGCCCTCTCCTTCTGAAAATCATTGTCCTCAATGCTTGAGTAGTTATGGATGCTCCTGTATAAAATTCTCATCCTCCCATGTGGAATCTTCAACGGATAAGTTCTTCCACTTGATGTGATACTCCGAAATTGATCGATTTCGTCACTGTTGAATTCTTGTTTCTGTGACTTCTTCCGATTCCAATATGATTTTTCCTTCCTCGTCAAGTTCTGGCAATATTTTTTGAACTAGGAGCATGTCACTTATAACCTTCTTTAAACATGAAACACAGAAAACTGGGTGGACTCGAGAAGCTGCAGGAAGCTCCAATTCATATGCCATAGTATCAATCTTTTGCAACACCTTGTATGGACCATAATACTTTGGTGATAATTTATTATCCTTCTTAGCTTGCTTGAGGGACATTTGTTTATATGGTTGTAGTCATAGGAATACCTAGCCACCTACCTCAAAACTTCTTTTGCTACGATGTTGATCGGCCTGTTGTTTCATTCTATTCTGCGCCAACGTGAGGTTATCCTTTAAGAGTTGGAGAACTTGTTGTTGATGCTCGATGTGATGTTCCACTGCTTGAACCTTATAATTTTCTCTTAAATATGATGTGATGGATGATGGATGATATCCATAAAGTGCCATAAATGGAATCATTTTTGTTGCAGTATGGAAGGAAGTATTATACCACCATTCATCCAGAGGCAACCATTTGACCCATTGTGTCTGTTTATTAGATACAAAGCAATGAAGATATCCTTCCTAACATTTGTTTACTATCTCAGTTTTCCTATTAGACTGAGGATGATAAGATGAGATATGAGCTAATTGAGTACCGAGACAAGAAAATAATTATGTCCAAAAATTTCTAGTGAAAATGGGATCTCTGTCGCTTACAGTAATCTTTGGGTTTCCATGTGGTTTTTGAATTGTTTCCATAAATGTAGTAGAAACTGTACCGGCTTTAAATGGATGCGATAATGCACAAAAGTGTGCATACTTGGTAAGTCTATCAACTACCACCATGATGACACTCTTTCCTTTGGACTTGGGTAAACCTATGATAAAATCCATTGAAACCTCCTCCCAATGTTAGCTTGGAATGGATAAAGGTTGTAATAGACCCGGGGTCTTAATTGTTTCAACTTTATTTTGTTGGAAAACCAAATTGCCCAAGTGACAATTTGTTTATGAGAGCAAAGCCATCGATACCATACAAACCGATTTGGTTCCAAATATAAAGTTGTAATGCGTACCTTTTGTGTGTTTTGCACATTATGGAGATCGAAATATTGCTCCATCTGTAGTATCCATGTTACGGGATCCTTTCTATCAAACTTCCTCATATCGATCTTTAGAACATGGTGGGTCTTCGATCCAACATTAGAGTCTATGAAATCATGATTAACATTTATTTTTTTCTCATGATGAATTTCGTTTACTACCCTTTCGCCATTAGTAAGCATTTATTATAGAAAATTTGTCAAATCCGTCTTAAAATCTTCCATGTTGCGTTTAAGTTTTTCTTCTAAACCATCCATCTTATCTTCCACACCATCCATCTTAGCTTCCACGTTATTCATCTTAGCTTCTACACCTTTCTTTAAACCATCCATCTTAGCTTCCACGTCGTTTTTTAAACCATCCATCATAGCTTCCATGCCATCCATCTTAGCTTCCACGTCTTTCTTTAAACCATCCATCTTAGCTTCTGTTACTTTTTGTGAGAGTGAATTTTGTTGCACTTGGTCTCATAATTTTGATATATCATGTTGCATTTCTTCCTCTTCTTCATGATTCATGCTAGAGCTTTCAAGTTGCTTACTAGATGTTTCCATTTTCTTTCTTTGGGGCATCAATTAATGATAATCATGCTTCACTACGCCCTTTGAATTCCTTCAAACTAATTTTTCAAACCAAACTTATTCAAAATTTAAAAAAACAACTACACACCCTTTTTCACTTTGTAGGAGATCAATATTGTATCTGATGTATCTCTAAAATTTCAAATCTCCAAGGTCTAGAATTGTGAACTGTGATAGCCCTTTGAGTCCTCTTTCCAATGCCACAAGTCTGATGGAAATTGGATTCTCCAAGACAATGTTATGCCTAATCTCCCAAGATGACCTGATTATACACTTTCTCAATAGAGCGAACTTGTACGAAGTTCCACGTGTCAATATTTCAACCTTTGGACCTAAAAACGATGCACTGAAAACTAATGTCTGTCCTATTTCTGTAACTTCGTACGAAACTTCAATATGATACTCAGAGAGAACATTATGATGATTTTCCCAAGGTCACCTATTTGGGATGTAATTAGGGAGCCTGAAAAAACCCTAAGTTCCTTGGATCATATCTCCCCAAATGTACCGAGACAAGATCGGAAATTTGGAGTCAAGGATCGTCACGATTTTTGCTCAAATGCATTTTTGTTTTAGATCCCGAAACATCGTAGAAAAAATTTATAGTGAAAATTCCACGATGACCTATTTTGGAGCAGTGAAACCCTAGAATCCAAAGCTCTAATACCAAATTTTATGAAACCAGCTCACAAAAAGATAGAAAAGATAGATCAACGACTTAGAAATCAGCCTCTTCAAGAGGGAAAACTTCTTTACATTACACAAATGAACAATTCCTGGATGATACAAATGACAAAACCTCCTTTCTATATATAGGAGTCGAAGGGGTCACAATATAATCAAAGCCGACATAACAATAATAATATAAGGGCACAAAAATAACAATAGCGGGCTTCTATGGGGCACAATAATAACAATATGGGGACAATAGGGGCACAACAATAACAATAAGGGCTACAATGACAATAGTAATGGGGGAATCACTAGTATTATAGGGAAACACAATGATATTACACATTGGCCAAATCAATTATAGTGTTGGTATTTCATAATTTTTGGCTATTATGGAAGAAGATCGGGACGAATTGAGTTTCCTTAAAGAGACCTGACACCTTGAAATTGAATGGGATTAGAATAATATGGAATATGAAAGGAAACATCTTTGTCATATCCAAGATTAGTTATCTGCTTATTCCTAACAGTCTCTTCCCAAGGTTTGATGATGGGCTTAGGAAGTGCAAACTAAACTTCTACATCTTTATGTAACTGCTCCTGAAATGGGCACTTGATTTGAATCAACCTCATGTTCACTGAATTGATCACTTTTTGCTAGTTGATTGGAGTTAACTTCAGGCTAAAAAAGGGAGTTGATTTGAACAAAAAATAGTTTAGACCGATGTCTTTTTTGTTGTAACTCATCTTGCTAGAATTGAGATTTGAGTGGCAGAAACTCAATCTTGAGAATGATGAGCATACAGAATATTAACCACCGTAGTTGTGTGAATCTTGTAGACAAATTTAAATATCAGCAAGAGAGGATTTGTTAATTTTCACTATATCATGACAATTGGAGTGCATTACAATATTCAATGAGTTTAATACTTCACATATTCGAGCCACTTTTTCAGCAAAAACAAAATCTCAACAAATAAAGGAAGCCAGTTCAACTAGAAATACATTGGCAATGGAATATGTCATGCAAACATTATTGTCCCCTCTAATCGCATGCACATATTTATATTTATGAGTTCATATATGTCTTCAAGCTACATAACAGATGTAAGATAAAATTATACAAGAACCCCCCCTTTTTTTTGGAACGAATTGAGTGTAGTGTTGACATTAAGGCAACTGCCCTTTAATTTGAAAATTGTGCTTCTATATATGAAGACAACCTTGACTTCAAATGATAAGTGTTCACAAGAATAAGTTTTCGAGGACTACAACCATGAGGAAGCTAAGGATACCTGTTGACCAAGCCACCACATTACACCTTTGATCAACATGAAGTGTCCGAAGGATGCTAGCCCAATATTTAGAAAATACAAAGAAATTTTATTTTCCAAGCAAAATAAAATTCATAGGTCGAAATCAAATAAATTTGAAATGAACATTTTTCCCTTCCTTCATCACTGCAAGAATTTTTTTAATCAAAAATTGGTCAGATAATACTACACAAGGACACTAAGTCTCCACGAACCATATTTTCATACCAGACGTGCCATGCAACCCAGGAATATCATTGCTCGATCAAATTGTTGGCTCAGTTGGGCTTGACCTAGGTTCGTCTTATACTTCGTACCAACAAAACCCCCAGACACTGGACCTTTAGGCAACAACTTGCAAGTAGGTGGAGGTCTCACCTGAGGTGGTTATGGGTGATTGCAGAACCAGGTTTCTACAAACCTGAGGGACTACACTGAGTGGCTCTTAACTTTTCTTTTTTGTACTTTAATTATCCTTCCAACATTCATAACATTAATCCATAGTGTATTCTAACTACAGACTTTGTCACATTCATCTTAATAGAAATAGATTATAGAAAAATAATAGTTGCGCTAACTTACCAATTACTTGCAATTAATTCACATAAATAGATAGAACACAATTAACAGATACAAATACAAAATACTTCGCCAAGACTTCTTCTTCTTTATTAAGATAGATCTTTCTGTACATACAACTTCTCGACCAGTGCACCCAATTGCAGACTCTTCCAAGGTCTCCGTAGTCAGCTGTAGAGCCTTTCCTTAAGACCTAAAATACAAGACAAACGACTCGATCACTTTCTCTCTCTACGATCTAATCTAATCATTGATTTTTGACAAAGAATTACATGTACTTAAATACATTACATTGCTATAAAAACCATGGTCCACATACCATGGACTCAACAAAACAATGAACTAAAACCCTAATACTTGTTACAAAATGAGGGATTTCGGCCTACCTTGAAGCCCCTAGACATTGCGCGGTCAATAGAACTTCGCGCACTCCGCTCCTCAAAATGCAGAGTCTTTGACCAGAACTGCACCAAGTTGGGTTGTGCCCAACATGCCCCCAACACTCACATGCAACTTGTCCTGAGTCACTCAGCTATGGTTCCCTTGATCTTTGCTGCAATTCCGTTGTAGACGGCATTGTACTACTGGACTATTTCTGCTACCTGCTTTTCCTCTTGGTGCACTTCTTCAAACAATGCCTCTGTGGTTGTTCTGGTTGTCTTCTGCAACAATTCTTTCTCCCTCTATTGTAGCTTACAGAGCCTTTCATCTACTACTTTTGAAAGCTAGAGGGCCTCATCCTGCCACGGCTGAGTCCTCTCTATCAAAATATTATGTTTCCCTCGAAGATCTTCATTCTATTTCTGGAGATTTATCCCTTCAGTGATGTTTGCAAGCCTCTGCAAGACTGGTAGGGTCTTTGCAATTTCCAGGATCTCTTCCTGCTACTTCTACTTCGCCTATAACTCATCTTCAATCCTATAAATGTTTGGATCCTCCTGTAGTGAGGTCCAAATTTGCATGGTCTCATCTAGTAACTTTCCACAATCCGCCACCATGTCGAAGATGCCTTTCACTGCAGTTCTTAGATCCTTCTACCTTTTCTCACATATTTCTAATGGCGTGGCTGATTGCAGCCTTATTTACAACTCAGAGATCTTCAATTCATATTCAAACTTTATTTTTGCGAGCTTATGGTTTGACTCCTTTATCGTGAGGCCGAGCTTCACGACCTTCTCTGCTGGCGGTTCTTCTTCGTGGACCTTTGCATCTGAAACTTCACTACAAGTTTTTTCAATGGCTTCCTCTAGTTGATGTTGTTGTTGGCGTGCTTTGTCCCTTTCTTTTATCAATCGATCAAGCTCCTTCTTCAGCGAACCTATATCCTTTTCCACCTAAATTCTTAACAACGAAGTGCAATGTTCTCGCTCCTTCAATTCATCTGTAATACCTTGATGGAATTTGTGTAATACCTAAGTTTCCAGTTGTTGGGTGTAGTTTTTGTACCTATTTCATATACTTTCTTTCCCCAGTTTTGACCCTTTTCCCTTGAGACCAATAGAAATTTACATGTTAACCGCCTTTTTCCTTATTTTGAATAGCATATTTTTCCATCATGTTATTTTTCCATTTTTGCTAGATATAATGATGCAATATTCCTTTTTATGGCTAACTGGGGTAAGCATTGGAGAAGTCTTTTGGATCCTCTCCTATTTTTCGGGTGTTTCTCACAAGAATGAGGTTATGGAATGACTAGTTGCGCTGATCAATCTAAGAGCAGGACAAAACAGATTGTTGTTACTCTATGTGTGCTATTACAGATCTTGTTGTTACACCACGATGTTGTTATAGACATTGATGTTACACCATGTTGTTGTTATAGATTACTGTTGTTACACCCCAGGTGTCAAGGTTGTTGTTATCCAGTGTTGATGTTACATCCCAAACTGTTACTTGACCGCAGGGTGTTGTTACACTGTAGCTAGCAAAGACATGGGTACTATTCCACGCAACAACTACTGGAAGTTATGAACTGTTTATTTAGAAAAATGGCAGATCCAAGCGGTTATGATTTTAACCAATGTATTTAAATATCATTTGTATTTAGGAATTGGTTATAAAAATTTCTATTTTATGATTAGAATGAGAATTGTGAGATTCTCATGAATGATTTGTTCATGATTTTGGGTATGTAATTTCTATAAGAGAAACTTAATCCCTAAGGCACGGGGAACGACATAAAGAGTATTGTTATTTTGATCTTTTAACTTTTAATTATTCTTAATATCAAGGACATTATGGTGATGTTGTTGTTGTTTCCAAGTTGACTCCTTAACTAATCTCGTGTTCATTCCTGTGCCCCTGCTAGGGAGGAAGGGCCCTCCTCTTTAGTAGGGACTGCAGCCATAGAGTAGTTCAATATTATTATTTCTCTCTTTTATTATTTGTATGATTTTTTGTTGTCACTGTATAATCTATAGAATATATCTGCTTCAGTTCCATAATTATGTTATGTTGTTACATAGATTTGATTAGCAGTATGGTAGTTGACCAGCTGTTGTAGTTATCAGTACAATGTGTGGCGCACCCTTTCTCTGGTAATTGTGAAGTTTGATTCTATTTCTATAGAGTGTTTTAATTTTTGCATGAATGATTAATTTTCTGCAATTGATTCAACGACATTCTTTACTATTTTCTGTTTTCACTCTTGGTTGTAGTGTATCGACACAGATAGTACAAACTCCATTGAAATAACAAACCTACCCTGGGTTGAAAATTAAATGGTTGTAGTCTTAGTTAATTAGAATTGATTAAAACAACACTACATTTTGGCGTCGTTACCGTGGATGGCAGTTGATGATATAGTGAGCCAAGTTGTTTGTCTAATGATAGAGTGTTCCCAGTCCAGAGTCGCTGGGCGGTAAGACGAGAGGTAAGAACCTATGCATTGCTCTAACATACTTGGGCGGGCTCACCACTGTGATCACTAGGGCACTTAGGATGTGGAATTTTGGTGTTTTCTTAAAGCGTGTCTTAAGCTCTTCAGTTGTTGGGCGGTAAGACGAGAGGTAAGAACTTGTGCATCACTCTAACATACCTGGGCGGGCTCACCGCTATCAAAGACTAAGAAACTTAGGGTGTGAATCAATACACATAAGTTCCATGTGTGAAACTGTAGGAATTATAGAAATACCAAAAACACCCCCCACTCTAATTAGTCACGGGAAAAATGGGTCGTAAAAAGGAAAAGAAGAGTGTAGATTTGGGAAGGAAAACATTTATCCATGAACTAATCTCAAGGGCATAAAAATAACAGTCAAGTTCTGAGAAGGATGCAAGGAAAACAGGGCCACAAAAAGTTGTTACTCCCATAACAAGAACAGAAGCCTTTGATTCCTCTGTCTCAGGACCATATCATTCTAAAGCTAGTGAGAACACTCCCAAGACTAAGCATCCAATTCAGGAGCAACATGGGGAAGCTAGTAACCAAAGCCTTAGGACCGAGGGACAAGGGGAAACTGAAGGGAAACATCATAAGCCTGAAACAAGAGAGAATTTATTCGTTTATCAATATCCATATTCGAGCAGCGCAATGAAACACCTAGACCTGAAGCAGCCTAAGCTACCAATTTCACCTACAAGACAATCACAAGAATGGTTTGAAGAACACCTGTTACAACAAGGATCAGAAGGGTTAACAATGGGGGACAACAATAAAAATAACACTAAAACAGATGCTACTGTCACCACCTTTGAGTTCCCAATTGGGGATATGAGAGGCGAGGCTCCCATGAAAAAAATTACTTTGTCATCTCTACCATCTTTTTCAAGGAATGACTATAGGAGATCTTGACACCTTCTTATTTGAATTTGATGTCTTATGTGGGAGCTATGACTATGTTTCAGATGCTCAGAAATTAAAGTTATTTCCTACTACTCTAAAAGGAGCATCCCTGAGATGGTTCATGGGGTTAGGCTCTACTTCTATTCAAACATGGAGCGACATGAAGGAGACATTTTTATCAAAGTATCAAGACTATTGCAGAACCAGGGACTTAAGAGAGGAAGTATTTAGGATGACACAGAAGGAGGACGAGAGCTTGGAGGACTATGTGGAGCAGTTTCATTACAATTTACAGAGGTATAAACACAATGATTTAGATCACGAGATCTTGAAGACCATATTCATAAGAGGAATGAGGGATGACTGCCTTGATACCCTGAATCTATTAGGGAAGGGGGACATATCTCAGGAACCATTCACTGAAATCATAAATCTCTATCTAAGATTCTCTAGAGGATCGTCAAAGGGGAGAAGCACAATCTGAGATTCCTATGCCCGAATACAAAAATCTGCAAGTGGAGGAGTAACCAGAGCAGACATCGAGAATTTATTTGAATATTTTAAAACCGACATCCTCAGTACTCTATATACCCAGATAACGACAGCACAAATGAAGAAGACACAAGGAGAATCTGATATAACTTTAGTTGTGTTTTGTCTGAAATGCAGAAAGAAACATCCCTTGAGGGAGTGTGAAATGAACATCATCAGTTTTTGCAATACTTGTGAGCTGAGACATTCTACAAGTCAATGTATGGAGCTTCCCAGACTAAAAGCGGTGCTTAGAGAGTCAAGTGAATAATTTGTTTCCGCTTATTTCATCGCGGCCAGGAGACCATGGCAGCCACGACCTCCAGGTATGTCCCAAGATTTTTCTTCTTTTAATTCATGGAATAATGCATATAACGCTCAGCAATATCCATGGAAATACTCCACTCCTTCTCCAACATAGTTTCCTTCACCCTAGAACCAGTGGTCCCCCTCTCCATATATTCAATATCCTCCATCTCAACCATATCCTTGGAATCAGAACTGGAGGGGGAATGCCCAAAGTCTAGTTCCATCTGGATTACCAATGCAGCAGCAACTACAATTGCCCCCTTTCCAAACTCTTGTTCCTACACCACCTGTGCGACCCCAATTACCTGTGCAACCTAACCCTAACCCGAATAATAAAGCAGCCCAGAGCATAGAGGCTCTGACTACCTTCCAAACTTACCTTATCACTCCCATCGAACTTAATGAAATTCAACTACAGTCGGGTAAGGTGATTAAACCAAACCACTCCCCTATCATCACTAAGGAGGAATGTGAGCCTTCCAGAGAAGGTACAGTAGATCTTGAGGCAACTGTTACACCTATAACAATCGATACAGAGTGGATTGTTACACTTGTAACAGCCAACCCGAGAAGAATTGCTACTCCTGTAACATCCAACTCGAGTAAGGCTGATACACCTGTAGTAGCCGATTCGACTGTTATGACTCAAGATCCTCCGTATCCTCAGAGATTAACTGAGACTGGAATGACCTCACAACCCGAATCCGATTTTCTTAGGGAGTTGCAAAACCTGCACGTACGAATTCCTCTGCTGCAAGCTCTTAAAGAAGTTCCTATTTATGTCAAAACAGTATGAGACATGTGCATTAAGAAACCTAGAAGGAAGCCTACGGACCCTTCTACCATACACGTAATGGGGAAATTATCCAAATTATTGATTTCTCAGCATCTTTTAACCAAGTATAATGATCCAAGGAACCCTATGGTTACTGTTTATATTGATGGCCAACCCATAACTAATACATTGATTGATCTTGGGGTAGCCATTAATGTAATCACAAAGGAGCTCTTTACCACCCTGGGGCTACATGGACTTAGACATACACCTACTGTAGTTGAATTAGTAGATAGATCCCATGTTAAACTCGAGGGGGTATTATAAGACGTAGTAATCACAATAGCTTCCTGGAGGTATTCGACTAACTTTCTTATCTTACAATGTTATGAAACTAACTCACAAAAAGATAGAAAAGATAGATCAACGCCTTAGAATTCAGCCTCTTTGAGGGGACAACCTCTTTTACAAAAATGAACAATTTTTGGATGATACAAATGACTAAACCTCCCTTCTATATATAGGAGTCTAAGGGGTCACAATATAATCAAGCCGACATAATAGTAATAACATAAGGGCACAACAATAACAATAGTGGGATTCTATGGGGCACACTAATAACAATATGGGGACAATAGGGGCACAATAATAACAATAAGGGCTACAATGACAATAGTAATGGGGGAATCACTAGTATTATAGGGACCTAGCATGGCCCTCTCCTTCTGAAAATCATTGTCCTCAATGCTTGAGTAGTTATGGATGCTCCTGTATAAAATTCTCATCCTCCCATGTGGAATCTTCAACGGATAAGTTCTTCCACTTGATGTGATACTCCGAAATTGATCGATTTCGTCACTGTTGAATTCTTGTTTCTGTGACTTCTTCCGATTCCAATATGATTTTTCCTTCCTCGTCAAGTTCTGGCAATATTTTTTGAACTAGGAGCATGTCACTTATAACCTTCTTTAAACATGAAACACAGAAAACTGGGTGGACTCGAGAAGCTGCAGGAAGCTCCAATTCATATGCCATAGTATCAATCTTTTGCAACACCTTGTATGGACCATAATACTTTGGTGATAATTTATTATCCTTCTTAGCTTGCTTGAGGGACATTTGTTTATATGGTTGTAGTCATAGGAATACCTAGCCACCTACCTCAAAACTTCTTTTGCTACGATGTTGATCGGCCTGTTGTTTCATTCTATTCTGCGCCAACGTGAGGTTATCCTTTAAGAGTTGGAGAACTTGTTGTTGATGCTCGATGTGATGTTCCACTGCTTGAACCTTATAATTTTCTCTTAAATATGATGTGATGGATGATGGATGATATCCATAAAGTGCCATAAATGGAATCATTTTTGTTGCAGTATGGAAGGAAGTATTATACCACCATTCATCCAGAGGCAACCATTTGACCCATTGTGTCTGTTTATTAGATACAAAGCAATGAAGATATCCTTCCTAACATTTGTTTACTATCTCAGTTTTCCTATTAGACTGAGGATGATAAGATGAGATATGAGCTAATTGAGTACCGAGACAAGAAAATAATTATGTCCAAAAATTTCTAGTGAAAATGGGATCTCTGTCGCTTACAGTAATCTTTGGGTTTCCATGTGGTTTTTGAATTGTTTCCATAAATGTAGTAGAAACTGTACCGGCTTTAAATGGATGCGATAATGCACAAAAGTGTGCATACTTGGTAAGTCTATCAACTACCACCATGATGACACTCTTTCCTTTGGACTTGGGTAAACCTATGATAAAATCCATTGAAACCTCCTCCCAATGTTAGCTTGGAATGGATAAAGGTTGTAATAGACCCGGGGTCTTAATTGTTTCAACTTTATTTTGTTGGAAAACCAAATTGCCCAAGTGACAATTTGTTTATGAGAGCAAAGCCATCGATACCATACAAACCGATTTGGTTCCAAATATAAAGTTGTAATGCGTACCTTTTGTGTGTTTTGCACATTATGGAGATCGAAATATTGCTCCATCTGTAGTATCCATGTTACGGGATCCTTTCTATCAAACTTCCTCATATCGATCTTTAGAACATGGTGGGTCTTCGATCCAACATTAGAGTCTATGAAATCATGATTAACATTTATTTTTTTCTCATGATGAATTTCGTTTACTACCCTTTCGCCATTAGTAAGCATTTATTATAGAAAATTTGTCAAATCCGTCTTAAAATCTTCCATGTTGCGTTTAAGTTTTTCTTCTAAACCATCCATCTTATCTTCCACACCATCCATCTTAGCTTCCACGTTATTCATCTTAGCTTCTACACCTTTCTTTAAACCATCCATCTTAGCTTCCACGTCGTTTTTTAAACCATCCATCATAGCTTCCATGCCATCCATCTTAGCTTCCACGTCTTTCTTTAAACCATCCATCTTAGCTTCTGTTACTTTTTGTGAGAGTGAATTTTGTTGCACTTGGTCTCATAATTTTGATATATCATGTTGCATTTCTTCCTCTTCTTCATGATTCATGCTAGAGCTTTCAAGTTGCTTACTAGATGTTTCCATTTTCTTTCTTTGGGGCATCAATTAATGATAATCATGCTTCACTACGCCCTTTGAATTCCTTCAAACTAATTTTTCAAACCAAACTTATTCAAAATTTAAAAAAACAACTACACACCCTTTTTCACTTTGTAGGAGATCAATATTGTATCTGATGTATCTCTAAAATTTCAAATCTCCAAGGTCTAGAATTGTGAACTGTGATAGCCCTTTGAGTCCTCTTTCCAATGCCACAAGTCTGATGGAAATTGGATTCTCCAAGACAATGTTATGCCTAATCTCCCAAGATGACCTGATTATACACTTTCTCAATAGAGCGAACTTGTACGAAGTTCCACGTGTCAATATTTCAACCTTTGGACCTAAAAACGATGCACTGAAAACTAATGTCTGTCCTATTTCTGTAACTTCGTACGAAACTTCAATATGATACTCAGAGAGAACATTATGATGATTTTCCCAAGGTCACCTATTTGGGATGTAATTAGGGAGCCTGAAAAAACCCTAAGTTCCTTGGATCATATCTCCCCAAATGTACCGAGACAAGATCGGAAATTTGGAGTCAAGGATCGTCACGATTTTTGCTCAAATGCATTTTTGTTTTAGATCCCGAAACATCGTAGAAAAAATTTATAGTGAAAATTCCACGATGACCTATTTTGGAGCAGTGAAACCCTAGAATCCAAAGCTCTAATACCAAATTTTATGAAACCAGCTCACAAAAAGATAGAAAAGATAGATCAACGACTTAGAAATCAGCCTCTTCAAGAGGGAAAACTTCTTTACATTACACAAATGAACAATTCCTGGATGATACAAATGACAAAACCTCCTTTCTATATATAGGAGTCGAAGGGGTCACAATATAATCAAAGCCGACATAACAATAATAATATAAGGGCACAAAAATAACAATAGCGGGCTTCTATGGGGCACAATAATAACAATATGGGGACAATAGGGGCACAACAATAACAATAAGGGCTACAATGACAATAGTAATGGGGGAATCACTAGTATTATAGGGAAACACAATGATATTACACATTGGCCAAATCAATTATAGTGTTGGTATTTCATAATTTTTTGCTATTATGGAAGAAGATCGGGACGAATTGAGTTTCCTTAAAGAGACCTGACACCTTGAAATTGAATGGGATTAGAATAATATGGAATATGAAAGGAAACATCTTTGTCATATCCAAGATTAGTTATCTGCTTATTCCTAACAGTCTCTTCCCAAGGTTTGATGATGGGCTTAGGAAGTGCAAACTAAACTTCTACATCTTTATGTAACTGCTCCTGAAATGGGCACTTGATTTGAATCAACCTCATGTTCACTGAATTGATCACTTTTTGCTAGTTGATTGGAGTTAACTTCAGGCTAAAAAAGGGAGTTGATTTGAACAAAAAATAGTTTAGACCGATGTCTTTTTTGTTGTAACTCATCTTGCTAGAATTGAGATTTGAGTGGCAGAAACTCAATCTTGAGAATGATGAGCATACAGAATATTAACCACCGTAGTTGTGTGAATCTTGTAGACAAATTTAAATATCAGCAAGAGAGGATTTGTTAATTTTCACTATATCATGACAATTGGAGTGCATTACAATATTCAATGAGTTTAATACTTCACATATTCGAGCCACTTTTTCAGCAAAAACAAAATCTCAACAAATAAAGGAAGCCAGTTCAACTAGAAATACATTGGCAATGGAATATGTCATGCAAACATTATTGTCCCCTCTAATCGCATGCACATATTTATATTTATGAGTTCATATATGTCTTCAAGCTACATAACAGATGTAAGATAAAATTATACAAGAACCCCCCCTTTTTTTTGGAACGAATTGAGTGTAGTGTTGACATTAAGGCAACTGCCCTTTAATTTGAAAATTGTGCTTCTATATATGAAGACAACCTTGACTTCAAATGATAAGTGTTCACAAGAATAAGTTTTCGAGGACTACAACCATGAGGAAGCTAAGGATACCTGTTGACCAAGCCACCACATTACACCTTTGATCAACATGAAGTGTCCGAAGGATGCTAGCCCAATATTTAGAAAATACAAAGAAATTTTATTTTCCAAGCAAAATAAAATTCATAGGTCGAAATCAAATAAATTTGAAATGAACATTTTTCCCTTCCTTCATCACTGCAAGAATTTTTTTAATCAAAAATTGGTCATGCATGCAAGATAATACTACACAAGGACACTAAGTCTCCACGAACCATATTTTCATACCAGACGTGCCATGCAACCCAGGAATATCATTGCTCGATCAAATTGTTGGCTCAGTTGGGCTTGACCTAGGTTCGTCTTATACTTCGTACCAACAAAACCCCCAGACACTGGCCCTTTAGGCAACAACTTGCAAGTAGGTGGAGGTCTCACCTGAGGTGGTTATGGGTGATTGCAGAACCAGGTTTCTACAAACCTGAGGGACTGCACTGAGTGGCTCTTAACTTTTCTTTTTTGTACTTTAATTATCCTTCCAACATTCATAACATTAATCCATAGTGTATTCTAACTATAGACTTTGTCACATTCATCTTAATAGAAATAGATTATAGAAAAATAATAGTTGCGCTAACTTACCAATTACTTGCAATTAATTCACATAAATAGATAGAACACAATTAACAGATACAAATACAAAATACTTCGCCAAGACTTCTTCTTCTTTATTAAGATAGATCTTTCTGTACATACAACTTCTCGACCAGTGCACCCAATTGCAGACTCTTCCAAGGTCTCCGTAGTCAGCTGTAGAGCCTTTCCTTAAGACCTAAAATACAAGACAAACGACTCGATCACTTTCTCTCTCTACGATCTAATCTAATCATTGATTTTTGACAAAGAATTACATGTACTTAAATACATTACATTGCTATAAAAACCATGGTCCACATACCATGGACTCAACAAAACAATGAACTAAAACCCTAATACTTGTTACAAAATGAGGGATTTCGGCCTACCTTGAAGCCCCTAGACATTGCGCGGTCAATAGAACTTCGCGCACTCTGCGCACTCCGCTCCTCAAAATGCAGAGTCTTTGACCAGAACTGCACCAAGTTGGGTTGTGCCCAACATGCCCCCAACACTCACATGCAACTTGTCCTGAGTCACTCAGCTATGGTTCCCTTGATCTTTGCTGCAATTCCGTTGTAGACGGCATTGTACTACTGGACTATTTCTGCTACCTGCTTTTCCTCTTGGTGCACTTCTTCAAACAATGCCTCTGTGGTTGTTCTAGTTGTCTTCTGCAACAATTCTTTCTCCCTCTATTGTAGCTTACAGAGCCTTTCATCTACTACTTTTGAAAGCTAGAGGGCCTCATCCTGCCACGGCTGAGTCCTCTCTATCAAAATATTATGTTTCCCTCGAAGATCTTCATTCTATTTCTGGAGATTTATCCCTTCAGTGATGTTTGCAAGCCTCTGCAAGACTGGTAGGGTCTTTGCAATTTCCAGGATCTCTTCCTGCTACTTCTACTTCGCCTATAACTCATCTTCAATCCTATAAATGTTTGGATCCTCCTGTAGTGAGGTCCAAATTTGCATGGTCTCATCTAGTAACTTTCCACAATCCGCCACCATGTCGAAGATGCCTTTCACTGCAGTTCTTAGATCCTTCTACCTTTTCTCACATATTTCTAATGGCGTGGCTGATTGCAGCCTTATTTACAACTCAGAGATCTTCAATTCATATTCAAACTTTATTTTTGCGAGCTTATGGTTTGACTCCTTTATCGTGAGGCCGAGCTTCACGACCTTCTCTGCTGGCGGTTCTTCTTCGTGGACCTTTGCATCTGAAACTTCACTACAAGTTTTTTCAATGGCTTCCTCTAGTTGATGTTGTTGTTGGCGTGCTTTGTCCCTTTCTTTTATCGATCGATCAAGCTCCTTCTTCAGTGAACCTATATCCTTTTCCACCTAAATTCTTAACAACGAAGTGCAATGTTCTCGCTCCTTCAATTCATCTGTAATACCTTGATGGAATTTGTGTAATACCTAAGTTTCCAGTTGTTGGGTGTAGTTTTTGTACCTATTTCATATACTTTCTTTCCCCAGTTTTGACCCTTTTCCCTTGAGACCAATAGAAATTTACATGTTAACCGCCTTTTTCCTTATTTTGAATAGCATATTTTTCCATCATGTTATTTTTCCATTTTTGCTAGATATAATGATGCAATATTCCTTTTTATGGCTAATTGGGGTAAGCATTGGAGAAGTCTTTTGGATCCTCTCCTATTTTTCGGGTGTTTCTCACAAGAATGAGGTTATGGAATGACTAGTTGCGCTGATCAATCTAAGAGCAGGACAAAACAGATTGTTGTTACACTATGTGTGCTATTACAGATCTTGTTGTTACACCACGATGTTGTTATAGACATTGATGTTACACCATGTTGTTGTTATAGATTACTGTTGTTACACCCCAGGTGTCAAGGTTGTTGTTATCCAGTGTTGATGTTACATCCCAAACTGTTACTTGACCGCAGGGTGTTGTTACACCGTAGCTAGCAAAGACATGGGTACTATTCCACGCAACAACTACTGGAAGTTATGAACTGTTTATTTAGAAAAATGGCAGATCCAAGCGGTTATGATTTTAACCAATGTATTTAAATATCATTTGTATTTAGGAATTGGTTATAAAAATTTCTATTTTATGATTAGAATGAGAATTGTGAGATTCTCATGAATGATTTGTTCATGATTTTGGGTATGTAATTTCTATAAGAGAAACTTAATCCCTAAGGCACGGGGAACGACATAAAGAGTATTGTTATTTTGATCTTTTAACTTTTAATTATTCTTAATATCAAGGACATTATGGTGATGTTGTTGTTGTTTCCAAGTTGACTCCTTAACTAATCTCGTGTTCATTCCTGTGCCCTTGCTAGGGAGGAAGGGCCCTCCTCTTTAGTAGGGACTGCAGCCATAGAGTAGTTCAATATTATTATTTCTCTCTTTTATTATTTGTATGATTTTTTGTTGTCACTGTATAATCTATAGAATATATCTGCTTCAGTTCCATAATTATGTAATTTTGTTACATAGATTTGATTAGCAGTATGGTAGTTGACCAGCTGTTGTAGTTATCAGTACAATGTGTGGCGCACCCTTTCTCTGGTAATTGTGAAGTTTGATTCTATTTCTATAGAGTGTTTTAATTTTTGCATGAATGATTAATTTTCTGCAATTGATTCAACGACATTCTTTACTATTTTCTGTTTTCACTCTTGGTTGTAGTGTATCGACACAGATAGTACAAACTCCATTGAAATAACAAACCTACCCTGGGTTGAAAATTAAATGGTTGTAGTCTTAGTTAATTAGAATTGATTAAAACAACACTACATTTTGGCGTCGTTATCGTGGATGGCAGTTGATGATATAGTGAGCCAAGTTGTTTGTCTAATGATAGAGTGCTCCCAGTCCAGAGTCGCTGGGCGGTAAGACGAGAGGTAAGAACCTATGCATTGCTCTAACATACTTGGGCGGGCTCACCACTGTGATCACTAGGGCACTTAGGGTGTGGAATTTTGGTGTTTTCTTAAAGCGTGTCTTCAGCTCTTCAGTTGTTGGGCGGTAAGACGAGAGGTAAGAACTTGTGCATCACTCTAACATACCTGGGCGGGCTCACCACTATCAAAGACTAAGACACTTAGGGTGTGAATCAATACACATAGGGTCCATGTGTGAAACTGTAGGAATTATAGAAATACCAAAAACACCCCCCACTCTAATTAGTCACAGGAAAAATGGGTCGTAAAAAGGAAAAGAAGAGTGTAGATTTGGGAAGGAAAACATTTATCCATGAACTAATCTCAAGGGCAGAAAAAGAACAGTCAAGTTCTCAGAAGGATGCAAGGAAAACAGGGCCACAAAAAGTTGTTACTCCCATAACAAGAACATAAGCCTTTGATTCCTCTGTCTCAGGACCATACCATTCTAAAGCTAGTGAGAACACTCCCAAGACTAAGCATCCAATTCAGGAGCAGCAGGGGGAAGCTAGTGACCAAAACCTTAGGACCGAGGGACAAGGGGAAACTGAAGGGGAACATCAGAAGCCTGAAACAGGAGAGAATTTATTGGTTTATCAATATCCATATTCGGGCAGCGCAATGAAACAGCTAGCCCTGAAGCAGCCTAAGCTACCAATTTCACCTGCAAGACAATCACAAGAATGGTTTGAAGAACACCTGTTACAACAAGGATCAGAAGGGTTAACAATGGGGGACAACAATAAAAACAACACTAAAACAGATGCTACTGTCACCACCTTTGAGTTCCCAATTGGGGATATCAGAGGCGAGGCTCCCATGAAAAACATTCCTTTGTCATCTCTACCATCTTTTTCAAGGAATGACTATAGGAGATCTTGACACCTTCTTATTTGAATTTGATGTCTTATGTGGGAGCTATGACTATGTTTCAGATGCTCAGAAATTAAATTTATTTCCTACTACTATAAAAGGAGCATCCCTGAGATGGTTCATGGGGTTAGGCTCTACTTCTATTCAAACACGGAGCGACATGAAGGAGACATTTTTATCAAAGTATCAAGACTATTGCAGAACCAGGGACTTAAGAGAGGAAGTATTTAGGATGACACAGAAGGAGGACGAGAGCTTCGAGGACTATGTGGAGCAGTTTCATTACAATTTACAGAGGTCTAAACACAATGATTTAGATCACGAGATCTTGAAGACCATATTCATAAGAGGAATGAGGGATGACTGCCTTGATACCCTGAATCTATTAGGGAAGGGGGACATATCTCAGGGACCATTCACTAAAATCATAAATCTCTATCTAAGATTCTCTAGAGGATCGTCAAAGGGGAGAAGCACAATCTGAGATTCCTATGCCCGAATACAAAAATCTGCAAGTGGAGGAGTAACCAGAGCAGACATCGAGAATTTATTTGAATATTTTAAAACCGACATCCTCAGTACTCTATATACCCAGATAACGACAGCACAAATGAAGAAGACACAAGGAGAATCTGATATAACTTTAGTTGTGTTTTGTCTGAAATGCAGAAAGAAACATCCCTTGAGGGAGTGTGAAATGAACATCATCAGTTTTTGCAATACTTGTGAGCTGAGACATTCTACAAGTCAATGTATGGAGCTTCCCAGGCTAAAAGCGGTGCTTAGAGAGTCAAGTGAATAATTTGTTTCCGCTTATTTCATCGCGGCCAGGAGACCATGGCATCCACGACCTCGAGGTATGTCCCAAGATTTTTCTTCTTTTAATTCATGGAATAATGCATATAACGCTCAGCAATATCCATGGAAATACTCCACTCCTTCTCCAACATAGTTTCCTTCACCCTAGAACCAGTGGTCCCCCTCTCCATATATTAAATATCCTCCATCTCAACCATATCCTTGGAATCAGAACTGGAGGGGGAATGCCCAAAGTCTAGTTCCATCTGGATTACCAATGCAGTAGCAACTACAATTGCCCCCTTTCCAAACTCTTGTTCCAACACCACCTGTGCGACCCCAATTACCTGTGCAACCTAACCCTAACCCGAATAATAAAGCAGCCCAGAGCATAGAGGCTCTGACTACCTTCCAAATTTACCTTATCACTCCCTTCGAACTTAATGAAATTAAACTACAGTCGGGTAAGGTGATTAGACCAAACCACTCCCCTATCATCACTAAGGAGGAATGTGAGCCTTCCAGAGAAGGTACGGTAGATGTTGAGGCAACTGTTACACCTATAACAAGCGATACTGAGTGGATTGTTACATTTGTAACAGCCAACGCGAGAAGAATTGCTACTCCTGTAACATCCAACTCGAGCAAGGCTGATACACCTGTAGTAGCCGATTCGACTGTTATGACCCAAGATCCTCCGTACCCTCAGAGATTAACTGAGACTGGAATGACATCACAACCCGAATCCGATTTTCTTAGGGAGTTGCAAAACCTTCACGTACGAATTCCTCTGCTGCAAGCTCTTAAAGACGTTCCTATTTATGTCAAAACAGTATGAGACATGTGCATTAAGAAACCTAGAAGGAAGCCTACGGACCCTTCTACCATACACGTAATGGGGAAATTATCCAAATTATTGATTTCTCAGCGTCTTTTAACCAAGTATAATGATCCAAGGAACCCTATGGTTACTGTTTATATTGATGGCCAACCCATAACTAATACATTGATTGATCTTGGGGTAGCCATTAATGTAATCACAAAGGAGCTCTTTACCACCCTGGGGCTACATGGACTTAGACATACACCTACTGTAGTTGAATTAGTAGATAGATCCCATGTTAAACTCGAGGGGGTATTATAAGACGTAGTAATCACAATAGCTTCCTGGAGGTATTCGACTAACTTTCTTATCTTACAATGTTATGAAACTAACTCACAAAAAGATAGAAAAGATAGATCAACGCCTTAGAATTCAGCCTCTTTGAGGGGACAACCTCTTTTACAAAAATGAACAATTTTTGGATGATACAAATGACTAAACCTCCCTTCTATATATAGGAGTCTAAGGGGTCACAATATAATCAAGCCGACATAATAGTAATAACATAAGGGCACAACAATAACAATAGTGGGATTCTATGGGGCACACTAATAACAATATGGGGACAATAGGGGCACAATAATAACAATAAGGGCTACAATGACAATAGTAATGGGGGAATCACTAGTATTATAGGGACCTAGCATGGCCCTCTCCTTCTGAAAATCATTGTCCTCAATTCTTGAGTAGTTATGGATGCTCCTGTATAAAATTCTCATCCTCCCATGTGGAATCTTCAACGGATAAGTTCTTCCACTTGATGTGATACTCCGAAATTGATCGATTTCGTCACTGTTGAGTTCTTGTTTCTGTGACTTCTTCCGATTCCAATATGATTTTTCCTTCCTCGTCAAGTTCTGGCAATATTTTTTGAACTAGGAGCATGTCACTTATAACCTTCTTTAAACATGAAACACAGAAAACTGGGTGGACTCGAGAAGCTGCAGGAAGCTCCAATTCATATGCCATAGTATCAATCTTTTGCAACACCTTTTATGGACCATAATACTTTGGTGATAATTTATTATCCTTCTTAGCTTGCTTGAGGGACATTTGTTTATATGGTTGTAGTCATAGGAATACCTAGCCACCTACCTCAAAACTTCTTTTGCTACGATGTTGATCGGCCTGTTGTTTCATTCTATTCTGCGCCAACGTGAGGTTATCCTTTAAGAGTTGGAGAACTTGTTGTTGATGCTCGATGTGATGTTCCACTGCTTGAACCTTATAATTTTCTCTTAAATATGATGTGATGGATGATGGATGATATCCATAAAGTGCCATAAATGGAATCATTTTTGTTGCAGTATGGAAGGAAGTATTATACCACCATTCATCCAGAGGCAACCATTTGACCCATTGTGTCTGTTTATTAGATACAAAGCAATGAAGATATCCTTCCTAACATTTGTTTACTATCTCAGTTTTCCTATTAGACTGAGGATGATAAGATGAGATATGAGCTAATTGAGTACCGAGACAAGAAAATAATTATGTCCAACAATTTCTAGTGAAAATGGGATCTCTGTCGCTTACAGTAATCTTTGGGTTTCCATGTGGTTTTTGAATTGTTTCCATAAATGTAGTAGAAACTGTACCGGCTTTAAATGGATGCGATAATGCACAAAAGTGTGCATACTTGGTAAGTCTATCAACTACCACCATGATGACACTCTTTCCTTTGGACTTGGGTAAACCTATGATAAAATCCATTGAAACCTCCTCCCAATGTTAGCTTGGAATGGATAAAGGTTGTAATAGACCCGGGGTCTTAATTGTTTCAACTTTATTTTGTTGGAAAACCAAACATTCCGCCACAAACTTTTGAATATCCAATTTAAGGCCATCCCAAAAAAATTACTTCTTAACCTTCTGGTAAGTTTTTAGAAATCCTAAGTGCCCTCCTAAGGGAGAGGTGTGCAATTCCATAAGAATCTTTTGTTTGAGTTGGGAATCCTTACATAGGTATAAGCAATCTTTGCACCATAACGAATCATTTTTCTAGCTAAATGTATCAGATGTACTAGAATCTTGTTGTTACTTTTGAATGAGTGCCCACACTTCTTCATCATTCTTCCATTCATCCCTTGCTTCGTTTATCCAATCTGGTTGGATAATAGAAATGGCGCACAACGATACTTCCACATCCTCATCCTTTCTTGAGAGTGCATCTGCCACAACACTTTGCTTCCCTTTTTTGTAGATGATTTCAAAGTCATAACCCAGCATCTTTGTGACCCATTTTTGTTGCTCTTCAGAGGATAATCTTTGTTCTAAAAAGTATTTAAGACTATCATGATCCATTTTTACCTTGAAGTGTCTTCCCATTAGGTAGGGTCTCCATTTCTTAAGTGCATGTAGTATAGCCAACATTTCTTTCTCATAAATAGCTTTGTGTAAATACTTTCCTTTAATTGAACAACTTTCGAAAGCAATGGGTCTTTCATCTTGCATTAAATCAACACCAATTCCATTTCCTGAAGCATCACATTCCACAATAAAAATTTTTGTGAAGTCCGGCGTAGCTAAGACCGATGCTTGGCACATTTCCTCTTTAAGATGTTCAAAGGCCTTTGTTGCTTCTAGAGTCCATGAAAATTCATCTTTCTTCAATAATGTTGTTAGAGGTGCTACTATTCTCCCATAATTCTTAACAATCTTGTGATAATAACCTGTCAACCCGAGAAATTCTCGCAGATGCTTTATGGATCTGGGGATTTTCCATTCTTTAATGGCTTTAATTTTGGTAGGGTCTACCTTAACACCTTCATGAGATACAATATGACCCAGATATTCCACCTCTTGTACTCCAAAGAAACATTTGGAGCTTTTTTCATATAATTGATTCTCCTCCAATAGTTTGAGCACCATGTCAACATGTTGAACATGATCCTTCCAAGACTTGTTGTAGATTAGTATATCATCCAAAAATACTAACACAAATTTTCTAAGGAAGGGTTTGAAACTGGAATTCATCAAACCATGAAATGTAGAAGGTGCATTGGTAAGGCCAAAAGGCATGACCAAAAATTCATAATGACCCTCATGAGTTCTAAATGTTGTTTTTGGAATGCCTTCAGTCTTCATTATAATTTGATGATATCCTGAATGAAGATCCAACTTGGTGAAGTAAATTTATCCATGCAATTCATCCAATAATTCATCAATGACAGGAATGGGAAATTTATGTTTAATAGTGAGCTTGTTGAGCTCCCTATAATCCAGACACATGCGCCATGATCCATCCTTCTTGTGCACCAATACTACTGGAGCAGAGAAAGAACTTTGACTAGGTTGAATTATACCAACCTCTAGCATTTCTGCAACCATATGTTCAATTTCACTCTTTTGGGCATAGGGATCTGTACGGCCTGATGTTTGGAGGAACACTTCTTGGAATCAAATGAATAGCATGATCATGATCACGAATAGTTGGGAGGCCTTTGGGAGTCTCAAATACCTTGGAATTATTTTCCAAGACTTTTTGGAGATCTAGAGAAATAGATGATTTCAATGTGGGAACCTCTAGCGAACATAATTGTGCAATTACGCCTCGTTGTTACTTCTTTAGAAGCTTTTTCATACTGTTAGAGCTAATTATCTTTCCTAGTTTCCCTGCAATACCCCTTAATTCAACTCCCTTTCCTTCCGCACAAAATTTCATGAAACGTTCTTGAAAATTAAAAGCTATTGTACCCAAGGATTGTAGCCATTGGACTCCTAGTACAACATCAGCACCACCCATTGGAATGGAAAGCATTGGGCTATTCAATACATATTCTTCCATGGATAACCTGATATTATGGCACTTTCCAGAGCAATTTATGGTTCCTCCACTTGCAACCATCACTTGACACTCTGAAGCTGGATATAGAAAGCAATTCAATTCCTTGGTTATCTTACAATGAATAAAATTAAGGGTACTTCCCGAATCAATCAACACGATTACCTTTTCCTTCTTGATATGTCCTTCTATCTTGATAGTTTGAGGAGTGGTAATTCCAGCCAATGCATTACAAGATATGGTCAAATTCATTTCTTATTTATCTAGGATTTGTTCCTAGAGTATATCCTCTTATTTTGACATTTCTCGTTCATTTTCTTCCTCCTCTTCACAATCTATGTAGAATAATTTCTTCTCAGAACACTTATGACCTTTAGTGTATTTGTTATCACAACTGTAACAAAGCCATTTTTCTCTTTTTTCTTCCAATTGTTGTGGTGTCAACCTTGTAGGTTGTGGAAGGCTAGGGGAAACAACACTTACATATTTATAGTTGTGAGTGGTAGGCTTCCTGGTTGCCATAATTTTTTTCACTTTGTAAGAGATCGATATTGAATCTATGGTATCTCTGTAACTGTGGATATCGAATATCTAAAATCACATCCTACAGTAGTCCTTTGAGTCCTCTTTCTAACCCCATAAGTCTGATCAAGATTAGATTCTCCAAGGAAGAGTTATGTCTAATCTCCCAAGGTGACCTGATTATAGACTAGTTCAGTATAGCGAAGTTGTATGAAGTTCCACGTATCACTGTTTCAACCTTAGTAGCTGAACCAGATATATAGAAAACTACACGTCGTCCTCTTTCTGAAACTTCTGATGAAATTTCAATCAGATGCTCAGAACAAAAGTTATGATGATTTTCCCACGTCACCTATTTGGAATGTAATTCAGAAGTCTGGAAAAACCCTAACTTCCTCATATCATATCTCCGAAAATATAGCGAGACAAGCTCTAAAATTTGGACCTGAAGTTCAAAACGATTTCAACTCAAATGGGTTTTTTTAGCTTCTGAAACTTTGCAAAAAAAAAATTATAGCAAAAATGCCACGATGACCTGTTTGGAGCAGCGAAACCCTGGAATCCAAAGCTTTGATACCAAATGTTATGAAACCAGCTCACAAAAAGACAGAAAAGATAGATCAACGCCTTAGAATTCAGCCTCTTTGAGGGGGAAACCTCCTTTACATTACACAAATGAACAATTCTTGGATGATACAAATGACTAAACCTCCCTTCTATATATAGGAGTATAAGGGGTCACAAGATAATCAAACCGACGTAACAGTAATAACATAAGGGCACAACAATAACAATGGTGGTTTTCTATGGGGCACACTAATAACAATATGGGGGCAATAGGGGCACAATAATAACAATAAGGGATATAATGACAATAGTAATGGGGGAATCACTAGTATTATAGGGACGTAACATACAAATCAAATCCAACCTGGGGGGACATCCTTTGATTCTAGGGAGACCTTCGTTGGCCACTCCAAATGAATTTATAGGGTGAAGATCCGGATCTATGATGATTTTAGATGGCTAGGCTACAAAGACCCTTAACCTTTACCCCATAAAACCAAATATGGATTTGAACAATCCCTAGTGGGATGAATTTGAACACGAATCAGATCTTTCCCTACCACTCCTCACTCTGGGAAAAGCCCAGTCTTTCTAGGATGAGACAGAAGATGATATCATTAATGGCTTTATTAGTAACTCATTTTCTGTCACTTCTATTAAAAATTCAAAAGAGGAAGAGGAGGTAGAATAAATAAACTTTGAACAAATGAGAAACACTCTGCATACTGAAAACAGTGCAGTTGAAATAGAACCAGGAAAGTATTTAAATATTAATCTCAACCTGACTACTGAGAAAAATAGACTTTTGTTACAGCTGTTACAAAAATACAAAAAGTCATTTGCATGGGACTACATGGATATGAAAGGGATTCATCCCAACCTATGCACTCACCACATTTATTTGAAAGATGGTTGCAAACCAGTTAAACAACCGCAGTGCCACATGAACCTTGCACTGAAGGAGGTAGTGAAAGAAGAATTACAAAAAATCCTAAATGCTAACTTTATCTATCCAATATATGACAATCAGTGGGTGTCTCCATCTTTCATTGTCCCTAAGAAGAATGGAAAGTGGAGAGTTTGTGTGGATTACAGAGAACTTAATAAATCCACTCAAAAGGACCATTTTCCTTTACCATTTATAGATCAGGTCCTTGACACCCTTTCTGGGAAAAAGCTTTTTTCATTTTTAGATGGGTTTAGTGGCTACAACCAGATACAGATTGCCCTGGAGGATCAGGATAAAACAACCTTTACTTTCCCTTAGGGAACTTTCGCATACAAAGTACTTCCTTTTGGACTCTGCAATGCGCCAGCAAATTTTCAGAGGGAAATACTGGGAATTTTTTCTGATTTGTTGAATGATTGCCTTGAAATATTCATGGATGACTTTACACCTTATGGTGATGCTTTTGAAATAGCATTAGCTATTTTAGAAAAAGTGTTGGAACATTGTATACAGGCTAATTTTCTTTGAGCACCAGAAAATTTCACATGATGATGACTGAAGGGATTGTGTTGGGACACTACATTTTTGCTTATGGGATCAAGGTAGACCCTGCTAAATAGAGGTAATTCTAAAAATTCCAACTCCCAAGATGAAAAAAGAGGTACGCAGTTTCTTGGGACATGCAAGGTATTACATAAGGTTTATAGAGATTTTTTCAAAAATTGCATTGCCATTGTTCTCCTTACTTATGAAAGATGTGGAATTTTTGTTGACTTGAAAGTGTGAGCAGGCCTTTTTGAAGTATAAATGTCGTGTATTAGCAGCTCTAGTTTTATGTGGACCAAATTGGGAACTATCGTTTCTTTTAAATGTTGCGTATCAGCAGCTCCAGTTTTACGTGGACCTAATTGGGAACTGTCATTTCACATAGCTACAGATGCATCTGATATTGTTGTAGGTGTTGTTTTGGGCCAGCTGGAGGATAAGAAACCTTATGTTATTTATTACATAAGCAATAATTTAACTTCGGCTGAGCTCAACTACACGGTGAACGAGAAGGAATTCCTAGCAGTAATACATGCCATCAACAAGTTTCAACATTATATTACCAGGTATCAAGTATTTGTACACACTGACCACTCTTCCATTTGTTTTTTCATGAATAAGCCGATCACCAATGGTAGAATTACACAATGGTTATTGTTGTTATAGGAATTTGATATCACAATTGTAGATAAATATGGGAAAGATAATGTAGTAGATGATTTTCTTTCTAGGTTAAGTATTGATGACAATTGCATTCCTACTGAGGATTCTTTCCCTGATGGGAATCTCTTTGCTATTTCTACTCACTCATCATGGTATGCATATATAGCCAATTATCTTACCGCATGGAAGTTTCCACAATACTTATCCTCCGAGGAAAAGAGAAAAATCATACAACAGAGTGCTACTTATTCCTAGATAGATGGGAATCTCTATCACGCTGGACCAGATTTTCAAATCTGATGTATTAGGGAAGATGAGATCTTTGACATCCTTAAGGTTTGTCACAAGGAACCTTGTGGAGGGCACTTCGAAGACAAGCAGACATGATATAAAGTCCTTTCGACAAGATATTATTGGCCAACAATATTTTACGATGCCAAGAAGTTTGTGAAAGGGTGCGATAGCTACCAGAGGATGGGCCAACCATTGCAATCAGATGAGATGTCGTTACAACCTCAAATAGTCTTAGAACCATTTGAGAAATGGGCCTTGGATTTTGTGGGACCAATTAATCCTTCATCTAGATAGAGGTCCTATCTAGATGAAGGACTAACCAGAGCCATGGAGCAGGTTGTTTGAAGACATCTTTGTCTATTTTGGGATACCCAGGGAGATAGTGACATATGGAGACCCCAAATTTACATCTCATTTGATCCAAAAGTTGGTTTGAAAAATATAAAATCCATCATAGAATCACGTCACCTTATCACCCACAAGAAAATGGCCAAGTGGAAAGCACCAACAAAGTCATTGAGGGGATTCTTACCAAGACTGTGCCTAGTGATCGAAGGAATTGGGCTAATAAAATTCCAGAAGTGTGGTGGGCATATAGAACCACATGGAGGAATACTATGGGATTATCACCATACAAACTTGTGTATGGTAAAAATCCCTTATTCCCTATCGAGTTTGAAATCAAGACATTGAGAACAGAATTGTAGGTAAATCTGGATATGGCTACAACACAAAAGCAAAGATTGAACCAACTCAATGAATTGGAGGAGAAACGCTGGATGTTATCCAATGAACAGAGATTATCCAGCAACAGAGAGCTGTGTGGCATGACAGGTTTATCAAAAATAAGAAATATCATAAAGGATATTGGGCTCTCTTATATGATTTGAGATTCAAGGACTTCAAGGGTAAGCTCTGCACCAAATGGCTAGTTCCATATGAGGTATATGCAGTCTTTGACAATGGGACTATGAATTTGGTTACCATTGACAGTGTGAGGACACCATTGCTCGCTAATGGGCACAGTCTTCAGTTCTATCATAAACTTGCTTCAAGGGATTCATTTGTTAACATTGTCATGAATTCGGAGCTTCAGATTACAGGAGTAAGGGAAAACTCCCCTGTGCTGCCAAAATTCTAATTTTTCAATAAGTGTAACAGCTGAAAACCAACCTCTATTATGCCATTTCCTTGATGTTCGGATCTATGTGAAATGGACGTATCTTCAGAAATCGAGAGAAGGAAAACCATGAATATAGCTCGTTGATTGGACCTCCCTCGAGTGACGACGAGGGAACGGCACAAGCCTCACCATAGAGTGTGGTCCAGCTGATAAGACATGGTTTTCCACGGATACATCATCCATCCACCCCACCTCCACCTTTGCCTCCACAGCATACAACTTCGCCCACACCACCGTTGTTCAACATGTCGAACTCAGTGAAGTTGTCGATTTTCAAGGGTATAGGGAGCAAAGATATAGATCAATTATGTCTCGTCACGAATTTTGTGTGGACCGTGTGGCAGACCACTGATGATAGCATAAAGAAGGTGCACTTAATTACTACTCTGCAAGGAATGCATGCTGACATGGTATATTAAGTATTGTACTGATCATCCATAAGCAATGCTAGCAGATACTAAGGATGCTTTAAACAAGGAGTTTAGTAAACCTAAGTTTGACTCGCAGTCATTCATTGAATTTAAGGAAATCATGATGAGGGCTGGTGAGATGCCCTAGGAGTTAGATCAAAGGGTGAAATGTGTGATTTGCAAAGCTAATATGGAACTTACAAATGGCCAGCATCGCGAGTGGTTTATAGCCTCACTTCTGCCCCACCTGAGGATTTCTTTGTCACAACAGAAGATAGGAACTCAGGCAGAAGCCCTGGAAATCGTGATGATATTGCATGAGACGCCTATTCAAGACACAACTTTGGGAGTCCAAAAAATTCACTCGCAGCTGCAGAACCTCTGCTTGGAACAACAAACCTTGAAAAAAGAAAAGGAGGCTATGCAGAGGTGTGGGAGGAAGTCTGGTGTGTCAAGTGTAATAGCCAAGGCCATGATAAAGACCATTTCCCTATCTTCACGAATTATATTACAGGGGGGAACTGATGCCTCTGACGCAAGAAGCTCCAGCAAGACCAAGTGCAGGACCCGCGCTATGGTGCACTATTTGTTAGGTGGCTGGAAAACGTGTAACAAATAATTGTCATTTGCTGCAAAAGTTCATGAAAATTCCACAACAATTATTCTGCGATTTCTGCAAATCAATGGGCCACGATGAGCGCCATTGTCGTAGCTACGAATTGATGATGGAAAGAACACCTACCTATCGAATGCAAGTAGAAACTCGGCCTCCAGATCAGGGCGCTAGGGGAACGAGCAGAGGATATCAGGGGCAAGGATGAGGCTGAGGAGGAGGAGGACCTGGTGGAGGTTGCGGTCAGGTTATTTGCTATAACTGTGGGACACCAGGGCACTATGCGTGGGAGTGTCAGAATCAGACATGCCCGTCATGTCAATATTGTACTCAATTTGATCACACTATCGAAGAATGCCATGTGCTGATAGCTAAGATGCAGGAGAAGAAGGTACAGCCTCAACACCCCACGTAGAACTTACAAATGATGAGAGTTGAGCCCCACAAGGAAGATCCGAATGTAAATATTGTACTAAGAAGCAAAGTAACAACAAGGGATGATAAGAGGAAATAGCCTGAAGAAGACAGATGGGTTTGCAAGGCCCCAAAAAAGGAAGCAGGTTTTGATCTGGCATGCGTGAAGGAAACATTTATGGAAGCCAAGAAAAGCTTCATTGAGGCATCTACTTCAAGAAGTCAGAACAAAGCAGTAGAGACTAGCACGCCTACAGAGGTTGATCCCTCTGTAATTACCACATTCCTGGAAACTTGCATGAAACTTCTGCGCGATAGAAAGGCTATGAAGGGCCTACATTAATTGATAAACAATTGTGCTGGTAAAGAAAATGCTCCTGATGGACACTGTGTAGTACAAAAATCCGGCAAATATAAAGCAAGAACAGGGTGTGAGATGAGGCTCACCGCGCAAATAGGAGATTATGAGATGGACCAGGTTATTTTGGATCTAGGGTATGATGTGAACGTGTTGCCTAAACAAAGATGGGAAAATATGGGGAGACTTGCACTGCAGTGGTCTCCAATCCAGCTCATAATGGCAAACCAATAGAAGATCATCCCCATGGGACGGTTACATGGAGTAACAGTAGATATCTAAGGTGCAAGTGTGTTGGCTGATTTTTGAAGTAATAGAGATTGTTGATGACAACAACCCATACCCTGTGCTCCTTGGAATTGATGGGGCCATTGATATGAATGGAGACTGGTGAGCACTAGTATTGCAGCAAGAATGTTGTAACTCCTGGAGCTACTAGCTTTACTTTATCAACCCGGGGTTCATACAAACTTGGAGGTGATAGTGTTGTATACACAAGTAAAAGTGATGGTTCTACCTTTTGTCACTGTTCAGCTGGCGAGAGACCACTAGGGTTTTCAAGGTAGGATTCTATGGATTCAGAAGAAGCTTTATTGATGATGAAAGAAAGAGAAATTTACTCTAGGAGAAAGCTTGTCTACTGCAAATAAGGAAAATGACTAAAATCCTATGCTAAAAACACACTATTCTCTAACTAACTATTGAGAAAGTATGCTTTACAAGAATTCCAAACCAACATGTATGAAATACTACTATCTAAAGCATGGAAATTTAAGACATCAAACATCACTACTGAGCATGTAAAGGACTAAAATAAATATGTTTTGTTCTTTTTATTCTTTTTCTAGAAAATCAAGTGTACCCTAATCACTTTTGGTGATGTGGTTGGTGGTTTAGTGATGCTGGTGGATGGTTGGAGGTTTAGGAGATGGTTGGAAGGTTTGGGATACCCTTGGGTGACTTGTTGTGGCTTCTTAGAAGTTTTCCCTCAATTCGGCCTCAAAACAGGCCACTACAGGAAAACCTACAGGATGTAATAGAAACCTACAGGATTCCCTGTATTTCTATAGGATACAGCCGAGAGAAAAATGATGGGTGTTGGAGGTTATGGAAGGCTTAGGGAAGGTGGTGGATGGGTTGAATGGAGTGAGAAAATGCCTAGGATCACTCAGAACTCAATACCAAGGTTAGGAGATGTTTGGATTCACTCAACATGCTTGGAGGAATTTCTATCTAGAATGATGAGATTGGTGCAGATCTTGGTGAAATCAAGGAATGATTACGAATGGATAAAGTTGGAAGGTGGTTTCCTACTGTGAGATCCCTTTAGATTTTTGAAGCACCTTCTCTGCATAAAACATTTATAATTGCCACAAAGTCATGTAAACAAGAAGAATTCTAACAAGCTAGAAAAGCAAAATTTAATGAACTAGTTGTCTACTTCATGCATGAGGAAAATTGCTGAATAAAATGGAATCATGGATGAGATCTACTGAAAGACTAAAGATGGAAGAGATGGAAATTAAATCCTACACTTGCAGAAATGATCAAATGTTGGTTTAAGTATAGTAAACTCTAACTCTTACGAGGAAATGGAAATCTGTCTTTTTTGGGGCTGCATAAGGGTCTTTTCCTCAAATCATGATCCCTGAGGTAAGAGGTGAGGCCAAGACACCTAATGATAGCTTTGCAGTGCTCCTTTTATCTCTTCTAACCTGCTACTGAAGTAAAGCACAAATGGAAGCAAATGAATAAACAACTAATCAAATCCACAGTACTTGCAATGAAATACTTTTAGAGACAATTTAACCATGAATCTATGAAACTAAGCTAAGCATACAGATATAAGAAGAGGAGCTTTCACTGGTAGGGTTGGACCCTAACCCAAGAGCTTCAGCCCTCTGATTTAACTCAGTGTTGGACCAAGAAAACGCTCATTTTCACTATCAAAACCGAAAATTACATCAATGTCTTCCACAAGTCTGGACCTCGAAAATAACTAGTGTTTTTACAACAAAAATTTGAATCCTAATGAGGCTCGAGGCCTCTCTACTTATACCACTGAAGTCTCCAATGACTTCCTTAAATCTAGGGAGGCTCGGCTCCCAAACTCGATATGAACTAACTCTTTGTCTATCACTTGCTCGGCTGCCTTTTGATCTTCATGACTTGGCTACTTGCACTCCGAGCTGGTGTGATTAATGGAGGAATATTCGAATGGGGGAGGAGTAAATGAGGAGGATTTAACTCCTACAATCTCTCTCCCTTGTCCCATTCAAGTTTCAAACCTTATGTTAGAGTCGGTCTAGTAGCCCTCCATCAGCGATCAAAGCTCTTTGCATTTGCATAGGTAGGTGTCTCATCAGTGTCATTTTTTGCATTCCATTAGGCATGCCATAACCCTGATGGAAGAGCTGGTGTTTTTGTCCCCCTCTTGGCATTGCTGGATCAAAGTTGTTTCAGTCCTTAGACTCTTTCAAGCTTACTTGTCTTGTCTTGAAGTCAAATTCTAGGTCTAGGGTTTTGGTCAAGATTGTCTTCAAGGTCATGTCTCTGAAGGTCAATAAGTGCCCAGCAAGCCAGAGGGATGATTTTCAAAGTGTTTCTTCGAAAATTTCTATCTTGTACAGTTAATTTTCACCTTGGATTTAAAAACCCTGTTTTTAAAGCCAAGGTCATTTTTCAAAATTTTGTAAAAAATGGTAAAAATTCACAAGGCTTCAAAGGACAGCATGTAACCCTGGCTCCCTTGCCAAGATCCCTCAGATGCTATCCCTACAAAAAGTATCAAAGAAAAGCATCAAATCAGTCAATTTCAGGACAAAAGGAAACCAAAAAAAAAAAAGTCAAGTTTATAAAGTGTCAAAGAAAAACATTATAAAGTGGGTTATGATATGAAATTAATTCAAATAAAGTTATAAAAACCCCAATCTCCCTCCATCGAGCCTCATTGTGCATCCAAGTCATTGAGCAAGTGATTGCAAGTGAGTTCGAGCCGAAGTTGTGAGTTGCAGAGGCGCGCGACCCGTCAGACCAGGCGCGCGACCCGTTGAGTGCCCTCCGACAGTGCAAAACTGTAACGGGCGCGACCCGTCAGAGGCGCGCGACCCGTTGGGTGAGGTGCGCGACCCGTCAGCGCCTTCATTGTAAAAATTGGCTGTAAATTCACCAAGGAGCCACAAAATCGCCGAATTGTGTGAGGTAGGCCCTCCAACTCAAAAATTTGTTGCTTGTTATGGTTAAAGGAAATCATGAGTGCATTTTCAAAGGTCTCCATTTGCAAATGAAAAGCTTCACTTTGCTTTGGTTTAAAATTGTAAAGATGGATAGGGTTTATATGTTGTTTTAAGGTATCCCCTTGTTATCATTTTTGTATCCCCTTGTTATCATTTTTTCCCCATTTCCCATTTCTTTTTCCTTGTCTTTCTATGTAAATTTCCCTTGCAAAATTGGTGAAAGGCTCTAAACCCTACCCCTCTTCCCTAAGAAATAAAAATCAAACCCTAACCCTACCTCTCATAATATCCATGTAAATAAATTTATATAATGATGCATATGCAATGATTTTGCTATGATTTTTCCCTAAAATCCCTGTTTTATATATTATTATCCCATTTTCCCTTTAAAGTATCCCTCCCCTAACATTCCCCTTGTGCTCCTTGTCCCCTTGAAACAACATTTTAATCAGCATTTTACAAAGCAGAAACAACAGTATATTTCAGCCACTTTGCTCTTAAAACAATGTCAGAAACCGAAACCAATTATGAGCAAAGTGATGACCAGGCATCAGCTTCAGAGATTGAGGTACAGAGGAGGCCTCATAAGGGTGGAAAGGGTGGACATCATAGAAGAGAGGAGCCCACCTCTTTGGCAGATTTACAGGCTTGTCCTATGGCAGTCTCATGTTTCCGTTATATGTCTTGCTATGAGTTTTGCGAGAGGATCTCTCGGATTCAGCATCACAGGGAGTTGGCTCGCCTATTTGTTTTACATTTGCATGATGGACATGTCAACCTTGCCGGGGTGGATTTTACATTGACACCCGAGGTGATTGCACAGGCCACAGGGATACCTAATGTCGGAGAGGTATGGAATAAGCGCAAGGTGTTGGACAGTGTTCAGTTTGAGCCTTTCGTTAGACCCGCATTCATGAGACACTTGACAGGTGTGTTTCCCTTCAGATTTCTCAGGAGTGAGTATGCTCCCATGATGAGGCTTATCATGCTCTATTTTACCTGTGAGGGCAGATTTTCACAGGTATATTCGTACCATATTCGCCTATTGATGCATTTCACACGGGTACGGATGATGAACATCCCTGTTTTCTTCTGCCAGAACATTGAGAGGATGGTGCCCTTGATGCAGAGGAAGAGCCCAGCACAGCAGTATAGGAGCCTCTATCATTACGGTTTGATTCAGCTTGTGGTCAGACATCAGTTGGCTCAGCAGGGCATCACATGGGAGGAGTTCATCTCTCGTGAGTTCTTTACAGCACCACCACCACATCCGGAGATTGTTCATGAGGAGGGAGGACCATCACAGCAGCATGATATCCCCGGGACTAGCCATGTCAGCTCTTCTCCATTGGTCACTTATCAGAGAGGCCACAGGGCCTTATTTGCAGCAGCTAGGCGAGTATTTTCTCCACACCAGGTGGAAGGGGTCTCGCCTTCTTCATCAGCACCACGAGTGTTATCTCCACACCAGGTGGAAGGGGCCTCGTCTCCGACAACAGCACAGGTATAAGAGAGGGGCAAATAGCCCAGGATTGATGAGGGGCCATCAGGTGTTCCAGATATAGAGCTTGTTGATCTTGATGTCAGTTCTCCTAGCCTAGAGTCAAAGGAGATCATTCAACACCTTAGAGCTGAAAATGATGCATTGCAGAAGAGATTAGAAGGGGCACAATGGACAATCACATATCTAGAGCAGCGCAACAAGCAGTTGGAGGATGAGCAAGCTCTTGATGAGTTGTGGAGGATTCGTGGAGACTGCATCTTGAATAGAAGAAGACCCGGTGATCTATTGCCCGCTGAGCGAGAGTCCATGCTTATCCGGCTCAATGCTCACTTGGAGAGGTTGTTGGCTAAGGCCAACCAAGATAAGAAATTGTTGAGAAACATGAAGAACCATTATTGGGCGCAGATGCACGTGTGCAAGGCGAAGATGAAGGTGCTCCAAAGGCGGTTGGCCAAGGCACAAAAAAGGAGAAAAAGGCCCGATCCCCTCCACATCTTGGCCGAGGCTTCCTTGAAGGAGCAAGGCACTAAATAGCTCAGCCACAGCACAAATACCAAGAAATTTTGAACATTTTGGGTCAATTTTGGTTTTTTCAGGCAATTTACAGGTTTTGCCCTCTCAACAGGTCTCACCCCCCGCGCGACCCTTTCATTTGGCTACTCTTTTCCGGGGAAACTCAGCATTTCCAGATTTGGCATGAAAATTTACACATGCTCACCCATTTCCAAGAGATTTTATGAAGTTTTGGGCCTCCAGAAAGTCAAAAAACAAGCAAAAAATGACTTTCTGCCACATTTTTGACACACAGAAAGCAGTCTTGGGAGATTGCAATTTTGGAGGGGCAAATGACCACCAAATTCAGAAATATCAGTTGGGTTGGAAAGTAGACATCCAGAACTTTCCAACAAGCCTACGCTTGCCCCATTTGGACACCTGGAAGTGCCCCAAAAGTGCCCTCAAAGGCGCGCGACCCGTCAGGATTTGGCGTGCGACCCGTCAGGCAAATTGCTCAAAATTTCAGTGTACAGCGCAGCAAAACGCAGTTTTGACCATCTTTGACTTTTTGAAGTGGATTGTCATCCTCCTTGATGTAAATAATGTAATTTTATGACACTTTTACACTTATGTATCTCTTCTAGAAGATTCATTCATGAAATAGGTGAAAATTAAATGAATGAATTGGTTTCCTAGCTTATAGAGGCAAGTTGTTTTGACTGCCTAGTTTTTAGTGCTTAGTTTAGAAGTGGTTGAAACAGCTCCTAGGATAGTGAGCTCGACCCCTAGTGGCAGGGAAAGATGTTAGATGATCTATATTATGTACTTTCTTGCTCATTTTCATGGTTGGACTCTTGAGGGAGAAGCTCTTATTGTATTACTCACTGAATCTCTGCAATTTTTGGCAAAGGAAGACCAGGGTTTTGCAGTCCTTTTTGGGATTCTTGTGGTCACATGTATTGATGGTGTGTTTCTCTTTGTACTTGTAAGTGTTTTATGTGAATCATTTCCTTACTTTTCCTTCTGCACATTAGGCAAATGAAGTGTTAAAGTAGAACTCATGATTGTCATGCTCTGCTTTTAAGTTTGCTTAATATCAATGTTTTCGACTGTTTAAAGGGAATTCAAGGTTATTGCTTGCTCTCTTTAACTCCTCACCGGTCATTCTCATCCATCCACCTCTATCAAAGGCATCAATACTGTTTCCTACCTCGCCCCAAAGAACCCCCTGCAGAAATTGTGTCCAATCCCCGCACCCAAAATTGTCATCTCCTCAATTTGCCACCAAAAACCCTAAAAATCCCAAATCAACCCTTTTGATCAGTTTACTAGCCTAAAATCAGTGTTACCCTATTGGTTATCTCGCACATTGAAGATCTTTATCGAGATAGACCGGAGAGAGCCCTCTCCTGCCCCGTAGGGCTAGCTACGAGGCTAAGTGGTTTGATGTTGCCTTGAGGTTTACCTTTCTCAGCCTGAGGTGAAATTTCAAGCGCTAACACCTTAGTCTTGCCAAAATTCCTTGATTTTCTCTTCCAAACTTGCATTCAATGCATATTAGTCCACTATGCATAATATCTCACTTTAACTCATCCCATTAAACAAAATATAATCAAAACATGTAATAAGTTGTGAGAAGAGTTGATTTGACTAAGCTAGGAGGTGAATTAAGGCCCATATAATTACCCAATGATGAGGCTCATCATCACCCCCTACTGAAATTGTTTCTCATCCTCTAAGCAACTCAATCAATATCCATGTCTTTCATAGCTCTAGTGGCCTTCGTGACATCCCATGCCTCTACTGTCATTTCTTCTTCTTGTGCATAGAATCCAGACTTCTTTTCTACCTCCTCCCACTGCCTTCTTTCTTCCTCTTCCTTCCTTCCTTCTAACATCCCCAAGAGCAATGGGGGACTGAGTCTCAAGCCAATCCAATTGACTTTGAGCCTTTGGATGGATTGCTTGTACATGGGTGTCCTGTTCAGTGCTTCTCTCATCCTTTGAGGAGAGTGGTACTCTCTGATCTTCAAACTGTATAGAAATGTATTCCATCTCCTTATGCAAGCTTACATGATTTCATCCCCTAATAATATGAACATGTCCTCAAAATGGGTAATTGCTTACTCTTGGCAGCAAGATACCTGGGTGCAAGTTGAGGATCATTTTCAATTAAATTATGTGTACTGATGAGTTCCATTGGATTGGACTGCTCATCTCTGATCATAAAAGGCTTTGTTTGTTCTCTTGCCAATATCTTCTTCATTTCTGCAGCCCTTGTTTCCTCATGGTTCATCCATGTTGCCAAAGCTATTGGGCATGGAATCCCTCCACAGCAGGTTTTTGGGGCTCAAAGCCCAAGTTTTGTTCAAAGGTTTTGTAAGACTCTGCGAATTGCAGGGGTGGAGCGCGAAGTATAGGATGAGTCATAGGGTTGTCCGCCCTAAAATATTGTAATGTAATGTAAAGTCATGTCGGCCTACCCATGGTTTGCGGACCATGGGAGTGTATAAATAGAGTGAGGGTCTAAGTTGTAAAGATAAGGAAATAAGAAAAAGAATAGGAATGGTTCAAGAATAGAAGAAGAGTCTAAGTGTATTGGGTCGTAGTAGTAGGAAGAGGCTCTGCAACTGAGTGTGCAGAGGCCTAGTAGAGTCCACAACTGAGTGCACGGACCCCTGCAGTTGAGTGCGCAGGGCAGTGTCGAGTTTGTAATCATGATTGAATATTAATAAAGATAAGGTTGATTCTGAATACTTTGTATCTGGGTTTCCTCTTACTTTTATGCATTTATACTGTTTGATGATTGCGCGCACTTATATGAATTTTGAATGATAAATAAGAATACTGGGATCACCCATATAAGTTAAGTACTATAATAATAATGTATTAAGTATAAGGAATCAGGGTAATACTTTCTTCGCATTGCAAACAGAGCTACGCGAAGGCAGCTTTATAGTTGCAAGGGATAGATAGTTGCGCGAAGCAACGTGTGCGAAGGGTCGAACCGCGAACCTCCCAAAAATCATCAAGACATCCCTAGGGTGCAGAAACCTAGTTCCAGCACCCTCCCATACTACCTCGAGTGAGACCTCAGTCCGCACACCGTGGACTGTTGCCGAAAGGGCCAGTAGTTTCGGGATTTGTTTGGCTAAATCACCTCCGAACCTGGGTTAGGCCCACACAAGCCAAAAAATGGTTCTATTGCCGGGACCGTGATCTGCATAAGGGATGTTTGATGTCGTTCCACTAGAACCCAACAAAGAAAGAAATTTAAGAGTGGTTGGACAAGAGGATTCATGAGTTCAAGACACAGGAAAACAGAACTCCGCGAGTATCTAGGAACAGTGGTTGGAATGTTACTTGTATATGGAAATCCACGAAATTTTCTTTGCATCCTTTCCTTCTGAGCTGTATGAGTGGATCGTGAAGTTAGCAGATAGCTAGGGAAGGTATAGGCTCGACAAACCAATAGTGTGGACTCCGGAATTAGTGCACAAACTAGAAGCATAAGAAGATAAGATTGCCCGAGCTGTGGACCATTGGCTCGACTGGATAATAGGAGGATTTATCACTGAGCTTGCGGTAGACACGACCATTAGCTAAAATGAGGCAGAACAATGTTTTCTCAAGGGACCGTGAGGTAATTATATTAAATCTTTGAACACTTGGATTAAGATGTTGTTGTGTGAAAAGCAGGTTATGTGAATAAATTAATGTTCGGGACTACGCGAAGTGGAAAGTTCTATAGAAGCAAAAGTAGTGAGGAGTTGGAAAACATTCCCTTAATTTCACCATCGCAAGAAAGCGAGGAGGAGCTTACGAAAGTCTCTCCGAGAAGCACAGTTAGTTTGATAAGACAAATAATTCCACGTTTACCACCCCCACCCACACCGCCACCTGTTTCACCCTCCTCACCTCCATCTCCACCCACTCCACCTCCGCCACCATCGCAGCTCAGTATGGCAAGTGCGATCAAATTGTCGGTGTTCAGAGGAGTAGGAAATGAAGATCTGGACCAATTCTGGTTCGTGGTAAGAGTAGTATGGGAAGCACAGGGCGTCATGGATGATAATATTAAAAAGGCTACGCTGGTGAGCGCGCTGCAGGATCGCGCATTAACGTGGTATATCAAGCATTCTAATGACCACCTGAACGCAGGAATTACAAAGATCCAGACCACGTTGAACAGGGAATTTAGCAGGCCAAAATCAGAGACACAATCAATCATCGGGTTTAAGGAGATCGCGATGCTCCCAAGTGAGACCCCCTAGGATCTGGACCAAAGGTTGAAGAGTACGATATGCGAAGCCAATATGATGTTAACAGATGCACAACATCGCGCATGGTTTGTGGCCTCACTTACGCCACACTTAAGGATGGCGATGTCATAATAGAAACTTTCCACCCAGGCCGAAGCATTGGAAATGGTAATGAGGTTACATGAGACCCCTATACAAGGCCCTAGATTGGGAGTCCAACAAATCCACGCGCAACTACAGAATCTGTGTCTGGAAATGTAGAGTTTGAAACAAGATATTGTACCTCGGCTAGAGGTGTGCGAGGAAGTATGGTGCATAAAATGTGAAGGCCAAGGCCACGACAAAGATCACTATCCAGTGTTCGCAAACTACTTGGAAGGAGGAGGGTCGATGCCATTGAGACTGGAGGCACAGGCAGGGTCGAGCGCTGCACCTGCTTTATGGTGCACGATCTATCAAATAGGAGGGAAACACACTATGGATAATTGTCATTTGTTGCAAAAGTATATGCAGACATCCCAACAATTGTTTTGTAATTTCTGCAGGTAGGTAGGCCACGATGAACGCACCTGCCGCAGTTACGAAGTAATGATGGATCAGACCCCTGCCTATAGGGTGCAGATTGAAACGCGAGCCCTCGACCCAAATGCGGGGATGGCGCACACTGGATTTCAGGGGCGCGGTCAAGGACGAGGTGGAATGGTACAAGGAAGGGGTTGCAACAAATAATTTGTTACAATTGCAGAGGGCCAGGGCATTATGCCCGCGATTGTACAAACCCGACTAGGATATCATGTTGGTACTGTAATCAGTTTGATCATGAGGCAGAAGATTGCCCTTCGCTGATAGCGAAGATGCGCGAAAAGGGGGTACTCCAGCCCCCTCCAACCCAGAATTTACAAATGATGAGGTCTGAACCACGTGAAGAAGACCCAAATGTAAACATGATGCTCAAGAGTGGTATGGCCACGAGAGATGATAAAGGGAAACAGCTAGAAGACAGTGCATGGGTTCGCAAGGCTCCTACAAAGGAACCCAATTTTGACTTAGAACGTGCGAAGGAGACATTCATGGAAGCTAAGAAGAGCTTCACGGAGGCCTCCACTTCAGGTAGTAAGGATCAACTAGAACCAGGGATGGATCCTTCAATGCTCACTACCTTTCTGGAGACATTCATGAAACTGTTGCGTGACAACAAGGCAGTCAAAGGGCTACAGGAACTTATCATTAGGTGCGCAGGGTCAGAAGAACCGCACTTGGTCCGAAAACTTGGAAAGCATGCATTGCGCACAGGAAGGGAGATGAGGTTGACTGTGCAAATAGGTGAGTACGAAATGGATCAGGTAATCCTGGATCTGGGTTCGGACACGAATGTACTACCAAAGCAAACATGGGAACACATGGGTAGACCTGCGTACAATGGTCCCCTATTCAGTTATGAATGGCAAACCAACAGAGGATTTTGCCCATGGGAAGATTGCAAGAGGTGACAATGGATATTGAAGGCGCGAGCGCGCAGGCGGATTTTGAAGTGATAGAGATTATCGATGACAAGAATCCCTATTCCGCGCTACTCAGAATAGATTGGGCTACCAATATGAATGGGGTCATAAATCTGAAGAAGCGCAAAATTATCTTTGAGAAAAAGTCATTACGCGTAGTAGTACCAATAGATCCAGCCGAAGGAGCACGATACACTGAACAGGTGTGCGATGACGATCTCGACTGTATTTACAAGATAACTACGCAAGGAGAGCTGTGGGTGAATCCAACTACAGATGGAAGGATTTCATGGGAGCGTAGAAGCTCCTGCACTTCCGATTCAGACGAAGAGATAGAGCGATGGCAGAATCGGCTACACGAAGTAACAACGCTGAACTACAACATGATGATCATGTCATTGCGTTGTGTAACAACAGAGGCAAGGGAGTTGCCGACATATGATGGATTGTCAGCGGTGGATGAATTTCTAAGAAAATTCGAAAGTCCAGTACCAGAACAGTAGCAGTTCGACGTGCTAAAGTGGGCACTGCGTGCAACACCCGCACAATCATGGGGTACACATCAAGGAACTTTTGAAGACTCACACGGATGCAAAAGGTTGATGTGCCTACGTTTTGGAAAACCCCATCTTCGAACGAAAGCCAATTAGCTGGGGCAGAACAACTTGTGCGCCCACCTTTGTCGATGGGTACAGACATATGATGTACAGCCTACACAAGCACACCCCAACCCCAGAATAGAAAGTTGGAGCAAATCACAGCAGCAGGAAAAGCGACACGCACTACAAATTTTCCACGTGGAAGCATTTAATAGGGTGTGTGGAGACCTGAACAAGGTTCATCGGGCGAGGAAAACTGATTGGGACCTACGCGTGCTAGTGGTTCGATGGGCCTATAGGACCATGTGCAAAATCCTGAGCACGGAGATGATTCCAAAGATGCGAAACCGAGCTGCAACCATAATTTTGGAAGAAAGGAATCCACACGTAATAGCTCCCACAGTTGGGACAGTATGCAAAAAACAGGACGAAGGAATCACATAGCTAAGTGAGCATGAACATATAAGGATTGAGGAAGCCATTCAGTGAGGGAACCTTAGACTTCGTGAACTCAAAGAAGATCAGGTACAATTAAGGAAGAAAAGCATGTTGATGGACACTGAGATCAAAAAACTGGAAAACGAGATCATGCAAGCATGTCTCGTCGATAAACAAGGATGACAAGGCAAGATACGGACATCCATACTACTGCATTAGAAGATTGTCGTTGAGAATTTATGACTCTACTACCATGGCTGTGACCGCACCTTACCAACCGTAGTAACCAGGAAAGCACACCACATAAGGTAGAAAGTGCGGCAATGACTGTCGTGAGGGTAATTTAGGAGTGCCCACGGACTAAATGGGAAGGTGAATTGAAGTCTCGCACAGGTGGTGCGACCACCTAACTAATCGTATGGAGCACAGTCTCAGTGCTCTAGGTAGTTGAAAGAGAGCGCGGGACTATAAAAGAGTCTGTGTAGAAGTTGCGCGATAAGGGGGTTGCACGCAGGATAAGCATGTCATAAGGGTCACGCCCGCGCATAGGGGGATGCGCTGCCACATGGGCAGGCTGGGAAGTGACCATTGGTGTCACTATTCATGACAAGATGTCCAATTTAAGGCAAAAGGGAGCGGGCGGCGAGCAATTAAGACACAAATTAAGAGCTAGATTAAGGACGATCTACCGCCAAGAATGAATTAATGACTCAGAAGTGGGGGGAATGTTCGAATTCAAATTCAAAAGATGTTATAAAGCTCCAAGGGCTAGCCATGAGACAACACTTGTTCATTTGAGATTTGAGCTACTACGAAGAGCACAGAGTGTTGAGCACCAAGTGATATTCGAGGCCCCAAATTCGCAAACAACTACAGACAGTTCAAACAAAATGACAACTCCCAGGAGAGGTGTGGGTTTTGCAGAGAGTCCCACCAGGGAAGCCACGCAGAACCCTACGATGCAGGTTGGGGATGCACCGGAAATTTCGAAATCACCACGGACACCAAGGCCCAAGAAGGATAAACAGGCAGCGGGGCCAGTCCACATGTCCCCGCGAAATCTGCGGTTTGGTAAACTTTCCATGGAATAAAAGGATAAGGCTATCACCGTTGAGACAAACAATGAGGAGGAGGACCTACAGGCTCTCGTAGATGAGATAGAGGCAGATGAAGAAATGGCAGAAGAAATTAGCTGGTGCGCGCTGCCACAAAATTGCCCGAGTACATTCCTCCACGGAAAGGGAGAGCTAAGGTACCCAAGGATTTGGATGCTGCAAAGAGTGCACTCCAAACCCCACTCCTCCCAGATGGAATTCTGTTTGAGGGCTCGGCCCAGGGCCGTGTGCCCACAATGAAATTTAATATTGGGACCTAGCGGATAGTGAGAAGTTCCCACATTTAGAGACTGAGAACCTCATGAAACAGAGCAATGAGTGGTCAGTTACAATGCTAGAGCCACAGAAATGGCTGCGCAGCGTGGAGAAGGCCAGAATACTCCACCTACTATGGTTTCCACACTTTCACCGCACACCTATCAAAATCTTCATCATCAGGCAGCTGCTTTGCCTGGTGCATGATGGGTACCTATGGCTATAGGAGCCTATTCCCATCACGGCGGAGCTTATCCATAGGATTTCCCGGCTTCCCTGTAAGGGAAAGGAGGCCGCAGAGATAGCCAGCAAAAGCGAAGATTTGGCACTCGCAAAGGCCATGAAGAAGAAGTACAAATTGGAAAATAAAAAGAGGGGCTACGCAATCAGTAGCATTAAAGATAAAAGGGTATGCGTAGCCACCCAACTCCTGGCTATGAAGGTGATGAGAAAATGCCACGGGGACAAGGTACTAGCACTGGTAGTTGTGCTGGCAGAACAATGAGTGGAAGGGGTCCAATTCAACTGGGCCGAGTTCCTCTGCGAAGAATTCCTAACGAACTATAAGGAAGCTCAAGGGCAGGGCAAGACCTTCCACTACGCGTGGTTGCTCTTGTCTATTCTACTAGTTACAAGGAAACTGCCTAACAACAGTCAGTTCCCTCATATTGAACAGGACTTGCCAGAGGCTGCAAAATATGCATCGCTCTAGGCTACGAAGGACGCCATGTGGATCTGCGAGACTAAAATCTTCTGGGTGCTCATGGAGGCAAGCGTCCAGATGTGGATTAACAGGAGGTCGTGCCTATCCCCCACAGTGTACAACAGTCTGCGGAGCTTTGCAGACTTCAAGGTGGATATGCACAATGTGTATATCAAGGTGCGTAAGGATCCGACGCAGACTTGGACCAAGCTTCCTTTCATCGCAATTGATGATGCCATCTTCTCCATGCTCGAATCATGGCCTCCTAAGTGGCGCACCCCAAATCTGGCAGAGCAGGACAGAACAGCGGCACAAAAGCAGAAGAATGCAACCAAGTTGCACATAACCCAGCTGGCGTAGCAAAAACACAATGAACAGCTGGGCGCGGAGCTAAGGGCTACTCGTGAGGCAGCGAAGGCAGCCACAAGAAAAGGCTGCCGAAAAAGCAACAACAACACAGGCAACAGGGGCCACCACGACACAGGAGGAAGGGGGCCCAAACTTGATGACAGGACAAGGAGCAGAGGACATAGCTGAAGGCGCGGACCTGAGCACAACATCTACACAGCTGAAACAACCACGTGGTATGGAAAGATCAGGCCCACGAAAGAAGACCAAGGCTTCCAAAATGGACAGTGAACCAATTACATTGACAGAGGGTGACCTCGACGACATCGGTGACACAGTTCGCAAGGTCACCAAGGAAGCGCTCTAGGAAGCTATGACAAAGCAACAGAATGTGTTGGGGGCCCTAAGGGTGCAGCTGCAGGAACTTCAAGTGCGCCCCCCATAGGAAGGAACAGTAGCTGCCTACAGTGTCGTAGGTACATCAACAGTGGAGCAGCTACTGCACGTAAAAATTGCCAACACCGTAGTGCTACTGGAGGGAGTGCTAACAACGAAAAGCGAGGAGGACAGAGCCGCGGTGGGCAGGATCAAGGGACTTGGCCTAAACTTGGCTGCCCTTCCACGGGATACATTGTACCAGTTGCAGGACGACATAAAAACATAGCTATGTGCCCGGGAAGGCCGCGCGATCCACGTATTGAGTGAACAGAAGATCGACATCGAACAGCTCAGCCTACAATGTGACGAGATAGTGGCACTGAATCGGCAGATTGTGCAAACAGTGGATGAAGCGTGCCGACGCGTTCTAGAATTATCCATCACCGCAGGCGTACCAACTGAGATGCGGATCCACTGTCTGGCAAGTGGAGTCCGAAGCGTGTGCGAGGAAACAACACGAGTGCAGCTAGAGATGAACCTCCATATTGTTGAGCTACGGATGAAGGCGCAACCTTTGACTCCTCTGGAAGTGAAAGAACATCGCGTTAGTGTGATTCAAACAGGATTGGAAGAAATTGGAAGAGCGGTGCAGGACTGCACTAGTATGTTGGACCAAGCATTCGATGTCCTCACATCCTTACAAGAGGACCCCAACATACAGTGCCTTGAAACAGAGACGTGTGAACTACAGCAGTGGTATGACAGTGTTAGGGGAATGGTGTAAACAGTCGTCCTCACCCAATGGCTGGCTAAGATGCAACAGGCAAAGGCACTGAAGGAGCAGGTGGATGCTGCAAGACAGAAAGAGGCCCTTCTCAAAGCACGCGTCCAGCCTTGGATTGATGAGGCCTTCACCATTACGACCGAAATTAAGGGCAAGCTCACGCAGATGCAGGGACTATATGCGCTAAGACAGATAGCGGAGCCTCACAAAGAAGCAACAGAAGAGTGTATGCAGCAGGTCCAGCAAATAGCATAACAGTGTGTCGCGGACCTCCAGGCAGTACGGGATCAATTGGAGGGGCTCCATGCCAAGATTGCCGCACCAGCAGAGTGACTCAGGACGAGTCGCGATGATTTTGTTCGGGGCCTGTTGGGCATGGAATCACCGCACAGCAGGTTTTTGGGGCTCAAAGCCCAAGTTTTGGTCAAAGATTTTGTAAGACTTCGCAAATTGCAGGGGTGGAGCGCGAAGTATAGGATGAGTCATAGGGTTTTCTGCCCTAAAATATTGTAATGTAATGTAAATTCATGTCAGCCTACCCATGGTCCACGGACCATGGGAGTGTATAAATAGAGTGAGGCTCTAAGTTCTAAAGATAAGGAATTAAGAAAAAGAATAGGAATGGTTCAAGCATAGAAGAAGAGTCTAGGTGTACTGGGTCGTAGTAGTAGGAAGAGGCTTTGCAGCTGATTGTGCAGAGGCCTGGTAGAGTCTACAGCTGAGTGCGCCAACCCCTGCAGCTGAGTGCACAAGGCGATGTCAAGTCTGTAATCAGGATTGAAGGTTAATAAAGATAAGGTTGATTTTGAATACTATGTATCTAGGTTTCCTCTTACTTTTATGAATTTATACTATTTGATGATTGTGTGCACTTATATGAATGTTGAATGATAAATAAGAATATTGGGCTCACCCAGATAAGTTAAGTATTATAATAATAATGCTGTAAGTATAAGGAATCAGGGTAATACTTTCTTCGCATTGCAAATAGTGTTGCGTGAAGGCAGATTCACAGTTGTAAGGGATAGATAGCTGCACGAAGCAGCGTGTGTAAAGGGTCGAACTGCAGACCTCCCAAAAATCATCTAGAAATACCTAGGGTGTGGAAACCTGGTTCTAGCACCCTCCCATATTACCTCGGGTGAGACCTCAGTCCGCGTACCGCAAACTGTTTTCGAAAGGGCCGGTAGTTTCGGGATTTGTTTGGCTAAATCACCTCCAAACCTGGGTTAGGCCCATACAAGCCAACAAAAGCCATCAACTGTAAATCCCCTAGCTTTGCATTAGGGTCTCATACATTCATGTCTGTCAAGGCCATGTTATGCAAATAAAACTCAGACATATTGGCCCTATCTTCAAATGTGCTTTGATCACAAAGATCAATGAACTGTCTATAATTCTGGAATGGCATAGTGCCTCTTTGTGCTAGGGTATTTATTTGGAACTTCAACCACTATTCCTTAAGGTATAGTGCATAGGACTTAGCTAGCATCCTGCACTAGATTCCTTCCAAAGAGAGACTAGCCATGGATGCCAATTGATTCTCTCTTTCTTGTAGCTGTCCTTTCAACCATGCATTTTCTGCCTCTAACTGATTCTTCATTATGGCCTCTCTATGCCTCATGCTACTTAGTTCTTTGCCCATCTCTTTCAGCTTCTCCTCCATGTGACCAATGTCTTCCACTCTCTTGGACTTGGCAATCTGCATCCATCTATGAGTTTTCGCTCTCTCTTTCTCAAGCTCAAAGAATAATGGAATGGAAAATTTTTGTGGAATGACCCTGCCCCCCCAATAAATCTATAGTAGGAGTCAAGGTTAGGTTGAGGACTAGGTTCCTCTAGCTCTGGGTCCTCTCTCTTTGTTTCTGGCTGCTTACTTCTTTCCTCATCCAATTTTTGAGTTTCCTGTAGGTTTAGCAGAGTTTCCTGTAGGACTTCCTCTGCTTCCTGTAGGTCCTGTTGTGTATCCTGTAGGATGTCTTTTCCTTTGGATGAGGTAGACCTAGTTACATGCCTTCTCACATAGGTGATAGGAGACTTAGGGGAGGTTTGTGCTGAGGATCCTTCTTCTTGAGTTTTTATAGGAGGAGCCATCTTCTCCTGCTGTTTAGGTGAGTCCTCAATAACAATGGGAACCTTGGTTGGAGTTTGGGGTTTTCCCTGCCTTATCCTTGTGCTTTTCCTTGTTCTGAAGTATAAGGGGGTCTGCCTCTGTCTTTTTCCTTTTTGTTTGATAGGGGTGCTAAGGGCAGTGAGGGAAGCTGCTGCCTCTCTCTTAGTGGGTTCTAGAGACACCCTAGGTGACTCCTCCTTGTCTTTTTCCTCCTATTTTCCATTTCCCTTTTCCTCTATGTTTTTCCCCTCTTCATCTCCTTCTAGATACTCATCTTGTTTATTAGTTTCCTCCTTGGAATCTTCCTCTATTTATTCATCACCTTCCTTCTCTTTATCCTCTTCTTCCTTCTCATCTATCTCATCTTCATCCCTCTCTTCTTCTTCTCCATCTGTTTCAGTTTCTTCCTCATCCTTTTCACTGACAGTAGGATAATGTGATATGTGAGAACTTTTACATCCTCCTCTATCTGCATGTCTCTGAAAATTGCCCATTGGATAGGAATTCTGAGGTTGTGGAGAGAATCTTCTATGATGATTCTAATTAACCCATGGTGGGCTAACTGTTGGTGGTTTCCCTCCTGCACCTTTATTCTTGTATCTATTAGTGATTACAGAAGGAAGTATGGTATGTTGAGCCTATGGTGAGGAGGTGTTTCTACTCCAAACCTCAATTCTTCAAGAAGCCTAAAGTGATATCCATAAACCACAATCTACCTACCTTCACATGATATGTATTTAATAAGGTGGTAGCTTACCTCATTCCAGGGGTGTGGTAGGCTTGCTCTCCTTACTCCATTCTTGTTCTCAATGGGCTCTTCTCCCTCTAAACAGAATTTCTTCTTAGCAGTCTGGCTATCTGCCTTGTCTTCCTTTCTCCAAGGCACTCCTAGGGGAAGTGTGGTAATTCTTCTTATGAGTTCAGAGGTGAGCTCTATGGAGAGGCCTGTCACCACAACAGTGGCATGGGCTTTGGTCAGTGGAATGAGGGAGAGAGCAAACTCTCAAGTCACTCCATCATCGTACCCCCTTAATTTCTCAAAATACCCCATCCAATTATGCCTCGTGAATATTTCTAACACAGGACGGTGTTGGTGGATTCTCACAGTGTTAATGGGCTCCCTTCTATTAAACCCCCCTGTCATTTTGGCTGGTGAATTTTGAGGAGTAGAGATGGTTGATACAAATTTTAATGCAAAAGTAAATGGGACTGAAATAATTGTGGAGTCAATTCCCTTACATAGCTGCCAAATTCACTCAAACTAGGAGATTTTTCTGAGCAATTCACTTGGAAAAAGGGAAGTAAATATAGAGCCTACCTCCTCGTGGTGTTTTTTGTAGCCAACCCCTATGTATCCCCTTCTGAAACTGCTCTCGGCCAATCCTGTAGATTGTCTGAATATATCCTGTAGGATTCCTGTGTGATCCTATAGGATTTCTTGTGTAATCCTGTAGGAAGTCATGTGCAGGAGAAAGATGGAATTTTTCTCTTCTATAGGTTGCTTGGGTACGAATATATTCATATTCATATTCATATTCATATATTCATAGGCTCACTCTAGCCTCGAGGATATGAATATATTCATAGGCTCACTCTAGCCTCTAGGATATGAATGCATGAGTGCATGGGGATCAACGATTTCCTCTAATGGTCGAGTTGAGTGAGGTGGTGTGCTAGCAGCCGAGGTACATTTTCTCTTTTTGGACCGTTGGTCCCCACTACCACCTCATCATTCCCCTCTCCTCATAATCAACTCCCACTTCATGCATCTGTAGACTTAACTGCTTTTGTCCTTCTCCTCTCTTTTTTGACTTGATTGTTGCCACGTGTGGGAGGACCAACTGTTTTGTCTTCGTTGACTAAATGAAGGTGGCCAAGTTAACTGGCCACCTTTCTCTTATAAACCAACTCGCTCACAACCTTTACATTTTTTTACTACATAATGAAAATGAGAGAGTGAAGCGAGATACTTACATGTGGTGCTAATACCTTGTTGTAGTTTGTTGAAGACATGAGGTGCTTGATGTGTGTTGGTTGCATGTTATTTTTCCTTCCTTTTTTATTGCCCTCTGATGATTCCCTTGATGTGTAGGTACCTAGTCTTTAAGATGATGGTGTTGCTGCTACTCTGGAGCTTGTTCTGCCCTTGGATATTCATGATGGAATCTTGCTGCTACTCATGATTTTTATTCTGTGGGATAGGTTGCTATAGAATGTCTTGTAGCTACTTCTGCCTCAAAATTTTAATCATTTCCTCTGCTGGGATTTTGAAGATGATGACATGGATAGAGAGGAGGTCTACGAGTGTGAATAGTGAGGAATGCACTCAGGTGTTTTTCCCTTCTGCCCTTTGTTTCACTTTCCTCTATGTTTTCTCTTGAGGACTGTGAATTTTTTATTTTTTATTTTCAAGTGATTTTTTTAATGATGAATGCAGGGGTGATCAAGGTGGAGGTATGGTAATGAAGTTGTGATGTAGGGATGTTATTTTTTGACATGGTAGGTCATTTTCTCACCCTAGGGTCACTTCCTATAGGATTCCTAAGCCACTGTAATTCCTACAGGATCATCCTGTAGGTTTTCAGGGGATCCTGTAGAAAACACAGTCTTCCTGTAAGTTGAAGCAAATGAGAGAAAAAAAAATGAAAGAAATGGTGGAGTAATGAAGGATAATGGGTGGAAAAATAAAAATTTGAGTGAAATAGGTCCCTTTTTTATTCTCCTTTGTTCTCTGATCATCCTCCTGCTGACCTGCAAACATAAATTTTTCATGATTTTTTTTTTTTTTTTTTTTTAAAACAACTAGTCTGCCTCTAAGATGTTTTCATTCTAGCTGTTTTCCCTAGACGCCTCAAGAGAGGTTTTCACCTAGGGATCTTTTTATTTCCTTTTTTTTTTGACACCATTGGGCTGCCCCAAGAGGTTTTTAGTCCAATAGTGGGACTCAAGTGCCTCATGGAGGTTTTCACCTGAGTCTCCCTATTTTTTTATTTTTATTTTTTTTAGTGACTTGATGAGGCAGGAGCTGAAACTTTCTCCACCACCATCACTGTTTTATTGATACCATCAATGAACTCTTACTTTGACAATGGCCTCTTGTAAACTTTCAGTTTGTGCCCATTAACAAGTAAAGGAATTGCCTCTGCATATATGGTTCTGATCTCCACTGAACCATTATCATGACATCTCTCTATAACATAAGGCCCTAACCATCTTGTCCTTAACTTTTGCTTAAAGTATTTATACATGGATTCATATAACAAGGCCCAATCACCTTCTTGAAATTTCTTATCCTTGATGGTCTTATCGTTCTAGATCTTTCTCTGAAGTTGATTTACCTATTTGTGTAGGAGGGCCTGCATTCTGAATTCATCTAAACCATTCAACTGGAGCAATCTCTCTTGTTGTGCACTGCTGAGATTGAGATCTAGTTGGGTTGCCATTCTCAATGTGTTATACTCAAACTCAATGGACAGCAGGGCCTCTTTCCCATAGACCAGCTCATAGGGTGTGAATCCAGTGGTGGTCTTCCAAGTGGTATTATAGGCCCAGGTGGCCTCAACTAGTCTATCTTCCCAATCTTTCCTGATGCTGCTAACCACTTTGGTCAAGATGCACTCCAGTGCTTTGTTGGTCACCTCCACTTTCCCATTATCTTGTGGGTGATAGGGAGTGGCAGTCATATGCTTGATCTTGTGTTGGTTGAGCAAGTCTTCAATCATGTTGGAGGTAAACTGGTTTCCTTGATCAGTGACCAGTTCTCTAGGGTGCCCAAATTTGTAAAATACATTTTCCCTTAAGAACTCGGCCACGTTCTCCTCTGTTGCTGCCTTAATTGCCTTGGTTTCAGCCCACTTAGTCAAATAGTCAATGCACACAATGATATACTGCTTTTGCTTAGAAGGAGGGTCAATAGGTCCAATGAAGTCCATGCCCCACTTTTCAAATGGATCAAAAGTCACTTGAGGTTGCAAAGGCATTTCATCTCTTGGAGTAGGCTTTCCCATCCTTTAGCACCAATCACACTGACTAGTATATCTTTTCACATCCTGATGAAGAATGGGCCAACAATACCCACCTTGTAACACTTTAAATTCTATCCTCTTTTGCGCAAAGTGACCTCCACAAGGCCCATCATGATAGGTCAGAAGGATGTCAAAGACTTCCTCCTCCCTGGCACATATTCTCAGAATTTGATCTAGGCCATGTTTGAAGAGGTTGCCCCCAATCCAGGTGAAGGGGGCGCTCTTCCTCACAATCTTGCTTTTCTCTTTGGAGGACAAATTTGGTGGGGACTATGCAGATACCAAATATTTTTCTATGTCAGCAAACCATGGAGAGAGAACTAAAATGGCGAATAATTTCTCATCCGGTAATTGATCATCAACCATTCCCTCTTCACCTGTAGGCAAAGTTAATCTGGACAAAAAGTCAACAACAAAATTTTCCTTTCCAGGCTTATCAATAATAGTTAGACCAAACTGTTGTAATAAAAGTAACCATCTAATAATCCAGGCATTCACATCAGGTCTATTCACTAAATATTTGATTGTAGCATGGTCAGTGTGTACAAATTTTTGATAGCCTGTAATATAATCCCTAAATTTGTTCAATGAATGCACAACATCCAGGAGCTCCTTTTCGGTCACTATGTAGTTCAGTTCAGACTTTGACAGATTCTTACTAATAAAGTAAATGGCATAAGGCAATTTCTCATCTATCTGGCCTAGGGATGCTCCTATGGTTTTGTGTGAGGCATCAACATGAATATGAAAAGGAAGGGCCCAATTTGGTCCTCAGAGAATCGATGCAATGGTTAATTTGTCCTTCACAGTATCCAGGGCCTCTTGACATCTTTTGAACCATACAAACTCAGAGTCTTCGGCCAATAACCCAAATAAAAGAGAAGCCAACTTGCTGGAGTCTTTAATAAACCTTCGGTAGTATCCAGATAACCCTAGGAAAATTCTAACATCTCTCTGCATTTGTGGAGGTGGGACCCTTTGGATGATAGCTATTTTGTTTGGGTCCACCTACAGTCCTTGATGAGATATTAAATGACCTAGCACGGTCCCTATAGTCATTAAGAATTCACATTTCTTGAGAATAAGAGACAGGCTCATTTTAATGCATTTGTGTAGAACCTTACCTAAGTTGGACAGAGCCTCCTCGAAATCACCTCCATAAGGCGTGAAATCATCCATATAGATTTCTACCGCATCATGGACTAACTCAACAAAGATACTCAGGACTGCTCTCTGAAAAGTGGCACGAGAATTGCATAGGCCAAAAGGAAGGACCCTATAGGCGAAAGTACCCCAAGGACAAGTGAAGGTGGTTTTTTCCTGGTCTTTTGGGCTGACCTAGATTTGATTGTACCCTTTAAATCCATCTAGGAAAGAGAAAAACTTTTTCCCTACCAGGCCATCTAGCACTTGGTCGATGAAAGGTAGAGGGAAATGGTCCTTCTTTGTGGCTTTGCTTAACTCCCTGTAATCGACACAAATCCTCCACTTACCATTTTCCTTTGGAACCAACACCAAAAGAGAGACCCACTCACTATCTAAGATAGGGTAAATGAATCTTGCATCTAGCAGTTTTTGTAGTTCTTCTTTGACTATATCTTTAAGAGTTGGATTCATCCTCCTTTGGGGTTGTCGGACTGGCTTACAACCTTCCTTGATATAAATATGGTGAGTACACACCGTGGGGTGCACTCCCTTCATTTCTCGGTAACTCCAAGCAAAGGCATTGAGGTGTTCCTTTAGCATGTTTCACAACTTTTCTTCTTGGAGAACAGAAAGAGATGGATTGATTTTCAAAGTTCTCTCGGGATGGAATTCTATGATATTGACACGGATAGGGATGGAATCGGCTAAGCATAGATCCATTTGATGGTTGTTTTGGGTTTCTTTTACTACTTCCTCTAAGGACAATGTACTGGGGGTTGGACTTTGGAGTATGTGTTCGATCAAATCATCTTCATCCTGTTGTCCCCCTCCCATGGTTTTTTCTAAAGTATAGAGTTGGGTGGAATAAACTTCATCTTCCTCCTCCTCTTCTAGCCACAAAGGTAAGTCATGTTCTAGAGATGGCTGAGCAAGAGGGTATAGGACTAAATTCTTGGACATATGCCCATTCTTGGTGGTCATATTTCCAGCTCTGCAGCTAATGTAAGCATCGACAGTGGCTAACCAAGGCCTCCCAATAATGAGAGGGTAACTAGTAAGCTTAGCCTTAAGCTGGAAAACTAGGAAATCTACAAGGTATTCCCAAGAATCAATGGAGACCATCACATCCTCCACAATCCCCTCAAGGGTCACTGTGGAGCGGTTTGCAAGTTGCAGAACTATTGTGGTCTTCCTCAATGAACCTTGGAGGTTGAGCATGAGCATGGTGACCTTGGTCATCATATTAATGGCAAACCCAAGATCAATCAAAGTGTGTGGGACAATGGTGCCATTGATGTGCACATTTACTATCGGACTTCCAGGGTCCAAATACTTTGGATAGATTACCTACCCCAGCATTAAGTCGAATAGTTCTCCAATGACATTAATGGTAGGGGCATCTCTTTTTTTCCTCCCTGGATGCTTGAAGCACTTCTCCTTAATCAACTTGTTGTAAATAGGTACATCCTTAATAGCTTGGAGAAGTGGAATTTTGACACAAAGGTTTTTCAATTCTCCCAGAAGTTCAGTCTCTTCTGGGGTAGGCTGGAGTGATTGGGTTAATCTCTCAGGAAAGGGTGGTGGATTTACTTTAAGAATGCTTTCCTCTATTTCTTCCTCAACCTCCCTTGGGTGGAGGTAGAGGTTGGTTGTCTGGGAGTACTCTCCCAGATCTCAGGTTGATTTACTAAACATCCATAGCATAAGCTGGGTATGATGTCTCTCCACTGTATACTTGTTGTGCTTGTCTATTATTCAGGTTCGAATTTGGCTGGGCAGGCATCTGGGGTTTTTTAGGTGGAGCAGAGTGTAAAATTTGTGGTTGGGTAGGTGGTGAAGGCAATAAAGTTGTAACATTATTGTATTGGGGCTTCCACCCCTGGGGCTGTGCATTCCACTGAGGTTGTGGAGCAACATATGGCTGAAATGACTGGCTAGCTAGCTGGGAATGGTATTGAGGTGCAAAGGACCAGGGAGGAGGTGTAGACTAGGAAGGATGAGCAGAGGGTCCCCAAGAAGGTATGGATGTGGTCTGGTTGGGGTTGTAATATGCATGGGATGACTCTAGCATGCCGTGCTGGTATGCCCTAGACCCATGAGGTCTCCTTTGGTTTATGTAGTAGAGCTACTCAGTGACCCCTTCAGCTCCTTGATATACAACTTTGAGTCCAGGTAAAGAGGGGCACTTGTCTGTGGAGTGGTTTTCTTCACAGACTGAGAAAATTTCAATAGAATTCAATGGACATTCGTTCCTAGGATGCCTCCTGGTGCATCTAGGACAAAAAATGGCCAAGTCTCTCTCTGCTTCCTCCTGCTTTCTCTTAATGTGCATAGTGTCCATCTATAGGGAAAGGGTTTGCAACATCTCACTTTTGAAATCCTCCAGCATATTTCCAATTTCACTCTTGATGGATGAATTGGAAGAGGATGGATTGACCATAGGTTGACTACCCCTGCCCTTTTTCCTGGTTTCCCTAGAATGGATTCTAAAGACATTCTCGATATCCTCATAGGGTAACTGGTAGATATCCCCTCCTGTTAACAAGTGTAGGGTATCCAGAAGATCTTCCCTTACTTCTCTAAGCAGGACCAACTTCAGTGACTCAGGGTCAAGTGTGCACCTAGCCCTTTTGTAGCTAAGCTGGAATCTTTCTTCATAATCCTCTAGGGAGTCATCATTGCCTAAGGTCATCCTAAAAAATTCCTCTTTAGTGTCTATAGACCTACACTTTTTGTTGAAGTCTTGCTTCCTCTGAGCCCAAGTTGTAATGCTATCTCCAAGTAAACCCATGAACCAGTGCAAATCTACATCCTTGAAAGTGGATGGAAATAGTTTCAACTTCTACTCATCATTTGTACAGTCATAAGTTCAGAATATGACAACAAACTCAAATAAGAAAGTGTTTGGGTCTTCTATGGTCAAGCCATGGAAATGAGAAAGGCCAGAAGGGCTTATATTTTTCATCTTAGTATCCCCATTGGTTTCCCTGATGGGGAAGGCACCCTCAACTCTTTCTCTATTTCCCTTGTCATTTATGTTTTCAGCCATAGGTTCAGTAGGAATGGGTTCTCCTTCTTCTTCTTCCCCTGTACGTTCTTCAAATATGTCTAGTTTCTCACCTAAGGGTTCCTCCAGTTCACATCCATTGAAGAAGAGGGAAGGTTGGTTGTTAGAAGCAGTGGGGTTATTTGGAAAAAATTTCCCTAAGTTATCCCTATTCCTATGAGGCATGAAAAGAAATGTTTTTGTTTGGTTTTGTGTTTTTTTCAAACTTTGAAAGTGATTGCAAAATTGAAATTATAGACTGAATGAAAACCACTGACTGAATGAAAAAATAACTACTTGATTGGAATCTTACTTATAGAATGGAAAGGAAAGAAAAGAATGCAGAATGAAAAAGGAAGCAACTAAATTACTTTTGCATAAATGAAACTAAGAGAAGAATATTAGAACAATAAATATAAGAAAGGAAGCAGTAATCGCATAGTACTCAGACACCTCCTTGGAAATGATGCCAAAAAGCGATGAGCACCAATATTGCAGCAAGAATGATGCAACTCCTAGAACTACCAGCTTTACTCTATCAACTCATGGTTTGTACAAACTTGGAGGTGATAGTGCTATATACACAAGTAAAAATGATGGTTCTGCCTTTTGTCACTGTTCAGCTGGCGAGTGACCACTAGGGTTTTCAAGTCAGGCTTCTATGGATTCAGAAGAAGCTTGATTGTTGATGAAAGAAAGAGAAATCTACTCTAGGAGAAAGTTTGTCTACTGCAAATAAGGAAAATGACTGAAATCCTATGCTAAAAACACACCATTCTCTAACTAACTACTGAGAAACTATGCTTTACAAGAATTCCAAGCCAACATGCATGAAATGCTACTATCTAAAGCATGGAAAATCAAGACTTCAAACATCACTATTGTGCATGTAAAGGATTGAAATAAATCTGTTTTGTTCTTTTTATTCTTTTTCTAGAACATCAAGCGTACCCTAATCTCTTTTGGTGATGTGGAAGGTGGTTTAGTGATGCTAGTGGATGGTTGGGAGGTTTAGAGATGGTTGGAAGGTTTGGGAGACCCTTGGGTGACCTGGTGTGGCTTCCTAGAAGTTTTCCCTCAATTCAACCTCAAAACAGGCCACTACAGGAAAACCTACGGGATGTACTAGAAACCTACAAGATTCCCTGTATTTCTACAAGATACAGCCAAGAGAAAAACGATGGGTGTCAGAGGTGATGGAAGGCTTAGGGAAGGTGGTGGATGGGTGGAATGGAGAGAAAATTCCTATGATAGCTCAAAACTCAATACCAAGGTTAGAAGATGGTTGGATTCACTCAACATGCTTAGAGGAATTTCTATGTAGAATGATGAGATTGGTGAAGATCTTGGTGAAAGCAAGGAATGATTATGAATGGATGAAGTTGGAAGGTGGTTTCCTACTATGCGATCCCTTTAGATTTCTGAAGCACCTGCTCTGCATCAAAAATTTATAATTGCCACAAAGTCATGTAAACAAGAAGAATTCTAACAAGCTAGAAAATCATAATTTAATGAACTAGCTGTCTACTTCATGCATGAGGAAAGTTGCTAAATAAAATGGAATCATGGATGAGATCTACTGAAAGACTGAAGATGGAAGAGATGGAAATTAAATCCTACACTTGCAGAAATTATCAAATGTTGGTTTAAGTACAGTAAACTCTAACTCTTATGACGAAATGGAAATCTGTCTTTTTTGGGGCTGCATAAGGGTCTTTTCCTCAAATCACGTTCCTTGAGGGAAGAGGTGAGGCCATGTTATGTGGAATTTTGCATCTACGAATAAATACAATTTCCCTAGGTGGGTAGCTACACCTAGAAAAATAGATTTAAAGTGTTTATCCTTTTCTATAGAAGATAAATAATATAAGGGACCTACTTATTATCTTTCACTTTCCCTTTGTCTCCTTTGTATGGCTCCCGCCACTCCTTCTCGAATTTAATCTGCTCAACAAGTACCTGCAGTCATAAATAGAGGGAAAAAAAACCAATCAAAGCAAGAGATCTATCTACTATAAGTAAATGGAATCGAAAGAATTTACACATATAATCATCATACATAAAGACAAGAATATGGGAAAAGGTGTAAACAACTTTATTAAGTAGAAGGAAGAGTTACAACCATGAAGTCCGGTCCAATGTCACTCCTCTAGCTTGGGTTCCAACCAACATCACATCAAAATCACAAAATTCTGGTAGCATAACCATACTTGCTTACAATCTCAAACCTCACACCAATAGTATCTCCTTACAAATTCTCAAAGTCCAGCCCCTAATCACTTAGATGAGTTCTCAATTTATAGGAAAATGGTGGTGGTTTGGTCATAAATGAGGGTATTGAATGGCCTTCCAAACTTAGAGTTAGTTTCCATGGAGGAAGGGATGAGAGGATAGGAGGTTACTTAACTCATTCCCTATCAAATTTCGAGCTCATAGGAGATGATAAGTGTGGGAATATTCTAGAAGGCTCTGGAAGATAAGAATATTCCCAGAACCCTATGAGGATTTCGCTCAATCTCACCCAGCGCAGGTCAAAGTGGGCATGAGTGGGCATAAGTGATCTGAAATGCACCCTGTCATGGTGTACCTGCACTGAAGTGCACTTACCCCTGACCAAGGCTACACTGGTCCCTCAAGGAGGCATTTATGGAGGGCTTCAAGCCAAGAAACTTTCAGGGAAGGAGGCATTCAAAGTGATGACTTGTCTAGGGCATGTAACAACTGGATTAGGGTTTGATGAGCCCTAATAGTATTGATCTGAATGTTGGGAGTGATGTGCCCAAATGGATCTATAACAGATTCCCCCTAAAGCATGAAGTCGAAAATGATAATGTCAAGTGATATGCTTTACAATGTGATGAGGACATTCCAAAGCGGATGGTGACCTGCATCAATTACAATACATAATATCATGATATTTTGGATTTTTCATGAATTACTGAGGGAAGGCATACCCATGCTCAGCATATAAACTTTCATTACAAGTACATAGATAGTTGTCTATAGATATAGACCCATGATGGGATGACCATCAGTGTAAAGCCATTATACAGGTGATTTGGTACTTTACTGAAATCGCGGCCCGGATGGATGAAACTAGATATGGTGTCTTCTATCTCATTCAATTGTTTGCTGAAGTATGAGTCTAACCATGTGAATATGTGATCTGAAGCCGAACATGGGAAGGCACCATCTTATTACCAGCCAATGATGTAGACCATTAACAGATGTGAGAGAGGTCATCGATAATGATGATGATTCTCAAGGTACTACAGTACATTCTGCATTGTGTGAATGGATGTTTTGATGTCAAACACCATACAAAGTCTTTCGGTCGAAGGCCAGTGATGCCAATCTATCACCGGAAGCAAGAAACTTGTCATTGATGTATGCAAGCTCCAAGGTACTGAAAGGGTGTTTCTAAGTCAACTTCTTGGATAATGTGTTGATGTCAACAAGAAGCGACTTGTCACGGGAGGGCCTTGATGTATCCGACATCAACGACATGAAACGAGTGTAATTATTTTTGGAGATGGAATGCGACTGATGACACAAGGTTCAGGAATGGCGGTCATGAAAATGAAGGTTTATGAGTATTGCAAAAGATGAATTTAACTGAGTGACTTCTCTTGAACATGTCAGCAATACTGAATGGATTGGCAGCATTGACCCAAAACAAAAGTAATGGATAGTATGATAGACCACAGTATGATGACCATCAAGCAGATAACCCAACTCAAATAGTCACAGTGATGAAGTGAAAGTGGCATGTTCAAGAGCGGCCTTCTGCCATAAAGTGGTTTACCCCTTTCCCATTTTCCCCAATCATTGCTGACCAATACCTCTTTATTTTTTATCAAGCTTGAGGAGGATAACATATGCTTGTTGTATAATTCCACCCTTCGAGTGAATCCAGCGGTATGTGATGTTTTAACGAGTCTAGCAAAGGTGAAACTCGGTCTTCTCATGATGGACAAGTTTATCGCTATTTGATGTTTTAACGAGTTTAACAACAATGATAACTCGATCATTTTCATGTTTAGAGAGTTTGAAAAGGGACAAAAAGCAAACTCCACAAGTTCTTTTTCGTAGTTTTGTCTCTCATGTCCGAAAAAGCGTAAAATAATACGAGAGAGAACCTATTGACCATGTTCGATCAACATATTCCTTTTTCCTAAATAATCTATCTCTGTCTGGAAAAGGGTTAAACATATACTGAGTAGATGTCATTTCCAATCCATTAACGAGCTGAAAAGGACAAGCGCTCAACAATATTTTCATATTTCGAGAGTCTAAAAAGAGCTTAAAGAGGACTCCAAGGGGGTTCCTTTTTCGATGTTTAACAGAGCTCGAAAAAGAGATAAAAGTATGCTTTGTGGTCAAAGTACAATTCACGATCGTGCACGTCAAATTCTGTAAGTCAGCTGTAAATCTATTCAAAGCAACACCAAACGGATCAAACATACCTCTTTCATTGGTAAAAATAGGCAAATACTAAATTTTATTCATTTAATGATCATGGAATAAACATAAAACAAGAATTTACCATGTCATTTTCACCATTTGATATTTACCATTCAATTTGTGCTCTAGACAAGTTTTTTACCTCAATCTTCAGCAACTGATTGCGAGAGATTCTATGGATCATTTCTCGTGCCGTCCAGACCAGATACGAGATCTACCCCTCCTCTTTCTTTTCATGTCATTCTTTTACAATTTCATGCAAATTTTTAGGGTTTTTAGGGCCCCTAGGGTTAGAATATTTCGTCCTGGGATGAGCACAGCCTTCCATGTCGAAAATTGCGCTGCGTAGCACCCAAATAGAAGGGTAGCTTCTTTACAGTGCACTGTCTCCTTTCCTAGGCTGTGCTGGGTGACTTTCACAAATTTGTTTCACCTGTTTGGCCAAACATTTCTCCAGCTTTTTGCATAAAATGGATTGTTACACAATAATTTGTCACCACTGGTCACCGTTCCTGTTACCCCTTTCCCGTACTTTGGAGGACTCATTCCGGGACCTGTGAGCAGTGACATAACTTAAAAACACTTGCATTATGTTCCCCTAAGTATGGACTTCATGTGCCCTGAAGACATCTCCTGCAAAATATCCCTGAAAAGTGCCCTTTTTCCATTAGCGCGGGTCCACAATGTATTACCCGCGCCAATGAGGGAAATCCTCAAAAGAGGGCGCGCCAATTGGCGCTCTGTCTCAGAGTAACACCCGCGCCAACCGAGTTTGGAAAAGATTTTTAACAAACGCGTGCCCGGATGTTTTTTCCCTTCAAGTCATGAAGTCTTTTGAGGATAAAGCTAATCTTCTAGATGTCGAGATTCATCATCTATCCCTTGCATCTATCCACAACGGCTTTTTGGAGATAATGCCAATCCATAATGGGTGTCTCGATGCATTGTATCTTCCTCCCCTTCTCCATCTATAAAAGTCTGTCCTCATGCATTTGACAAGCTAGTTTTGGAGTAGTGGTGATAGTGCTAGTAGTGATAACGCTTGTCTTGAGTGATAGTAAGAGTCTTGGAGCATAGGGAGGTTATGCTGTCAGAAGTCTGAGCTGTGTATTCATAATCAAAGAGAGAGAAAGGTCTATTGCAAGACATATGTAGCTGCTCGCCCAGCCAAAGGAGAGATTCAACGTCAGAACTTTGGTTGTATTTTTCTCTGTTGATTATTCATTAATAAACGACTATCATTATGGTTCCGATCTTATTTTTCATTATGATAATGTTTGATCTATATCTTTTCTGACTGATATATAGTTGTATTTAGTGGATTTTATGCTTGTATTCGCTTCGTTCTTTGCATGTGCAGGTATCCATTCGCGGAGATCGTGAGGATCGTGACCTGCCGGAGCAAGGGAACGGGAGTATCAACTCTTCTACGACACTAGCGTTGGACTCCAGGTTGGTTCTCATAATCCACTTTCAATTTGCAACTAGGAACTTGCATGGTAGCGTTGATTGATTGTTGCTAGACCCATTTTGGGCTAGTGGGATCGCCTCTGTCCGCAGAGGGGATTTACCTCTCCAACAATTTGGCGACTCCACTGGGGAAGCTATTTGTTGTTTGATTCATAAACCTTGGACGGAGCCTGAAGTACGGCCAGGCAGCCTTCGAAACGCTATTGCTTTGCATTAGCGGAGTAGATCAACGCCGCTTCAGTCAATCTCCGGGTTGGTTTACGAACCAAACATCTTGGAGTTTGTCATACACCTTGATCTCTCTTGTTTGCTTGCTTAGATGAGTTTTCTGAGCTGGATTTTTATGCTTGGTCTGCCTGTCTGTATATTTGATCTGTCTGGTTTCTGTTAGTCAAGTCGTGGACTGTTGGTCAAGCCGTGAACTGTTGGTTTTTATTTTTTTAGTCGGCAAAATTTTATTAGCGCGTTTTTAGGCCTGACAGTCGCGCCAGTTGGCACAGGTTGCACATTGACAGACCGCGCCAATCCTTAATTAGCGCAGTTTTCTTCCTGACAGTCGCGCCAAGCCTGTGAACTTGTTCATTTTGCTTGTTTACAGCCTCCCAAGCTTGGGTTTCCTGTTTTGTTCAATCATCTGAATGTATCAGAGTCTTTTTTGACTGGTTTTGAGTCTTTTTCTAGCAAATTATTAATTTGATTTCCTTTGATCATTACTTGGAGGTTTGTCTCAATCTTTTCACAATTTTGCATCTTGGGGGCTAAATTGTGTATGAGTGTTAATCGCCTTTGAGTGTTTTTAGTTTATGATCTTTGGAACTCTCACCCGTTTTTCTTGGTTTGCACTTGATTGGTTCTTAGATTACATTAGAATCATCGTGTGTCTGAGAATTCTCTTGCATAGATCACACTTGCATAATTAGAATTCTCATTTTCAGGATATGAATGAAAAGTGTGCATAGATTACATTTGCATACTTTGGGTGTTTGCCAGTTTCTGTTTCGGTCTTCTCTTGATCCATTCAACTTTTTGGATACTCTTTTGCATCTGTTTGGTGGTTGTTGAAGCTTGTTTTTGGGTTATTCGAGCAATTTAGTTCTTTTTACTTGATTTCCATATCGCTTCGTTTTGAGCCTAGATCACATGGCTCATTGAGATTTTGGAGTTTTTCTTGGTTTGAAGGATTGCCTTTCTTTTCAAAGACTTGATTGTGTCCATTGAGTGAAATTTTCTTTTTTGCTCTCTGTTATCGTATATCTCAAAATTTACTTAGTGCATTTTGCCAATAAAAGAAAAACGAACAATCTCTTTTGTGTTATATTAGTTAATGGAAATTAAAGTTTTTCGTTGTTGTTAGTGATTAATGACTTTAAAGAAAAGTTTCTTTTATTGCCATTAGCTACATTAGAGTTATCATTGTTTGTTTTATGATCATTTTATTCGATTGAAAGATCTCAACTCTCTCGTAGTTAGCATTCATCGAATGAAATGATATATTTTGGCATATAGTTTGCATCTAGGAAATTTTGAGATATTACATACGGTAAGGCCTGAAAATCGAAACCTAATCAAAGATCAATTGTAAAATGAACTGAATGAATCTAAAAACGCATTGGAACTTAACGCACACATTTAGAGGTCTAGGCTAGAGACGTGTTCCGGTGTCGTTAAACCTAGTCACTATTGTTTCACATTACGGTTGGGTGATTCCTCCTTTTGTGACTCGATAGTGGTCTAGCACGGATTTGTGCTCCCACGTACCGTCGAGTATATGTGGAGATCCCACTAGGTTATCATCCTTTATCCACAGGAAGCCGTGTCTGCCGCCTTACAAGCCGTAATGCACTGAACACAGCATTCGGGAAGATTGACTGCCGTACGGGAAGTCCTTGGTTTTCATCTGATTGCCAAGGTGTATAAGCAGTTTTACGGATTGTTTGGTAAACCTTTTGCCTAGTTCTCCAGAGTAGTCACTTTTGATCCTTTTCGAACTCCTTAAAAGAAAAGGTGCCAGTGAGCGTCTTGTCATTTCGGGCTCACTAAATATTCGAAGGAGACTAGAGTCATCTTTTTGTCCTTTTCTCGACTCTTAAAACATGAAAAGGTCAAGTTCAGTTCCTTTGTCTTAAAATTTATTCGGCCACGATACACATTTACCCAGTTAGATCTTGTTTGCGTTAGTTTGAGTAGGGTTCTTTCTCGTTTTCAATGGCAACCTTCCCCGAGTCTACCGGCCAAGGTGTTCCCCTGGATGGAAACCCTAGTTCATTTCCTTCTTTTGGAAATGCCGGTGCTCCGTATATGGCAACTTTGTCTTTGCCTGGGTTAACCATCAGTTTGCCCGTATGGTTGTTTTCAACCTCGATGGTCCCGAGTGTGATGACTCATGTTCCACCGTCTCCTCCACCCGAACAACATCATGTTGATTCCAAGGTGGACCTCTCCCCTTCTTCACCTATTTCTGCGTCCTCATCTTCTACTTCGCCTGGCGAAAGTCTGGATTCAAGTAACCAGGTGGCTAAGAAGAAGAAGAAGAAGACTCCTAAGCGAGAGGTTAAAAGTACAACTCACGTCGAGCCACCTTCTACTCCTCCGCGGAAGGTCAAATTTCCTTGTAGGTTATGCAAGGAGGACCATCTTCTTGGCGATTGTCCTGGCATTCCCAAGGTCTTAGAAGTATGGTCTCACGATCCGGTCCGCCCCTCATCGTCCTCTAAAGCTCACGGCGATGCTACACTATCAGCTGGAAATGTTAAGGGAAAAGGGAAGATTCGAATCCCCTGTAGACTTTGTGAAGGCAATCATCCCCTTCACCTTTGTCCACTCATGGATAAAGCCTCTGTTGTCTTGGAAAGTCTTACAGCTCCCTCACCCCAACTTCCCGTTGGTTATCAACGTCTCTCTGCAGCCGCAGATCGTTGCCCTGCTGACAAAGAGATCGACCAAGATTCCTCTCTTATCCAGCCTCCTCTTCCTGAACCTGGCTCTGCCAAGCCTGTTCCAGACCAACCATTGGTCGGAAAGAGTGTCGACTTGAGTTCACCACTCGATCACTCTGTTTCGAAAGAGCATAATTCCCATGTTCTTCTCGTCTCCTCAGATTCTCCTGAGTCCGGAAATGACTCTCCTATCCCAGCTGCTCCCCAGAGTCCTGCTCCGGTCCCTTTGGAGCAGGGGGGCAATCATACGATTCCCCCACCAAGTGGTTCAGTCGTTTCCTTCGATTGGAGTCATTTGACCACCTCCCACCTTCCATCCCATGTGCCTTTCTGGGTTACGGTACACGCCTATAATAAGGCGATACCTGGCACTGTTTTGGATGAGGGTGCATCTGTCAGTCTTATGCCTGCTACTACTTGGCCAACTTTGGGTTCCCCACAGCTTGTGCCAGTCGCGCCGAATCTGACGGCTTTTGACGGAGGAACTAGTCAACCATTAGGGATCCTTCCAAAGTTCCCTATTACTAAAACTGTCTATATAGACGTATCGGTTACCCAAGGTGCTTTAGATTTCAGTCTTCTCCTTGGCCGTGACTATGTTTATGCCATGGGGGCCCTTGTCTCTTCACTTTTCCATGTGGTTTGCTTTCCACACGATGGAAGAATTATGACTATCGATTAATTATCGTTCGTTTGTCCACGAGTCCCTCCTGCGCAGTCGTCATCCCCTCCTGGTTTTCATCCACCAGTTGCATCTGCCCCAGCACAGATCAACTACGTGGCCACCTATCCCGTGCCTGTATCCAGTGATGCCGCCGTCGTGCATAGTGTCCTGGGGGCATTGGGCCCTGACTTCCGAAATATTGTCCTCCCACCGGGAGCGACACTCTTGGAAGCACCGACTTCCTGTTCATTATGATGAAGTTCGAGCGGAGCATAGTTCGTTTTCCTATGTCAAGCTCCTTAAAAAATGAAACTAGGCTTGGTCGGAGCATAGTTCACTGTCCTATGTCAAGCTCCTTAACAAATGAAACTAGGTGCCCAAGCATAGTTCCTGATCTTGTGTCAAGCTCATTAAAAAATGAAACAAGGGTTATGAGGATAGTTATTTTCCTATGTCAACCTCATTAAAAAATGAAATAACTCTCTCCCTTTCCAAATCGAGTCTTTGATTAAGATCTCGTAAAATACAAGTCGAGTCTTTCATAGATCTTGAGAGTGAACCTTCATTCCATCCACTTTGTTGAATGCAATGAAGCTTGGGGGGCATGTACCTCAATTTGTGTTATTATGTTGGGGGCATGCGAACTTATAACAAGCATAGTTTTTCGTTTCAAGCTTGTGTAAACATGAAACCGAATCCAAGCAGAGTTCTCCACGGTTCAAGCTTGTGTAAAAATGAACCCATACCCAATTTACATCTCGTGATTGCCTTTCATCTGCTAAATTTTGTTAGATGAGCCTTGGTTGTTTCATTCCATCGCCACCATCTCTTTGGCCGATCATATGTTCTCACTTGGTTGTTTATCCTTTTCTGAGGAATCGCAGCGATGAGTGGTTTTATTAGCCAGCCTCTTGACCATTACATGTTTTGAGCAGTTCCACCATTCCCGGAACCGGTTGCTACCCGTTATACCACTCGTTCCTCTAGGACGAGTCTCCTTTAAGCTCTTTTCTGACTCGTAAAATATGAAAAGATTGCCGAGTATTTTTTCCCTTTTTGACTCGTTAAAAAGAATAAAAATGGAGGTCTACTTTCATCTCTTTTCCGACCGTTTAAACATGAAAAGATCGTCGAGTTATCCCTCTTGACTCGTTAAACGTAAATAAGAGGCGGTCGTCTTTAAACTCTTTTCCGACTGTGTAAAAATGAAAAGATCGGTGAACCTTTGTCGTTTCAGGTTCGTTAACGGTTACGAAACGACGTGATCTCGATCGCTTTTTTACTTTTTCAGGTCGAAGTCACTAATTATGAAAAGTACTCCTCGATCGTAATGGTCGGGTGGTTCTTTCGAGCATTGTTTTATACTTTTTCGGGCTCGCGAGACACAACTTTACGAAAAAGGACACCCCTGGAGTTTCCTTTTCTGCTGTCTTTTCAAACTCTCTAAACATGAAAAGACGCCGAGTTCTTCCTTTGTCAGACTCGTTAAAACCTGATGACATCGGATTCTGTCGAAATGACGCACCACAAGCATATGCTATCCCCATCAAGCTTGTTAAAAATAATTGGGGTACTCGCCAGAAATGGCGGGGGAAAAATGGAACCATAATTACTGTCGTGACGGCAGTATGTTGCTCTTGAACATGGCACTTGTCTGCTTTCATGTCTGGGTGGGGATATCTCATCTTATTTTTCACTTACCTCCGTGGATTTGGGTAATCCTGTTTGACCTCTCATCTGCTCATTGCCTCGTCACCATGACCTCTGATCCATTGATGTCAAATACTGCCAATTCCACTGTCGTGTCGCCGATATGTTCAAGAGAAGTCGACCTCTGCAGAAAAACAACCTCCCTCTGATAGCTCACATAATCCTGATTCACAACATTATCTCTCTGTCTCGTGTCGATGATGTGGGAAACATTATGGCCCACCTTCGATCAAGGTCACTTCCTGTCGACCTCAGCTCATTATCCAGGAAGCTGATCTAGAGACTCCCTTCCGGTGCCTTGGAGCCTGCATGCCTCAATGGCAGGTTCTTCGTGTTCGACGTGAGGTTTTCATCATTGGCCTCTGATCGAATGATTCTACGGGTGTTCGACGCCAGATCACTAATTCGCACGCCGTAGATTGTACCTACAATACCTTGAGGGCCATTGTCATTATTGGTGGTACCTCTCGTGTCTGTTAATAGTTTTCATTATTGACTGGTAATCAGACGATGTTCATGCATGTTCGACTTCAGCTCATATATTCGCATGCTTGAACTTGTACTTTTGTTCGGGTCGAGATGGAGCGCAAGACCCTGGATTTTGTCTGTTGTAATCCAGGCGTGATTCTTGTTACATGACTCATTCACTGGATGGCTGCGACCATACCTGAGTCGATTCATTGATCCTAACCAGATGGCTGCGCCCATACTATGGATCTAGATTATTATGTACTCTCTTATGGATGGCTGCGACCATACCACATATATCATGTACTTGAGCTATCAATTGTATCTCTCGATGCAGATTCTTGGTGGCAGCTACATGTGTTCTTGTAAAGCATTTCACCCCTCTCTCTCTCTCGGGCCTCATGCTTTAGGGGGCATCTGTTACACAGTAATTTGTCACCATTGGTCACCGTCCCTGTTACCCCTTTCCCGTACTTTGGAGGACTCATTCCGGGACCTATGAGCAGTGACATAACTTAAAAACACTTGCATTATGTTCCCCTAAGTATGGACTTCATGTGCCCTGAAGACATCTCCTGCAAAATATCCCTGAAAAGTGCCCTTTTTCCATTAGCGTGGGTCCACAATGTATTACCCGCGCCAATGAGGGAAATCCTCAAAAGAGGGCGCGCCAATTGGCGCTCTGTCTCAGAGTAACACCCGCGCCAACCGAGTTTGGAAAAGATTTTTAACAAACGCGCGCCCGGATGTTTTTTCCCTTCAAGTCATGAAGTCTTTTGAGGATAAAGCTAATCTTCTAGATGTCGAGATTCATCATCTATCCCTTGCATCTATCCACAGCGGCTTTTTGGAGATAATGCCAATCCATAATGGGTGTCTCGATGCATTGTATCTTCCTCCCCTTCTCCATCTATAAAAGTCTGTCCTCGTGCATTTGACAAGCTAGTTTTGGAGTAGTGGTGATAGTGCTAGTAGTGATAACGCTTGTCTTGAGTGATAGTAAGAGTCTTGGAGCATAGGGAGGTTATGCTGTCAGAAGTCTGAGCTGTGTATTCATAATCAAAGAGAGAGAAAGGTCTATTGCAAGACATATGTAGCTGCTCGCCCAGCCAGAGGAGAGATTCAACGTCAGAACTTTGGTTGTATTTTTCTCTGTTGATTATTCATTAATAAACGACTATCATTATGGTTCCGATCTTATTGTTCATTATGATAATGTTTGATCTATATCTTTTCTGACTGATATATAGTTGTATTTAGTGGATTTTATGCTTGTATTTGCTTCGTTCTTTGCATGTGCAGGTATCCATTCGCGGAGATCGTGAGGATCGTGACCTGCCGGAGCAAGGGAACGGGAGTATCAACTCTTCTACGACACTAGCGTTAGACTCCAGGTTGGTTCTCATAATCCACTTTCAATTTGCAACTAGGAACTTGCATGGTAGCGTTGATTGATTGTTGCTAGACCCATTTTGGGCTAGTGGGATCGCCTCTGTCCGCAGAGGGGATTTACCTCTCCAACATGGATCCTCACTAAGCTTATGGTTTGATTTTAGGCTTTCATCGGATCAGAATGTCTATTACTTGGCAAGAAAGATAGCATGAAGAACAAGACATGGCTGCCCTAAATGATCCGGGTACTGTTGATGCCCTCAGAAACTATGGGTTGCTCAAATACTTCAGGTTGTCCGAGAGGAGGCAACAATCAGAATTATTGCAGTTCCTAGCTCATGCATGGGATCCAACGGATTAGGATTTTCACATAAGGGACAAAGTGGTCCCTATTATGATCGATGATTTTTACTTTCTTACAGGGTTGTCGAGACGTGGTGCCCCCATTCCTCTTTCAGGTTCTTCCCATGGGGGTGAATCAGTGAGGGACTATGTTCAACAATTTTGTTGGCCAGGTGCACAAACTAGCAAAGACAGAAAGATAATCATCAAAGATATTCGTGATTTGCATTTGAGAACAAACTATTCACTATCACAAAGTTGGTAGGCAGTGTGACACTTCATCTAGCGAACAGGTCATACATGCAGTATGCACTTGAGTGTCTTGAGCCAACTTTATTCAACTGGTGTGAGGCCGTACCTTCTTCACTTAAAGAGTAGCTGACAAAGGTAAATATCGTTAAGATGAATAATTTTAGCTATGGATCGCTCTTAATCGCTTTTACCTTAGAGAGAATTCCATTGATGTAACCTCAGCATGTAACACTTGGTGTAACTGGTCCTAGAGATCCACAGATGCAGAGGTGGGTTGAATTTATGGCTAGACATGACGATCAGTCATCAATCACATTTTCCACTGCATTCTTCAGTTGGCTTGATCGACAACACATTGTCATCGAGGAGCATCCATACGGAGGGATCGATTTTCATGGAGATCCAGAGTTGACTTTACTAGTGGGTGCTCAATTGGGTGCTATAGGTGAATTGTTTTTTACCAAATGTTTTTTATTTTTAAGTTTCTACATGTTTTTGTGTTTTTGATGTTTCCAAGGCTAAACTAAAATCATTCTCATGCATACAGATGTTGGTAATGTTCGACCTATGGGACACCAACAAGAGGTAGGTGGACTAGTGCTGAGAAATGTCGGGAGGGAAGTTCTCCAGGATTTGGATTTGACTGAGACACTAGCAGAGTTGTAGGATCATGCAGAGGAGTTAACCCTCGGTATTCTGGATATCCAGATCAAGGAGTTACCTATGAGGCTGCAGCGCCATACTATTTGTGTTCCTGGCCCTTGGATGCAGTTACTACGCATGATAGCTCAGGTTGTGACCTGTTATCATGAGCATCACTAGGTCTACTTAGGATTATTTTTGTATGCATTTTGAGTTTTTAGGTCAGATGACCAAACATGTCTTGGACACAAATTTTGTAAAAAAATTTAAAACATCTATCTATTTTTTACTTTCAGAGTTTTATATATGGTTATGTGTAATCCTATTCAACTAATGATGTGAATTGAAAATTTACTTTTACATGTGTCACAAATGTTTGTTTAACACATAGTTTGATAATGAATCAGTTAATTTATTAAAGTTTCTGGAAATATGTTGATATTGAATGTACTTAAAATGTCTTTCCAAAATACGAACTCTAAGGAACATACGAAGAATTGTTGGGTTTCGGACAGTATAAACGTTTGTTAGTTGCAGTACGACGAGTTGTGAGTCCAGCCTAATGATGATTCGGTGAATGCCAAGTGAAATTGCATCAAAGAGAAGTTCGATCAATGCACTATACTCGGTGATATTGTTCGTAGAACGACCGATACAAATCCCTTGAAAACTCACTAACTTGCCACTTGGAGCGAAAATGGCCCACGCTGTAGAAGATAGGTTCTGTGTACTACGACTAGCACCATCGGCATAACCAACAAATGGTTCCAAATATTCCGACATCTGCAACAAATGCAAAGCGGATTACTTAACCACATAAAAATTCTAAAAGACGCACTGACACACACACATGCAATTAGAGCATATATACAGTGATTTTACTACACTCAATTAAGCATAGTAACGTTTGAGGTACAACCTGTTTCGGCACTGGGACAATGGAATTCCATCATAATCCACCAACTCATAGGTACCTTTTGCCAAAACATGCTTGACAATGTAAGGACCCATCCATAATGGTTCAAATTTTTCTCCTCCTAGTTTATTAGCATCCTGGTCATAAAGCAAGACTGATCTCCTTCCGAGAAAAATGTGAGGCTTGAAATTTCTATCGTACTGTGTCTTGATTCGTTTCTTATGTGATTCGTTAGCCAATGCGGCTTCACGATGGGTTTCATCCAGACAGATGAGCTCTAAGAAACGCGCTTCTTCGTCAGAAGTGTCAGGTAACAGGTGAATTGCGAGTTTAAGAGATGAAATTTCACATTGTATCAGCAAGATTGCCTCCAAACCATACACCAATTGAAAGGGTGTGAATCCAGTTGCATTCCCTACCGAGGTTCGATATGACCACAAAGAAGAGGACGGGATTAAATGTCAATTTCGTTTATGAACCCCTATCATTATTTAAAGCATTCGCTTCAGGACTTTGTTGATGGACTCAACTTTTCCATTATCTTGCGGATAGTAAGGAGTAGAACTATCATGTGAAAGTCCTAACTTGGTAGTTAACTCAGTCATCATGTGATTGCAAAATGCCACCCATGATCTGTAACTATAGCCTATGGTACACCAAACTGGGCAACCACGTGGTTGAAAAATAAAAGTGCAGCCATCTCGCCACTGTTGTTTAATGTAGGCATCGCCTTGGCCCATTTTGTGAAATAGTCAACAGCGACTATAATGTACCCATGCCCCTGGCTGAGTGAGGGTTACATGTCATGAAGTCAATGCCCCATTTGGAAAATGGTCCAACAACGACGACAGGATGTAGTGGTGTAGGTGGTAATCTAGCTTTACATCATAGATCATGCATGCATGACTGATTCTGACGGCAATAATGCAATCTTTGAATATGGTAGGCCAGAAGTAACCAGCACGGAGAATTCTCTGTGCTGTAGCATGACCAAATAAGTGTCCACCACAAGCACTTGAATGGCAATCATTCAAAACTTTCTTAGCTTCCTCATGAGTGAGGCACCTCTGTAAAATCATATCAATACCACGACGGTAAAGAGTGTCGCCAATGATCAGATAATCTTTGGCTTGGTATCGAATACATCATCGTTGCGAGCGAGAGGTATCGGGCCGAAAAGTTTGGGTCTGGAGATAAATCAATATATCTCCATACCACATATCAAATGACGAAATCAGGAACAGAGACTCATCCAAAATTGATGTTTTTGATGTTGAATAAATGGTATTCGAGGGAAGGTCGCAAAGAAGCTTGATGAAAATGAGAGATTTCTTTGATTTGGATTTGATGAATTCCAAATCAAATTCCTGCAAAATGACCATCCATTTTGAGTATTTGCCCCCCAGCAATTGACGTGACAAAATATATGTCATAGGGTTGCAATATGAAATGACAGTGGTCTTTCGGAGTAGGATATAGTGGCAAAATATCTGTACAACTTGAACCACAGCCATAGCTAGCTTTTCAACGTCAAAGTACTTAACTTTTGTATCATTGAGATTGTGACTCAAATAATATATCAAATGTTCAATCCCATCTTCTTCTTGGACTAAAACCATTCCAATGGTTGTATCTGCAGCAGTGTGACACAGGAAGTATTCGTTTTGATAATTCGAGGAATACATTAATGACGCTTTAATCAAGGTATCTTTAAGAGCATCAAAGGAAGATTGCGCAACCTGATCCCAATGGAAGGGTATCCCCTTTTTCAAAACACAAGTAAATACTTTATCCATTTCAACATAATTGGAAATGAATCTCCTCATAACGTTAGCCTTCCCTTGGAGTCTCTGTAACTGTAGTATATTGGAAGGTGGAGGCAAGTCAAGAATTCCCTGAACCTTAAGTGGGTCAAGTCAAATTCCTTCCTTAGACACTACGAAACCAAGCAAATGACCAGAACCAACACAAAACACACATTTGTGTGGATTGAGTCATATTTTTTAGTGTCAGCGTCGTAAAAATATAGCTCTCAGACGCTGCGGGTGATCAGTCCGCTTTTGTGAATGACCAGGTAAATCATCCCCTGCGTTCTTCAAACCAAAAGGGAGTTTCCTGTAAGTGAATGTGCCCCATGGACAAATAAAAGCAGTTTTAGATTGGTCCTCTTGGAAGATATTGATCTGATTATGGCTAGAAAAACCATCCATGAATGAAAATATTTCACATTCGGCACATTCATCAATAATCTGGTCGATAAAGGGAGTGGGATAATTGTCTTTTGGACAAGCCTGATTAACATCCCTATAATCGACGCACACTCATATTTTTCCTTGTTTCTTCATGATAGGAACAATATTGGAAACCCAATCAATAAGAGGAATACGGTATATGAAACCAACATGCAAAAATTTTTCAACTTCTGTTTTAATGGCATCAGCCTTCTTTGGATGAACAAGACGGAGGCACCTATCGTACTGGTTTGACATCGGGATACATTTTGATTTCATGTTCAACTATACTAGAGTCAATTCCTGGAATCTCCTCATATGACCATGCAAATATATCTCGGAATTCATTAAAGAGAGTATGGTAAATATCAAGTTCTGATGGAGAACAAGATTTTCCAACATGAATGTTTTCTACAACTTTAGGTTTGGTCGAAACATTGATAGAAATAGTTTCTTCGATATTTGACAAGTTTCTCTCAGAATCTACTGTATCTATGAAAACGGAATTCGAAAGAAAATCAACAACTGAAGGGTGATTAAGTTCATTTGAAAAATCTTCTATGTAATCTGGAAGATGGGAACGATGATGATAATCTTCCCATGGTTCTTCTTCCATCATCATTGATTGGATGATTCCTTCATCAGTAGAAAATATACGTGAAAAAGGATCAGAAGAAGTACCATATTCTAATGAACGATCTACCCATACAATTGGTGAAGATGGATTTGGGTTCGCCGCACAAGCCAGAAATATTGATTGCTATGCAAGCTCGATGGGGTTTACGACATGATTTCATTGCTACTATCAACTTCATAACTATTGGTAATCTTCCTTAAATCAGATGAATTTGAAGATATCATGTTGCAAGTCACAACTTTTGCCACTTCCGCCATGTTCGATGGTGGCGATAGTGAAAAAGTACCCATTAGAGAAGAATCCTTAAAGAGACCTACACCAATGTTTTGAAGAGATAACGGGGGTCCGTGAACTAACAGAATGCTTCCAATAGCCTGTGAACTAGAGGAAAAGAAGGCGAGTTGGTCGATAACTGTGATTCTGCCCTTATGAGGGAATGCAATCGTATGAAATTATTTCAAAACCATAGCAGCCATAGCATAAACCCACAGTCTCCCTAGCAAAATGTTGTAGCCAATGGATTTGTCAACAACCTCAACTTCAATAGTTACTGTTTTTCCCCCTAGTTTGATTTGCAGATTACTCAAGATTCCACAAGGCGTATATGTGCGACCGTCAAAATATTTTATTGTTGTTGGTGAACGTGACAAAGGTGGTGAGCCAAGTGTTTTCCAACAATTCATAAACATAATACAAGTAGATGCACCCTCATCAATAATGGTTCGGTGAATAAGTTTATTCAAGGAATTTACTTGAATCAGGAATGCTAATTGTGCTGGTAACTGTGGCGTATAACCCTCATGGTTGAAAACCACAAGATTGGAAACAGTTGGATCAATTCCACCAATTGCTAACAACAAAGCCTGATTTCGGAAGGGACAATTTTGAAGCACCTCGAGCATCGACATAGCAGAAGGTGACTGAGCCAAATCTTCTACTATGTTATAGTTTTGAGCTACTTAAGCTCAAGTGTTGAATGTTTATTTATGTACAACTCCTTTAGGTAGTTTTATTGTTAACTCTGGTGCAATAGGCAGTGGAATATGATCATACGAAGTCGCAGTTGAGCGATTAGGTTGATCAGTGGCCTGGTTATTCGATGATGACGGTTGATTTCCATAATATTTACTTCGTGTTGACACCAAAACATCAATTTTTGGCTTAGAGGCTGATAGCATAAGAACTTGGGATGTGGAAGCATGGTCTGTAGCAACCATATGTGTCTCTGGGTTCGGAAAAGGATCAGTCAACACTACGGATGTTCTAGAAGTCTTAAGAATCTTTGAGACTTCGGAGCGGTGAGGAGAATCTTGCATAAAGTGCTCATCGTTACAGATTAAACATGGGTAATGAGGTTTCCTGCTGAAGGAGAGGAATTAGATGATTTCTCTTGAGGGGAATTATTTTTTTTCTTCTTGTTTTTCCCCTTCTTCTTGCTTCCTGGATGCTTTTCATTCTTGCCTTTGTTAGATGACATGGCATTGATTTCGAAAGCAAGAGTGTTATCAGATGCATATGAAGTTTCGTTGGAAATGGAAAGTGTTTGACTAGATGGTCTACCTGTCGTTTTTGTGCTCGTAGAACCAATCACACCGTCACCGACATGAGAGTCCTTACTTGATGGTGGTGGAGGAACAGTGAAAGCTAGTCGGGGTGCATTCGGGATCTTGTTATAGAGCGTGCCAAACTATGTATAAATCAAGTCCAAATATTGGGCATGAGCAATTACTTGCTCTTCAGTGACAACTCCACCTTTCGCCACATCCTCGGTGATAGATGGCAACAAGGATTTTATAAACCACTCAGCTAAAAGCTGATTAGGAACATAAGTTTTAACAATTCGACAATGACGATGGCACTCATGAATATGATCAGAGATATGAGTAGAAGTAGTCTGTTTAAAGTTGGTTAATAGTTCAGTTCCAGTTTCATATCGTATGGGTAGCTGGAAGTGGGTTACAAATGTGGTAGCTAAGGTTGTAAATTTATCAAAAGAAGCTCGTGGTAACTCAATATACCACTTTGTAGCCAGACCAGTAAGCGTTCTCTGGAAAAGACGTAGTCTAACTGAATCATCATTCGAGGAGTTTGATGAACACCATAAATGAAAAGTCATGACATGGTTGGACAGATATTCTCCATGGTTTCCATTGAATTTCGAAATATCTGAAAGTAATTTATGAGGAATCACCGGCCACCAAGGTGCATAAAGAATTGGGTCATTGGTGAGCCGATTTAGATCTGGTCATTCAAGTTTTGCAATGAAAGGAAATTGTCTATTAAGGTCGGGTTGAGCATATTCAGGGTAAGATGGGATTGCCTGGGCAATAGGCCTTTGCATACTAGAATAATGCATCTGCTACTGGTAACCTTGATAAGGGTAAATTTATTGAGCAAATTCGGTGTAAGGTTGTTGTTGAGCACCAAGATACATTTGTTGTTGTCCAAACCCAGCATAGGCTTGTTGACCAAGTCCAGGATGAGGTTGGTATCATTGTTGTTGATATTAGGGCTACCAAGGCTATTAAAGCAACTGTTGTTGTTGTTGATTTAACGGTTGTTTCCCACTAATGTAAGCTTGACTAGGTTGTGAATACACTAAACCAATGTAAGTCTGAGTCACTCCAGTAAAAGGTAAACTAGCCTGAGGTTGTTGGACTCTAAGCACAAGTGGTTGTTGTAAAACTGCCTGAGAAGGCAGAATCTGTAAACCTGAAACTTGGGGGTCTGAGGTTGAAGGACCAGCTTGCACAGGTTAAGATACAACAATTTGAGCTTGTGACTACGGTAAAGATGTAACAATAGGTGTAGTAGGTATGGATAAGACAGATTGAATAGGTTGTGATGGATACACAAGCCTAGGTTGAACAGGCATTGTTGGTTGCCATTGATAGATAGTCATTCTAGGCTGACCTAAATACGATGACATACCGACATATAGTTGCCCCCCAGAAAATGGAGGATTAAAAGATTGTGCATATTGTTCTCCGTATGGGGCTAGTCCAATGTAAAGTGGATACATAGGACGATAACCAGATGAACCAGCTTGATATTGACTTGATGGGTCTAACTATTCAGTATTCGTTAATGAAGAACCAGATAAAATTCTTGTAGAGGACATTGGTGAAGACCAAGGGCTAGAAGCAACACCTGAGTGGGTTTCAGATAAAGATTGGTAACCCGATGGGACAAAGGGAACAACATACAAGTGTGACTCAAGTGTCGAAGTAAAAAATCAAAGAAGTTGCGACAAAGATTCTATTGTAGCTGTAACAGATGGTACAGTCTGGGATGTTGACTCTGCCATAGTCAAATGTCCAAATAAATTTCCTAATGAATCAACAGGTGTCTGAAAGTAAGCAAGATCAAAAGGAGCAGTAAAATGAGGAGTATGATGATACAAATGAAGTCCAGTTCCAAAATGGAATAGAGTTCTGGGTGTTTCTACCTCAGGTTCCTCTTCTATTGAAATCAAACCAGGTGGAAGGATTTCACCATCAGGTCTATAATAGATTTTCGGTATTTTTTGCAGAGGTAAAGAGGAAGTCTCGACATTTACGGATGTATGAGGATGCACCAGTCGATCTTCTTCCGGTATGGTAACAACTTCTGATGGTTCAACCTCAAGATCCAAGTGTTCTGGTAAAAGAATAGGTTCAAGTTGGGCTTCTTGAACAACTTCTGGTTCAAAAGTAACTTCTAATTGAACAGTGATAGGTTCAGGATCAAATTGTTATTGAATAGATTCAGGTTCAGAAGTAATTTCTTATTGAACAAATTCAGGTTGAGAATCAACTTGTTGTTGGACAAATTTGGTTACCATTTCACTAGATTCAGTCCTAATGTCCTCAAGTAATTGTGAAGATTCCACTTCAGTAACAGATGTACTAGTAACTATAGGAGTAACTGGGGTTACATTACTTACCGATATAGGTGTTTCTGGTAATTCAGATGAAGAACCAGAAATTTGTGAAGTACTGGATTCAGTCAAACGAGACCGCTTTGACAGGATGGGTGTAGCTTTAGGCGGTAAAGGCAGTTTACTCATTGTCCTCTGTGAATGACGGGGTAAGGGTTGATGTTCCTCCACGATTTCTAATTTATTTTATTACAAAAAAGAAATAAACAAAAAGGGGTAAGCTTTGAAAAAGGTTTACCAAGCAACTGTGAACTATAGAATACCTCCCGACGAATCGAGAAGTACGAGTAGGCAATCTCCCCGAATGTCGTGTTCGATGTATCACAGTCTACAAGGCAGCGGACTCAGTTACATAAGGAGGGATAGCAACCTAGTGTTATCCTCCCATATATACCTGAAAGTGCGTGGAGGCCCAATCCGTATTAGCGTTGTCTAATGTGAAACTGCACGGTGAGAGAATTCCTTTATACTTTGCGTATTGTAACACTACCCTATATACCCAAAGGTACATGGATGAGCTATGATACACTCACCTACGTGGAATGAGGTATCACACTCGGAATGTATCGCAGACAAGTTAGTGACAAATGCTATGTTTTACGATGTCGGAACACGTCTCTAGCCTAGAACCTCTAAATGTTTTGTGTTAGGTGACAATGCTCCATTAGGTTAATTGGGGTTAATTTTAAGTCGATCTTGATTAAGAATTTGCCTTTCAAGGTTCACCACATAATGTCTTTGAAATTCCTAGAATGCAACTAATATGATAAGCATCCTTTTCATTCAATTTGAACAATGAAAACCTTAGCTAATAGGGATAGAGAAATCAGATTCTTTTAATCAAAGAACAAAAAACACATCTAATGCAATTTCCCTAAGCTATTCCTATGAACACACTCAAACTCTTTCAATGCACAATGAAATTTTTTCTTTTCAATTCCCTTAATGTTGAAATGAACAAAAGGAAACTAATGCACATACAATCAATCAATCTTTTTGCGAGTACAAAGATTTTACGACAGTTCCTTTTCAAAAGAAATGAAGACTTTTACGACACTTTCTTTTGAACAAAGATTAATCGACTATAAACTAAAGTTGACAATGAACTGATAGTGATAAAGAAATCATTTAAGAAACACTAAACAATCAAGGCCAAAGTAGGGCTAGGAGAGGAAACACAAATTGATCTCAGAAGTACAACAAACATTAATCTTTCAGCAAGCAAAAACAAAAGGAAATTTGGGAAAAATTAAATCAAGGAGGGATTTTTTACCTAAGGAGGATCAGTGCAGCCCTAAATGGGAGACAGTGCACTTCAGAGTATTGTCCTCAAGCCAAGGGTGCTCTCCAGTGATCTGTGTCCTGACCAAGATTGCGCTGGTGCTAGAGAGGCCATTCTAGGGGCTTTCAAGCATAATTTTTACCAAAAAAACACTTCAAAAGGGCTGAAACAAGATCAATGGAAGCAAGTAAAGTCTACTAGGGTGTACTTGGATGAAGGTAAACTACTTGGAACGATGATCATTCCCCATTGGAGTCGCCAATTTGTTATGTGGAATTTTCATGTACGGATAAGTACAATTTCCCTAGGTGGGTAACTACACCTAGAACAATAGATTTAAAGCATTTATCCCTTTTCTATAGAAGATAAATAAGACAAAGGACCTACTTTTTATCTTTCTCTTTCCCTTTGTCTCCTTTGTATGGCTCCCGTCACTCCTTCTCAAACTTAATCCGCTCGACAAGTACTTGCAATCATAAACAGAGGACAAAAACCAATCAATGCAAGAGATCTATCTACAATAAGCAAATGGAATCAAAAGAATTTACACATATAATCATCATACATAAAGACAAGAATATGGGAAAAGGTGTAAACAAATTTATTAAGTAGAAGGAAGAGTTACAACCATGAAGTCCGATCCAATGTCACTCCTCTAGCTTGGGTTCCAACCAACATCACATCAAAAGCACAACACTCCAGCAGCATAACAATACTTTCTTATAATCTCAAACCTCACACCAATAGTATCTCCTTGCAAATTCTCAAAGTCCAACCCCTAATCACTTAGATGAGTGCTCAATTTATAGGAAAATGGTGGTGGTTTGGTCATAAATGAGCATATTGAATGGCCTTCCAAACTTAGAGTTAGTTTCCATGGAGGAAGGGATGAAAGGATAGGAGGTTAATTAACTCATTCCCTATCCAATTTCGAGCTCATAGGAGATGATAAGTGTGGGAATCTTCCAGAAAATAAGAATATTCCCATAACCCTATGAGGATTTCACTCAATATCACCCAGCGCAGGTCAAAGTGGGCCTAGGTGCTCTAAAATGCACCCTGTCATGGGCTTACCTACATTGAAGCGCACTTACCCCTGACCAACGCTGCGTTGGTCCCTCAAGGAGGCATTTCTGGAGGGCTTCAAGCTAGGAAACTTTCAAGGAAGGAGGCATTCAAAGTGATGACTTGTCTAGGGCATGTAGCAACTGGATTAGGGTTTGATGAGCCCTAATAGTACTGATCTTAATGTTGGGAGTGATGTGTCAAAATGGATCTGTAATAGGCCAAGAAACCTACTGCCAGCTTTGTGATGCTCCTTTTCTCTCTTCTAACCTACTACTGAAGTAAAGCACAAATGGAAGCAAACTAATAAACAACTAATCAAATCCACAACTTGCAATGAAATACTTCTAGAGACAATTTAACCATGAATCTATGAAACTAAGCTAAGCATACATATACAAGAAGAGGAGCTTTTGGTGCTAGGGTTGGGCCCTAACCCAAGAGCTTCAGCCCTCTGAGTTAACTCAGTGCTGGACCAAGAAAAAGCTCATTTTCATTATCAAAACAGAAAATTACATTAATGTCTTCCACAAGTCTGGAGCTCAAAAATAACTAGTGTTTTAGCAACAAAAAATTTAATCCTAATGAGGCTCTAGGCCTCTCTACTTATACCATTGAAGTCTCCAATGGCTTCCTTAAATATAGGGAGACTCGGCTCCCAAACTTAAGATGAGCTAACTCTTTGTCTATCACTTGCTCGGCTGCCTTTTGATCTTCATGACTTGGTTGATTGCACTCCAAGCTGGTGTGATTAATGGAGGAATATTCAAATGGGGGAGGAGTAAATGAGGAGGATTTACCTCCTACAATCTCTCTCCCTTGTCCCGTTCGAGTTTCAAACCTTAGTCTTGCCAAAAGTCCTTGATTTTCTCTTCCATAACTACATTCAATGCATATGAGTCCACTAGGCATAATATCTCACATTAACTCATCCCATTAAACAAAATATAATCAAAACATGTAATAAATTGTGAGAAGAGTTGATTTGACTAAACTAGGAGGTGAATTAAGGCCCATATAATTACCCAATGATGAGGCTCATCAGAGACATCAACTTAAAGAAAAGGACAGTGTCATTTGAAAGAAAATTGCTTTGCGTTGTAGTACCATTAGACCCTGCAGAGGGACCGCGCAATACAGAACGAGTCTGTGACTATGAAGAAAGTGATGATGACTTGGATCAAATTTATAAAATAACTGTGCGAGATCACGACTGGATTCATCCAACATCCAATGGAAGGATTGCATGGGACCGGAAAAGTTCTTGTACCTCAGATTTATATGAAGAACTGGAACATTGGCAGAATAGGTTGAATGAAGTATCTACGTTGTGCTAAAACATGATGACTAAATCGATGTGTTGTGTGTCATCGGAGGTAAGAAATTTACCCTATTATGATGGTTTAATTGATGTATATAAGTTTTTTGATGCCTTTTTACGGGATGTCCCTCAGGATCATCGCTTCCAAGCACTGGATTTGGCGTTGGTGGATTACACACAAGGACAACTTTGAGGTCATTGTGAAGGTTGGGGGAAGATCTGCTGATGGTTGTTGTTATTTCAAGAATATGACTTTGAGGTCATTGTGAAGCCAGGTTGGTTGAATGAAGGACCTGACCATCTATCGTGATTGAGACAGGAGTGGAGCCCACTAATTTGGAGGAAGGGTTGCCCAATGCACAGCTCTTACAGTGCACGTAGTGGATACTCATTTTGTGGATACTATCCACTTTTTGTCTACCAAAACGGCTCCAAAAGGATATACTAGTCAGCAAAAGAAGGAACTAGTAGTGTGCACAGCAGATTTTTCGGTGATCACTGGAAATTTGTATAAGATGGGTGCTGATGAGATCTTGCGAAAGTATGTGTCTAATTTTGAGTGGAACAGCATCCTCGCGGAAGCTCATGGAGGGGTTGCGGGAGGAAATTATGCAGGAAAAGCAACAACATAGAAGATCTTGCATGCGAGTTTATGGTGGCCTACGTTGCATAAGGATACCAAATCTTATTGTAAAGCATGCGATGCATGTCAGCGAACGGGCAAACCATTGCAAAGGAACAAGCTGCCATTGAATCCTCAAGTATTATTGGAGCCATTTGAAAAATGGGAAATTGACTCCGTAGGGACAATTCAGCCCCCAAGCAAGAAGAAAGGTGCGCGCTATATCATTACCGCGATGGAGTACCTAACCAGATGGGCAGAGGCACATCCGGTGAAGGATTTAACAGTGCTACGACAGCGAAGTTCTTGTTTGAGTCTGTGTTAACCAGATTTGGCTGCTCACAAATATTGATGAGTGATCGAGGTACACACTTCTTAAATGAAACGATCAGTGCGATGACCACGGAATTATAGGTTTATCATCCAAAGAGCACACCGTATCATCCTCGGGCTAATGGAACAGTTGAGGCCTTCAATAAAATCTTGCAGAACGCACTGACAAAAATTTGCAACGGGCAGCGAAATGATGGGGACATGCACGTACCTACAGTGCTATGGGTGTATAGGATAGACTCCTTTTCGATTGTTCTATGGCATAGAAGTTGTAATTCCTATGGAATATATCATGCCTAGTCTACGCATAGAAGCTTTCATAGAGATGGCGGATCACGGAACCTTGGAAGAGTGAATCGCGCAACTGATGGAGCTTGAAGAAGACAAATTCTTGGTTGGATTCCATCAGCAAGCACAGAAGGAACGTGAAAAGGCATGGCACGATCAGCAAATCAAGTTGCACACGTTCGAGGTAAACGATTTGGTTTTATTATATGATAGTAAGTTCTCTAATTTTCTGGGAAAGTTTCAGATGCATTGACTTGGGCCATATGTCATCAAAAAAATTACAGAGGGAGGCGTGGTTCAGCTCGCGAAGTTGAATGGAGAACCTTTTCTGATAAGGGTGAATGGAAGCAGATTGAAGCCATATACAGGAGATCCATCTCAATGACTACATGATGGCACGCTAGTCTTAGTGCTCCAGGTAGCTGCAAGGGAGCACAGGACTATAAACTACATTGTCCGGATTAGAGGATTACACGATAGAAGAATTGCACGCAAAAGGGCGACGTTACAGTATCAGAAGTTGCGCGAAGGGAGATGTGCTATGAAGAGAGGTACCGCAAAGTGCAGCCAGAAAGTGACTGTTGGAGTCATTTTTCATGATTTGACAGCTAGAAGACGGTTAAGAGGAGTGAGCTGGCAGCATTTAAGGCAAAAATATTTGAAGATCTACCACCAAAACAACATTAATGGATGAATTTTGGGGGAACAGTCGGATTTGAATTCAAAATCCCCTATAAATTACGTGTGTCGGTCTAGCAGAGAACACTTTTCACCCTTAAAGTTTTTGAGTTATGTTGTCTCTTGCTTATGAATCGTGCATTCTTCGAGGATTTTGTCGCGATCCCTGCATTTGATCAGTTACCAGAGTTAACCTAGAAATTCATTTGTGATACCATGTTAGGACCAGGCCTTACTGAGACTACAAGAAATGGGGGAACTGTCACATCCAAAGGAGTTGCTCCAGTGGTTGTGAGCATGAAAGCTCTGGATCCTATGCCTATGGCACCAAGGTCACCTAGGCCAAATCCCACCCCTGTTAAAGAGACCCAGAAACAAAAGAAATACAAACAAAATAGGTCGGTACTAGTGTGTGAGTCGCCCACGAAACATACTACAGCTCAAACGTAGAAGAAGTGTTAGAAAATTGTATATTACGGAGCAATGGAACACATAAAATATTGCAGAAATATAAACACAGAAAATGCACAAAACAAGAGAGACATAGATATACATGGTTCACCCAGTTTGGGCTACGTCCACCCCAAACAGCCAGTCCTTCCTTTCTATTATCCAGCAAAATGAAGAGACACAACCTACAGCAAATCCGCTGTAATATCCTCTGTTTTCTCTCACAGTCTCACCTCTCTGTTTCTTGCTCACAGAATACACATCTATCACACAGCCTCAAATACAATACCCTCATACAAAGAGAGGGGTTGCCTTCTAGGGCAAAAAACCCTAAACTAAACATAAGTTCTACTGTCAGATCATCCGCCTAATGAACGGCCCAGATTGACTAGAAATTACTATACTTTTACAAGGAAATTTTACAGCTGTTTTTAGCTTCGGGGGTGCTGCCCCCGAAACCCCCCTCCAGGGGGGGGCTCCCAAAGGTTGCAGCCGCCCCCCCTTGGACCCCCCCCTACAGCAAATATTTTACGGTTCGAACTGGGGTCCTATGTGGCGATACCTTTTAATATAGAAGATAAATGGATTTGGAAGCTGAACATGGCACTGAGGATATAGACACTGAGGGAGCGGAGCCCATCACCAAGGACCCAGACTCGGACAAGTTCCTCATTCATACGCCCCTATTGCTGGAGAAGATGACCTTCGAAGGACCACGCCTTGCACGGATCCCCCTGTTAAAAATGGAAGATTGGTACTTGGACGATCATGAGCGGTTCCCTCACCTCACAACAAAAAATTATATGAGTTTCATCTATTACCCAGACTCAGGTGTCACTGAGTTGGAGAGAATTGAATGGATCCACGGATTAGAGAACTCTAGGTTGTTGAACCTGTTGTGGGTGCCTCACTATCACCGCACTAATATTAACACCATTTGTGTGTGGCAGTTACCTATTTTTGTGCACGATGGGTGCTTATGGCTTGGCGTGCCTATACCCATCATGGACATGCTCATCCACAGGATCACGCACCTATCTCATGAGGGTTTGAATCTAGCCAAGGTGTTTGGCGAAAAGGTAGGAGAAAGAGACTTTGCGAAGAAAATGAAAAAGGAGTTTGAGCTTGTGAAGAAGTCACGCGGCTATTCCATCACATCCATCAATGATCCTGCGGTGAATATTGCCACCGAAATACTGGCCAGAAAGGTTATGAGGAAGTGTCACGTGGATGAGGTTCTGGTTCCTATCATGTGCGAAGGGCTTGCAGTTTAACTAGTCGCGGTACTTAGGCAGTGAATTCCTCTCAAATTGCTGTGAGGTCCAGGATGAGAGCAAGCCCTTCCACTATACTGGATGCTTCTCTCCATCGTACCACGCCTATCGTATCATTAGCTGCACAATGCACGAAGGGTTTACACTTTAACTCGTCGCGGTACTTAGGCAGTGAATTCCTCGCAAATTGTCGCAAGGTCTAGGATGAGAGCAAGCCCTTACACTATGCGTGGATACTGCTCTCCATCGTGCTAGTCAGATGGGATCTACCGAAGGATAGCTAGTTTCCTCCGTTGAAGGAAGGAATACCAAAGGTCATGTAGTTCGTCTACCTCTGGGCCACGAAGGACCCTGCGCAGGTCACAAAAACTCAGGTCTTTTGGGTGCTGATGGAAGTGAGCTTCCACATGGCCATCAACCATCGCCCAAGGTTGTCCCTGACCCTGTATGAATAGTTGTCTACATATGTCACGTTCAAGGAAAATTTCCACCGCGTCTACATTCAGGCACGAAAGGACCCGTAGCAGAAATGGTTTGATTTACCATATTTGGTCACCGAGGATGCCATCCAGGAGGTCATCAAGCGCTGGCCAGCAGAATGATGCACCCCTTCAGACTTGGATGCAAGTACCAACAAGGGCGTGGGGAGCTCAAATGAAAATAAAAGGAAGGATGTAGCGAAATAGGCGATGAAAAAGTTGGTTGCGCAGCAAAATAAGGAAGCCAAAGAGAAGGCTCGAATGGAAAAGGAGTGTGCTGCAAAGGTGCAGGCGGAGCAAGAACAATGCCATGCTAAGCAAAGTGGCAAATCTCCTTCACCTAAAACCAAGGAGGAAGAGTAGTCTGAGCAAGGAAGTGGAGGAGATAAGGTGTTAACGGGAAAAGTGTCTATTTAGAACGACCCTATCCCACTAAGGTGTGACAGTACCTTAGAAACAAACAGGGAAAACTACTTTTGTATTCTTCTTTATGAACTATAAACGAAGAGGGATAGGATGAACCAACCTGTGTCTTGCGCTAGTCCTTTGATCCAATCTCTCTTCTCTTTGACAGCTTCCAGCTACCTGCTCCCTTAATTGCCTAGCTTCATCAAGTTCCTGTAAGATCACAAAAGAAGAAAACTACACAAAGACATAGATTTATACTCATAAACAGCTTAGGATCAGATTTAAGCTAAACATGCAAATATAACAAAACATCAATGATACACAAGCATGTAGGAGAAACTCAAATAGTTTTATTGATATCACAAGAAGGTCCAGGAGGAGTTACAACCGATGATTCCTGATCCAGCATCAACCTCCCAGCAAAGGAATCCCCTCTTCACCTCCAACAAAGCATAAATCACCCAATACTTTGATATCTATCTCAAAACCAACAACAATTCTCTGCAATGTACAAAATTACAGCCTCTGGATCTTTGGGATGAGGGATCCATATATAGATGTATGCAAAGAGGATGAGTCAGCTTATGATCTGACTAGTGGCTTCTCTCTGTCAGTTCTTGCTTCCACTTGGAGGCTAAGAGCCTCTTACTCATCCTTGGTCGAACTCAGTGAGGCAAGAGTCATTGGGGAAGATTCTGGAAGCTTCCATTGTCTGTCCACCTCGCGGAATGACACTGCCATTTGTCATTTCCCGCTCAACGCACCCTGGTAGTGCATTTAGGTGTGTTGCAACGCACCTAGCTAGTGTACTTGGGTGCTATGCAACGCAGCTAGCTAGTGGAGCAGCTGAAATGATCCTGATTTGACTGATTCTGAGCAGTTTCTGGTGGAGAACTTCTGGGAGAAGCTGTAATTTGTTGACCTTGTTCCTTTAGGGGTCGGAACAACACTTTTAGGGACTTAGGATCCCTTGGTTTATGGACATTTCATGCTTAGAGCTGTAAGGCACAAAAATGTCTATAACAGTTGCCCCCTAAAGTATGAGGCCATTTATCGGGTGAAATGCTTTATTAGGAGGATCCGAAGTTCTTTCAATGCTGGGAGGAGACCTGTAATAAGATACAATACAATACATTATTTTCATACTGTTTTCATGATCTAGCTGAGGCGGGCATTCCCATGCTCAGCTTTATAAATTCATTTTCATGTACATAAGACAGACAATCGTCTGATGGTAGACTGATGATTCTGATAGATCCATCATCCTTTTGGTAGGATGATTATCTGTGCTGCAATGTTGTACATTTCAATGTCTTTATTTTCCTGAATATATATCGCAGCCCGGATGGATGAAACTAGATCCGGGGTCTTCAATCTCGTCCGATCTTCACTCGAAGTACAAGTCGATCCATGTGAGAAATGTTTTGAAGTCGAACATGGAAAGACATCGCTTGATTACCAGTCAATGATGTAAACTGTTAACAAGCGCGAGAGGAATCACCGATAATGATGATGACCCTCAAGGTACTGCAGTACAATTCACGTGGTGTGAATAAAGGACTTGGCGTCGAACACCACGCAAAATCTTTCGGTCGAAGGTCATTGATGTATACCTGTCGCCGGAAGTGAGAAACTTGCCATTGAGGCATGCAAGTTTCAAAGTACTGAAGGGGGTGTTCCTAGATCAACTTCTTGGATAATGAGTTGATGTCGACAAGAAGCAATCCGTCAAAGGAGGGCCTTAATGAATCCCACATCAATGACACGGAACGGAGCAAATGATTTTGATGGAGGTGAAAACGATTTGATGATATATGGTTCAGGATGGCGGTCATGAAGGAATGAAGTATAATGTATGGTAGTGGATGGGACACGGGTGACTTCTCTGGATGACTTCTCTTGAACATGTCGACGACACTTTTATGATGGATTGGTAGCATTTACCCCAAATGTGGATGGTATGGCGTGACCATGGTGATGTGACCGGTGAATGAAACAACCCAACCCGACTCAGGCACGAAGTGGAAGTGTCATGTTCAAGAGCGACTTGCTACCAATAAATATTCTTTGAGTTTCTTCCCAATTTTTCCCCAGTCATTGCTAACCAGTACCTCTTTATTTTTGTCAAGCTTGAGGAGGATAACATATGCTTGTTCTATATTTTACCCTTCGGGCAAACCCATCGCTATGTTTTAACGAGCCTAGCGATAGTGAAACTCGTTCTCGTCTAAAGACAAGTTTGTCGCTATTAATATTTTTAATGAGTTTAACGACAAAGATAACTCGGTCCTTTTCATTTTTAGAGAGTCTTAAAAGGTACGTAAAGGTAACTCCAAAATTCCTTTTTCATCATCTAATCCCTTAAGTCCGAAAAAGTATAAAACAATACAGAAGGGATGAATTTTCGATAGTTTTAACGAGCCGAACAAAACAAGCGCTCGATCTTTTTGTGCAATAATCCCTCAGGTCTAAAAAGATTAAAATCTAGAGGAGGGATAACACTTCCCGTCGTTTTAACGAGCTGGAAGGCCAAAACTCGGCAATCTTTTCATATTTTATGAGTCAGATGAAAAGAGCTTAAAGAAGACTCGTCTTTTGAGGAACGAGTGATAAAATGGGTAGCAGCTAATTCTAGGTAAGGTTTGGAATTTTTCAATCACGGTAGTGTCACAAGGATGGCTAGTGAAATCACTCTTCGCAGCTGTTCCTCAAAATGGGTAAACAATCAAATGGAGGCGAATGATCGGCCAATGGAAAAGTGGAGGTGACGGTGCAAACACGACCAAGGCTTTAATGGCTGAAATGCTTCATTCACGGTGGTTATTTACCGGGGAATAGTTCATTTTTTAACGAGCTTAAACGTGGGTGGAAACATTTGCTCGGTCTTATGTTTATTTTTTAACGAGCTTGAACTATGTGCTAAAACTGCTCAATTAATCTATTCATATGATAAGAATGTCTCATATAAAATTCGGCAATCTTTCGAGTGTTGCCCCACATCCTTTCTTTATGTAAGTTAGGAAACGACTAATCCAAAAAACAGATAAATAATCGCTCTTTGCTTACACTCCAAAAGGTTTGCATGCCCCCAGGTATAAAATATGGTTTCAAGGTTACCCCTCAATTTGCAGACAAAACATTTGTTCTATCAGGAAAGGCTTACCTCTTACAGGTTACACAAAGATTGTTTTATTCACGGTGCAAACAAAACACTTCTTTGGCGACGTTTCTCGAAATCAACAAAGGTGAGTGACGATGCCCGCCAACTCACATAACTTTGACAAGAGAATCTTATTCTAGAATAACCCCTCTTCCACCGATGGACGGGGTACAGACTAGTCATATTCTCCCGCGGAAACCTACCCTATACCCGATGTTTTCCTGCCGAAGCAGACCAGGATGCATGCCCCCTGGGTTTCAGTCATATCCCTCCAAATTACTCGCGCTCATCAGGAGGACGGACTGGAGATTGAGACATTTCTTGCGTGAAGAGACCATTTAGGGATGGTATATGACTATTTGCTATGCGTGATCCGGGAAATGAAAGATGGTCCACGAGCTTGACCACTCTTCCTTCGTGCGGAAAACACATTACTCTAAAGAGTGAGGAGACGATGGCTCCCATGCAATAAATATAGTCTTGTCCAAGGAGTAGGTTATAATCCAAGGGTCCTTGAACAACCATTACGTTCATTTGAACTGTCTTCCTTCTCAATGTTATGGGCACATTGGGAAGGATCCCTAAAGGTCGACTGGTTCCTTTATCAAAGCCTCTCAGATTTCTCATCTCAGGCAAAAGCGATGGCGAACCAAGCACTTTCCAAGCAGTAGAGGAAAGGATACTCACAGAAGCCCCCTCATCTATGATGGTACCAGCCATGACCATTCTATATATTTGAACGATAATTCGGAATGGTATGCTTGCTGGTAAACGGGGTCTGCCTAGTTGATTCCAGTCGAAGGAGACAACTAGGTTGCTTGGAGGTGGGACCGAGTAGACGGCCGAGTATGGCTCTGACGAACTTCCCTCTTGCGGTAAGGGAATGGGTAGACTTCCCCCATGTTCGTCGGAGTCTGTGTTGATGAAGAGAATTTGGACGTTGCCATCCTTGTTCTCTTCAATGACTGTATCATCCGAAGATAAAACCTCTGAAGGCAAGACCGGGTCAACTGCCACCTCGACATTTTGACTTTCGTCTGGTATGGATTCAGATGGTTTATCTTCGATGATAGGCGCTTCAGCCGACCACTTGAGCGGGCCAGCTGGATTCTCAACTAGCGACGGACTCGGCAAGAGTTTTTTATATCCAGGAGGAAGTCGTAACGGCGAAACCGGACGATCATCCAAAACTCTTTTCGATTCGTCTAAGAAGGGACAATGGTGGATGGCATGATTGCCTTCGCACAGTTTACAAGGAAATCTAGCTTTCCCTTTTTGTCCTAGGGCTTCACTTTCGCTAGTTGACGGTGTGCTTTCAACATGATCATCAGAGGTTGAGGACACCGGATTGTGCAAATGAGGAGACCAGTCCCTTAGTATCTGAGGGATGCAAGGACAATCTCTGTGAAAGTGGTCTCCTTTGCAAATGACGCATGGCGATTTAGGCCTGGTCGGTGCAGTGTGTGGATTTTCGTTAGACGGCACTCGTTTTCCTCCATTCGCCTTTGGCTCCTTCTTCTTCTTCTCTTTCTTCTTCTTCTCCTTCTTCTCCTTAGGAACTTGACTTTTGGCTTTGCCAGCCCCATCAATCGAAGAGGAAGGAGGAGAGGAAGAATTAGAGGAAGTAGAAGGTTGGTGGGCAACTCTGGACTCGTCTAATTGCTGATTCGATTGTTCAGGAATAGTGGTGTTCTGAACGACATTGGTTGAGAAGAGCCATACTAGCAAGCCAATTGTCAGTCCTGGAAGCGACAATGTGGCCATATGGGGTGCACCAACATCTCCCCAAGAGGAGAAGGGACTAGGATTTCCACCAAGGGGAATTCCTTGGTTGGTAGACTCCATTTTCTCAACCTAAGATCAACGTAGGAAAAGGGTATGAATATTCCGTTTAAAATAAATTTTTAGACGCTTTGACACAACTTGTTTTTTCAGTTTTAAAGAGTCGAGAAAAAACAAAAGATGACTCTAGTCTCCTTCGATTTTTAATGAGCCTGAAGTGACAAGTGCTCAGATGGACCTTTTCCGTTAAGGAGTCTGAAAAGGAACGAAAGGGACTGCTCTGGAGATCTAGGTAGAGGGAGTACCAAACCAATCGCAAAACTGTAGAATACTTTTTACGGTACGGTAGTCAATCTTCCTGAATGTTGTGTTCGGTGCATTGCGATCAGTAGGGCGACCGACACGGCTTCCTATGGATAAAAGGTTTTAAGCCTATAGGGGTCTCCCAATATATACTCGACGGTACGTGGGAGCACAAGTCCGTACTGGCACTTATCGTCTCAAAGTGGAGGAATCACCCAACCATCAGTGAGGACAACAGTTACCAGGCTTTACGACGCCGGAATACGTCTCTAGCCTAGACCTCTAAATGTTGTGCGTTAAGTTCCAAAGCATTGTTAGATTCATTCAATTTATTTTAAGTTGATCTTTCTTAGAAGTTTTCCTTTTGGGATCACCACGAGATGTAGATGTAATTCCTAAAATGAAATCTAAAGATGATAAGCAAACTTTTATCTCTTTTCAGCAATGAAAATCCTAGCTACAAGGGGAAAAGAAAGACACAATCTTTTCTCAAAGAGCAAAGAGCACACTGTAAATGCACTTTTTCCTAAATCAAGCCAAGCAGACTATCAATATGCAAATGCACATATGCATGTATTTGTTTTTCACTTTCTTAATATTGATGCCTAAAAAGAAAGTTTTTGTACAAATCTGAATTCGCTTTCAAGTGAAAAACACAAACAAGCTTCTTTTCGAAATCAAAAGGTAGAGATGATTACGACACTTTATGATTTTGAAATAAACACTCGTTTCGACACGAGAAAGTCATAAATTCAAACCAAAGGCAAAAGTAAAAGCATAATCGACTGTCAACAGCAAATAAACTTTCTCCTAAGATCAAAATTGACACTTACGACAGATCTAAATCAAAGGACGACAGTATGACTATTCTACTTTTCAATGGAAAACTGTAAATGATGTAACAAACACACAAAGAACATCTACATTATTTTTGTACAAAGGAGGCAGAATTAAGGCAAAGAAAAGGGGTTTTTAAACAGACACACAGTGATCACAGGCTGCAAAAATCAGAGACAAAACTGAAAAAATGAAGCAAAGAACCTCAGCTGCACAGGGCTAGGCTGATCAGCGCACCTGTTACACAGAGAAACTGGATTGCAGCGCAGGTAGCCCTCTTGGGAACTGCGTTGAAATGCAGAATCTCTTCACAGAGCCTGCGCTAGGGCAGAAACGATAATTCTATCCGGGTTCTAGGTCACGGTTTGCAGTTTAATCTATGGTTTTTAGCCGAGTAAAAGCAATCAGAAATGCACAATCAGAGGGTGGATTTAAAGGAGGTCTAAGAGCTATCACAAAGGGTAATCAGATCATTTGTGAATCAGCTGTTCAAATCATAAACAAATCCAGTGAATGGATTGAAGTAGCAGATGTCTACTTTGCATTTGTTAATGGCAAATGCAGTTCGATTGCTACTTCTATGTTTATGAAACAAACAACAAGAGAAACACAAACAAACTAACTAGACACGCTCCCCAGCGGAGTCGCCATTTTGTTAACGGGAAAAGTGTCTATTCAGAACGACCCTATCCCACTAAGGTGTGACAGTACCTTAGAAACAAACAGGGAAAACTACTTTCGTATTCTTCTTTATGAACTATAAACGAAGAGGGATAGGATGAACCAACCTGTGTCTTGCGCTAGTCCTTTGATCCAATCTCTCTTCTCTTTGACAGCTTCCAGCTACCTGCTCCCTTACTTGCCCAGCTTCATCAAGTTCCTGTAAGATCACAGAAGAAGAAAACTACACAAAGACATAGATTTATACTCATAAACAGCTTAGGATCATATTTAAGCTAAACATGCAAATATAACAAAACATTAATGATACACAAGAAGGTCCAGGAGGAGTTACAACTGATGATTCCTGATCCAGGATCAACCTCCTAGCAAAGGAATCCCCTCTTCACCTCCAACAAAGCATAAATCACCCAATACTCTGATATCTATCTCAAAACCAACAGCAATTCTCTGCAATGTACAAAATTCCAGCCTCTGGATCTCTGGGATGAGGGATCCATATATAGATGTATGCAAAGAGGATGAGTCAGCTTATGATCTAACTAGTGGCTTCTCTCTGTCAGTTCTTGCTTCCACTTGGAGACTGAGAGCCTCTTACTCATCCTTGGTCGAACTCAGTGAGGCAAGTGTCATTGGGGAAGATTCTGGAAGCTTCCATTGTCTGTCCACCTCGCGGAATGACACTGCCATTTGTCATTTCCCGCTCAACGCACCCTGGTAGTGCATTTAGGTGCGTTGCAACGCACCTAGCTAGTGTACTTGGGTGCTATGCAACGCAGCTAGCTAGTGGAGCAGCTGAAATGATCCTGATTTGACTGATTCTGAGCAGTTTCTGGTGGAGAACTTCTGGGAGAAGCTGTAATTTGTTGACCTTGTTCCTTTAGGGGTCGGAACAACACTTTTAGGGACTTAGGATCCCTTGGTTTATGGACATTTCATGCTTAGATCTGTAAGGCACAAAAATGTCTATAACATAAGGGGAAGAGCACCCCATTTTGACTAAGGAAGCACAGAGAGCAGCAGCAGGAGGGTTCCCACAAAAAGCAAAAATCAAACAAAACGCAGTTGGATCCCTTAACTTTGATAGAGGGAAATCCGATGAGATCAGTGAAAAAGTGTGTGATACTACAACCGAACTGTTGCAGTAATTTGAGCAACAGTACATGCAATCGTTGGGAAGCGTCAAGAAGGATATGTGCGAACTGTAGATCCAAACTAGTAGAATACAGGCAGGCGCAGGTCAAGTGAGCGCATCACAAACAAACCTGTCACCGGGGACAAGTCAAGCTGTAGAATTGGTACAGACAGTGGACCTTAGATTAGTTGCGCTACCGAAAGGGTCTCTACACATGGAATCGTCCGACGACCGAGTTATTTTGAGCACCCTTAAGGATGTCGCGCTGAACATTGTAGCACTTCCCAATGAATTTCTTCATGCGTTGCAAGCAGGAGTCACATAGGAATTGAGAGCTCGTGAGCAGCGCACTCTTAGTTTAATCATTGAGTATATGGTGAACAATGAGCAAATGTTCATCGAGAAGATGTAGGGCCTGAAAGAAAGGGATACTATCCAGGCACAGAGCTCCAAGCTAACGGCCGTGGTAACAGAGGCGTGCAGAACAATGTCAGAGTTGCACATACCTGAGGACGCACAACCAGAAGTAAAGATCTGTAAATTAGCTGCAGGCGTCCACAAGGCAAAGGCATAAGTTGTGAGAGTTCAATTTGAACTCAACATGAAAATCATGGAGCTACAGCTCAAGTCACAGCCTTCGACTTTGCCTGAGGTCAGGGAGCAGCACGGAGCCACTATAAAAGAAGGAATGACCATGTTGGATGCCACAGTCACTGACTACTCAGCCTTATTTGAATAGACCATGGAATTAGTGACAACTTGGCATGAAAATCCAAACCTCAAGATCCTAAACACAGACATTCGCGAGTGCAAAAGCAGTATGATGAGGTCAAGGTAACGTCACACTCAATTGCTCTAGCGCAGTACCTCGCCAAGTTGCAGGAGGGGAAGCAGCTCAGAAGGAGGTAGTACTTAAGGTTAGGTTGGGACCTTAGTTAGACGAAGCCAACCAAGTAACAACCAACATTCAGGAAAAGCTAATGGGTTTGAAGCAAACACATTAAAATATCAAGCTGGTGGCAAAAGGTCCAGCTACGGAGCATCTCGCCGAAGAAGTAAAGCAGGAAGCTACGCAGAGCACTACTGAGGTAGTAGTTGTGTAGGTGGAGTTGGGGGATCTTCGCAGCAAGATCAACACTCCAGCCGAGTGACCCGAGGGCGATTCACGACTTTTGTGTTGGGGACCTATTGGGATGGGGTCCCCTAGGTCAGTTTTGGGTTAAAAACCCAAGTTTTGACGCAAATTTTGATGAAAAGATGTAAAGTCTCCGTAAATTTTGGATGCGGAGCACGTAGGTAGTTAGGAGTCAAAAATGGTTTTTACCCTCATTTATGTAAAGCTGAGTCGGTTTTCAGATCCACCCATGCTCTGCAGACCATGGGATTGAATGTAAAAGGCTATAAATAGGTGTGTCTTAGGGCGTCTAAGGAATTTTTATGTGTATGAACGGATGGATTCTTAGAGAGATAGCGCAAAGAAGGAAAATGATCTGCAGCTGAGTGCGTAGGGAAGTTTTGAGCCTGTAACCTTATGTTGAAGATCAATAAAGAAGACAGTTGGAAAAATTCATGTGTTTATCTATTTAATGCTGCTAATTATCTTGTGCTACATGTTGTGATTGAAATAATGTCTTTATGAATTAGTAGTGTATTGATGTGTGAATCTATTGGATAAATCTCCTTAACTGAACGTAATACATGTTAAGTATTTACGCGAAGACTATAATATATTATGTTATGTTTATTGGATACTTAAGAGCATCTGGGAAAATTCTTATCTAAGGCTAATGTGTGGTGCGCACAAGTAGCTAACTTATGTGTTAAGGGTCCATAGAGGCTGATCGTAGACCTTCACGGAGGTCTAGGGACTGTTTGAAGGAAGTTATAGTACCAAGCCCTAAGGGCTTAGAGATCTGCGTGAAGGCAGATCTGGGGCATAAAAGGACACCACACTGATACCTGGATGCGAAAACTTGGTTCCAGCATCCCCCCATACTACTTCAGGTGAGATTTCAGTCCTCACTACGTGGGTTGATGCCGAAAGGGCCAGTAGTGTAGGGTTTTTCTTGGCGCAACTAACTCTAACCCTGGGTCAGGACCCTCTAAGCCAACAACAATGAATACATATGTCACGATACCATGACTACCTAATGTACATGAATAGTACCGCATGCCCACAACACCACATGTACGACATGCGTACAATACCAAATGTACAACAGTACCACCTACACAACATGTGCACAACATCACATGTACACGACACCACTTCACAATGCGTACACAATGCCACATGTACACTGCACCACCTGTACAACATGTACACAATACCATATGCACGACATTTACATGAAACCACATGTACACAACACCTCATGCCCCTAGCACCACCTGCACACAATAACACGTACCATATGTACACAACACCACATGCACGCAGCACCATATGTGAATTCATGCACACAACACTATATGTACATAGTACAATATGTACAACATGCACACAACACCATATGTACATAGCACTGCATATACAACATGTACATAGCACCATCTATACCCATCACTACATATGCAATATTCACACAACACTATATGTACCACCCTATACATAACATTGCATAGATAACATGTAAACACACTATATATACAAAGCACTGCATGCTCACAACATCACATATGCAACATGTACAACATATACAACATATGCAGAACAATAGCACTGCACATCCAAAACAACATTGTCTCTACCAAGCAACTTTTCTTCCAGTGCCTCTCTACCATCCATGCTTATTTAGCAAGCCATGCATCACGATGTTTTCATTCTGCTATTGTATCTCTCAGAATTAGCCTGTCCATAACATAAACATAGACATAGTATAATCACATAATATCAATTCATATCCACATGATACTAGCCGCGGAGATCTGGCAAGCTACTCTACCCAGTTGATTCCTCATGAACCAGGAATCTCTTCATGTCATTCCCCTGCATAAGCAACATTCCTCCACAAGAACGATTATTGATGACCCTATTAGGCAGTCACACACACACACACACACACAGATATATATATATATATATATATATATATATATCACAAAACAATCATGATCTCGTCAGAAAATGGCATCCCTACATACATACATGTATACATATATATACATTGACACAATCATGATCATAGCATAATTACCCGATATCATAAGGTCAAGGTTAAGAGAACTTCCTTTATCCATGCAACACATATACAACATTAAGAAAAATAATTCCCAATGTAGCTAAGGCATATGACGCCTCAAATATATTTACTTTACTTTTATTGATTACTTTTCTCATGATTGTTCTGCCATCATCCATTTACACCAATGGACCCAACCAATCCAACTAGTTGTTATATGTTTGCCTTCAGTTTCCCTTATACATGCACTAAGCTTCATCCAAGCCTTGCATCACCTATTGGGTTTCATTTAGCTCTCCCTGGGCTCCATTAAATTTTCTCTTTCCCAACCAATTCCCCATACTCAAAACTTGAAAGGAAATACCAAGTAGCAAGCAAGAGAAAACCATGAAAACCAATAACAATACGACACCACAAATAAAGTGGCATGGCCATGCGCAAGACGCAAAAAAGACTGCAATCAAACACAAAAAATCACCAAAAGACCAAAATCACAAGACTAACAACAAACACCATGACTCAATCCCCATGGTTCCCTGTGCTTCCAAAGGAAATCTCAACCTAATCCTTCTCCAAGATTTCATGGAAATCTCCTTTTCCATGCAATCCCTTGCATCATTCTTCCATAAACACATAATTGTTAGTGCATAAATAAACATAACAATACATTGGTTACCTTACCTTTCCATGCTAGGCATGTTGCTTGCATCTGAGCACATCCACGCCATCTCTCAAGGGACTCCAATTCCCTTGACATATCCACCTATAACTAGAGACTAGCTAATATACATGTCAAATACATGTTCATGAATCTAGCACATATCCACATAATGTTAGACAAGATTAAGGTTAAGAAGACTTCCTGTATGCAAAACACTCATTCGTTTGGAATTAGGATTTCCAAACATAGCAAAAATAATTCTTTCCCAATTCCTTTATTTGACCTTTTCCTTGTTGCAATTGAGTGTTACTATGCACTATCACATCACCCAACTATTAATTATATAAACACATCAAATATTACCTTGTCATGCTAATACCAACCATGTTTCTTGCACTATTTACACATGTCAAACACATGTTCCAAATATCAAGACAATCATATATATCAATTTTAAATCAGCCTTTACCAAGACTAGCAATCATGTCGTAATTCATAGTCAACTCATAGTCATTAGACATAATACTACAATTGTCACCTATTACACTCAATTTCATGTCAACTATCTCAACGCATATGTGTTAGTACAATCATCTTAAAACAATATCATTCATTCAGGAAATCTTACACAGACATACTCATACCATGCAAGTAATAAAATATTCAAACAACAGATAGGCAGCATAATAGACACCAACACTCAAACATCGATTAAATGACATAATCAAACATTCAAACACAAAGTAGATGACCAGGGGAGGCTATCTTGTCTACACAATCAATCCGTATTAGCATAATATAACTTCACGACATATCAACTCAAACATAAATAAGGTCATGATATCCATAATAGTCACTAGCTAACATGTTCACATCATAAACTCATAAAAAATTATCATTCATACATAATAATCACATTTGCATAGTTAGTCTAGATTAGTATGACATAATATCACAAACAAGTCGACTCATACCTGAATGTCATAACCCTAACCATCTGCATAGGTCAATCCAATTTACCATGATACGTGTAACATCAAGATCTTAATGTAATAAACCTAATCATCAAGTTACTATCATATAACAACAAGAAGTTATATATCATGCTCATCAACAACATATAACCTAATAATAAAGCTAACTATCATATAACAACAACAAGTTAACCTATAACATACTCATCAACAACATATAACATAATCATCAAGCTATCTAACATAAAACAACAAGAGCAATGCATACAACCATAGATTACTACCACTGATGACTATCTGACACATGTGCATATGACTACACTAATAAACTAGCATCTATCATATATGTAACCATAACATCAATATAAATGTACATATACCAAAATGTATATAACCCTAATGCGTATAACAATCCATTAACTAACATACGTGCATGACCAACATCCAAAAATGTATGACAACATTCTCTTGCCTGGAGCTCCAATGTTGCAACTTCACTTTAATGATCTGCATCTCCTGCTCTATCTCAACCAACACGTCAGCATAATGATGACCTAATTGCATATAATTACCTCACAATCCATGTCTAACCTACCATACATGCATAACAAATGCATATACAACCATACACTCATGACAATACATCACACAACAACGCCCTCAACCTTCACATGGTGACATCACTACAACCATTATCAACACCATGTAAATGCAACTCGCACATGGACTACAAGCATATGCAACACATATGCAAATGACATGAATGCATGACTAACACACCGCCCATCCAGTTTGAGGGGTGAACCATGTTATGATACCACTTTATGGTATCAGATATGACCCAAAGAGAGTGAAACCCGCTCTGATACCACGCTCTAACACCCTCCTCCCATATCTACCCAAGTAATTGACCAACTGGGGTAAACATGTGGCGAGAGGCTACTATGATATGATTCAACCTCCTAGGTGTCCTTAAGGAAGTGGAATCGATGGAAACACATCAAACATACCCTCCACATCAACAACAACACTTCTAGAAGCCATCCCAACCACACAAGTATGATGCCCCTAGGTCCCACTAATTTTTTAAGCTATTAACACTATGAACACTCCCATGCTATGGGCATGCCAACGTCTAGAGAGATCTGAACGCTCCCATGCTATGGGCATGCAAACGTCTAGAGATATCTGAACACTCCCATGCTATGGGCATGCCAACGTCTAGAGAGATTTGAGCGCTCCCACAAGCCTACATTCCCAAAACTTGCTATAACTTTCAGAATCCATTAAACACATGATGAAAAGACTAATAAACCAAAAACTAATGCTAGGACTAGGCCTGACCATCCCCAACTAGGACTGATATTATGTCAAATAATTGGCATCAATGCAATCTACAGGTCTAGGATACAAGATAGAGCATGAATGATTGAAAATCTTATGAGACATGACAATAAGGATCACCATCTTCTCCTTTGAATTGTTATGACATCATTTAGGTCTTTCATCCATCATATTAACAATTATAAGTAAATATATGAAATAACCATGCCATGAACCAATCACTTAACCATGCTTATAACAAGCATAAAACCATGAAAATAACAGTGAGATAACAGCCATTAAATCCACATATAAATGAGTAAAAAATTAAGATAACTTGGCTTTTATTAAACATGGGCAAATCCGACCAGGTTCGGGACTTCCACATACCACCCGACCATAGACATGGCTGAACCAAATATTTCTTTTAGCTAGTCATCCTCGTGCCATATTCCAAGTATGAATGTGGGGTCTCATGGATAAACCAATCCAAAAAATCCAAGGGAATCCAGAGGTTAAACCACCTCAACCCTCACTAAACCTTGATCACACCAAAATCGGTTCTCCGACCATAAAACCGAACCAAAATTGGAATGCCATCTGGAATCCATCATTGTCCTTGAGGAATTTTCCGTCTCCTTGTCTCTCAGACTTTACTGCAATCCAATCCCAAATCACTATGTTACACTAAAAAATGTCACCATGACTATTTACAGTTAGTATGGCTCTATCAACAGTCATGCTACCCTCTTAGGCAAGTCTTATGCCTCTGCTCTCCATGTCAAACTCCAAAAAGAGAGAAAGTTTTTATAAATGTATTTATCTCTGGGGACGCAGGTTCTCTCAACCTTACCTGCGAGGACGCACCCAATGTTCACAAAAGCTGTGTCTTTGGATGCTCTGTATGTAAAGGGGCAGGTGCGTCCCCTTGTAAAGGTTAAAATGCGCAAGTTTCATCTTTAAAAAGTTACTTGTGGTCATTTCTAGAGCATTCTAGAAGGTTGTTCGACGTGTATTGAGCGCCTCCAGATGGTTCATGCACTCCTACCAAAGAGGAACTTATCCCATCAATAAGGGAGCTATCCCATCCAAAGAGGGGATTATCCCATTGATGGTGGACCTGATTAACTTCCTCTTGAGCACTATAAATACAGGCATTGGGCCAGAAGGAGAGGAGGTTGAAAGCTATACATTTCTAAGGGTAAATGCTGCAAGAATTAGGACTCCCATTTAGAAGCTTGTGAGGAGAGATTGCCATCTTTGCTTGTTCTATTTGGAAGTGGGTGAGCTTTGTCAAAGTAAAGGAGAACTCTTGATGGACCCTGGGAGGGACTTGCACAACACCAAGGCTCAGGTTGTATTTGTTCCTTTTGTTACCTATTAATGCAAATGAGTCCATTCTTCTCAATAACTTGTTATTTATGAGTTGTTTCATGTACTCCTTGGTCTATGTGTTAAATATGTTTTATTCTATGAGATTATCAAGTGCTATTTAATCGTTTGATTGTTAGTGTATGCAGGTTTCAAAGTGAAGGAGGAGCTCATCCGGATCAGAGGAGCTGGACTGCTACAACAGCGTTGGATTACAGGTAGGATCTAAACACTTGATTTCCCATATAGTAAATGCATGTTTAGAGAAGGATTGCTCTTGTTTGTCTTGTTTGTCACTAGAGAGTCTTAGGCTCCTAGGGAGGTTGGTTGTGTTTGCACAATCGACTCTTTCCGCCTGACAAATTGGCGACTCCGCTGGGGACTCCATTGATGTGAAAGTCTTTTCCTTTGTATGAACTTTGCTCTGAGAAAATTGGTTTATTTTTCTGGTTTTTGGCTTTGTGACTTTGTCTTTGGGTGGGTTAGCTTAGGGTTAGATTTATTTTGGTTTTTCTTGAATTTTCCAGTAGGACGCACCCTCTGAGTATCGCACAGTGCGTCCCTGGACGCACTGTCGCTGTGTGCACAGAGCGGGCCCGCACCTGTCTTAACGGGTCGCCTGCGTCCCCTGCTAAAATTTGAAAAAATTCCATTTTTTGCATTTTTTCTCTTAGTTTTTGCTTTTTCTTAGTTTTTACTGCCCAGATTCATTAGTCTCTTGTCAAAGATCTTCACCTGAACTTGTTTCGATAGCATTGAGTGTTTTAGTGGATTTCATAAGAAGTTTAAGCCCTAGGGTTTGATTTTTGAGTAGGTCTTGTAGTGACTTTGGCGATAGAAGTTGTCAAGCCTTAGATCTCTCTGGTTTTGTCAGCATTCTTAGAAGTCAGACCTGTCATAAAGTCTACCTGTGAGAGCAACTTACCATTGAGTTGTCTCTTTGGCCAAATTTCGAAGTGCTTGTTGATTGAGTCTTCAATTCCATTTTACAAAAAGAACAAAAAGATTTGAGTTTTGTTTTGACTAGTCTTTTGATTCTGCATTAGCTGGTCCTTGATTTGATTTTGGTCAAGTAAAACAACCTAGAATCATCTTTGTGAGCTTTTGCCTTGTTAGGTTTGCTTAGAGTAAATTTCCTTTTTTGATTTGCTTGAGAGTCAAGTTTTCATAGATTTTATAGCTTTTGAGATTGATTTTCGTTAAGATAGGTTTATATGCTTTATTAAAAAGAGAAAATACAAAAACATCTCCTTTGAAAAGCTTTGTTTCAAGTAGCTTTGAAAAGTTTTGAAAGAAAAAGAGTTTTTCGTGCACGTAAAGAGTGGTCATGTTTGTATGCTTGAAAAGATAAAGAGAATTGTTTCTTTGATTGTCTTTACTAAGAAAGTTGTTTTCTATAAAATTTGCATCTCTCAACTCTCTTAGTTAAGAATTTCATTGAAAAAGGAAAGTAGCGTAAATCATCTTAGGTGCATCTTTGTAGTGGTTTGAGTCGAGTCTACACACCATTGGTTTCACTTCCGCTACCTTTTGTCTTTAAGAAAAACCATAAAATTAACGCTTAAAGTAAAATCGACGTAGTAACTTTTATTTACTAGGGCTCTGAAACACCAATTTAGATCAGGCTAGTGTCTTGGAGTAGGTGAGTAATTAACTCTCCAAGACAACAAAACCAAACAAGTAGCTTGTCTTGTGATAGAATAAATCCAATTGTCTCATTTGTACTCTGGGAAAGCTCCTCTTAAAGGAGAAGCACGAGCTCGTGTCCGAACTAGTGAGGGGATCAATCCCCCCTCGTTGGGAACGACGCCAGACACGCACGTATTACAAACGGTAAACCTCGGATTAACCATTGTCGAGGAGCCAGGGGTCACTTGTCGGTAAACCTTGGATTATTGTCAAGGAGCCGGCAAGGGGATTGAGCTTGATACTCTGCCCTTGCGTGCTGTCGGAGTTTAGACTGTTCCCCCAGGTGCATTTGTTGCGGTTGGTAACCTTAGTGACCATTATCTTTAGGATTCTACCGAGGTGACGGTGGAGGGAAGATCCCACTGTACCTGGAGCAGACGTCGGCTAGACTCACTTGGATTTTCTGGGGGGTTCACTTCACTCGAGACGGTTAAAGTGGAGGAACTTGGTCCAGTCTATTCATTAAGCAGGTTGCCGGGGTAACTGTTCCACCCGCCACTTCTGTACTGAATCCGGCGAGGTTGGATTTCATCACCAACTAGCGCTTTCGGTCTGGAAGGCTACTGTTTGTGCTTGGTTTGACGCCCTAGATTCTTTAGGCATGTGATTCAAATTTGTTTGGTTCTTTAGAGACTTTAGGTGGTTTGATTTGAGATTTTACTTTGTTTTCGTGTGTAGTAGTTAAAAGTTTTTAGCTGTGGCGGAATTACCGAGACAGTCCCGTAGACTTCGGGGCAAGTCACCTGAGATTGTTACCGGAACAGATTTGTTAAGGAAACTCCATAGATCGCGGGGTGGATCTCCTGAAGACGTTCCGGGTCAGTACGAAGGGTTGAAGGTCCTTGTAACTCCTCCTAGTGGCAGTAGAGTAGGTTCGCCTGAAGAAGGAGAATCTTCCTTGGTAGTCCATCCAGATTACCAAAGTCTAGAGACAAGTTATAATCCCGAAGCTGTTACAGTTTCAGAGCTTGTTGGTAGTTTTTCGTCTGCTAGTGATACAGGCGAAGAACCTGAAATATCTGAACCTGTTACTCCAACTTCTAGTGTTCCAGATTCACCGAGAATAGAAAGAATTATCACCGAAAATCTTCCTACTGGTTTGATTGCTATAGAAGAACTTGCTCCAGAGGAAGAAATAGGCGTCTCTAACCTTGAAGGCCAACTTACTATTGATCTAAGGGAGCGTGAATCTATCTTTTACAGTCCTCCTAGAAGTACTACTTGGTACCTTTCGTTAACCAATTATTTAGACAACTTTGGGCTAGGTTTTTCTACACCTCGTACTCCTTTTCCACCTGGAGGTATTCATACTCCTGTAAATATGTCTGGTCAGTCGTCCGTGTTTACTCAAAGTCCTGAATCTTTCTTACACGGCGGTCCTTCTGTTCCCACTGGGTATCAAGCACTTTCTGGTACCTTTGCGGGGGCATCTCCTCAACCCGTTGATCATGGGTTATTAGCTGGAAACAGTGGTAATATACCATTGGGTGTAGGAGACATTTACATGATGTCAGGTTCAGTTCCCGTTTCCCAACCTCAAGGTGGCCAATTACCGCCTGGGGGGCAGCCTCAGTTAACGCCTGGGGGGCAACCTCAAGGTACACAAATCGTGTCTGGGGGGCAACCTCAAGGTCAGTATGCACCTATGGTGCAGTACATGCCTCAAGGTCAACCCCAGCCTCAATATGTACCTCAGGGTCAACCTCAGTATCAATATCAACCTTAAGGATGGCAACCTCAAGGATGGCAACCCCAAGGGTATCAACCCCAAGGGTACCAACCTCAAGGGTACCAACCTCAAGGTCAAGGTCAACCCCAGTATCCGTATTTACCTCAAGGTTATCAACCTCAAGGTCAATACTCGAGTCAAGGTTATCAACCGCCTCAAGGTCAGTCATATGTTCCAAGTATGGGAACTGCACCTTACAATTATCAATCCTATCCTCAATCCGGTTATGGATCTCAGTATCCTCAACCTGTTACGGGTCAATACCCCGGAATGTTAGTATGGGATCCATCACAGGGTCAACAAGTGTTGCAGCCAAGTATACAGTTGGTACCTCAAGCTGGACAACCCGTAGTTTCTGGTCCACCCCAGCAACCGCAACCTGTCCAGTCAAATGTTCAAACTTCTGTAACTTCGGTAGTTACTCAGCCGCCAATCGCACCTAGTACTCCATCTCAAACGGCTGCTGCAACTACCGCCACATCTACCATACTTACTTCTGGAGTATCGACGGCTCCGGTTTCTACTGTCTCTGTAACCACTCCTCAGACATCTTTACCGTTGTTTGGATCTACGATTCAAACCACGGTCCAGATGCCTGCAGGTCAGCCTGGTATAAGTACGGTTGTCACTACTCAACCTCAATTTGTTCACCAACCGTACCAGGGACAGTACCAACCTGGGAAAGCTGTCCAACAACCGGTTTACCAGTATCAACCGTATCCTGGGTACACTTATCAACAACCTCAACAACCCCAGTACGGTCCGGTTAATCCTGGTTTTCCAGGAGGATATAATATCCCAAATGCGACTCCTGTTCCTAGTTATCCTGGATATCCTCCTCCTGGGACTGGTCTTGTGACCCAGAGTTTTAGAGATCCTAACCGGCAGTTACCGTTTATCGCAACTTTGGATTTACCAGACTTGACGCGCCTAACGAACGATCCAATTCAATATCTTCAGTTCTGGCCGCCAATGCCAAATAAGTTGCCCAGTGATATACCCAAGTTCGAAGGTAAGTCTGGAGAGGATCCGTCCAATCACGTGATGACTTACCACCTCTGGTGTGCTTCAAATTCTATCTCGGATGATTCGATCTGCTTACGTCTTTTCCAGCGTACACTCATTGGTCTCGCGACCAAGTGGTACATTGAGTTACCACGGGCCTCTTTTTACAATTTTAGCCAGTTAGCTACCTCGTTCTTAACTCACTTTCAGTTACCGGTCAGATACGATAACGGCACGGAGTTATTAACTTCACTAAAACAATCGACGTCCACGTATATTTCTGATCACATTCATGAGTGGAGACGTCGAAGAAGGCTAGTGAAAGTTTTTATCCCGGACCAAATCTTAGCTGAATGGTTTGTTAAATCATTATTACCAAAGATTACTGAAGATGTAGCTAAGGCCGGAGTAGTTACTGAGGAGCAAGTCATTGCTCAGGCGCAATACCTTGACTTAGTTTACACTCAGTCGGGTACGTTACACGAGAAGATTCCGGATCTTCCAAAGTCGAATCAAATCGCTGCTGCTCCTTCGGGATCTCATGCCGCTGATGGTATGATTGGTATCGTGAATACAAAGAGCAAGAAGAAGTCTTCCAAGGCTTCAACTACTCCTATTATCACTTTGCCTGATTCCCCGACAGGAGAGTCTTCTCCTGAACTTACCGCCGATATTCACGCTGTAGAGTCATCTACGGCCAAATCAAAAAATGGTGGAAAGAAGAAAGGAAAGAAGAAGGCTAAAGCAGACAAGGCTCCGAAAGAGAAAACGGAAAAGTCGGAAACCAATGACGAAAAGCGCAAACCTCGATATCCTTGTCTTATTTGTGAAGAAGATCATTTTACGAGAGATTGCCCTCATCGGGCCGAGGTTGTGAAAATAGTCAAAGGTTCTTCCACTCCTGCTGTGTTAAAAAATCCATTTCCGGAGCAGGAGAATAAGATGATAGGTTCTTCCTCGAATGCCAGTGAAGAACCCATTTTGATGATGTCTCATGTGAGGATTGCGACTCGATCGCAAGATTATGGTAGTAAGAATCCTGTTGATGGTAAGGAAGCAGAATCTTCTCACTCTAACCCATCAACCTCAGCTCCTGGTTCCGATCCACTACAGATCGAGAAACCTAACCCAGACTTAGTAATCAAACCGCCCGCCAAGGGTGTACTTCGAAGGTCTGCTTTCAATCCACATGCGAGAGCAGCCCAGAATTACAACATTGTTGAGGACTTAGCTGTTTCACCCTCAGCAATGTCGGCGTTAGAAGTGCTGCAATCATGCCCAGCACAACGAAAATTACTTTTGTCGGCTATCGGAGCTGTTGATGTTCAGGACCCGAACCTGATAATCTTCGATCTAGAAAATAGTACACCGCGTCTTCCCCATCAAATGGCTTTCCAAATTCCAGTGATAGTCAAAAACAGGCCTATTCATCGGACTGTGATTGATGAGGGAGCTTCTACGTGTATTATGTCGATTCAATGTTGGAGATCTCTTGGTTCTCCTTCGTTGAACCAATCCCCCACCATCCTTAAGGCCTTTGATGGCCGTGGGTTCCGTCCGTTTGGTATTCTACAGGAATTGCCTATAGGGGTAGAAGGTAAAACCGTTAGTCTGGATGTGGAAGTGGTTGATGCCCCTCTAGACTACAACCTTCTTTTGGGTCGAAGTTGGTCATATGCTATGACAGCGGTCGTTTCATCGGTCTTCAGAGTAATTAAGTTTCCACATAACGGTAAGATCGTGACTATTGATCAGCTGACATACTTTTCATCCGACCCAGCCTCTTCAGAGAGTATCCAGCATGTCGGTAAGACGACAATCCCTTATAGGGACGTTGGCGTAGGTTTAGTTAAAGATTCCGGTTTACTGGGAACTTTTCCTCTCCCTCCACTCAGCGTAGATCCTTCATTTGCATCAATTCATATGATTACATCAGAAAACATTATTTATGATGATCCTTGGATTGTCCCATCTGAATCTGAGATAGACTCATTCGGTGATGCTATGCCTTTGAGTCCATATGAAATTGCTTATGAAGCTGTCATGTCTTTTACCGACTCGCGTTCAACCCAAATCGACCAAATGAATGTGGTCAGTGAAGAATCACTTTTCACCTCAACCTTAGAACGGATAGCGTTTCCCAAAGTCGTGTCATCTGACGAACAACTTCGCGAAATCCTAAGTGTAGACGATCTACCATGGGAAGATCTCCATCACAGATCTTCGTTTTTACCTAAGGATGATGCATTTGAAAATGATTTTTCATCTATTTTTACCGCTGAATATGTCAAAGACGCTCAGGATCCAACGAAACATTCTGATTCAGAGTTGAATTTAGGGAATATTTCTCGTACTATTCCCATTGATATTTCAGTGAAGTCCGGAATTGAGGAGAACATTCATATAGGTGCCGCATGTACAGAAGATGAAATCCAAACTTACAAGGCCCTATTCCAAGAATTCCGCGACGTGTTTGCCTGGTCTTACGAGGAAATGCCGGGAATCGATCCTGCCATTGTTGTTCATGAAATAAAAACCTACCCGGATGCTAAACCCGTCCGGCAACGGTTGCGTCAGATTCACCCTCGAAAAGCGGCTGCGATTAAAGCAGAAGTCGAAAAGCTGTTGAAAGCAGGTTTCATTTATCCGATCCCGTTAACGAATTGGGTATCGAATATTGTTCCGGTCAACAAGAAACAAGGAACAATAAGAATCTGTATCGACTATAGGGATATAAATCGAGCTTGTCCAAAAGACAACTATCCTACGCCTTATATCGATCAAATTATTGATGATTGTGCCGGAAGTGAAATGTTTTCCTTTATGGATGGTTTTTCGGGCTATAATCAAATCAATATTCTACCTGCCGACCAACCAAAAACGGCATTCATTTGTCCATGGGGGACATTTGCTTATTGCAAATTACCTTTTGGGCTTAAGAATGCCGGAGCCACTTTTCAACGGGCGATGTCTTACGCATTTCATGACATCAAGCACATTGTGCAACCGTATCTCGATGATTTGCCTGCTCATTCTTTACATCGAGCTGATCACCTTGTCCACTTACGAGCAATCTTTATGAGGTGTAGGCATTATCGAATTCGGTTGAATCCCCACAAGTGTGTTTTCTGTATAGAAACAGGTCGATTGCTGGGATTTGTTGTTTCAAAAGCCGGCATTCGCGTCGATCCCTCGAAGGTCGAAGCTATCATCAAATTGCCTCCTCCTTCGAGTTTGCGCCAACTCCAAAGTTTGCAAGGGAAAGCGAACTTTTTACGCCGATTCATCCCAAACTACGCCGAGGTCACTAAAGGTTTTACACGGTTGTTGAAACAGAACGCTCAATTCTTTTGGGACGAGATTGCCCAACAATCTTTTGATGCACTTAAACACGCGTTGACCCATGCACCGTTGTTGCATCCTCCCAACTACAACCAGGACTACTTCTTATACCTCGCAGCTTCGCATTCCACCATTGGAATGGTGTTAGTTCAAGAAGATGAATTCGGAGCGGAACATGTGATATATTATCTCAGTAGGACCTTAAATCCCACTGAGCTAAAATATTCGCATGTGGAGAAATTGGCCCTGGCAGCCGTTCAAGCTGTCCAGCGTTTTCGTCACTACATTCTTCTCCGTAAAACTACAGTTATTTCGGATTGCAACCCTATGATTTACATTTTGACAAAACAATTGCTAGGGGGCAAGTACTCTAAATGGATCGTTATCCTGCAAGAGTTCGACTTGGAGTTCGAGAAGTCCAAGTCTAAGAAATCCTTGGTTTTTGCGGAATTGATGTGTGATTTCCCTCGTGCTGACACAGAGACTGTGGCAGAGGAGTCCATTGCGGACGAATCTTTGTTTCTTATCAGTACTTTAGATCCGTGGTACGGGGATATAATCATCTATCTCCAAACCCAAACCTTTCGGCCTGAAGCTTCAAAGGCGAAACGTCGAAAAATTCGGTTTCAATCCCAGCAATACAAAATTATTGGAGATACACTTTATCGCCGGGGGACAGACTTAGTTTTTCGACGTTGTTTAACTCACGAAGAGGCTGAGAGGGTTTTGAATGATTGTCACTCTGGAGCATGTGGCGGTCATATGTCTGGGTATGCCACAGCTCAGAAGGTGTTGCGCGCTGGCTATTTCTGGCCGTCTATGTTTAAAGATTGTATCATTGCAGTCCGGAAGTGCCACAACTGTCAAGTGTTTGATCGCAAGATGCGCGCACCACCTGCTCCTCTCCACCCTATAATTGCCGTTGGTCCATTCGCCAAATGGGGTATCGACTTTATTACTTGTAACCCTCACTCGGCTGGGGGGCATGCGTATATCATCCTCGCGGTTGATTATTTTACTAAATGGGCCGAGGCGATGCCTACATTCGACGCAAGCGGCAAAACAGCTGCAGTTTTCGTATTCAATCATATTATAACTAGGTTTGGTGTCCCACAAGCAATCATTACTGACCATGGGAGCCATTTTCGAAACATCATGATGACTGAGCTTACAAGCCAGCTTGGTTTGCGCCACGATAGCTCTACTCCTTATTATCCGCAAGCCAACGGTTTGGTTGAGTCTATCAACAAAGTTCTAGTTATCATGATCCGACGAACCATTGGTATTCATCGGTCGAATTGGCACAACATGTTATTTTCAGCGCTATGGGCATACCGAACCTCAGTGAAAACTTCAACAGGGTTCACTCCTTTTCAGCTAGTTTATGGCTTGGAAGTTGTGTTACCCATTGAATGCAAAATCCCATCACTTCAAATGGCTGTCGAATTACTTCCAGCTACTTCCGAAGAGGAGAAACGTTTATTGTACTTAGCTAAATTAGATGAGACTCGACGTGACGCTGCATTGGCAATCGAGACTCACGCGAAGCGAATGAAAGCTCAGTATGATAGAAATGTGACCCCTCGAAGTTTTTTGGAGGGAGACCTAGTGCTATTATATGATCAAGCTAACGATAAGCTAGGTGCTGGAAAATTCGTTCCTATGTGGCATGGACCCTACATTGTAAAGCGAAAGCTAGCAAAAGGGGCTTATGAGCTGGTAGATTTTGATGGGGACTCTTTGGGTAAACCCAGAAATGGACTTTAACTAAAGAGGTATTATGCTTAAATGGTGGGTATGGAGAATTTTTAGTTAGGTTAGATTTTCTTTCTAGCTAGCGTGTTTGTTAGTTTAGTTAGTGTGCTTAACTTAGAGAGTGTGTTTTTCGTCGTTATTCTGGCTTATCTTGGTTTTACTCTTGATATTGCAGATGTCGACGCCTCTCCAAACATACATTGGATTTGCTGATGGTGCTTGTCGTAGTACACGGAATATCTCTTCCGCAGCTTGGGTTATCTATTCACCCTCTGACGAGTTAGTTTCTATGCATGGGGTAAGCCTCGGTCAAACAATGAACAACATTGCAGAATACAGTGCAGTGGTTGAATTATTATCCGAATCTATTTCATTTGGAATTCGACGTTTGATAGTGAGGTTAGATTCTGAACTTGTTGTATTACAGCTTAATAGAGTTTATGCCATTAGAAATCCTGTGTTATTAAGGTTGTTTTTGAGAGTGCGTCTCTTGGAACGTGAATTTGATTACATTGAATATCAGCATATTCCAAGGTCTTTAAATACATTAGCAGATGCAATTGCTTCTCGAATGTTGGACAGACATTTACAATAATCATGCAAGTAAATTTAAAAACATTTCATCACATATGTTAAACAAGATAAGCCGGTAATAGTGATATATATATAGATAGGAGTGTGTCAAAAAATATACATCGTCTTCGATCATAGGTTGAAAAACACCTTATGATCGGCAAAAATGATAAAGTACAAAAAGTCAAAAATGTCACATGTGTCTACAAAGTGACTAGCCAATCACTGGTGGTGCTCCCTATACGACACCACTGCACGGGCTACCTTACACAAAAATCTCCTAAACGGTCCAGGGACTGCGACTACATAGCGCTGAAGTCTGATAGGAATATCATCTATGGTAGTCTCAGGCATATCCGCCGTCAGACGCTCTAGATCCTGCTCCAACTCAGCTAGTGACTCTGCAGCCGCGTCCTGTGGGGTCGGTACCGGTGAAACTGGATGTCTCCTCTCAAAAGGCCGGAGGTTGGCTGGGCGCTGTGGACCAACATCTGCATTTTGAAAATTTTTACTGTCAGTTTTGAGACGATATATATAAAAAACAAAAAAATACATAATTTGAAAACTTGTGAAAAATAAAGTACCTTTGTCGTCCCATTGTTCTCCCTGTGGAAGAACCATGTCCGGATCACCTCAAAAATCTACTCCGGCATACGGAAAGTCCTCGATCGAAAAAACCTGGTCCTCTAACCAGTGAAAATAACTATCAGAGAATCGAACAATCGCCGTGCCCTCGTCAGGATGCCGGGCCATCACCGTAACCCATCGTATCAGCTTTGGCTCCCGAGGACCCAAAATATCAACAGTGAGTTGCTGAGGGATCAGCATCGAAACTCTCTCTAAGGCAAAGCTCACAACTAGAGGCCCATATCCAAAGGTCTTCAGTCGTCCGTTCTTTGCCCTAGTCAGTTGGCTCTTCATATTAGCCGACACAGCATCACGCCAGTTGAAAATGGTGCCTTGCTAACAGTCAATCGCCATCCGCATTTGGGACCCGGAGGCAATATGTAAAGCGGCTGCGCCGCAAATTCTGGTAACCGTGAAAGCTATAACTTTGATTTCACGCAGAGAGATGTGTTTGATTTCCACGCCTTTCGCATGGTGTGCATTGGGTGTGCACCAATCTGCCCGGAGACTAGCAAGGGATTGGCCACCCGGCCTAGTCCCGGCTAGATTGAGTTGCTCACCTCTATTCGGCAAGCCAGTGAGAAAGTATACGTCAGAGGGCTCTATCTCGAGCTGGTGCCCTCCTATGTAAAAGCATTGCTCTTGAACGTTCCATCTCTCAACCAGCCATTCCAAGAATCTCACCTGAGCCCTCATGCCAGGTATGGCCCAGTATTTATATAGCCCGTATGCTTTTAGGGCATCAATGGAAGGTTGATGTTCAATTGCGGCTAAATCAACGTCTTCGTGCTCTCTTTCTCTCCAATCCAACATGGTGAGTACCCTACACACCAAGAAACAGAGATTATAATTGATTTGGGAAATTTTTAATGGTTATTTGTGGAGTTTGGAGTTTCAAATTCCGCCTTTCACGGGGGACGCACCCCGCGTTTAGAACACAGGGCGTCGGGATGCAGCTGGCCTGAAGGTGGGCTGCGTCCCCCGACCTTTTTCCTGTACAGGAAAAATTCGGGGGACGCAGGTCACCCGAAGGGCACCTGCGTCCCTCGCAGAGCGCACTTTGAAACCCAAAACCCCCCAAAAATCAAAACTAAAACCTAAAACATAATTTTAATCGGATGAAATTGAAGAGTAGGATGTTGTAAAATACCTGGAAGAGACGGCGTTCGATTCTGACGGTCGGATTTTCCGCAGCGACCACGGGAAGTTTCTTGCCAAAAGCCCTTTTTTCAACCTCAACAGTAAAATGGTAAAAATGACATGGTAAAAAGTCTTTTTATAGGTTTTTTGGATGAATTTGTTCATTTTTCACCATGGAAGGATGTTTTTCGATGTATTTTTGCCTATCTTAAACAGGTATGAGTAATGTGTCGTTTTTGTGCAGGACAAAGGGATTTAGAGGGAAAATTGTCATTTTTCACGAACCAAAATATCAGAGTCATCTTTTAAGCCCTTTTCTGACTCCTAAAAAATGAAAAGATTGCCGAGCGTTTCTTTTACACTCGTTAAAACGGAATTAAAAGACGGTCCCCTTATAGCTCTTTTCTGACCGTAAAATCAGGAAAAGATTGCCGGGTTTTTGTCGTTTCAAACTCGATACGGAAATAAAACGACGTGTCCTTGATCGCTTTTTACTTTTCAGGTCAGTGGCACTAATTATGAAAGTACTCCTTGGTCGCAAGATCAAGCGGTTCCCCCAGGTATTATTTTATACTTTTTCGGGCTTGAGGGACACAAATCTACGAAAAAGTTCAACTTGGAGTCTTCTTAAGTTTTTCAGACTCTCTAAAATTGAAAAACGCCGAGTTTCTCCTATACTGGGCTCGTTAAACATTTCACAGTAAAGGACCTGTTCAATTACAAACAGGAACGAACCACTCCTTCCTAGGGTTCGAATCAAAACTAGGTTGGACTCATCCGAAGGATGAGCTTATAATCAAGCATATGTTATCCTCCTCAAGCTTGTTAAAAATAAAGAGGTACTTGCCAGAAATGGTGGGGGAAAAGAGAGAAGAATGAGCCTATTTGTTACCTTTTGTCTCAGAAGAAACTTTATTACCACTCTTGAACATGACACTTTTCATTCACCTGGGTTGGGAAATCCTTTACCTCACAGTTGATCAAACCACTTTGAAAGTCTTCAACCGGGTTCCGGGGATTAACTTTGAGTCGTTTATCACCAAGCCATCTGTTGTGTCGTTATGTGTTCAAGAGGTCTGCAAGCAAAACTTTCATCTGCAAAATACTTGTCATCCATTTGACCATCCCTGAGTCAGTCCTTACAGCAACATTTCTTCAACTTGAACAATGATTTCGTGTTGCGGGCTTGCCTGCAACGGGTCGCTTTCTATCGACATCAGCACATTATCTAGAGAGATGACTTAGAAATCGTCAGTACCTTGAAGTCTGCATGCATCAATGGCAGGTTTCTCGCCTTTGACGTCAGTTTACATCATTGACTTTCGATCGAAGGATTCCGTGAAATGTTCGACATCAACTCATTCATTCACATCTCATGGATTGTACTGGGTACTTTGAGAACCATTGACATTACTGGTGGTCTCTCTCACGCTTGTTAACAGTTTACATCATCGACTAGTAATCAAGTGGTTTCTACCATGTTCGACATCAACTCATTTATTCGCATGGCTAGAATCGTACCAATTCGGGAAGTAGAAATGAAGACCCTGGATCTAGTTTCCACCATCCAGGCTGCGAGGAGTTTTGTATTCATTATCTAAGTAGACTAATCATAAACAGATGGCTGCGCCCATACTGTGTCTACAAAAGTCTATGATTATGATGTACTGCAAGATCATTCCTGTATCAGAGTAGTTAGTCTGTTAGTTAAAGTTTTAATCTGAGTATGGGAATGCCTACCTCAGTGATGATATAATCTTATACATGTATTTTGTGTTGAAAATTGCAGGTTCTGACCAGGCTCTCCACGAGATAATCCTTGAAATGATAAAGCGCTTCACCCTTCCTAGATAATACAAAACCCTAATCTATTACAGGCTTCGCACTTTAGGGGGCAATCTGTTACACTAAAAAATGTCACCATGACTATTTACAGTTAGTATGGCTCTATCAACAGTCATGCTACCCTCTTAGGCAAGTCTTATGCCTCTGCTCTCCATGTCAAACTCCAAAAAGAGAGAAAGTCTTTATAAATGTATTTATCTCTGGGGACGCAGGTTCTCTCAACCTTACCTGCGAGGACGCACCCAATGTTCACAAAAGCTGCGTCTTTGGACGCTCTGTATGTAAAGGGACAGGTGCGTCCCCCTGTAAAGGTTAAAATGCGCAAGTTTCATCTTTAAAAAGTTACTTGTGGTCATTTCTAGAGCATTCTAGAAGGTTGTTCGACGTGTATTGAGCGCCTCCAGATGGTTCATGCACTCCTACCAAAGAGGAACTTATCCCATCAATAAGGGAGCTATCCCATCCAAAGAGGGGATTATCCCATTGATGGTGGACCTGATTAACTTCCTCTTGAGCACTATAAATACAGGCATTGGGCCAGAAGGAGAGGAGGTTGAAAGCTATACATTTCTAAGGGTAAATGTTGCAGGAATTAGGACTCCCATTTAGAAGCTTGTGAGGAGAGATTGCCATCTTTGCTTGTTCTATTTGGAAGTGGGTGAGCTTTGTCAAAGTAAAGGAGAACTCTTGATGGACCCTGGGAGGGACTTGCACAACACCAAGGCTTAGGTTGTATTTGTTCCTTTTGTTACCTATTAATGCAAATGAGTCCATTCTTCTCAATAACTTGTTATTTATGAGTTGTTTCATGTACTCCTTGGTCTATGTGTTAAATATGTTTTATTCTATGAGATTATCAAGTGCTATTTAATCGTTTGATTGTTAGTGTATGCAGGTTTCAAAGTGAAGGAGGAGCTCATCTGGATCAGAGGAGCTGGACTGCTACAACAGCGTTGGATTATAGGTAGGATCTAAACACTTGATTTCCCATATAGTAAATGCATGTTTAGAGAAGGATTGCTCTTGTTTGTCTTGTTTGTCACTAGAGAGTCTTAGGCTCCTAGGGAGGTTGGTTGTGTCCGCACAATCGACTCTTTCCGCCTGACACACTAGGCCCTAAACTGAGACACATCCCTCCAGCTTTACCGTGTATCTCGCCAAAACCGGTCAAGGGATTCCTAGGCCTTTGGGAATGAACCTTGAGGCCACCTTCACCCCGGATTCCGAAATCCATCCAGCAATTCCAAAGCTCAAAACTGAGATCAACATCCCAACACACCATGGCATCTAGAAAAAGGAAAGACTAGGATGAAAACCACTGTCATAACTCAAAAAAACCATGCCACCGACAACAAGAGAACCATACACCAACATGAAAAGTCATGTAGGTAAAAACTAGATAGGAAATCACACATGGAATATGTTACCTGCAAGTATTCTAGTTGAAGTTGTTTGATCATGTTCTTCCTTCCTTTCCTTTTTCTTGCTTTTCGTTCCTTGGTCCAAAGCTAGAGTGCTCCAAGAAAATTGTAAGTTTCTAAGAGTGAGAGAGAGAGAGAATAATGAGAGAGCTCCAAAGCTGAATTGACCAAGCTTACACTGACCAAGCCTAACACTGACAAAAGTTTACATAGGCCAAAAGCCTACCCAATGATCCTCAAAATCCTTTTGATCAATGAGGCCTCTATTTTCTTCAATTTCCATTATTTTCTTTCATTTTCCTCCACGCATGAAACTTGTGACCTTTCACCTCCCTTTTCTCCTATTTCCTTTATTTTCATAAATAAATGTGTCAAAATACCTTTTTTCCTTTTTAATGCCTTTTCCTTTGCTAATTTCCTTTAGACATAAACACATCTAGTGATTCCCACTAGGATATATTTTCCCAACATTCAGCTTGGAATATGTCTCCCTTACCTGTGATCTTATTTTTCCTTTATTAACTTTTATTACATCGAATTTTCACCAGGCTTCTTACATGAGTCCTGACTCAGCGCCGATATCCCCTAAGGGATCCCCGATACACAAAATACTCGCCAAAATGAAATAGAAGGTAGACTACCTTCTTTTGCACTCTGATGTTGTCTCATGCTTAACTCCCTTGTTAGAGGAGCAGTCCCGGATGATGCAAGTGCGGTAGGATTTTCTCTCTTTAATGAAAATAGTTCAAGTTTTGTAGTCTTGGGCATTTTACTCACAATATCCTATCGCAAGACGTTAGCTTAAACTAATATGTGTGTATACTAAAAAAGAGTTGTTGATTATTTTTATTAGGAGGTTAATTTTAAGTGAATTTGGTTAATGATTTCAGAGGGGGTATTGATGTATGGAATTTAGTGAGACATTGGCTCAAACTGTGCATGAAAAATGCTTTTCAATTTCAGTTCGGTGAATAAGAGTTCCTATAGGGAGAGAGTAATTATAAGCCATTTCGCAAATTAAAAGTCCTAATGTAGTTCTAACATAGGAAAACAAATGCAGACATGCAATGCTCCTATAACAGACCCAATATAATAGAACATAACTAGCTAAAATGACAGAAAGCTAAAGATTTTCACTTTTATTTTTTCCAAAATCAAATGCAATTAATTTATTCTTCCAAAAAAATGAACATGCATGCCACCAATAAGAAGAGAGTTCAACATCACATATCCCAAGATCATAGCATAACTAAGGTTTTCAAACACTACTATCCATGAAATTGGGTGAATGTCAGGGGTTTGGGTCAATAATGCAACTCTCTAAGGCATACAGGGCACTAGTAGCAGGGTTAACGCATTGTACAGGAAGCAGTACTCGCTATAATGCTTTGGAAGGCAATATGGGGGTGTGTTACAGAGGTCTAACTTAGAAAAAGGTCAGATCGAGTTCTAAGAAAAGGTTGTAAACAAAATTACTAGCTTGCAAGCAGGGAGAATGACAAGAATTTAACTCGAGAAGCACATAAATAAATGGAGAGAGGTAGAGATCCAGGGACTAAGAGATCAAATTTTGGAACCAAGAGCAATCCCTAGTGGATTTTCCAAGTATCATGTAGGGATCAATGCATGGGTGGTGGACAGAAAACCCTCTCAGGTTTCCCAAAACCTAAGGCAGACAAAATCAAGCGACCTGCAACTATTCAAACAAGATACATGCAAACATAAACAATGTAAACTTTGAAACGGGAACTGATACTGTTACCCGTTTCGTAGAGATAGCAAAAAAGTGACCTGATTTTGAAAAGGGGTGATGCAGAACACATGTTTTTTTTAGAGCATAGTTTTTGGCACTTTAGTTTTTTTTATGTACATCACGTTTTAGAATGGTAGTGATTTTCATGCTGATTTAAAAAAGTGAGCATTCTGCATCACACTCCTTTTTTAAAAGCCCTGTTTTTTGGCTTTAAATTTTTTAATGTATAAAATGTAAATAATTATTTAGTAAATTTGATAATTTTTGAAGTGGTCGTTTTCTTCATATTTTCTTGTTTTTTATTTTAATTTTAAATTTTTTTTTCGTGAGGTTTTTACTGCTTTGCATTTTTAAATTAGAAGGTCGATATTTAGACTTTTCGATATTCTACATATTTATACATCCTTAATTAATTTTTCAATCCACATGAAATAATTGTTTCTAAAAAACAATATTTTTTAACAATGGACATAAAAATAACAATTTTTAACATAAATATAACTAAAAAACTACACGTTTTGATAATTTTTTGTTAGAATTGACATGTCAAAATCACAATTTTTATACGATAATTTTAACTAAAAATGGTTAAATAATAGCTTTTTCTATGAATTTCATGTCAAAAAAAATAATAAAAATCACTTTTTTTTCCAAAAAATAATGATTAACTTAAAAATCAATGCAAAAATCACATATTACCAATATTGAACGTATAACAACCCTAATTGAGTGTTTATTCTTCTCATAAAATGTCAAAGTCAAAACATTGCAAAGCTTGATTTACAAGCATAACTTAAATTTAATCAACAATGTCACGTAATCCAAACTCTTTGTCCTCTAGAGTTTCATCATTGTCCTCTTCCACAATATTTTCTATTTCATTTTGATCATTTTCCTCTTCTAATGGGTCTTTGATGTTTGCGAAACTCCCAATGTATGTCTTTCCAAACATTCCATGTAATGGTGGTTGGGGTTCCTTTGCCTTTTTTGCCACACGTGATTCACTAAAGTCCCCTTTCTTCAACCCAATTTCTTGCATTGCATCTGGAAGAAATTGAAGAGCATTAATTCTTTGCTGAATGAAATTGCACTGTACTGGATCTTTTTCAATTGCAATGCAATTTTTTCCTTTTTGAAGGCAACATGCTAGTGTTGTACCTAATTATCAAGCACAAAAGAAATAATGAACTAAATTAGTACAATGACATATTAATTAAAAAAATAACATATTGAAATTCAATTCCATATAATAAAACTTACCTGAGCCAGAAAATAAATCCAAAACCCAATCTCCTTCATTTGAACAAATGTCTATAAGATAGTTAATCAATAATTGTGGTTTTTTATAAATGTTAACTATTTCTCCTTTTGCTTCTTTGTCTTCATATGCTAGTTTTCTCACAACAGCATCATAACTCAGTATTTGGCTATGACTCTTTCTGTCTACCCGATTAAAAATCATAGACATATGGCTATCATCTTTTGCCCAACTATCAATATGAATGAACTCAAAATCATTTATAAATTGTTGATCTTCATTGTGAAGAAGATTTGACTTTTCCCTATAACATGAAATAGTAAAAGTTCAATTAAATTGTAGATAAATAAATTTTTCAACATTAATCAAATATACATTTTAAATGTCTTACCATGTAAGCTGCATCATTGAATTTGTTTTCCCCTTGAAGCTTGACAATATCATTGCCAATTGTGTGTCTGAATGAAATGTCACAAATCTCAATAATGGTGATGACGTGACTTCTACAAATCCCGCAACCACTTTACTAAAAGCTTGATAAGTATAAGGGTCACTATCATAGTCAATGTTTGGAATATTGAAACCATGGGGAATATCTGCAATGACTAGGGCATAATCCCTTTTAGGTATGAGTTTAGCAATGTCTTCACAGTCGCCTTGTATTACTTGATATTGAATAGTGTCTAGCCCATTCCAAATGAAATGATTAAGAGTTGGATCAAGTTGAATATCATTAATACGTTGCTTCCTCAGTCTTTTGATCTTTATTTTTTCAATAAAGGTTTTGAAACTATCTGGCACTCCATTATCATCCTTCCTCATCTTTTATAAAATAAACAAATATATGTGTAAGTTATAAATTAAAAATAGTACACAGGTGAATAAAAATGAATGTATAAATCAAGATACCTTTTTAAATGCAAGATAAAAATCTTTTAATGTTGATGTAGAACTTGAATCTGGATAGTTGCATAGGACATCATCCCAACTATCTTCATTCAACAATCTAACCATTTGTTCTTGAATTTTCATGTAAACTTTGTGACTGCATAGATAAAGTAACAAAAAGTTAATATAATGATATGTATAACAAATACTACCAAGAACAACATGTTTTATTTAAAATATAATTATAATCTAGAAATAAATAAAAATATTTCAACAAACTTACTTTTGAAATTCTTCAGACATTTCCTCCAATGATAATTCCCCTAACCTCACACAAGATAATATTGTTTTGACAATTTTTTCATCTTTCACTCCTTGCATCGCCCTCCAAGGTGTGATAGTCATATCATCTGGAAGATGCTTCATTTCAGGAGCTAATTTATTGTTGCCACATATGAATGGCTTAGACTTTTTGATCTTCTGGTTTTTAATGGCAATGTCTTCCCACATGCTAAAAATCTCATCAATCAACCTCCAAACATCTCCAGTTCTAAATGCCAATTGGAAAATGTTATCAACACCTCTGAATAAATCACTATGTTTGCTTCCTTTTCCACCTTTTGAATTGGTTTTCTCTTCAATTTGATATCCTATTTCCATACAACATTCCTTTCGGAAATCTGCAATAACTTTTGTCCTATCCCCACCACATTTTTCTTCAAATTCACTATGAATAAATCTAACCCTTTGGATGAAAGTCATAGACATCCTATATTCATTATCTGAATTATGATCCCATGCCACTAACTTTGCTTCTGTATCAGATAAACCAGCGTAAATGATACATTTCATTGTTTCAAAACGTGGGTTATTAGGATATTCCTCCATCAATTGTCTTTGAGCTTCTACAGAATGGTTTCCCCCAAGCACATAATAATTGTATTCAAAACATTTTGACTTATCAAATGCTTCTTTGTTGGGAACTTGAAGTGGATCAACAAGAACCACATAACTAACCACATGAGCATATGGATTGTACTTCATCAATGTCTTCAAGTTGTGAACATGCAGATGATGTGGCTTTCTAACTTAATATTAACATTGTCCTTCACTTGCTTTATAGGTTTGCCTGACATTAAGTTGAAATGTGCGACCACCATCAATTAAGTTTCTCTTTGTCAAATTCTCTCGAATGACATTTTGTTTTGTTTTGATAATGCCATCTTCTAAATCAGCTCCTGGTGTAATGATTTCTCTGCTTTCTTTTAAAGTTTCACTAGGTTCTTGACTGCTGGTAATGACTGCTTCAAAATCATCAACTTTACTTTTCTTGGTCATAACATTCCCACCAGAGTTATTCTTGGGCATTGTTACTTTTGGATTTTTATGGTTCTTCTCAGTTCCAATGTCATCTTCAGTAATGACAACATATGTTTCATTGTCAATTTCAACTTCATCGTTCTCAAAAGTAACTTGTTTACCCTTGCTAGATTTATCCACCAGAGACCTTTTTTCTGATTCTTTGGATGTAGTTTTGTAGCATTATCAATTACTTCATTTTGCCTATTTTCCATATCTTCTTCTGACATTGAGTAAAAACTGCTGACAACTTTCATGATATCATTCTCAATGAAATGAATGCCTCCCAACCTAATTGAACAACTTTCAACAAAATTCTGTCAAACAAAATATCATATGTCAATAAATAACAAAGTTAAAAAATATAGTGAGACACTTTCAAAAACGCAAAATACAAATATAAATAACAATACTTACGATGTTTTGTGTCATCTCATTTACGATTTGACTACACAACTTTGTAGATACCTCTCTCGTGTCATACAATGAATATGATAGTTGGTATTTAACCCTTTCATGTGACTTGGGAGCTTTTGTAAGTACGTAAACAACTTCAGTGTCCGGTACCGAACACATATCTACGACTCTTCCCATCACCTCAAAAATTCCATTATCATTCGGTATATCGATATATAGATATATATTCACATTTGCGCTTTCTCTTTCTTTCACACATTCTTGATGGAAATTTCACCTCTTTCGAATTCTTCCAGTCTGAAATCGTATTCTTATCACTTGAGGCACTTGAAATATTTGTAGTCATGAGCTCAGGTGGAGTTCGTTCACCAATGTTTCTTTTAGATGCACCTTTATGAGTCTTTGGTCTAGAAAGATTCACTGAAATTCTCTTTGATGCCATTTTCCTAAAAATAGAAACACATAAATCAGTAAATAATAAAAATATATTAACTTAAACTAACAACGAAAATATATCATAAATTTTAATCAACAATCGCCCCACCCACCGCCCCTCATATTCCAAAAGGACATGCATTAACATTCCAATGTAAAAAAGTAAATCACGAATAAAACATTTTGCTCGGGCGCCCTCACCCACCCCCCCCCCCCCCCCCCGCACGGCATGGGCGCCCTCACCCACCACCCCCCACACGGCATGGGCACCCTCACCCACTCACCCCCCCAAGCATCCGAACCCCCCCACCCCAGCGGCCCGGGCGCCCTCACCCACCACACCCCACACGGCATGGGCGCCCTCACCCACTCACCCCCCCAAGCATTCGAACCCCCCCACCCCAGCGGCCCGGGCGCCCTCACCCGCCCCACCACCCGGACTCCTCGGCCCAACCCCCACAACCCTCTCCGGCCCGAGCGCCCTCACCCGCCCATCCGCCCCAACTCTCTCCCTACTCCGCCCCCGCCCCACCCGCCCGCCCACCTGGCCCGGGCGCCCTCACCCACCCCTCCGGGCGCCCTCCCTACCTCTCCCCCAACCCGCCCTCCCCGCACCCCCTCACCCGCCCGCTCCAACCCTCCCGGCGCCCCACCCCTTCGGGCACCCTCGCCCGCCAGCCTGCCCCACCCCTTCGGGCACCCTCACCCGCCTGGCACCCTCACCCACCCAACCGGCTCACCCGAACCCCCCTCCGCCCAGGCTCCCTACCTCTCCCCCAACCCGCCCACCCCGCAACCCCTCACCCGCCCGCTCCAACCCTCCCGGCGCCCTCGCCCACCCGCCCGCCCGGCGCCCTCGCCCGCCCACCCGCCCGGTGCCCTCACCCACCCGCCCGCCTCACCCGAACCCCCCTCCGCTCGGGCTCCCTACCTCTCCCCCAACCCGCCCACCCCGCACCCCCTCACCCACCACCCACCCCTCCCGGTGCCCTCACCCCTTCGGGCACCCTCGCCCGCCCCCCTGCCCGGCACCCTCACCCGAACCCCCCTTCGCCCGGGCTCCCTACCTCTCCCCCAACCCGCCCACCCCGCACCCCCTCACCCGCCCGCTCCAACCCTCCCGGCGCCCTCGACCGCCCACCCCACCCCTTCGGGTGCCCTCGCCTGCCCCACCCCTTCAGGCGCCCTCACCCGCCCCCCCGCCCGGCACCCTCACCCACCCACCCGCCTCACCCGAACCCCCCTCCACCTAGGCTCCCTACCTCTCCCCCAACCCGCCCACCCCGCACCCCCTCACCCGCCCGCTCCAACCCTCCCGGCGCACTTAACCCTTCGGGCGCCCTTGCCCGCCCACCCACCCAACCCCTTCGGGTGCCCTCACCCGCCCGCCCGCCCCACCCCTTCGGGCGCCCTCACCCTCCCCCCCGCCCGGCGCCCTCACCCACCCACCCGCCTCACCCGAACTCCCCTCCACCCGGGCGCCCTCGTGCAAGCGCCACCCGGGCCGACCGTGCCCCCGCCTGGCAGGCAGGTCGATTCCGGGAATTGCCCTGCCTTCCGGGCGGGGGCGCGGGCGGCCCGGGTGGCGCCTGCACGAGGGAGGGCGCCACCCGGGCCGCCCGCGCCCCCGCCCAGCAGGCAGGGCGATTCCCGAAATCGCGGCGTGGGCAGCTCGGTTGGCGCCTGCACGAGGGCGCACTCCCTCGTGCAGGCGCCACCCGGGCCGCCCGCACCCCCTCCCGATAGGCAGGGCAATTCCGGGAATCGCCCTACCTGCCGAGTGGGGGCGCGGGCGGCCCGAGTGGCGCCTGCGCCCTCGCCCGGCAGGCAGGGCGATTCCCAGAATCGCCCTGCCTGCCCAGCAGGGGCGCGGGCGGCCCAGGTGGCGTCTGCATGAGGGAGGGCACCCTTGTGCAGGCGCCACCTAGGCCGCCCGCGCCCTGCCTGCCGGGCGAGGGCGCGAGCAGCCCGGGTGGCGCTTGCACGAGGGAGGGCGCCCTCGTGCAGGTGCTACCCAGGCCGCCCGCCCCCTCACCCGGCAGGCAGGGCGATTCCCAGAATCGCCCTGCCTGCTGGGCGAGGGCGCGAGCAGCCCGGGTGGCGCCTGCACTAGGGCGCACTCCCTCGTGCAGACGCCACCCGGGCCGCCCGCGCCCCCGCCCGGAATCGCCCTGCCTGCGGGGCGCGGGCGCGGGCGGCCCGAGTGGCGCCTGCATGAGGGAGGTCGCCCTTGTGCAGGCGCCACCCGGGGCGCCCGCGCCCCCGCCCCGCAGGTAGGGCGATTCCGGAATCGCCCTGCCTGCCGGGCGAGGGCGCGGGCGGCCCGGGTGACGCCTGCACGAGGGCACCCTCCCTCGTGCAGGCACCACCCGAGCTGCCCGCGCCCCCGCCCGGCAGGCAGGGCGATTCCGGGAAGGAAACACTTTTACCACAAGAAAACACTTTTACCACATTTTGTTCGCACACCCAAAAATTTACAGGAGGAAGACTTTATTCAATTTCACTTGGTCGGTTGTATGGTCTTCAATGGGAAAATGTTGCCAAGGGTGTACTTCACAGCTCCAAATATTCATAATGATGCAAATCTGACCATAACCATAATTCATGATGTGATTTCTCATTGGTCTGGTAATGTTCTTGAAGTTTTGTATCTACAATTGGACAACACTTGCCGTGAAAACAAAAATCAGGTTGTTTTTGGATATCTAAACATGCTTGTTGAATTGGGAATTTTTCAAAAGGTAAAGGTTGGTTTCCTTCTTGTTGGGCACACTCATGACCATATTGATCAAATGTTCAGTCATTTTTTAGTCACATTGAGGAGGAAGGAAGTTGGGAGCTTTCCATCACTAATTGAATGTATTAAGAAATCATACATGCCAGAGCCTACTTTTGATGTGTTGGAAGAAACTGTTGACATGCGAAGGTTTATTCTGGGATCATATGGTGAGGGGAAATGCATTGAACAACTTAATGACATTAGCTTCCAACATCAATTTCGTATCAAAAAAATTGATGGGAAAACACTAATATGGGGCAAGAAGTATTCAACTACTACAGAATGGGCACCGTCATCAGGATTGCAATTTTTGAAGTTCATTCCAGATCATCCAATATTTGCATCAAAAATATTGTTATTACAATCAGTTGGTGAAGTTCAAAATGCACGTAGACAGAACAGGGCTATAAATTATTCTGATTGCCTGGAAGAAATTAAAAAATGTATTAGATATACATATGAGTACTTTGACATTGTTGATTCAGTTTGGTGGGAGTCGCTTTTCAATAATCAAAGTGATATCATTTCGACAACAATAAATGAAGATATACCTTTGAAAAATCCATTTATTTGGCCACAAAATGTGTCGAATGAACATGAGGAAGTAAACATTGTTGAACAGCAGCAATCTCAAGGTATTATTAATTCTTCACAGGCAGAGGAAAGAGAGATGTATATTGGTTCCAGAAGATCTCGTGCACAACGTGAAGCCATGGAAGACCTTTATAGGGGTTCAGTACAGGATATTAAGGAGGGTTGCATGATTGCAGTGCTAGCAGATGGAGATCCCAATGGCTATCCATTTTGGGTTGCTAAAGTTATAAAGGTCTTTACAGAAAATGAGGATGTTACAAGTGTTGAAGTACATTGGTATGCCACAAATACACACCCATTCAATGGTGTGTATAAGCCAGAGATGGTAGTTGACAAAAAAAATGGTGGAAAAAGAAAAAGAAAGGGTACAAATGTAAATCACCGCCGCACAGACATATTAAAATTGGAGGATGTAGACATACTTGTTTATGACTTCAATTTAACAAAGAAAGGAACTCTTCGCTTCAAGACGATAGAGATTCTGAAAAGGTTGTTACTAGAAGGAATAGTGTTGACATGGGAGTCACCTGAAACCAGTCGTAGATCTAGAAGAATTTTGAAACCTGAAATGTTGGGCATGCATGTGGACTCAGATGGGGCACTAGTTGATGAAAGAGAAGAATATGGAACATCTTCGTCAGCATCCAGTCACTCATCTGAAGATGTGAATTCTGATGGTGTGCCAGAAAACATGAGTGATTTTGAATAATTGTTTAAGACAGTTTATATAACTGATGTATGCATCGTATCTTCAAATAAAATTAATGTTTTCCATATGGTGTTAAATGAGAAGTTATGAGGCATTTTTATGTTGTTGGATTATATGTCTTAATTATGATAAATTTTATTGTTTAAAATATCTACAATGCAATATTTAATTAGAGATATAAAATATGTTTTATTCAATATACAACTAATGACTTTTGAATTCATTTAGTGATGTAATTTGTTCATAATGTCATGGTTTTTTTATTTTATAGTTGAAAAAATTTCAATTTTTTTTGTATCTAGCATGTTATGGTTGAAAACATGTTAAATTTATACTTAGGAAAGAAAAATGATATTCTACCAAAAACATTAGTGTGTTTTTTCCCTCATAAACAACTTTGTTTGACACATAAAAATTTGGTTTTATTAGCATTTTTTTTAAATACTGAAAATTGACCCTAAAAAAATCATTGTTCCAGTGTCATCACTTTCATTTTGAAGCTATATTTTGCACGAAAATTTCATAGTAAATTTTGTAGTCACTGCCAATTTTAAAACATGTTCAAAATTGGCGCCTAAAAAATAAAAACATCGTTCCAGTATACACACTTTTCGTTTTGAGCACTGTTTTTGATGTTTTTTTGGGGTTTTTTGGCCAGAGTTCCCGTTTTGAGTTTATAGTTCCCGTTTCAAAGTTTACATTGTTCATAGTAATGTTAATTTAAGAATTGACAAAGCAATGAGTTACCTGCTTGTCCTTAACACAAATCTTCTGAAGTTTCTAGTGTAATGGAGAAAGGATCCTCAGCCAAGTCTCATATTAGGACCTACACATAAAAAGGACACCAAGTGCTCTTCACATCATATATAACTTCGACAATTAAATACATCAACATATAACAACATATAAGGATAGCATGCATCAGTAATAAAGCATTAGTCTCTCCATTGGATCAACATATACAGGAAGAAAGTAGCGATATCATGACATAGACAAAACATGAGTAGATATATATTATCATTTATGAGAAGAATGATTACAAACATGATTGATGTAACAAGTCTTCCCTTAGCTTCTAGCTCCTCTCTCTCTCTCAACAGTGTCTCGACAACATAATAATGCACAAAATCTAATCCATATTACTGTGGCCTATCCTCCAATATATAGGTGATGGGAGGCTAAGCTGTTTCCAATTTATCCACAAATTCCCTTTGGGAAAAATCTAGATGTTTCCTTTTCTTTATTGTTCTTTCCTTCTTCGTTTTCTTCTGTTAGGATAGGCAATTTCCAAAGACAATTTGAAGGAGAATCTTTCCAACTTTTTAGAGTCAACATTGAGCGAAAGACAAAGTGTCAGTGAGTTAACTCATGTTTTAGCCTCCAAAAGCTCATGAAGTCTAGTAACACGGCCTTGTAGGAAAAATAGAGTGTTCAACCCTAGGTTAACACGGTCTTTTGGGTCATGGACAATGTTATCACCCTCTGTGATTGTTTCTGAGGTGCGTTACCCTGGAAAATAGCTTTGTAACTTAGGTTTTCTTCCGGTACAAGGTATTCTTCTCCTCTGAGCTGATGAGGAGGTCATTTCCTTTATAACATGCATAATAAAGGAGCTTACATATGAAAAGCTTGATCCATATATACTCCCTATAATTCAAAGAAGATTTCATACATTTCAGACAGTTGTTAGAAAAAAAAAACTTGAATGTGACTTTGATATCATAGAAATGCATGCACTTAAAAGGGACTCATTTGTGGCGTAGAGGAGCTAAATGCTTGAAGTTGTCATAGCATAATCTAGATCAATGTAAAATATCACAAAACATGTAGACTTGTCAATTATTTATGTTTCTTATGTGTTCTTCTTTAGGTATTAAGAGTTCTACAGTGTCTATAAAGCCCTTAGGAGATATGAAAAGTTATTTGAATATTATTGATAATTTAATGGGTGAAATTAACATTTCCAAAAAATGTAGTTGATTCTAAATATTCAACACATGAAAAATTCCCGCTAAAAAATACTGCAAAACAAACTTAACTATATGACAAGACTATCCATATGGATTCTGTATAGGTCTGTATGGTGTGTCAATAGTGGAGAGAAAGGACCAAGCAACTAGATGGCATAAAACCACAGTCACCAAAATATTTTTCACACAAAAAGGGTGGATTTTTAATAAAAATAACAGAGAAGCATATTTTCTAACGAGTAAAAATTGTAAGGATATCATACATCAAGCATAAGAAGACTCCTCTCATTAATAGTTACTATAAAAATACTCATAAATTAAGCATGTATTCACATGATATGAAATCCTTATTATTTTATAATAGAGAACAATGTCTTCAAGTATGAAGGAAACATGAAGTAAGTGTAAAGTTATTCAATGAAAAGATAGAGAGAAAAATTAAGTATTCAATCATTAATAATTATCAAATATCAAAAGAAATTGAAAATAACAAAATATAAATGAGTGGAATAAATTTGCAATAATTGGATCATAAAAATAAACAGATCAAAATAATTAAAACATAATTAAAACAAACTGAAATAATATATGCATGAACAATCATTATCATTAGAAAAAAATTCCTTCAATATTTGGTTTTTCACCGGGATGCTTTCAATCTTCTCTTGCCAAGGTTTCTATAAATTTAAAATGCACCAAGCTAAAGATGTTGAAATTTTGAATGTTTTTATCCCATTTAAAAACAAGATTGTTAATTGAAAAATCTTTACTGCTAATTGAATGGTTATCAAACCAAGGACTGATTATTAATCAATGTTCATGAACTTAGATATAACTTTCTCTCTTTCCTCTTCAACCTTCAGAAAAGTTTATATTCATGTTTGCAAGAAAATGGATGAGTTTTTTTTATCTGACTAGGCTAATTATAAATATGGAAGAAAAAATTATGAGGTAAAACAACGTCCTTAACATAAACAAAGAAGTATGGAGAATTTCTTAATGTTTAAGGGAAATTCTTCGGCGTAAATCACAAGATAAATCATTTGTCGACGCGTTTCGAACCAACTAGTGTGGTTCATCGTCAGGACAAGTTAATATGGATCACAGAAGCCTCAATTCAACAATTTCTTAATGTCTTTGGTGTGATTTTATCTTCCTGCAAAGCATTATGGAGCTCATTGTGTCAATTCCTTTCATGTTCGTGAATTATTTTCTTAAAATTCTAAATTAAATTCTTGTTGGTGGTTTATACCAAGCCATTTCCTAGAGGATAGTAGTTTGTGGAATATTAATAGAGATTCCTTTATCCAAAGAAAATTTTGCTAATTTTAAAGATGAAGAATAATTTTTATTGTCAAGAACCAAGGATATGGGGACACCAAATCTGGAAATTATAAAGTGATTAAGGAAATAAATCACCTAAGAATCATTGACCTTTTTAAGTAAGTGGAATGGCCTCAGTGTACCTTTTGAAGTAAAATGATAGTCAATATGTACTTATGGAGTTTTGAAGAGTTAGGATTAATTTTCCCAATTATATCTAAACACCATTGTTCAAAAAAAGGCCTGTGTACTTCAACTACTTATGATGGAAGAGTAAGTCTCTTCTCTTTTCAAGGAAATGTTTGGAAAAGCTTACATTTCCTAAAATAAGAATAAGCATCACTAAATAAAGTTGGCCAATAATACTATAACTCTTTGATTTTGTGGGTAGTTATCTCCCCACCAAATTGGCTTCTAGTTCATCATGTAACTAAGATAAAGCATTTTCTATATCATATTTTTCCAAACATATCATTAATAAATTATTATAACTTATTCTAAATAATGCCCCATTAATGAGTTGATATTTGGAAAATTTTAACATAATTTTTTTTTCAGGTTCCAAACATTGAGAAGAAATGTCATAGGTTTGATAATACCTGATTTTGTTATACCATAAATTTGTATGGTAAATAAAATCTCAATATTACTCGCCTCTACTTCATGTTCCAATCCTTCCTCGTCATTAACCTCTGAGTCTTCTAATTATGATGTCAATTTACATAAACCTTGACATTTAACAATTTTCAATTGGTTTTATTTTGAGGTCATATTCTTAGAGTGTTGTCATCTAATTTTATTTTTTCCCAATTGCTTTTGGACCAGAAAATTCTGAGTGAATGGATATGGTTTGGTTCTTTTGTATGAGACTAAAGAAGAAAATATTTGAAGTGTTTTATTTTTTTTAAATAATATATGCTTGTTTATTTATTTCTAGATAATTTAATTCTGCCCCTTAAAGTTATAAATGATATCGGAAATTCAAAATCTTCTAAATTTTTCAATATAAATATAATTACATATGATAGGTCAAAAGCAAAATTATACAGCATAAACTCTTTATCAAAATCAAGACTCATAAGAGTAAGAGTTTCTGCGATTTCTTGTTTAATATATTTAAATGAATTATTTTCTTTTGCATGTCATTTAAATATAATTTTATTTTTTTATTATCTATTTTAATGGTCTTATTATTTGAGCAAAGTTTGGTGCAAATCTTCTAACAAAACTTATTTTTCCAAAAAAAAAATATTGCATATTTTTCTTATTATGAAGAAAATAAGTTGTGAAATAGATTAGTTGTGAAATAGATTTCTTTCTCTTTCTATCATTTATAACTTCTACTTTAGGAACAATAAAACCCAACATTTTTCCTTCCGTAACAACCAATATAGTATTCTTTAGGTTTACGAAAATATTATATTTTTTCGCAACATTCTAAATTTTGTTGTAAGTGCTCAACATGTTTATTTTTTGCAACACTCAAAATTTTGTTTTAAGTGCTCAACATGTTCATTCTTATTTTGAGAGTAAACTATGATGTCATCCAAATATACAAGCATAGATTTATTAATTAGGTGTATAAAGATAATGTCCATTGAGTGAAACCTACACTAATTAACCCAAAAGTCATTTTCCTAATAAGCATAGTGCACAATTTGGTTCTGAAGATAGTCGTGTTTGGGCTTGGTTATGAGACTAAAATCTAATTGTAACTAGAAAATCCATTTATAAATGAAAACATCTTAGAACCAAAGACATAACGCAAAATGTATCCATTGAGAGTCTAATAGGGTAATTATCCTTATGTGAAGCCCTATTTTTTTTTTGGGTCAAGTAAGAGTGGAGCTTTCAATTAACCGAAAAAAAGATTACATATGGTACACGTCTTTACAAGTGTAAAGACCAACAAAAGACAGACCCGTTGATGATAAACAAACAACAGGGTCAAAAAAACCCAAAACCTTACACACAAAAACAAATTTAGACCCCTGGTCATTATTCCTAAGTGTTCAGACTGTTGATCTCTCCCCAATTCTTATTGCTCAATCTCCCCAATTATTATCGCTCAATCTCCACCGTCGATATTACATTCAATCAAACGGTTGATATTCTCTTTGATCAACAGAGTTGCACGATGATCCTACACCGTGGATCAAAACCCATTTGATCTGACGGTCCTCAATGATATCACATCGAAAACTTGCGCAACACTTACCTGCTTCACGAAGCCAATATAGATTATAAACCTTGGTCTATAAAACTTCAGGTTCGCTCTTAGACTTAACCTCCGACCATTTTAAAACCCAATATCCATTCGATAACGAAGGCCATCAAATCCTATGGCCTGTGGCCCTTCAACTAGCATGTTTTTTACCAAATACTCAACCCCCGTAGTTAGCTATGACATAAGCATTGACTGTGGGATCGACAGTTAGGATTTACTACGACACTTCAACCAGGCTCAAGGACTTCTGCTCTCTCCTACTCCCGCTAGTCTTCCTCCTGCTCATTATTCATGGTTTGGAAGTACGCCATGTCTTTGGCTGCCTGTCGTTGACAATCATCACGCAGTTTACCAGAGGGTATAGAATCCCAGTCATACCGAATATAGCTTTCCTTACATAGCACTCCTTCATTCGCCAGATGATCAGCTAACATATTGGCTTTTCTTTGCACATGAACGAAGCTGACGGTTCTCAGGGTTTGCAAGTGGGAATGAATACGCTGAAAGACCTGCGAGAGAATCTAATGTTTTGACGCTTTTCCAAGTGTCATTCCATTACACATTTTCTTGGCCACATTAATGACCAATTCAGAGTCAGCTTCAATGATGGCGTTGTGTAAATTTGACTCCATCAGGATTTCCAGGCACTGCTCTAAGGCCATGAGCTCTGCCATGTTATTAGTGGCAATCCCCAAATGACTATGAAAGATATCCTTTATGCGCCCCTACTCATCTCTTATGACACTGCCAAATCCAGCCATCCCTGGGTTGCCCTTAGAGGCCCCGTCTATATTGATTTTCAAAAAACCATGAGGAGGAGGCTGCCAAATATCTTTACCAACAGTTGTTTTGCTCACACCCTTGACAGTGCCTTGGGGAACCAGATAATGGAGACCCAACTGCAGCAGTATGCGAGCATCTTGAGGCGAAGGAGGGTCCTCAGGAATTTTCCACATAAGGGATCCTACTGTATCTTTGAGTTGTCGTAAAATTTGGACAATGATGTTCTGGGTCGAGCTTGTTTTGTTCTTTAAAATCCTACCATTGAGTTCTTTCCATACATCCCAGATAATAAGGCCTGGAACCAGAGTCCAAGCCTTGTTAATGATTTCATTACCTGAGAAGTCTTTCCTCCAATTCTTCAAAGTGTTGGTGATGCTGAGTCTGTCCCTGTCAATTTGCCTGAACACTGAGGCTACCCAATCCCACAAGGTAGAGGTGAAGGGGCAGAGTTTTAGTAAATGTTACATCGTCTCCTCCTATAATCCACATAGATGGCATTTAGATGGGCCAACAAAGCCCCTTTTCAAAAGATTCTCCCATGTGATAATTTTCTTTTGGTGAACCAACCATATAAACCACTTGATTTTCATCCATTGTGAGTTCTACCAAAGGGCATTCCAAACCTGATCAGGGTTTGGATAATCGAAACCTAGGGCCATGCGTTTAGCTTCTTTGAGATTGAAATTGCCTTCAGTGTTTCGACCCCATCTCTGTTGGTTAGACGAGGATGACACCAAAATCTTCCTCTGCTCCAAGTCAAGAGCAAGAGAATCCGCCTGGGATTTCAAAGGACTCTCTTCACTATAACCAAGATCCTTCCACATTCTCCATTTACCATTGTTCTTTACTTGATCCCAGAAGTCACTTACCATAAGTAAACCTTTGTTGTTAGTGTCATTTTGAGAGTGGTTAGTTCTTCCCTAAACAGATTTGGTTCATGCTACCAATTATCCTCCCAAAACCATGCAAGGTTCCCAGCTTGAATCTCCCATAAACTATGCTTCTGGACAATGGCTCTATTCTCCCAAGCAAGGTTCCAAATTTGGGAGCCCTTGATGAGCCCTGACATTCATATATGATCCCTCTCCTACCAATTATTTACATATTTCTACTTCCAAAGCTTGGCCCAAGGGGTGGCCAATTCCTCGAGCCACCTCCACCAAAGTTTGGCTCCTGAAACTCTGTTGAGGATTTCAGGGTCATGAATCCCCAAACCACCATGGGCCTTAGGTTTACAGAGCTTGTCCCAAGCTACCAAAGACCACTTCTTTTTCTCTTCCCCTTTGCCCCAAAGAAAATCTCGTTGAATTCTCCTGATTTGTTGCATAACTCCTTTAGGAGCAAGAAGAGTTGAAAACATGAAAATGGTTATAGCCTGCAGAATAGCCTTAGTAAGCATAAGACGCCCCGCCAAATTCAAAAACCTGTAGGTCCATTTCTTGCCTTTGTCTTGAAGTTTATTAGTTACCGGCTTCCACACTCCCTTGCTTAGAGGTTTGTCAGTAAGAGGAATTCCAAGGTACTTAGCAGGTAACTGATCCCTTTGAAACCCAAGAATTCTGGTGAGGTTCCTCTGAATAGCAATGTCAGTGTTAAAAAATAACACCTTTGATTTTTCAAGGCTTTCCTCTATACCAGCGGCCAATGCAAATTCATTCAGGATTTCTTTGAAAGCTTTGGCTTCCTTGACCATAGGAATGCCCTGCAGCATTGTGTCAGTAGAAGCAGAACCATCCGGAGTAAGTTTCAGACCCTAAATTCTTCCTTCAAAATTTGCCATTTTGATCGCTCTGCCTAGCCCTTCCATCATGAGAACAAAGAGGAAGGGGGAGAGCGGATCCCCTTTTCTGAGACCCCTAGAAGGCATAAAGGTTCTAGAGGGAGAGCCGTTAAGCAGAATGGAGAAGCTGGCCATGGATACAAGGGCCATAACCCATCTTATCCAATCGTGGTCGAATCCATAAGCTCTTAGCATTGCCCTAATGTAAGACCAACTTAGATTATCATATGCTTTCGCTAGGTCAAGCTGCATGATCATACCAGCTTGCTTATTTCTCTTAAGAGAGTGTACCACCTCGTGAGCTTGTATGTCATTGTTGAGAATATATCTTCCTTCCACAAATCCAGTTTTCTCCTCTAATATGAGAGTAAGAAGAAGAGGCTTGATTTTGTTAGCGATCACTTTGGAAGTAATTTTGTACACATTACATAAGGCTATGGGTCTGAATCTATCCGGTGTCATAGATTTTTCCTGCTTTGGAATCAAAGCTATGAAAGAGGCATTAAGAGCTTTCAAAACAGGTTTGGATCTTCTAGAGTCTTCCACAACATCAAGGATATCTTGTCTGACTGTTTTCCAGAAGGATTTGAAGAATTCCACATTGAAGCCATTAGGGCCAGGAGCTTTCCCATTTTGCATCTCATTGATAACTTCACTAACCTCCTCTTCAGACACTGGCCTGTTAAGATTGTGGTTGTCTTCCATGGTTACAAGCTTAGGAATGAACTTGGTGAATTTGTTAATGAACCGAGATCTGTCAACGAGAGGCTCCTCTGCTATGTTAAGGAAGTGTTGAACTAGGACAGATTCCATTTCTTTGTGAGAGACGAGCTCTTTCCCTTGAGAATATTTAAGTTTTGAAATTTTGTTATGAGATCTGTGATCCAAGTTTAATCTATGAAAAAACTTTGTGTTTCTTTCTCCTTCTCTAATCCATTGCACCCTCGATTTCTGTCTCCAGAAAATATCCTCTTGCATGCACCGATCGTCCCATTCGTTCTAAAGAGAGTTAGCCTGAATTTTCCATTCCTCAGTAAAACCTTCTGAGATGATGATCTGATTAATCTCCTGGAGTTTCTGCTCAACTTCTCTTTTGGCTTTAAAAATATTACCAAACTCTTTTTTGTTCCAATCTTTAAGCCTAGATTTGATGTGTTTAAGTCTCTACTACAACACGAACATTTTAGTGCCTTGAACGGGCATATCTTCCACCCACCATTTTTCAATATTGCTGGTGAAGTCAGGGTGAGAGAGCCAGACATTTTCAAACCTAAAAGGTCTGTTCCTCAGTGTACCCATGAAAGTAGCTTCAAGCTAGACAGGCCAGTGGTCCGAGCCTCCGAAGGGAAGGATTGAAGCTGACATATCAAGGCCTTTGAGAAAGAGGTCCTCTGAGATTATGAATCTATCTAGTTTAGAGGCGACTTGAAAAGCCCCTCCCCTCTTATTATTCCAAGTAAAAGTGCCATTTACTGTTTCGGTGTCCACTAGCCCCATGTTATTCATGAAGTTCTGGAAGGCATTGGAATCTCTACCTAGTTTTTTGGTACAACCATTTTTCTCTGTAAGAGATCTGATCATATTGAAATCCCCAGTCAGAATCTAGGGCATATCAGGATATCTCTCTCTAAGCTTCTCAAGGGAGGTGAGAATCTTAAGTTTGTCTTCTATTTTTTTAGGACCGTAGACATTGGTGATCATGTAGATCTCCTTATCACCCAAAGGTTGAATCACGAGGGATAGATAGTTCCTAGAAGCTTCAACATCCAAGATTCCAAGTTTTTGAGGGTCCCATAGAGTAAGAATCCCACCCGCCGAGTTATCCACTTTAACCTCTAGATACTCATACTTGATTAACCATTTGTTGTGTATATCTCTCATCTTGTCCATCGAACATTGTGTTTCCTAAATAAAAACCATATCTGATTTTTCTTCTTTCATTCTACTGCTAAGAGTTCTTTGTTTCCTTTTACTTCCTAGACCCCTAATGTTCCAGGTTGTAAGCTTCATTAAGAAAGGTTTGTAAAGGAGTAACTAGTAAGATCCCTCATCTTACCTGAGTTAATCATAAGTTTCCCACATTCAGTCAACAACTCATTCTCTGTTTCTCTTCCTCTTTTCCTACTCGGGTTCTTGGAAGAATGCATCAGTGTATCCTCCATCATTTTCACTCCCATATTCTCCTGGCTATCATGGTTTCTTTTGACTCTAGAACACTTCATTTGTGATCTCCAGAGGAAGAGCTGTTGAACCTTGTCAAACTCCTCTTTTGGCAGAGAGTCTACCCCTTTGGTGATTCCCTGCTCCAGAAACTTTTCTAGATCTAAATTCTCCCTCTCTAGAATCTCCTACAGTTCATGGTCTTCCATTCCAGCCTCACTTGGGGTCATCTCGTGGTCCCTACTGAGCTCCATAATGCTTGGCATATCATCCTTTTGTTTGTTGTTTTCTGGTATATCCTCCATATTAGTATCACTTTCCTTCTCATTGGGAATATTCTCTAATTCCTGGTTTGTCCCGTTGTTTGGATCCTTGCCTATAGTGGCTTTTGTATTGCTCTCCAGCTTGTTCAATGGGCAGTCACTCTATATGTGCTCGTGCTCATGGCACTTACAGCACCTAAATGGGACGTTTTCATAGTCCACCGCCTGCACCCATTCCTCGTCATGTACTTCTAAAATGATTGCATCCGGAAGTGCCCCAGATAAGCCCATTTCCACACATATCCAGGTGAAGGAAGTGTATTTTCCTGTTAGAGTAGCACCTGAGATCTTTATAAAATGCCCTAGTTTGTTGCCGATAGCCTCTAGAGAATCCAACAGCCAATAATATAAAGGAAGGGAATAGAGTCTTATCCATACCGGCACCGAGGTGAAATTTTCTCGTTCTGGGAAAAAGTTCATTACCCATGGTCTTATATAAATGCCTGCAGAAGCGTAAAAATAGGGTCCTCCCTCGAACACTCTATCTTTATCCTCTAAGCTTATGAACACCACCGTGAAGAAGCCCTTGGACCCAAGGTGAAGGTCAATTTCCCCCTTTGGTTTCCAGTGGTTCCTTATACATGCTTGCAAAGCCTTCTCCATCGGCCAAATCCACATAAATTTACATATAATAGCATACTCTGAGATGTCGTATCTGTGTACCTGCAACGCTGGGTCACTTAAACTGACCCGAGGAATAGTGGTCGACTTGGGTTTACAGACCCCTAATGTACTCATAGGAGCAACTTTCAGAGTGCTAACCTCTGTCCTATTCTCCTTACTAGCTTCCTCGTGATTCTCTTCATGTCCTTGAGGTCTGATAGTTTCCAATTTTTTTGTATTCTTAGCCTCTATTAGCACCTTCATTGGTTTCTTGAAGCGATGTGATCCAAATCCCTTGCTTCTGTCTACAACCATTTGACTGTAGGAGGGAGATCCGCGCCCCGCCATGGTGACCAGTGACAAAACCCTAAAGTAAAACCCTCATGGATGGTAGAACCTCCCTATCTACTCGTTCTCCTACCTATGTGAAGCCCTATTTATATTTCAAAAACCTATACATATTTATTTCTAATTGAAACTAAATTAGAAACCCATTGTGAGTGTCTAACGAGAAAAATAATCTTAGACTTTAATAATTTATTCAATTCTTTTTTATCTTAGTTTCTAGATTACAGTGAATTTTTTTCAAACTGTATTACACAGGTGTTGATGTTTGGATATTGTCCAAACCAAAAATAAGAGAAATCGGTTGATCAAGGTCCCAAAACAGACCTATTTTCATTTGGTATGGAAATTCTCACTAGTATGTGGGTGCGGTTGTCATCAAGGTGTTTTCCTCTTTGATTGGAAACTTAGGAACAATTTTGTAAAATGTAAACTAAAATTATTAGAGAAGCCCCACCTACCCCTCTGGCTTGCATAATGGGCTTGCTCAGAGCATTCTGCCAATGCCAACGTCAAAGTACTCATTGTCGGAATGGCCACTCACAAAATGAGCCTTTTTTATTTTAAAATGATTTGTCATGCACTGATAAATACCAAAAATAAATCACCCTCCTCCAAGTGAATTATGTTGCAACAAGGCTCGCTCAACCAATGAAAAATTAGAAATAAGATTTCCCAAAAATAGAAAATTATTTTTGAATTTACAAAAAAATGAAATATTCAACATTTTCAAAAAACTTTGATTAAAATTGTACAAATTCAGCAAAATAATACAAAGCCAACGCACTTTAACCATAAACCAAATACTATGATCCCTAGAAAGACCAGGAGTAATAAAATTAAAACATAGGTTATTAAAGAGCATTTTAAGAAATACTTCAATGATACTTTCGATAATTCCTCGATCGTTATATTTATTATTACTCACATGGTTGACATTTGAAAATGCTTTGGTGAGCTCTTGGTTATGCTTCATTGGTAATTATTTAAAATGCTCCAAAGATTATTATTTTCAGTTTTTTCCAATGATGGTTTTAACCTATTTCCCATAGATAGTTTTTTCTCCATTTCCAATTTAATATTTCTCAAAAGGCTTACACTTGCAGGCACATCTATGGTGCCTTATTTCACCACACCATGATGACTATACTTAATAATGTTACAATGGTGCCTTTTTTTTTATTTTATTTTAATACTGTGATGTTATTATTTGAGGGAATTTTAGATTTACAAATAATTTGGTTGATTCATATTGATGATGGGATCTTTTCTTGATGTGGACATATATTTATTATAGTTTGTTTTTTAATATTTTTATGATGCTACATGGAGTATTGAAATTGATGAAATAGTTATATGATTAAATATATTATGTTGTATGATGTTTCTAATAGTTTATCATATGTGATGGGAAGAAAAATAGGCCCATGTTGACTCCTAAATAAGTCAATATATGTAGACCCAAGATGTATCATGTTATGTATGTTTTATATGTATATGCTATTTTTTATTAATACATCTTATGTATGTTTTACATGTATATGATATTTTTTATTACTTATTTATGATTATTAAATAGTGTTATTTAATATATTGTTTCTGGATGTGTGTGGAGATAGGAAACAATTCTTAAATAAATTACTTATGGGAAAAGGGATGTATGATGTGATGCGGTATGAGTGTGAAGGCAAAGGAGAGGTATTTGTTTCTTATTCTTACTTTAAATATTTCTTATTCCTACTTACTAGCCTCCTTATCATGTAATGGATTGATAACATATGTTTTAATGTTTTTTCCTTGAGGTTAAATGTTGTTTTACTAGTAGGTAATAGATTTGGCGAATGCAAGGTGCCGTTAAGAGGCATGCAATGAGATTTAAATTCTTATTATTAATCACCATTAGTATCTCATTAGTGTTAAATGAGTTGGGTTAGTTATGTCTTAACCATGGAATTGTCCCCCATCATTTGAAAATGATACTTGAAGGGTATGTGGGAACATGATACCCTTGATACATGCTAGTTGGTAGTATTTGAAGGGCATGTAGGAGCATGGCACCATTGGTATCATGCACTTGAAGAGTTGTAGAGGTTGTGTTTAGTTGTTGGTAAATGGAATTTTAAGGGTACTAAGAGCAAGGTACTTGAAGAATTGTATAAATTGTGAATAGATCTTGCTACAAAATACTTGTAGGCTTTGTGGTAGCTTGGTGTTAACATTGGTATTGACTTTGAATTAGATTATATATATATATAGATATCGCAGTTAAAAAAAATCCTTTGTTATATTATGCATTTTATTTTACCATGGGAAATTGAATGAATTGCATGAGTGGTTTGATAAATCATATAGACTTATGCACATTTTTATGGATATATATATATATATATATATCGATCGCAGTTAAAAAAAATCCTTTGTTATATTATGCATTTTATTTTACCATGGGAAATTGAATGAATTGCATGAGTGGTTTGATAAATCATATAGACTTATGCACATTTTTATGGAAATAGAAGTATAATTTACTTTATAAATGGAAATGATAATGAGTAAAATGGCTGAATTAAATGGAAAGAAAACAAATATTTAAATAGAAATAATGATTTTATGTGCACTCACTAAATGAGGGAAAAAAAGGGATATAAAGAACATCTTAGAGTAGGAATAGGAGAAGAGGTTAGGATGTGATGAAAACTATGTATTTTTTTTTTTAAATACTTGTGACCCAAGTGGGTGAATAATATGTATTTAGTAATTAAAATAATGATAATTTTTCATGCGATGGATAAATATTCTAAGTCTCTAGATCTATATAACAAAAAAAAGAGGATTGGAGTTAAGTGATTACCTTTTTGCACCCTAATATTTAATGGGTGTTGTAATGCATATTTGTTTCTTGGTATTGAGTTAGTTCTCAAGAATGTGTTAATACTATGGAGGTGTGGACCTCAACATTGTGGAGGATCCACATATTCTACGTGCTAATAATAAATATTTGTACTCTTCTCTTACAAACCATTGGATGTCAACAATCTTTGAGGATTAGAATTACCCATTTAGGAGTTGGTAGAGTTGTGAACTAGTAAGAAAATTATATTAAGCAAAGGATAACTGTTAAAGTAAGGTTGAAATTAAATAATAATCAATAAAGAACTTCTATAACCATCAAAGTATGTATGTAATTTTAGAAAATTCAATTTAGAGATAAATACCTTATAACCCAAAATACTATTTATTATTCTTTTTCTTAAAAAAATATAAATTAAAACTTACATAAAATAATTATAAGACTAAAATTACATTACACTATAGCTTTTAATTATTGTGAAACCTCATAAATAACCTTCGCCTTAATCAAGGCCTATATGATTCTCCTTTGCATAATTTCACAAAATGTTTCCCATAAGATATAGGCATATTCACTTTCCTTAGATAAAAGTAATGTATACACCTAAGTATACACTCATTTTCTTACTAGAAAATGTGTGCATCGTGTACCATGATTTCCCAGCTTAAAACTTTGAATTTGAAGGGGTCTAAAGGAGGAATTTTCTAAAATTTTGTCATTATAAATAAGGAGGTAATATATCCTTTATTAATAAGAGCTAATACATCCTTTCTTAAGATGTATTCTACTTTTTTTATGAATTATTTTAAACCCTAAATTACTCATTGATTAGACTTCAGTATTTATCAGAAAAAACCTATATTGAATAAACATTGAGGAATTTCCCTTTTAGGCTTTGAAATTTAAGCAGATAAAGAAAGAAATGGATTTCTAAGGGTTTAAATAAAGTTTATATGCATGTTATTATTGTAATTTATTGTTGCATTTGAAATGAAAAATAAATTTAATTGAGTAAATAAATACTCTCAAATGTATTGGAAACCTTGTCTTATTATTTAAATTTATTGGCCACTATTGATGGTCTAAAAATGTGTTGGAGTTGGAAGAAAATATCTCTTATATGCATTATGAATTAAATTTTGTTCATGATATAATGGCATATTAAAAGATATTCATTTAAAGAAAAAAAATGATTTGTATATGAAAATGCATATATAAATTGTCCTTGAATATAAGGGACTAAGTGATCTAATTATATGGATTGAGAGTTGATTGTATTTTTCATTTGAAAATAGAATTGTTGCATTGGTAATAATGAACAATTAAATAATTACTAGCATAGATCCATGTTAAGCCAAAATCTATAAAGCATAAAGAGTGATTAAATATCTTGAATTGCAGAGTGAAAAATTAAAGATTTGAATCCTAAGAGATTTGATAGATCTAAGTTATATATGGATCTATATTGGTTACACGCACCATTTGTCAATTTCATATTCATCGTGCAAGGAACAAGACACTAACAAAATGTTTTAACTATCAGATATTTTTATCTTTTTTTCATTTACTTGTATATAATATATACATAGTTACATCACATGTCAACTCAGCAAAGAATTAATTTTATATTGAACTATAATATCAATATGATTTTTAAATGATGCATGGATAGTGAAGAAATAAACAAATTTAGATTTTTTTATTTTTTTCAATTACTCTATGTCTATATAAAGTGTAAAATTAAGATATAAATTGAATAATTATATTTATGTTTCATATTGAAAGATTTTTTTTATTATTATTATTATTAAATTTTAATTTTTCATAGCAATATTTCCTTCATACTTTTACTATTTTTTAATTGAGTTAACATTATATTTTTTAATTATTATTTTTTTATCTAATGCTTAGGTACAACTTTTTCCCATACTCAATTGTAGGACAGTTATAAAGGTAATTAGTAAACTCATCATTATCGATTAAAGGTGTCAATTAAACCCAAATTTGTTGTATCTCTATTTTTGAAGATAATAATGAACCATTTAATAAATTATTAAGAATGAACCAATTTATAATTGTGAACCACTTAATAAATTATTAAGAATGAACCAATCATTATAAATTGAAAATGTATTTTGTGAACATGTTTATTACATCACTTTTGCAATTTAGAACCATTAAATGATTAATAAAAAGTTAGTTATTATGATAAAAAAATAAATTTCCACTAAATACATATATTTTTAACCAAATTTTTCTTTCAATATTTGAAAGCAAATTTGTTGTATCCCTATTATTGAAGATAATTGTGAACTTGACCAAATCATTATAAATTAATGATTTAGTTTAGATTAAGATTTATTGTATGACTATGGTAAATATAAACTTTTAAATGATTAATGAAACCATAATTCTTATAATAAAAAAGGTGTATCTATTAAATTTATATTTGAACCAAATTTACTTCTTAATATTTGAAAGCGGATTTATCGTATTCTTATTATGGAAGATAAGTATACGATATTTGAGTGGGCCTAATGGTTAAGAGCATGTGTTTCCTCCTAAGAGGTCGCAGGTTCAAAACCAAAGGGGGGTAGAGTATGTATGCCTTGCTAGACTTAGCAGTCAAATGGTTGTGCCAAGGTGGGTCCCTTTTCCCACAAATAAGGGGGTCTCATACACCAATTTGGTGTCTGGCTTGGGCGTCACCTTAATTAAATAACTAATAAAGAATTAATTATTATAATGAAAAAATGTGTATTTATTACATTTATATTTAAACTAAATTTATTTAACATTTGAAAATAGATATATTGTATTCTTATTATTAAAGATAACATTATAAATTATTAATAATAATTTATTTTGGAGTTGTTTTTAGTGTGATTTTTTGGACTTTATGGTGCAAGAATAAAGCATTTGAAAAACCCCTAGGGACCTTCAATTGTGCAGAGATTACCCATCAAGTTTGGGTCCCTTGTCCCACAAATAAGGGGGTCTCATACACCAATTTGGTGTCTGGCTTAGGCGTGACCTTAATTAAATAACTAATAAAGCATTAATTATTATAATGAAAAAAATGTGTATTTATTACATTTATATTTAAACTAAATTTATTTAACATTTGAAAATAGATATATTGTATTCTTATTATTAAAGATAACATAATAATTTATTTTGGAGTTGTTTTTAGTGTGATTTTTTGGACTTTCTAGTGCCAGAATAAAGCATTTGAAAAACCCCTAGGGACCTTCAACTGTGCAGAGATTACCCATCAAATTTGTGATTTCAATAAATTCTCGTGAGCTTTTAGAGAAATTAAACTTTAAAAAATCAAAAAAAAACCTCCAAATTTTTTTACCAAAAACAACTCAATTTATTTTATTATAAATTAAAACTATGGATTCAAAGCAAAGCATATTAAAATTTATTACATCACTATTACAATTATAAAGCATTAAATGATAGCCATTACAATTATAAAGCATTAAATGATAGCAATTATAAAACATTAAATGACTAATAAAAAAGCTAAACCATAATGATCAAAGAATGTATCTGGTCTAGACTTACATTTGAACCCAATTTTCTTTTTAATATTGATTCCTTACATGTTTAAAGTGTTGATATAATATAATTTTTAATTTAAAAAATACTGAACACTTTTTGGTAACCTGTTTTGTGATTGGTTAACATCATGGAAGGTGTTCCATATATATTTAATTAGTCATATCCATTCATATCTACTTAATGAGTCATATTCAAAATATCTCCCTTGTTTTTTATTTCTTATTTCTTTTTAATCTGATTCGATGAGTATTGTAAGGCATTCTGAAATTGGCTGGGGTGACACAGTGCAATTTGTATTGATGGCAATCTCCCAAACTTCCAAAAGCCTATATTTGCAACCTATATGCTAGCTCATTTTTAAATTATGCTCAGGGTCAGAATTTCAGATTGCTTCAATGACAACTTTGAGATGTCTCCGACAGTGATTTTGACCATGCTTTGACCAGTATATATTCAAACCCTACGGTAGCTGGCCATGTGCACTAAGATACGCATCGAATGGAATTTATTCATCGCAATTATATTGAAAGGTAAATTATAACCACCAGACTATATGCTACCATTATTAATTCACATAAGTAGGATGTTACTCATTCACAGCTCGCATTAATAATTCAGAAAGAGATAGATGTTATTAATTCACAGGTATGTCTACAGCGAAAAAGCCTGGCCTCGCTCTCCGTGAGTATGAAAACTTGAAAAGTGACCCGCAATTCCAACTTGGGGTTTATTTTGGATCCAACGATAACACACAAGATTAGTTCTGTTTGTTTGCTGAGAATTGATTTCAAAACTATTAATTGTCAACTCAAGTTGCTGTACGAAATCATGTGATGAATCAACACTGGAGAGCACAAAACAAATCTCGTAGCTGCTGGAAGAAACAAATGGAGGTTTGACATCATATGCGATTTGTACGTTACCTCTATCAGCACATAGACTGTCACAATTCGCAAGGGAATAGTAAATCCATGGAGGCAGACTGTTAAAAGTGGTTTGAATCAGGGCAAAAAAAATCAAAATTTTTTTGTGGAGGCAGTGTTTGAATCATGGTGAAAATGGATTCAGCTTTATCAAAAACTTCTGAGACACCTAAGATTTTGAAATTTGACAACTATAACTTGGATTTACAAAAATCCCTAACAGATTTTGGATTTACAAAAATCCCTACATGATTTTATCAAAACATGACCTGAATTTCCATGATTTTCCGGACAAAAAACAGTCTCCTTGGTAGTTTCACAGAAAAACACAGCAGACAATCCATTGACAGAGAAATAGAATCTTAGTGTACAAATATTTACTACAAAATAACAAAACTGATACTGTAGGTAAAGCAGATAAAGAGCAGCTATGATTTTGATATCTAGATACTGGAAAATTGGATATCTAAAATTGGATTTTGATAGCTTGTATATTTTGGAAAACGACTTTATTTCTATTTATTAGATTCTAGAATATTATTGATTTATATCACCTACTACCAAAACAATGACAGATATTTTCATCAATAATAGAGATTCCAATTTTAAATTATATAATATCTTTAAATCTTAGTGATTTCCCTAATACATATGACTTGTTCAACCCCTACCTATTTATCAGATTCTAGAATATTCCTAAAATCAATAATATTTATATCATCACCTACTCCCAAAACAACCACCTATATTTTCATCAATAATAAAGAATCTAATTTTAAATCCTATAACATCCTTGAATCTTGGTGGCATCCTTGAATCTTGGTGGTTTCCCTAGACATGTGACTGTGTTCATCGAATGTGAATGGGCTCTTGGAATGAGTAATTGGATAATATCACAAGAACAAGAACACACGAGTCACGGGAATATCACAATGTTTTACTGCAGTCGGAGGATTAACACAGTATTTTACGGTCAAAGGTGTTTTCCTCATATCCCCTGAACACCTTTTTTTTCAACCAGGGAAAAAAATCAATTATTTTTTATTAAAATCAATAGTTACATTTTTTTTGCTTCTCTGATCCTCCCAAAAGCATGAAATATTGTTCATCTAAAACTTTGTTTATCTTTCCTTTCTGAGTGTTTATCTTACTCTTAAAAAAGACTGGCTTCTTTTATATTCTTCTCTTAGATATAGATTTCTTTTGTATTTTTCTCTTAGCTATACATTCTTCTTGGACTAAGCAAACGGTCAAGAAAGATATAACTGCTATTTAAGAGATTGCATTGCCAAAAAAGATATTATTGCTATTTAAAAGATTGCATGGTCAGAAATATCCCGTGAACTCATTTTTATTTTTGTGTGTATGTTATATATTTTGGTATCAAATTGGCATGGAAGTAAAGTTAACATTGCATAGTATTTCTTTCTTTCTTTTTCTTCTTTTCTTTTTTTGGAGCTATCTTAAAAAATATCCAATTAGATTTATAGTGATAAATAAACATAATTGGATGATTAAAACATTTTATACTTAATAGTAGAGTGGTGATGCAAGAGTATTAGAGTTTCTGAGTCATCAAATTTTTTGGAGACACCTCTAAATAGATTTTAACATGGAAAATAAATTTTATTTTTTTATTGTAAATAATTTTAATTTCTTTATTTTTTTTTAAATTATGGATAGAGATAAGATTGAGTCATCAAATTTTTTGGAGACACCTCTAAATAGATTTCAACATGGAAAATAAATTTTATTTTCTTATTGTAAATAATTTTAATTTCTTTATTTTTTTTTAAATTATGGATAGAGATAAGATTGAGTAGATATGATTTTTTTCCTTAAAGGCTTGAAAGATTTAGGAAATAAATCATGAGAGATTATAGGGAAAAATCTTGGCAACAATTAGCAAGTTGTTAGAATAGGCAAAAGTTTAGAAATATTAGAAACTATTGGAGTATTTTTAGGATTTAGAAAAGCAATGGATAGGCAAGATTTTGTCACTAAGGCAAAACTGAGTCTACTTGAAAATTTATTTATTTCGTAATATTATTTAAAACATTGTATGCCTAGGGGGAAAACTAATGGCTAAATGAATGTGAAATCAGACCATAGAGTGAATATAGAGAAAGAATGCCTTTGAGTATATATATGTACAAAGCTAGATTAGTGAATGAGAGTTCATGTGTAATTGTGAATCTAAGAATTCTATCCGAAGTGTGATTTGATTATCTGATTTCAAAAAAATCATGGAAACTTGTTTTGCGATTGACATATTAATCCATTCCAATAAATTTTGGATCATTAAATTAGCACAAAATTCTAGATTATTAGTTTTGTGATTGCTAGAAAAGATGTCATTGTTTGGTATTTGAAAGATTGTAGGTTCATGGAAGTGAACATAGCAAGAAATGTCAATTTTCTTGCATCATATGGTATCAGAGTTGGTAAAGCTCTTTGGAAGTTGAATTCATAAGTTGAATTTGAGGTTGACATAGTGGTTTATGTTTATGTTCTAGTTAATAAATTATTTTAGATGATAGCAAAATCAAAGTCGATATTTTGGTTCTGGGCTCTTGATGTTTGAAGATGTAGATTTAAATGTTTGTATCTAAACTCTGATAAAGTGTTTTGCAAATTGTAACAGCCGAGAAGGTGAATTGTGGAAAGAAATCTTACGGCTAGCATAGTTGTGATGGAGGAAAAGAAGTGACTCCAAAAACCCGAAGATAAAGGATTGCTCGAAAGGGGTTCTAGAGGAGGGGACCAATAATGCCAACAGTATGAGCTCATAGAAGAAGCTTGGTGAGGTGTGTGTAGAAAGAAAAAGGTATGCTATTGCAATGGTGATTTGTAGATCATAGTGGGCAGTGATAAGCTCATGAAAGGGGAAGATGAATATGACTATGGGAAGTCATTTGAAGAATTCAAAGGGATGCAACAAAGATGCCAAAGCAGATGGCATAAGAAAAATGAGTGATGAAGAATATGAGAGGGAACTCATTGAGATAAAACATGGTTGAATGTTCTTACAAAGCTGCTACAACAGAATGAGTAGAACCATAGGTATGGGTGGAACCTGAGGAAAAGGATTATGTGGTATGTTGAAATATTATGGGCCAAGAAGCAGAGACAGAAGTTGAGACACGGCTTGTGTGAGGATCCCCCCTAGGGTCCTTTAACTAAAACTAAATTTATTTAACTTTAAACACAATAATAAGGGAAATAACTTATTTATATCTAAGCATTTATTTGATGATGATACACCATTAAAATTTAATTACCACAAATTAAATAAGAATTTCATTGCAACCAATTACATAAGTAATCAATAAATCGAAGAATACCTATTCCAATAGCTTAGTTGAGATTCTCTTAAGCTCCTGTCTCTATTGGAATGCTCCTATTGACTAACCCGACTGAATTTGCCTTCTAGCCAACTAGGAAGTATTTTCTAGCCTAGGGAACCTCCACAGGTTCTCTAACCCTCCAAGCCCAAGTCTAACCAGATGTAGTGTGTCCAAGTTTAACAAACACTCTCGAGATCCAAGTTTGATCTCCCTCCTCTTTCTCCACATCCCTCCTCCAAAACAAAATCCTCCAAACCAAAACCAAGACCAAGAATCCCCCCTCCTCTCATCATCCTTCCCCTTTTATGTCTCTTCCTCCATCCACCTCAACCACCTATCATTAATGTCATGACTACCCCCTTAATCCTTTCATTTGGTATTCTTTATTTTTATTACCATATCTTGTTCAATTAGATTTGAGAAGACATTTTGGGGATAAGATATGGATATTTAATTTGGAAATTAATTGGAGAAGACCATATCTTCTCCCAAGTAGATTTTGAGAAGATACGTTGGGATATGGATATTTAATTTGGAATAAATGGAAGGAGACTATGTTCTATCCAAAATTAAATTTGAAAAGACAAATTGGGAATTGAATAATAACAATAATAAAATTTATATCAATAAATAAAATTACAGTTTCATAAATGTAGGTATATACCAATATTTATTGATAATTATAAGTCAATATTTTCAGGTAATTTAAACACTAATAAAATTTTCATGATAAGATTAAGTAGGGAATTACATACACCCCTCCTTCAAAAAACTTTGTCCCAAAGTTAGAGTGAAAAAGATACAAGGAGTTCGAAAGCAATTTGACAATAAGGCATAACAAAATATAGAGAGAGTTTTAATAAGTTAGGCAATGATACCACTTCCCATCAAGAGTCTCCAACTAATCTATATCCTCCTATCCTTCCTAACCTACTTTCGTTCCCACCCTATCCATCCTCTACTGCTATATACTATGGCATCGGCTATACCAATCTAACCACTGATAAAACCAATATGGCGGAAGCGTCGACTATATCGACCTAACTTCCCCAACAGGCAACTAGAAATCATCATCACACGTCTAAGGGAGTGTGTCCATCACTGCCCTCCCACGATTCCGAGCTTGGAGGTAAAACGGTGGGAAATATCTCCACCCCTCCTTACAACTAGGGTCAACACCCTAATATGGACCACACTACAGCCCTGGTTGGATGCTTGTCATCGAATAATCCAGTCAGGTAGTCTTTTCACTTACCATTTACATTTTACCCATGTTATAAGTGTGCATATCAAGTAGATACAAAATGTAATATAACAATGTACATCATACCTTTCCTCATTAGATGTCTCGACCTTCCCCAATGGAAGAGTAGATCTTGGCTATCATATAGTTCTTTTTAATCTGCAGGTTAGTTCTTATTCATGCATATATATAACAACAATATATATATATATATATATATATATATATATAGTGATCTTAAACATCATGTTATTAAGTCTAGTATCCATGTGTCAATTTTGTAGTTCATACTGGAAATAAAACATAATTTCACTAAGTCATTCATTAGATAAATCATATCCACTTAAGCCATACATGAAATAACAATAACTCTGTTAAGTCATGCACTAGAGAAATCATCACCAAGTAAGTCATACATTAGGTCATACATCAAACATTTCCATCATTAATACCTAATCCATCTAATTATTTATATAAGTAGTTTCACATGTCCAACTGAATGCATCAATATTAGATAGCGTTCATAAATAAATAACATGGAACTACAAATAGAGCCTTAGCATAGGTATCTATCTAAGTCAAAATGGGCATCACAGATGCTCAAAAAGTGAGGGGTAGTCACGACGTATAGTCTCTGCATCCTCCCAGGTAGCAGATCCTGGGTTATACTTGTCCCACTGGACCTTAACCTAGTTCACCATGCGACGTCTGAGCTATTGAACCCTACGGTCCAATATGCGTAATGGTTCGACCACTATGGTTCCCATGTCCGAGACCTGCAATTCCCTCCAATCCAGTTTGTGAGATTCATCAGAAACATAATGTTGTAAAATAGATACATGAAAAACATCATGAGTTTTATGCAAATGGGGTGGAAGTAAAAGACAATAGGCAACTGGTCCAATCTTTTCCTTGATCCTAAAAGGTCCTACAAACCGAGGTGGCAACTTCATCCCTTTCCCAAACCGAATGGTGCTTTTGTTGGGTCGGATACAAATAAAAACTTGGTCTCCTACTTCATAACTTCGATTAGTGCTATGTGAATCAACATAACTCTTTTGTCTATCTTGTGCTTCCTTTAACCTTTGTCGAATTTGTCTTACCTGTTCCTCCATTTCTTGAACTAATTCTGGCCGAACTATTACTCAGTCCTCCAACTTTTTCCAACTCAATGGCATCCTATATGGCCTCCCATATAGAGATTGGTAAGGAGGCATCCCGATTTAACTATGGTAACTGTTATTATAGGAAAGCTATACCAATGGCAAGTAACTTTTCCACTGAGTCTAATTATCCATGACGTACATTCTAAGCATGTCTTCCATGACGATTTACTCTTTCAATCTGCCCACTTGTTTCTAGATGATATGCAGTTCTCAAGTTTAACTGAGTCCCTAGTGCTAACTGCAAACTTGTCCAAAACCTAGATGTAAATCGAGAGTCTCTATGAGAAATGATATTTGTGGGTAAACCATGTAGTCGAATAACTTCACTTATAAAAACTCATGCCACATCAGTAACATCGTAAGTGTCTCTTACTGGGATGAAATGGGCACTTTTGGTCAATTTATCAACTATAACCAATATAGCATTGTGCCTCTGCGACGTGAGCGGCAAACCCACAAAAAAATCCATATAAATTACCTCCCATTTAGACATAGGGATGTCATGTGGTTGTAGGAGTCCTGCTGGATGGCGATGATCAGCCTTCACTCGTTGACATTCAAGACATTTGGAAGCAAACTAGACTATGTCGTTCTTCATAACTACCCAAAAGAAGAGTTTCTTCATATCCACATACATCTTCTTCACTCCAGGATGTGCACAATAGAGTGCTTTATGTGACTCTTCGAGGATGGTCCTTCTTATACCTTCTTCCTTAGGTATGTACATTCTCCCTTGAAATCTGAATAGTCCATCTGTTTTAAGGACATATCCCTCAAACTTTGGTTCTATCTGCTTCCCACTTTGGAGTGTTAATATAACCTTTAGATACCAACTATCTTCAAAGAGTTTCTCCAACACTCATTCCCTCAAATTTACCCTCAAGGCTACTAAGGAGAAGGTTCGTGGCCTCCTGCTTAATGCATCAGCCACCACATTCTCCTTTCCCTTAATGTATGAGATCTCAAAATTATACTCACTCATGAATTCGCTCCACCGCCTTTGTCTAGCATTCTAATCCCTTTGAGTGAAGAGGTGTTTCAGGCTTTGATGATCTGTTCTTAACTCAAATCTTCTCCCAACGTGGTAGTGTCTCCACAGTTTCAAAGCTAACATCACTGTTTCTAACTCTAAGTCATGGGTAGCATACAACTCTTCATGTTTCTTCAATTTTCTAGATGCGTAAGCTATTATTCCACCTTCTTACATAAATACCGCTCCCAATCCTTGCTTTGAAGCATCGGTGTAGACAGTGAAGTCTTTTTCCATGTCTGGCACTCGAAGGATCGGTGCACTAGTTAGTAACCTCTTTAGTTCAGTGAATGCAGTGTCACATTCATATGTCCATTCATACCTGACCCCTTTTTGCTGTAATGTGGTGATGGGTTTTGCAATCCTCGAAAAAGCTTCCACAAACCTGCGATAATAACCTACTAGCCCCATAAAACTGTGCACCTCATGAGCATTTTTTGGTATTGGCCAATCCATTATGGCCTTTACCTTTTCCAGGTCAACTGAAATCCCTTCTCCTAAAATGATGTGCCCAAGATAATGAACTTTCTTCTGAAAGAAGGAACATTTTGACAATTTTCCATACAATTGATTTTCCCTTAAGCAAGTCAATACAATCCTTAGGTGCTTTTCATGCTCCTTTTCATTCTTGGAATACACAAGAATGTTGTCCAGAAAGACTTGCACAAATTGGTCCAAATACTTCTTGAACACACCATTCATGAGGCTCATGAATACTGTTGGTGCATTGGTCAAACCAAATGGAACAACTACGAACTCGTAGTGCCCAAACCGAGTTCGAAATGTAGTTTTTGAGATGTCACCTTCCTTAATCCTCAATTAGTGGTATCCAGATCGTAGATCGATCTTTGAGAAAATTGTTGCTCCCTTCATTTGATCAAATAGGTCATCTATTCTAGGTATTGGGTACCTATTCTTTATTTTCGCTCTATTCAAATCCCTATAATCTATGCATAGCCTAAAGGAAGCATCCTTCTTCTTGACAAAAATCACTGGTGCACCCCAAGGTGAAATACTAGGTCTGATAAATCGCAAGTCTAAAAGCTCTTTTAACTGCATCTGCAACTCACAAAGTTCTGGAGTTGTCATCCTATAGGGTGTCTTAGATATTGGTTCTACACTAGGTCTTAGGTCGATTGTGAAATCAATCTCCCTTACAAGAGGTAATCTAGGAAATTCCTAAGGAAAAACATCCTTGAATTCTAACAAATTGGGTGTTGATCTAGGGAGGGTCCTTTCTGGTCACTTACAGCCTCGACCATATATAGTTTGCAACCTTGTCGTAGACAACGTTTTACCTTCATCATGGATATGAATCGTAGCGACACTCCTCTCTTGATTCCACAAATCTCAGTTGACCTACCTTCATCATCTAAACAAATCACCTTCTTCTTGAAACAATCTACCAAAGCTCAATGAGCTTCTAGCCAGTCAATTCCAATAATTACATCGTACATCCCTAATGTTGTGATGTATGCCTTCAACTTAGTTATACACACCCCGAGGTTTACCTAACATTGGTCAACACTAGGTTCTACTGCTTGTTTTATCCCAAAAACCATCTCAACTTGCTTAAAGTCATCGTGCTCATGGGCTGCAAACCCACATTTTTCTAATGGAACTGGTGAAATGAAACTATCTGTAGCACCTAAATGAAACAAAATTTTAACTTTGACTTTGTTTATCATACCTGAGGTTTCTACCACGACAGATTGGTGTTCAACTTGTTGGTTATCAACTGTTGCATAGATTCGATGGTGGCTACTTGCTCCCTCCATTGGTGCTTTTCCTTCTCTACGATTGTTACTAGTTTGTAACTCAGGATAGTCACGCTGGTAATGAGGTCCCCCACATCCCCAACAATTGATGCGTGGTAGACTCTAAACAGAATGTTGTGGAGTTATTTGGAAAGATTTCCTTCCCTTGGGACCCCTTCTCCTACTTGTTTCTCCTCGTGTATGACCTTTATTTGCACGAATCCTTGAAGATGTGGGTGAAGTTGTACTAATAACCATTGAAATCCCCATTGTTGGTGCTCTGGGTACAACCCTGTTTCCATATGGCGGTGGCCTCAAACTCTCCCCCCTAGGGAAGGTACGAGGGGCCTTCCCCATAAACCTTGGTTGTTGTGGAAAAATGGTTTTGTTTCCACCCTTTAAGTCTAAGTGCTCTTCAACATAACGAGCATGTTCCACAAATTCTGTAACTGAGGATGGTTTCCACATCCGCACCATTTCCCTAATCTTGGGGTTCAATCCATAAATGAAACGATCTGCTTAGCGTTGCTCAGTATCCATGTAGGAGACATACTTGACCAATTCCATGAATCTAATCTCATATTCTTCTACCATACGATTTCCCTGTACCAAATCATGGAAGGCTCCTACCTGTTGTTCTTCATAATATGTTGGTAGGTACTTTTTCCTTAATCTCTCCTCAAATAACTCCCAAGTAACTATGTCCGGAGTGAGGTGTAGTTGACGCTCTAAGTTACCCCACCAATTCAGAGCACTGTCTCTGAGTTGTAATACCATTATTTTAGCTTTTGAATTGGAAGTATAATATCTTAGTGTGAAGCACCTTCTCATTCCTTCTAACCAGGCTTCTGCACGTTCATTGGCACGACCTCCAACAAACTCTGGGAGCTTAATCTTTTGGAGCTCCCTAGTAATGTCCTCGATTAGAGGTCCTCTATCAGAGTCTCTTGATCCCTCGAGATTTCCCAACCCTAATGGAGGGTGCTCTACTTCCACTTCAATTGTTTGGCGCCCTCTTAAAGTCTCATTAATTTCTTCTAAGGAACGCAAGATGAAAGCCAACTACGGTGAAAGTAATGGGTTATTTGTAGGAGGTCCTTGCGATGACCCTCCTTGACATTGATTTCTTCGCGTCCTCACCATTTTGAATTGTTCAATTATCTATATGATATGTGAGACTTGTTAATCCAACTTAGGACTTGTCCACTCTTAGCTGACTCACATACATGTATATAATGATAGTCATAAGTTTTTATTTTACTATGCTCGTAAACAATAATTATTAATACTGAGAAGATTCCCAAGAATCTACCAAATCCTCTCATGTGTGAGTTCTACATAACTTACAAATTTTCTCTTGATACTAGCTAGGGCACTGGTGCAATGTACTTGTATGTCATGCTCTAATGCTTTATTAACACAAAATTGTTTTCTTTAGTAACCATAGTTATTCATTTAATTTAGTATTAAAGCTAATTAATAAATTGGTTTAATATATTCAAATAATTAAGTTAAATACTAATGTGAATAATACCCTTTTTAGTCATGTCTTCCTTCTATGGCCATTATTTGTTCCTTCCCAACCTTTATATTATGTTTTAAAATCATTAATGTCCATTTTATGAATCTTGGGACCCCTATAAGACATATAAACAATTGGTCTCCCCTCTTGAAGAGGTAGTGCCCTTGAAGCAAGGTTTCTAAGAAATTATCCATGAAGACATATATATATATATATATATATATATATATATATATACACAATAATTAGATTAAAGAAGAAAAATAAACATTGCTAAAATAAATGTGAATTCTCACAAGCTTCATAATGAAACTAGGTGTTGAACAAAGCCTAAAATATCGTGGGATGAAAGAATGCCATTTTTGTGATATTAATAGAATGGAGAATGAAAATTATTTTCTCTTATAATATCATTTATATACTTGCATTAGACCAAACACATAAATCTTAATCTCAAAATATATTTAACATATAATTTTCATAACTTCTTAACTCATCGAAACTAATGGAATTGAGAGAAGCTTTTAGGTCAATATTTATGACTCAATTTCGATAGAGACTTTTTTCTTTTTGAGTAAAGGTTTGAACTAAACAAGTTTCATAGATGAGCATGCCATGTTTTGCATACGAAAATGAATGCCCCGGGAGATCAATTCGATTAGTCATATGAACGGATGATTCTGTCTCTTTTTTTTGTTTGTGTGTGAAATTTGAATGTTGTAAATCTGATCGGAAGGCGCAAGGGTAAACATAGAGATGGCAACAACTTAAGCACCAATTGACCAGGTGTCGGGCCTTGGACCTTGTGGTATGGGTTTACCTCGGATGTGAGCATGCGTAAACCCTTTGCATTCGTGGCACCTATGGTTATTCTAAATGATGTGTAGCAATCTCAAAGCATAAGATAGAGCCGCGTACACTAATATTTGCCAAACATGTTAATAATGCACTTGATGAAGAATGAGTTTAGTTTGGATAAGAAAAAACAAAAGCAGAGGTTGTCTAGGATGAAGAAATAATAGTGGAATGACCCCTCAAAATCCTTTTTCTCTCAAACTAGGTGCTAGGGGAACAAGAACTTAACCATGAAAGGAGAAAGAAGAAGTAAGAACCATTGGAAAGACCATAGCCTTTAATAATAAATCTATAACAATTCCAAAAGGACACTCAGACAGCAGGACTTGAGATTTGAAACCAGCAATTCATTTGCTTGTTGGTGACGAACTGGGCACAGTCAAACACTTAGAGGATGGCCTTTATTGGTCTTATCAACAGGCGAAGCCACACATAGTAATCACATGCAAACAAAAAGACTCGAACGTTGAGGGTAGAATTTTACCAATATATGCTTATCACAAAACTGAGGACTCGACTCTTAAATGCAATAGGAAGCTTACCACAGTTCCTTCTTTGCACTATTTTCAAAAACCATAATGTCAGCCATGAAATATATGAAGAAGTGAGGAGAATTTAACTTAAGGGAAAATCCAAGAGCACAGAAAGAACTGAATTGCAACTCTGACTAGCATACAAATTGTTATTGATCTTGAATACCATATTTTTATCACTCAAGAATAATATGATAGAGAAAACTGGGCATTGCCTTACTTATTTGGGTTCGTTGCTAACACAAAACTAATCATGTTTAGTTCACCTTACACAGTGAGTTACTAAGGGGTTTCCCTGTGACCATGTACCGTCCACTATCCACATTGGAGGCCATAGCTGATTGTGTAGAGACAATGTGATTGTTCTCTTCAGAAGACACTAGCCTTTCAAAATTTGAGGTTCATGTTCTTTGGGAGATGTATTGTGCATGTTCAAAATAAATCTACAGGAATTGAGTTGTTGTCTACCAAATGTCAAATGCCAGCATGTTATATAGCATTCATTGGAAACAAAATATTTTCAAGGAATGCAAATGTAGTGGAAATGAAAAAAATATGTGTTTTTCCAAAAAAATGCAAATAAGTGGTATATCCCTACAAACCATAAGCAAGTTTATTGAAAAATCAGTGAACTATACTGAAGGGAAAAGAAAGATACAGAAAATGGAGGGTTTATTGGCAGACCAGTTTCTTAGGTTAGGAAACTTCCTCCAAGATAAGTTTATGGGAATTGAATTGTTGGTCGCCAGCTGACAGTTCAGACAAATACCAATTAGACCAATTTAGCACTCACTAAAAGCAAAAGAAATTGAAGGAATGGTACAAATTCACATTGGTGGAAAACCAAAGTTTCACATTGTGGAAATGAAAAATAAATGTTTGCCCAAAAACACGCAAAACAGAGCGTTAAACATCCTGATAAAATATGCAAGTAAACTGAAATACAAGAAAAAATATAATATATTGAAGAGAAAACATAATTGCAGAATTTGGACTGTTGAGTTTCCTATGAGTTTCTTTGGGTAGGTGACCGATCAAGATCAAGATCAAGATGGGGTCAATCTTCGTCGATTTATACGGGCGTATGTGGGGATACCCCCAACTTTGCAACGTTTTGTATTGATGCAACTGCAAAAACGAATTGGCAATAATGGAGAAAAGTTTGTGTGGTTCGTTGGCTTTGTGATTATACCAGGGAAATTCCAATTCCAAAATGAATTTCATTCAGTGGGTGGTGTTTGGGAGGTACAATCTTGCCTCTCTAAAGCTCAAAGTTTTCCGTAAAGTCGATATTCGTTATTTAAGTTATACAAACTTTCTCTCCATATCTGGATCTAGTCTTGTGTATGATAATCCCTCTATTTCCAGCAGACATAGACATCGTTGTTAATTATGAGTCCAAGCACTTCATTGGGAACATTAGCAGCACAGCCCTACTGTCGATTGCTAAATCGATACTCATTGCAGCACAAAGGAAACCCTCATACATCTCATCTTTAAAAATCTTAACCGTATCATGTGGATCCTTCCACAAATCGTCATGGTTCAGACACGTTGCTTTCAAAAGGTGTTCAAGTATGCCCAAAATCCATAGAAGGGCATTGTCAGATTTTGCAACGAGTGTCAAATTCTTGCAGGAGGATTCTGAAATTAAGAACCCTAATGTGGGGCCTTTTTCTGTCGTTGCCATCAAAACCTCGGAAGAAGAATCTTGCATATCTTCTACCACAATTGGGCCTAAAATTTAGTGTGCGAGGCCAGAGAGAATTTAGGTTGCTAGTATGAATCCTCTTGAGGTAGAGAGGATTGAAGAAGAAAATTTCACCAACGTTGGGTTAAAAGAGTCTTTGCCTCCTACTACATCGGTTCCAAAGGAGGAAAAGGAATTGACACTAGAGAAATAAGCATGGAATCTTCTGAGAACCGTGGTTGTGAATTATTGTGGAAGCCCAATTGGGACTGTTGTTGCAACCGATCCATCTGATACTACTCCCCTTAACTATGATCAAGTGTTCATAAGGGATTTTGTTCCTTCTGCCCTTGCATTTATGCTCAGGGGAGAGACAGAGATTGTGAGGAATTTCCTTCTACACACCCTTCAATTGTAGAGCTGGGAAAGGACTGTGGACTGTTACAACCCTGAGCAGGGATTGATGCCACCCAATGTTAAGGTTAGGACTGTTCCTCTTTATGGCAACAATCAAGCGATCGAGGAAGTGTTGGATCCTGATTTTGAAGAAATCCATTCTTGTTATTCATTTGGAGAGTTATTCTTTACTACATGGTTGAGGGATTTTGCCTTCATTTGATATGTATTTTTTTATTTTACTTCTATTTTTTCGAAAGAAAATGCCCTAGGAATTTCTAATTTGGCTTTCAACATTTGTTGTACATTTGAGTCCCACTGTCGCTATGGACATTAATATAATCTCTCTTTCTATAGTTTCTTTGAGTCACGATGACTACATTTTGTCGTTCATGTGTAATCTCTTTTGTTTGAACAAAATACATAATAGACTTGAAACCTGCAAACCAATCTTCAACACAGAAAACTAGCATTTGATGTAAAAAGAATCCTCTCAATCTTCAACGGTATATCATTGCAAGCGTTGATTGAGAATAATGTATAGATCCAGGACAAGTGACTAAGAACTAATATGTCAGAGAAAGAAATCTTACCAGGGATGGATTATAGTGTAATGTATCAGACCATAATCCAACATAAATAGGCCTCCAACAAGCACAAGATGAATTCCAACTAGTCATGTCTTGGTTCCCCATGTGGATTTCTCGAGGATGCAATCCTTGAAGCAGGTATTGAATTCTACAACAGTTTGAATCCTCATGTGACCCAACAAAATAAATTTGGACTACCCTTTTAATTATTGTGTGTAATAGAGAACCCCATCAAAATCCTTTCGTATCATGGGCGTCTCAGAGTGATACCCAGCTGGATCATACCATTAATCTCCTCGTAACAAGAATTTGCAGAGAGACCCAAATCATTGTATTCAGTGAGCAAGCACTTGCATCAATCCAAAGGGCTAATCTGACCGAAAAAATGGGGTAATGATGACCCCTCAAAATAGCGGGGACTTGTATGGAATCAAATAGCATTCATGAGGCGAATGATGAGCTGGAGCTCTGGGCACGTGTTTGCACAAAATTGGTGTCCTGGAATTTAAGTGAAATTTACCGAGTTTTGGAAAGATATCGCGATAGACTCTTTTCTTCTTTTTTTTCTTCTTTTTTTTCAATAGATAGGTTTCAAGGTCCAAACTTTGAACCTAGGATCTGATACCATATGTGAGGATCCCCCTTAGGGTCCTCTAACTAAAACTAAATTTATTTAATTTTAAACAAAATAAGAAAGGAAATAACTTATTTATATCTAAACATTTATTTGATGACAATACACCATTAAAATTTAATTACCACAAATTAAATAAGTAAGAATTTCATTGCATTCTCCTGAGCTCCTATCTCTGTTAGGATGCTCCTCTTGACTAACCTGACTGAATTTGCCTCCTAGCCAACTAGGAAGTATTTCCTATCCCAAGGAACCTCCACAGGTTCCCTAGCCCTCCGAGCCCAAGTCCAACCAGATTTAGTGTGTCCAAGGTTAACAAACACTCTCCAGATCTAAGTTTGATCTCCCTCCTCTTTCTCCACATCCCTCCTCCAAAACAAAATCCTCCATACCAAAACCAAGACCAAGGATCCCCCCTTTCTCTCATCATCCTTCACCTTTTATGTCTCTTCCTCCCATCCACCTCAACCACCTATCATTAATGTCATGACTACTCGCTCATCCTTTCATTTAGTATCTTTGACTTTTCTTACCATATCTTGTTCAAGTAGATTTGAGAAGACATTTTGGGGATAAGATATGGATATTTAATTTGGAAATTAATTAGAGAATACCATATCTTCTCCCAAGTAGATTTTGAGAAGACACATTGGGATATGGATATTTAATTTGGAATAAATGGAAGGAGACCATATCCTATCCAAAATTAAATTTAAGAAGACAAGTTGGGAATTGAATAATAACAATAATAAAATTTATATCAGTAAATAAAATTACAGTTTCACAAATGTAGGTATATACCAATATTTCTTTATAGTTATAAGTCAATATTTTCATGTAATTTACGCACTAATAAGATTTGCATGATAAGATTAAGTAGGGCATTACAGCTTCAAAGAAGAACTCAAATCTATTGAGTGTGAGGAGGCAGTTCATAGGGGCGAACCTGAGTAAGGATAAATCCTTGACGAGGATGGTGACGAGGTTGATGGATATTTGATGTTTGAGACATCAAATGAAGCTGCAAAACCTTACTTTTTTTCTGATGATTCGTTTGTGGTTGCAAGTGTTATTATAGATGATGGATAGTCTTTTGAAACTATCATGAAGAAAGAGGAAGTTAGAGGATAACAAAGTTCAAATTTTGTTTTCTGCAGAGAGGAGGAGTAATACTTGAATGGGATGCTCATAAGGAATGATGATCCAAAGGCAGAGACAACTTTTGATCTTCACATTGATTGTGTGCTTGTAGTTACAGTAGAGGTGATCATCACTTTTCAAACTGATGCAAGTGGAACAAAAACAAAGGGTGAATAACTTGCAAAAGTTGTGAACAATGATGCAGTGAGGTCAAAGGAGGAATATTTTGCTGTAAGTATGGAGATAGAGCTTGACCATTTGATTGAAGTGAGACAGAGAGTTCAAAGAGAAACTTTACAAGCATGGAATGAGGCTAAAAGTATGCTTGGATGGCTGTATATTTTGTTTGTTTTCGTGGTAGGAAAATTTTTAGTTGAAACAACGAGTAACAACATGGTGAAAACAATTAGCTTGCAATAAGGAAGGGAAAAGCAAAATTATAGTGGAATTCAACATGTTGCAACAACAACACTACAATAGCATGACAAATTTGATGATCAGCAACAAAACTATGTATGGGATCCAGGAGGATGTTAGCAACAACTCATGGTCAGGAGACCATGAAATTTTCTACCTTGGGATTTTTATGCAAGAGCATTAGAGCTTCTGAGTCATCAAACATTTTGGAGACACAACTCCAAACTAGGTCTCAACATGGAAAATAAATTTTATTTCCTTATTATTAATACTTTTAATTTCCTTATTTCTTAAAAAAATGTGGATAGAGATTAGATTGGGTAGATAAGATTTTCTTCTTTTTAAGGCATGAAAGGTTTAGGAAATAAATCATGAGAGATTATAGGGGAAAATCTTTACAGCAATTAGCAAGTTATTAGGATAGGAAAAAGTTTAGAAATCTTAGAAACTATTAGACTACTTTTAGGATTTAGATAAGCTATGGATAGGTAAGATTTTGTCAATAAGGCAAAAATGATTTTACCTTGAAAATCATAACTGATTTGCTGATTGACTTATGGATCTAGGAAAAACAAATTGTAATGTTCTCTAAAACATTGTAAGCCTAAGGGAAAAACTAATGACCAAATGAATGTGAAATCCGTCCATAGAGAGGGAATAAAGAAAATGAATTCCTCTGAGCATATGTATGTACCAAGCTAGTTCACTGAATGAGAGTTCATGCATAATTGTGAATCTAAGAATTCTATGTGAAGTGTGATTTGATTATTTGATTTCAAAAAAATCATGGAAACTTGTTTTGTGATTGAAATATTAATCCATTACAATAAACTTTGGATCATTAAATTAGCACAAAATTGTGGATTATTAGTTTTGTGACTGCTAGAAAAGATATCATTGTTTGGTATTCTTAAGATTGCAGGTTCGTGGAAGTGAGTAACAATCGATTTTATTGCATCATGTGGTATTAGAATTGATAAATCTCTTTGAAAGTGGAATTCATAAGTTGAATTTTTGGTTGATATAGAGGTTTATGTTTATGTTCTAGTTGGTAAATTCTTTTTGATGATTGCAAAATCAAAGTTGATATTTTGGTTCTTGGTTCTTGATGTTTGAAGATGAAGATTTGAATGTTTGTACCTAAACTCTGGTAAAATGTTTTGCAAATTGTAGCAGCAGAGAAGGTGAATTGCCGCAAGAAATATTACAATGAGCATAGTGGTGATGGAGGAAAATGAATGGCCACAGAAACTTGAAGAGAAAGGAGTGCTCGAAAGGGGTTCCAGAGGAGGGAACCAAGATGCCAATAATATGAGCTTAGAGGAGAAACTTGATGAAGTGTGTGTAGCAAGAACGAGGTATGCTACTGTAGCGGTGATTTGCAAGTCACAATGGGAAGTGGGAATCTCATGAAAGGGGAAGATGAAGATGACTATGTGAAGTCATTTATAGAATTCAGAGGGAAGCCACAGAGATGCCAAAGAAATTGTTTTAAGGAAAATGAGTGACGAAGAATATAAGAAGGAGCTTGTTGAGATAAAAGCACAGTCTAATGTGCTTACAAATATGCTACAACAGAATGAGTCAAACCATAAGTATGGGTGGAACCTGAGGAAAAGGGTTAAGTTGCATGTTCAAAGATTATGAGCCAAGAAGCAGAGACAGAAGCATAGACATAGCTTGAAGGAAGAACTCAAAGCTACTTAGTGTGAGGAGGTAGTTCATAAGGGCGAACTTGAGCAAGGAGAAATTCTTGAAGAGGATGGTGAAGAGGTTGATGGAGATTTGATGTTTGGGACATCAAATGAAGCTACAAAGCCTTACATTTTTTCTGATGATTCGTTTATGGTTACATGTGTTATTGTAGATGATGAACAATGTTTTGAAACTGTCATGAAGAAAGAGGAAGATAGAGGAGAACAGAGTTCAAATATTTTTCCCAGCATAGAGGAGGAGCAATACTTGAATGGGATGCTCATAAGGAATGATGAGCCAAAGGTAGAGACAATTTTTGGTCTTCACGCTATTTATGTGCATGTAGGTGCAACAAAAACCGAGGATAAACAACTTGCAAAAGTCGTTGTGAACAAGGATGCAACAAAGTCAGAGGAAGATGTTGTTAGCAGCATGGAGATAGAGCTTGATCATCATATTGAAGTGAGACAGAGAATTCAAAGAGAAATTTTATAAGCATGGAATGAGGCTAAAAGCATGCTTGTATGGCTATATATTTTATTTGTTCTCTTGGAGGGACAATTTTAACTTGAAATAATGAGTACCAGCATGGTGAAAACAATTAGTTTGTAGCAAGAAAGGTAAAAGCAGAATTATAGTGGAATTCAAGATGTTGCAGCAGCAACAATACAACAATGTGACAAAGTTGATGATCAACAACAAAACTATGTATGGGATCTAGGAGGACATCAGCAACAACTCATGGTAAGGAGACCATGAAATTTTTCTATCTTGAGAGTCTGATGCAAAATCATTAGAGCTTCTGAGCCATCAAGGTTTTTGGAGGAACAGCTCCAAACCGATTCTGAACATGGAAAATGAATTTTATTTATTTATTGTAAATAATTTTAATATCTTTATTTTTTAAAGAACTATGGATAGAGATAAGATTTTTAAGAAGAAATTCTTCCTTTTAAGGCATGAAATATTTAGGAAATAAATCATGAGAGATTATAGGGGAAAATCTTGGTAGCAATTAGCAAGTTATTAGGATAGGCAAAGGTTTAGAAATCTTAGAAACTATTGGAGTGCTTTTAGGATTTATAAAAGCGTCATAGATAGGCAAGATTATGTCAATAAGGAAAAAGCGAGCCGTGATTTGCGGATTGGTTTATGGATCTAGGAAATTTTATTTTATTTGTATATGTTATTTAAAATATTGTAAGTCTAAGGGAAAAACTAATGGCCAAATGAATGTGAAGTTGGCCATAGAGAGTGAATAGAGAGAATGAATGCCTCTGAGCATATGTATGTATAAATCCAGTTTAATGAATGAGAGTTCATGCATAATTGTGAATCTAAGAATTCTATGTGAAATGTGATCTTTGATTTCAAAAAAATCATGAAAACTTGTTTTGTGATTGACATATTAATCCATTCCCATAAACTTTGGATCACTAAATTAGAAAAAAATTGTGGATTATTAGTTTTGTGACTGCTGGAAAAGACATGATTGTTTGGAATTCTTAAGATTATAGGTTCATGGAAGTGAAGATTGTAGAAAAGGTAAATTTTCTTGCATCAAGTAGCCTAAATTTGGGCATGAGTTTGACATAATCATGAATTGATTTCCGCTTTTAAAAAATGATTCAAACGCTCCCAGGGTTGAATTTCAAAAATTTCTAACCAGATTCAAGCAATAAATTCACCATCCTAACAAAATTGTAACCTAGTTAAACAACCCCAAATTGTAGCCTGATTAAAGAACCACTTAAATCCAAAAAGTCCAAACCTATGTGTTGAGTATTGATTTTACTGACTCAATAGTAACTCACATGTTAGTGAATATTTTTGTGATTAGTTTGATATTGCATGCATCCAAACAACAAAATTGGTAGTACAATTGGGTTAAGAAACATAAAAGTATGTATATCTAATAAAAGAAGATTTGTGTGATTAGTTTGATATTGCATGCATCCAAACAACAAAATTGGTAGTACAATTTGGTTAAGAAACATAAAAGTATATATATCTAATAAAAGAGTTGGAAATGGACAATGATATGGAACTTTATATTAAAAAGGTGAACTTAAGTTATAATTTTTTTTTTAAATAGAACATTGGTTTATTATTCAAATTTATTAGGTAAATTTGACTTATTCATGAAGTCAAATTTATTAATTTTACATTAACAGGTTTTAGGAGTGATGTTAGTATTCTTTTGACTCATAGTATTTCATATATTAAAATTATAAATAGGTTATAGTTCTTATAAAACATGCCATGAATTGTGGATTGTTAGGTTATTTTGGGCAAGACTAATAGATCTATTAGGAGTTTGTTTTCTAGACTTAAGTTGGTAAATTTTTGAGTAACCAAATGTGAAGATCTTAACAGAAATATATTGTCATGTTGAATTCTTCAGGTTTATTATAAGCCCTATTATTCAAGTATACATGTTTTAGTGGAGAAGTACATGGAGTTATCCCTCTCAAACATAGAGAAATAGAGGATCAAGTTGTGAAACAAACCATTTGGATAGGTACAAGGGTGGTAGAAGTAATCACATACATGTTGTAATGGAGTATACGGAGTTATCCCTATCAAATATAGAGAGGATTAACAATCAAGTTGTGGAATTAAGCACTTGGATAGGTCCAATGGTGTAGGTATACTTATCTGCTAGCTTGATGTTGTTACACACTCTAGAATATTTGATTAGAGGGAACATAAATGAGCTACATGGAATCAAGTGTTGATCTATTGTTCTTTGAAAAAACTTGATGTTTAGTTGGTTTTTAGAAGGTATATAAATTTTTGCAAAGCCAATATAGGAACATAATATAGAAAAATAATAGGGGCAAGGTTAGAGGATAGCAACACTTTCACGTGCTAGTAAAAAAATCAATGTACACATTGAATGCATTATTGAGTTCTACCAACTTTAAAAATAAAGTTCATAATAGAGTTGAAAATTTTAGTTGCAGGTAAATGGGCATATGATTGTAACAAATGGTTAAGCATGCATCTCCATGGTAAACCAAGTCAAGTTTAAAGGGAACATTGTCAAGTAAATTTGACTCAATCATAGATTGAAATAACTTAGTATATAGTATGTGGCTTTGGAGCGCATGGTATTGGATGGCAACAAAAATATCGAAACAAAATTAATTTTTATTGGGACGAGTCAATTTAAGGTGGCTAGGATAAACTTGACTTAGCAAGAGGTTTTGGTAACCCATTGTTTTAGTCAATTTGATAAGGTCATGAACAAGTGGCAAGAGGCTTTGGTGATTCATGGTTTTAGTCAAATTGATAAGGTCATTAACAAGTTTATTGTTGGCAAGACATTTTGGTGATCCATGATTTTTCTCATTGTATTTTCATAGAATATGGTGAATTTAAAAATACACCTCTGGTTCAAAAAATAATAAATTTATTAATAAAATCCTTAAAAAATAATAAATTTATTATTAAAAAAGCCATTTTTATTATCTATTAATTTCTTTATGTATTATTATTATATTTTCATTTCTAATTCTTTATAACAAATTTATCATTTAAAATCCAAATCATATCAACAACCATAATAATAATAAATAAAATATATATTTATTATTATTATTAAAGAAGTTTGTTTTCAATAAAATATATATTTATTATTATTATTAAAAAGGTTTGGAAAACAGCGTAAATGGGAAAAATGATCTCATGAAATCTGGACATATCATTTAAAGAAAATATCACTGATGAAAATGCTTCCAATGCAGTCATATCCATTCTTCTCCGATCAATAGTTGACCTGCGAGGAAAGGATATGACTGCATTGGAAGCATTTTCAGTTATGTTGGCAGAAGTGATATTTCGGGGAATTTGTGGCCTGGAGTGATTTACAACCCAATGTTCAGGGAATTGCAGATCTTCCCATTTTATCAATAGATGTTCAATCTTTTGGTTCTTTGGGTCAGTTTTAACTACCACACTTGATTTGGAATCTCGACTGGGAGTATGACGGATTGCTGGCCATAAAGTGTTGGTATGTCTGAAACAAGCTTTGGTCTGGATGGCTATATTGTTCCTCTTTCTCTTCATATCAAAACCAGTAGTATGGATTTGCAGCTGTAAGATATCTTTAATGGTTTCATCAAACACATATATAGAAAAGTTTGGGAAACAATCAAAGTATACAGGGCCATCAGACAAAGGAGCTACAATCCCTCCGATTATAGAATCTGTATATCTGTTGTGCGTTAGATCTCTAACAGTAGCAAGCACAAATGTTTTTAATCCTTTATGGACCAAAGGATTGATTCCAACCCGAATGCAACCAAGATGCAGATAATTTGTTTTTAACCTTTTTGCTTCTGCTTGTAAAGCCTGAGGATTTAACAGTGGTATTGTCTGAATACTCTCAGAGTTCACCTGAACTTGACTAACAGACTCTTTAATACTAATTCTTGATGCAGCAATTAAATGAAAAGGATCTAAATCACTATAGACTTCAGAGGGTGTTATATCTGGTAAAGCCCATCTTGCAGAAGGCTGAAATTCCTCATAAGTAAGTTCAGCAGAGTTTAAGGTTCTACTTGAACTATTTTCAAACATTTCTTTAAGAGGATTTTCTTCTAGATGTGAATCTTCTTCAAGCTCTCTAAATGAAACAGACTTTCTGAATGGCTCCATTCTCACTTAAAACAATATAGATCTGAGTACCAACCTTTTAGAACCAGATGTTACTGGCTCTGATACCAATTTCCAGCAGGGGCTCCTGTCACGAGCTTGCTCTTTCTCTGTGTCTCTTCGTATTTCTCTGGTAGCCAACTCCTGATGAACCAGTAATGAACCTACTTGGATCTTTCACACTCTGACGACCTCAACAACGGCATCCACGCCTTCAAATGGCCTTGGTGTCCCTTCGATCTTTTGGCGAACCTCTTGCGAACTTGGGATGAAAGCACAGAGAAAACTACTACCACAGCGGACTTATAAACACACAGAGGTACTCAATAACAGAATGGCATACTCATTTTATTTCAGAATGGAGAAAATTCTTACAGAGTTTTTATAGAAATGGATTCTATACAGAGATAGACTAATCTCGTATTTACCGGACTTTTCACAGCTCAAAATTGAGCAAGTTACTACCGGAGGCTCCTGGCGAGGTATAGGCTCTGTCTCAGAATCAAAATTAACACCCAAACACTTGACTCTTCTAATGGTTCGGCCACTTTAGGTTCTTACCAGTGCCGAGCACACTGATACGCAGGCTTCTCAAACCAACTAAGGACTTTGAGTGATTTCTCGTGTTGCAAGCAGATCAGACTAGATGTCCGCAGATGCAGAGCAGGAGAACACTCGACTCAAACACACACACGCAAAACTCTCCAAATGCCGATGCCCAACAAATGAACCTTACCCTTCTTATATAGGATGAGAAGGGGGGACAAACATTACTGTTGGTCGGACAGAAATGACTTAAAGCTTAAAGAATCATTACTTTTCAGTCTTTATCAGAGCGACGTCCGCACAAATATTCGGGTCCATAAAACAGACCGAATAATTGCTTTCGGGTAACGCATGAGATATAGTCTGTAAAGTAGATTCGGACATTATGGCTATCTACACAGTGGATAATTTTGTACAAAAAGCCCACGGGAAAAGACTAGATAAGAATATTTACACTGTGGAAGCTTTTAAACAGTAAAGCCCACGGGAACTCTGGTCACAATTAAGCCCTGTGACTGGTACGTAATCATAATACAGTCAGATCAGGGAATCTGTTTCTTTTATAAAGTAGATCATCACATGCCTTTGTATAAATCCTCCGGACTATCATGGGTTTACCCAGTATGATTTGATGCTGGACTTTGGTTAAGACATACCATTCTAAGTGCTCTCTCATGTATTCCTGGAGGGAATAATTTGTCATGTGAAAAGGATCCCACTCTTGAACTGTCATTTCTTTGACTGTGTTGTATATACGATGAAAACATTCCCCAATGTTGTACTCAAAACATCTGTGACAATATTTTCTTTCATATCTTTCATGATATACTGGGTCCATGGCTGTTCTGCTAACTCCGTAATCTGTCCACCAATTCTGAAACCATTCACATTGTAGATTTTTCTGGGATGCTGCCATTGTACTGAATTTCAACTTTGTGTAATGGGTTTCTTCTCTGTCATCAACATTCATGAAGTCCCACCACAACTTTTTATAATCTGAAAAATCATAAACTGTGTCAGGGAACATTACTTTGGGATTATTTCTGGGCCATCGAGCACATGGTTGGACTTGGGGTTGGTTGATCCACAAATCTCTGGTTCGGTAGATGCAATAATAGCTTTCATAGATTCCTGTGTCACGGCCTCCATGGTGCCAGATACATCCAATGTCATGAAAATTCGTTTCCAGGGCCCGTCTTGCAGTTCCAGCATCTGCTTTTGCTTTGTCATACATCATATCATGGATCCATTTTCTGCCTTTTGGGTACACCTTTCTTTCAGGTACATAATGCTGGAGATCAGTGTGAGGCTGTAAGTTGGCATCAAGGACTTTTGTGTTCCTTAATTGCCATGTGGGTCTCCAATTGTCTCTGTATGTATCCCAGTCTTGATTATCTGGAATGGTTCTCAAGACCTCTTGTTTTTGGTGCTGGTCCCACTCAGTAATAATCATCATGATATGTGCTATATTTTGTTCAAGGTATTCCCTGCTGAGAAAGTCAGGAAGACAATTTTCCTTTCCTTTGATGTGCTCAATGGAAAAATCAAAATTTGCAAAGAGCGCCTGCCATCTGGCAAACTTCGCTTCTTCTGGTTTCTTGATGTCCTTGGATAGGACTTTCTTCATTGCTGACGCATCTGTTCTGAGAAGAAAAGGCTTGTTTATTAGATATACTGCAAACTTGCTGATGCAATTCCATGCAGCTTTCACTTCTCTTTCAATAACAGAATAATTCTGTTCTGCTGGGTTCCATACTCCTGAGGCAAACTGTACCACTTGTTCTTCTTTGTCAACTTTTTGTTTTAGAATCCCTCCCCAGCCTATGTCACTGGCGTCGGATTCAACTATTTTGAATGCCTCATCATCTGCTATGTACAGTATAGGCAAGGACTTTACCTTTGCTTTGATTTCTTGCACTGCTCTGGTATGGGCATCTGACCATTGAGGGGGATTTTTGCCAAGCCGCTTATTCAGCACTTTCCTGTCACTGGCACAGTCTTGATAAAAACTGCTTACATAATTTAGGCAGCCAAGGAACCTTTGCAGTTGTGTCTTGTCTTTTAAGACATCTGGAAATTTGTCTGCAAAGTCAATGGCATGTTGTTGCAGAGAGATTTGTCCATTAGAAATCTGGTGGCCTAAGAACTTTATAGAAGTCTGAAATACTTCTATTTTCTTTTTACTAAGCACAAGCCCATTTTTCTTGACCAACTTCATGAAAATATTTACATGCTTGAAGTGATCATCAATATTTTTGGAAAAAATTAAAACATCATCAATATATACAAGTAACCAATCCAAATATGGCTTAAAAATATCATCCATGACCTTTTGAAACTTTGAAGGAGCATTTTTAAGACCGAATGGCATGACATTCCATTCATAGTGCCCTGCAAGAATACTAAAAGCAGTTTTGAACTTATCTTCCTCGTTAATGGCAACTTGCCAAAATCCTGCTTTTAAATCAAATTTTGAAAATATTTTTGCCCCTGCAATTCTTCTGATCAAGTCTCCTTTATGTGGAATGGGATAAGTATCATCAGCCAAAACTGAATTTAGAGGCTTGTAATTTATTACAAGTCTAGGGATACCTCTAATTTGTTCAGCTCTTTTGTTTACATAGAATCCATAGCAATTCCAGGGGCTAGTGGATTCTCTGATCAATCCTCTGTTGAGCAATTGCTGAATTTCTTTTTGGCATAGTTCTCTGTATTCTTGGCTCATAGGGATCGCTCTGCTTTTACAGGGCTTTCCTGTGTATCCTTCTTTATAGGGAAACTTAATGGTATGTTGCTTTCTGTGCCAAAAAGCATTTGGCTCTTCTGAACAGCATTTTTCTTCCAGTTTTCCTTTCAGTTCTTGGATTCTTCTTTTGATTTGGGGTAGTTTCAGCTGTTCTTCTACTCTCAATGTGCTTTTTAGATCTTTAAGATGTGATAGCAAAGATTCTGCTTTGTCTAATTTCTGCATGGCTTGAACCATTGTAGAAACTCTTGGAGTTGAAACATAAGGAAGCTCAATTCTTTTTCTTCTTCCTTTAGATGTGGGTACAGAAATGAAATAACCAGCTCTACTTCCTTTCAATCTGGCTGAGCCATGAGGTTCCACTGCAGCTAAAAAAACATTCCCTAATATACAATCAACAGGGATGTCTGCTATGGCAAACTTCATGTATACACAGTGGGTATCAAAACATAGTGAAGCTCTAGGAATTTCATATTTGAGTTTCTTATTTCCTAGGCCTACAACTTCTCTTTCAGCAGAGACCCAATATTTTGCTGGAACATTTCTGATGTTAAGAATATTAATATCTGCACCAGAATCTAATAATGCAGTCATGAAAAATATCTGGCCTTGTATACAGATTTTTACCTTGACATGATGTTGTTGATATGTGATGGTAAACAATCTCATATCTTGAAAGCCAAAGTTTGGGTCTGGCCTTCCTTCAGCAACCTGAATTTCTTGTCTATGGGCTGTTGTGTTCCAGGATTCTTCTTCTTTTTCTTCTTGAATCTCCTTGCCTTTCTTAATTTCTGCAATTTGAGCTTTGATTGCAGAAATCTCTGCTTTGAGTTGGTGAATTTCACCACTCACTTCTCCCAAAGTCAGGGATCTTACTTTCCCTGGTTTCTGGTGATGCATTTGGAAAGACTTAGTGTTCCTTTCATAGGATGCATCGACAAACAAAGGTTTCTTACCTGATTCTTTTGAGGCTTTTGATTTAAGCTGATCTGTGAATGCTTCTATCAGGCGGTTCTTCATGGCTCCTTCTTCCATTGTCCTAATATGTGATAAAATCTTCATTTCTGCTTCTTCTTCAACAGATGCCATTAGGACTTTTTCTTTAGGAGGCTTTGTTCTTTCTTCTTCTTCTTCGCTGGAACTGTTCAAAAATTCAGAATCATCTTCATAAAATATATGACATGCACATTCTTCTGAATTAGAGCAAGAACATTCAGACGATTCAGAATCAGTATACTGGCCCATATTAACTTGAAATTCTTCTTCTGAAGTGCTAAAAGAATCAAGAGACGATTCCTCTAATTGGTGCTGCTGGGCTGAGTCTTTGATAATAAGATTTGGGCACCTTTCTGTAGCATGGGTCCTTGATTTGCATCTCAGGCAAAAGCTTGGGCCTGAATGCTCTTTCTTAACCTGTTTGGCCTTTTGAGCATAAACAGCTGTCTTTTTTCCCTTATTAAGCTTTGATTCTTCCCCTTGGGGACATCTTGAAGCTGTATGCCCAGTCTGGCCACACAACCAGCAAGTAATTTTGTTCCATTTGTCTTGCTTGGATGTATGCAAATGGATGTCAGAAGGAGTATAATAATGGGTTTTTGGGATATATTTGTAGTGGCCCTTCTTTTTATGGCTTTTATCCCTTGTAGAATACTTCCTTTTATTTTTTGGATAATCCCTTCGATTTTTGTAGAAAGTCTCTTTGAATTCTCTTTTGGCCCTCTTCCTAGACTTTCTCTTTTTGACCAATGGGTCATCTATTGTCAGTCCATATTTGCTGCAAATGGACTTTCTATCTGGTAGTCTGGATAGTTTTTCCAAAGACTTGTTTACCTTTGAGCTGGTACAAAGACTTACCAGTGTCTTTGTAATAAGGGAATAAATTTCTCCCCATGTATAAGACTCAAAAGGTAACTGAAAAATTTCTTGCAATCTAATATAGTCAACAAATCTAGAGGGTAGAGCAGCTAGATATACCTGCTTCCAGAGCAAGTTTTTGGAATCTTTCACCTCATAGATTCGCTGCATCCAATCTCTATGGAAATCATCAAATTGAGACATCTTATGACATTTGAGGTTCATCAAAATGACCTCATGTTTGTTGGCAATTTCTGTCTCACAGCCACACCAATGTTCTAGAATCATTGATGTTAGCACACCAATCATATTGCTTATTACAGTACCATCAGGATTATGAATAACATCTCCTTTTTCATCCTTGAGCACTTCTGCTTCCATGGTCTCAATAAGTTTAGGAGAAGATTCAGTTTCCCACCATCTGAGAAGAGTACCTGTAAAACATTGGATGATGGTTCTGCAAGCATCTACCTCTGATTTTCCTCTAAGACACATGAGTTTATATTCAGTATACATTAAATCAATCATCTGGCGAATTTGGCCAATGCTCATGTTGTCTATGTTCCATTCTCTATGGGAATCAGGGAAGAAAGTATGGGCTTCAGGCAATTTTCCCTTCCCTTCAATGTCAAGAGCAGAATATCTGGAAAATCTATGTTCAAGAGGCTCATAGATTGGGAGGATTTGTGTTTCCTGAGATTTTTGTTCTTCTGTTTCTGGTTCCCTGAATAAGGAAGCAATACTGATGTGTTCAGACTCATCAGTCTTTGAGGTGGTTTCTTTGGGGAACAGCAGAGGGAATTTCTGTACATTCCTTATTGGATTCTCAATCTTTATATTTCTTTTTACCAGGAAAGAATTTGGAACTGGCTTTTCAACTTTTGTGACCTGCATCCTTTCAAATTTCTCATTTAACCCAGTAAGGAGTGTCTTAGTTACATCAATATGTCCAACTAAGTTTTCTCCTATTTCTTCAATCTTATTCAATGATTCCTTGGTGTAAGAACAAGTCATGCTGGAATCAAATTGTAAATTATTCAAACAAGAATTTACACAATTAAGTGAAGACTGTACAATATCTACTTGCTTCTTTACATCTTCTGCTTTAGCCACATTCATTTCTAGACCCTTTAGAGCAGTATTGGTCCAATTTAACTGTTCACTAGCCTTTTGAATTCTACCATCAATTCCTAAGGCATTATCATCTTTTTGAACCAGGGGAATGGCTTTGGCTGCATTTGTCTTTTCTCCCAAGATGATTCCTTTATATGGGGGAAAAGTAGTAGGTGTTTCAACTGTGGATCCATCAATTGCAGTCCATCCATGCTTATCAGTGATATTGCTAGAAGTAGCACCAGTTAAAACATTTATAGGAGCAATTTTATCTTTCCATGAGTAGAAAGATATCCAAACATTATTTACTTCCATATAATGTTTCCAGTCTGTGGTTAACTTTCTTTTCTGATCTGTGGTATATCCTTGGTCAAATTCATCTGCTTGAGGATTTGTATACAAATCCCAATTCAACATTTCTTTCATCCATATAGAACTGATTTGTGATTTTAAGCATCCATCCATAAGTGCAAAAAACTTATGCATTTCCATGACTTCAGGCCTTTTACAGTCAGAAGGAATCTGTTTGAATCTGCATTCTGGAATCAGTTCTGATTGCTCAAGTTTCCCCAACCCATACCTCGGCTTTGCTGGTCTCATTAAGCAAATCATCTGAGTAAGCCTAGGGTCTTCTTCTTCTATAGAATGGATCATGAGAACATGATCTGAATCGGGCTCAGGCTCATGTGGGAAAGGAATATCAGAACATTTAGGATTCGGGCATGAGCTGATAGAAGTGGATGGAGGAGCAACACCAGTGCGAGGATTATGGTGCAGATGAACATTCTGTTCGGCTAGAGTAAGCAGATTTACGACATTTGTACAATCTGGACATTTTACTTCTAAAGAAGAAAAATTAACAAGCTGAGCTAATTCGAAAAGTTGTGGATGTTTACAAGAAGAAAAGGATGATGATGAACAGGCGGTATCAACAGTGGAAGGATCTCTGTAGTATTTGGATGTTTTACAAGCAGCGTCTATTCTTCTCTGATCAATAGTTGACCTGCGAGGAAAGGATATGACTGCATTGGATTAGCCAACCTAAGGTCATAGCATTTCGATTAGATAATTTAATGAAAATAACGAAGTATTGTTTAACATTGTCTGCAATATCTGGAACGTAGGGCTGATTAAGCAGATTTAATATAACACTCAGGAGTCTTGAAACCCTAAGGTATAAATGCTCCTATTATTTTCCCAAGTAAGGCCTTTGCCTTTGTACCCTCTATCATTTGTAGAATAAAAGATGAGTAATTATAGGAAGAATCACTGGGACTCTACTCATGCAGTTGCAGATGATAAATGCAAATTATAGCCCCGCGGAACTAAAGAATGAAGAACTTCATATGCAGAAAGTCGTACGAAGGAGCATCAGCCAGGAAGAAGGATGGGGATAAATAAGAAGTGACCGAAGATGATGTATCAAAAAAAAAAAAAAATCAAAAATTTATAATAATTAATTTAGTTTTTTAAGTGGGGGAAAAGCATCCCGCTGAAGAAGCAACATTTACATATAATCCCCGAAGCAATATTTAATTTAGTTATATGATTGACAAATGTCTATATACATCCATCTATGATAAATAACAAAAATTTAATTTATAATATATTTTATATTAAAAATAATGATATAAATTAAGTATATTATAAATTTATGTTAAATTATTATTAATAAAAAAAATAACATATGATTTAACAATATATAATTTTAAAATATATGTAACAGTTTTCTTAACAATGGAGATTGATACTCATTTTATAATGAAAATATAATTGTACAAATAATTTTTGTTACAATACGATGGACCAATACTATATGTGCGTGTTGATATAATATATTTTTTAATTAATTAATTTGAGATCAATTAATTAAAAAAGCATAAATAGATAAATCTTAATCATTTTAACACATACTATTATAAATATTTCAGCATATTCTATTGAAGTTAAATCTCTATCATCCACCTTATAATTATTGATAACTAAAGCAAAATTATGGAAAATCTATTCTGAAATAATTAACTAAATAATAACTTTATTGATTTAAAATATATATATATGATGATGATGGTGGTGGTGGTTAACATCTATTGAGACCAAACTTTGGTCTATCGGACTTAAAGAAACAAATTATTTAGTTTGATTTAAGATTATGGTCCTATGCTCAAAAAGCTTGGAGAAAAGCCTCCCGAGCTCACTATAATTTTGACATCGTAAAAGGCTAGGAAGGTCAGTGTTGCGACAAAGATTATGAAACTAAGATCTAATGTGGTTGTACGCGGGGCAAGTGGTTTTCATCCTCGGTGTTCCTATTCTCACAGAGATGGCAGATCCTTTCCATCCATGGTGTTTTAGGAACTGCCCAACGACATGTTTCACTATGGAGCTCATGAGAGTTCGTTCTAATCTTTGCTATATTAATTTTCTTCTTTGAGCTAGTTAAAATAAAGAGATACTTTTGATCTTCTAGGGTGGGGTTGATGACCTTCGTATAATAACTTAATTTTCTTTTAGCTGCTAAATCTTCCTCACACCACATTTTTTCTTTGAACTTAGAAGTAACAATATTTTTTTTCTAAGTTATGCTAATTCTATCAATGTAAGAAAACTATCATACACAGAGGCCGAAGCCTGTATTTAGCTATGCCAGAGGAAAGGCATCAACCAGCGAAAAAGCTAGAATTGAACTGCCCAGAAGGGAAACCAGTTTTTAACCGAAGTTTCTCAAAAATATAGTCTTGCTGCCCACGCAGGGGAAACCAGCGAATTAACAAGTTTTGCATCATTGTATCTGAAGAGACTAAAAAGGAAAACCCAACTGAAGAGCCTAAAATTGTAGTGTTCCCCAAAAAAACCATTAAAAAACAGAAACTGAAGAACAAGTCCCAATGAACCTGAGACACGTGGCGGCTGAGTGGCAGTCTACTAGGCAAGCGCATGGCACGTTGAATGTCTGCAAGGTGGCAGTCCAAGTGGCGAGCACATGGCATCGAGGTGGCGGCTAGGGACGTGGTAGCGACGGAGGCTACTCCTCCACAATGAAGCATCTGTATTCGTCCATGGCGCCACTTGCCAGTGGCGTAGCTTCTGTGTCGCCTGTCTGCAGCTCCGGTTGCTCTTCCTCGATGATGCAACAGTGTTCATCGATGACCCAATTCATCTGCGGAACCGTTTTCACTTCCTTCCCTGCGCATCTGGTTGGCAGCTCTGTGCTACGTTCCCCTGCACCCTGAAGACTCGACTGTGCCAGTTCTGTTTTGGCCTTGGGTTGGCTGCTCCCTGCAGTGGTGCGTCCTCCCACTGCAATGCCTGAGAGCCTCATTGCTTCAGTGCGGCCCTCACCCATTGCTCTGTGTTCCTCAGGTGTTGTGATTCGATCGCCAACCTCAGAGTCTTGTGCCTCCGAATTTTGCTTCTCCTCATGAAAACTGATGGTAATGGTTGCAGTGATGAGGGGTTGGTTCAGGGCAGAGCGAAAGGTAAATTGAGCGTTCTGGGAGTGTGGCTGAGGAGCTGGCAGAGTGCTTCTAGGAGAAGGGTCGGAGGTGGAGGGAGGCGTAGCAGAGGCCCCTGAGTGGAAACGCCCTCTGCCACTACGTGTATTGGGGTAGCGGCTAGTGTTCTGCTCAGCCAGAGAGGAGGTGGTCTCCGAAGTAGGAGAGTGCCTGGAGCGACTCAGGCTTCCTCGGTTCCCACCTCTGCGGCTGCGCATCCTATGGCGCACCATGCTTTCTGCAGTTGGAGGCGAGTTTTGGTCCGAATTAGGCACAATGGGTTGTAGCGTTGCAGCGGAGCTAACAGGCAATTCAGCAGAGGGATGAGCTACCAGGGCCGAGGGGATGCGAATTTGCAAATTCAAGCTGTGGGTGAAATGGATGCCCAAACCAAAGTCGATGCAACAATAAAGATTGCAGCGTCTACCAGTGGTTGTGCGGGAACTGGGTGCCGCCACTGCATGAGGGCAGAGGCATTGCAGGGGCTGAGGTTGCAGAGGAGGAATTGCAAGAGCAGCAGTGGTATTTTCCCAAGAGCCCATCGTTGCTTTGAGCCGAGGTTGAGGTCAGTTAGCAGAGTGGCGACAGTGTTCATTCAAGGCACATTTATGGCTGTGGTTAATGCCATATTTGGATCTTTGTGCCACCCTGTGGGAGGCCATGTGCTCTCTCCACATGCCAACCCAGTTGGCAGCCACCTCAGCTTCCGCCATTTCCACCCGCATCCGGGAGATGGGCATCCTTGTGCACCAGGTCAGTGCAAGCTTGCAATTGATTGTGGTCATCTAGAATGTTGATTGTGCCGGAATGTAGGATCTGGTCCTGTTCCACTCCAATGTTTGCCAGGAGATCTGCAACTTTATTACTATCCCTTTTGACATAAATAAAAGTGATTGCTCTCCTGTTCTTCATCCATTGCTCTATTAGTTCAAGCCTGGCCATTAATCTCCAGCGTTTGGCAACTCTCAAAGCAGTGCTTCCTTGTTGGATTTGAGTAACCATATTGATTAGAATTTGGGAGTCTCCCTCTATAATGATGGGGTGAAAATTATGTTGGTGAGCTAAGTTCATACCTTGCCATAAGCCTTCCAGTTCTGCAGAGTTGTTCGTATCTCATCCAATGGAGCCAAGGTATAATAGCAAGGGTTGGCCCTCATAGTTTCTGAATATGCCCCCATTTCCTGCTTTGCCTGGGTTGCCCTTGGAGGCACCATCGAAATTTAACTTAATCACATTTTGTGGGGGGTGAATCCAATGTGAGAGCTGCTTGGTAATAGTACTAGGTCTGTTGGGATCCAATTGTGCCTGCTGGAGCTGGAGGTTCCAATTAGCCCATATGCTTAGTTCCTGAGGCTGGGTGGGAAAGTCCTCAATACTCCATTGGTGTAGAGCTAGAGTTTCCTTGATATTCTGACATAAGTTGGTCCATATGATTTCTAAATAAGTTCTTTGATTTTTGAAAATTCACTTGTTTCTTTCCTTCCAAATTGTTCAGAGAAGGAAGCCTGGCAGAATTGTCCATAGCTTATTGAGAACTTTGTTGTTATAGGGCTCTGGAGTCCAGTTGTGAATGGTACCTTTTATATCCCCTAGAAGTTTGCATGGTCGTTGGCATCTGCAAGTGAGCTTTTCCTAGATTTGGTTATCCATGTGGCAGGAGTCCATGAGATGCTGAATAGTTTCTTCATGGTTTTGACAGTTAGGACAATACAATGGTCCCTGAAATCCTCTTTTGATTAAGTTGTCCCAAGTGCGAATTTATTGGTGATAAAGCAACCAAGTGAAAGTGGAAATTTTTGGCCAAATCCCTGCAGCCAGATATGATTCCAAGCAGGATCTGTTGGTTCCTGTGTTTGGAGCATTAGCTGGTGTGCTTCTTTGGTGGTGTACACTTCTTTCAGTGTATATCCCCATCTAAGTACATCTTTTCTAGTATTGAATCTGATTCTTCTACTGGTGAGTTCTTTGTGTAACTCCGAGTTATATGCTTCCGTTTCTTGCTGTGTTATTTGCACAGAAGGTTTCCATTGCCTGAAGCCCTGTGTGGTGCTGAGAGTCCAGAATTGTGCTACATTGTCCTCCTGGTTAATATCATTTCCATTATGATTTGTGCAGGGTAAGAGTTCTGCAATTTTTGGTCTTTGTTGCCATGAATCCATCCAGAAGCATGTTGTCCTCCCGTCCCTTATCTCCCAAAAGCTATGTTGTTGGATGACCTCTCTGTGTTGCTTTGCCGCATTCCAAATTAGGGATACTGTGATCGTGGTAGTTATCCTTATTAGCTCTTGTTGCGGTCGATTGTTTGCATACTTAGCAGTCCAGAGTTGTGCCCATGGCTTTTGTGGGCAGGAGACCCATTGCCACCAAATCTGTGCTCCCATCAAAGTATTGCTATGTTGCGGGTCACGTAAGCCTAGACCTCCCTGCTTTTTAGGCTTGCAAACCTTTTCCCATTTTACTAATGCCCATTTTCTGTTTTGTCCTGTGGAACCCCATAAGAAATTGCGTTACAGATTCTTGATTCTCTTTAGCACCCATTTCGGTGTAGCAAGAACTGAGAAGAGATAGAGGGGCATAGATTGTAGGACTGCCTATATTAGGACTATCTTGCTTTCCATGTTGAGGGTTCTGTATGTCCAAGACAGTAGCCTACCTTCCATTTTCTCAATGAGTTGATGCTAGGAAGCATGCTTTAAGGCTGAATCTATAAGAGGGGCACCTAAATAATGAGAAGGAAGCTTGACTTGAGAGAATCCAATGATTCGTGCAATGATTCTTTGAGTAGCTACAGGAGTATGGAAGAAGAAAAGCTGAGATTTGGCAGTATTTATAGTGGTGCCAGAGGCTTTTGAGAAGGTATCTAAAAGAGCTTTATAGGTTCGGGCTTCACTTACAGAGGGATGACCAAAGAGCATATTGTCATCAACAAATTGTTGATGAGTGATTGCGAGGGTTCCATGTACTGAGATTCCTCTAAGTTCATGAGAATGAACAACCTGCTTTATAAGACGAACCAGACCTTTAGCCATAATGATAAAGAGAAAAGGGGAAAGAGGGTCACCTTGACGGATTCCTCTGGAAGGGAAGTAGGGTTTGGAGGGGATCCCATTGACTAGAACATAGCAGAGTGGAGAGGAAATAAGGGTCATAAGCCATCTAACCCAAGTCGGGCTAAATCCGAAGGCAGTCAGCATCTGTTTTATGTAGGTCTAGCTAAGTTTGTCAAAGGCTTTGGATAGGTCGATTTTCAAAATCATACCTGCCTATTTATTTTTCTTTAAGGAATGGATGGTTTCATGAGTTAGTATAATGCCATCTAGGATTTGACGTCCTTCTACATATCCAGATTGCTCTGGTGAAATGAGAATAGGGAGGAGCGGTTTGAGGCGGTTGGCAATGACTTTCGAGATAATTTTGTAAATGACATTGTAAAGTGCAATGGGCCTGAGCTTCTCTGGAGTGCTCAGCTGCGCTTCTTTGGGAATAAGAGCGATGAAGGTCGCATTGAGCGAGGCAAGAAGCCAATGCATGACTCGTGATTCTTCGACCACATTCCATACATCTACTTTGATTAAGTCCCAGAAATGATGGTAAAAGTTAGAAGTAAAACCATCAGGTCCTGGCGCTTTCACAGCTTTCAATTGATTTGATGCCTCTTCAACCTTTGTAAGGGTGACCGGTCTTAGCAATAGCTGATTATGCTCCTCTTTTATCAATCTAGGAATATGCTGAAGTATCTCGTTGATGGCAGGTTGTCTGTCTATGGGAATCTCTTGATGTACTGTTTTCAAGTGATTAGTGAGCTCTTTCTCTATATCTTCCTGTTTCTCCATTTTGTCTCCTTGTGAGTTTTGAATGTGCGAGATTGTATTATTCATTCTTCTTTGTATAGTTGTGCAATGAAAAAATTTGGTGTTTCGTTCCCCTTCTTTTAGCCATCTAATTCTTGACTTTTGTCTCCAAAGCAGTTCCTCTTGTCTCCTTTCGTCTAATTGTGTTAGTAGGATTTGTTCATGTCTGGCTAGTTCCTCTGTTCTGCCTTCTATGATGATCTTCTGTTGTAGCTCTTTCATGCTTTGCTCAAGAATTTTTTGCTCTTGAAATATGTTGCCAAATGTGGTGTAATTCTAGGTTTTGATTTGTTTTTTGATGTGCTTCAGTCTCTGCTGGAATTGATACATGAGTGAGCCACCATTGGGAAGGATGCTTTCCCATGCTGATTTGACCATTGTTTTGAACTCAGGGTGGGTGAGCCAGAAGGCTTCAAATTTAAATGGTTTTCTATTTGATTTTCCCGGATTTTTCCATTGCAAAGAAATGGGCCAATGATCCGAGCCAGCTATGGGTAGGATGGAGACGCATATATCACCACCTAGATGGACAAAATTGTCTGAGATTAAATATCTATCCAACCGTGATGATATTTGTTGTAAGATATCTCTTTTGTTGTTCCATGTGTAGGTGCCATTATCAAATGGTAAGTCTATTAGACCATTATGTTGAATGTATTCTTTGAAGTTATTGCTTTCATTGTCCAGCTTTCTTCTGCCTCCAAGTTTTTCCTCCAACTGTGTGATCATGTTGAAGTCTCCTCCTGTGATCCAGAGTGGATAAGTTCTTGGAGCATTAAAAGTCTCCAATGTTTCTAGCAGCGTGGTTTTTTGCGTGCCATCCTGAGAAAAGTATACAATAGTTAAATGGCCATGTATGTTGGTTCCGATTAGGTGGAACGTTGCTTGAATGAAATGATATGAGGCATGGAAATTTGTTAAGGAGATACACTGAGTGTTCCATGCTATGGCTAGCCCTCCCGAGGCTCCTTTTGCGTCTACTGTCACAGTTTGACATCCTGCCCAGGCTTTGGATAATATGGAGGCTAATGTGCTAGTGCTACATTTTGTTTCCTGCATGAATACAATGTATGGTTTTTCTTGCTAAATCATGTTCTTTATCATTTTCTACTTCCCGGGACTGTTAAGTCCTCTTACATTCCATGAGATGAGCTTCATGGTTGACCAATAGGTAGGGATTGATAGTATTTGGTCAACTTGGAGCACCTTCCGAACTCCACTAGCATTTCCCCAATTAAAATGGTGCGATGTAGATATGTCTTTCTACCTCTTTTCTTCCCATCTTTGATGATATGTTTCCCATCCCATTTACCTCATTGCTGTATGCCCAAAGTATTATGCTGATGCACTCTTGTTAGCACTACTTCCAAATTTTCTAGTTGTCTGTCCCGTATTGTGTCAAACTCTTTCTTTTTTCAAACTTTCTCTAGACTAAAAATGTCTATATCTCTGAGATCAAAGCTTTCAGGTTCTTCTTCCATTAAACTTTGTTGACTGTCGCCCTCCATGTGGGTTAATGGTTGAGAAGGTTCCGCCAGTATATCATCAATGTCCATAACTTTGTCGGACCAGAGAGCTTTGTTATGAACAGGGTTGGAGATGGGTTGCGAGTCTGAGGCATGCATATCAGAGGTATTGACATTCAATGGATGACTGGTTTTATTGTGAATAGGTATGGAGGACAGATTGGTGGATGGAACAGAGGTTGGCTTTGCTGTCACAAGGGGATCTAATTCAGACATATCTGGGTTTGCCAAAATATCAAAGCTGTTGCTGGAGGATGGCACATCTGATGATGGAGTAACATTTTTTGGTGTTGTGGGAGGTTTTTTGGTATGCCTTTTTCTACTCGCCACTTTGGTGAATCCTTCTGGATCAGACTTACCTCCATTTTCTGTGGGTTTAGGAGGCATGTTTAAGGGACAGTCACGGAAAAGGTGTCCATGGGCATGGAATCTCCTACATCTGAAGGGTACATGTTCATAATCTAGGGGTTGTATCCATTCAAAGTCGTCATGCAAGAGACTTACCAAGTCCGAGAGTGCCTGGCCCAGCTTCATGTATACGCAAATACGAGCGTAGGATGTGTATCTTCGAAGCTTTGTTTCCTCTGCTGCTTTTATGAGCTCGCCCAATCCATTGCCAATGGCTGTGAGTGAGTCTTCATCCCAATATTCCAGTGGAAGCGAGTACATGCAGATCTAGACTGGCGCCCAACTAAAATTTTCCTTATCTGGGTTGAATCTTTCGACCCAGTCACGTAGATAAAGACCTGCTGCATTGAAGAAATAGGGTCCTCCATCCAGGATTCGATTTCGATCTTCAAGGCAGTTGAAAATAGTTGTGAAGAAGCCTTTAGGGCCCAGCTGTAGAGTTACATGTCCTTTGGGCTTCCACTTTGAGGTTATCCATCCTTGCAGAGCTTTTTCAGTTGGCCAATAGCCTATAAATTTGCCAATCAGGGCATGGTCTCTCATGTATTGTATTTGCGCATTGATCCTATGACTGGGTAGCTCAATCTTGGGTCGTTCTGTAGCAATGGGCTTGCACGTGGATGATGATACTTTCTTTGGTTTTTCAGACGCTGTTGGTTTATCTCCTTTCTCGTATTCCAAATCCTCTTGTGCGTTCTTCTCCTGCTGCTGCACAAGCCGTACCTCTGGCGTCTCTCCATTCTCAGTTCTACCTTCAGTTGGGTTTTCATTGTTGTGTTCTTTGGGGGGAGGCGCTGATGCCTCCCCCATTGGAGTATTCATTGTTCTTTGCTTCCAGAAGCGCAGAGCCTGTACTGGCAATAGTTCTGCTTGGGCCTGAGAGGCTGCTTACTCTGTCTCTGTGTCGTGTAAGGGTTTGTCAGAAACCCTAGTCCGCCATTTTCCTTCAGCTCCCGGTCGCCCAGAAGTAACAATATTTTTAATGTTATTAATGTTTTGCAATGCATCATTCTCGTTGATCTTCCAATAGTTTAACCAAGCCCTCGTGTCTTTATACCACCCCCGTTTGAGCCTTAGGTGGTTTTGGCTGGAATTTAAAGCTAGCTTAGGAAGTCTATGATCTCTTATGTTATTAAGTTTGTGCTTGTACAACAGAAGCCTAATCATAGCTAGGCTCTCGATAGGGGAAAGACCTACTTCTATAAGGAGAATAGGATAGGGTGTATTGCTTTTCATTTTTAGGTTATATGTTATAAAACGCTTCTGGATTTGCTCAATCTTTCTCCAAGATTCTCTAGAGATGCTGCAACCCCAAACCTCACATCCATATAAGATAACAGGAGTGACTAAAGTTTCAAAGAGGAACTTCCTTTTATCCCACATTAAGAGGTTTGTCGTTTTACAATTATTTTCAAGACCAAAATAAGCTTTCCACCCTCCATTAATCCTTTTCTCAATGCTATAGTTCTAGTTGAACTTGTGATGAATATCAATTCCTAGGTACTTGTAAGAATACACTTCCTCCAAGCTATTATTGTCATACATAAAATTAGCGTAAGTGTCCTTCTTGGATTTGATAATCATAACTTTTGTTTTTTCAATGTTAACAGTCATACCCATGGTAGAGCAGAAATCCTTAAGAAGCCTAAGTTGCTTATCAAGATCATATGGGCACCTTGCGAGAAGAACAATATCGTTAGCATAGAGAAAAAGGATGATGACTATCATAGCTAAGATCATGCCAGCACATTCTGCTTCTTATTTGTAAATAGATTTTATTACAATATAATGAAACAATAACATGGATTACTAATATCACATTTTCAAAAGACCACAATTTATATCATATAATATATATTTATATAATATTTTTTAAGAAAAAAAAATAACTAATTATAAAATATACCCAACTTTAACATGTAATTACTATTAATAATATTCTAAATTATTTTATAAATTTTATCACTTATTTAATAATTATTATTAATTAAATTAAAATTCAAAAAATTCTATTCCAAAATAAATTTATCCCCATAATTTTCTTTTAATAGTTATTATAAGAAATATATAATCTTAAATTTAAGAGACAATCAATCGAAATCAAAAATTCTAAGAGAAAAATGACTTTGAAGGCCAGATATATGTAATAAAGGGTTTTTTTAACAATGTAAATTCGTTTACGTTAACGGAGAAGCCATTATTTATCACATATTTACAAGAGATTGCTGGTCTATTTCAAAGTTATGTTATATTGTTTTTAGTGTTTCGTTTTATTTTCCTTTATTTTATATTGGCTAATTTTCAATGAAGAGCTATTTTTTTTTTCTAATGAAGAGATATTCAGGAAAAAATTTATATTGGTTAAATGGGTTTTGTTTTTTTTAATAAAAAAAATAAAATAAAATATTATTTAATTGGGTGAAAAATTAGTTTATTTTATATTTATATATATATATACGATTAAATGGATGATATTTATAAAAAATTATTAATTTTAATAGTAAATTACTTGTTTTTAATTAAATATTCACCTACATTTTATATGTATGACTTTTGAACCAAAATAATAGTCTGCAATACCATACATAAATATAATATTTAAATTTTTAAAAATTCCCGAAAATTATTATTGACTTTTTAGTCTTATTTTCTTTTATTTTTCATTAACTTATTATAATTGAATTTTGGTTGATTCATGGATAGATTATATGTATCGTAAAAGTTTGTATAATTTATTTTACCAATATATTATATTTATCTTTTAATGAATGCATTCACATATGCATTGTTCACCATACAATTTTTTATTTAAAATTTTACTATTTTATAAACCTAAATTATTAAGGATAATTGATTTAGAATTGGAGGGTTTCCCATTCCAAATAAATTGGAGTCTATTTAAGATTTGTCTTTAACGTGAATCCATGATGTTGACCTTAGGATTTTCCCGTTTACTGAGACATTTTTGTGTTAGAAGAAGGACAGGAGGATAAAGGTCCTAGTACATAGCCATATTCTTATTTGAACTTATATTAAATGATTATATCCTAAATCAAGTCAATAGTACATTGGGATTGCAGGGGTCTTTACATAAAATCTATTTGCAGGAATTTATTTATTATTGAAATTGGATGGTAAAGGGAACTTAACAATATCTCAACATATTAAAAGAATACCTTATATTACACTTTCTTAATATGGTTCACAAATATGTAGTGTTAGGGTATTCTCATTCATTTTTGAAAGTAAAGTATTAGAATCATTTGTTTGCATAATTCAAATCTATCTCTATTTAGAAATACTTATGATTTATGCAAGGAATTTGATCCATGTATATTGAGGATGGAAAATCCATTTAATATTTTAATAGTACTGAAATATGATATCACCTTTATGATAATCGCATGCCTCAAACTAAGGTTTTTTACAAATTGTATATGCAATCTCTTCTTAAAACTATTGCTACATGTGTTTTTTTAAGGAATAATGGATTTAAATGAAGCTTGTGAGGAGGTATACTCGACAAATATTTAAAGAAAGGGACTTGGAATAGTAGCTAGAATGCCTACCCTTCTTCAATATTACTTTAATTATCAACCCATGGTTCCTACAATATTTCAAGGCGTTGTACACTCTGTATGCATAGCATGCCCATCTTATTTCTCATGCACTTGTCTCATGCTTTATGTACTTATGATATCTCAAGTCTTATTATGACTACTTCAATAAGGAGAAAACCATTAAGGAAGGCAATCCATGGTTGTAACATGGAGACTAAAAATGAAACTAAGTAATGCAATCCATGATTGTAACATGGAGACTAAAAATGAAACTAAGAATTCAATACGAATAATGTTGTAAACTAATTGAAAACTATCTAAGAAAACAAATTAGTTAAATGAAACTATTGTATAATGATAAAAACAAATTACTTACTAGCAAAATTATTGAATATAGGAGACAAACAAAGTAATTGAACTATTACATAACGAAGAGGACTTGTTAAATTGAAACTAAGTTATTGCAAAAGATTCAAGAATTCTAACTAAGCTCTAAACACCTTATAAATCACCATATAGTCATATGCCATAATTGTGAGACGCGTAAAACATCAATCATTGAGTGAAAATGCAATAAACAGTATACATAACTTGTTATTCCTCTAAAAAATGATGTAATATGAACTACTATAAGCAAAATGTGATTAATAATGCTACGATAGGGTTCTAATGACAAGAAAAACAAACCAAAAAAACTTCTATAGAACTCTAACTCATTTACAAAAAAAATGGAAGAATTGTATTTAACTAATGGAATTGTATTTTAAACATCTTAACTTTTGCAAAACAATAAAAGACCGATCCAATTGTTGAAAGAAATATAAGTAGAAGTATGGAAGAGTCTGTGAGCCCTCTTGTGTCGTCCATGTCAATATCACAAGGATCCTTAACAAAAAGTAATGAGTAGAGAAATAGAACTCCTTGATTGACTTATCAAAACATACTATAGGATTGTAATAGAGCTCCAAGTTCTCACGGATTTACTAGAAAAATGACAAGTTACAAGATGATTTCAAGACTAATTTGATTCTCTTCTTAGATCTATACCCTTGGATCTATGTATACTATTAGTTGGGATGAGAATAGCCCTTCAATCAAGGAGGCATTTTAGGGATTTGATTCCCAAAATTTCTTGGATCATTATGTTAATTTGGAAGCTCAGTGAAAAATTCCAACCATGGGACTAGATTCCCCTTTTCGAGAGGACCAATTTTGACTATTGAAGTGCTAAATTTGGACAAGGGAAAGTGTATTTATGAAGAAACTCCCACATATGCAAATTTGGACAGGTCGAACCTAACAGGAAATTAGACACCCTTGGAAGCTTATAAATACAAGTGATCTCAAGCTCATTTGGACATCACCAAGAATCTTCTTCTTCTATTCTTCATTGATTGGTTCACACAGGTTTGAGGTTGGGTCGACAAAAGAGGTTCACAAAGGTCTGAGATTACAGGGCCCGAAGATCGCACGTGTTTCTAGGGTTTTGGGTTACAGACGGTGGCTTTACAAAAGAAAACTTCGGCTACAATCGTTGGCTTGCAGGCTCAAGGGAGCGACTCAAAGATCTTAGTCACTCGCATACCTCCTCCTCCCTGCGACTAGAAATTAGGGCTAAAATTTGACAGTTGACCATAGTTAACCGCAGTTGACCGCATACAAGAAACATTGTCTCTCATCTATATTGATGCTAGAAACATATTTCTGAGCATTGTTTGGATAATTTTGTTGGATGATATTTTATTGGGCTCATTGTACTCTCTGCTAAACATTTTATGACAATCTAATAGAAGAATAATTTCAAAAAGTTTTCCCCCTTGTGGGATTTTTCCCTCATCTTTGACCAAATCTGATGTCTCTTGTTGATGTGTTGATTGTTTCCTTTGTTATTGCATTTATTGTTCTATCTTCAATTATTGTTCATGATTGGAAAAATTAATTGGTATTGAAAAGAAAGATTGCTAATTGAAGTATTGAATTGTGCTAAAGTAAATGATACAACATAGAAAAATATGAAAATTCACAATGTATCAAAGCTAAGGTGAGGGACAAGCCCAAAAAGCGACAAGCATTGAAGCAATCATCTTTGGAAAGTTGTGGGAGCCTATCTATTCAAGTCAATATGTCTTCCTCTTTCTTCAAGGAACGTGAGAAATTGTGTGACTCATCTAACTTTGTTGCATGGAAAGTCAGGTTGGAGATCATAGCTGACAACAATGATGTTTTGGATTACATTCAAGGAAAAGTACCTAAGCCTCCAAATTATAGTTGATGGTTTCCAAGATAATTTACTTGCATATGTTGGAAACTTGAGGAAATCTAAGGACATGTATGATAAGATAGTTGGCATGTATGTAGTCAACAATTTGAATGAAATCATCTCCTTGAAAGATCAGCTCAAAGACACAAAAATGAACAATGGAGAGTATGTGCAATCCTACAATATGAGGATATCTTGTCTTAGAGATCAATTGCAAAGAGTTGGGGAATTTGTGCCTGATAGGGAATTGGTGATTGTGACTCTTAGAGGTCTCCCTCCCATTTGGGAAACCTCCGTTACTACTATAAGTATCAACAATGTTTTTTCGCCATTTGATGCGATTGTTGGATATCTCACTCAAGAAGAATCAAGGATGATATCAGAGGAAGGATTCAAAAGCATGAAGATGGAGATCCCACTGCATTCATTGCTCATGACAAGAAGAATAAGAAAGGAAAAGGAGGTCCATCAAATTCAAGAAAGCCTCCTCCTCAAAATTCAAATAGAAGGAAGGAATCATTGCATATTGAATGCTTCAATTGTCATAAGAGAGGCCACTATGCTTTAGATTCCCCTGAGAAGAACAATGGACCACACTACAAAACTAGAATCAACAACAACAAGTTTGATGATCGAATAAGAAGAGATGACCAAAGGAATGATCACAATGGAAGAGATGAAAGAAGAAGAAAAAATGCTCCAAGTGATCATGAAGAAGATCGTCGTCCCCAAAAGAAGTCAATATTCCCCAAGTATGAAAGTAATGTTGTAAATCAATCTGTATATATTCTTATTTATGTTCTCACTAGTTCTTATCCTCCGAATTCGTGGGATAGTTGGTTGGTTGATAGTGGGGTCACTCATCATTTCTTTGGATATAAGTTCTCTCTAATTTAGTAGAGATGGAGTCAAACTTCAAAATTATTCTTGGAGACAAATCCACTCATTTTGTTAAAGATTTTGGGTCCATCAAATTTCATCCATATTGTAGAGAATCTGTTTTTATCCATCATGTGATGTACATGTCGAGATTGAAGAAGAATTTGGTAAATATCCACATTAGAAGACAAAGGGATGAGGGTTGCCTTCATCAAGGGAAAGGTTCTTACATGGCATGTTGGATCACCTATGAGAGATGAATTTACATTGTGATCAAGATTTGAAGGACTCTATAGAGTCACCGATAGACCTCTTCTAGCATTGGTCCATGATACTAATCATTTAAGCGAGATATGGCACCAAGATTGGCCCATCTACATTATGATTCTATCCTAAAATTGGATAAATTAGTCTTAGGGATTCCCAAGGTTCAAGCCCAACATGATGGAGTATGTCCAAGTTGTGCTAGTGGAAAGAAGACAAGGGGGACATTCCCCTCTAGTGAGAGCAAGTCAAATGACATCCTCCATCTCATTCATTCCTGGATATGTGATCTGATGCCCGTACATTTTATTGGTGTCAATATCTACTATATCACCTTCATTGATGAATTCTCAAGAAAGACGTGGATATATTATTTTAAGCACAAGGCTGAAGCCTTCAAAATGTTCAAGGAGTTCAAACCTTTGATCGAAAATCAAACACGGAAGAAAATCAAAATATTCATGTCTGACAATGGTGGAGAGTACACATCAAAGGAGTTCATTGATTTTTGCAAAGAAGGTATCAAGAAAGAAACAATTATTCCCTATACTCCCAAACAAAATGGAGTGACTGAAAGAAAGAACAAGTAGATTATAGAAGTTGCCCACGCCATGCTCCATGATCAAAATTTTCTGAAGTTCCTTTGGGGAGAAGCAACGAATACTGTCGTATACGTTCAAAACAGGATGGCTCATCAAGCATTGAACAACAAGACCCCCAAAGAAGTATTCACAGGTATCAAGCCTGATGTTAGCCATCTCTGTATCTTTGGCTGACCCGTATGCTTTCATGTGCCGAAGGAAAAAAGAAATAAGTTGGAAGCCACGGGAAGAAAATGTATGTTTGTTGGATATTTTGAAACTTCTAAAGCATTTAGAATATATATTCCTAGTCAAAGGAAGGTTGAAATTAGCAGGGATGTAATGTTTGATGAAGATGCTACCCGTGGGAAAGCAAGGGACATTCCTCCTCCTCCTCCTGAGAAGAATGATTATATGGATATTTTAGATGGTACCTATATGCCTAAATCTAACACATATACTGTTGATTATCCCATGGAGTCCATGGATCCCTTAGATCCCCCTCCATGTGATCCCCCTTCTAAGAAGATACCACTTTGGCTTCGTAATACTTTATAGGATGGAAAGATATGTGTTCCCATTCGAAGATCATTTAGAGAAAGCAAGAAACCATGCAGATACCAGGGATATGTTACAACCATGAGCATTATGATTCAAGTCAAACCACCCATCATTGAAGAAGTTGTGAAAGAACAAGTTTTGAAGGATGTTATGGCCAAATAATATGAATCAATTATGAAGAATGACGTATGGGATGTTGTACCGAGACCGAAGGGGAAGGCCGTGGTGACTTCAAAGTGGTTATTCAAGATCAAACATGGAGTTGATGGTAGCATTGCACCTGTGGCTCGATATACAACCATTTGTTCAATAGTGTCCCTTGTCGCATGTCAAGGGTGGACCCTTCATCAAATGGATGTAAAGACAACATTCCTCCATGGCATGTTACAAGAAGAAGTGTACATTGAGCAGCCACAAGGATTTAAAGTAGAGGATCAAAAGACACATGTTTGTAGGGTGAAGAAGGCATTGTATGGTTTGAAGCAAGCCCGTAAAGCATGGTCCGCCCGCATAGACAGTTATTTGGTGAAGCTAGGATTCACAAGAATCAATGTCGATCCCAATCTCTACTTCAAAGTAGTCCATGGTATGTCGTTGATTTTGGTTTTATATGTTGACAATCTATTCTTGAAAAGTAGTGAGCCCTTGATGATCGAGCGTAAGAGGGAGCTAGCTTATGAATTCGAGATGAAGGACCTTAGACTCATGCACTACTTTCTAAGCCTTGAGGTGTGGTGGCCTAGTGAGAATTTCCTTTCACAAGGAAAATATGTCGTGAAGTTGTTGGAGAGATTTGGAATGACAAAATGAAAATCCTTGCCCACACTGATGGAGATGAATTTCAAAAAGTTGTGTGGAGAAGCTGCAACACCCAATTTGGTGAATCCATCAGAGTATATATAGTTAATTGGGGCTCTAATGTTCCTAGTGAACACCCGTCCACACATATGCTATGTAGTGAATACATTGAGTCAATTCATGATCGAGCCTCTCCATGCACATTGGATCGTTGACCAAAACATTTTGAGATATTTGCATGGGATGATCACACTTGGTCTGATATATTCTGTTGGAAGTTTTCAACTTCATGGATACATTGACGTTGACTGGGCAGGAAACGTTGTCAACAGGAAGAGTACATTTTGATGTTTTTTTAGCCTTAGCTCTGCCATGATATCTTGGATGCGAAGGAAACAAAAGTTTGTATCATTGAGTACTACTGAGGAAGAGTACATTGTCACTAACATGGCTAGCTACGAAGCAGTTTGGTTGAGGAAGATCTTTGGAGAGATATTTGAGCAAGTCCTAGACACTACATTGATATATTGCAACAACAAGAGTGGGATTCGTCTGGCAGAGAAACTTGTATTTCATGACAAGTCCAAGCACATAGAGATACAATATCATTTCATGCGAGACATGGTGCAGACAAGAGCTGTTATACTCCTTCATATATCGACAAATGAGAATATTGCAGATATTCTCACCAAGGTTTTACCGAAATGGAAGTTCTTGGTCTTCATAGAGAATCTTGGACTGACATATGTGACCCCTCCTAACAAGAGGCATCATTGATCGAGGACATTGAGCAATCTCTTCCCCCTATTTGAGATCCCAGGGTGTGGAATTGAGATGGAGGGCTCCTGCAATTGAGGTAACTCTAAAAAATAGGGTATCGCCCCTATTTGTTACCCATAGGGTTGGAGATGTTGCTCCCATATCTTATTCTTTGCATAGTATACCCCAGTTGGCATCATACCCACCAGTCAGGCTTGTTGGGTTTGTCCCTACCCATCTCGCCAATGGGTCGAGGAGGATTGGGGGCGTGTGATCCTTAACTTTTAGCAAGTTGGGTATCTTTCCCAAGCTCTAATTATGATCCAGGTGTTCTACCACATGACTCTTAAGGGTCATTATTTGGAAGATTAGTAGGAAATAGGATGGGTTGAGATGTGCTCCCCTATATCACCTATTGCTCGATATGGGGTCAAAGATGTTTAGCTCCCCCATAAGATTTTGGGTTGAGATGTACTTCCCAAGATAGTTTTGGATTGAGATGTGCTCTCCAATGATGTATAGGGTGGTAGCTTTAGCTCCTCAATTATTCTTCTTCTTTAGATTCGAGAATGTTTCATTAGATAGAGTTGAGCAGAAATGGGACATGATATGACGACAAGATAAACATGACATGGTGCAGTTGGAATTTCTCCCAAGATGAGAGGGGGTGTTACTTTGGAAGCTCAATGAAAAATTCCAACCATGGGACTATATTCATCTTTTCGAGAGGACCAATTTTGACTATTTAAGCATTCAATTTGGACAAGGGAAACTGTAGTAATGAAGAAAATCCCACATATTCACATTTGGACAGGTCGGCCCTAACAAGAAATTGGTCACCCTTGGAAGCTTATAAATACAAGTGACCTCAAGATAACTTTGACATCACCAAGCATCTTCTTCTTCTCTTCTTCATTGATTGGTTTGAACAGTTCTAAGGTTGGTTCGACAAAAGAGGTTCGCAAAGGTCTGAGATTACAAGGTCTGAAGCTCACACGTGTTTCTAAGGTTTTGGGTTACAGCCATTGGCTTGACAAAGGAAATCTTTGGCTACAGTCATTGGCTTACAAGCTCAAGGGAGTGATTAGAAGCTCTCAATCACTCGTATACCTCCTCCTTCTTGTGACTGAAAAGTAGGGCTACAATTTGACAGTTCACTGTCGCTGACTGCAATTGACCGCATACAGGAAAAGTTGTCTCTCATCTATATTGATCTTAGAAACATATTCCTGAACATTGTTGGGATAATTTTGTTGGATGATATTGTATTGGGCTCATTGTAGTCTCTCCTAAAAATTTTATGACAATCTAATAGAAGAATAATTTCAAAGGGTTTTCCCCATTGTGGGGATTTTCCCTAGTCTTTGACCAAATATGATGTCTCTTGTTGATGTGTTGATTGTCTCCTTTGTCATTGCATTTGTTGTTATATCTTCAATTATTGTTGATTATTAAAAAGATAATTGTTATTAAAAGATTTCTAATTGAAGTATTGAATTGGGCTAAAGTAATTGATACAACATAGAACAATCTGAAAATTCACACATGATCCTCACACTTTGATGGTTTTACTTTGGCTCCTTGGAGTTTGAGTTTGATTATATGAGATGGAGAATCTTCTTTATTTCCTAGAAATGATCTCGAGTTATGTGAGCAGATGGGATTTCCTATTTTTCATAATGTGTTGGGACATAGAGTCCCTTGCAATTTGTATTCATATGGTAACAAGAAAACAAGTTTGATTATAAGTATAAAACCTATCTAATCAATAATATCAATTAACTCATGAACTCACTGCAAAAAAACATGTTTTATACTAGGCAAGGTCAAAAGATATGTCTCATAAGTTTAAAAAAGTGAAAAAATAAATAAATAAAATAAATAAATTGTCATTTTGGGACTCTAGGATAAACAATGTGGAAGCCCATCATCAACCCCTAACTTGAACATTTACATATCCTTGTGGGAAGCAAATCAATCCATCCAACAACTACTAAGAAGGTAAGATGGGACGAGGGATCTTCAATAAATAGAAATGTAGACTATTATTATTGTCCTACCTTCAGCTAATCCTTGCATACTTTTTTTATATCCCATGCAAAATATTTAGTAATGGCCCATGGTTGTTGACTCTTTTACATTTTTTCCACTCCTCTTTCTCTTCATCAAAAAGTATTGGAGGTGTAGACTTAAGGATAAGAGGAGTGAAAAACCTTAGTCCAACCCATTTAATCATTAATTCATCATAGTTTCCTGTATAAGGTGGTTCTAAAGAGTGCATCATGTAGGGAATTAGGAGAATATGGCTCCCTACTTTGGAGGCAAGGAATATAATCATCTCTAATGGACCTTGGCTACCTCTTCTCCTACAACTCTCAAACTTTATTCAAATTATGACATGGCTTCTATTTGTATCTCTTCCCATATTGGGCCCACATTTTCATCTATAGAAAGGGTATCATGGATGTCCAATATATCTTGAGGTTTGAGAACGCCATCCTTAATCAAGGGAGGGATATGGAGCTCCTCTTCTCTATACCTCTTTATCTTAACAATTCTAATCTCCTCATGTATCAACAAAGAGGCCAATGCCATTAATTAGACATCATATACATGTAGATTAGGAGTCCATTTGTAGTGGTGAGAGAAAGCAAGGTTTTGTAAGTAGAATTTACCCTCTCTTCTATGTCAATGTCTTGGTAAACTTCCACAAATGCCTTAGGGTTTTCAATGTTGAAATCAACCTACCATGTTATGATGGTTAGCTGAAAATTATGCCATTGTTCCCTAAGGAACAATGTGTACACCTTGGCAGGCTTCCTACAAATCAACGTCTCCTAAACTATTGGAGTCACCATTGGCAAAGATGCACCCATTACCTCTACCTTTTTGTTCTTGGAAGGTAATTTCATAATCCTTTCTTCTAATTCCTCTATTATGGATTTGTTTTCCAACATCTTCCTACTATGGTCTCTTTCATGCTCTTTCAAAATCCAAAACTTTTGATGTAGATAATGGACGAATTCTTGTTTGATCTCCTTTGCATTGTCCACTTTTTTCTTCACTTTTCTGCTTTTGACTTTTTCCATCCTCTTCCACTAAAGTGTATGCTTTGACCTTTTCCAGTTCCAAAAAGTAAGGTGTAAGACGATACCTACTAGCGGGTTTCCTTCTTGTGGTATTTCTGTAACAACCTTTAATCCCCAGGGACATTGTAATTCTAATTAATTATGTTAATGATGCCTATATGGGCATGCAAATGTAAATGGATTAAAAGACTAGAAAATTTGCATTTATGTTTTAATAGAAACTTATGAAGAGGCGCATCCTTAATACATATACCATGAGAAGCAATGAGAGGGGGGGGATTACAACAAAGGGGATAAAGGGAACCAACCCTTGCTAATAAATTATTTGATTGAGCTAAATATTGATCAATTCAAAGATTGCTAATTTTCTTAGGACAATATTTAAATGTAAAGATATGGTAGTACTTTCCATATGGAAATAATTAGGTTGTACCCCAACTGTGTTATCTAAGGTATGGGTAGAGTACCATTCAAATACTTATGAGGTATATCAAGAAGCTTCCACTCTAGCCACAATTGGAAAATATGACACAAAACCAATCAAAGGAGATGAAACACATGAAGGAAACTCAAGGATACAAGCTTTCACATGTAATTTTTAGTGTGTAAGAGAGATCAAAGGTAGGGTGTACATCCATGAGTGAGAGTGGAGGAGGCTCTCATGTGGAAATGAAACACATGAATTAGGGAGACAAGTGGAAATACAAAATACAGTGAACATGGTAGTTTAAGAATGTGGCTTTGAATAGAAGGTAGTAAAAAACTTTCTCAGACACAACAACATATGTGGAACTATGATTAACCTGATTTGGTGAGAGAAGACGATGTTGAAGTTTTTAACTAGACCCAAAAAGTTTAGAAATTTCTGAGGAATTATCTTAAATTAAAGCATGAAAAGCACTAATAATGGGGAAGTATTGAGGAACTAATGGATTAGAAGGACTATCTTTATGTTGTGTAGGCCCATTGTGATCACATTGTGAATGATAATACGCTTTGATTCAATAGGTTGAAAGAAAATACACTAGTTTTTATGTGGATGAAAGAGAATGCCCTTAATCCTTACGCCTTTGGTATTTTGAGAGAGAAAGTTTCCTTCTAGGTGCTTGTTGTGCAAAAAACTAAGAAGCCACCCAAATCATTTAGTTAAGCTCTAGGCTTAGTTAGATTTTAAGAGAAATTATGAGATTGATTTGATGAAGGAGAATGGCCTTCATGATTCCACACTATAATGGTTGAGTAATAACTTCCCCCATGGTTTCATGGTTAGGCGCAAGAGTGGCCAACTACAAAGGATAGAATAGTCAGTTGAGCTTATGATGGGGTGTAACATGGCTCACCCTTACTTAGTTGTAGGCATTATTTTATCATTTATTAGATAAGTTCCCTTGTGGACTCTAAATATATAATGTAAATCTTGTTTAATGAAATAGAAATAGTGATGACAAATTTTGTATATTTATGTGTTTCATTGTTGAATGAACATATTGGTATATATGATTCATGATCATGGCATGAATTGGTACATATAGCTATGATGATTGTGTAATATTCATTTTCCTACCTATTGATCTTTAATATTACCACATGAATGTTCTTTTATTTTATGGGCATAGATGGAATGGTGCACATGAGCATGGGATTGATAGATTCCTAGTCCTTGTTATTTTAATGTTTATGGTTGTGATAGGCCTTTTGTTAAGTAAGTTGTTATGGCTAAGAAGATGGGGGATGTTAACCCCTCAGCTTCTTGGGTATCCAATACGGCTAGTTGTTTGTGAAAGACACCCATTAAGTCTCGATTAAGGGAGATCTCCTGCTCTAAATATGCTAGAGAAGCCTTGAATCTATTTTTTATGATCATAGGGTATTATTGGTTATGTGGAACTAGATGTAAGAGTAAAATTCTTAATTGTTAAGTGGAGACTTAAAGGAACTTGGAGTCTTCATAAAACATTTAAGGAAAATTTGTTAAATATTTCACTGAAGAATTTTTGAACTAGTGGAAATTTTGTTGAAAGAATTGAAGTAGGCCTGTATTTCCCTTCAAGTGATTGTGATTGGCCTTTGCTAGGAAATATATGGGATGGAACAATTGTACTATGTACCTTTTTGGTTATGAGAATAATTGGAGGTTTCCACTTCGCCAAGGACATTGTTTACCCTAAGAGATAAACCAACAAATTGGCCTCTATTTTTTCAAGAGTGGAGTATGAAGGGTGATTTTAAAGCCCCATGGGAGTGACAAGAATATTTCAATTAGGTAAGATTGTGGATTTTTCCATTGGCCTCTCTTTGAATTCCTGAGAAGTATCCTAGTTGTGGGTAGAGGTTTTGGAAGGTTTCTTTATCTTCAAAGGTCTTCTACAAAGTCTTAGGATTCATTGAAATCAATTCTAATCCTTAGAGTACACTAAGAAACTCTATCAAAGGCCAGTAATTCCTTGGAAATTTGTGTATTGAAGTTCATGGCCTTAGTCCTTGGCCATATGGCCTAGTAGGAGTCATGACCATAGGCAAGTGAATTCCAAAAGTCAAGATCTAGATTTAGCGAAGAGTTAGTGATGCTTTGGATATCTAAATATCTATATATCTAGACGTCAAAATTATTGACATATGAATTAGTGAGATGTGAGGTTGTCTGTATATCTAGAGAATCTAGATATTCAAGCATCTGGAAGATCTTATTAGTGCATCTTAACCAAAATCTTATGTGTTGGATGGCTAGATGGTATAACTAGTAATGAGGGAATCATGGAGATGGAAAAACCCATCACATCATGGTTATGATGGATCTAGGGGAAGTCAAATGTTTCAAATACCTAGAAATCTATACCCAGACATTTGAAGCTTCTTATTAAGGGGCCCTTTTGAAAGACCTGAATCTAGATGCTAGCAGAGTAATTCGCATGGAAGTTATGTGGAGCCCATACGATCACTCACATACATTGTTAGCGTATGGGTGTTGATGTTGTGACAACCCATTTTGCTATCCCTCTTGAAAATATTGTTATGAATTATAATTCATGTAAATAATGTGGAAATGTAAAACATTGACTAGCTAAGGGAAGTGGAAATGTAAAACATTGACCAAAGCCATTGTATTTATTTCACCATCTATCTACCCAATGGATTTATGGTATTGTTGGTGTAGCATTGAATTTAGGATTGGGCTTCCTGAGTGAAGGACGAGCCATGATGTCTCAATTCCAGTGGAAAGTGTGTGCATGGTCAACATGCATGGAAAAATACGAGAAGCAAAGCCGATGGGAGACAAGGTGTGGAAGGGTAGATATGCAAGACACACAGATGGACTGCATAGTAGTGTTGATCAAGAGAGATTTTGCTAATAAAATGAACGAATAATGAACGCGTAAGGAAAGAGAACATAAATCTTGAAATTGGCAGTGGATGTGAATCTACCAAGGGAGATAACTTTTCTCTAGCCTATGTTATGTGTTTTGGATAACATTACTTATGTTTTGGCTAAAAGGCCAATATGTGTGTTTGTGATTCAGTTGGCCAAGGAGAGTTCAATGGAGTTGAAAAATTTAGTGTTATCCTTGGGGATGAAAAACCATTAGGGTGTTAGATGACACTGATAAACCACTTAACAAGCTGAGATACTCAAGTACCAGCTAAAAGGAATGATAAACCACTAAGTGTTAGCGTTAGGGGTAGTAAACCACTTATGTGTTCGATCAATCAACTAATAAACTACTTGGATAGTCGACTCTTGTCTCCTAACATGTTAGCTTAGAGAAGCCAATTGGTAAACCACCCATATAGTGTGTTCATTCACCTAGAACTTAGTTGTAACTCATTGAGCCTCAGATGAACCCCTATGGTGTTACTATTGGAGGCAGTTGATAAAACACCTAGAAAGTGGACTCTTCTTCTTACCATTTGTTGACTAGTTATTGGTGAAAATACTCTTGAGAAATTATCTCCTCAAACTCTAAATCCGGCTCATGAGTGGTCAACTACAAGAAATATTGCACTATAGCTGGCCTACGATTGGGTGAAGAGTTGAAGTTCCTCCCTTAGTTTCCAGTCATTAAACTATACATATAAGTGTATCTACTTGTGCTTATATTGTATTATGAATGTTGAATGATGTTTTTATGGATTATAACAAAGAATGCATCAATATTTATTTTGGAGGAATGGTGTTATAATTTATTCTTGATTGCCTTTAATGATATGCATATGTGATTGTTCTCATGGTTGAGAGGGATCTATAGATCCCCCTATGACTATTGATACTTTCTTGAGTGCATGATTAATTTCGTAGTATTCATGAGTAATTTTGGAGGTTAGCTTACTATCACAGTGTGTGATTTCTATTATTTGTTATGTTGTGAATATCATGGATTTTGGGTATCTATTATTATGGATTGGTGAAATTTTGTGGTTGATGTTGCGTGTGACACGTTATATCAATGGATATGATGGTTCTTATTTGAATAGGATATGTTATTAATGGGATGTTGTTACATTTAAATGTATACTAAAGTCTCAGTTATGTTTGAGCCCATTGTACTACTTGAGCGCAGGGTTTTCTTGTGCATGCATTACACATATTAAGGCTATGTATAAAGCCTTGAGTGATCTGCACTGTATAGGGATTCATTCCTATAATGGTTTGATGATCGACTAACATTTGAACTAGAGCAATGCTTGGTTCGTTGTCAGAATCCTCAAGGCCTCAAGTTTAAGTTTCATTGAGTAACGGATCCATAGTCAGGGCCAAAAAATCCTTGGTGAACATGTACAGGAGTTCCTGATTTGGCAAAAAAAGGAAGGCCTTGGCATTCCTTGAAGAAGATTTACATGTAATAGGGAATGGATATGTGACTCCATGAGAAAAAAATTGGTGTTTATTAACAAAATATGCGGACTGACAGAGAATGCGAGATAAGAAAAAAATATATTTCCTGATGTGGAATTTCACATCATGTCGTGCCATGGTTTCAATGGAGTTCCAACGGGAGTTGGCATGGTTGACAGAAGGTGCAAGACAGGAAAATGTTCAATGACTGTCATTGAGATTTTCCATAGCACCGCAAAGGTAAGTCCTAGATCCTTCCTATTGGGGGTGTGTTGGTGTTGCTCATAGAGGGTGTGAAAGGAAAACCCTCTTTCTTTGAACAAAAAATTATTATTTTGCATAGAGGTTCAGGACCCGGTGGGACCCATGACTTAATTTGAGGTGGAAAATGCCATATGGGACATGACGACATGCACCTATGATGTGGCAAGATTGCCAATGTGGCACACTGTGAGCGTGACAACTAGCATGCAGAGATGGCCTCTTTGATGGATAAGTGGTTGGGTTTTTTGAATGACACGTGGCACCACTAGAGGATGCCACGTGACAAGATGATGTCACCTTGATGTCAACATGACATCAACAAGACACAGTGGGAGTGATGTGGAGCTTAGGAAAATGTGGCACCTAAGTCGAAATGATTTTGTGGAAAAAGCTAGCTTGGGAAACACCACATGGTATGAAGTGGTCGATGATGTGGTTGGGTGACACATCCTCACATACCGCATGCCTTTACATTGTTTTTGTTGTGCATTTCATAAGTGGGGCATGGGTTGATGGAATTCAGCAAAGAAGATCAAATCCATGTGATGGGAACCTTCCCGTTACATAACATCGATGCTCACATCCCAGTGCGTCACAGAGGTTTGAATGGGGAAAACTATGAAGGAATAGTGCAGGGCGCGATGACGATATGACATGGTGGGTGCCACGATGGACCTCAAGTGAGGTGGCAATGCCACATGGGTAGCACATGACAAATCCTTGTTGATGTCACAAGAGTAAAGGAGGTTAAATTCAATTGGGCATAACTTTCAATCCAAGGGTCAAATTGAGGAAAATTTTATATCTTCAGAAATCTCTCAAAAAGCTTAATGTGATGATGTCATCCAAAGTGAGTTTGGTACACTTTGGGTGAGAAGAAATTTAGCAACCCCATGTTCGTAATGAGACCATGGAGGTTGTGTCAATTGAAAGTAACACCTCCCACTAGGCTTAAGAAGTCTAAGGGGGTAGGAGGGATTGTTATAGATGTGGCATGATGATGTGACAAACTGATGTGGCAGAAGGGATGATGTGTCAAATTGACATGGCAGAAGGGATGAGTCTAGGTAACATGGAATGGTGAACATGCATGCCACATGGTGTGTTGATGTGGCATTATGTGCCAATGGAGTTGACATGTTGGATGATGTGGCATTATGTGGTAGTGATGATGTGGAATAGGAGGATCTAAAAATATGGAGTTTTGTGAGATTGGTCTTTTCGCTTATTTCTAGATCCAAATGGATCCAAAATGAATCAAAAATAAATAAAAATAAATAGATCTAGATATCCAAAAGCTTGACAAGGTTGGCCAAGTGTAGGGCTTGAATCTAAATTGTTTAGAATGGGTTGGGGGTACCTGAATAGATTTGGAGGTTCATGTATCCAAATAGATCCCAAGTCTTGGGTGTCTAAATAGGTTAACAATTCAAAATATCTTATAATGGGGACTTATGGAAAATCGTAAACCATGTAGTTTTAACCCTGCAAGATAAGCCTTGCAAACAACACACACACACATTATTTTCACAGTATTTTTACCCTAGAAACCCAAAACTGACAAAACCAGATAGATTTTTCTATATCTCTCAGTGATTACAAAGTAGATATATAATTCCCTCTTAAAAGAGAGTTTCCTTCTAGGGGGGGAAACCCTAACTTAATTTATACCAATAGATATGTGACCTAATGATGAACGATCTAGATTGACTATGAAATTTTAATATTGTACAAGGAAATTTTTACAAAAAAAATTACTTTGGGGATGCTGCCCATGAAAGCCCCCACAAGGCGAGGACTCCATAAAAGTGTTATTGCCCCACAAGACCCCTAATGGTGATTTTTATACCAAGAATAAATCATCTGGATTGGATCATTATATTGTTTTTCATCCATCTCGATTCTTTTAGAGTGGAAAAAATGGAGGAACCAACTCACGGAACCATTTTTACCAGCAGGAACCAGTTTGGAAAATTAGGGTCTAAAACCTTCAGAGAGCATTTTGAGGCATCAAATGATGTTTTTTTAGGGTAAAACTTTATTTCTTTAGTCTAACACATTTTTTTCATATTCTACATAGAGAGACCTTTGCAAAAACTCAAGAATTGTCTCAATTGGAGTTTGTATGCAGAATTTATGCCACTCACAAGATGACCTTCATGTTTTCACCACCATAATTCAAGAGGATGCCATGTCATCCCCCATTATTCATGGAAAAATGTCTATCCATGTGATTATGATGAACACTGTAGAAGATTCCATATTGTAACTTTTGTTAAAAGTTGAGGTAGTCAAACCTAACTGTTAGTAGGCTATTGGGTGATGTTATAATTGCCCCGCTAGGAGGAAAAGGGGTTCCATTCTTTCGAGTGCATTTGTTCCATAGATGAGCAAAAATAGCCAAGAGGAATAGGAGATAAAGAAAATAGAGAGTATTTGTGCATTGTAATATCCTAAGAGCCATAGGCGATAACTTTTTTGTACTCACAATCATTTTGTATTCTAAGAAAGAGCAGAGAAACCTCACTTTTGAGTTGGGTTTCACCCAAAAAGGTTTCCCAAGTCATTTCTTGTGTCAAATAGTGGTTTGTGATTTTTTATTTCATTGTTCTCTATTTTCTGCATAATTTTAATTTGCATGCATATGCAATTAACAATAATCTACAAATCCATAAATCTAATGAGAAACAAAACCCTAATACTGTAGATTTCAGATTTTTAAATATAGTTTTATCAGACTTGTTGTGACAAACTATCTGGTGGAATATCCATGGCAATTTACGGTTCAAGAAAGACCCCGCTTTAGGTCACAACTAATCATGCAAAGAATATAACACATATCTAACATTCTCCCACTTATTTTTTTTATTTTCATATAGGGGGTCAGAGCAATACATGATCAACAATTTGGGGTAGTAATGACCATTATTTCTCTACACCAATATAACTTCTTAGTGCTCATAGATTTTGTCAATGAATCTACAACATTCTTCACAGTGTCCACCATTACCAATAACATGTTCTTCTCTTCAATCATATCTCTCACAAAATGATACTAAACTTTGATATCCTTTGTCTTTGAATGATAAGAAGGGTTCCTTACTAGAAAAATTTCACTTTGACTATCACAATCTATCCTTACAGCTTGTTGTACAAACCCAATACTTGAACATAATGTATGTAACCAAATTTCTTCTTTACTTGCATAAATAATTTCCATGTATTTAGCTTTTGTATTTCAGAGTGTCACTACATATTGTCTCTTACTCATCCAACTGATTGCTTCTCCAAATAGTTTAAACACATACCCACTTGCAGATCTTCTACGATCTGCGTATCTAACTCAGTCTTCATCAACAAAGCCATGTATATCCAACACTTTGTCCAATACTAGTCTTCCTTGGTAGCACAATCCATAATTAATAGTGTGACACAAATACCTAAAATCCCACTTTAATATTTTCCTATGCTCTTTCCCTAGTTTTGATATATACTTGTTCAATAGTCCCAGTTGGCATGTGCAATGTCCAATCTGGTATAGACAATTGCATACTTCAAAATTCCAACTGCACTGGAATATGGAACACAAGACATGTCATCTTCCTCTCCGTGTGTGTTGGGACACTAATCTACAAATAACTTTACACCTATAGGAATAGAGGCCTTTATCGGTTTACTTTCCTACATATTAAACCTCCACACTTTTTCTCTCAACGTACTTCTTTTGATTTAACCAATGTTTCTTCTTTTCCCGATCTCTTTTTATTTCCATTCCCAAAATGAAATTTTCACTATCAAGATACATCATGTCAAATTTAAAAGAAAAATGAGTTTTCACATCCTAGATATTTTCCTTATCATTTCCAATTAGCAACATATCATCCACGTACAATATCAAATAAATAAGACGATCACCAACTAATTTACAATGAACAAAACGATATATATATATAACATTGGTGGTTGCTTTAACCCATACGGTGGTTTGGAACATTTTTACTGGTGGGACCCAATTTGATAAATTGGGGTCTAAAACTTACCAGGAGCAGCTTGAGACATCAAATGGTGTACGTGGCGTAGTACTATTCTACATAGAGATACCTTTCCAATGGCATGAAAATCACCTCAAGTGGAGTCCATATGAAAAGGTTATGCCACTTGGAAGTTGACCTTCCCATTTTGACCACCATAATTCGAGAGGAGCCATGTCAGCTCCCATTATTCATGGAAAATGGGATAGCCATGTGATCATGATGAAGAAGACTCTAGAAGATTCAATATTGTAACCTTATTTAAGATTTTAAGGTGTCAAACCTAACCACTCGTAGGCTATTGGTCTATCTTATAACCAAGCCACTAGGAGGAAAAGGGGGTTCCATTCTATTTGAATGCATTTTTTTCCATAAATAAGCAGAGTAGCCAAGAGTTGAGACGGAGAGAGAAAATAGAGAGGATTTGTGCTTTATAATATCCCATAAGCCACAAACCCACTTCATTGTACGTGCATCCATTTTCCATTCAAAGGAAGAGAGCAAAATGGTCTCACCTTTCGACTAGGTTTTCTTCCGAAAGGGCTTCCCAAGATATATCTTGTGTTATTTTATGGTTTGTGAGTTTTATTTTGTTGTTCTTTATTTTCTTCATAATTATAATTTGCATGCATACATAGTAAAAAATAAATTGTAGATCCATAAATCTAAGGACAAATAAGCTCTCATTATGTAGTTTTTAGATTATAAGAGTAATTTTATTGGATGTCTTGTGGCAAATTGTCCAGTGGAATATCCATAGAAGTTTAAGAATCATATTTCTATGAAATTAGGTTTCTTAAGGTATATTGTGGGGATTTGTAGGGGATCCAAATTAGCTAATTCAAAAGTCACAAAAACCCCATTCATGGCTAATGAATTTGTGAATAACCGTCATGATCCCGAACAGGAGAGGTTTGTGCAAGTGGAAGCATAAGTTGCAAATATAAGCCATAATGTGAGCCTCGTCATGGTGGCCTTGACCAATAAGCTTGAGCTATTCATAAAATATGGGGGTTATAATGCAAAGGTTCGACCAAAAGGAAAATTAGGAGACCATGAAGAGACAAAGAAGGAATCAAAGAAAGAACTCGAAAAAAGATAAATTGAGTTCGGGCATTGTGAAGCATTCACAATCCCTATTCAAAATGGAAGTGAAAGTTTATAATAGGCCATATCAAGTTGATATTGATGCTTTGATGGTAAATAAATGGTCTCAGCAATTAAAAGTTCATTTATGTGTTCATCATATAGAGGAAGAACAAAATATTTTATTTTCTCAGTTGAAATTATAGGGCCATGCGTGACCTAGTGGGAAAGCCAGACAGAGACTTTGAGGTTGGAGCATGAGATCCAGTTGTTGTTGGAATCCCCCTTGTCAAACATTAGGTTGTATAAGAAGTTTGTTATAGAAGAAGTGAGGTGAAGAAGCAGTTGCAGCAGTTATAGTAGTAACCCATCATCATCGTGTCAAAGAAGGATGGAACTTGGAAGATGTGTATAGATTATATGACGTTAAAAAAAGCATGCTCAAGAACATGTACCAAATCCTCAGGATGGATGATATTTTGGATCAGTTGCATCATGCCAAATACTTCACCAAGCTAGACTTGAAGTATGGATATCACCAGGCTGAAATCAAAGAAGATGATACTTGAAAGACTACCTTCAAAACTAGGCATGTTTTGTATGAGTGCTAGTCATTTCATTTGGCCTATGCAATGCACTAGTTATGTTTATGAGGTTAATGAATGATATATTGTGTCCTTTTATAGACTTGTTTTTTATTGTCTATTTGGATGATATGTCGGTATATAGTGCTACCTAGGAGGGGCACATCTCACATTTAACATAGATGATATATACAGTTAGAAGCACAAGACGCTGGAAAATATCAAGAAGTGTGAGTTTGCACAGTAGTATTTGGTGTATCTAGGCTATGTGGTAGGTGGAGGAGAGCTGAAGATAGATCCTACCAATATGGAGACCATCATGAAGTGATCAGTTCCTATTAATGTTTCTTATATCAGGAGTTTCATTGGGGCAACACAATACCTAAGCAAATTCATAACCTCGTTTTCAACATTAGCAGCACCACCCCATTCCATATTAGTAAGTGGCAAGAGTAAAAGAAGTTGTGGTACTTTGAATAAGAAGAATAATCGCCCTAATGGTGGAATAATCACATCAATTAGAGTTTGTGTACAAAAGTTATAACACTCGGAAGTTGACCGTCCCATTTTGACCACCATAATTTGAGAGGATGACGTGTCGGCCCCCATTATTCATGGAAAGGAGCTACCACATGATCATGATGAAGAAGACTCTAGAATATTTAATATTGTAACTCTAGTTAAGATTTTATGGAGTCAAACCTAACCACTAGTAGGTTATTCAACTATGTTATAACCAGGGCACTAGGAGGAATAGTGGTTCCATTATATTCAAGTGCATTTTGTTCCATATATGAGACAAATATTTGAGAATGGATATGAAGAGAAAAAAGAGAGAGAAGTTGTGTTTTGTAACATCCCACTGGCCACAAGCCTCATTTCTTTGCACCTACATCGATTTTTCATTCAGAGAAAAAGAGTTGAACAACCTCACTGTCTAGTTAGGTTTTCTCCCGAAAGGGTTTTGCTGGATATATCTTTCATCATTTTTTGGTTTGTGAATTGTATTATGATTTTCTTTATTTTTTACATAATTATAATTCTCATGCATATGTAATAAAAAATGAATAATAAATCTAGAAATATAAGCAGAAATAAACCCTCATGGTGCAAATTTCATATTTTAAGCATAATTTTATAAGATTTGTTGTGACAAACTTTCTAGTTGAATAATCATAAACATGTTACGAATCATACAAGGGATTTTTCAACCTACATACTAACTCTTTATTTCCATTCACTACAAATCCTTTTGGTTGCTTCACAGAGATATCTTCTTCCAGATCAACATGTAGAAATAATGTCTTCAAATCCATCTTTTTAACCTTATAATAAAAAGCAAGAACAACAGATAAAAGAAATCTAATAAAAATTATCTTGGAAATAGGAGAAAAACTATCACCAATGTCAATTACCTAGACCTAGGAATAACCTTATGCTACCAATCGAGCTTTGTATTTCTCCACTTTACCTTCTACATTAAATATCTTCTTAAACACCCATTTGCTTCCAATGGGTTTTCTTCCTGCTAGAAACTCGTTGGATCCCAAGCCTCATTCTTTTCCTAGGTTGTCAGTTCTTCGGCCATTTGTTTTTTCTAAAGTTTTCCATCTTCTGAATCCACTTCCTTCCTAATAGTTCTAGGATCATCATTGGTGATAAACAAAGAAAAATTTGAATAGAAATCAGGTTGAGTGTACCTTTATGTCAACCTTCTTTCCTGGATTGAATTCCTCAAATAATATTACCATATTAATGAGAACTATAACCTCAAAAAGAGAACTCTAGCTATTAAAAGTCTTATTTTTGCGCAAAACGCATGATAAAAACACCTCAAAATCAAAAAGTGGTGATGTTGCATCATCCTTTTTTAGGGTTAAAATTCTAACGTTTTTCAACCATAGCATTAAAACCCAAAATCATGTTCATGGAAAACCTTAAATTTTCAACAATTTTCCACTCTGGCATTAAAGATCAAATAGCATGACTATGAAAAACCTTATAATTTCGACATTTTTCAACCGTGGAATTAAAACCAAATATCATGAGTATAAAAAACCTTAAAATTTCAACATTTTCAACCATGGCATTATAAACCAAATATCACGAGTAAAAAAAACCTTAAAAATCAATACATAAATCAAAAAGAAATTCTACCAAGAGAATTGTTTTTAAAGGCTAAAAGTATAGCTATTTTGAGGTCTTAGCCAGAAACAATTTGACCCATTTTCAAAGGAGCACTAAAATTGCAATATCTTTTAACCATAACTTATAAAATCATTATTCACATACACAAAATCATGAAAAAAACCCTTTTAAAAATGATGTGATGGGAATTTTAATTTAAAAAATAAAAATAAAAAATGATTGAAACGAAAAATTTAAGATAATGTCAAAAATGAATTTAAAAAAAATTATTTAAAAAAAGAAAAAAGAAAATTACCCTAATGAGTGTGCCCAGGAGTGAGCATTCCACCCTTCCCCATCCCCCCCCCCCCCCCACCTTTAGATGATGCCATCTCACGCATAAGCGGGTTGCATCTCCCACTACACGACACATTGCATGTGCTCTTGTCACTTCATCAATCATGGCCTGAAGCCAACATAAGGTGAAACACCATTTGAATATTGCAGGTGGCATAGGAAGGTACAAGACAACTCAACATGAAAATTATATTAGATTGGCAAAGTTGGAGGAAAAAATGACATTATTGACCACAAGTTGACCATTCTAACTAGGGAATCAACCAACGTCTCCTTCTCCTCTAATGAGGGTAATGATCAGCTAATGTGAATGCCTAAAGATCTTCTCAATAGTTGTTATGACTCACTAGTTTTTTGTTTGTGGGACCAGTATTCCTTTTTGTCTTCTCATTGAAATGTATGTTAAGGTTTGGCACAACCAACTTTTTTTTATAAGTTTCTATTTACAACATGTTCTAGTTATACGAGGTCCTAGCAACCTCGAGAGTCTGAACTTATGTTACTATTTTGGTTTCCCTTCCAACGAGACTAGTAGAAGAAAAAAAAAGGTAGTGTTCCATGTAATCCTCATGTGACATAATGCAAAGTGCATAATTTATAAAAAAAAAAGTAGTGAATTTAAAAGGAATATTAAAAAGAAAAAAGTAAAAAATCAATATAAAAATAAAATAAAACAAAAAAATTCCAACAATATACTTACATTCAAAAAAATTAAAACAAAAAATTGTGTGTATATATATATATATATATCTATATATATTAAGGGGAAAAATGATGATGATTATAATGATTAACATCCACTATGACCAATGTTGTCTATTGGAATTTAAGAAAATAAGAGATTAATTGCGACTTTTTAATATGTTATTTCGACAATCAAAAAGAAGGGAAAGAAGCATTCATAGATCACTATAGTTTTGTTCAATTAACAAGTCAAGAAGGTTGTTAATGGGGTAAATGTTTTAGAAATGAGAACATATGTGAATCAAATTTGGGCAATCCACAAGAAATTGTTTTCATCTTCAACCCTCTTAGTAAAGCAAAGGTAACAGATTATTTCATCCCAACGCATTTTAGCAATAGACCAATTCTCAGTTTCACTTTGAAACTCATGAGAAATAGTTCTTATCTTTGCAATGTTCATTTTCCCCTTAGCATTGGTCAAGACAGAAAGATAATTATGGTTAGCAAGAGTGGGGTTGATCACCTCCTTATAATACCTGAGATTCATTTTTCCCTCTAGCTCCTTATCATCCAAAAACTTATCCTTAAATTTGACAGTAATAGTATTTTTAATATTATCCTTATTCTCCAAGATGATCTCCTCCTTTATCCCCCAAAGGTCGAGCCAAGACTAGTTGTTCTTATGCCAACCCCTCTTGAGCCAAAGGTGGGGGTTTTGGATAGAGTTAGAAGCAATTTTGGGAACCTCTTGGCTTCCATGTTGTAAAGCTTATTCTTATACATATGATACCTAAACATAGCCATACTTCTAATGGGGGAAATGCTAGATTCAATCAAGAGGATAAGATAAGGAGTATTTGCTTTAATCTTGAAGTTGTAGGTTATAAATTTTGTTGGATCAACTTGATCTTCCTCCATGATTCTCTAGATATATTGCAGCCCCAAACCTCACATCCATATAAAATAATAGGGGTGATGTGCGTCTCAAAGGGAAATGTTTTTTTTACTCCAAATCCAAAGATCATTCAACTTACAATTGTTTTCAAGCTCATAATAAGCTTTTCAGCCTCCAATAATCTGTTTCTCAATGTTATAATCCCAGTTGAGTTGATGATGAAAGTCAATACCTAAATATTTGTATGAATAAATGTGCTCCAAGTACTTGTTATCATAGATGAAGTTATCTTGGTTTACCTTCTTGGATTTATTTATCCTGGGTTTAGTCTTATCAGTATTAATAGTCAATATCCATCTTGGAGCAGTAATCATGGAGGATTTTAAGCTACTTGTTGAGATCATCATGGCTTCTGGCTAGAAAAAATATATCATCGGCATAAAGGAGAAGAGTAATGACCATACCAGTAAGCTTGGGGTCATTGCAACTCATAGCTTCCAAAAATTCTTCTAACTTATCAATGTAAATTCCAAAATGGGGACAGGATAGAGGACACTCTTGCTTAACTCCGATATTGCATTTAATTTCTTGAGACCACACTTTGTCAACAGTCCATGAAGCAAGAGTACAAAGCAGCAGGAAAAAAAATTAAATATCAAAGTCATCATTTGGCATTTATTTTGTCATTGTAAACCCAAGTTCTACAAATTTATTGTAAATGATTCTAGTATGACCATTAATCCATGTAATGACACCTAGGTAATCCTATGATTCTTCTCAAATGATTTCATCCTATGGAGTTTTTTAACCTCCCCAAATTATGTGTGTTTGTAAACACAGATAATCATCAGAGTTTTTTCCCCAAATTTACCCCAAAGCTAGGGCGGAATTCTTTGATGAGGTCTTAGGTGAGTCCTAGTATTTTTCGAGTCCATGTAAAATTGTGTTTAAGAATAATTTAGTACATGGTTACTCATATTTAGACACCATGGCTAAATTATTTTATTATAGACACACTTGGTTTTCATATTGGATCATATTGTGTCGTAAAACTGGGTATTGTCTTGAGGGTCTATGTCTAAATGTGTATTTCCCCTTCTAAGGGTTGAATTAATATCTTGATGTCAAAAAAAAAATAGTGCATGGTTGTTCATAGTTAGACACCATGGCTAAAGTATTTTAGGGTGGAAAAAATAATTAATCCCCTCTAGCCATTCAATTACTTTTTCTGCAAAAAAATAAAAAATAAATAAATAAATAAATAAAAAATAATAATAATAATAACAATTAGCCAAAAAAAAATTGAGTCAAATAATAATTTGAGAGAAATTGTTCGCCTGGGGTAGCTCAAGTTACGATGGTCGTGGAATGAAGTCTCACCAAACCAGAGATCTTGGGTTCGAATCTTATGCTACCCTCCCCCCGTAGCGGGGTGAATAATGGACATGTAAAACTAGAAAATTGGACAGTCCTACCAAGCATAGATTAAAAAATAAATTAAATTAAATTAAATTAAATTAAATAATTGGAAGTTCCCGAACAAGGGAAAAATGGATGTTTTAAGAAAATTTGGCCCCTTGGACCTTGGTGGTTAATTCAAAATGATTTTTTTAAGGATATTAGTGCAAATTATAATTTTTTGGATTAATAAAAAAGGGTTTTAAGATAAATTCAAGTTTTTCCTCAAGAATAAGAAAAGTCAACAGTGGAGATCAAGTTATTTTGAAAGGAAGATCAACAAACGAGATTATTTTGACGAGGAGCAAGCCAACTAACCATTATTTCCACTTGGAGGGGTTTTTTCCTCTCATTTTCTATAGAAGGAAGATATCAAGCTCCTCATCTCATCTTTGGATGATGTAATATGTAATGCATGTACTAATCCTTGCTTTGTTGAAATTGTATTTCTCATTATAGAAAGACTTTGGGGTTTCAATTTCATGGTATTCCTCTATTTGTTGATATGTTGTATGTGCTAGTGATGTTTTTCATGCTTTATATTATATGCGCTTTATAATTGTTATTTCATTTGCTACAAGGTAGAACATCTATTGGTACAGGTATCTTGCCTTATGCTTTGGGTTTAGATCTACAATTGTAGATCTAGATATATTATGATCTAACAATTCATATTTTAAGTTTGAATAAAGATCTATAGGTATGCTAGACCTTGGTCTCCAAGTTCACAGACTGTGGAGAAGAATCGACCGTGTTTGGATTATGAGTTTTCATTTTCCAAAGTTCTTTGCAGAAAGGTTTTGGCTGGTGATTCATTTATATACATCATTCATTTTTAAATCTCTAAAAAAAAATTAATCTCTTTCTCTTGTGTTGTAACGAAATTTACATGCTAATAAGGCAAAAATTTATTTTGTAAATATTGTAAATATATGTAAATAATTTTTTCTAACCCTTGTATTTTAATTCTAACACATTTTAAATTTTGTATAGTATTTGGGGTTTGGGGTTTTAAATTTTTGTCTATATTGGTTATTTTGGCTCCATTTTTTCATTTATGCAGGTGATAACTCAAGGGTTTGAAGCAACAATTAATTTCTAGGTTATTCATTCAAGAGTGGAAGGATGATCTAAAGCCCTAGAGGGTAAGATATAGCCTTTCCAACTTCCAACAACTCAATGTCCAAGCTAGAAGAAGAAGTTGTAGCCCTTGGTGGATGGTTTCATAACCGTTTTTAGGATCTTTTTCTTATTTGCAGGGGTCTGAGTCTCTTTTGGGGTAGCCACAAGACCTAGGAGGGATTTTATCCCTTAGTCGCGGGCTCTAGGAACCTTGCTTGCCTAGCAGAATCTTATTTAGGCTTAGTCGCAACCCTTTGTGGGCTCTTCTCCCAAACAATAGCCCTTTGGACTTTGACCGCAGGCCTTAGGTCCTTTCCCCATCAAGTCGCAACCCTAATTGGGCTTGTGGTAAGCCTTTGAGGCCTCATTTCCCCTTGTTGCAGCCTCTTGGAAGCTTGCCTTAGGTAGTCACAGGCCTTAGAGACCTTGCAGCCTTAGGTCGTAAGCCTAGAAGGACATCTTGTCCTAGTCACAAGCCCTATTGGGCTTTTCTCCTCCATTGTTCTACATTTTTAGTATATTTGTGGGGCTTTGACACTATATTTTTGTGTTTGCAGGCCTACGATAAGTTTGTCAATTAATTGAAATTGATTTCTATCTTTTTTTAGCCATAAATCTTGGGTTGTGTTGCTAACTATTTGTTTTGTAGACTTACTAGCCTCTTTGGCAAGGGTTTTAAGACCTAGAAGGGCTCAACAATCCATCAACCAGCCATAGAAGCCCTGGCTTTAGTTATAAGAGGGTTGATCCACTTAATTTGAAACTAACAAATTGTGTTGTATGAGTTTGAAGAAGTTCTAGTCCATTTGAAGGTCAACTAGTCATCAAACTAGGCCTCTAGGCCTAAGGGTTTGCTCTCTAACCCTATCTCTTCCTCACTGTCTCATAATATCTAAATTATGTTGTTGACAGTGGCATAATCTCTGAAGTAACACTCTAAACAACCCAAAAAACACATTCATATAAGCTCATAATTATTGCACATTTAATCTCAATTTATAAATCACTTTTTGTGCTCTTGGGTTATTTAATGCCATAGTATTTTGAAGCTCTGATATATACTTTTTTTAGTCCGATATACATGCTACAGCAGTAAAGAAATACCTTAATAAGTGCTCCAAAGTCATAAGAATTCTTTTTCATACCTTAAGGTGTTCATATCTTGTATTTTGTTCTCATTTGCAAATGATAAGTGGACTACTCTTATAATTCTTTGGTGTCTTGTATTCAACTGATTGATAAACACAAAATATCATTGTTCATCTTGCATCATTTCACCCTCTTGCATTTCTGGAATTTGCATAGTGCATTTCACTTCTAAAATTCATTGTTAGTAATCTCATCTCAAAAAAGATTGTGCTATAATTAACTTAATATTGGCATGATATTGGCTTACAGTGAATCTGTTGATATTCTAAAGTGGCTAATTGTGAAAGCTAATGATATTGATGTCACTTGTTTCCTAATTCTCTTGTAAAGTAATTAGAATACTTTTGTAGTTTATTGTTTAATTGATAATTAGCATAAGGAATTCATTGCTAATTGGATAAACGCATTATCTTGTTTCATGGTTTAACAACATTGTGATCTAAAGATAATCTTGTGGTATCATCTTCTTTGAGTAATATTGTAATCTCAATTTGATAATCCTATTGCCCATTTTGTTGCATATCAAGTGTAAAGGATTCATTAATTTGGTGCTCCTTGCTTCTCATTAGTTATTTATTTTGAGCACTTGTTATTTTTGAACTTGCTAATCACTAGATAAATTTGAAGTGATTTCTATTTGGCACTCTTGTGATCTTGTTTCATTAATTGAGATTATTCCTAATATTTCTCTCTAAGTACTTTGTATTAGATAAATTTGAAGTGATTTCTATTTGGCACTCTAGTGATCTTGTTTCATTAATTGAGATTATTCTTAATATTTCTCTCTAAGTACTTTATATTGAACATCATAAGCATCGAATAACTTAAAGTACTTAAGAAGCTATTTGATAATCTCATTTAAGTCCGTGACTCATAATTTGCGTTTCGTCCTAGGATTAGTTGTGCATTAATTAATTCACCTCTAGGCATAAGCTTGGTTGAAAGAAGATAGGACCACCTTTCTAACCCATATTGCGAAGTTTATACCCCTTACTTGTGGTTAACACAGTGACCTTGTAGTCGTCAAGGCCACAATCCCTGCAGTGTCAAAGGTGTTTGAGTGGTTAGAAATCCAAGGGAGGTATTGTTAATAAAGGAAGAAAAGGAAGGAAGGAAATAAAGAAGGAAAGGAGCAAGAAAATCAAGAATGAAGGAAACGAGGAAGGAACCCAATCAAGGTATTGGGCCTAACTTTAAAGGAGATTTGGAAAAAAATGGGGCCTAATTTAAAAATCGGGCCCAATTGGGGAATTGGTAGGAATATAATGTTTGGACAAGCAAAAGAAAGGTAAATATTTGTAACATTGACACATAGGGCCTCAAGTTAGTGAACTAGTGTCATAGCACATGCATTCATTGGATATTAAATAATACCCATAATTTCACTAAATATTGATCAATCCTCAAACAATCCTTTTGTTGGATTCCCCTTCCAATAACTATGTTCAATAAAAACACTCCCTAATTTTATTATATATACCATTGTTTTAAGATTCGGCCGGCTCGGAACCGACTCGGCCGAGTTGGTCCGAGCCGGAAAAATGGAGAATAAAAAAAAAAAAAAAATTCAACCCGACAAAAAATTCGATTCGGTCGGCCAAGTCAGTCATAACTCGGCTGACTCGGCCGGATCCATAACTACTCGGCCAAGTAGCTGACAGTGGCCAGTGAACCATAAAAACACACTTTTTTTATTTTTATTTTTAATTTTTCTAAGTGTGGGGGACTCCAAAGGGATTTATGAATTAGTTTGCTGCTCTTTGGGGTCCATTCCCCTCTCCCAAACCTTAGTATATGATCATATTGCCCTACTAAGGCTATGCTATTCATGGTAATGTTAAATTCTTAAAGTAAAAGGATGAAAATGAAGATTAAATTTTTAAAATTACCATGAAATGACTAAGGATGTTTGAGAGTGGTTCCGGTCTCATTGGATTTCATATGGAAAAAGTAGAATTTTAGATTTCATTCAAAATCCAATAGACTTATCGGTTTTTCAGGATTTCAGGATTGGGGGATTGCAATGTTTCCATTGAACTTTGTCATGGATTAGGATATGGAACTCATATTTAATCAAGAGCACCAATCCCTCTATGTACCTTGATGTTAGTGACATTGGTTGTCGAACTCCTTCGGAATTCGCTCCCAAACCGGGAGCTTCCGAAAATGTCGCTCCCGCTCCCAAGTAACACTAAGCCAGATGATGTTGGCAACTCTAGCAGTAGCCAATAGTACTGGTCACAGACTTTTGTTGTAGAGGCCATTTCTAGCCTCCTTGGTTATGTCATTTTGTTTTGATCTCTATATCATCATCGTGTATGTATTGGACAGTGCATTGGGTGCCATTTTAATATAATGGATATATTCATGAGCCTACTTTGATCATATGTTGTCTTCTATCTATATTCTAATGCTGTGTGTTTGGAAACATGAATGAAAATCTTTAAAATTATGTGTTTTTATAAAAAATAAATATTTAATGTATTTTTTACAACGACTGAGTCATTGAAATCAAGCCGACCGAGTCGATATCAAGTCGGAGTCAGAGTCGGAGTCGACCCTCGACCGAGTCGAAGTCCGAGTCAGAGTTTTAAAACATTGATATATACATAATCTTTACTAAATGCCCCTTTTACAACCCCCAACACCTAGAAACTCCACTATACCCTACATCTCCTTCATATATGTATAACTATTTACATTATTTTTTATAATTTTAAAACCCCCTTTAGGAATGAACATGATAATGTATTTCTCAACAATGTGAATACCTCGTGCATTCACAAAGGGTTCAAAAAGATAAAGGAAATGGTTAAGTTTGAAAACTTCAAAATAGGGCTTGATTTGGACAAGATTTTCGATGAAAGTTTTTTGGGTTCAACAAGGAGAACACATAATCAAGATTAAGACCGTGGGGATTTGAATAGATGTTGATTGGGTGTACCATTAAGGCACTCCACAATGTTAAGGTCATCAGCTTAAAACCTGTGGGCAGTGCCACCAATCTAACCAAAAAAAAAACATAATCAATATTAAGCATCTGAAAGTCAAAGTTTCTAACAAAGAAAATTAATTATGAAAGCATCATCACTTAATAAGGCCAATCACAACAACTATTTTTTATAGAAGACTATTGTTTACAATAATTTATCTTATAGATATCAAAATCTCCAAAACATTAACATCATCTTTACTTTCATAGCTAATATATAAATTGTCGTGGATATTCTACTAGAACAATTTGTCATAATACATATCATTGAATAAATAATATTGTGAAGATTAATTTTCCTTTGGATCTCAAATTCTTTAATAGTTGATTTTCTCATTAAACAAATGAATTCATTGAAATGTGATAAATAGAAAATATAAAAAAATACACACGCCATCCACAATAGAAACACACTTTTCCTTGGAATCCCTTGTGGGAGAAAACCCAACTAGAATTTTAGGTTGTTCTCTTACTTTTTCTTTAGCATGAAAACATACAAGTGCAACGGAAGATATATTCTCCATGGAGTTACTTGAGACCTGTGGCCTATAAGGCTACTACAAAACCTCATAGGGGCTTCACTGAGAGAGAAATGCCATACCACATGGATTCATATTGGGGGATATATATTAAGGAAAATTCGACATAATATATTGAGCATATATTAGGGGGTAAAGGGTTTTTGTATTTGTACGTATAAAAAATGGAGTTCAAAGTTAATGAAAAAATATAAAGTGGTATAAAAAAATGTTTATAAAAAAATGGATACCTACAACATCTAGTGAAAGTAGAGGTTTTTTAAATTGGGAAGGTGTATTGGGTTCGTATTGGCAGGGGGTTAAATATTGTAATTTTTAGAAGTATTTTCCAATATGTAGTCAAATTAGGGGTATTGTTTGGTATGTCACAAACGCACGTGATATGTCAAATGTTCATTGAGTGAAGCCCCCACACAAAACCTTAACCACTTATATTTTGTTCTTTAAATTCCTACTCTCACTTGCTCTACTCAACTATGGAATAAAATATAATAGCATATAACGAAATCCCTACTTCTAGCGACCTGATATTTAACATGGTTCGATAACCAACTAGGGGTTTGATCCCCTCAACCTTAAACTAGAGGTGTGATTTTGGACCACCATGATTATTTTTAAAAGTCGCACATGGCTAGCCTCATTTGCATGTGTAATGACGACTAATGTGGCATCCTCCCATATCATGGTTGTCAACAGATTACGGTCAACTTGCGAGAGGTATAACTTTTGCATATGAAGTTTGATTGACACAACATTTGCATTGTTGGAAAGGCATCTAGTGTATATTAGCATTCTATGGTTGGACACTAGAGTGGTAAGGATTTGACCCCAAAAAATGCCATTTGATGCCTTAAAATGGTTCTGGGAAGTTTTAGACCTCAATCTCTAAACTGGCACTCGTCAGTAAAATGACCTTTCAAGTTGATTCCTCCAAATTTTTCCACTCTAAAAGTATCAAGATAGATGACAAATAATATGTGAAATCTAAATCAATTACCCACAACTAAAATTTTCTCTCAAAATTTCATTAATGATTGGGCCTTTCAACTATAGGTGCAACTAGTATACAATTTTCTTTAGGCTCATGAAAAACATTTTTATAAACAAGTATGGCATTTGTCACATCATGTTTATTATTCTTAAGGCTCCAAAGCACATCAAGTGTCTTGGTTAATTATCCCATGAAATCCTTTTGACATTCATCTTTACGAAAACAACACAATACATGATCACATGCAAGTTATTTTTTTTAAACACTTACTTAGCTAAGTGGGACACATCTTTCTTCTCCTTATTAACCCAAATTGCAATCTTAAATACAATTTTCACTAATAGGAGAAATTCATATATTTTTGGGTGAATTTCGCAATGTTTTCCCTTTACATTCAAATCCACTTTGGATTCTTCAATAGAATCATAACACAACAAATATTCTAGGTCTAAAATCAATGAAAAAAATTCCTTTATATTATATACTATCTCAGCGATATAAATTAAATAGTTGGTAAACATCAATAGGCATCAATACATAAAAAGCATAACAAAAAAAAAAACCTTTGTTTAAATACCTCTCACATTGCTAAAACTAAAAAAATCATAAAAACTAACTAAACTATAACTTTATTTTAAATTATTATTCTTATTATTATTAATTATAAAAATAATAAATATAGAAATTAAACATATATACATTTTAAAAAACATGGAACATGACTTTTAATCATAGAGATTTACCTCCACTTTATCATAGAGATTTTTAGTTTGTAAATAGGGTTTCTCACAATAGCATGGGTCAATACCATGACTTATCAATACCACATGCTCAAATTCTCATAACTCACTCCACATGGCACTTGTTCATATGACACTTTTTTAATTAATCAATTTAATTAAAAGGGTAAAAAAAAACATTACTTTGGAAATAAATCTCAACCATTGATTTGTGTATACTACTATGAATATTCTAGAATATCTCATGCAAGTTAAATCTCTACCATTCACCTAGTAATTATTGATAATTAAATTAAAATTTCGGAAGCCCTATTCCAAAATAGAGATGTGTAATTATATATTTAAAAAATGGAATTGAAAATAATAATGTTGTAATGTAGATTCCTAAAGAAATTTTACCTACACAATAGATTCAGAGTCTTACAACATTTTAGCATTTTCCTCTTCTATTAAAGAAAGAAGGAAAAAAGAACTAAAACATATTTTTTTTCTTAAAAATAATATAAGTTGGTCTATTTCAGTTAATTAAGAATGTACTTATCAATTAATGTAATACTTCAATTTCTAAAATCAATATCCATGAGACTCAACATCATTTATGTATCTATAAAAATTAATAAACATAAATATCTTGTCATTTCTTTGCATAATCAACAAGGAGTAATAAATTTTGAAAGTCATGCCTAAAAGTTTCAAAAAGAACAGACTTACAATCTAGATGAACATAGAACAATTGAGCTCTAGTCTCTTACTCCAACTAACTATAACCAAGGGTGGGGGATGACTTTCCTCGCACCCAATCTGTCATCCGACACCAATAAGCATTCATAAGCTCTTAATCAACTACCTATGCTACTTTGTGTCCCTTTTATATAAAGATTGCCCAAACGGAGAAGATCTCACTACATTCTCCATATTCACTAAATAGTTTTCCTTCATATCCATCCATGCATAATATCCACTTGTCATCAAGAAATTAACTCCTCATTATGCAACTTTTAATTTTTTATTTTTTATCCTTCGTCTAAATTTCATTTTAGTAATTTCTCTCTTTTTAGTTTTTTTCAAACAAAATAGTTAATTTATTATTATCATCATCACCATCATTATTACCTGTTATAATTTAGTACTAAATAATTACTTTTTCTCATCAAGTATATGATTAATTCAAAATATGAGATATTGCATGCCCACCCCTCCCAAAAAAAAAAGGAACTTCATCTTGAAACTACTAGCATAAGTTTCTTGATTGAGTTTGTCCCCAACCTATAAGGAATATCTTTGTAGATATTCTCACTCGCAAATATGGAATACGACAAGATCATTAAATGAATTGAACCTCTCAACCAACTACTGGATTTCTTGTTAATCACCACCTCACAACATACAATTAATACATTAGTTATAATCACAACATCATCATCTCAATGAAATGAATCCACACGCTAATTGTCACATGTCATCATAGCATCCTAAACAATAAGACACCAAATGCTCACACATGCCTTCATAAAAACTACATTTAATTACATCATTCCATCACATCATGGAATACTATAATAAGAAACATAATCTCAACATATCTTTATCAAATATATATAATTTCATCAACATAATAAATGAGACTACATGTTAACATAGCATCATATGTAAATACCATAGGTGTCCTTAATATAGCATAACATCATGAATAGGGTAATCATAGAGCATATGCATAACAATCAACTCAACATATACTATTTATTTTAACCAACAACAATTCAGACATGAAAATGGCAAGGAAATGATCATCAAATCTCTCCATCTAGGATATGCATATATCCTAGTTAAGTTAGTCGAATTTAACTCATAAAAGAAATTTAATTAAATAGATCAGGAAATTCACAATGCATAGCTTCTGCAATATCCCAAGTAACACATCATGAGTTATATTGGTCCAATTTGACCCTACCATATTCAATTTCCAAGCTCTTGAGCCAATGAACCCTATGGTCCAGTAAAGATATTAGTTTAATCTTAAAAACTCCACTAGAAACTTACAATCCCTTAAATTTTAAGACATGGGATGGATCAGGAAAAATATGCTTAGGTATAGAAACGTGAAATACATTATGCATTTTCATAAATGGGATGGCAACTTGAGCTTATAAGAAACTACTCCAATCCTCTCAAATATCTTTGTTGGACACCTAATCCTTAATAGGTTAGTGTGGAAGCCGAAAATGTATATCAATTGTTAATAGAATTGTATTGTCATGTTTTATCCTTCATATTGTTCTTGTTGCCCATGTGTGTTTAACATGGTATCAGAGCAGGCGTATTCCTGCCCTGCATAATTATTTTGAGCCATTTGTTTTATGGCCTTTATGTGCAGATCATTTCTGCCATCAATTCTGCATTTCATGAATTTTTGTCATGAATATTTTCTCAACTAAATTTTCGCTGCAACCTGTTATTTCCCAGCGCCATTTTTATTCACCTGCCTTCTAAAAACGCTGCTTGTTTAGACCTGCCATCTCTGCCACCCTAGCAAGAACACACCTCTGACTTATCATTGTTGGCATGTTTTTTATGAGTGTAATGTCTCTTGGTCTTCCAGAACTGGAGCGTTGAATCTCTATGATGACTGCTCAGCTCCGGCGTCGAATCTCTATGATGAAGGCCCTCTGTTAAAAGACCTGCTGCAAACACTGTGTCACCGTGTCAGTGTCATAGACGTTTTATATTCTCCTGTAACTCCTGTTTTCCTGCCACATATTCTGTGCTGAATCTTCTGGCTGCATTACTTCTCTGCGCTGAATTGGAGGCTGTGCATTCTTGTATCGCTCCAAATATTGTATGCTGGTGCACTTCCGGGATATTCCATACCACGCCTTTTTTGTGATACGCTGCCATTGTTTGAATCCACTCCTGGTTATTAGCACTGTAAATCCGCTCTCGGTTGGCATTATCCAAACCACCTAATCCTGTGTTCAATGTTGTTTTAAACAATGCAAGCACCGGTCATATGTTGACCCTCCTCCACACTCGACTCCCGCAATAATCATAACTCCTATAATCATAATGCTGGCCTGTCCGTTGCATTGGCCTGGTGCATAGAATCGTTGGGCGGAAGCGTAGTGAACCTGACATTACAACTCTCAAGAAAGAAGGTGAATTTGAAAGGAAAGTAAGGCTATTGTAGCATAGCTCGGGACCCTTGAAGAGGACGAGTTAAGCATAAGTGTAGAGGTTGAGTTTCTTTGCCACTGTGCCGAGAATTTCATAGTTGTGCCAAAGAATAATTCTCGAGATTTAAGAAGCACGAAATTCATTTTGGAGTGATTATTTGTGGTCATTATGGATTTCTAGACAATTTTCTCAGCTGAAGGATGCATTGAGTACTGAAGGTAAATTATTCTCTAATTATGTGATGATCGTGAGCTCATTCTTCTTGCCGCTGGTGCATTTGAAGGGACAACAACAGAAAATCGTGTCCTCTCCTACTATTATTTTCTTTTGTGATGACCGTGAACACTGAAGAGACACTGGAAGGCAGAATCTCCCTTGCGCTAGCTCACATTGTTGTCGTAACTTCATTTGCTGGGACTGTGTGCCAATTTTAGGATTAAATTTGTGTCGTATTGCTAGTATACAAAGGATGTGTCTATGAATCAAAGAGCTGAGCCAAATAACCAGGGCCAACTGTCAAGAAAATCTATGGGCAAAATATTCTTAGCAACAACGGAGTGAATTTTTTTCAGTGTTGTTGACGACACTCGGAACATCTATTGTTTGTTTATATTTGTTCTAATATTTCAACACTTGTTGATCTTGTTGAGTACTGGAATGCATAACTAAAGTTACTAGATGCTTGCATTATTTTTATATTCTGTGTTAGGGTGAGGATGGTAATGCTGCACATAATTAAGTTGACTAAGGAGCTATAGCTTTCATGAAAACTGAGGAAAAGGAAAGCAAAACGTGTCAAGCAATTCACTGCGTGATTGCACCGTGAACAAAAATATTTCATTATCACGTTTCTCAGAGGGAAATACAACTGAGGCAAAATAAAAGACACAGAGGCCAGTCCATCGACTATCTTCATTCTTCGTGAGCCTCGTGTTCTGAATTATGATAGTGGGAGGCCAAAAAATATCATCGTCTGATGGCTTGAACTTCCGCTTCTGGAGAATGATGGGGGTAATCACCAGAGTCTTACTATTAGCCATGGTCGGCCCAATAAAAATATGAAAGTACCAGAGTTACATGCCAAATTTACGAATACAAGACTACCAGAATTTGCCAAAAGGCAAAGGTGCCCACTATCTCTCTTTACATATGCCAAGAGCAAGTGGAGAGTTACTGTGCAAAATGGAATTGGTAATGGAGTTGTGGTGTAATTCTCGCACAGCCTTGAAGCTGACTGGTCATTAGTAGAGTGACACTCTCTCTTCTTTCTATCTCTATTCGCCAGCGTTGCGATTTTGAAACAAGTAGTGCACGCTCTTGCTTTGAATGGTACCATACGTCCGCAGTCGACTGGCAATCTCATCAATTTGATCAGGAGTGGGATTGCAGATCCCTTCCCTGTACATTTCTTCTGATAAATCTTTTCGTTCTTTTGTCAAAATCCATCTAGTGTTTATGGTGGATTGACTTTTTGCGATTTCTCTACTTTCTTGACCTCCCTTCATCTCCTACTCAAACACTTTGTTGAGAAGAAAGTGATTTGTGGATTTCGATTGACAGCGTCCATGCCCCTTCATCAACATTATATCTCTGTGAAGGATCCCACATTGCTTGGGTCATTGTAGCCTCCTGTTCTGCCATACAACGTGGCCCTCAGTGTAATTGTTGCGACTGTATATGGTACATTATTTTGTGTTCTGGCTGTTACAAAGAGGAAGTGATACATTATTTGGAGCATGATGTCAGCTTGAATGGTCTTCATTTTTGGTGAGACAATGGCCAGAATCAATTATTTTTTAGAGTTATTGAGCACATTAATGTTATCTACTGTTGATGACACATTACAAATCAGCAAAGGATCTCTCTCAGAAATTCAGACATGTCTACAAAATGCACAGGAAAAGATTGATTTTTTGCAGCTTGAATCTCAACTACAGCAAGAAGAATTAAAACAGTGGAGTCATCATTCTGAACATGTTTCTGTTCAAAACAATGAAACAGACTCCCATAAACAGCGAGACAATATTGTTGAAGTTCATTTAGATCCAGTGCCCAATAAAGTAGCAGTTGTACATGCAGATGCAAAAACTCAATCTGCACTTCCCAAGCCCATCATCAGACCTTGGGAACAGCTTGTCCACAACAAGCACAGAACTGGTCTTGGATATGACAAGGACTTGTCCTTTCATATTCCAAATTACTCAAAGCCCATTCAGTTTCAAAGTGCTGGATTCATTCATGACAGTTCACCTGCTCCTCATGACAGTTCACCGCCAGTTGTTCCAGACTCTGCCTCTCTTCCACAGCAACAGCAACAACAACAACAACAGATTATAAAATTCCAACACTGTGACCGAGTTGGCCATCTGAAAGATCATTGTTTTGATCTTCATCCATGTAAGCACTGTCATAAAACCAACCATTCTTCACATAGATGCTTCAGAAACAAACGTCCTGCAAGAACAAAGATTCATCTTGGATGGATCGCTTCTTAGCAATGGGCATCAACAGCCAAGAAGATATTCCAAACACATGTCAGAACTTGTTCCAGAGTATTGAACAATCTTGCAGTTGAGTTTTCTCCATCATCTCACCTTGTATCTGACAGGGGGGGAAATGATGGTCATCTACAAGCTTCAAAGCCACATCAAGCAAGCCTGAGCCACAACCTGCCACACCAGTTTCAGAGTTGTAGCCAGAAACAAAGATGTCCATGAACATGCCTTCAGTTGGCAATCTGGGACACTTCCTCTAGTAGAAGACTCCAGCTTCTTGCCAATTTTGGAAGAGTTCCAGGAATTGCATTAAGCATTCCAAAGTTGTTGGTCATCCTTAAACCATCACAGGTTGAGACTTCCCTTTTCAGGTTGAATTTCTCCTTTTATGCGGGGTGAGACCTCCCTTTATTGGTTGAAGGTTTCCCTCTTCAAAACAATAGGAGCACTTCCTCTAGCAGAAGACTTTAGCTTCTTGCCAGTTTTGGAAGAGTTCTGGGAACTGCACTAAGCATTCCAGTGTTGGTGGTCATCTTTAAACCACCGCCCTTTATACCAACATTTCATAGAGCACATTCAGCCTAGTGCTGCCATGCATTTTTTACACATTTTGTATTACAGCTCTCTTCTTGGACTCATACATAACCCTTCGGATTAAGGGGGGGAATGTTGGACACCTAATCCTCAATAGGTTAGTGTGGAAACCGAATGGACAAAAGGAGTCCAAGAGACCTCGGGATGTGAAACCCAACGGTCACAACAATGTACTATAAATGTATATCAGTTGTTAATAAAATTGTATTGTCATGTTTTATCCTTCATATTGTTCTTGCTGCCCATGTGCGTTTAACAATCTTAAATGGTTTAACGAGTCTAGGGGGAAAAAATTGTTCCCTTACCAAATCCAAAGGAAATATTAGAGGCTCTAACTCTAATAAAAACATTATTACCTTCCTTATAGCTTCTCATGGGGGCTTCGCTCAATGAACCTCTGACATATCACGTGTGTTCATGGCATACTAAACAATACCCATAATTTGACTAGATATTGGAAAATATATCTAAAAATCACATTATTTAGCCACCTACCAAACCGAACCCAATACACCTTCCCAATTTACTTTCACTAGATATTGTAGGTATCCATTTTTTCATTAAACTTTTATACCCCTTTATATTTTTTCATTAACTTTGAGCTCCATGTATTATACCTACCAATATAAAAACAATTTACCCCCTAATATATGCTCAATATATTATGTCATTTTTTTCTCAATATATATCCCCCAATATGAACGCACGTGGTATGGTGTTGCTTCCCCAGTGAAGCCCCCGTGTAGCTTCTATCAACCCTCTTAGCATCTACATAACTCTTTGATAAATCCCTAGCTTCCTTAAGATTTTGCATAACTATAGCCATCTATTCTTCAATTTCTTGAAGCATCTTGGGTCCAAATATGACTCGATCCTCTAATCAATCCAAAATCAAAGGTGTTTGGCAAGGTCTTCGATATAGGAGTTCATATGTAACCGCATGAATGGAATTGTGATGATATTGTCATATACAAACTCCATTAAGGGAAGCTATTACTTCTCCCACTCATTTTTTAAGTCCATGGCATACATCTCAACATATCCTCCAATACTTGATTAACTATCTTTGTTCACCCATTTGTCTCTAGATGATTTACAATACTTAAGTTGACCTAAGTATCCATAGAAGTTAAGAGGCTCTACCAAATCTAGAAGTGGACCATGAATCTTTATTTGATATGATTTTTTGAGGCACTCCATTTGAAGTGAATTATCTCTTTTATGAAAACATAAGAAATGGTTGGTGCATGAAAGGTACTCTTAACTAGAATGAATTGGGTCTTTTCATTAACTTGTCAAATATTATCATGATGCAATCATGCCTCTCGAAGGTCATTAGTAAGCATCTCACAAAATCCATTGAAATGAATTCCCATTTAGTTTCCAGTATGCCACAAGGTGACAATGTTCTTTAACCTATTGACATTCCAAATGTTCAGGCTATAAACTACAATGTATCATTTTTCATCCCATCCCCAAAAATAGATTTTCAACTCTACAGGAATTTTCTTTACTCGTGTGTGCAAAATAAGGGGGTTTATGGGCTTGCTCCATTACAAATCTTTGAAGGTCATCATTCTTTAGAACATACATCTTACCCATAAATTGTAATAATCCATTTTTCTCTAAGGTGTAATATTCCCATTTATATCTTATCAGTGTTCCACCTTGCCATGCAAATTTTATTTGTTGGTACCAAATATTTTCTATAAGGTGGCTTAAATGTGGTCTCTTAAGTCTACTTTCAATGATAATATCAAATGAATTATTGGTCTTCAATTTAGAGCATCCACAACCTTGTTTTCTTTACCTTTGGTAAAGGATATCTTAAAATCATATTTGCTAAACAACTAACTCAAATGTCATTATCAAGAATTGAGGTCCTTTTGGGTGAAAAATCACTCAAGGCTCTTGTGATCAATTTTTAGTTCAAACTCGCACCCCATTAGATAATTTATCCATAAATTTAGGGTCATTATATTTATAGCGAGCTCTAGATCATGAGTGGCATAGTTAATTTCATGGTACCTAAGTTTATGTGAAACATAAGGGATAACTCCTCGTTCTTGCATCGAAATCTCACCTAGACCTTGCCCCAACCTTTATGTGCATATAGACAATTTTTTTCCATCACACGGATTCTGAAGATTGGGGCAGTTGTCAATTGTTATTTTAGCTCTACAGATGCTTCCACACATTCATTTGTACATTCAAATTTAACTCTTTTATTTTGTAGGCCTATGGCAGGATTTGTAATTTTAGAGAATTATTGCACAAATCTTCTATAGTAACCTACTAGTCCTATAAAGTTGCATACATATTTAGCATTCTTAGGAGTCGGCCAATTAACAATTGTTTAGATTTTACTACAATCTACTACAATAACTTTTCCAATATTGGCATCCCTAGATATTGGATTTCTATCTAAAAGAAGGAACGTTTAAATCTATTTACATACAACTTATGCTCTCTAAGGTGTTGAAGTACCAGTCTCAGGTGCTCTTGATTCTCCTATAATTTAAAGAGTAAATGAGGATGTCATTAGTGAATGCTTGGGAAAAACAGTCGAAATATTTTTGAGATACACTATTGATCAAGTTCATAAATTTTGTTGGGAAATTGATCAACCCAAATGGTAGTATGATATATTTGTAGCGATTAAACCTTGTTCTAAATGTAGCTTTCTGTGTCTTATTCTTTGATTCTTAGTTGATGGTATCCTAATTACAAGTCAATCTTGGAAAATATTAAAGCTCCCCTTAGTTGATCAAGGGGATTGACAACGTGAGGCATGGGATACCTACTAAATGGTGGCTTTATTTAGACTAGGGTTCTCAATGCATAGCCTAAGGGTTCCATCCTTCTTCATAATGTTCAATAGTGCTCCCTAAGGCAATACATTAGACCTAATCAATCCTTGGTAAATAAATTTTGAGTTGCAAACTTAACTCATGAAGTTCTAGGATGGTCATTCTATGTTCTTATGGATATGGGTTTTAATATTGGTTTCAAGGAAATGGTGAATACCATATTCTCATACAACGAGCAAGAATGGAAACTTTGGGGGAACTTCGTCCTCAAATTCAGAAAATGCCATATACAGCTTAACAAAAGGTTGTAGTCCTTACTGATCGCCTCAAGTATAGAAATCATAAACCCTTTCTTCATACACCTTTTGACATTCTTACTTAAGATGAAGTATAAGGAAACTTCTTTCTTAACACCCCCACTCACTATATCGTTTCATATATCATTTTGGAAAAGAACCTCCTTTTTGTAGCGATATATAGACTCTATTAGATTCAAACCAATCCATTTCTATAATTAAATCATAGGTTCCTAGAGTTATGCTATATAAATTAATTTTTGTGATAGAACTCCCAATTTATGATGATATAGTTATTTTCTAATGGACGTACATATTCCTTAACACTAGATATCACTTCTATCATCTTGAAATCATTTGGTTATAAGCTACCAATCCACATCTAATTACAGCGTAAGGAAAAATAAGACTAGTAGTGATGCCAAAAACAATGAACATAAATGAGTAATGCTTCTTATCATACTAGTAGACTCCACCATTGTGACTTTATTTTTAAGGGTGAAAGCAAGGAGTTGGGTTACACCTTTTGGCAAAACTAGGGCACATTTTGGTGAAAAAAGGATGTTCAATCGAGAAATTTTAAGAGTTTGATCGATCAATTTAAATAGCTCGATCAAGCATTTAAACAAACCCTCAATCGAGCTCTTGTGCAACCCCAGGTTAGGAGCTTGATCAAGCTTTAAGGCTCGATCTAGCCCTAAAGCTCAATCGAGCTTTAAAGCTAGAAATTTTAAAATTTATGTAAATATCAATAATGATATGCAAACTGTAAAATTGTAAGTGTTTAATTTCTCAATGGTAATTAACAATGGTGTGGATTAATTTCTCATTACAATTCTTGTGTTTTGGTGTATAGGTTTGAAAAAACAAAGTTAAATTTTTTTATAGAAAGTTGTCTATATATTATTATAATTATTTTTTTGATCAAATAAAATAAAATTTGGATTTATAATTAAGGAAATTTAGAGTTTGGAATATATTTGAATATTTAAAAAAATTATTTTTGTGGAATAAATAAATTAGACTTTTTATTTATTTTTTTTTAGATAATTATGATAGCTTGATCCAACTATAGGCTCTATAGCTAGATCGAGCCTCTGTTTAACCGTGTTAAGGGCTCAATAGAGAGTTTCTTAAACCCTTGATCGAGCTATTTGAAATTTCAATTTCAAATACTCGATCGAGCATTTTAAGTGCTCGATTGAGCTGTTGAGAGCCTAAAAAACAGAGTTTTAGCTCCTCTTCTACAAATTTTCTACAACACCATTTTGGACCCTAGTGGACTCCAAGCAAAATTTGTCCTTTAGTGGCGAAGCTTATCATGTTGGATTTAAGAAAGAACCTTCTATCCAATGGCATATGAGTTTGACATTTTCGAATTCATATGATATTTTTTATCTATGCAACACCATTTTGTACCCTAGTGGACTCCAAGCAAAATTTGTCCTTTAGTGGCGAAGCTAATCATGCTGGATTCAGGAAAGAACCTTCTATCCAATGGCATATGAGTTTGACACTTTTGAATTCATATTATATTTTTTATCTAAATTTTTTTAAACATAATGCTTGAAAGCTTTTTGAATAGTATCAAAGGGGCTGAATAAAAAATCAGTAAAATAAAATATACACAACAAAAATATTTCAAAAAATACCACTATCTTCATTTACGAGTCCTCTTCAAAAGGGTACTCTTGGTTTTTCAATTTATTTAACCAGTTGAAAAAAATGCAATCGAAATATTACTTCAAAAATAATAATAAATAATAAAAATGATAATTTTGCATAAAAATTGTTTTTTTAATATGAAACACTTAGTTCTATCCATGCAGATCGTGTCGTATATATATATATATATAGAGAGAGAGAGAGAGAGAGATTAAATTACATATTTTAGACTAAGTTATGCTACCTGAACACGCTCATAACTCTTAAGTTTTGTGAAAATTTGCAGGAACATATATTGCATTTAATGGAAAATTGAGAGATTATACGACACTAAAAAAAATTCAACAAATATCATTAGTACAACAACATAATTCCCCAGATATTATCTTTTACTCCGAATCAAAATTCACAATACTTATATGAATTTTGAGGGCAATTCAATAAAAGAGCAAAAATTGAAATTCCATCACCACATTTGGCCCAAAAGTGTAACCCATCTTCATGCTTTCACCCTTAACTAGGTGATGGTTTATTGCAACATGAATCTAATAATAGGTCTATGGTCATTCCCATTTTTCTTTACCCTCTCATTAACCAAGACCATATTGATATTTTTGGAATTCCCTTCTATAATGATGATGCCTACATTCCTAGCACCCCATTTGACCTTGTCTTATTATATGAACCCAACTTTGGTCACCATGTACTCTGTCTCTACCACCTATTCCTCTCAAGTGGGGTAGACCTCACTATCCTTTTAGAGGCACCCAAGGCAACCATAACTATATGGTTATGTCTTCCATGAAATTCATACCTAAACCCCCATCAACTTTGATGACACTATACATGGGGGATTCTTTAGACGGCTCAAAATTATCCTATTGACCTTTCATAGGAATCCTATTTTGGGCCTTCTTGACTAGACTTGTTGTTTCTACCATGGTTGTGGGTTACCACATGGAGACTTCAACTCAAACTAAAGCATCAAGCCCTTGAAGGAATCTAAACTTGTCATTTAATGTCTTCCATATAGTCCACATGATGAACCAATACAAACAATTATGCTTCATAAGATTCTACTAGTCTTCTATTCTATCTGACTGCATGAAATTCTCCTACTTGTTAGTGTTTTTATTCATGTGACAAGCACCAAGTCCTAAAGATTTAATTGAACATCTCCCAAGTAACTTGCAAGGAGGTGACTTGCAACTTAGTCTCTTCTCTTTGATGACCCTATGTCCAGAGGATTCTTTAGAGGGCTCAAAATTATTTGATTAACCTTTCATATAAATAATCTACCATGGTTGTGGTTTATCACATGGAGACTTCAACTCAAACTAAAGCATCAAGCCCATGAAGGAATCTTTCAACTTGTCATTTATTATCTTCTTCCATATATTCCACATGATGAACCAATACAAACAATTATGCTTCATAAGCTTCTACTGGTCTTATAGTCTATATAACTACATGGAATGCACCTACTTGTTGTTATTTGTATTCATGTGACAAGCACCAAGTCCTAAAGGTCTAATTAAACATATCTCAAGTAACTTGCAAGGAGTTGAGTGGCAACTTAGTCCCTTCATTTACCCATCACAACAGAAATTTTCTTTGAAGAGATTCCTTGCTATGTGTCTTTTCCACAATAGTGTATGTTTTAAAATTGAGTACTCTCTTAAGACCTATTACCTAAGATTCTACAACCTAGCCCATATCTTTGCCTATGAACTCTAATAATTTGGATTTTGAAACCTTCCATAATATCTAGAGGCACTCTTCTCTCATTGACATTGGATAAAATGTCCTAATCTAGTCATTATTTCTTCTCTAACTCCCTCTCTTGATCCTGATCTATGTTGGGATTGTGACCTTGGCTAGCAACCCGCTCTTTAAGACAATAGATGATTTCTCCTAGAGAACATAGTATGGCCTGATTGACTAGAGTTCTAATCTCAAGGGAAACTTATGGTTGCCTTCAATACTTAGGGTCCATAGGTAGTCTTGAGAGATTCAAAGTCAAATTCTCAATTCTTAGTTTTAATGAATATAGATGTTTATGCAACATATCTTTTATATGTACTCACTATTGCATATGTCTCAAAATGGTAAGCCTATCATGTGAATTTTGGGATTTTATAGCCAAGACAATAAATCTCATGGTATAAGTTCGTATATATTTTAACAAACAATCATGAATGTGCGTATGTGTAATCTAACTTATTTCCTACCACTAGTGTGGAACAAGGAAGAGAGAGGAGAAGAAGAAAATATGCATCCTATGAAGGTCTGGGAAATAAGTTACAAATCTCCCTTCCTCATGCATCAGTATTTCTCCCAAGACTAGTAGTGCAAGCAAATGAACTAAACACAACTTAAACAAATATCCATAAATATAATAATCAATTTGATGCATTAATTATCTTTAAAAAAACAAGTTATTTCCACTACTCAACACCCACTTAAACATTAATATCCATTTCTCACATTATATGGAAAATAAACATTATTACATATAGATAAGATGATACATTCATTATTATTATTTTCCTTATCATCTTTCACCTAAAGGTAAAAAAATTAAAAACAAACCAACAAACCTGAATCATATGGATAAAATGAAGCAAAATATAAGGACTAGAAAAAGCAATTATAAATAATTGCAAAACTATTCCACCAATTCTCATTTCTCACGTTGAAAGAGAAAACAAAATAGTACTTAATATATAGTTTTGTGAAAACAAAGGTAGAGTAAGATATCTTTTATCAGTTTTCCACTTGTATTTGTCACCCATAGCTGACTCTTCATAGATGTGCAATAAATCGTTAGACTAGGTTCAAAACATCTGAGCATTAATAGAATTTATATATGATTAAAATCCGTAGACTTCTTCAAAGAAGTGAGACAGGTATTGCATTTCAATGACAAATGTCTTTGATTTATTAATCCTTCCTGGCAAAATAATTGGCAATTGAGATTACAGAAACCATGAAACTAAACTAAATTTTACACAAAACTTTAAGAACGCTATTTTCAGGAAGCAATATATTAGTATATTGCACAAACTTTAAATACACACTAAATGGAAGCCTTCGAAGTTGTGTGTTTTTCATTTTTATTTCAACCATGGGAAGGGAGAAGCTTTTGAGTGGTAAAAAAAAATGTTTTCGGGAACGTTCTTGTTTTACCCCATCCTCAACTGATTTAGTTGAAGTTCTTTAGGCTTAGATAAAATAATAATCTGAAACATAAGGAACTATCTGTCTTACAGTATGTGCACTCTTGTCTATGAAAACTTAGTTCATATGGAGCACTGGAATTCAGAAATTCTGGAAGTAAGTTCATAGTTATTGTTGCTCCAACGAGCATGCACAGAATTAAGAGCAACATCGAATCACTGCCAAGAATAGTCATCATAAAGTGATCTTACTTCTTTCCAATTGGTTCCTTCATACAACCACTCAGGCTGGTGACAAGATTCATCGTGTTGTCATTGTTGGCCTAGATTCATAAAACAAATGATTCATCGTGTTGTCATTGTTGGCCTAGATTCATAAAAACAATATTAGCTACAGGGGATATTTCATTTGTGAAATTTTAATATTTATTATTTAATCTTTGTCTTGCTGTTCATTGTCATATTTTTTGTTTTCAATGATTTTCGCATATTGAGACCCATGCAGAGTTTTAAAGTGTTTCTCTTGTTTTCAATGATTTTCGCATATTGAGACCCATGCAGAGTTTTAGTTAGGATTGAAGAATTTTGAAAAAGGTTTAGTTTTATCCATGTTGTATGTTTTTTTTTTATCACTTCTCATCTAAAAGAAATGCACATAAGGTTCCAGAAATACTTACCTTGGGATTAGTAATGACTCAAAGTGTAATTAGGATTTACTATATACTAGTTTGGGATTAGTGATGACTCAAAGTGGAGTAAGGATTTACCTATAATTGAAGGGTATAATTGAAGGGTTTATTTATGACAGCAATTCTATCCACTTTGTTGATCAACAAAAGCCTCACATACCTCAGGAACTGTGCATTTATATACTATCATTTGTTTTTTCTTTGGATGTGAAAATATGATGCCCACTACTTGGTGTAGTCTGTTAGAGATCTACAACTTCTGCAAGTATTAACAGCTGAGTTGCCTAGAATGGGGATACAAAAGACGAAACAGGGCTGACCAAAATTTTAAAAAACTAGAAAAGTAGTATGTGTTTGATAGTTCTGTAAATGCATCTTTCTATCTTTTCTCCTCCAACACTCACAGAATACGGTCAACAACCATCATGAAGAAAAGAAGAGAGCCCTCGTCTAAATCTGATCATTGTGTCACATGGATTGACCACCAGAGTATTTCTTATCATTGTTCAAGTGGACTGCCAGAATCATTTAGGTTTGGGTTGTAGCTCTAATATCAGAGCGCTTGCTTTACATGCAAGAGGTGTGTGTTCGATGCCCTGTATCCGCATTTCTATTTCGTCTCTTCTGGTTTTCAGTGGCATATGACGGTCAACCAGTCTTTGTTTCTCTTGTTTCTAAACAATCCTCAGAACTCTGAAATAAGAGTCATGTCAAGAAGTACAGTCTCACTGATCATCACGGTAAGAAGGATCTTAAGGAATGGGATCTATCAGTAGAGATGATTGCAGAGAAGGAATGACGACGAAAGCTAACAGAGGGCAGTGGGGCTTGTCGGGAAATCACATGGGTTTCAACCATTTGCATTTCAAGGGAAATCCTAAGGGTTTTAACAATTCACATATGAATTGACAGACATTCATCTCAGGTAAACCCTATTTGCTTTTAAGTTTTAATTGCAATGACAATTGCCTGCTTATTGGTTTTTGGCTTGGTTAATTACTTTAAAGTTAAGAAGACAAGAAGATTCATTATAAACCATGAGGGAAGTCACTAAAGCAAGCCTTCTCTTACCAGTAATTATTGAAGCTGGATGGAGTAAAGGCTGCAAACAGCAATGGCATCTTCAGCAGTGGAGCCAAGAGAATGAAGATGTACTCCTAGAAACAGATGGTAGTATGTGAAAAGGTAAATTTGTTGCTGACATGATGAGCAAAGCATTTTGCTAGAACACGATGGTCAATTTTTATGGCTGAAAAATAATCTTCTTGCTGAAAATATGATCGTAATATCTGGCTTTCAATATTAAAACAATGATCATTTTGCAGCTGTGATATACAAATAGCAAAGAGGTATCGGCACAATCAGAATTATTTCTATGCCCAGACCAGGGATTGGGTATCTTGACCAGAGCTGAAGGATAGGTTCAGGCTAGCCAATCCAAACAGACTAGTTTGGAGTTTGTCCCTGATTCTCTCTCCATGAAGCTATGTGTTCAACCTCCAACAGCATCGTCGAAGCATTGGAACTTGATCAAAGCCACAAAGCCAAATCTTTTAGAAAGTGCAATGAAAAAGTTTTAGGAGATTCATTTTCCTTCTATGGCCAAATCTTTGAAATTAGTGTGATAGTCGATCGTGATAGTGAGCGGTCGAAAGAGTTAGCATGATAGTCGATCGTGATAGTGGACGATCAAACGGGTATGGCTTTGTGGAATTTGCCCCTGAAATGGAAATAGATAATGCTCGGACCAGAGGATTTAGTCCTTACTTTCGCAGCTAAGAGGTAGCACGTTTACGCAAGGTTACAAGTTCGATTCTTGGGGAGAGCATTTATTGCTGACCCAAGACCGGTCACGGCGGCGGAGTTGGTCTAAGGCACAATTTCAGGCACTTGTTCGAAAGGGCATCAGTTCGAATGCCATTCTTGACAACAAGCTGTCTTAGTCTTTTCGCTACTTCCCGAAGATACTAATGATCAGTTCTCTTTAATTCGTTGTCGCTCACTGAAAAATAGGGTTCCGGAATACATTTCACTGAAGGCTCTCCTATCGATTGAGAAACTGGCAGAGGAGGAAAATTGAATTAGCTTTCCTTGCCAGCAAACTAACATGAAGTGTAGCTTTTAAAGGGATGCGTGATTAAGGTTCTCTGTGTAATTATGGAAGCTTGATGATAGGTTTGGTTTCTAGTCATGGAAATAACATGCAATTTCTTTAAAGGATGTGTTCCAATCAAAACCTTTCATTTTCCATTGACTTCCAACGCAAATATCGCCATAAATAGCATGGAACAAAGCAAACCAAGGTAGGCAGGGTTTGATCCTGTAAGCCCTACCCTTCACTGTGTTGATCTCTTTAAGCGAGTCACAAAAATATGAATGGAAATCAAGGTGGTAACATACCTTTATGGGGTTCGTAAGACCTCACGCTCCCTGTAATCTGGAATCTGAGTAGGTAACCTCCATTTCAAGGATGGCTCAAGCAACACAACCACGGTTGCCCCTATTTATGTATTTCTCGTTCGACCAAAATGATCAATCTCCTTCTGCAGATAGATATATTTCTCGACCTCCCTAAACATCCTTCACCATAATATATTCAAGAAAGTTGAAGCATTGGCTTCACCTGTCACTTGCCATGATTAACCATGCGCAGTGTCAGATTTACCCTAGTCTGGTCTAAATCGCACACTTTAGTTTAGTTTAGATCATTATCATCGCTGCGATTCAAGTATAATGGTTTTTGGATTTGAATTACTTTATCATCATTCGTTATAATTATATTATTAAATATGATAGATAAATATAATCATTATATATATGTTATGTTACGGACTTGTCGGGCCTTATAATATAAAAGTTTATGGATTTGAATTATTTTAATATCATTCGTTATAATATTAAATATTCTATAATTAGGTAGATTAATATAGCTAGTATATGTAGGATTTTTTATATACATTTTATAATAATTCAATAATTATTAGATTGAACATATTTAAATTGTAGATTTTTTATTTTCAACGAGTTATTTTAATTTACAAGTGATTATTATTGTAATTAGTATTTTTCATTTTTTTAAATATTCAAAAAATTAATTAGATTTATATTAATAATGACTAATAGTTATTAAAATATAATTTGGGGAGAATTTTAAATTAAGAGTTTATGGATACACAAAGAATAAATCTAGTGAACTTATTACATAATTTTAATATAACAATAAAAAAAGTTATAGTGAAAAGAGAAACATTTTAAAAATCAATGTATAAATAGGGCATTGTCCTTAATTTATTATTACGAAAGTCAAAATTCTAGATATGCACCTTCTAGTAATTCTCTACTTAGGATGCCCATAGGTTTTAAGTGTTAAAATCAACATGCATAATCATTGGTATACTTTTTAAAATTAATAAAGATAAATATCATTTCATTTCTTATTGCATCATTAACATGTTGTAATAAGAGTTATGCTTAAAAGTTTAAATGACTTACAATCCAGGTGAATGTAGAACCCTTGACCTCCAGCGTCTTGCTCCTTGCTTTAGCCAACCCCAATAGATTGTGGTGAATGACTTTCCTCTCCACCAATCTTTCATTCAACACAACTCAATCTTGTGAGTTCTCAATCAACTACCTATGTCAATTTCTATTCCTTCTATATCAAGATCAATCAAACAAAATATATTTCATTACCTTGTCTCCATTCATATCCATTCATGTAAAAGCTCCATATATATTGTTTCAAATGTTTTTCTTCTGAATCCATCGCATAATGTCAGTTTGATGATTGACGTTTCGAACCCCCAACTATGGTTCATCTTCAAGATACTATGAAATGTGGAAAACTGATCAAACCAAGGTAGATAATAAATAGGAATGATTTAGTGGAAAAATGGCCGACAATAAAAATACTAAAAGAAACCTTATTTTTATTAGTATATAAAATGTATGTTATATAGTGTTATTAATTAAATTAACAAAGCTCATATCATTATGTATATTAATAAATGTTATATTAATTAATAAATTGTAATTATTCATAATGTTTGATGGATATGTTTTGAAATATTGGTAAAAAGTTTGTAACAACAATAAATCATGTAATTGTTACATGTTAATGATTAATTAATGTATGAGGGTTAAGTTAATGTGTTTGGAAATTAAACACTGAGATTAATCTCAACGTTGTCCCATTAAGCAATTCGATACAAAATGAGACATCTTCAATTCTTATTCAATATCCTCCCATCAACACGCCGCTGACAATTCTTCCACTTACTCCCACATCCCAAAACACTGAAATTAATCTTAGCATTGTTCCATTAACCAACAATTTGGTTCTTAATTAAATGTCTTCACATCTCCATGTTATTCACTCGCCGATTAATCATGATATAAATCTGACTTCACATTCTCTTAATAGAGGCAATGATTAGCATAATCGATTAATTAGGTCTCTCTCATTAAATTTTGAAAATCATGAAAATACTTGCTCCTTGTATGATAAACCCTTCTTCCCATTAAACAATTCATTAATCAACCATCCTCCCAACAATTTTGTTATCAATATATCTAATATCCAATTGAATTCTTCCATCATCAATCTTTTAAACAAAGGGCTAAATTTTTCTATAACCCCCCAAAAAAAAAATTATAAAAGACATATTATGTCATATTGAATATGGCACCAAAGACATGCCTGATAATACCAAAGAACAAATCAGACAAGATTGCTCCATTATCCTCAGAAAATCTAAACCTCCTCCGAAAAGTAATATTAGTAAGGAAGAATACATGGCCTTAAAATCATTAAAATCTAACCCCAACATTGTTGTTTTAAAAGCAGACAAGGGAGGGGTTACCGTTATAATGAATAGAAAAGACTATAATGACAAAATGATAGACCATTTAAACAATAGTGGTTGCTATAAAAAGTTAAACAAGAATCCTTTAAAGAAAATTACTAAGGAAGTTTGCAACTCTGTCAAAGCTTGTAATCTTCATGATAACAAAAACTTGATAGATAGTTGTCCTTATACCCTTAGAATTTATGGTGCTCCTAAGGTTCACAAAGAAGGGATTCCAATTAGGCCCATAGTGAACACTATAGGTGGACCCACTTATCATCTTGCCAACTACATAGCCAACAAACGGAAACCCTTGTTTGGCAACATTAAATCATTTGCCAAAGACTCCACCAATTTCATTGATGAGATCAAGAACATCAAGCTTGAATAAAATGGCATTCTCGTTAACTTTGATGTAACATCTCTATACACAAACATTCCTATTGATGGAGCCATGGAGGTGGTCCATAAATTAACCGATCCTCACACATCTAATCTAATTGAATTATGCCTTAGATCTACTTTCTTCAGTTTCATTGGTGACATTTATGAACAGACATGCGGAGTAGCAATTACATCTCCGTTATCACCAATTATTGCTAATTTATTTATGGAAGATTTCGAAACCAAAGCCTTAGAATCTTCACCCTTAAAACCTAAATTGTGGAAAAGGTTTGTAGACGACACCTTCATCATATGGCCCCATGGGCGTGACACATTAGAGACTTTTAAACAACATTTGAATAGCCTTTGTTCATCCATAAAATTCACCATGGAAGTAGAAGTCAATAATAGCCTCCCTTTTCTTGACATCCTCATCACGAGAAACCAGGATGGCTCCTTATCCCACAAGTATATAGAAAAAAGACCTATACCGAACAAAATCTACAAGCCCCTCTCACCATCATCCCACACAAAAATTAGGGGTTCTAAGCACTCTAGCAACAAGACCAATACAGATTTCTGATAAGGAACACTTGGAAATTGAGAAAGCACATCTCATGAATGTATTCCTAAAAAACGGATATGAAAGACATCAAGCTATCAAGGCTATTAAAAATGCAAACAAAGAAATTTGTCACAAAAACAAAACAAGAATGATTTTGTTAGCAAAGTAAATCTTCCTTACATCCTTGGAACCACAGACGCGATTGCTCACGTACTAAAGAAAAACAATATTTTAACCACCTTTAAACCTTTAAATACCATTTGGAGTTGTCTCAAATTTGTGAAAGATCCCATTGACCCTAAATGTCAAAAAGGTGTCTATTTAATTCCATGTTCCTGCAGGATTCCTTATGTTGGAGAGACTGGTCGATCTATTAAAACTAGAACCCAGGAACATTCGGTTGACATTAAAAATAATCATTCAAAAAAATCTGCTCTTGCGAGACATTCCAATAAATCCAAACATCAAATTTGTATCGAAAAACGTAACATCCTTGCCAAAATTGACCACTATTTCCACAGAAAATTTAGAGAGGCCATAGAAATCAGTAAACATTTGAATAACCTCAATAGGGATGAAGGATGGAAAATTAGTAAAAATTAGATTCACGCATTAACATCTAAAACAATATCTTCCCAAACCCCTCACCTTAATTGTCCCAATAATTAAATTGTCTCTCCTAAAAAATTATTATTCAGTTTCATTATTTTTAATTTCAAAACACATTAACTTAACCCTCATACATTTATTAATCATTAACATGTAACAAATACATGATTTATTGTTGTTACAAACTTTTTACCAATATTTCAACACATATCCATCAAACATTATGAATAATTACAATTAAATAACAATTTATTAATTAATATAGCATTTATTAATATACATAATGATATGAGTTTTGTTAATTTAATTAATAACACTGTATAACATACATTTTATATACAAATAAAAAAACACTTTTAGGGTTTTCATTGTCGACTATTTTTCCACTACATCATTCTTATTTATTATCTACTTTGGTCTGATCAATTTTCCACATTTCATAATATCCTAAAGATGAACCACAATTGGGGCTTCGTAATGTTGATTATCAAATTGACATTATGCAATGGATCTGAAAGAAAAAAAATTAAAATTACAGTTGCAGAAATATAAAATCCAAAATCCATATATATTCTCTGTTTTTTATCAAACAATTAAGTCTTAATCATTCATCCTTCTACATCTTTATTTTTTTCCCTAAATCGAAAGATATTTTTCATATCCATCTATTCAAAAACTTTATGTATATTCTTTACTTATCATGAAACAATCAACTCTTAATTATGTATCTATTAATGTTTTCTTATTTATTTTTCATCTAATTTTTATTTATAATAAATTAATTACTTTATTATATTTACTATTATTATTATCGTTATATTATTCTTATTATTAAATTATTAATGATTTTATTATTATTATTATAAAATCATTTATTTATTTCTTTAATATACAAATTAATTAATTCAAGATATAAAACAACGCAATTATGAATCTTTGATAACACATTCTTATATAAATGCATGTATCAATGTTCACTCTTTTTATATTTGAGGTACAAAACCCTTTTTCTACTTCAAAAGTCTAATAATCTTTGTACTAAATTATGGGATATATAAAGTACATTGCTCAATTTTCTTTGAGTCCGTCATTTCCAATATTTACTTCTTCTATTTAAAAAGGAGGATTGAGTCCATCATTCCCAACATTTGCTTTTTTAACTCAATATTTTTTCTACAGCCATTTGAATATTATATCAATAGATGTATTGGATGAATATTAAAAAATATATTTTTCCTACAACCATTTGAATATTAAATGAATAAATTAGGGGTTCTAAGCACTCTAGCAACAAGAGCAATACAGAGTTTTGATAAGGAACACTTGGAAATTGAAAAAGCACATCTCATGAATGTATTCCTAAAAAACGGGTATAAAAGACATCAAGCTATCAAAGCTATTAAAAATGTGAAAACAAAGAAACTTGTCACAAAAACATAAACAAGAATGATTTTGTTGGCAAAGTAAATCTTCCTTACATCCTTGGAACCACAGACAAGATTGCCCACGTACTAAAGAAAAACAATATTTTAACCACCTTTAAACCTATAAATACCATTTGGAGTTGTCTCAAATTTGTGAAAGATCCCATTGACCCGAAATGTCACAAAGGTGTCTATTTAATTCCATGTTCCTGCGGGATTCCTTATGTTGGAGAGACTGGTCGATCTATTAAAACTAGAACCCAGGAACATTCAGTTGACATTAAAAATAATCATTCAAAAAACTCTGCTCTTGCGAAACATTCCAATAAAACCAAACATCAGATTTGTATAGAAAAAACTAGCATCCTTGCCAAAATTGACCACTATTTCCACAGAAAATTTAGAAAGGCCATAGAAATCAGTAAACATTTGAATAACCTCAATAGGGATGAAGGATGGAGAATTAGTAAAAATTAGATTCACGCATTAACATCTAAAACAATATCTTCCCAAACCCCTCACCTTAATTGTCCCAATAATTAAATTGCCTCTCCTAAAAATTTATTATTCAATTTCATTATTTTTAATTTCCAAACACATTAACTTAACCCTCATACATTAATTAATCATTAACATGCAACAAATACATGATTTATTGTTGTTACAAACTTTTTACCAATATTTCAAAACATATCCATCAAACATTATGAATAATTACAATAAAATAACAATTTATTAATTAATATAGCATTTATTAATATACATAATGATATGAGTTTTGTTAATTTAATTAATAACACTATATAACATACATTTTATATACTAATAAAAAAAAACTTTTAGGGTTTTTATTGTCGGCTATTTTTCCACTACATCATTCTTATTTACTATCTACTTTGGTTTGATCAATTTTCCACGTTTCATAGTATCCTAAAAATGAACCACAATTGGGGCTTCATAACGTCGATTATCAAATTGACATTATGCGATGGATCTGAAAGAAAAAAATTTAAAATTACAATCACAGAAATATAAAATCCAAAATCTTTTTTTATTCTCTCTTTTTTATCAACAATTAAGTCTTAATCATTCATCCTTCTAGATCTTTATTTTTCTTCCCTAAATCGAAAGATATTTGTCATATCCATCTATTCAAAAACTTTATGTATATTCTCTATTTATCACGAAACAATCAACTCTTAATTATGTATTTATTAATATTTTCTTATTTATTTTTTATCTCATTTTTATTTATAATAAATTAATTACTTTATTATATTTATTATTATTATTATCGTTATATTATTATTATTATTAAATTATTAATGATTTTATTATTATAATAAAATCATTTATTTATTTCTTTAATATACAAATTAATTAATTCAAGATATAAAACAACGCAATTATGATTCTTTGATAACACATTCTTATATAAGTGCATTTATCAATGTTCACTCTTTTTATATTTGAGGTACAAAACCCTTTTTCTACTTCAAAAGTCTAATAATCTTTGTACTAGGATATATAAAGTAATAATCTTTGTACTAAATTATAGGATATATAAAGTACCTTGCTCAATTTTCTTTGAGTCCATCATTTCCAATATTTACTTCTTCTATTTAAAAAGGAGGATTGAGTTCATCATTTCCAACATTTGCTTTTTTAACTCAATATTTTTTCTACATCCATTTGAATATTATAGGAATATATGTATTGAATGAATATTAAAAAATATATTTTTCCTACATCAATTTGAATATTAAATGAATATATGTTTGAATGAATATTAAAAAAATATTGGTTGAATATTAAAAAATATAAATATATGTATTGAATGAATATTAAAAATTTATTGGATGAATATTAAAAAATGAGGTAATATATTTAACAATAATGTGGAAAATTATAGTAAAATTAAAGCATAGAATGTATGTGTTTGTGATGTTATCATTATAGTAATTATTTTTGTTGAAAAATGAAATTATAGTGAAGACTTTTCCAGTTCTTATTATTTCAGGTTAATATGAATTTACTATTTAATAGAAATCATGGTTATGACTTTTATAGTTATTAAGGTATATTAGGAAATAGATAAAATTAGTTAATTTTTTTTATAACAAATATTATATTGATATTATTCTATATGAATATGAAAATACTATTTGATAGTGTGTTGATGCTTGCAACAACAACTATAGATCTTTGATTTAGAAGTGAAGAAGTATCTTCAACATTCATAAATGGTCTCCTTAGATGTAAAGGAATTTTTTTCATAATAAATAAAAATATTATAAATTTATAGCTTTTAAGTTGGAATTATTATAAAACTATAATGATGGCAAAAAAATGTAATTATTATATAGATTTATAAACATGATATGGTTTGCGAACATGAAGTGTTGATAAGTATTTGATAATATCCCTTCATATATTCCTCTTCATGGATATTTTCAACAAAAAAATGTCAATCTACACTTTTTATCATGCAGTATACATTGAGTAACATTGTTGCCAACATGAAAAGAGAGAACCACACCACCTTGCTCTACAAGATTTTTAAGAGTATTATTCCAAAATGAAAGTTTCCTTTGATTTTTAAATGGATTTTTGCTCCTCCTTGAAACACCGACTTTCTCAAAAGAAGTTAAAGTATCCTTTGTCTTGAGCTTCATTCAAGTTATATATTATCTCCATGGTTCATCTTGTATCCAATTTCTTCATCCTTTTTCTTTGTGATATATCTGAGGCAACATAATGATGGTATCTACTCTACCATGTGTGCCTTTATCTTTGAATCTTTTGAAATCACCAGTTTCAAATGAAAAATATTTATTTGTTTTTCCAAAGCATATATTGATAATGTCAACAACAAAGCAAAATTGCATTGGATAGACAAAAAAGACACAAACACATCTACCCTAATTATTGGCTAATATGTTAAAATACTCTTTCGAGCTATTATGATTTGAATCAATATTCACAATGCATTAATCAAGAACCAATAAATCATTTTCTAATGTAGTCATATATGATCATAAGCTTTCCCATGTAAGGTGCTATGAACTTGGATAAGCTAAAACACATAAAAATTCATATCATGATTTTGCAATTTATCCCATTTGTACTCCATTATTTTGTACTATATACATATCCAATATTTCTTTAGCTGGTTCAAGGACATTTTTAGAGCCACCAACCTTCCATCTTTTTATCCTTTGGCTTTTTATGTTCCTCGTCATCATATAGCTAGTAGGATAGCTAGTATGTGTAGGATTTTTTATATACATTTTATAATAATTTTTAGATTGAACATATTTAAATTCTAGATTTTTTATTTTTTTATTTTCAACAAGTTATTTTAATTTAAAATTGATTATTATTGTAATTAGTATTTTTCATTTTTTTATAATATTCAAAAAATTAATTAGATTTATATTAGTAATGACTAGTTATTAAAATATAATTTGGGGAGAATTTTAAATTAAGATTTTACTGATACACAAAGAATAATGCTTGTGAACTTATTACATAATTTCAATATAACAATTAAAAAAGATATAGTGAAAAGAGAAACATTTTAAAAATCAATGTATAAATAGGGTATTGTCCTTAATTTATTATTACAAAAGTCAAAATTCTAGATATGCACCTTCTAGTAACTCTCTACTTAGGATGCCCAAAGGTTTTAAGGGTTAAAATCAACATGCATAATCATTGGTATACTTTTTAAAATTAATAAAGATAAATATCATTTCATTTCTTATTGCATCATTTACATGTTGTAATAAGAGTTGTGCTTAAAAGTTTAAATGACTTACAATCCAAGTGAATGTAAAACACTTGACCTCCAACCTCTTGCTCCTTGCTTTAGCCAACCCCAACAGATTGTGGTGAATGACTTTCCTCTCAACCAATCTTTCATTCAACACAACTCAATCTTGTGAGTTCTCAATCAACTACCTATGTCAATTTCTATTCCTTCTATATCAAGATCAATCAAACAAAATATATTTCATTACCTTCTCTCCATTCATATCCATTCATGTAAAAGCTCCATATATATTGTTTCAAATGTTTTTCTTCCGGATCCATCACATAATGTCAGTTTGATAATTGACGTTTTGAACACCCAACTGTGATTCATCTTCATGATACTATGAAATGTGGAAAACTGATCAGACCAAGGCAGATAATAAATAGGAATGATTTAGTGGAAAAATGGCCGACAATAAAAATACTAAAAGAAAACTGATTTTTATTAGTATATAAAATGTATGTTATATAGTGTTATTAATTAAATTAACAAAACTCATATCATTATGTATATTAATAAATGTTATATTAATTAATAAATTGTTATTTAATTGTAATTATTCATAATGTTTGATGGATATGTTTTGAAATATTGGTAAAAAGTTTGTAACAACAATAAATCATGTAATTGTTACATGTTAATGATTAATGTATGAGGGTTAAGTTAACGTGTTTGGAAATTAAACACTGAGATTAATCTCAACGTTATCCCATTAAGCAATTCGATACAGAATGAGACATATTCACTTCTTATTCAATATCCTCCCATCAACACGCAACTGACCATTCTTCCACGTACTCCCACATCCCAAAACACTGAAATTAATCTTAGCATTGTTCCATTAACCAACAATTCGGTTCTTAATTAAATGTCTTCACATCTCCAGGTTATTCACTCGCTGATTAATCATGATATAAATCTGACTTCACATTCTCTTAATAGAGGCAATGATCAGCATAATTGATTAATTAGGTCTCTATCATTAAATTTTTAAAATCTTGAAATTACTTGCTCCATGTACGATAAATGCTTCTTCCCATTAAACCATTCATTAATCAACCATCCTCCCAACAATTTTGTTATCAATCTATCTAATATCTAATTGAATACTTCCATCATCAATCTTTTAAACAAAGGGCTAAATTTTGCTATAACCCCCGAAAAAAAATTATAAAAGACATATTATGTCATATTGAATATGGCACCAAAGACATGCCTGATAATACCAAAGAACAAATCAGACAAGATTGCTCCATTATCCTCAGAAAACCTAAACCTCCTCCGAAAAGTAATATTAGTAAGGAAGAATACCTGGCCTTAAAATTATTAAAATCTAACCCCAACATTGTTGTTTTAAAAGCAGACAAGGGAGGGGTTACCGTTAAAATGAATAGAAAAGACTATAATGACAAAATGATAGACCATTTAAACAATAGTGGGCACTATAAAAAGTTAAACAAGAATCCTTTAAAGAAAATTACTAAGGAAGTTTGCAACTCTGTCAAAGCTTGTAATCTTCATGATAACAAAAAATTGATAGATAGTTGTCCTTATACCCTTATAATTTGTGGTGCTCCTAAGGTTCACAAAGAAGGGATTTCAATTAGGCCCATAGTGAACACTATAGGTGGACCCACTTATCATCTTGCCAAATACATAGCCAAAAAACAGAAACCCTTGTTTGGCAACACTGAATCATTTGCCAAAGACTCTACCAATTTCATTGATGAGATCAAGAACATCAAGCTTGAATAAAATGGCATTCTTGTTAGCTTTGATGTAACATCTCTATACATAAACATTCCTATTGATGGAGCCATGGAGGTGGTCCATAAATTAACCGATCCTGACACATCTAATCTAATTGAATTATGCCTTAGATCTACTTTCTTTAGTTTCATTGGTGACATTTACGAACAGATGACATCTCCTTTATCACCAACTATTGCTAATTTATTTATGGAAGATTTCAAAACCAAAGCCTTAGAATCTTCACCCTTAAAACCTAAATTGTGGAAAAGGTATGTAGACGACACCATCGTCATATGGCCCCATGGGCGTGACACATTAGAGACTTTTAAACAACATTTGAATAGCCTTTGTTCATCCATAAAATTCACCATGGAAGTAGAAGTCAATAATAGCCTCCCTTTTCTTGACATATCATCACGAGAAACCATGATGGCTCCTTATCCCACAAGTATATAGAAAAAAGACCTATACCGAACAATATCTACATGCCCCTCTCACCATCATCCCACACAAAAATTAGGGGTTCTAAGCACTCTAGCAACAAGAGCAATACAGATTTCTGATAAGGAACACTTGGAAATTAAGAAAGCACATCTCATGATGTATTCCTAAAAAACGGATATAAAAGACATCAAGCTATCATGGCTATTAAAAATGCAAACAAAGAAACTTGTCACAAAAACATAAATAAGAATGATTTCGTTAGCAAAGTAAATCTTCCTTACATCCTTGGAAACACGGACAAGATTGCCACGTACTAAAGAAAAACAATATTTTAACCACCTTTAAACCTTTAAATACCATCTGGAGTTGTCTCAAATTTGTGAAAGATCCCATTGACCCGAAATGTCAAAAAGGTGTCTATTTAATTCCATGTTCCTGCGAGATTCCTTATGTTGAAGAGACTGGTCGATCTATTAAAACTAGAACCCAAGAACATTCGGTTGACATTAAAAATAATCATTCAAAAAAATCTACTCTTGCGAGACATTCCAATAAAACCAAACATCAAATTTGTATCGAAAAAACTAACATCCTTGCCAAAATTGACCACTATTTCCACAGAAAATTTGGAGAGGCCATAGAAATCAATAAACATTTGAATAACGTCAATAGGGATGAAGGATGGAGAATTAGTAAAAATTAGATTCACGCATTAACAACTAAAACAATATATTCCCAAACCCCTCACCTTAATTGTCCCAATAATTAAATTGCCTCTCCTAAAAATTTATTATTCAATTTCATTATTTTTAATTTCAAAACACATTAACTTAACCCTCATACATTTATTAATCATTAACATGTAACAATTCCAGAACACATTAACTTAACCCTCATACATTTATTAATCATTAACATGTAACAAATACATGATTTATTGTTGTTACAAACTTTTTACCAATATTTCAAAACATATCCATCAAACATTATGAATAATTACAATTAAATAACAATTTATTAATTAATATAGCATTTATTAATATACATAATGATATGAGTTTTGTTAATTTAATTAATAACACCATATAGCATACATATTATATACTAATAAAAAAAACTTTTAGGGTTTTTATTGTGAGTTATTTTTCTTCTACATCATTCTTATTTATTATCTACTTTGGTATGATCAATTTTCCACATTTCATAGTATCCTAAAGATGAACCACAATTGGGGGTTCGTAACGTCGATTATCAAATTGACATTATGTGATGGATCTGAAAGAAAAAAATTTAAAATTACAATCGCAGAAATATAAAATCCAAAATCCATATATAATCTCTATTTTTTATCAAACAATTAAGTCTTAATCATTCATCCTTCTACATCTTTATTTTTCTTCCCTAAATCGAAAGATATTTTTCATATCAATCTATTCAAAAACTTTAGGTATATTCTCTACTTATCATGAAACAATCAACTCTTAATTATGTATTTATTAAAATTTTCTTATTTATTTTTCATCTAATTTTTATTTATAATAAATTAATTTTTTTTTTTTAACAGAATCGGATACTTGTGTATTATAAAAACCAACAGAAACAGAGTTCTAGTACATAAGTATAGTAGATCTGAGAGTTGAGGTTCAAAAACGGGTTCACAGACCCAGTTACCTCATTGCTACTATTAGTATAACTGAAAGCAAAGTAGAAACGGCTATATTGCCGTACAAAAGAGCCACCAATCCAGCAAAATTTACATTCCATAACCACTATGAGAGTTTCTGAGTGACCGAATCATCAGGAAGAGGATCTTTCCTGATGCTAGCTTTAGTTGAAGCCTCCGCTTGAAAGCTTTGAGTGAGGGAGCGGATGTGCTCGATGGCTTCCTCCAGATGGCTGCACCTCTCCTTCAGCGCCTCTATCTCTGCCTTTTTTTTCTCCAACTTCTTTCGTTTCGACCTACTATCAGCCTGGTAGTCATCCTTCAGTTCATTGAAATGTTTAACAAAACGATTGATCAGGAAAGTATGAGTTTTGCACATGGTGCACTCATTGTTGTTGAAGACCTTGTCTAAAGGATTGCTGGCCTGCTCCTGGGCATTTGGCTGGTCCTGCTGATCCGCCATCCAAACAAGCTGTAGATGAGGGTCTTGTAACTGAGGAAGCAGGAGGGAAGCGATATGAGGGAGGGGATATATCAGAGAGGAGGGGGGCGAAGCTGCACAGGGTGGGACAAGAAGGGAGGGGATCAGAGGGACACGAAGTTCTCTGCTGCAGCCAGAAAACCACCAGTTAGAAAACTTTAAAACAACAGTAAGCAAATCTGATATTACCACGTTCAGAGATCGCAGATCAAGCTCCTGCTGATTGCCTTCAGAAGGGAGTCTGCGCCTGAGGAGAGCGCACTGAGGATTCCATGCAACGCTGAAGAGTGAAGGATCGCTTTGGCCCGAGCTACTATAAATAGAATGATGAGAGTTCCTCCGGTGCTTGGACCGATTCTGAGGAGATCGGCTCTTGATATGATTGAGATCCTCAGAGAAGATCTTGCTGCGTGCGGACTGAATACAAAGGTGATGAACCAGAGGGTCAAGGCAGAAAATATCTGCAGAGGGTGTCTTAGACTCGTGGGAGTGGCTGATTGATGTGTGTGGATCGGAGTTGGGGGGCGGATCTGATTTATGTAGTACCGATTTGTGCAGTCGAGGGGATAGTGCAGGGGATATGAAGATTCGATAAGATGCCAATTTCTAGGAGTGCGAGGTCTGAGGTGACTCGGATGGAGGAGCTTACGGAATGGCTTTGTCATAGACATCATCGTTTTCCCTGACCTGACCTGTCTGCCTGCTGATTGCTTTGTTGGCCTGTTCATCGGCCTCCATATTGTTTCCCCTTAGAACATGCTTGAAGACAACCCCGCTGATTTCCTTGATATTTTCCTTCACCCTGTATTTGATGTTGTTTAGTGCCATTTGATTGAAGTCCTTTCCCGATACCATGGCCGCTATGACTATAGCAGAGTCCCCCATAATTAACAGGTTTTGGAGGCCGAGTTTCCTTGCGATCGAGGTCCCCAGGAGGAGGCTATAGGCCTCTGCCTTATTATTCGACATTGCTCCTAATCCCCATTCATAGGTTGCTATTGTTTTGCCTTGGGGATCTTTAATGATTCCTCCAGCTCCAGCTTGGCCTGGATTATTTTTTGAGGCCCCGTCAAAGTGTAATGAGGGCCTCCTTTGCTTTTGTATCTACTCTTTAATTTCTTCTTTGGTCCCTCTCAACTTCCAATCAGAATTTCCTTTACCAGCACCAACTGTTTTTTGGGTTCGAGCTTCACAACTGAATCTGCTCATCCACTCTGCTTCCCTTGAGTCTCCCGGATTCGAATCCTCCTGGGCTATTCCATTCGCCTCGATGGTTTCTGATATGAGCGCTATGGTTTTTGCTATTGTGTTGGGGATGCTGGGAGCCTTATTATTGAAAATGCTCTTATTCCTGGCATTCCAAATCTGCGAGCATAGATTTGAGGGAATACTGTTCCACAGCCTTTTAGCCAGGGTCTTGCCTTTTTTGGGAAGGGGATAGCTCTTGCTCCAGTTTTTCTGTAGGAGGGTCAGCTGAGTGGGGAGGCCATCTGTGCTCAACGGACTAGTGATGAGTTTCCAGCATGTCCTCGCAAAGGGGCATTCTAGAAAAAGATGGTTGCAGCTTTCTTCCGCTGCCCTACACAGGCAGCAAATTGAGGGACTGTGGATACCCTTTTTCCTTAGATTTTCTGCTGTAAGAATTTTGATGTTGAGGAGGGTCCAGTTGAAAAATTTTACCTTCGGAAGGCATTCAATTTTCCAAGCCACCTTGTGGAGAGGCCAGTTGTTTATTGATGATGCGCTTAAAAGGACTTTGTAACCCTCTTTGACTGTGTAGCTTCCACCGTTGGAGTCCCAAACATATTTGGCTTCTGTCATTTTATTCAGGGGAGCTCATCCTGTAAGGGAAAGCTTGAGATCACACCACAATTTCTTGAGATCGTTAGGAGGGGAGATAGATTTCCAGCCTGCCCAACTGTTTTGATCCCAGGAGTAGATATCATAGAGGGTCTTTAGGTTTCCCTCTGTCATCCACCTTTGCAGGGGCCTGAAGTTTGTGGAAGCAGTCCTGGCTTCTGTGCCCATTATTCTGTCCTCCCATATATTAATGTTTCGACCATTGCCCGGGACTCTTGAGATACATGCTTTGAAGTGGGGGAGGGATTTTTTAATAAGCTTCCAAACCGGGGTGCATTGTCTATCAATGATGGATTCAAAGAGAATGTTGGAATTTGCTCCATTCATGTATTTCTTTTTGATGACCTCTGCCCACCAAGCTTCGTTTTCATTGAGAATTCTCCATATCAATTTGAATCCCATGGCCAAGTTTGCTAATCTTGGGATTCTAATTCCTAGCCCTCCTTTCTCGAAGGGTAATATGACCTGGTCCCACTTTACTAAGCTGAACTTTTTTGATTCCTGCCTACCTCCTTGCCACAAGAAGCTTCGGATGATAAGCTCCATGTGTTTATGAATGCTGGCCGGGGCGAGAATGGTTGCAAACTGGTAGATTGGGAGGGCTGTGAGGATGGCTTTGATGAGAATTGTCCTTCCTGCTAGGTTGAGCCAAGACACCCCCCAGCTCTGAAGCTTCCCTCTCATCTTCTCAATTAACTTGACCCAGATTTCAGTTTTGACCTTTTCCTTAGCTAGGGGTAACCCCAAATAAGTGAAATGTGTCCAGTTCCTTTGAGCCGGGATTTCCAAGATTGTGGAGATTCTTTGGATGATATGCCTGGGAACATTCCAAGTGTAGATCATGCACTTGTTATTGTTTAGCTTGCCTCCAGAAGCTTGAAGAAAGAAGTCCAGCGCATTCTTGAATCTCCTAGCCATGAGGCTGGAGGCTCCTCCAATTAGAAGAGTATCGTCAGTGAAGAGGGAATGGTTTATTCCCTCGGTTCCCCGAACTATGGTGACCCCTGTTATTTCTTTAAGCCTGTGCAAATTCTCCAGGTGTATGCTTAGAGTTTCAGCCATGATGATGTACAGGAAGGGGGAGAGCGGGCATCCTTGCCTCAAACCCCTTGAGCTTTTAAATGCATTACAGGGCCTGCCATTAATGAGGGGGGCTGTCCAGGTAAATGATATGCATTCCATGACCCTGCTGATGAAGATCTCGGAAATGCCAAATTTTTTAGGACCGCCTGAAGAAATTGATGGTTAACCCGGTCAAAGGCATTCGCCATATCTAGCTTGATGATCATGCCCCTTTCCCTCCTGTTTATGCTGCTGTGTATTGCTTCCTGGATAATAAGAACATTGTCCGTTATTTGTCTTCCAGGAACGAATCCTCCTTGATTCTCAGATATAAGGGAAGGGAGAATCTTCTTTAACCTGTTAGCTAGGATTTTGGTGATGATTTTGTAGGAGACATTGCACAAGGATATAGGCCGGAATCTATCAAAAGATTGGGGATTGGGGTCTTTGGGAATGAGGGCTATATGGGAGGATTTGATGCTGCTGCCCATTTTGCATTTCGAGAAGAAATTCTTAGCCATTCTGATATAGTCCTTTTTAATAACTTCCCAATGACTTCTATAGAAGGCCACAGTAAACCCATCCGGGCCCGGAGCCTTGTCCATAGCCATGCTAAATATAGACCACTCAATTTCCTCTACCGTGATTTCTTTCTCCAACTCGACATTTTGAGCTTCTGAGATTTTGGTTTCAATTCTGCTAAGGAAATCAGAGTTTTCGAAGACCTGAGGATCAGATGTTAGAAGATCACAGAAATGCCGGGACGCTGCCTCCTTTATCTCCTCTTGTTCTCTGAGTTCCCTTCCTTCCACCGTAATTTTCTCTATTTGATTCCCTGCCCGCCTGAGTTTAAGATAGTTATGAAAGAAGGAGGTATTTTTATCTCCCGCCTTGAGCCAAAGACAGCGGGATTTCTGCCTTTGTTCTTCTTCCTCTTTTCTGTTCTGATTATACAGCTCTTTATACATTTCGTTTTCTTTGTTTTGATCCTCCTCGGTGTCCTGACTTCTTTCTTTTTGTTTGCTCCACTGTTCCAACTTTGCCTGAAGTTCCAATCTTTTTTTCCCTTCCTCTGTAGCGTGATTTTTTGCCCAATGCTTAATGGTGTTCGTGAGAGACTTAAGCTTCATTTCCCAGATGTAATGAGGGGAGCCCACAACTTCTTTTACCCATTGTTCCTTGATCAGATCCCTGAATTCATCGCTGCTGTCCCAGGCCTTATTATATTTAAATGGAATCGGTCCCATGTTCTTTCCTTTGTCAAGAATCAATGCCACTGGTTTGTGATCTGAAATATAGCCTTGAATTATTTTGCTTTGGATGTTTGGGAAACTTGCCACTATTCTCTCTTGGACGAGAATTCGATCTAACCTCTCTTTTATGTTGTTGCTACCTGTTCTTTTATTTGACCAAGTAAAACGCCCATTTTGCGGCGGAATGTCCACTAAGTTATGAGTTTGAATGATTTCTTCTAAAGAATCTCTTGAGGGATCAGCGAAGAAGTTTCCTCCTAACTTCTCGTCAGCATTCCTTATGAGATTTAAATCCCCACCCAGGAAGAATTTCCTTCCCTGATCAATCAACAGATCGGAGGTGATTGAGTCCCAACAAGAGGCTTTGTCTCTGTAATGATTTGGGGCATAGATGTTGTAAATTGAGAAAACCTCTTTCGAGGCTATGTTTTGTAAATCTGATCTTATCCACCATCTGTTCTTCATTTTATCTTTGAGATTCCATTTATTTTTGTCCCAGACTGTCCCTATTCCCCCTGAGGCGCCTACTGCACTCAGTGCTATTCCTTCATAATTTCTGTTCCTTTTTATGCTATTTTGAAAATCTTGGTCAATGATTTTGGTCTCCTGAAGGAGGAGAATGTCTGGATGTTCAGCTTTGAGAAGATCTCGGACTGCATTTGATTTTAGGGAGGAGCCCATCCCCCTACAGTTCCAGGAGACCAATATCATCATTTACCTTGTTTGCTGTGAGCCACGCTTTTCTCTTTCATTTTTTCCCCACTTCCTTTAGTTTTATCTAGAAATGTATCCATTGGTTGTTGAGTCCCTGTGGCCATTTCTTTTGCGGCGTTCTCATCCCTTATCTCTTTGTTTGACTTCCTTCCAACTTTTCTGGGAGGGTCGGTGGAGAGGTTGTTTTCCTTCGTCTTGTTCCTAGTTAGGATTCTTTCCACTGTCGGGGGAGGGGAGGTTTGGGGGGGAGAGATATTGGATGGGGTTACCGAGGGACCTCGCGGGGATGGAGGAGGGGATGGGGGTTCCTCTGCAGACAAGGATTCAAAAGGGTTGGAGGAGGAGGGGAAGGAAGGGCCCGATCCGGAGGGTTGAGAGGGGGGGAGGGGATCTTCAAGGAGGGGCTTAGAGAAAGGGCCAGGAGGGGGATTCGATTTTTTCTTTTTGACAATTTCCCAAGCTTCTTCAGGGGCTTCTACGTTGCCTTCAGAAACATTTGATTTAGATTTGCTACATCTATTGGCGAAATGCCCATATTCGTGACATACCTTGCACTTGAATGGCAGCTGCTCGTAGTCCACTTGCTGTATGTGCGTCCACTGGTCCACTTTGAGCTTGATTGCTTCCGGCAGTTCCTTACCAAGATCTACTTCTACGCATATCCTCACACAGGCATGCATGTTCTCCTTTGGTTTAGACCTGTCAATATATTTCCCGACGGCATTCCCTATGGCTTTCACTGATTCATCCCCCTAGCAATGTAGCGGCAAATGGGGCAGGCGAACCCAGACGGGGACAGCGCTGGGAACGTCCATCTCTGGGTCGAAGTCAGGGGTCCATCTGTTCAGATAAAGGCCCCGAGAGTCCATGAAATAGGGGCCGTTTCTGAAGATGAGGTTACGATCCTCCATTGTTTCAAAGAGGAAGGTGAAAAACCCCCTTCCACAGAACCTGATTGCTATTTTCCCTTGCACTATCGAGTTCCAGTTTCTCTCGACCCATTTTTGAACTGATCGAGGGGAAGGCCACAATCCCGTGAACTGACCAACCAGGCCTCTTTCTGCTAAGGCAACTGCTGCTCTCCTCGAAAGGGAAGGAGGGAGCGAGACTTCCGGAATTTCGTCTAGCTTCTTGATGAACTTAGAAGCTGAGGGACGGATTTTGTCTGCTGCATTCTCAGGGATGAGAGCAGCGAAAGACTTCTCCAGATCGAGCGGATCCTGGGACGAAGGATTCATTTCAGGCAATCGGAGGGGGTCGAAGGGATCAGAAGGGGAACCGGGGGAGGCCCCGGTGAAAGGAGGGATCAGAGACCCGATGGCAGGTCAGAGGGGCAGGAGGCCCCAGGCAAAAAACGGGACAGCAGGGCAGGAGTCCCCAGGCAATGAGAGGGATAGCAGAGGGAGAGCACGGGCCCAGCAGCAGCGCTGCCAGGCGCGGGCGTGCAGGGGAAATCAGGGCAAACGAGCATGGTGCAGGAAATCGCCAGAGCTGCCATCGATAGGATTTTCGGAAAGATAAATAATTTTAATAAATTAATTACTCTATTATATTTACTATTATTATTATCGTTATATTATTATTAAAAAATTATTAATAATTTTATTATTATTATTATTATAAAATCATTTATTTATTTTTTAATATACGAATTAATTAATTCAAGATATAAAACAACGCAATTATGAATCTTTGATAACACATTCTTATATAGATGCATGTATCAATGTTCACTCTTTTTATATTTGAGGTACAAAACCCTTTTTCTACTTCAAAAGTCTAATAATCTTTGTACTAAATTATAGGATATATAAAGTACATTGCTCAATTTTCTTTGAGTCCGTCATTTCCAATATTTACTTCTTCTATTTAAAAAGGAGGATTAAGTCCATCATTTCCAACATTTGCTTTTTTAACTCAATATTTTTTCTACATCCATTTGAATATTATATGAATATATGTATTGAATGAATATTAAAAAATATATTTTTTCTACATCCATTTGAATATTAAATGAATATATGTTTGAATGAATATTAAAAAAATATTGGTTGAATATTAAAAAATATAAATCTATGTATTGAATGAATATTAAAAATTTATTGGATGAATATTAAAAAATGAGGTAATATATTTAACATTATTGTGGAAAATTATTGTAAAATTAAAGCATACAATGTATGTGTTTGCGATGTTATCATTATTGTAATCATTTTTGTTGAAAAATGAAATTATAGTTAAGACTAAAATTAAAGCATACAATGATTATGTGTTTGCGATGTTATCATTATTGTAATCATTTTTGTTGAAAAATGAAATTATAGTTAAGACTTTTTTTAGTTCTTATTATTTCAGGGTAATATGAATTTACTATTTAATAGAAATCATGGTTATGACTTTTATAGTTATTAAGGTATATTAAGAAATAGATAAAATTAGTTAATTTCTTTTATAATAAATATTATATTGATATTATTTTATATGAATATGAAAATAGTATTTGATAGTGTATTGATGCTTGCAACAACAACTATAGATCTTTGATTTAGAAGTGAAGAAGTATCTTTAACATTCATAAATGGTCTCCTTGGATGTAAAGGATTTTTTTCATAATAAATGAAAATATCATAAATTTATAGTTTTTAAGTTGGATTTATCATAAAACTAGAATGATGGCAAAAAATGTAATTATTGTATAGATTTATAAACATGATATGGTTTGCGAACATGAAGTGTTGATAAGTATTTGATAATATACCTTCATATATTCCTCTTCATGGATATTTTCAACAAAAAATGTCAATCTACACTTTTTATCATGCATTATACATTGAGTAACATTGTTGCCAACATGAAAAGAGAGAACCACACCACCTTGCTTTACAAGATTTTTAAGAGTATTATTCCAAAATGAAAGTTTCCTTTGATTTTTAAATGGATGTTTCCTCCTCCTTGAAACACCGACTTTCTCAAAAGAAGGTAAAGTATCCTTTGTCTTGAGCTTCATTCAAGTTATATATTATCTCCATGGTTCATCGTGTACCCAATTTCTTCATCCTTTTTCTTTGTGATATATCTGAGGCAACATAATGATGATATCTACTCTACCATGTGCGCCTTTATCTTTGAATCTTCTGAAATCACCAGTTTCAAATGAAAAATATTTATTTGTTTTTCCAAAGCATATATTGATAATGTCAACAACAAAGCAAAATTGCATTGGATAGACAAAAAAGACACAAACACATCTACCCTAATTATTGGCTAATATGTTAAAATACTCTTTCGAGCTATTATGATTTGAATCAATATTCACAATGCATTAATCAAGAACCAATAAATCATTTTCTAATGTAGTCATATATGATCATAAGCTTTCCAATGTAAGGTGCTATGAACTTCGATAAGCTAAAACACATAAAAATTCATATGATTTTGGAATTTATCCCATTTGTACTCCATTATTTTGTACTATATACATGTCCAATATTTCTTTAGTTGGTTCAAGGACATTTTTAGAGCCACCAACCTTCCATCTTTTTTTCCTTTGGCTTTTTATGTTCCTCGTCATCATATAGCTAGTAGGATAGCTAGTATATGTAGGATTTTTTATATACATTTTATAATAATTCAATAATTATTAGATTGAACATATTTAAATTCTAGATTTTTTATTTTTTATTTTCAACAAGTTATTTTAATTTACAATTGATTATTAATATTCAAAAAATTAATTAGATTTATATTAGTAATGACTAATAGTTATTAAAATATAATTTGGGGACAATTTTAAATTAAGAGTTTATGGATGCACAAAGAATAAAGCTAGTGAACTTATTACATAATTTCAATATAACAATAAAAAAAGATATAGTGAAAAGAGAAACATTTTAAAAATCATTGTATAAATAGGGTATTGTCCTTAATTTATTATTACAAAAGTCAAAATTCTAGATATGCACCTTCTAGTAACTCTCTACTTAGGATGCCCAAAGGTTTTAAGGGTTAAAATCAACATGCATAATCATTGGTATACTTTTTAAAATTAATAAAGATAAATATCATTTCATTTCTTATTGCATCATTTACATGTTGTAATAAGAGTTGTGCTTAAAAGTTTAAATGACTTACAATCTAGGTGAATGTAGAACCCTTGACCTCCAACCTCTTGCTCCTTGCTTTAGCCAACCCCAACAGATTGCGGTGAATGACTTTCCTCTCAACCAATCTTTCATTCAACACAACTCAATCTTGTGAGTTCTCAATCAACTACCTATGTCAATTTATATTCCTTCTATATCAAGATCAATCAAACAAAATATATTTCATTACCTTCTCCCCATTCATATCCATTCATGTAAAAGCTCCATATATATTGTTTCAAATGTTTTTTTTTTCGGATCCATCACATAATGTCAGTTTGATAATTGACGTTTCGAACCCCCAACTGTGATTCATCTTCAGGATACTATTAAATGTGGAAAACTGATCAGACCAAGGAAGATAATAAATAGGAATGATTTAGTGGAAAAATGCCGACAATAAAAATACTAAAAGAAAACTGATTTTTATTAGTATATAAAATGTATGTTATATAGTGTTATTAATTAAATTAAAAAAACTCATATCATTATGTATATTAATAAATGTTATATTAATTAATAAATTGTTATTTAATTGTAATTATTCATAATGTTTGATGGATATGTTTTGAAATATTGGTAAAAAGTTTGTAACAACAATAAATCATGTAATTGTTACATGTTAATGATTAATTAATGTATGAGGGTTAAGTTAATGTGTTTGGAAATTAAACACTGAGATTAATCTCAACGTTATCCCATTAAGCAATTCGATACAGAATGCGACATCTTCAATTCTTATTCAATATCCTCCCATCAACACGCAACTGACCATTCTTCCACATACTCCCACATCCCAAAACACTCAAATTAATCTTAGCATTGTTCCATTAACCAACAATTCAGTTCTTAATTAAACGTCTTCACATCTCCAGGCTATTCACGCGCTGATTAATCATGATATAAATCTGACTTCACATTCTCTTAATAGAGGCAATGATCAGCATAATCGATTAATTAGGTATCTCTCATTAAATTTTGAAAATCTTGAAAATACTTGCTCCTTGTACGATAAACCCTTCTTCCCATTAAACCATTCATTAATCAACCATCCTCCCAACAATTTTGTTATCAACCTATCTAATATCTAATTGAATTCTTCCATCATCAATCTTTTAAACAAAGGGCTAAATTTTGCTATAACCCCCCAAAAAAATTATAAAAGACATATTATGTCATATTGAATATGGCACCAAAGACATGCATGATAATACCAAAGAACAAATTAGACAAGATTGCTCCATTATCCTCAGAAAATATAAACCTCCTCCAAAAAGTAATATTAGTAAGGAAGAATACCTGGCCTTAAAATCATTAAAATCTAACCCCAACATTGTTGTTTTAAAAGCAGACAAGGGAGGGGTTACCGTTATAATGAATATAAAAGACTATAATGACAAAATGATAGACCATTTAAACAATAGTGGGCACTATAAAAAGTTAAACAAGAATCCTTTAAAGAAAATTACTAAGGAAGTTTGCAACTCTGTCAAAGCTTGTAATCTTCATGATAACAAAAACTTGATAGATAGTTGTCCATATACCCTTATAATTTGTGGTGCTCCTCAGGTTCACAAAGAAGGGATTTCAATTAGGCCCATAGTGAACACTATAGGTGGACCCACTTATCATCTTGCCAAATACATAGCCAAAAAACGAAAACCCTTGTTTGGCAACACTAAATCATTTGCCAAAGACTCCACCAATTTCATTGATGAGATCAAGAACATCAAGCTTGAATAAAATGGCATTCTTGTTAGCTTTGATGTAACATCTCTATACATAAACATTCCTATTGATGGAGCCATGGAGGTGGTCCATAAATTAACCGATCTTGACACATCTAATCTAATTGAATTATGCCTTAGATCTACTTTCTTCAGTTTCATTGGTGACATTTACGAACAGACCTGCGGAGTAGCAATGACATCTCCTTTATCACCAATTATTGCTAATTTATTTATGGAATATTTCGAAACCAAAGCCTTAGAATCTTCACCCTTAAAACCTAAATTGTGGAAAAGGTATGTAGACGACACCTTCGTCATGTGGCCCCATGGGCGTGACACATTAGAGACTTTTAAACAACATTTGAATAGACTTTGTTCATCCATAAAGTTCACCATGGAAGTAGAAATCAATAATAGCCTCCCTTTTCTTGACATCCTCATCACGAGAAACCAGGATGGCTCCTTATCCCACAAGTATATAGAAAAAAGACCTATACCGAACAATATCTACATGCCCCTCTCACCATCATCCCTCACAAAAATTAGGGGTTCTAAGCACTCTAGCAACAAGAGCAATACATATTTCTGATAAGGAACACTTGGAAATTAAGAAAGCACATCTCATGAATGTATTCCTAAAAAACGGATATAAAAGACATCAAGCTATCATGGCTATTAAAAATGCAAACAAAGAAAATTGTCACAAAAACATAAACAAGAATGATTTCGTTAGCAAAGTAAATCTTCCTTACATCCTTGGAACCACGGACAAGATTGCCCACGTACCAAAGCAAAACAATATTTTAACCACCTATAAACCTTTAAATACCATCTGGAGTTGTCTCAAATTTGTGAAAGATCCCATTGACCCGAAATGTCAAAAAGGTGTCTATTTAATTCCATGTTCTTGCGAGATTCCTTATGTTGGAGAGACTGGTCGATCTATTAAAACTAGAACCCAGGAACATTCGGTTGACATTAAAAATAATCATTCAAAAAAATCTACTCTTGCGAGACATTCCAATAAAACCAAACATCAAATTTGTATCGAAAAAACTAACATCGTTGCCAAAATTGACCACTATTTCCACAGAAAATTTAGAGAGGCCATAGAAATCAATAAACATTTGAATAACCTCAATAGGGATGAAGGATGGAGAATTAGTAAAAATTAGATTCACACATTAACAACTAAAACAATATCTTCCCAAACCCCTCACCTTAATTGTCCCAATAATTAAATTTCCTCTCCTAAAAAATTATTATTCAATTTCATTATTTTTAATTTCAAAACACATTAACTTAACCCTCATACATTTATTAATCATTAACATGTAACAAATACATGATTTATTGTTGTTACAAACTTTTTACCAATATTTCAAAACATATCCATCAAACATTATGAATAATTACAGTTAAATAACAATTTATTAATTAATATAGCATTTATTAATATACATAATGATATGAGTTTTGTTAATTTAATTAATAACACCATATAACATACATATTATATACTAATAAAATTTTTTTTTAGGGTTTTTATTGTCAGTTATTTTTCTTCTACATCATTCTTATTTATTATCTACTTTGGTCTAATCAATTTTCCACATTTCATAGTATCCTAAAGATGAACCACAATTGGGGGTTAGTAACGTCCATTATCAAATTAACATTATGCAATGGATCTGGAAGAAAAAAAATTTAAATTACAATCACAAAAATATAAAATCCAAAATCCATATATATTCTCTATTTTTTATCAAACAATTAAGTCTTAATCATTCATCCTTCTACATCTTTATTTTTCTTCCCTAAATCCAAAGATATTTTTCATATCCATCTATTCAAAAACTTTATCTATATTCTCTACTTATCATGAAACAATCAACTCTTAATTATGTATTTATTAATATTTTCTTATTTATTTTTCATCTAATTTTTATTTATAATAAATTAATTACTTTATTATATTTACTATTATTATTATCGTTATATTATTATTAATAAAAAAATTATTAATGATTTTATTATTATTATTATAAAATCATTTATTTATTTTTTAATATACGAATTAATTAATTCAAGATATAAAACAACGCAATTATGAATCTTTGATAACACATTCTTATATAGATGCATGTATCAATGTTCACTCTTTTTTTTTTTTTTTTCTAGTTAAGACTAACCTAAGTATCCACGGGGGATTTGAACCGGTGACTTATCGCAAGGAGTGCCTTAACAAGGCACCCATTCACCGTCAATCCAAAGCCCCGTGGGCATCAATGTTCACTCTTTTTATATTTGAGGTACAAAACCCTTTTTCTACTTCAAAAGTCTAATAATCTTTGTACTAAATTATAGGATATATAAAGTACCTTGCTCAATTTTCTTTGAGTCCGTCATTTCCAAAATTTACTTCTTAACTCAATATTTTTTCTACATCCATTTGAATATTATAGGAATATATGTATTGAATGAATATTAAAAAATATATTTTTCCTACATCCATTTGAATATTAAATGAATATATGTTTGAATGAATATTAAAAAATATAAATATATGTATTGAATGAATATTAAAAATTTATTGGATGAATATTAAAAAATGAGGTAATATATTTAACATTATTGTGGAAAATTATGGTAAAATTAAAGCATAAAATGTATGTGTTTGTGATTTTATCATTATAGTAATTATTTTTGTTGAAAAATGAAATTATAGTTAAGACTTTTTTAGTTCTTATTATTTTAGGTTAATATGAATTTACTATTTAATAGAAATGATGGTTATGACTTTTATAGTTATTAAGGTATATTAGGAAATAGATAAAATTAGTTAATTTCTTTTATAACAAATATTATATTGATATTATTTTATATGAATATGAAAATACTATTTGATAGTGTGTTGATGCTTGCAACAACAACTATAGATCTTTGATTTAGAAGTGAAGAAGTATCTTCAACATTCATAAATGGTCTCTTTAGATGTAAAGGATTTTTTTCATAACAAATGAAAATATCATAAATTTATAGTTTTTAAGATGGAATTATTATAAAACTAGAATGATGGCAAAAAAAATGTAATTATTGTATAGATTTATAAACATGATATGGTTTGCGAACATGAAGTGTTGATAAGTATTTGATAATATCCCTTCATATATTCCTCTTCATGGATATTTTCAAAAAAATGTCAATCTACACTTTTTATCATGCATTATAAATTGAGTAACATTGTTGCCAACATGAAAAGAGAGAACCACACCACCTTGCTCTACAAGATTTTTAAGAGTATTATTCCAAAATGAAAGTTTCCTTTGATTTTTAAATGGATGTTTCCTCCTCCTTGAAACAACGACTTTCTAAAAAGAAGGTAGAGTATCCTTTGTCTTCAGCTTCATTCAAGTTATATATTATCTCCATGGTTCATCTTGTATCCAATTTCTTCATCCTTTTTCTTTGTGATATATCTGAGGCAACATAATGATGGTATCTACTCTACCATGTGTGTCTTTATCTTTGAATCTTCTGAAATCACCAGTTTCAAATGAAAAATATTTATTTGTTTTTCCAAAGCATATATTGATAATGTCAATAAAAAAGCAAAATTGCATTGGATAGACAAAAAAGACACAAACACATCTACCCTAATTATTGGCTAATATGTTAAAAAACTCTTTCAAGTTATTATGATTTGAATCAATATTCACAATGCATTAATCAAGAACCAATAAATCATTTTCTAATGAAGTCATATATGATCATAAGCTTTCCAATGTAAGGTGCTATGAACTTGGATAAGCTAAAACACATAAAAATTCATATGATTTTGGAATTTATCCCATTTGTACTCCATTATTTTGTACTATATACATATCCAATATTTCTTTAGTTGGTTCAAGAACATTTTTAGAGTCACCAACCTTCCATCTTTTTTTTCTTTGGCTTTTTATGTTCCTTGTCATCATATATCTCCACATTTCACCAAGGATATCAGTAGGTTGAATTATGTGATACCTCTATGTATTATACATTTATAATACATTGTTTGAGTCTACTTTAAGAGATATATGATTCTCACCATTATTAGTTTCCATGTAACTTGATGTGAGTTAGTGAACATATCTCTATAACTTAAATTGTTGTAGTATCTATCTAATGCTTCTATTATCACCCCTTCATTGAATGAATTACTTAGCCATAAACAGGGCCTTTTATTCCATTTACTAACATATCTATTTCTACATCTTCCATCCCCCTTCTACACATAAAAGATATCATAATGTATTTACATATAATATTGGGAGTGAAATATTCTTGTAGAGCCTTTGAAGGAAAATATTTCAAACAACCATTCCTATAAACATCAAAATGTTGACTTGTTTATTCCAAATTTCATGAGAGAGACACACGAAGGTCAACTTTTCCTTGAGGCTTTCTATCTTACTTCTTTAAAAAACACTCTAACACTTTTGTTCAAAATCCTTTAATGTAGATTATAATTGGGAGAAATATTTCAATTACAGTATAAAATCAAAGCAAATCAAAGATAAAATTTTAGCATTTGTTCATAAGAAGGTTTTCTTCCCCTCTTAGGACACACTGGCTCACAAAAATTCCCCTAATGGTATCTACATTTCAAAACTTGTGTAATAAACTCCATTTAAACTCATGTTTTGTTTTCCTTATTTTGTTTTCTACAAAGATTTAGGTGCAATAGGGCCTACAAGCCAAGCTACCTTCTCTTTGGATTGATCATGAATATTACTATATACTTTACTATTTAGTATTTCTTGGGAATCTTCTACTGCTTGTTACCCTTTAAGAATTAAAAAAAGTATTTATTCAATTGAAATATCATCTTTTGATTCTAACTTTTGATCACTGAATGATTTCTTGGAACCTCCTTTCATAAATGAAATCATTAATGCATCGCTTTGCAATGTGTTTGTTTTTATCATCTATTTTAGCAATTCAAGCATCTAATTCTTATTGATTAGTCCTTACTTATACCTTTTATGGACCTCATGGCACTGATGAATATCAATTTTGAAAACGTTTCCATCAAATAAGAAAGCAGATTCTCTTGTTTTTTTTCACCCTAATTTTTAAAACATATTTGCTATTATTGATTCACGCATTAACATCTAAAACAATATCTTCCCAAACCCCTCACCTTAATTGTCCCAATAATTAAATTGCCTCTTCTAAAAATTTATTATTCAATTTCATTATTTTTTATTTCAAAACACATTAACTTAACCCTCATACATTTATTAATCATTAACATGTAACAAATACATGATTTATTGTTGCTACAAGCTTTTTACCAATATTTCAAAACATATCCATCAAACACTATGAATAATTACAATTAAATAACAATTCATTAATTAATATAGCATTTATTAATATACATAATGATATGAGTTTTGTTGATTTAATTAATAACACTATATAATATACATTCTATATACTAATAAAAAAAACTTTTAGGGTTTTTATTGTCGGCTATTTTTCCACTACATCATTCTTATTTATTATCTACTTTGGTCTGATCAATTTTCCACATTTCATAGTATCCTAAAGATGAACCACAATTGGGGGTTAGTAAGGTTGATTATCAAATTAACATTATGCGATGGATCTAAAAGAAAAAAATTAAAATTACAATAACAGAAATATAAAATCCAAAATCCATATATATTCTCTATTTTTATCAAACAATTAAATCTTAATCATGGATCCTTCTACATCTTTATTTTTCTTCCCTAAATCGATAAATATTTCTCATATCCATCTATTCAAAAACTTTATTTATATGCTCTACTTATCATGAAACAATCAACTCTTAATTATGTATTTATTAATATTTTCTTATTTATTTTTCATCTAATTTTTATTTATAATAAATTAATTACTTTATTATATTTATTATTATTATTATTATTATTATCGTTATATTATTATTATTATTAAATTATTAATGATTTTATTATTATTATTATAAAATCATTTATTTATTTATTTAATATACGAATTAATTAATTCCAGATATAAAACAACGCAATTATGAATCTTTGATAACACATTCTTATATAAATGCATGTATCAATGTTCACTCTTTTTATATTTGAGGTACAAAACCCTTTTTCTACTTCAAAAGTCTAATAATCTTTGTACTAAATTATAGGATATATAAAGTACATTGCTCAATTTTCTTTGAGTCCGTCATTTCCAATATTTACTTCTTCTATTTAAAAAGGAGGATTGAGTCCATCATTTCCAACATTTGCTTTTTTAACTCAATATTTTTTCTACATCCATTTGAATATTATATGAATATATGTATTGAATGAATATTAAAAAATATACTTTCCCTACATCCATTTGAATATTAAATGAATATATGTTTGAATGAATATTAAAAAAATATTGGTTGAATATTAAAAAATATAAATATATGTATTGAAATATTGAAAATTTATTGGATGAATATTAAAAAATGAGGTAATATATTTAACATTATTGTGGAGAATTATAGTAAAATTAAAGCATAGAATGTATGTGTTTATGATGTTATCATTATAGTAATTATTTTCGTTGAAAAATGAAATTATAGTTAAGACTTTTTTAGTTCTTATTATTTTAGGTTAATATGAATTTACTATTTAATAGAAATCATGGTTATGACTTTTATAGTTATTAAGGTATATTAGGAAATAGATAAAATTAGTTAATTTCTTTCATAACAAATATTATATTGATATTATTTTATATGAATATGAAAATACTATTTGATAGTGTGTTGATGCTTGCAACAACAACTATAGATCTTTGATTTAGAAGTGAAGAAGTATCTTCAACATTCATAAATGGTCTCTTTAGATGTAAAGGATTTTTTTCATAATAAATGAAAATATCATAAATTTATAGTTTTTAAGTTGGAATTATTATAAAACTAGAATGATGGCAAAAAAATGTAATTATTGTATAGATTTATAAACATGATATGGTTTGTGAACATGAAGTGTTGATAAGTATTTGATAATATCCCTTCATATATTCTTCTTCATGGATATTTTCAAGAAAAATGTCAATCTACACTTTTTATCATGCATTATACATTGAGTAACATTGTTGCCAACATGAAAAGAGAGAACCACACCACCTTGCTCTACAAGATTTTTAAGAGTATTCTTCCAAAATGAAAGTTTCCTTTGATTTTTAAATGGATGTTTCCTCCTCCTTGAAACAGTGACTTTCTAAAAAGAAGGTAGAGTATCCTTTGTCTTGAGCTTCATTCAAGTTATATATTATCTCCATGGTTCATCTTGTACCCAATTTCTTCATCCTTTTTCTTTGTGATATATCCGAGGCAACATAATTATGGTATCTACTCTACCATGTGTGCCTTTATCTTTGAATCTTCTGAAATCACCAATTTCAAATGAAAAATATTTATTTGTTTTTCCAAAGCATATATTGATAATGTCAACAACAAAGCAAAATTGCATTGGATAGACAAAAAAGACATAAACACATCTACCCTAATTATTGGCTAATATGTTAAAATACTCTTTCGAGCTATTATGATTTGAATCAATATTCACAATGCATTAATCAAGAACCAATAAATCAATTTCTAATGTAGTCATATATGATCATAAGTTTTCCAATGTAAGGTGGTATGAACTTGGATAAGCTAAAACACATGAAAATTCATATGATTTTGGAATTTATCCCATTTGTACTCCATTATTTTGTACTATATACATATCCAATATTTCTTTAGTTGGTTCAAGGACATTTTTAGAGCCACCAACCTTCCATCTTTTTTTCCTTTGGCTTTTTATGTTCCTCGTCGTCATATATCTCCACATTTCACCAAGGATATCAGTAGGTTGAATTATGTGATACCTCTATGTATTATACATTTCTAATACATTGTTTGAGTCTACTTTAAGAGATATATGATTCTCACCATTATTAGTTTCCATGTAACTTGATGTGAGTTAGTGAACATATCTCTGTAACTTAAATTGTTGTAGTATCTATCTAATGCTTCTATTATCACCCGTTCATTGAATGATTTACTTAGCCATAAATGGGGCATTTTATTCCATTTACTAATATATCTATTTCTACATCTTCCATCCCCCTTCTACACATAAAAGATATCATAATGTATTTACATATAATATTGGGAGTGAAATATTCTTGTAGAGCCGTTTAAGGAAAATATTTCAAACAACCATTCCTATAAACGTCAAAATGTTGACTTGTTTATTCCATATTTCATGAGAAAGACACACGAAGGTCAACTTTTCCTTGAGGCTTTCTATCTTACTTCTTTAAAAAACACTCTAACACTTTTGTTCAAAATCCTTTAATGTAAATTATAATTGGGAGAAATATTTCAATTGAAGTCTAAAATCAAAGCAAATCAAAGATAAAATTTTAGCATTTGTTCATAAGAAGGTTTTCTTCCCCTCTTAGGACACATTGGCTCACCAAAATTCCCCTAATAGTATCTACATTTCAAAACTTGTGTAATAAACTCCATTTAAACTCATGTTTTGTTTTCCTTATTTTGTTTTCTACAGAGATTTAGGTGCAATAGGGCCTACAAGCCAAGCTACCTTCTCTTTGGATTGATCATGAATATTACTATATACTTTACTATTTAGTATTTCTTGGGAATCTTCTAATGCTTGTTACCCTTTAAGAATTAAAAAAAGTATTTATTCAGTTGAAATATCATCTTCTGATTCTAACTTTTGATCGCTGAATGATTTCTTGGAACCTCCTTTAATAAATGAAATCATTAATGCATCGATTTGTAATGTGTTTGTTTTTATCATCTATTTTAGCAATTCAAGCATCTAATTCTTATTGATTAGTCCTTACTTATACTCTTTATGGACTTCATGGCACTGATGAATATCAATTTTGAAAACGTTTCCATCAAATAAGAAAGCAGATTCTCTTGTTTTTTTTTCACCCTAATTTTTAAAACATAATTGCTATTATTTTGATTTTTCCGTAGTTGGAATTTGATTCAACAGTTTGAAGTAGCAAATGTTTTTATCCTTATCCAAATTGTGTGCATACCTGGACCTCCACTATGTTAGGTTTACACTATAATTATGATTGAAGTGTTTTTTTATATTCATGTAGCATACAACATATGATGTTTGTTTTTGAAGGTATACCTCTTTCAAAATAGTTTGAATCACATGATGTATTGCATTGGTAGATATTATGTTTCAATTTTCATTGCAGTTTTCCCAATTTACATCCATACTTGTATGCAAACACTTTTTCATTTCTATTGAGGCTTTCATAAGATGATTTCCTTACAAATTTGCCTAAAAAATGCTTTGTTGCACAACACAATTTTGAGTATCAATCTTAATTACTTTCTCTTTTACAATTGGTTAAAATTGAAACAAAAGTTCAACCTCATTCACAATTGTCAAGTTGAAAACAAATCTTATGGAATTCACATCATATATGGTGTAGTTGTGAAATATAAGCTTGGGTAACCATACTTTTGGCTCAACAACCTCTAGAAACTAGTAGAGATTTGTAACATCACAAGTATTTCCTAAAGAGATGTGAAACATGGGTACCTACATATAAGATGATCCTAGGTGTGCCATGTATTGCTTTAATGAAAATTTAGCTTATGATTATGTTTTCGAAAATATAAAATGATAAATATGTAATGGCAAAAGGCCAATGTAATACAAGAAGCTACATGGAAGGCGCTAAAGGTAAAATGTGTGAAATGAACCAAAAAAATAAAATTTAACCTATGATTATGTTTCCAAAAATATAAAATGATAAATATGTAATGGTACAAGGCCAATATAATACAAGAAGCTACATGGAAGGTGCTAAATAAGTGTGAAATGAACCAAAAAAATAAATATGGCGTGAAAAGTGTATAATGGAAAATAAAATGTTAAAACGTGAATAACTAATTACTAGAAATGAAATGGAAATTGTTGAAAATTAAATGTGAAATGAAATTGTCAAGATTAAAGAAGATAAATAATATACATCAATGGGTTTTTTTCTTCAAAATTTCTTCTATTTTTAAGACAACTTCAAATGAAATAACTGAAAATATAAAGCTATAATTTAATGTTGAAATGAAACATGCCAAAAAAGTAAAAGAATCCCTAACATTAGCAAGCACTAGAATATGTGTTTCTTTCCCTATCTACAATGTTCTCTTAGAAGTTAGCTAAATAACACCAAACAAATAATGTATATGAGGGAATGCTTGAAAAGTGAGAAAGGGATGGTGTTTCTTCTTCCAATATTGAAAATTATTAATATATGAGAAAGGGATAGTTCTCATAATTTTTTTTAAGGAAAATGTTGAAGGTAAAGGAGTAAGGGGCCTAAAAGGATTTTGGACCCAACCTATAAATTGGGAAGGAATATAATGAGAAAGGCGCTCAATCATGAGTTCAAGCCCTAATTGTAAACTAGGAAGAAAAATAAGGAGAAGCGAACAGGCCAACTTGAAAATCAAGATGGATGATAAGGAGGAAGGGGTCTGATCAAGAGATTGGGACAAAACTTGATTTCAAACTACGTCTAAATAGGGAATAGGAAGGAAGGCAAAATCGAAAAAAGAAAAGGAATGAAAATATTTAACTATTTACAAAGAATTCAAAATGATAAAGGAACTTGGCTAATTTTAAAAATCCTTGGGTATTTGAAAACTCCAAAGAAACTGCTTGATTTTGAATGCAAGTTTACATGAACATTTTTGAGGACTCAACAAAGTGGCAACAACTTGAATGAAAAAAGTGTGAGAATGGGCAAATGTTCAGTCTCCTTCTCCCTGTCACTATAATTACAAAAGTGTGAGAAATGGCTAGTGCTTTTTCTTCTCCCAAAAAATAATTAAGTATGAAAAAAGACTTGTACTCCTTGCAAATATCAATAAAATGTGAGAAAGGGAAAGTGTTTCTTCTCCTTCTCAGTCAAACTACAAAAGTGTGAGAAAGGGCATGTGATTTATCTTCTTTTCACTTAAATGATACAAAAAATGAGAAAATGCTAGTGCTCATCCTTCTCTTCATCACTCTAATTAAAAAATTGTGAGAATGTACTAATTCTCTTTCTTCTCATCTCTAATAAACAAACATGAAAAAGAACAACTCTCCTTCCTTAACAATCATTTTTATCCAAATACTCAAAATTTTCTAGGTAAACCCAAAATTAACTAAAAAATTTAGAGTCATAAATACTCAAAACTTTTCATCGAAGCCCAAAATTTCCTACTAAAAAATTTATATTCATAAACAACCCTAACTAGGATGCATTTATTTTTTTATTTGTTATTAAATAAATGACATTTTCTTTTAAGTAGTATAGAAATTACGAAAGGCATCATAAGATAATGAGAAATAGATTTAAAAAATATAATATATAAAAAAAATAAATTAGATTTAGTATTGATAACCAAGTTGCGGTGTGCATTATTGCATTGCCTAAAAAAAATAAAAATAAAAAGTGCAAATAAGTGAAAAACCTATTTTGGTAGTTGTACATCTTGAAAATGGTGATAGTTTGGAGACATATGGTGATAGTTTGGAGACATATGGCATTGGGATCGGTAGGAAATCTTGTGGACCTAACATTTGAATATTTGTCTGTTCCCATCACTCTTTTTAATAGGGTATCCATCGAGACAATTAAGGTTGATTTCCACTCCATGTATGTGAAAGTGTTTGTTTTATAATGTTTTTGCATTAGCATAGACTTTTTGGATTCCAAGTAAAAGGTGGCAATGTCTAAAGGCTTAGAATATTATAAGCATGACTTCACATTTTGGATCAATCAATTCGAATTTGTAATGGAGCCCATGCATGCAATTTAGTAAAACACATCAAAATCAGCATTGCGAAAGTGTTGAATTGTGGATCACGTAGGTGGCATTGAAGAAAAAAATGAAAAATCTTTGTTGTAAACTTCAACCATGCACTCTTGTATTCCATATGTATACATTTTTAAATAATTTGTATTCCATATGTATACATTTTTAAATAAAATAGTATGCATTTTTCCAGTGACTTAACACTGAATTATCTTGTTTTTAGATTTATATGTTTGTGTAATTTCAAAATGATTTATATTTTATTATTCAAAATTTATTTATTTTTAATTATTATTATGATTATTATTCAAACTTAATTATTATTATAATAAAATTTTATTTTTAATTTATATATATAATTGAATACTTTATCAAATAAATTTGCTTTTTTATTAGGACAAAAATACACAAATTTTTAGATAAAATAATATGCATTTTTATAATAATTTAAAATAAAATTATATTGTTTTTAAATATATATGTTTGTATCATTTAAAATTAATTTAAATTTTATTATTCAAATTTGAATTTTTTAAAATATTATTATCATTAATATTCAAACTTAATTATCATTATTAATTTAAAATTTTAATTTACATATGTAATTGAATGCTCTACCAAATAAATTTCTGACAGAAACAAAAGAATAAGATATTTTCTTAATATCTAAAACTGTTAATGATATTTTAAATTTTAAATTTAAATTATTTTTTTAATATTTTGGGTTTACACTAAGGAAAGTAATTATTTTTATGTTTTGAAGAGGATATGAAACCTTCATCGTAATGTAAATTAATTTTTAAATATTTTAGGTTTAAAATAAAATTAATATTTTTTGTATGGTTAAAATTGTAATTTTTGTATTTATTAACATTAATTCATAATACAGTGAAATAATATAATGTATTTTAAATATTTAAATTAATATAAAATATTTAATATAAAATTTAATACATTATTGGTTCTAGTATAATTATTAATTTTATAAATTTATGTATTCACATTTGTTATTTGATAATTTGTATGGTCATTTCATAATTCTATTAGATAAATGTGAAAAAGGTAAAAATGTATTTACATGATGGTATTGGCTTTTTTTTCGATAACTTGCATAGTAATTTCATAATTCTATTATGTAAATCTAAAAATGTGAACATGTGTTCAAATGATGGTATTTGTTATTTGATAATTTACATGCTAATTTCATAATTGTATTAGGTAAATGTCTAAAGATAAACATAGATATAAAAACTCAAGCTAGTGATCCAAAAACCTATGTTCAATAGTATATGCAACAACCTGTAACAGAAATATAGGAAGAATTTATGACTTAGCAACAGCCAACACTGCACGCTCCCCCTGCCAAAGATGCTCCTTGAGCCTTATCACAATGGGCCAAAGATGTAACCTTGTGTGTTTTGAAAGACAAAACAAGGAGACACAAAATGTTTTGACTATGAAATGACTTAAGGTTTTTTGGGCATATGATATTGATAAGTCATATATTGTGACAAAGTCTATTTATAAGTTAAAAAAATCCATGGTAAAATGGAGTAAATCTAGATGGTTAAGAATTTTGTTAAATGTTTCTTTAAATGTATATATTTTCAATTGAAATATTAATTTTTTGTAAAATAATAATAATAATTTGAAATAAAGTTATAATCTAATTAATATTTGTTTATTTAAAATAATTTTGGCAATATGAAATGTATCATGATACATTTTTTATGCTTATCATAAATTGATACTAATAAATGTTTAACAATCCTTTAATTTATATGGCTATTCTTTAATGATTAAAAAAAATACAAATCTATTAATTTCAAAAAAATCACATATTCCAACGTATTAATCAATTAAACTTTCCCAAACTTAATTAAAGCAATTTAATTTAATTTAAAGAAATTTAAAATTAAATTGAATTAAACAGAGAGATTTTTCCGCGAAAATCACATGAGAAACCATTTGTTGACGAGTTTCGAACCAACAAGTGTGGTTCATCGTCAGGACAAGTTGAAGAAACAGACCCAACTTAGTATGTTAAATAGTCTGAGCAGAGCCTCCAACGGTTAACAAGACCAACGGCTAATTTCAGCTTAGAGACCACGGTAAATTTTTTTTAAAGGAAATTAGTTATATTAAGTAAGCAATCCTGTAAATATATATATATATAAAATATATAAATATATAAAATAATATTAATTGGTATTAATAGTTTGTTAAAAAGTATTATTTAATAACTAAATATTATAAGTTATATTTAATTATATTTATATACCAGATTTTGCGTTGACTCTCGAATATTTTTGAGATAATAATAATCTCAAAAATATAATTAAATAAATAAAGAAAAAATGACGACCATATAAAAAAATGAAATGCAAATAAAAATATATATAAAAAATTTAGTGTCGTTCCAAATTAGATTTCAAATTTTATTTTTTGAAAGATTAAAATATAACTTAAAATTTAAAATTTTATTTTTTAAAAGATTAAAATATAGTCTATGTGACTAATGGAATAGGCTTTCTATTATTAATATAAGATTAGTCAAAGGGCAAATATGGCCTCGACTTACTGGATGAAATTCATTTAATTAATATGAATAAACACATGAAATTCATTTAATTAATATGAATAAACACTTACAACCATTGCGTGTTTTTATTTTTATTTTTATTTTTTTCAAACAATTAAATTTCATTATACAGGTAAAACGGGGTAAAACTTTTCGGAGGGCTACTGTCGTGATGCCTGTTTAGGAGCTACCGTCTTTGACTCGTCGAGAAATTCTCGATTCTCAGAATCGCGACTGAAGGCCCAGTAGAAATTCTTGATTCTCAGATTCCGAGAGTCGAGAGAAATTCTCGATTCTCAGAATCGCGACTGAAGGCCTAGTAGAAATTCTCGATTCTCAGATTCCGAGATTTTTATTTTTATTTTTTTTTGGTTGAATTAGAGACCATATTGATCAAAGAATACACTTAAAAAAGGGTTAAAGTGTATAACAGTGAGAGTATTTGAAATGTTTTAACTATTGGGGTAACTCTATTCAAATTTTTATCTATTATAGGTTGAGAGGGATTAAATCTCTCCATAGAAATTCTAGATTCTCAAATTCCGAGACTTTTTTTTTGTTGAATTAGAGACCATATTAGTTAAAGAATACACTTAGAAAAGGGTCAAAGTGTATAATATTGAGAGTATTTGAAACGTTTTAACCATTGGCCTAGATCCATCTAATTTTTTATCTATTATAGGTAGAGAGGGATCAAATCTCTCTAGGCGAAAACCTTCTTTTTGGAGTGTAGAATTTGAGGAAAGGTTTTCACCTCAAGGGATTTGATCCCTCTCAACGCATGATAGATCTAGAGTTAGATGAATCTAGGTTGGTTTCAGTTGAAGGCAACAATGTCACATTTTTAGATCATTATTATTATGTATATGTTTGAGATAAACTTCATACCATGACAATATGTTTGAGATAAATTTACATTATGTTTTTTATTGACATGACCATATCATTTTCTTATTTAATTTAGTTTATGTTGCTTTCCTTGAATGGTTTGTACGTGTGTTTGGATGCTTTGAGTGGCTTGTGTGTTTATGTGTTTGGATTTGGTTGGTAATGTTTGTGAATGTTATAGTTGTGTTATATTTCTGTATGTGTATGTAATTGTTTGTTAGTAATTAGTTGGTGATAAAGAAGGTAGACAATCTTGTCAATAGTTTGCAGGAGGATTGATATTATATATCTATTTCATTTAATTCTTAATATCTTGTGTTAAGGTTGTTCTAGTAAACTTGACTCGGTCAAGATATTGGTGGTATATGAGCATCCATGGTTTTTACCCACCAATGAAGAATATTTAAAGGCTAGAAAGATCAAAGGTAAATTGTCTCAGTGGCCATTGAGAACACAATCACGGTGTCTTTAGACACCACCATCTCTCTCGGCACTTTGTGATCTCAACATCTTGAAAATTATTTTTAATAGTTTACAACCTCAATATTTATATGAGTGTAGAACTTGAGGAAATGTTTGCACCTCGAGAGATTTGATCCCTCTCGGCGCATGATAGATCTAGCGTTAGATGGATCTAGGCTAGTCTCAATCATCTGCGGTCACAATTTTTTTTTTTGAACGTCTAACTATTCTGACCATTTTAAATATGCTAAATATGTCTTAGATAAATCTAGTCATTTTAATTTTTAATTTGCTCAGTTAGCTCAATTTGTTGAGAGGATAAATATTGTTAATAACTTTAATGATGAAAATTGATGAAATAAATTTTTTGAATGCAAATTGACAATGTAATAGTGTTGAATGATATAAAATGTGAACAATAAGAATGTAGTCAAATACAAATATTCTTCATTGCGATCAATCTCAAACTATTTTCATCTACTATTCTTACTGTCACCCCAGTTAGTTTTGTCATATTTTTATATCGATTATATGAAAATGGCAATTGAAATTGTAAACCATTCAATCTTTAACTCAAGTTATTGTAGTAAACATCATACCTTGTCTCTATTGCTCTCCAATATTAATACATTGAATTACTATAACACAAAAATCAATGCACATTGTTAATCCAATAACTTTAAAATTAATGTACCATCATACATCTAGTTACATCAAATCAGAAATCAACATCTACATTGAAATCAATGCATCTAATGTTAGCAATCAAATAGGATTAGAAAAACAACAACTACACTGAAATCAATACATCTAATGCAAGCAATCAAATAGGATTAGAAATCAACATCTACATTAAAATTAATGAATCTAGTGCAAGCAATAAAATATAATTAAAAATCAACATCTAAACTGAAATCAATGCATCTAGTGCAAGTGATCCAATCAAATAGGATTAGAAATCAACATCTAGACTAAAATCAATGAATCTATTGCAAGCAATAAAATATAATTAGAAATCAACATCTAAACTGAAATCAATGCATCTAGTGGAAGTGATCCAGGTGGATATTCGTCGCCACCTGCCTATTCCACTTGAACCCACACCACTGTTTCTTTCATTTTTTTAGTTCTCTTAATTGTAGCACAATTTACTATTTTTGGCAGTTTTTCGGGTCCTGAAATTCTGGAGCCGTTTTGAGGCCCTAAACAACGTTTTTTGGAAAACAAGCAAACATGAGTCTTTGACTCATGTTTGTAGTCGAAAGTTTTATTCCTCGGATAGATATTTATAACGAAGTATTGTGCGCGTCACACGAAGATCATATGCCAAAGCTATGACCCTGTGAAGTTGATGTACCAATTTACCTAAACGGGCCCACAATTTTGGCGCTTCATCTCCTAGGGTTAGGTTTTTGGATGTTTAGGGTTTTCCACTATTTCTCAATAATAAATAGGCCTTTGAGCCTCATTGTAACACAATTCATAGGCATGTAGCCGCCACATCTCTTCTAAAAAATAAGCTACCATCGTCCGAGCTAGTTTATTTCCATTTTGTTTGTAAGCATATTTCAGTTATTTGATATTAATGAAATGAAGTGTTATTTCTGCTGCATCTTTGTATTTGTGGTTATATCCGTATTTTGTTGCGTTCTTGTTTAAGTTCAGATTAGTGGTATCAAAGAAGTCTGCTCTTTCTCTGGTTTTCTTTGCATGTCCCCAACGAGGTCGGGTTATAAGGAGTTAGGGCTCGAACTGATTGAACCCTTGCAAGACTAGCCTCGCAAATCTCGACTTCCTCCCATGGTGAAAGAAAATAAAGATGAGGGAGCAGGAGATCCTTTCAAAAAAATTCTCGAAGAAGCCCTCGAGCGACAGAAGAACGCGATGATGGAAAACTTTTCCCAGTTCCTTCGGCGGTTATCCACAAGCGACGCATCTTCTTCCGACAGCTACTCTGGGAGCGCCACTCCCTCTAAGGTACAAGTTAACTTTAAGATCCCCATATTTGAAGGTTAGATAGATGCGGATGCTGTGGATAAATGGTTAAATCTGATAGAAGGATATTTCTTTGTTCATGACTTTTCCAACTGGGAAAATATTACTTTTTCACTCCTCAAAGCCTCCCCCATGTCAAGGACTAGTGGGAAACCTACGACGAGAAGAGGGATGAGAGTGAACCCTCACTATTCTCAGCCACACCCACTTGGAATTATTTATGAGACGCCATCAAGGAGCAGTATTACCCTGTCGGGAGCTATGAAGATAAATACATAAAGTGGACCACATTGTGGCAGAGAAGGGACTAACATGTGCCAAGGTTCACAAATATTTTTCATACCCTTCGAACGAAGTTGGATATCAAGGATTATGAGCGGCATTTGTTACTCAAGTTCCGCGATTGTCTACACAAGTACATCCAGGACGAGATGAAATTCCTGAACATCTCCTCATTCGGCACTGCCTATCGATACACTGTCAAGATCGAGCAGAAATTTAAACACAAGAAGAGATACTTTGGATTTGTGAATCTGAAGCAAGGGAAAGATGTCCCCAAGCTGTAGAACAAAGGACAAAGCCAAGACGGGGTGACCCAGGACAACCCGCTGAAGCCACAAGCAAAGAAAAACATGAAGAAGACAAAGAAGGACATGGGGAAATGGTGTGACTTCCATAGGAGCCCCACTCATAACACAAGTGAGTGTCAGGTCAAGTAGTCACTGGTGGCTGAGTTGAAGGCTTCCAAATCAGATGCATGTTCCTTCTCGGAGTCAGAACCCGATAAGGGGAATGACAAAGGGAAGTAGATTATTGACGCGGAGCCTAGTGCCACCATTGCCACCACCAAGATCCAAAAGAATGAGCCCAAAGATCCAGAGGAGGGGGAGTGCCTCTTCCACTCTCAGATGTGGTGAATGGTTCTTCACTGCAGTTCATTGTCGACATCGGGAGCCAAAAGAACCTCATTTTATCAGATTTCGTGAAGCGTCTGGGCCTACCGACAACATCACACTCGTAGTTGTACACCATTGGGTGCCTTCACCAAGGGCGAGATCTTCGCGTCATCCAACAATGTCACCTTCCCTATAGCATCGAGTACTTTGCAGATGAGGTACTGTGTCATATTGCTCCTCCTGAAGTTTGTGATATATTATTAGGACAACCATACTTGTGGAAGAGACATGTTGTGTATGAGTCTAGGCCCCACATTATTATTATTACTTTGAGAAATAAGTTGTACAGGATACTGGAGGTAGCCCCGCCTACCACCATCTCTTTGATCACTGTGAATTAATGTAGTAAGATCATTTCCCAGACTGGGAAATTTGTTTTCCTTATGATTCAGCCTCAAGTCAAGAAGAAGATTGTGGCCATGACCTCTAGACAGGGCTCCTCTGCATGACAACAACATATGTACAAGGTCAGGGAGGAGTACAGAGACATCTTCACCTCACCCACAAGGGTACCTCTATACTGTCAGGTCAAGCACTCCATTGATCTGACCTTAGGTGCGCCACTGCCCAATGGACAGATCTATTGATGTTGTGCTCTGGAGAACGATGAAATCAAGAGGCAGATTCAGGAGTTGTTGTAGAAAGGGTACATCAGTCCAAGTTCATCACCCTGTGGGAGCCTGATCGTGTTGGTATAGAAGAAGGATGGGACCTAGAGACTTTGTATTTACTATCGGGCGCTGAACAAGATCACTATCTGGAATAAATATCCAATCCCACAGATTAATGACCTTATGGACCTGCTCTAGGGGGCCAAATATTTTAGCAATATTTTCTTGAAATTAGGTATCACCACGTACCAATCAAACCCTCCAATGTGTGGAAGACTGCCTTCAAATCTAGGGAGGGCATTTTTGAATGGCTAGTCATGCATTCCGGGTTGACAAATGCCCTTGAAACTTTAATGAGGCTAATGGACGACATCTTGTGACCTTTCATCAACACATTCATGGTGGTGTATTTGGACAACATCCTGATCTTCTGCTAGAGTTGGGAAGATCACCTCCGCCATATTCGACAGGTCTTCCAAACTCTACGACAACACAAGTTGTGTGCCAATTTGGAGAAATGCACTTTTGGTATGACCCAGGTTCAATATCTGGGTTACATCATTGATGAGCGGGGTGTGCATGTGGACCTAGCTAAGATATAAGTCATTTGGGATTGGCCGGCCTTAACCACTCTAATGGAGCTCTGTAGCTTTTTGGGTCTTGAAAATTTCTACAGAAGGTTCGTGTTGGGGTTCTCTCATATCACTTGGCCTTTGAGTCAAGTCACCAAGGGCGAAGCGAAAGAAAAATTATTTTGGTTCGAATCCCAATAGAAGGTGTTTTTCAAGTTGAAGCATAACCTCTACTTTTCACTAGTGCTCACATTACCAGAACTACAACAACCATTTGAGATTGAGACAGATGCCTCCGACTATGCTATTGGTGCATTTCTTACTCAGCAAGGGCATCCACTGGCATATCACAGTGAGACACTTCAGACACAATTCGAAAGTATCCCACCTATGAAAAAGAGATATATTCCATTATGCAGGCCTGTCGACAATGGAAACATTACTTTATGGGGAAGGAAACAGTCATCCACACAGACCACCATCCCTTGTAGTTCATACAGACATAAGAGAAGTTGCAGAATGATCACCATCAGAAATGGTCCACATACCTACGACAGTTCCATTTGAACATTAAGTACAAGAAGCGCAACACCAATAATGTTGCAGACTGCCTCAGTTGATTGCCCATCATGGCGCTAACCACTGTGCTCGACTCTTGTGGGCATGAGACTTTGGGGTGGCTGCATCTGTACAAGAGGGATCCAGAATTCGGCAACACGTACCAGACACTCCTGGAAGGCAAGAAAGTTCCAAATTTTCACCTCCATGATACATTGTTATGTCACCTGGGACACCTCTGTGTTCCTTCAAGTGAGCATGTCAAGATGATTTGGGAGGTGCACTGCAGTCGGGTCACTGTGCACTTCGGAGTAGAGAAAATAGTGACAATGTTGTAGAAGTATTTTTATTAGCCAAACCTTCGACAAGATGTTGGGAAGTACATCGGATCCTACATTGCCTGCATCATTGCCAAACCTACCATCAAGAAGCAAGGCATATATACTCCTCTACCTATTCCTAGTCGACCTTGGGAATCCATCTCCATGGATTACATGTCGGGCCTCCCTTTTACTAAGCATGGCAACGACTGCATTTTTATGGTCGTCGACAGATTCTCTAAGATGGCCATTATGGAGGTCTGCAAGAAGAGTATCACAACAGAAGCCACTGCTAATCTCTTCCTTGAACGAGTATGGGTACACTTTGGGATCCCACAGTTTATTATCTTAGATCCGCACAACAGGTTCCTAAGTACATTTTGGTCAAGTGTTTGGTCGATGTTGGATACCAAGCTCACTAAGTCCAAGACTTTCCACCCTAAAACTGATGGCCAAATAAATGTCGTCAATAGGATGATCGTACACATTCTGCACATGTACAAATCGAAGCATCCACGCACATGGAATGAAAGAATCCCCTATGTCCAACACAACTACAACAAATTTCTCCATAGCTCAAATGGACACAACCCGTTTTAGGTGGGGTTGGGATTCCAACCACTATGTCCCATTGATGTGGTCATACCATTTGCATCTATTCAAGAAACTTTGGCCCATGTCCAGTTCGAAGCTGATAGGGCTAACAACTTCATTAACCACATGTAGCACATCTGCTAGCAGGTCCATGATATATTGGACAAAGCCAATGCTAAGTACAAGTAACGTCATGATCAACATCGAGTGCCACACAAGTTCCAGTTGGGCGACAAAGTTTGGAGACATTTGCAGAATGAGCGCCTCGTTGGGCCCCACCGCAAGCTTCACCCACTCCAATATGGGCCTTACACCAACACTAAGTTCTTAGGGGGCAATGATTTTGAGCTCAACATTCCACCATTCCTTGGCTTGCACCCAGTGTTCAATGTGGACCACCTTCAACCATACTTTCCACCATTACTGGACACATCAGACATTGCAGAACAACTCACACCAATAGAGTTAAACCCAGACTACATGGAACATGCTACAACTAATCAGATCATGGAAACACATATCAAGGACACTCACCATTAGAAGATCCAAATGTATTGGGTTGTCAAAGTTGACCAAATCCTATACCAAGGCAAGTGGCTCACCAGGGATCACGTTCAGTAGATGTTTCCCCATCTCATGGAGTCACTCAACGCAATAGGGACCATTTCTTCCTAAGGGGGGAGGAATGATCCAGGTGGATATTGTTTCCACCCACCTATTCCACTTAGATCCCCACCACTATTTCTTTCAGTTTTTTAGTTTCCTTAATTGTAGCACAATTTTCTATTTTTGGAAGTTTTTCGGGTCCTGAACTTCTAGAGTCATTTTGAGACCCTAAACGACATTTTTTTAAATGGGAAAACATGAGACTATGAGTCATGTTTGTCGGTTTACTTTGTAGTCCTCAAAGATATCTTTCTAACCAGGTATTGTGCATGTCAAACTGAGATTGTATGCCAAAGTTACGACCCTGGGAAGTTGATGTACCAATTTACCCAATTGGGGCCCACATTTTTGGCTCTTCATCTCCTAAGGTTAGGTTTTTGGATGTTTAGGGTTTTCCATTATTTCTCAGTAATAAATAGGCCATTGAGCCTCATTGTAACACAATTTAGAGGCATGCATCCACCACATTTTTTCTTAGAGATAAGCTACCATCTTTTTTTTTTATCTATTAGACTAACCTAAGTACCCACGGGGGATTTGAACCGGTGACCTATCGCAAGGAGTGCCTTAACAGCGCACCCATTCACCGTCAATCCAAAGCCCCGTGGGCTAGAGATAAGCTACCATCGCCCGAGCTAGTTTATTTCCATTCTGTTTGTAAGGATATTTCAGTTCTTTGATATCAATGAAATGAAGTGTTATTTCTGTTGCATCTCTGTTTTTGTGGTTATATCTGTATTTTGTTGCGTTTATGTTTAAGTTCAGATTAGCAAGCAATCAAATAAGATTAGAAATCATGATCTACATTGAAATCAATGCATCTAGTGCAAGTACTCAAATAGGATTATAAATCAACATCTACATTGAAATCGATGCATCTAGTGCAAGCAATAAAATAGGATTAAAAATCACCATCTACACTAAAATCAATGCATCTAGTGCAAGAAATATTCTTCCCTCTCTTTCCCCTCCATCTACATCAATAGCCCCCCCCATCTCTCCTTTGCCTCTCTATCTCACCCTCCCACCCCAAACACACACACACTCTCTCTCTCCATATGTGTCAATCTCTCCCTCCCTCTCTCTATCTCTCTCTTTTTCCCTCTCTTCACCTTCCATCTACACAAATATTGAGGGGAGAGAGGGAGGAGGAAGAGAAGGAAATAGGGAGGGATATAGTGACAAGGTTGGAGAGAGAGAGAGAGAGAGAGAGAGAGAGAGAGAGATTAATGGGAGGAGAGATAGAGAGAGTTAGTAGAGGAAGGATTAGAAATTACCATATACACTAGAATCAATGAATTTAGTTCAAGCAATCAAATAAGATTAGAAATCAACATCTAAACTGAAATCAATGCATCCAGTGCAAGCAATCAAATAGGATTAGAAATCACCATCTACACTGAAATTAATGCATCCAATGCAAGAAATATTCTTCCCTCTCTCCCCCCTACATCTATATCTATATATCCCTCTATCTCCCCATATTTGTCTTTCTATCTCACTCCCAACCCCCCCATCCCCAACCCCTCATGCCAAAACACAAACACACACACTGTCTCTCTCCATATCTATCTATCTTAGCCTCCCTCCCTTCCTCTCTCTTCTTCTCTCTCTTCACATTTTATCTACACAAATATGGAAGGGAGGGGGGGGGGAGATGGGAGAGAGAGAAGGAGAGAGGGAGGGAGATAGTGACAGGGTTGGAGGGCATAGAGAGAGAGACAAAGAGTGAAGGGGGGGAGGAGGGAGATAGGAGAGTAATCAAATAGGATTAGAAATCACCATCTACACTGAAATCAATGCATCTAGTGCAAGCAATCAAATAGGATTATAAATCACCATCTAAATTGAAATCAATGCATCTAGTGCAAGAAATATTCTTCCATCCCTTCCCCCTCCATCTATATCTATATCTCCCTCCATCCCTCCTTCTTTGTCTCTCTATCTCAACCCCCCAAACACACCGACTCTCTCTCTCCGTATCTATCTATCTATCCCTCCCTCCCTCTATCTCTATCTTCTTTCCTCTCTTCACCTCCCATCTATATCTCTGTTTCCTTCTATTTCTCCTTTGTCTCTCTATATCACCCACAAAGCATACACACTCTTTCTCCATATCTATTTATCTCTCCCTCCCTCTTCATCTCCCTCTCTCTTCCCCTTATGTCCCCTCTTCTATCTCTCTTCCCTCCCGCTATCCTCTCTCCCTCTCTCTCTCCACCTTTCTCTCTCTATGTCTTTCTTTTTACCTCCCTTTCTCTCCCCTTCCAACTCCATCTCTTTCTCTACCTCCCTCTCTCCTTCTCTCTCTCTTGTATTCTCTCTCTTATTTTCTCTCTCTCCCACCTCCCTCTATCTCCCCACTCCCCCCTCTCTCTCTCTTTCCCTCCAACTCTGTCACTGTCTACCTCCCTCTCCCCTCCTCCAACTCCATCTCTTTATCTCTCCCTCTCTCCTCCTCTCTCTCAAGTCCTCTCCCTTGTCCTTTCTCTCTCTTCCTTTCTCTCCTACCTCTCTCTCTCCCCCCATCACTCTTTCATTCTCTCTTTTCCATACAACCTTGTCACTATCTCCCTCCCTCTCTCCTTCTCTCTCCCCCCTACATCTTTGCATCTCCCTCTCTATCTCTTACCCTTTTCTCCCACTCTCACTCCTCTCTTTCTCTCTCTTTGCATTCCTCCTCTCCCATCTCCTTCAATTTATCTCCATCTCTCCCTTGTCACTCCCTATATTTCCCCACCTTTATCACTTTATGTCTTTGTTCTTCCCTCCATATATATCTAGAGTTAATACATATCATGATATATTATAATATAACAAATTTAATATTATATTAAATTTAATATTTTATTAATCCAAAGTTATTAAATCTAGTAATATTAATATTAATATTAGTGAAAATATTTATGTCTTTAAAGGTTTTAATATATCAATAATATATGATTTTTCCTTTTAAAGATTCATTTGACAAATATTTAATTAAAATAGATATTAAAAGATTTTGGAGTAGGATTTTTTATTTTTATTATATATATATATTTTATTTTATTTTTATTTTTATTTTTTATTTTTTTATTTTTTTATCTATACGGTTATTTTCAATTTTGTTTTGGGATGACTTTAATTTTTTTATTGTTATTATTATTTTATTAGAAATGTGGCATGCTTACACATCACCCTCATATTGGGTTGTAGAATGCACCTCTCAGCGCAATAAGAAATTATTTCCCAATCATATATATATTGAAATATTTTATTTATAAATCATGTTGTCCACATGTAGTCTATATGTTTTACGTTTTCGGGTTTTCCAACATATCATCCAGTGTAATTTCTTAGATATTGGTGGGGATTTCCTAGAGTTTGAGTTGTAAACTCTGTTGTTTTTTCCACGACACTTCAACTACAAGTTTATGTCTAAAATCACATTCATAAACACATTAAGATACCTCAACACTACTACTTTGCACACTGGAGTAACATACAACAAATTGTGCACATGACAGATTTTAAAATTTTTAACCCACTATTTGTCATATTACAAATTTTAATACAACAACCTTAGGGCTCCCATACCAGGGATCATGGACCTTACATCCATGATACAAGGACACAACTAGAGCTTGGTGTCAACAACTATGGTTACCAATCTACCATGAACATTATACACTTGACCTACTTACTAAAGGAGCACATGCTCATCCCTTTTAGTCCATGTACCTTGAACACATTCGATGAGTACTTTTCCTCCCATCTAATCACTACAACTTATGAAACTTCATAATTATTGCATCTCCATCCGCTCAACCAGCCACTATTGACCACTCTTGCCTTCCCCAATATTATTGAACATAGGCCCATTTATCTACCCACTAACAATGTCTTTTGTTGCTCCAAAGGGTCACAAACTTAGGGTCTTTACAAGCTACCCTCTTACCAATGAAATTCATCCTTGCACTCACTGAACTAGGGCATGTCAATCTTCCTCCTAACAACTGTTAACTCCTCCAATGCATGTTGTATATGAGATCTTTAACTTCTACCCATTAGTTTTCCTTTGCTCCCTCAAAGACACCAACACCTAGGGATTAACAACCTGCCCTCTTATCACTAAATTTTCTCACTACAAGTCCCTAAATTAGGGAATACAAATCTTCCCTCTCATTGTGACATGTCAGCTCCTTTGTCACTCTACTTAGGGCCTCCAAAATTTCCCACACACAGTCCACGACTTGACTGATCTAGGGCCTCCAAGACTACCTTCTTAATTGTCACAAGTCTGCTCCTTGTTGATAGTACTAGGGCACCTTAGATATGTTATCCTAAACCCTTCAAGACAATCCTATCCACTCTCAACAACCCTTCACTCTTTCTACTTGGAACACTGATACTAGGCAACCAAACAACTTTTGTTCTGTGGAGAAACACTTCATCCCTAAACATAGATCAGAATGATCCTCCTTTTCTGTGCACAACCTCAGAAATTCGACCCTCATGCACAGTCCTTAAACTAGCATACAATCATCCCTAACCAGACTTCACTCCACTGCAATTTTTCTTGGACCCTTCTTGGAATGCCCTAACCCAACTCAACCTCACACACTACCACTTAAGGGAGTCTTGACTATCTTCTCCAGGTGGATATACCTCGGCATAACAATTATTCAAGTGCCTAGAAATTTAAGCCCTCTTCCTCAAGTCTATTCCTCAACTCAAATGCATAAAATTTAGTCACAGAACCATCTCAAGAACTTGACCAACCCTCCTCCTTGTACCTGTACCAGAACATGAGATACAAATATAAAACAATAACCTTTTTTTCCTAATAAGAAAGGAATAACCTGTTTAAAGAGTTTTTAACCCAACATTTCGGACTTCCAAGTGAGTCCATCCTCAGGGGATACACTAAAAGTTTAAGAAGAGATTAATGAATTATCATAGAGCTGAACTTATGTATATATGTAGCTTGTGGAAGTGATTAATAAAAAATGATAAATGATGTAGTGGGCTAGGGTTATTTGACAATTAGGTAAAAATTACAATATTTGGATTAGGTCATTGGAGATTCCTTTATTAGTGCTATTCTCAATGTGATGAATTAATTAATGAGAGATTAGGGTTAATTAGATCTAGGGTTTGTTATAATTTTTACCAATGTTATTATCTGACTAATTTATGATTCTAAGAATGCAAATATTCGAATTTATACTATGAGGCTTTATCTATTTTAAATTATTATTATTATTTTTTTAGTTAATTTAACTAAATTAGGGATTCCCTTAATGGTAATGTTGTGATTAGTTTAATTTTATTCTATGAGGCTTTATTTATTTTAAAAAAAATTGAATACAATTTTTTGGTATTTTTATGAATAGTTTATTTAATTAAATTAGGGGTTCCTTTAATGGTAATTGGTTTATTCTTACTTTCAATTGTAATGAATTTAATGTGAAATTAGAGTTTCATTAGTTTTAAAGGTTGTTATGAATTTTATGAATTTTCTTATTTCATAGTAACTATTTTTATTTTATGGTACTATAATTACAAGTTTTTAATTTTAATATACAAGGAAATTTTTACAGGTCTTATGCTTATTTTTATAAAATTAACTGACAAACTATTTAGGAAGAAGAGGTCTTTTGATGTTTAATGGAATGGGATTACATGAGATATGAGATTTAAAGTAATATAAAAGGGGACTCATTAATAAGAGTTGATTATTGTTTTTTTTTATGATTTCGAGTAAAGGTTTTTGTATTGCTTAGTTTTAATCCCTCATCCTGATTTAAGTTGTTTTTTCTTTTTTCTATTTCTATGGCTTCTTTGATTTTTCTTTTAAGATAATGGTCCTCTTTTTTAATAAGTTTGTCTTCTTCCATGCATATGTAGTGTGAGGAAGAGTGAACATGCTCTGCTAGGGCAGATTTTGAGGTTTTTTCTTTACATAAGTCAATGGTGTGCTCTTTGATTCTAATGTTAAACGATCTACCAGTTTCACCTATATATTCCTGACCGCATGAACAAGATATAATATAAACACCTTTTTGATGGTTATGGTTTATAAAGTCTTTAACTGAGTCGAATAATTGCCTGATGGTGTTAGGGCGAGTGAAAGCCACATTAATATTATGTTTATTGAGAATTTTTGCAATTTTGTCAGTGGTGCCTTTTATATAAGGACGGGAGATTTTAGGAGTGATCTATGGAAATCTATGGCAATCTCTTGATGCCCTCACCTTCATAAAATCCAAAAAATGGTTTTTAAAATACAGTAATAAAAAATTAAAAAAGATTAATCATTTAATACAAAAACCGTATGACTCTCCATCAACCAGTTTTGGGTAGGCAACCATAAATTTAAATTTTACATCAGCTTCACGGGGTCGTAACTTTGGTATACGATCTCCGTTTGACGCACACAATACCTCGTTAGAAAGATCTATCCGAGGACTACAACTTTTGAGTGAGAAATATTTGACCATGAGCCACATTGCTCCCAGTTTTCCCCAAAAACGTCGTTTAGGGCCTCAAAACGGCTCCGGAAGTTCTGGACTCGAAAAACTGCCAAAAATAGTAAATTGTGCTACAAATAAGGAAACTGAAAAACTGAAAGAAAAAATGTAGGGGGTTCAAGTGGAATAGGCAGGTGGCCACCAATATCCACCTGGATCATTCCTCCCCCCTTAGGAAGCAATGGTCCCCATTGCGTTGAGTTCCTCCATGAGATGAGGAAACTTCTGCTGAACTTGGTCCCTGGTGAGCCACTTGGCCTAGTGAAGGAGTTGGCCTACTTTGACAACTCGATATAGTTGGATCCTTTTCTATCGGGTGTCCTTGATCTGTGTGTCCATGATTCGATCAGTTGTGGATTGCTCTATGCAATCTGCATTTAACTCTGAAGGTGTGAGTTGTTCTGCAATGTCTGATGTGTCCAACAATGGTGGGAAGTATGGTTGAAGGCGGTCCACACTGAACACTGGGTGTAGACCAAGGAATGGGGGAATGCTGAGCTCAAATGCATTGTCTCCCACAACCTTGGTAATGGTGTAAGGACCATATCAGAGTGGTCTGAGTTTCTGATAGGTTCTGGTAAGGCGTTCCTTCTGCAAATGCAACCAGACTTTGTAGCCCACTTAAAAATTGTGTGGCACCCGATGTTGATCATGTCGCTGCTTATACTTGGCATTTGATTTCTCCAGAATGTCATGGACCTACTGGCGAATATGTTGGATTTGCTCAATGAAGCTGTTTTTATTTTCAGCTTTTGACTAGACATGAGCCAAATCTGCCTGAGTAGCTGCAAATGGTATTGCCACATCAATGGGACATAATGGATGGAATCCTAAACCCACCTGGAAAGGGTTGTGGCCAGTCGAACTGTGGAGAGTCCAGTTATATTTGTGCTGGACATAGGGGAGGCTCTCATCCCATGTGCGTGGATGCTTTGAGTTGTATATGCGCATAATGTGTATGGCCATCCTATTGACGACCTTTGTCTGGCCATCAGTTTGGGGATGGAAAGCTGTGGACTTAGTGAGCTTGGTGTCCAACATCAACCAGAGACTGGACCAAAATGTACTGAGGAACCTGCTGTCCCAATCTGAGATGATAGACTCTGGGATCCCAAAGTGTACCCACACGTGTTCAAAGAAGAGTTTAGCAGTGGCTTCTGCTGTGATATTATCCTTGCAGGCCGCCATAATGGCCATCTTCGAGAGTCTGTCGACGACCACAAAAACACAGTCGTTGCCATGCTTAGTAGAAGGAAGGCCCGACATGTAATCCATGTTGATGGATTCCCAAGGTCGACTAGGGGTAGGAAGCGGAGTATAGAGGCCTTGCTTCTTGATGGTCGGTTTGGAAATGGTGCAGGCAGTGTAGGATTTGATGTACTTCCCGACATCCTGTCGAAGATTCGGCCAATAGAAATACTTCTACAGTACTGGCACTGTTTTCTCGACCCTGAAATGCCTAGCGGCCCGACTGTAGTGCGCTTCCCAAATCATCTTGACTCAGTCGCTTGAAGGAACAAAAAGGTGTCCCAGGTGGCATAGCAGGCCCTCCTGGAGGTGAAAATATGGAACTTGCCAACCCTCCAAAAGCATCTGGTATGTGTGGCCAAATTCTGGGTCACTTTTGTAGACAAGTGGCCAATCAAAAGTCTCGTGCCCACAGGAGTTGAGCACGGTGGTAAACGCCATGATCGGTGATCGGGTGAGGCAGTATGCAACATTATTGGTGCTACCCTTCTTATACTTGATATTTGAATGGAACTGGTGCAGGTATGTGGACCAATTCTGATTGCGATCATTTTGCAACTTCCCTTGCATTTGTATGAATTGCAGGGGTCGGTGGTCTGTGTGGATGACCGTTTCCTTCCCCAAAATGTAATGCTTCCATTGTCGGTAGGCCTACATAATGGAATACATTTCTTTGTCATAAGTGGGATACTTCCGGACTGTGTCTGAAAGGGTCTCACTGTGATATGCCACTAGATACCCCTGTTGAGTAAGGACTACCCCAATATCATAGTCAGATTCATCTATCTCGATCTCAAATGGTTGTTGCAAGTGTGGTAAAGTGAGCACTGGTGCAGAGCAGAGGCAATGTTTCAACTCTACTAATGCTTTCTGTTGAGATTCATACCAAAAGAATTTTGCTTTCGCTGCTCCCTTGGTGACTTGACTCAAGGGCCAAGTGATATGAGAGAATCACAACACGAACCTGCGGTAGAAATTGGCAAGACCCAGAAAGCTACGGAGCTCTATCAGAGTGGTTGGGGCTAGCCAATCCCGAATGACTTAGATCTTGGCTGGATGCACACGCACTCATCATTCATCAATAATGTATCCCAGATACTGAACCTGGGTCATGCCAAAAGTGCATTTCTCAAAATTGGCACACAACTTGTGTTGCCGCAGTGTTTGGAGAACCTGTCGGATGTGGTGAAGGTGCTCTTCCCAACTCTGGTTGAAGATCAGGATGTCATCCAAGTATACCACTACAAATGAGTTGGTGAATGGCCGCAAGATGTCATCCATCAACCTCATGAAGGTTACAGGAGTATCCGTTAACCCAAAAGGCATAACCAACCATTTGAAAAGGCCCTTCTTGGTTTTGAAGGCAGTCTTCCACACATCAGAGGGTTCGATTAGTACTTGGTGATATCCTGATTTCAAGTCGATCTTGCTGAAATATTTTTCCCCCTTCAATTGGTCCAGAAGGTCATCAATTCGTGGGATCGTCTACCTATTTCGGACAGTGATCTTGTTCAGCGCGCGATAGTCCATACAGAGTCTCCAAGTCCCGTCCTTCTTCTCTACCAACACAATCAGGCTCCCACAGGGCGATGAGATCAGACAGATGTGACCTTTCTGCAACAACTCTTGAATTTGCTTCTTGATTTCGTCTTTCTCTAGAACAAAGTGCTGATAGATTGGTCCATTAGGCAGCGACGCACCTGGGGTGAGATCGATGGAGTGCTTGACTTGATAGTGTAGAGGCACCCTTGTGGGGGAGGTGAATATGTCCTCGTACTCCTCCATGACCTTTTCCATTTGTTGTTGTCATGAGGAGGGGCCCTGTCTAGAGGTTGTGGCTACTATCTTCTTCTTTCCTTGAGGGCGTATCATCAAGAAAACAATTTCCCAGTTTTGGAAATGAGCTTATTGCATTGTTGTGTAGTAACCAAAGAGATTGCGGTAGGCGGTGCTACCTCCGGTATCTTGTACAACTTATTTCCCAGAGTAAAAATAACAACATGAGGCCTTGACTCATACACAACATGTCACTTCCATAAGTATGGTTGGCCTAATAATACATCACAAACTTCAAGGGGAGCAATGCCACATAATACCTCATCCGTGAAGGGCTTGATGTTGTATGGAAGGCGATACTGCTGGCTTACGAGAAGATCCCGTCCTTGGTGAAGACATCTGATGGTCTACGGTTATGGATGTGTTGTGGTCGGTAAGACCAGCCACTTCATGACCTCTGCTGAAATGAGGTTCTTTTGGCTCCCGCTGTCGACAATGAACTGTAGTGGGGAATCCTTTACCCACATCTTGGAGTGAAAGAGGCGTTCCTCCTCCTCTTGATCTTCGGGTTCCTCCTTCTGGATCTTCATGGTGTCAACAGTGACGTTGGGCTCCACATCGATAATCTGCTTCCCTTTGTCATTCCCCTTGTTGGGTTCTGACTCAGAGTCGAAACATGCATATGATTCCGAAGCCTTTAGCTCAGCCACCAGTGACTACTTGGCCCGACACTCACTTGTGTTGTGAGTGGAGCTCTTATGGAACTCGCACCACTTTCCACTGTCCTTCGCGGCATTGTTCTTTTCTTGCAGCTTTGGCGGGTTGTCCTGGGTCGCCCCGCCTTGGCTTTGTCCTTTGTTCTGTGGTTTTGGGGCACCTTTCCCCTGCTTCAGATTCATAGATCCAAATTCTCACTTCTTGTGTTTAAACTTTTGCTCGATCTTGACGGCATATCGGTATGCCGTGCTGAGCGAGGAGATGTCCAGGAATTCCATCTTGTCCTGGATGCACCTGTGCAGGCAGCCGTGGTACTTGAAAACAAAATGCTTCTCAGAATCCTTGATACCCAACTTCATGTGAAGGGTATGAAAAAAATTAGTAAACTCCGGCACATCTTGGTCCCTTCCCTGTCGCAACATTGTCCACTTTATGTATTTATCCTCATAGCTCCTGACAGGGTAGTACTGCTCCTTGATGGCATCCTGGAATGAGTTCCAGGTGGGTGCGGCTGAAAATAGTGAGTTCGTACTTTCATCCTTCTGCTCACATTAGGTTTCCCACCAGTCCTTGACGTGAGGGGCTTCTTTGAGAAGTGCAAAAGTGATCTTTTCCCAGCTGGAAAAATCATGAATGGAAAAATATCCTTCTAGCAGATTTAACCATTTATCTACAACGTTTGCATCTATCTGACCCTCAAATATGGGAATGTCAAAATTAACTTGTACCTTAAAGGGTGTGGTGCTTCCAGAGTAGTTGTTGGAAGTAGATGTGTCGCCCTTGGGTAGCAACTGAAGGATCTTGGTAAAGTTGTCCATCAACGCGTTCCTTTATCGCTCAAGGGCTTCTTCAAGAAAGATTTTGATAAGATCTCGTGCCCCCTTGTCTTTCTTTTCATCTGCCATGGGAGGCCGTTGGGATTTGCAAGGCTGGCCTTGCAAAGATTCCACCAGTTCAAGCCCTAACTCATATCCCGACCTTGTTGGGGACATGCAAAGAAAAACAGAGAAAGCGTCGACCGCTCTTATACCACTGATCCGGATTTAAACATGAATGCAACAAATTATAGATATAACAATAAATATAAAGATGCAGTAGAAATAACACTTCATTTCATTAATATCAAATACTGAAATATGCTTACAAATAGAATGGAAATAAGACTAGCTCAGGTGATGGTAGCTTATCTCTGAGAAGAGATGTGGCGGCTACATGCCTTTGAATTGTGTTACAATGAGGCTCGATGGCCTATATATTGTTGAGAAACAATTGAAAACCCTAAACATCCAAAAACATAACCATAGGAGATGAACCACCAAATTGTGGGCCTCATTTGGGTAAATTGGTACATCAACTTCCCGGGGTCATAACTTTGGCATACGATCTTCGTTTGATGTGCACAATACCTCGTTAGAAAGATCTATCCGAGGACTACAACATTTAATGAGGACTACCTAGTTTCCTGTATATATTTTTTAGACTCGAAGGTCAAAATAGTGACACGTGGCACTTCATACAAGTTCGCTCTTCTGAAAAGGTATATAATCAGGTTATCTTGGGAGATTGTGCATAACTCTTTCTTGGAGAATCTAAATTCGATCAGACTGGTGGCATTCAAAAAATGACACAGAGGGCTACTGCAAGAAATTTCAGAACTGGAATAATCGAAATTAAAGAGTTATAGTCATTTCAAGATCGAGCTCCTAAAATCAAGAAAAGGCAATATGAGGAAGTTTGATGGCAAGGATCCGGTAAATTGGATACTTCAGATGGAGCAATATTTTGATCTACATGGTGTACCACTGTTACAAAAGGTATGTATTGCATCTTCATATTTAGAACCGGATCAATTTTTATGGTATAAAGGGCTTTGTTCTTGTAAACAACTTGTTGCATGGTCAATTCTCATGGAGGAAATGATAGCATATTATGAGGATACAAAGAGCAATACCTTCTTTAGAGAAACACCACAACGATTAGAAAGAATAAAAGGAATTTGTGACATAGTGGAAAGTAAAATTATGGCAACAAGGAAGTCTACCCCTCACAACTATAATGATGGAAGTGTTGTTTCTCCTAGCCTTCCACAACCTACAAGGGTTACACCACAACAATTGGAAGAAAAAAGAGAAAAAGGGCTTTGTTACAATTGTGATAGCAAATGCACTAAAGGTCATAAGTGTGCTGAGAAGAAATTATTTTACATAGAGTATGAAGAGGAGGAAGAAAAGGATCAAGAAACATCAAAAGAAGAGGATATACGCCAGGAACAAACCCCAGAGAAAGAAGAAATGAATCCGACCATATCTTGTAAAACATTGACAAGAATTACCACTCCTCAAGCTCTCAAGATAGAAGGACATATCAAGAAGAAAAAGGTTCAAGAAGTGAAAGATCATATCAAGAAAGTAGAAATGAATCCAACCATATCTTGTAATGCATTGGCTGGAATTACCACTCCTCAAACTAACAATATAGAAGGACATATCCATAAGAAAAATGTTCAAGAAGTGAAAGATCACATCAAGCATCAAAAAATGATTCCGACCATATCTTGTAAAGCATTGGAAGAAATTATCACTCCTCAAACTCTTAAGATAGAAGGACATATCAAGAAGAAAAAGGTTCAAGCAGTGAAAGATCACATCGAGCATCAACAACAAGTTCTCCAAATTTTAAAGGATAATGCCACTTTGGTGCAGAATCGAATGAAACAATAGGTAGATCAACATCGCAGTGAATTTTTTTTTGATGTAGGTGATTGGGTATTTTTACGGCTACATCTCAAGCAAGCTATTTATGAGAAGGAAATGTTGGCAATACTACATGCACTTAAGAAATGGTGACCTTACCCAATGGGAAGACACTTCAAGGTAAAAATGGATCATGATAGTCTTAAATACTTTTTAGAACAAATATTATCTTTAGAAGAACAAAAAAATTGGTCACAAATATGTTGGGTTATGACTTTGACATCATCTACAGAAAAGGGAAGAAATTTTTTGTTGCAGATGCACTCTCAAGAAAGAATGAGGATGTGGAAGCATTGTTTTGTGCTATTTCTATTATCCAACCAGATTGGATAAACGAAGCAAGGGATGAATGAAAGAAGGAAAAAGAAGTGTGGCCACTCATTCAAAAGTTGCAGACTATCCCAATTCAAACAATATTGCTAGAACTTGAAGAGGAAGGAAAAATCACATTGGAACCTGGAGCAGTCATAGAAACAAGAACCCGACAGCTAGGAAATCGATCAATTTCAGAGTATCTCATCAAGTGGAAGAACTTACCAGCTGAATATTCCACATGGGAGGACAAGAATTTTATACAAAAACATCAAGAACTACTCAAGCTTTGAGGACAACACTTTTTGAAGGAGAGGGGCATGTTGGACCCATATACTACTAGTGTAACCCCTTATTGTTATTAGTACAACCCCCTTATTATATTGTTGTACCCATGTAGTCCCCATATTGTTATTATTGTGCCCCATAGAAGCCCACTATTGTTATTATTGTGCCCTTACAATATTATTGTTATGACCCCTTAGACTCCTATATATAGAAAGGAGGTCTTGTCATTTGTATCATCCAAGAATTGTTCATTTATGTAATGTAAAGGAGGTTGCCCCCTCGAAGAGATTGAATTCTAAGGCGTTGATCTATCCAACCTATCTTTTTTTTAGCTGGTTTCATAACAAAGACTTCACAGATCAGTGAACCTTTCATAGATTCACCTTGGTATGCAGATATCATATTTGTTTTACTAAACCTACAAGCTCCTCCTGGTTTATCTAGAATTAAAGGTAGATTCTTGAAAATGAAATCAATGAAATATTGTATCATAGACAATGCTTTATTTTGGAGAGATAATGGTGGCATTTTATTGAATTGTTTAACAAAAGATGAAGCTGACAAAGTTATGCAAGACTTTCATGCAGGAGATTGTGAAGGACACCTATACTGGAAAACAACTGCTGATAAGATTTTAAGAGCAGGTTTTTATTGGCCCACCCTTATTGCAGATATCAAGAAATATGTCACCTCCTCTCACAAGTGCCAAATATTTGAAGGCAAAAAGAAACTCTTACCATTACCTCTCAAACTCATCTCCACAGAAATGCCTTTTCAACAATGGGGTTCGGACTTCATTGGGGAAATTCACCCATCCTCCTCAGCACAACATAAATGGTTTTTGACAACCACTGACTACTTTACTAAATGGATAGAAGCCATCCCTTCCAGACAAGCCATAGACTCTATTATCATTTAATTACTTGAAAACAATATCCTTTCAAGATTTGGATGCCCCCAAAAGCTCATTACTGATAATGCAGCTGCTTTCAAATCCAAGAAAATGGTAGACTTTTGTGACAAATATCACATTACCCTTGGCCATTCCACTACCTATTATCCTTAAGGTAATGGACTTATAGAATCCTCAAACAAAAGCCTTGTTAATATCATCAAGAAGCTTCTAGAAGACAACAAGAAGACCTGGAATAAAAATTTGGTTAATGCCTTATGGGCAGACAGACTAACTACCAAAAAATCCATTGGTACATCTCCTTACCAGCTAGTATATGGAATGGATGTTGTTTTTCCATCCTCTTTAGGAGTACCAGTGATGAAAATGACTCAAGAACTATAGGTACAGTCTAATGATATCCAAAGGAGGATAAATCAGACAATACATTTGCAGCAAACCAGAGAAGAATTCTATGTCAAATCACAAGTGATCCAGGATAAAATCAAAAAAATTTGACAGGAAAACCAACGCTGATGATTTTTACATAGGTGATAAAGTACTCAAATGGGACTCTAGAAGAGAAGAAAAGGGTAACCATGGTAAATTTGATTTCCTATGGCAAGGCCCTTATATCATCTATGGTTACAGAGGTAACAATGCATTTTTCTTAAGGAAACTAGATGGAATAGATCTACCAGGTGGACCAGCCAATGGTAGAATGCTGAAGCTTTAATTGCCCTCAGATTAACATTAGTTCATTTGTTTACTCTTCTCATTGTACATAACATTGCAAAGTTTAGATTGGATTGGATGATAATCTTTTGAGGTTGAAGCCCGAAGAGAAGGCCCTGAGCTTTGAAAGGTGTACCATCATATGTGTGAATAAAGAAGATCACAAAGGAGAAGTTACAAGGAAACCACAGTCAAAGTTCCAAAGGCTACTGATCTTAAAGTTCTTGACATTTCACCAGTAAATGCCATCCCCATGTGGAGCCACTGTTAGCGTCCTATAATAATAGGATTCATAATTTTGAATTGGTTATGGTTAGTCTTGTAATATTGTACATACTTTTGCTTTCTACAAAAAAATTTCCCATATTAAAAATAAAAAATGTAAAGAGGGTAATTCCTAAAAGAATAATCAAAGGACTAAAAGAAAGAAAAAGATCAAAAAATTATAAGATATGAACCCCACAAAAAGAGATAAGAATAGATCATGAAAGTGTGCAAATTCAAATGCCACTCCTTTTTACTTTACTTTGCAAAATAATATTGTGTGCAGCTTGTAAAAAATGCCACAATCCATGATGGTCAAATAGTTTAAACTTGATTCATTCATGCTTTAAATTTCATGTTAATAGATAGAGAATAAAGATCTAGCCAAACTGTTTAATCTTGGCAGATCAGTAGTTAGGTATAGAATAATAATGAGCTCATCAGTTTAATCTGAGCCATTGGAAGTTATAAGGTTAGAAATAGATAGTTTACTTATCAAAGAAAAATAAATAAAGGATCAGCAAGCTTAAATGCACCCAATGAATGAAGAGAAAATGCTAGGGTGAATAAAGGGTAGGTAGAAGAAGTTTTGCAAGTGCACAAGGTTGCTAAGTCAAAAGCGCCTTCATCATGCTTAGTCCTATGTTTCATGTGCAGGAGGAATTTTCAAAGAGAAAGGACATTCACTAAAGCTTATTTCCTAATTTCCCATCATTTCACTAGACCCCTACATACTAAGTTTATTAATTTCCCCTCATTATCCCTTCATTACTTTTCATCCTCTAATGTTGTCTCCTTCTTTGTTTCAAAGCACCCCTTCCCTCTTCATTTCCCCTTGTAAAAACCCTTTCACTTCATTTTAACCTTTTTCCCTTTGTTTCACACATTTCCCTAGACATTACCCTTTAAAAATAATTCCCCCTTCCCAAAACCCCTTTCCCTAGTGTGAAACACATTCCCATCACAAAAAATACATTCCCCCCTTATTAATTTCCCTTTTTACCCTTAAAAACCAACTAAACCCTTTATCCTAAGTTATTTCCTAAAGTCCCGCTTTATATATTTAAACCCCCACTACAATTTCCCGACCCACACTAAACCTTAGAAAGAATTAAACCATCGTATTATTCAATCCCGGGCCCGGCCAACCACATCTCAACTCCGTCCATGCAACTTCGTTGCGCGATAGCCCTCCAATCTCCCACCTCCAGATCCAACGGCGCATATCCATATCATGCAATTTCATCATCCGACAGTTAAAAGTCCAAAAGCATGCGAGATTCGCGGTTTTGGCTGAGCACTGTTTCGCTACGTGGCAACACCAGGTTATATCGCGTGCTCGTGAAAAATACCGCCCTCCACCCAAAAGCGGTGCGATATGGCATAAAACCACCTCCCCACGTAAAACAAAACTACCCACTGTTCATTTACCAAATCTCGAGCCAAAATGTAACCGTTGTTGGTTAAAAAGTCGAAAAAGCCCGCATTCACTCTTTTCACTCATTTTCGCTGCAAAAAACCTCTGTTAACCAATTCTAAAACCTTGAACCTCTGCGCAACCATTTTAACCACATTTTGCAACCAGAAGACGCTACAAACACCAAATTGAAGCAACAAATAGACAATTGAAGCCTCAAAAAGCTCTGTTGCTACCACAAAACCCTGTTTGCCCACCAAATCGTCATTTTCCATGTATTCTTGAAAGAGCCAGAACGACCCTATAATTTAAGCTATGCATAGTAATTATCAAAAGGTTAATTAATTAAATTAATTTAAAAACCTTGTTATACTTAAGAAAACCTTACTGTGCATCCAAAAGTCCTTTTCTACAGACTGTAATTACCCTCCCCACTGTTCTAGAGCTTCTGACCTTACTCCTAAAGCCAGAGAAATAGTAATTTAGTTGAATAAACTAAATTATGGCTTCCCAAAGCTCTTTGGATGTAAGACCCCTGCAAACCCCTCACCTAGATATTGACCACTTCCCATTGGCCGACAAAGATTTTCAAATTAAAGACATTGTTTCCCCTAGCCATCTACTAAAACTCCACTGCTAGAGTACAGATAAATTCCTGAAACAGAATGATGAAATTCACCTATGGGAATCAAATTTTCCCAAATACTTGTTCCCACAGGTATACCTATTCCTAAAAATCATCCACTTCTGCCAAGCTTGCTATGTCCCAAGTCAAAGAGCCATAGTCTCTCCTGACCAACAGATTTTATTCACCATTACTGTAGAGTCAATAAATCAAATGTTGCAGATCCAGCCAAGCCCAAATGAGACCCCGCTTTCCATTGAAGTCTTACTTGAACTCTACACAAAGCTGGACCTTCCCAAGAGAGCTCAAATCTTTCAGATTTTCATCATAGAAGAGTCTCATACTCCTACAGATAGTCCTCCATATGTTGCCACCATTTTCACTGAGACAACCAGACAAATTATAACCATGCTCTCTTGTATTCTAGGATACACCACTGATGAGCATGTAGATGAGGTTATACTTGCTTTCCTATCCAAGCAAGACTCCATCTACAGTTTTTAACTTTGCTCAGTTCTTGGCAGACAGAATCCATGAGCAGTTTATCAAATTGCCAAATGAAAGAGTATTCAAATACTCTTCAGTTTTGTTTCACATGTTTCTATATTTTCAGTCAGACAGGTTTCCAGTCAGCATCCAAAAGTTAGATGCTAAAGGCCATCCAAGATCTATCATCTTTTGGACATGATTAATCCAAAGATATTCCACTGTTTTTAGTTATAAAGAGTTCATTGATTCCTTCGTTCATCTAGTTGTAAACATGCTAACCAGTAGAAATCAACCCAGGATCAATGATGAGATTAAGAGAGTTTTATATTTGTCTAAAAGTAGTAGAGTGGGAGACTGGTATCTATACCAGGACCACACAGAAATCAGGATATATGGATGCCAACTCACTCCCTACAAGCTGCCCAAATACCTCCCCATGAGGATATTTGCATTAGAGTATTTCAGGCAGATCATAAACTCAGATGAGGTCAATTTTCTGTCAGCTAGGAAGAAAACTCAGTTCAAGATCAAAAACCAATTGGGCCCTTTTATTTGTAATAATAGGGAAGCTGGACAAGAAGCAGAGAAAATCTTACAGCAAATGAACTTCAATAGCAGTTTTATGTGGCAGTATGACCCTAATGGAGTCATAAACAAACTAAGGCTCAAATTCAAATTAAGTCCTTTCATACATGAGCCCAGGCCAGACATTGAAAGATATGCCAACCAGTCAGAATGGTTGGAAAATACTTTAATAGATGTGGAAAATACCTTATTAGATGTGGAAAAGAAGATAGATACTAGTTCCTTTCTGCAGGTTCCAACCCTACAGGAACAAATGGGTATTAGTCCCATTCTACAGACTCCAACCATGTAGGACAAAAATGTAAAAAGAACCAGGGAAGAAGGTTCTAGCTCTGGAATGGATACTACAGATGACAGGTTTGAAATCAGTTACAGGAAGAAGCCCAAGCTTAATCCTGTAACTGAGCAAGAGGACACCATTGAGACAGTTGAAATCATTGATACTGACACAATGGTTGAAAAGAGTAAAGGTCCAACAGTTTCAGAGGAAACTCATCAACCTTCTACCTCAAATACTCAAATTATTGAAAAACAACTTAGTATTGAAGTCTCTTCATCTAGTAAACCAGTGGATAAAGAGAAAGATATAAAAGAGAAGTACAAAGAAATCAAGTTGAGGAATGAGGCATTAAAGGTTAAAACATATGCCCAGTACTTCAAACAGACACCTGCCAATCAGAATAGATTAATGTCAGCCTTTGACATTAAAACTGGTAAAATGAAAATGACCTTTATGTAGCCTACAGTACAGTAACCTACATCATTAGCAGACTACAGGAAGACAAAGTTTGAAGTTTTGGCTAGGGATGTTCACCCTATTGATCAAATTGAATTCCATAAGCAGGCAGGTGAAATGATTTACTCTACAATGACTAACAAAGCAATGAGTGTGCACAAGCTTGAAAGTTATCTAGACAACATCACAACACAATTTAAGCTAGAGAAGGCATCCTCACAGGCCAAGGATAATAGAATCAAGTCATTGGAAGACTTGGTAATTGAAATTGGATATAATCCAAATGATATCAAGGCTGCAGAAAAACTAATAAAGAAGAAAAATAAGGATATTGCTACTTTGAAGAAACAATTGAAGTTGCCTCCTTCTCAACATCCATAGGCCAAGGATGTCCTAGAAATCCAAACCCAACAGGATCAAATGATGGATCTCATTCTTCAATTAAATGCTCAATTGAAAGAAATGGAGAATGGATGTTTGAACAAAATGATTTAGTCAAAGAGGCTGGTGAAGCAATTCAAAGAGTTAAGGTCGAACTTGGAAATATGCCAGAAGAGGCCTCAAGAATAATCCAATTCCTTAATTCAAAGAATAAATATGAATTGCAGGAGCTTGACATAGCTGACAGGACTGGCACTATACTAGAGGTGAAGAAAGTAATCACCAAGAGGAACTTGATGATGCAGCTTGAGGACAAATGCCAAACCATGGAGCTAGCTATAGGCAGGTTCATGGTCAAATTTGATGCTCTGAGGTAGAAATGTCTGCCAAATCCATTGGTAATAAATGATAGGTTAATGCCACATGAAGACTATAACAAGAAAATCAGAGAAGTGGCAAGGGAGCAAGCCAATAGTTCCTCTATGAAAGGGATGCCTACAGGAAAGGTTCTTTACCAGACTTTTGAGAACCTCTTTTACCTCCAGCATGAGGTAAAACATATTTTTGTAAATAAGACCACCTTTGAAAAATACACAAAAGCTGATGAAGTCTATAGGAGAATGGTAAATATTAAATTACCAGATACAAAGACTTGAGAAAATTTAAATGATTTACTGTGAAAATGCAAGATAAACAGTAATACAGAGTAGTGAAAGAAAAGTAGTAGATCAGCTAAGTCAAAGAGTATCAGATGAAAGAGTATCAGTCAAAAGGCAAAGTAAAAGAACAATCAATATGGAAGACAAACATCAAAAGATCCGATAGTAGAACCAAATAAACAGGAACAACTTGCAACAGTTACATATCTGCTCTATCTTCTTGCATGAAGATTTTTATTTTTCCTTGAATAATTCCCAAACAATTTGGGATATTTTGTAATAATTTTTTGTATAAATACTTCATAATTCGAAGTATAGAGGGGGATTGCTAAACATTTCTATAGTTGTATTGATTTGAACCTAAGGGTTAATTGTACCATTTTTCAAGTCAGCAAACTGGACTGAGTAATAAAGGCATTGCATTACAGGATTCATGTGTTGGGCCACTTCAGTGAAGTATTTTATGTTTTTCAAATTGTTATCTTCTTAAGTGTTTCACATACTTGCATGTTATCTAAATTGAATGAAGTAACTGGAATATTATTACAAAATTTGTTTAAGTACACTTTGTCTTGAACAATTATTCATTTTAATGTTTGCTTCTAATATCCAGAGTAGGGAATCCTTCATTTCTCCCTAGTTTCGATTGACCTCTGTCATTTCCCTCATTATCCGGTTTGAGGAATCCTTAATTGCTCCTTGACCCCGATTGAAAACCACTTCACCATCCAGCCTAAAAGATCTGAATTTACTCAGCTACCTTGCCCTGTGAACACTATCTTTAAAACTTGATTCAGTCCTGTTTTCTTAACACTTGACCCCATAGCCCAATGGTAAAAGACATCCCTCTATCCATCTAAGTCAATGATTCCACCACAAAATCAAAATCAAAACCCAATCAAAGCTTAAATAACTAGCCTAAAATCAATTAACTCAACAAAGTTAAATCATAAAGAGAGAACCCTCTCTGAGCATTAGGAAGGCTAGATCCTGATCTCAAAAGTAGGTTTGTGGTTACCTCTAGTATTTCTTTTGACCCAAGATAACAACCCTAGGTAAATTTTAGAGTGATAACAGGCTCAACTCACCGACGAACAATTGAAAGCAAGTAAGTCGATGAAATGCATGGTGACACTAGGTGATAGAAAAAGTGATAAACAGTGCATGCGAAACATGAATGGAGGATTGAGCAAACATATCAACATACATGTGGGTGAGGCCGTTCGCTGGTTGGGCAAATGTCCATGAAAAACAGTTTCATGCATGCGACAGTAGTGGGATAGAAATGAAAATTGAAACAGAGCTAGGACAAGTTAGAATATATGTGAACGACAACAGACGATCAAAGAAATCAAGCAAACAACACTCACACAAGCGAATACACAAAAAACGACAGAAATGCAACACAAGGAATGGGAAGCGAGCTTACCCCAAAAGAGTTGAGTTGAATGTGCTAACTACTCCTAGATGTGATGTGGGATGTCAGAGCTACAAGGTTGATGTGAGGAATGAGCTCTGCATCGTATGGTTGATGAGTTTTAATAATATCAACATTATGATGATCATGCCACAAATCTAGGAGTAAGCGACACTTGGAGGGAGGTTTCGGAATTACTCCTTGCATGTAACCTCCAATTGCTAAACATAGATCCTTAAGACAAGGGATGCCTTTGCATGTTGCCTTAGGAGAAGTAGCCTATGCATGCAAGTTTGTTTTGCTCGGTCTCGGAGGGAACCGGTCAACTCAGTTGCACATGCAAGCGACTGCTTGACTGCTGGAGAAAAATGCACATTTCTGACTGTAAGTTGGGCTAACTACCCAAGGGGATTCCGCAATTTCTGGTCCCAACAGCTGACTGCTATCTAGGTTTGCATAAATCCTTCACTGAACTGCTTGTTAGTGGGGAAAATTGCGCAATCCCTGCTAGGAGGGTTGGCTAGCAGGATTGTGTTGTCCTGGATATCAACAGGTTGTCAGAGAGGATTGCACAATTCCTGGAGGGACAGGTTGGTTTCCCTTCAGGAATGCGCAATTTTGAAGGGGAAGCTACTCATCCTACAACTAGACCAAGTCCGGGTAAGTAGCCTATGAGGGGAATGGATCCACTCCCTTCAATAGGCTGCCTTTGTGCGAGGAAAGCACTGAAGCTTGAGTACTTGACGAAGCAAGAAAAAGTGATGTGTAAGGTTGGTAGGGAGGTTCCAAAATAGGCTAAGGCAAAATTTTTGAGGGTGGTTGTAGCCACTACAACACCCACTTACGACAAAGAAATGTATTCCATTGTGCAGGCCTACCGTCAATGGAAGCATTACATTTTGTGGAAGGAAAAGATCATCCATATACACCACCGACCCTTGCAGTTCATACAGACACAAGGGAAGTTGCAGAATGATCGCCATCAGAAATGGTCCACATACCTGTAACAGTTCCATTTGAACATTAAGTACAAGAAGGGCAACACGAATAGTGTTGCAGGCTACCTCACCCAACCATTAGTCATGGCGCTAATCACTATGCTCGACTCCTATGGGCATGAGACTTCGGGGTGGCCGCATCTTTACCAAAGTGATCCAAAATTTGGCAACACATACCAAACACTCCTAGAAGGGAAACAAGTTATAAATTTTCACCTTCAATATGCATTGTTATGCCACCTGGGACACATCTATGTTCCTTCAAGCGAGCATGCCAAGATGATTTGGGAGGTGCACTATAGTCAGGTTGCTGGACATTTCGGAGTAGAGAAAATATTGGCGGTATTTTTATTGGCCGAAACTTCGTCAGGACGTTGGGAAGTACATTAGATTCTGCACCAATTATGCCATTCCAAAACCAACCATCAAGAAGCAATGCCTATATACTCCTCTACCTACTCCTAGTCGACCTTGGGAATCTATCTCCATGGATTACATGTCAGGCCTTCCTTCTACTAAGCACAGAAACGACTGCATTTTCGTTGTCGTTGGCAGATTCTCTAAGATGGCCATCATGGCGGTCTGCAAGAAGAATATCACAGTAGAGGCCACTGCTAAGATATTCTTTGAGCAAGTGTGGGTACACTTTGGGATCCCACAGTCCATTGTCTAAGATCCGGATAGTAGATTCCTAAGTGCATTTTGGTTAAGTCTTTGGTCGATGTTGGATACAAAACTCACTAAGTCCACAGCTTTCCATCCCCAAACTGATGTCCAAATAGAGGTTGTCAACAAGATGATTGTACACATTTTATGCATGTACAACTCGAAGCATCCATGAAAATGGGATGAAAGTCTCCCCTATGTCCAGCATAGCTACAACAGAGCTCTCCACAACTCAACAGGCCACAACCCCTTTTAGTTAGGGCTGTGATTTCAACAATTATGTCCCATTAATGTAGCCATACCATTTGCAGCTACTCAGGCAGATTCGGCTCATGTCCAGTCCGAAGCTGACATGGATAAAAACTTCATTGAGCGCATTCAACACATCCTCCAAAAGGTCCATGATATATTGGAAGATCTAATGCTAAGTACAAGAAGTGCCATGATCAATATCGAGTGTCGCACAAGTTCCAGGTAGACGACAAAGTTTGGCTACATTTGTAGAAGGAGCGCTTCCCTGGACCCCATCGCAAGCTTCGCCCACTTTGATATGGGCCATACACCATCACCAAGGTTGTAGGGGACAATGCCTTTGATCTCAACATTCAACCATTCCTTGTTCTGCACCCAGTGTTCAATGTAGACCGCCTTCGACCATACTTTCCACCATTGTTGGACACATCCGACGTTGCAGAACAACTCACACCAACACAGTTGAACCCAGACTGCATGGAACAAGTCACAACTGATTAGATGATGGACACACATATCAAGAACACTCACCAGCAGAAGATCCCGCTGTATCGGGTTGTCAAAGTTGGTCAACTCCTGCACCAAGGAAATTGGCTCACTAGGGACCAAGTTCAACAGAAGTTTCCCCATCTCATGGAGGCACTCAATGAAATGGGGACCATTGCTTCCTAAGGGGGGAGGACTGATCCAGGTGGATATTGGTGGCCACCCTCCTATTCCACTTGGACCCCCAACACTATCTCTTTCAGTTTTTCATTTTCTTAATTGTAGCAAAATTTATTATTTTTGGCAGTTTTTCGTGTCGTGAACTTTCATAGTCATTTTGAGGCCCTAAACGATGTTTTTAGGGAAAATAGGGAGGCCTAAAAAGTTCCAAACACGCTTGCGAGGTGGTTTTTAGCCTCCTCTTCAAGATCTTCGAAACGAGGTATTATGATAGCCAAACGGAGATCGTATGCCAAAGTTACAACCCCAGGAAATTGATGTACCAATTTACCCAAATAGGGCCCAAAGTTTTGGTGCTTCATCTGCTAGGGTTATTTATTTGGATATTTAGGGTTCTCCATTGATTCTAAAAAATAAATAGGTCCTGGAGCCTCATTGTATCACGGTTCATAGGTATGTACCTGCCACATCTCTTCTCAGAGATAAGCTACCATTGCCTGAGCTAGTTTATTTCCATTCTGCTTGTAAGCATATTTCAGTATTTTGATATTAATGAAATGAAGTGTTATTTCTGCTGCATCTCTGTATTTATAGTTATATCTGTAATTTGTTGCATTCCTGTTTAAGTTCGGATCAACATGAATTACTGCACAATCAATCTCCAATGCCAATCTTGATCACCAATCACTAATGCCAATCAATAATAACATTCTATCCAACATCATTGAGGTCATACTTTGAACAAATCCAAATATATAGATACCCATATTACTTTCCATGACCCTTTAGCTCTAGGTGCTAAATTATTAAGCACCCATGATCGTATGTTGTGACCTCAGTCTTAACTTGCTCTGATGAATCTGGTGTCTAGGTCGTTCATTGAAGTCACCCTTTGAACACATCTAGATACACAAATACCCATATTACTTTCCATGACCCTTTAGCTCTAGGTGATAAACTATTAAGCACCCATGATCGTGTGATGTGACCTTTGTCTTAACTTGCTCCAGTGAATCTAGAGTTTGGGTTGTTCATTGAAGTCACTCTTTGAACACATCTCGATACGTGGATACGTGAATTACTTTCATGACGATTTAGAACCAAGTGCTAAAAAATTAAGCACTTAGAACCATATGATGCAACCTCGGTCTAAACACGCCTGAACCTAGTAGATGTATTGTTAACTGACATGCTTTACAAATTGTTGAAATTGATGGAACTTTCTCGTTATACTAGATCATTGCATACCAAAAGATTTGGCTTGTCATTTATTCTAGTACCCTATTACCTCGGTATAGGGCCCACGAGAACTAAGCCTTTGGATTTTTTCAACTGAGTCCCACAACCACACCCTTTGAGCATATCAGCTCAAAATCAAATACACGGGAAGAAACTTTATTTAGCTTTGTCTTAACACTAGTCTTGAGACATCTAGGTTTGCCACATCACTCCACCATGGACCAATCACTATCTGCGATGTGCTTCTTCTTCCATATCATGTATCTGCCACATCTTATTGGATACTTGCCTTTCCTTTATACTATATGCCTGGTGCTCAATACATTAGTGCCTTGATATGGGGTCCCACCATTGCCACATCATCTACCACATGTCGTCCACATGTTTCCACGTCATGATCTATTGCCACCATGTGTGATCCATAAATTATCTAGTTGGTCATCCATAAAGGGAAAAATTGAGTGCCGTATGTCACCTCCTCACGTCACCACATTAGAAATCTCGTCAATTGTCATCCACATCACTGCCACTTGTCTACTGACTAGGCTCCACCCATACACCTGCTAGCCATGACCAAAGTTCGAAATCTAGTTCATTTGGTTAAGTGTTTAACTTAACGAGTTACTAGATATTAGATGCATAGATATAAGCACTAAAACAATTGAGTATGGTGCTTGGTACCCCGGTATGAGGCCTTAAAGTTACTTAACCCTTCACGCTATACCTTAGTGTTTCACGATCAAGGGTTGCGACCAGGTGCCCACTATTAGATTTGGTAATTTGGTTTTTCCCCTTACCCTAACAACATTGCATTCGATGAGCTTGTTTGAACTCTTCATATTCCTTTATGTTATCCACTAAGGACTCCTTCTAACTATAGTACCCCTAGTGAAATGAACTTTTATTTATACTTTCACGATTTTGAAAATTTTGAAAATGCTTGACGCTGAAAAGTAAAGGGAACATTTTTATGAGATTGTAAATATTTAATTACTATTAATAAAATAATTTCTTATTTTTCTTATTTCTATTTTTGGAAATACAATAGGAGCACCACATGAGTAGTTAGACTCCCAATTGTCAAGAAACATCTAGAATTAGTTATGGTTTAAGAAAAGATAGAAAAATAGGAACAAATCCTCCATTTTTGGGAAAGGGATGATTCATTTTTGGTTCTAACCACTAGAGCTATCATGACCGGAGATAGATGTCATGGGTAGAAGATGATTTAAGAAGAATATTGTTGGAGATAAAGGCAATCTAAATTTAAAAAAAAGGTACCAGTGGGAGATAAATATTGAACCTATGTAGAAAAAGAATTTAGCCTATAATTAGTAGCACAATGCTTGGGCTTGGGGAGGTGAAACAGTGAAATATTGTTGATTTGTTTCCTGACAGGAAAGGAGACAAGAGATCGGGGGAAACTATATAGATAGTAGTTCAATAGTTGGGAGGAGTATGGTAGCTCCTATTGTATTTAAAAAATTTCAATTAAGTATCTGGGTTATTTGTGATTCTGGCTAAGTAGATGAGTTCAAGATTACTTTATGATTGAAGTAGGAATAAGAATGAGACCGTTCAAATAAATATTTTGTATATAAATTCCAGTTTTTTTTATTATTAGACTTGTTGTATATGAATGAATTATGGTCAAATTGTTTTATGATTATTGGTCTCTGTGGTAACACACACACACACACACACACACACACACACGTGTGTGTGGTTAAATAGGGTTAGAAGGGAGGAAAAACACAATAAAATAAACCTTAATGCTATTCTCCTAAACCCTCACAATCCTTGAGTGACGAGATTTTATTTCTCAAGAAAATTTGATGAGGAAACCTGGTAACAAGAGCCCAACATCAATTTTATCTTTAGTAGAGAGAGAGAGAGAGAGAGAGAGAGAGTTTTGACTTGATATAAACACCAAAAAATATGAATACAATAGTAATGAAAATAATTATAGAAAATTATTTACATCTATAAACAAAGAACTTAACATACAATCTTATCAGTATATATGAATCCTCAAAAGGAGTTGTAGATATAATATGTAATCAAAGTACGTGCACAAGATGGAGACAAGGTTAGCATGCATGCAAGTGGCAACAAGAAAATTGAGGGATTTCACAATGACCTGTGAACGCATGTAGTCCTCATATATTTTATTAATGGCTTTGTAGGAAGCAAATATAGAAACCTGGTGCATGAGTCTTATATTGTTACCCTTACCTATAATTATAAATATATAAAAAAACCTATTGCTTATATTTAAGATCAAATACTTAGCTACAATCCAGGTAGTTGCATGATACAGAGAGTTAATGTTGTGACAACCTTCATAGAAATTTTTGAATAGATATAATTATAAATTTAAAGGGAAGGAATTATCTTCAATCCATGTTAAGGAGAAAATTTTATTACATTCACATGTACCATAGTATACGAACTACAACATAGAATTCATATTAAATGCTTTAAAGTTAAACATAAAGTTCTTGTCGTTTCTCCTTACGGTTGTAGCCAAATCAAAGAGATATTACAATGTTTAAGTGAAAACCCTTAATAAACAACTTGAAACATCTACTAAGGATATCGAGGTTTAACCCTGTGTATGTATGAAAATACAGAATTAAATCACCTAACTAGACTGGCTTGGCTTAGCCAACTAGTATAACCATTCGAAAGAAAAGACTTGCGACATAAAATATAATTCAAAATAATGGTGGAATAACATGTTTAGAGTTTTTTAACCCAATGTTTTGGACTACTATGTGAGTCCATCTTCAGGGGAACGCCTAGATTCTTGAGAAGATTGATATGGATTAGGGCACATAATACGTAGGATGTATATATTGATGGATTGATTTATGAGGGGAATGGTTTAGGGTTGGCTGGTGTAAATTATTATTCTTATTTCTATAATTTTAAAGCAATTTTATTAATTATATATGATAAAATTATTTTTTTATTTTATTTTAAATTAATTCATGGTTATTTTAAATTACACTATTATATAATGTATAAATAACATTAATGAATGATTATTTAAACTAAAGACTATGTATAATTTATTATATATATATATATATATATATATATATATATATATATATTAATTTAATTGTTAAAATGTGCAGTTGTAATGTTTGGTTTAGTTTAGGTTACTATGAATTTGAATGAAATTGAATGAGATTTAAGATTATTGTTGATATTAGAAATCACTATTATTAAAAGTATTTATTAATTTGTTAGGAGTTGTATGTGTGAGAAATAGTTTAAGTTACTTAAATATATCAACATTATTAAGCTTAAACTTGATAAATTCATTAGAGCTAAGGAATAATAAATTTTATGTTTAATTATTATAACTTAAGAATCAAAGTTAATATGATTATAACTTTATTTTAATCATTTAAAAAATTCAATAATAAGTATTATTTTTATCAATGATTTATGTCAATTATTATTTTTATTCTTTTATCTTAAATTCACTAATCATTACTAAGTTTAATATTAATAAATTTATTAAAGCTAATAATAAATTTTATTTTTTATTTAATTATTATAAGTTGAAGCAATAAATCAAAATTTATGTCCCCGGATGCGGGTGATTGAAATAGTTTTAAACATGATTAGACTGGGGTGGGGCGGGGCGGCTCGACACCTGCCCACCCAGTACAAGGTGTTAAATTCCGGTGAGGGGAGCTCCGTCTGGCATGCGCGCGAGCAGGTGCATACAACCTCCCCTTCAGGTGATCTGGGCTCATTCTCTCTGCCCACTGCAACAGATCCTCCCTCCGCACGCTGCTACCTGCACGAGATGACGACGTCAATCAATGAAGAAGTTATGAAGGTGGTTGTTTGTGACAGGTTGGGCAAGTTTAAGTGGGGGCAATGCCCTGCGCTCAAGCTCATTCCTTGCGAATTGCTTGTCTGGGTTCATCCCATTGCCTCTGTGCGAACTCTGGTTCTCTTGGATATTTCTGAGCCTTCGACTAGGAAGCTCTGGCTGGCCCTTCAAGGACAGCTTCCCTGGCTCATTCCTTCCCATGGGAGGGCTCTGGGTCTGAGTCTGCAGATTTTCGGGTGGGTTTGTTATTTTGTTTTCCCTGTCCTGGGCGCCAGCTCTCATGGAATGAGTCTGCACATTTCTCTTACTGCCTGCGTCCCTTTGTTCCTCTATTCCGCCTTCTGTATAGTTTTCAATTTGGGAGAGAGGGGAATTTGCCTGGGTAACCCATCTGGTATTCTCAAGCATTCTCCCGGGCCCCCGCATATCAATTGCTCTGAGCTCCAAGCGCGCTGCAACTTTTCCATTACCCCCTCTTCAATGGCTCATTTATGACAGAGAATGGGGTGCCGCAGAGGGCAACCCCGGCGCGCTCCAACTGGTTCCTCCTCGGACTCGCCCGCCCCCACCAGTGAACTCTTCACTGGTCGTTATCCGGGCACCCGAAGTGGGCGAGGGAGACGGCAGACTTCCAGACATTATCGTGGGCCTCCATCCTCGACAGGCTCAACCATTTTCACATTCAATAGCTCCCTGCACCGGCCACGGATAACTGCTCATATTTCTGTGTTCTTTTATGAAACCACTCAGCTGGAAGGCTCTGACTCCCATCCGGAGGGCTCGGGAGCGGTTGCTGGTCCCTCCTCTGCGATTCACTTTGGCATTGGAGTAGCGCCACTGCAGGCGCAGGAAGGCCCAGGATGCAGCACGCAGGATGCTGAGATGGTGCCAGCGGATCCCGGACCCTCCAATCAGGTAGCTGCTCCTGTTGATGACGTGCCAGAGTTCGGTTGGTGCCAGATCATGGAGGAAACGCCTGCTGACTAGTTTGTTCTCGCTGACGTGGGTTTGTCTTTTGGTTTTTGTCATGGTTCATTTCAGTCATGTCGACTACAGTTCTGATGTAGAAAGGCAAAGGTTTGCCTATGTTTTTGCTGTTTTGGGTTCATGTGGTTCTCCAGATAAGATGCATCCTGTTCCCCTGCGTGGGCTCTGCTACTGGTTTCACATCTGCTTTCTTGGAATTTTGGCTCTTTTCAGAGCTCTGTAATGACTACGGTCCATATGTAAATATTTTTTCTTCTTTTTAATAGATTTAGCCTTACTCAGAAAAAAAATAAAAAAAATAAAAAAATAAATAAAAAATAAAAAATAAAAATAAAAATAAAAATAAAAATAAAAATAAAAATAAAAATAAAAATAAAAATAAAAATAAAAATAAAAATAAAAATTTATGTGTTTATAAATTTTATTATAAGTTAATGATCTTATTATTATAATTTTTGTTAAGAGAGGAACGGATGTTATAAAATCCTTGATAAAGATCCTAGCGCTAAAATTCTTAGGGAAGTCACTAAGAAAATAAAAGATTCATCTCTTGACACCATTATAAAAAAGAAAATCACCCTGACTAGTTCCATCACCCCGAGAATTTATGGTGCCCCCAAAATCCATAAAGAGGGCACCCCATTAAGACCCATAGTCAATACCATAGGTTCCCCCACCTACCTCCTTGCTCAGTACCTTGCAAAAAAGTTACGTCCCTTAGCTGGAAACATGTCATCCTATATTAAAGACTCTGCATCATTCATTCAATGGACCAAAAACCTTGAAATGAAAGATGAAGACCTCATGGTTAGCTTTGACGTTGTGTCCTTATACTCTATGATTCCTCTGGATGAAGCCATCGAAGTTATGCAATCCATCACTGATAGTGAAACAGTAGACCTCCTCAAAACTTGCTTAAAATCATCTTACTTTAGCTTTAAAGGGAAAATCTACACTCAAACTCATGGTGTAGCAATGGGATCACCTCTATCTCCTATTATTGCCAATATATACATGGAGCATTTTGAACAAAAAGCCCTCAAATCCTTTCCCTACTCCCCTGAAGAATGGAAAAGATTTGTCGATGATGTTTTCGCAAAATGGAGCCATGGTAAGGACAAGCTAGAAGCATTTTAACTCATATCAACGGTCTTTCTAATCACATAAAATTCACAATTGAAGTAGAAAACAATAACCAGTTACCCTTTCTTGACATCCTCTTAACCAAAAAAGATGGGAAACTTAGCTCTACAGTCTATAGAAAGAAAACCCACAGGAAAAGATACCTCCATGCTAACTCTCATCACTATCCTAGGCAAAACGTGGGAATTATGTAAAACCCTAACCACAAGAGCCTCTAGAATTTCCAACCCTAAGCACCTAAAAAATGAAATAAAACATTTTTGTCAGGTTTTGAGCACAATGGTTATAATAAAAACATCATTAAGGAAACCATCCACAAAACCCTTAAAGAACATAAGATTAAAAAAACCTTTAACATTCCCAAAATCTCTTTACCTTACATAAAAGGAAGAACTGATAAAATTTCTAGAATCCTAAACATGCACAACATAAACATTGCTTTCACTCCTCCTAACACCATCAAAAAAATCGTAGACTCCGCAGAGGACCCTCTAAACCCTAGACTACAAAAAGGGGTGTACGTGGTCCCTTGCTCATGTGGAAAAAAATATATTGGTGAAACAGGAAAATATTTAAACATTAGGCTTAAGGAACATGTTGCTGACATATCTTGGAATAGAACATCAAAATTTGTTCTTGTAGAACATGCTCTCTCCTCCTCACATTACATCTGTATGGAAGAAGCCAAACTCGTCATCAAAGAAGATCTTTACCTTAAACGGAAAATAAAAGAGGCCAGTGAAATTGAAAAGAGGAAAAACAATATAAACCGAGACGAAGGCCTTATCATAAGCAACACTTGGAAACCCTTAATAAATCGTTCCTCTCTTAACAACAATTCTAATAATAGGATCATTAACTTATAATAAAATTTATAAACACATAAATTTTGATTTATTGCTTCAACTTATAATAATTAAATAAAAAATAAAATTTATTATTAGCTTTAATAAATTTATTAAGATTAAACTTAGTAATGATTAAAAATAACTTGTGAATTTAAGATAAAAGAATAAAAATAATAATTAACATAAATCATTGATAAAAGTAATACTTATTATTGAAGTTTTTAAATGATTAAAATAAATTTATAATCATATTAACTTTGATTCTTAACTTATAATAATTAAACATAAAATTTATTATTCATTAGCTCTAATAAATTTATCAAGTTTAAACTTAATAATGTTGATATATTTAAGTAACTTAAACTATTTCTCACACATACAACTCCTAACAAATTAATAAATACTTTTAATAATAGTGATTTCTAATATCAACAATAATCTTAAATCTCATTCAATTTCATTCAAATTCATAATAACCTAAACTAAACCAAACATTACAACTACACATTTTAACAATTAAATTTAATATAAAACAAAAATAACTAACAAATCATAAAAAAATAAATATATAAAAAAATGATACATAGTTTTTAGTTTAAATAATCATTCATTAATGTTATTTTTACATTATATAATAGCGTAATTTAAAATAACCATGAATTAATTTAAAATAAAATAAAATAAAATAATTTTTATCATATATAATTAATAAAATTGCTTTAAAATTACAAAAAGCAGAATAATAATTTACACCAACCGACCCCAAACCATTCCCCTCATAAATCAATCCATCAGTATATATATCCTACCTATTCTGTGCCCTAATCCATATCAATCTTCTCAAGAATCTAGGCGTTCCCCTGAAGATGGACTCACATAGTAGTCCGAAATGTTGGGTTAAAAAACTCTGAACAGGTTATTCCACCATTATTTTGAATTTGACTCACCTATATGGATTCTCCCTTTAAAAGAATATATAATTCCAAAAATTGAGTACCTGGAAGACAACGATAGGGAAAAGAAAAGAAAAGTCCATCACAAAATTCCTCTTTATTAAAGTTTCAAGTGCTAGAGTGGAAATAAACTTGCAATATTACTGGTATAAACATCAATAACTCAAAAGAAGGGAAAACCCCAAATGTTTTAAGGAAAAAGGGTAACTAGGTAGAAACTGACAGATTACCTAGACCAAAAATGTGACAAAAGCCCCACTCCTGTCATGAAACGATAAGGGGTTTTTATTTAATAACCTAATACCCTGGAAAATGGAGGAGAACTATTAGAAAATTCATAAGGTTTGAAGAACCAATGAATATGCACATACCTAAGCAACCTTATATGGGAGTTAAAAAAAATACATGGAGTCAGTAGATGAGTGTGGTGATAAAGAAAAGGAATATAAAATCCCTGTGAATCCAAGAAGGAATAAGTTAACTTAACCAAATTGGAAAAGGTAAACTCGGGAGTATGAAAAATTGGTCACCAGAGGAGGAACCCTTTAATAAAAACTAATGGAGCAAGAAAATCATCAAAGGAAGGGCTACAATATTAATTATTACCAAGATCGCAAAGAATTTGTCATTGTCTATAGCATGCATGCAAGTGGAAGCAAGAAAAAAGAGTGTTTTCACAATGACTTGTGAATGCATGCAATCCTCGTCTATTTATTTTATTAATGGCTTCGCAGGAAAAAAATCTAGAAACCCAGTGCAAGAGTCTTACATTGTTACCCTTTCATATAGTTATAAATATATAAAAACCTATTTCTTATATTTAAGATTAAATAATTATCTAGAATCCAGGTAACTACATGATACTGAGAGCTAATTTTGTGACAAGAAAAAAGAGTGTTTTCACAATGACTTGTGAATGCATGTAATCCTCGTCTATTTATTTTATTAATGGCTTCGCAGGAAAAAATCTAAATCTAGAAACCCAGTACAAGAGTCTTACATTGTTACCCTTTCATATAATTATGAATATATAAAAACCTATTTCTTATATTTAAGATTAGATAATTATCTAGAATCCAGGTAACTACATGATACTGAGAGCTAATTTTGTGATAACCTTCATAGAAATTTCTAAATACATCTACCTATAAATGTAAAGAGAAGGAATTATCTTACAGCCATACTAAAGAGAAATTTTTATTACATTCACTTGTACCATAGTATACAAACTACAACATAAAATTCATATTAAATTCTTACAAGTTACACATAAGGTTATGGTCGTTTTTCCTTACAGTCATAGCTAAATAAAAGAAATATTACAATATTTGAAAGAAAACGCTTAATAAATAACTCAAAGCATCTGCTCAAGGTACATGGGTTTAACCTTGTGTATATATGAAAATACATAATTAAATAACCTAACTAGACTAGCTTCGCTTAGCCAACTGGTATAACCTTCTGAAAGAAAAGACCAACGACAAAATAGCGCCATAAATTGAGAACTTGGAAGATACCAACAGGGAAAAGAAAAGAAAAACCCATGAAAAATTCCTCCTTATTGAGCTTCCAAGTGCTAGAGTGGAAATAAACATGCAATATTACTGGTATAAACATCAATAGCTCAGAAGAAGGAAAACCTAAAATGTTTTAAGGAAAAAGGGTAACCAAGTAGAAACTGACAGATTGATTTGAAGAAAAATGTTACGGAAACCCCACTCCTGTCATTAAATGAAAAACGGTTTTTATTTAGTAACCCGTTACACTAGAAAATGGAGGAGAACTAGCAGAATTGTAGAGCTTGCTTGAAAGAACCGAGAGATAAAATGATGGGGGCGACAAAGGAGGGTGAAGAGGATAGTTACACTAACTACTAGTTATCATAATTCCAGCATCGAATTAATTCAAAATAATCTAAACCATCAACGTCTCTTTCCTCATGTGATTGGGGATGCCTTAGGTTTCAGGCCATGTGGCCTCCATCACATAAAGAGTGTGCCAATGGAGATTGCCTCGATAACCCCACAATATTTCAATAACCATCCAATTTAATATAAGTGTTTATAATCCAAAGTTCAACCGCCTAGAGTACTCAAATTTCTATGTACTGAGAATTAGAGTGAGTCGAGTTATAGCATGGGTAATTCTATGTTTAAATATTTTTTATGAAAATGTCAATTGTTAACAAATAAGAATACCTATATCTTTATGAGAGAATATATGAAATTAGAATAAGATTATTCCAAGTACTATGTCATCCCAATAAAATTTAAGGTAAAGTAATCAAATGATATAGGAAACAATGTTTCATGCTTTGAGTAATAACCCAGAGATAACAAATTCTAGTGATTTCCATGATGATAATATAGAACTGGTCAAGAATGGTACATAAGGAGAACAACATACAATTAAAAAAAAAATCTTGGGTGTTTCATTAATCTAAAACGTAGTTGTCTATAACGCGACTTTTTGAAAGCCTTTTCGGCGGGTTTTCCCAGTCGAAATCCGGCAGGAATTTATTGGAATCGCAAGTTTGATAGCTAGTTTCTGCACAATGAAAGCGTCCCAGGGGTTTTCGAGGGTGCTGAATCCAAATATGCAGTTAAAAAACCATTTTAACTGCAACAAATCAAGATTTAACCTCAATTTCTTCCGCCGGATTCCGTCACCGGAATCTCCAAAAAGTCGCATTATAGACAACTCCATCTAAAATTGATAAATTTTGAGGAATGTTACATATGGTATCGGAGCAACAAGTTGCAACATTGTGACCTATGAGCTCAATCATGATCTTATTTAGCAAAATAAATGATTTGTTTTACATAGATAGAGTAAAGAAGAAGGCAAGTAGTGGCAGATCCACAGGAAGGGATGCACATAGGAGAATATTGGATCTGGGTACACTTGGGAGAACAAGCATCACTACCGACAGTGGAATCAATGAATATAGTTAATGATTTGAGAACTAAGTGAGTAAGTCTCTGTGTAGACTATGAAAATTTATTAAAGGATGCCGCTGAAGAGGAAAACTCGTTAAAAATCTAACAGATAGATCAAATCCTAAAATTATGGAACCAATAATGGAAGAGGAAGAGAGAGGAGATATTTCCAAACGGAAGAATCCTGATGATGTAGCAGAGAATAAAGAAGATAAATCTGATAATGAGGTGTTGTATCTCTAAGATGATAATGGTCAGCTATCATGCCAGAGCATCTAAGATAATTGTTTTGGGGGTTTTGTTTTAATTTGGAGGACCAATGATGAAACAGATGTAACATTGTAATGCCTAACCTTGTGAATAATATTAATATCAAAGCAGAGGGCTGCTATAAAATTTCACACAGTTATATAGCTTGTATGGTGGCGAGCAGAAACAGAGAAATAATACGATTATCACAGTTTTTAAATTGAAAATTAAATAATCATAAGTATTAAAACCTTTAAACTATGTTCAAAAGGTTTAAGAGAATATGCTTAAGCTTACAAAAGATGCTGATAATTTATTGATTCAGAGGGAATTAATTAAACAAACAGTCCATCAATTCATTCTCTTTATAGATTATCACTTCAGAAGCTTATAGGAATATATTGAAACCCAATTATTCTTACCTAATTATCTTTATAATACATAAGTATATGAAGAAAAACATAATGAGTAATACTGGAAAAACTTACAGGAAACACAAATTGTGTAAAACAGAATTCATAATCCTTTGCTTTGTATTAATGATACAGAAAAGTCAAGTACATCAAATGTTTAAAACTACTTCTTCAAGGGTGCAACCCTTAATAACTCGTGAAGGGAGTTATTTATACAATAGTAGAACTAAGAAAATATCCTAAATTGTTTCTACAAAAATAGATTATTATAAAATCAAAATAAAGACTGCTAGTTGATCTGGCACTATTTTGATGTTGCGCTGTTGGTGACAATCGCTGAAAAAACTGAAAATTGTTGAAGTTGGCTGACTATTCCTCCAAAAGCTAAATGATGGTCGATTTTCACACTGGATGTCATATTTACTTATGACCTTTCATCTGATACACTTTGACTTGTATTTCTTTATTTGTCTCCTCTGTTTAGTCTTTTACCATTCACAGTAAATCACATCATCTGGTATCTTTACTCTTATCCTACATTTATGTCTTTAGTAAAAGTGAATTTCACTAAAGACTTGTTTGACTTCATTTGAAAATGTGATATGTTGTTGTTAATTTATCTCTGTTTTAACAGTTACTGCCTTTGTGTAAATGATTTCTTCTGCTTTGTGTATGGTTTAAACTTGATTTTCTGTTTGTACACAAAACTTCTACTAAATGAAGCTGTTGAATAGATTTCCTGAATATCTTGGAGTAAACAGGTTTTGGAACTATTATCAAAATTGTTTATCCAAGCTTCTAGCCTTCTAATCACCTGCAAAATGAAACAATTTATTAATAAAAACATAGGTTGGCAGGGAGGTGATAATGGTTTCAGGGAACAGGAAAGTTTGTGGACGAAGTCCAGAGCGTGTTCGGGAGGTAAACAACGGTGAAATTGGGTTTTAGATGCTCTGGGTGGTGCAGGAAATCTTAGGCAGGTTTCACTGTGCAAACGGGTGAAAAGAGCGAAAATGAGGGTATTTAGCTTTTTAATGGGTAATGTTTAAAATTTGGTGCGGAATTCAATAAGTGAACAATATATGGTTTCGGCCTATGCGGGGAGGCAGTATTAAGGTTCATCGCACCACTTTTGGCAGTCGGGCGGTTTTTTAATGAGAGCACGCGAGGTAACCTAACGCAACCACGTAACCAAAAGGGGTTCGAGCAAAACCAAGAATCTCGCGTGCTCTTGGGCTTTTAACTGTCAGACATTGGGAGCGCGTGATATGGATGTGGGTCATTGGATTTTGAAGCGGATGATTGGAGGGCTGTTGCGCGGTCCAGATGCACAGAGGGAAATCGAGCCGAGATTAGCGGGGCCCAAGGGATAATTACAAATTATTTGTAATTATTTAATAATACAAAGCGGGGTTAAAAGTATAATGCGCGGGTTCAATACAGTGGGATAAGGGTTAAAATGCGGCGGGGTTTGTTAACCACACCAAGGGGAGTGGGTTAAAAGGTTTTTATATCGGGAAAATGGTGAATCGCAGAGTTAATAAAGTAATGCGGGGGGGAGTTTAAACTTAGGACAAGGGGGGTTTTATGGGTTTTTAGGGAAATTACAAGGGGAAAGTGATTTTTTCAATGGGCAAAGGGTTTCACACTAGGGAAAAGGGGTTTTGGGTAGGGAAAAGACCTTTAGAGGGTAATTTTCTAGGGAAATGTATGAAACCAAAGGGAAAGGGTGAAAATGAAGGGAAAAGGGTATTTTAACAAGAAATGATAGGATAATGGGGAAATTAGTAAGTATGTAGTGGGGGATGAAATGAAATGAGGGGAATTTAATTAAATCAGCTTGTAAACATCCTTTCACTTTCATAACTACTCCTATTGAAACATTGGATTAAACATGATGAATGTGCTTATGCTTCACCAACCTTGTACTTCTGAAACCTTTCTTCTACCTACCCTTTACTTACCCTAACATTTTTTCTTCATTTAGTTGGGTGCATTTAAGCTAGCAACCCAATATTTCTTTTCATGAATAATCTACCTCTATACTTTATTCTTTCCATTGGCTCAGATGAAATTGTTGAGCCAATTTTATTTTCTACCTATGACAATCAATTTAAAACAAATCCAATTATGATTATACTATATACTTGGATTAAATAAACTAATGTGGCATCTAAACAAACTGCACACAACTATTATTTTCAAAAGTGAATTAGAGTAAAAGTAGTGGCATTTAGATTTGCAACATTTTCAAAGTTTATTGCTTTTTGCTTTTCTCTCTAACCTAACATTTTATTTTTGCCTTCTTTTTTTAGGGCATCTATTCTAAAATTTTCTTTGATATGGACATATTTATCAAAATATTTCCTAACTTTTTTATTTAGTATTCTTTTTGTCCATATCCTAGCTTAACATTTTTTGAAAAATATTTTTATTTTTTGGACTAATTTATTTTAGCTTACCAAAACCAAAAAATGCTACAACATCGGCTCCGTCTGGGGACTTCTTTCTCCTGTAGAATGCAGAGACCTGCAGATCCATGTGCCTTCTCCTCAAGCTATGGAGTATTTTCCTGTAAAAAATCACACTGACAGCTTGAAAGGTAAAAGAAACCGAAGTTTTTACAATGGTAGTAATGAAATCTACTTCAACTTCTCAGTACTCAATGTAATGTTTGAGAAACCTTCCATTTACAGGATAAGTGGAATATAGCTCCTCAAGATTTTGTAGCACAAAAGTGTTGCTTCGCTTCACTTCAGCAATTGCTAAAGGTCCAAACCACAGGTTGTCAAACTTGCCATGTTTTCCCTTTTCTTCTCTCCTGGAATAGCATCTTAGAACTAGATCACCTTCCTTGAAGTCCCTTTCCCTAGATCTTCTGTCAAACAGGCACTTCATCTTATTCTAATGCTTTTTCAATTTGTATTGAACTTCATCTTTGTTCTCATTTAGTTCAATAATGTGATTTATTCTCCTTGAAAAATCATCAGGTTCATCTGTTGAATCTTGCAGGAATTTTAAAATAGGGAAGGCCAAATTGGTAGGGAAGATTGCATCTTTCCCATAAACTAACTAGAAAGGAGATTTTCCAGTAGATATCTTTGGAGTAATTATGTTTTCCCATACTGCATAAATTAAATGAGAGTCCCAGCTCTTTTTATGATATTCTAGAGTCTTTTTTATTACCTTTACTAGACTTTTATTTGAGGATTCTGCATGGCCATTACCTTGTGGGTAATATGGAGTTGAATGATGTAACATAATATGATATTTTTGGCAAAACTCAATCATTTTAACATTATAAAAAGTTGTTGCATTATCAGTGACAATTTGAGTTGGGTAACCAAATCTAGATAAGATGTTCTCTTCAATAAATTTGATTACTACTGAATCAGTAGAATTTATCACTGGAACTGCTTCCACCCATTTAATGAAGTAGTGTGTTGTAGTGAGGATCCATCTATGTTGATTACTTGAACTGGGATGAATCTCTCCAACAAAATCTAATCCCCATTAGAGAAAAGGTTATGAGACTATTGATGGAACCAGTGGAAGAGCTGCTAATTTTTGCTTACCAGCAAACATTTGACAAGGAAAACAACCTCTAACCTTTGCTCCTACTTGTAAGAACAATGTTGGCCAATAAAATCCTCCCCTTAATATATTATATGTTGTTTCTCTCCAAGAATAATGTCCTCCACAAAATCCTGTATGAAATTGGTTAATGATTCCTTCAGTTTTTGATTCTGTTAAACATAATAACAAAATATTTAGTGGGTCTTTCCACTACAAATTTGCATTTATGATACAGTACTTGACTGCTTTTAGTTTGAGAGTTTTACACTGGCTTTTGGAGAATGATGTTGGACATTCAAAATGGATCAAGAAATTTACAATGTCTTGGTAATAATTTGACAACAGAAACTTCTCATCAATGTATAAAGGGTGGATCTGATCTGAAGGTAAAGGTTCTTATGGATTCTTTTCTTTAGGATGAAGGGAAGGTTCTTGTGGATTCTCCCCTTTTGCAAGGACAAAAGGTTCTTGTGTATTCTTCTTATCTGAAGTTTGAGTAGGTTCTTGTGGATTCTTCCCTTGTATCTCTAAAACAGAATTGATTCCGAGCAATTTAGAGTTGGATTCAGCTAGAAGCTTAGCTAATCCTCGGCCTTTTACTAGCTTTGTAGTTTTGATAGTTAGATCAAACTCCAGTATTTGAGTGATCCATCTACCTCTCTTTCCATCAGTGTCTGGTTGAGTTAAAACGATTTTCACAACACTATTAGGAACATCAGCTATAATAGGAGAATGTAGGACATACATCCTAAATGATTTCAGGTCTTGAATAAGGGCATAGGCTTGCTTCTCAATTATGTCATACTTAAGCTCGGCATCTCTCATAACCTTACTGAAAAAGGCTATGGGTTGGTCATGGGAATCTTCATTCTTTTGTAGTAGAACAATAGCAAGGGTTGTTTTTTAGGCAAAGGAAAAGATACTGAATGGTTTAGTGTAATCAAGGCTGGCCAAGGTGGGAGCTTCGGAGATAAATTTCTTGATCTGATCAAATGCATGCCGGAAGAGACAGTCCATTTAACTTCATGATCTTTTCGGAGCATGTCAGTTATATCTTTTACAATCTTAGCATAATTTGGGATGAATCTCCTTCTTGTTTCTAGGTCAGGTCAATGCTTTAATGGCAGACACATGCATGGGATCAATCACCACTCCATTTTTTGAAATTATATGACCCAGCAGTTTTCCTTCTTTGATAGCAAACAAAGACTTTTTAGGATTCAATGATATTCTGAATTTTCTACACCTATCAAAAACCTTTGTCATGTGCTTTAGCTGTTTCTGATCGGATTTAGAAAAAATAGTTATGTCATCAAGATCAATGACCACAAATTTATTTACCTGACCCACAAAAGCTATGTCCATAGCTCTCTAAAATGTTGCTCCAGCATTGGATAAGCCATATGGCATTCTAGCATACATGAATGTATCCTAGGGTGTAGTAAAGGTTGTCTTCTCTCTTGTCTGTTGAATCAACATTTACCTGATTATAGCCTAAAAAACCATCAAGCATAGAAATTCTCTGTGCCCCTGAAACCATTTGAAGTAACTAATCCATTTTGGGCAAAGGATAGTTATCCTTTAATGATGCTTTGTTCAAATTTCTAAAGTCCACACAGAGTGATTTCTCCATTCTTCTTTCTAACGTGAACTAAATTTGCAACCCAATTAGAATATCTAAGAAGGAGAATGATCTAGGCATCTAGCATTTTCTTAATTTCCTTTTCTATAGTTGGTAGAAGAGCTAGATTGATCCTCCTAAGTTTCTTTTGATAAGTAACTGCTTCTGGCTTTAAAGGAATATTATGTTGTATTAATGAAGTATCATAAGTTTTTAGATCATCATAGGTCCATGCAAAAACATCCTTATAATTTTGAAGTAACTTAAAATATTGAGCTTTGATCTCAGGCTCTAGAGATGCACAAATTTTGATGTTTTTAATATCATCATTTGTTCCAATATTAATTTCTTCTATGTCATCTTGTGAAGAAATGGACTGAGGGTTTCGGAGAACATCATTTTGATCAAACAATTTTTCTAAAGGAATGAGACCTTTGGGAATAAAATTGTTAGACAATTGAATAATGTCATGATCAACAATTTTTGAATTTAAATTTGAAGTATCATTTCCATTTGTATTTTCATTTATTTCTGTTCTATCTTCATCAATTTGTAGAACTGAAAATTCATCTATAACCTGCAGAAAAGACTTCAAATTTTCATCATCTTCAAATATCTGCCAGTGTTTTAAATTGTCTAGGATGGATGGTCTGTACTTGACTTGTATTTGATAGAGTACATTGGTCTGATCAGGAATTTTAAATGAACTAATAGAAACATCTAAGGCATCTGCATGAATATTTTGATTTCTTGGAATATAAGTCAAATTAAAAGCATCAAAGAAGTTTTCGACTGAATCCCAAACTTCATTTCGATAAGACCTAAGTCTAGGATGCTTAGTCTGGAAAATATTTCTCACTTGTTTGACAATAAGTTCTGAATCAATAAAAACACTTAAGTTTTGAACCTTTAAGGTTTTTGCTAATTGTAGTCCCAAAAGGACAACTTCATATTCAACCACATTATTTGTAACTTCGAAGTGGAGTTTTCATGATTGAGTGATATTTTCTTTTTCTAGTGAAATTAAAACTACCCCAGCTCCTGCTCCATGTTTTGTACAAGAACCATCAAAAAATAGTTTCTATACATCAGTTTGATTTGGTACAGGACTTTCAATTACATCTTCTATTTTAACTTGAGTTTCATGTATTTGGTTTGAAGAGAGTTGAAAGCAACCAAAATCCTGATCAATTGCATAAATGGTATGGTTCCTTGGCTGGTCTGTTTTGCAAACAGTGTGCACAAATCTTACCTCTTTATATAACCTTAGTTGTTCTCCCCCATAAACTGGAATAGTGGCATAAGACATATCCATCTAAAGAGTTCCCCCTAATTTGGCACAGCAAGACCTAGAAATGAGCATTCCAAATTTGGGAGGAATATATGTGACAACTATATCAAGCACTACACTTTTCACTGGAATTTGGGCAAGGGTGACTACTAAATCCTTAATCAATCCTAAGTAGGGCACCCTTTTAGAATCAAAGGTGTACAAGTCATGATAGGATCTAGTTATGTTAAGTTTCAAATGGTCCATGATAGTTTTTGGCACGAGGTTAAGTGATGCCCCAGAATCAAGCATACAATTATATAACATGGAATCATTTGTCTTAAGAGTTACATAGAAAGGAGGCATTATTTCATCTATCATATTTGAGCTAGGACCAAAGACAACGGTCGGTTTTTCATCTTGCAGACTAATGATATCACTTTCAGCATCAACCAAGGTGTTTTGTATCCATTTGGACACTTGAATTTTATACCCAAGGTTTTTGGAAAGTTCTGAAAGTGGAATTGGGATTTTAACTCTGTCTAACTCTTTTTCAATGTTAAATATAGTCAAAGCATTTTTATCATTTAAAGCAGTATCAGTTGATTGATTTAATGGTCGAATAACAGTTGTTTGAGTTTCAACAGCTTTGGTACGAGGTTCAATTATTGGAGTTTCCTTAGGAGGTCTTCTAGGGTCGGGTCTAGGCCTAAGATCATATCTCTTGTTCGACTCTGTAATTAAAAATTCAGAGAAGGCATGGTATTTAGAAACCTCTGAGGATTCTTGATATTCTTGAACCTGATTTTGTTGTGAGAGAGGAATAATAATTGTTTGATTAGAAGAAGTATCCGTGTTATTGATATCTTCAGTAATAGTCATAGCATTTTCATCTGGTTGTTGGTCATCTATCAGTAAAGGAGTGTGAACCTGCTAATCATTACTAGGTCTCTGAAGAATTTGTAATTGTGGATTCCTTTTATACTGACCTTGATTTTGATTTTGGGGTCTAGTAACTGTTTGTTGAACTGTCCTAGGTTGAGTCTCAATCTTGGAAATTCTATTAGATAGATTTCTAAGAAGAGAAATTATTTCATCTATTTTAGAATCTTCTGTTTTAGTCTTATAAGAACTAGAGGAACTAGATGCCTCTTGGATAGAATTGAGTTTTCTCTGGGCCTTTTCCTCTTTAGCTTTCAAGGAAGTCGAAGCAACCCTATTTGCTTCCACCTCTATAGAATTTGTTTGCATATCTTCAAGAGTTCTTGAAGTTCTCTCTCTTAGCATTACAACAAAATCATCGTCAAAAGCTTTAGAAAACCTAGACTTAGCTGCTGCTACAGGGGGTTTATAATCAGGGGGCATCTTATGATAAATTTTGTTGAACCTTTTAATAAAATCTGATATAGGTTCACCAAAGTTTCTTTTAAGTTCTTCAAACTCTATCAGAAAGTAAAGAAGATCTTTCTTTACATCCCATTTATTTTTAAATATGTTTGTAAGCTCTTCCCAATTTCTAATGGAATTTACAGGTAATTGCCTAAACCAGATTCTTACATTTCCTTCAAGTGTCTGTACAAACAATCTCATGTAAACATTTTCTTGTTCGATATTCATGTTGTCTACAAAGTCTAGAAAAACTTGAAGATGGTCCTTAGTTGAGGGACCAATTTCTTCATTATACCTGGGAAGGTATTTCAAGTACCCAGCTAGGAATGCATCAAAGTTAACAGGTAAGACTAAAGTTTCATATCTAGCATGTAAAATAGGTTAGAATTCCATAGTAGAAGGTGGTGTATGAGGTGTTTGTGTGGATGAAGAAGAAGAAGAAGATGAAGAAGAGGTAGAAGAAGGTGATTGAGGGGGTGTGTGACTATGTGGAGGTGAAGAAGGAGGGGATCTCCTGAATAAATTTAAAGGAGTCTTAAGAAATAACTTTTGGACTTGTGAATTAATACCCTCTTTTGTTTCAAAGAGTGGATTTGAATATACAGAGAGTGTCTCTTCAGGTTGTTCAGAAGTAGAAGCTTCAGGTCATTCAAAAGTGGAAGGAAATGAATAAGTGGTAGGGGATATGAAATCTATGGGTTTATATTCAGGTAAATGAACACCCAAGTCAAACTCAGTTTTAGGTGATCCTGGTGGTAGTGGGGGTTCTTGATGCATTTCAAAAGAATGAATGAGGAAAGATGAATCTAAATCAACTCCCCTATCTAATAGTTCAGAAACCCTAGGAGGTTTTCCAATCAGGATCGAATGGAATATTACTAAAAGGATCAAATGATACTAAATCTTTAGACTGCAAGGTTGAAGAGGAAGAAGAAGATGGTTGATGTCACCTTTTAGAACTGGCTTTTCTCAAAAAAAATTCAAGATCTAACAGAGGATTAACTAAGTCAGATTCTGAATGAGATCTGGTGTGCTTAAAAGGTGCCAGTTTGGGCTAGTGGAGTCGCCAGGTGAAGGATTTTAACCTTTCTAGACCTTTAATCACCTTAAAGGAATAGAATGAATATCGTTGCCCCAGGAAAACTTAATGAAATTCGAAATCCCCGGCAATGGCGCCATATTGATGTTGTATCTCTGAGATGATAATGGTCAGCTATCATGCCAGAGCATCTAAGATAATTGTTTTGGGGGTTTTGTTTTAATTTGGAGGACCAATGTATGAAACAGATGTAACACTGTAATGCCTAACCTTGTGAATAATATTAATATCAAAGCAGAGGGCTACTATAAAATTTCACACAGTGATATAGCTTGTATGGTGGTGAGCAGAAATAGAGAAATAATATGATTATCACAGTTTTCGAATTGAAAATTAAATAATCATAAGTATGAAAACCTTTAAACTATGTTCAAAAGGTTTAAGGGAATATGCTTAAGATTACAAAAGATGTTGATGATTTATTGATTCAGAGGGAATTAATTAAACAAACAGTCCATTAATTCATTCTCTTTATAGATTATCACTTCAGAAGCTTATAGGAATAGATTGAAACCCAATTATTCCTACCTAATTATCTTTGTAAGACATAAGAATATGAAGAAAATCATAATGAGTAATACTGGAAAAACTTACACGAAACACAAACTGTGTAAAACAGAATTCAGAATCCTTTGCTTTGTATTAATGATCCAGAAAAGTCAAGTACATCAAATGTTTAGAACTGCTTCTTCAAGGGTGCAACCCTTAAGAACTCGTGAAGAGAGTTATTTATACAAAAGTAGAACAAAGAAAATATCCTAAACTATTTTTACAAAAATAGATTATTATAAAATCAAAATAAAGACCGCTAATTCATCTGGCACTATTTTGATGTTGCGTTGTTGGTGACTATCGCTGAAAAAACTGAAAATTGTTGAAGCTGGCTGACTGTTCCTCCAAAAGTTGAATGCTGGTCGATTTTCACGCTGGATGTCATATTTACTTATGACCTTTCATTTGATACACTTTGACTTGTATTTCTTTATCTGTCTCCTCTCTTTAGTCTTTTACCATTCACAATAAATCACATCATCTAGTATCTTTACTCTTATCCTGCATTTATGTCTTTAGTAAAAGTGAATTTCACTAAAGACCTCTTTGAATTCATGTGAAAATGTTATATGTTGTTGTTGATTTATCTCTGTTTTAATAGTTAATTCCTCTGTGTAAATGATTTCTTCTGCTCTATGTATGGTTTAAACTTGATTTTATGTTTGCACACAAAACTTCTGCTAATTGAAGCCTTTGAATAGATTTCCTGAATATCTTGGATTAAACAGGTTTTGGAACTAGTATCAAAACTGTTTATCCAAGCTTCTGGCCTTCTAATCACTTGAAAAATAAAAAAAATTATTAACAAAAACATAGGTTGGCAGGGAGGTGATAATGGTTTCAGGGAACAGGAAAGTCTGTGCACAGAGTCCAAAGCGTGTTCAAGAGGTAAACAATGGTGAAATTGGGTTTCAGATGCTCTCGGTGGTATAGGAAAGCTTAGGCAGGTTTCACTGTGCAAACAGGCGAAAAGAGCGAAAATGAGGGTCTTTGGCTTTTTAACGGGTAATGTTTAAAATTTGGCGCGAAATTCGATAAGTGAACAGTAGATTGTTTCGGCCTATGCGGGGAGGCAATATTAAGGTTCATCGCACTGCTTTTGGCCGTCAAGCGGTTTTTTTATGAGAGCACGCGAGTTAACCTAAAGCTGCCATGTAACCAAAAGGGGCCCGAGAAAAACCATGAATATCGCGTGCTCTCGGGCTTTTAACTATCGAACATTGGGAGCGCGCGATATGGACATGGGTCGCTGGATTTTGAAGCGGATGATCGGAGGGCTGTCGCGCGGTCGAGATGCACGAAGGTAGATCGAGCGAAGATTAGTGGGGCCCGAGGGGATAATTACAAATGATTTGTAATTATTTAATAATATAAAGCGAGGTTAAAAGTATAATGTGCGGATTCAATATAGTGGGACAAGGGTTAAAATGCGGCGGGGTTTATTAACCACACCGAGGGGAGTGGGTTAAAAGGTTTTTATATCGGGAAAATGGTGAATTGCAGAGTTAATAAATTAATGTTGGGTGGGGGGATTTCAACTTAGGATAAGGGGGGTTTTATGTGTTTTTAGGGAAATTGCAAGGGAAAAGTGATTTTTTCAATGGGGAAAGGGTTTCACACTAGGGAAAAGGGGTTTTGGGTAGGGAAATGATCTTTAGAGGGTAATTTGCTAGAGAAATGTGTGAAACCAAGGGGAAAGGGTGAAAATGAAGGGAAAAAGGTATTTTTACCAGAAATTATGTGATAATGGGGAAATTAGTAAGTATGTAGTGGGGGATGAAATGAAATGAAGGGAATTTAATTAAATCGGCGTGTGAACATCCTTTCACTTTCATAACTACTCCTGCACACTGAAACATAGGATTAAGCATGATGAATGTGCTTATGCTTCACCAACCTTGTACTTCTGCAAACTTTCTTCTACTTACCTTTTACTTACCCTAACATTTTTTCTTCGCTTAGTTGGGTGCATATAAGCTAGCAACCCAATATTTATTTTCATGAATAATCAACCTCTATACCTTATTCTCTCCATTGGCTCAAATTAAACTGTTGAGCCAATTTTATTTTCTACCTATGAAAATCAATTTAAAACAAATCCAATTATGATTAAACTGTACAATTGGATTAAATAAACTAGTGTGGCATCTAAATAAACTGCACACAACTATTATTTTCAAAAGTGACACAGTAAAAGTAGTGGCATTTAGATTTGCAACACTTTCAGAGTTTATTGATTTTTGCATTTCTCTCTAACCTAACATTTTATTTTTGCCTTCATTTTTTAGGGCATCTATTCTAACATTTTCTTTGATATGGACATATTTATCAAAATATTTCTTAACATTTTTATTTAGTATTCTTTTGTCCATATCCTAGCTTAACATTTTTTTGAAAAATATTTTCATTTTTTGGACTAATTTATTTTAACTTACCAAAACCAAAAAATGCTACAACATGAGGAAGATCATGGTTCAACTAAATTACCTCTAAATCAAGGAAAGAAACCAAAAATAGATCTGCAAGGGGAATTCAAGAAATTAGACCCCAAACCTATGATGGAGAATCAAAGGAAGCAAGGGAGGCATGACTGCTTAATGTTAATAAATATTTTCAAGTTTATTATTGCCCCTGTAATTTAAGGGCTAAATTAGCTACATATCAACTATCGGGCAAAGCTTCCTTGTGGTGGGAAGAAGCTAGAATTCTACACAATTTTGAATATAAGAATATTAGCTGGGAAGAGTTTCAAATATTTTTCAAGGAAAAATACTTAATTTAAGATATTATGATGATAAGGAAGAAAAATTCACGAATTGAAACTTAGCAAAATGACCATGGATGAACTGGTGATGAAATTTACTCAATTTTTGAGATAAGTACCATATTTATGGGTTCTTATGATATACTGGTGGAGATGGATTGGCTGGAAGGACATAAAGCAATTTTTAACTGTTTAGATAAAACGATTACATGTACCATGCATAATGGATAAACAAATGTTGTAAAAGGTATACCCAGACCCATTGATGTTCAACAAATATCGACCTTATAGTTAAAAATGTGTGCTAGAAAAGGGAGTGAGTTGTTTACTATTCAAATAGAGGATCATTCTGTTGGGTGTGGAGCGTGATTATCTTCTATATTCAAAGGTATAGCCACATAGGACCCCAGTTCGAAATGGGGGCGGCAACGCCGCCCGTAAAATATTCGCTGCAGGGGGGCGGTTGCGACCTTTGGGAGCCCCCCCCTGGCGGGGGGTTTCGGGGGCAGCGCCCCCGAAGCTAAAAACAGTTGTAAAATTTCCTTGTAAAAGTATAGTAATTTCTAGTCAATTTGGGTCGTTCATTAGGCGGAGGATCTGACGGTAGAACTTATGTTTAGTTTAGGGTTTTTTGCCCTAGAAGGCAACCCCTCTCTTTGTATGAGGGTATTGTATTTGAGGCGGTGTGATAGATGTGTATTCTGTGAGCGAGAAACGGAGAGGTGAGACTGTGAGAGAAAACAGAGGATATTACAACGGATTTACTGTAGGTTGTGTCTCTTCATTTTGTTGGATAATAGAAAGGAAGGACTGGCTGTTCGGGGTGGACGTAGCCCAAACTGGGTGAACCACGTATATCTGTGTCTCTCTTGTTTTGTGCGTTTTCTGTGTTTATATTTCTGCAATATTTTATGTGTTCCATTACTCTATAATATATAATTTTCTAACACATTCACATGAAACACAAAATATAATATTAGATGATCTATAGGTGATTTGGGAATACAAAGGTGTGTTTATAGATGAAAATATTGGATGGATACCTAAGAGAGATATTGATTTTTTTTATAAATTTTTTACCAGGAGTGGCACTAGTATCTAAAGCACCTTAGATGATGAGTGTGTCAGAATTAATGGAATTAAAAATGCAGATTTAAGAATTATTAAATAAAGTGTATATCAAACTGAGTGTTTCGCCATGGGGAGCACCAATTTTATTTGTTAAAAAGAAGGATGGTACATTTAGATTATGCATTGATTACATGAAGTTAAATAAATTAACAGTTAAGAATAAATATTCACTACCTAGAATAAATTCTTGATTTGACCAAGTGAGGGGAGCCACTATTTTTTCTAAATTAGAATTAAGGTCTGGATACCATCAATTAAGGATTAAAGAGGAAGATATTCCTAAAGCAACTTTCAGAACTAGATATGGGCACTGTGAATTTACAATACTTTTGCTTGGACTTACAAATGCACCAATTACCTTTGTGTGTTTGATGAATAATGTTTTTAGCAAGTATCTAGATAAATTCATGTTAATTTTTATCGATGATATCTTGAAGTATTCCAAGACACCGAAGGAGCATAGACAACACTTAGAAATAGTGTTGCAAACACTTTAGGAACATTAGTTGTACTCTAAGTTTAGTAGGTATGAATTTTACCGAGATAAGATACAATGCCTGGGGCATGTAATTCTAAGGATGGGATAATTGTAAGTCCTAAGAAATTAAAATCCAGCATTAACTAGCCAATTCCTAATAATTTGGAAAAAGTTAGATTGTTTATGGGTATCACGAGATATTATGCAAATTCATAGAGGGGTTCTCTAAATTGGCTTACCCCATAATCTCCCTACTTCAGGGGTTTAAATTTGAATGTACACAAAAATTTCAAGAGTGTTTTGAGCAGTTGAAGCATATTCTCACTATGGCACATGTTCTTAAAATAACATATCTTGACAAGGATTCTATAGTTTGTATTGATGCTTGTTTGGAGGGCTTGGGGGGAGTAATAATGTGGGAAGATTACGTGATAGATTACAAATCTAGAAAATTAAAGGACCATGAAAAGAATTATGCAGTCTATGGTTGCAATTATCCACACACTTAAGATTTGGTGGCTTACATAATTGGTAAGAAGTTTGTCCTAATCACTAATCATCTTAGTTTAAGATACTTTTTTAGTCATCCTGACATGAATGCCAGACAAGCCAGGCGGATGGCTTTCTTGAGTCAATATAACTTTGACATTAAGCATATAAAAGGGAACGAAAGTATAGTGGTTGAAGTGCTAAGTCAAAATTTGAAGCAGATCTGTGAGGTAACAATACATAGTATTGAAACATATTTTATAGAACAAATGAAGACAACAACTTTGGAAGATAAAATTTCTAATCATATTTCGGAAAAGCTGAAAGATAAACTAATCATGTAGAAGAAAATAGAATACACAATTAATGAAAATGATTTTACAACATTTAAGAACATCATTTATGTCCTTGATGTGCCTAGGCACAAACAATTATTTCTTGATGAACACCATAAAAGGCCTTTTTTGGCTCACCTGGGTTATTAGGAAATCATTTTAGCACTCTTAAAAGAATTCTTTTGGCATGGTATGAAAAAATAAGTAGTTGAGTATTTGGAAAAATGATAATAATGTTAAAAAGCAAAGGTAGGACATTAGCATCCAACAAGATTGTTGAACCCTCTAGCTATACCAGAATGGAAGTCAGAGTTAATTTCAGTAGATTTTATCAATAGTTTACTTAGAACTAGAAGACATCCCAACTATATTATGGTTATAATAGATAAAGTATCAAAGAATGCTCATTTTATACTTGTTCAATCTACTTACAAAGCTCTTCAGGTGGTAGAAATTTTCATGAAGGAATTTTTCAAATTACATGGAATACTGAAAACTATCATATTTCTCAGGGATGCAGAATTTACTTCCAACTTCTAGAAATTATTGTTTGTGGGAATGGGGGCGTTGCCGAACTTCAACACTGCATATCACTTGCAAATAGATGGGAAAACTGAAAAGACCAATTAGATCCTTGAAGACTTGCTACAAATGTATGTAATGAACCAACCCACTAAATGGGGGGATTATCTACATTTAGTTGAGTTTTCCTATAACAATAGTTATTACGCATCACTCAAAATCAGTCCTTTCAAAGTTATATATGGGTTAAAGTGCCATACTCATTGGAGTTGGATTCAACCTGAAGATAGGCTTGTTTTAGGACCTTATGTTTTGTAGAAAATGGAACAAATTTTGAAGAGAATAAAATAGAACCTAAAAGCAACTTAGGACATGCATAAGAGTTACGTGGATTTGAAGAGGACACACACAGAATACCAAGTAGGGGAACATGTATATATTAAAGTATGACCGAAAAAAAGTATCCGAAATTTTTTAAATTGTGTTAAGCTAGCCCCTTGAATCTGTGGGTCATTTGAAATACTAGTCAAGGTAGGGCCAATGGACTAGCAACTAGAATTGTTAGCCCACATTAAGGTTCATAATGTATTTCATATGTCTCTTTTGAAAAATTATATTCATGATCCTACTCATGTCATCGATTGGAATGTTGTAAAATTCAAACTGGAAGGTGAGTTCTAGGTCGAACCTCTATAAATTTCAGATCGGAGGGAAAGTATACTCCAGAAACAGACCAACACCAAAGTTAAAGTGTAATGGAATCACTTTCGGCCTGAGGAAACCACCTGAGGGATGGAGGAAGAGATGAAAAATGATTTTTCTGTGTTGTTCCAAACACAATGAATATAGAAAAATATTGAGGAAATCGTTTCCTTTTAAGGGGAAGGGAAATGTAGCACCCCTCGTGAAATCAATTTTTATTTAGACTTTCATGATTTTGAAAAGTTTGAAAATGCTTGAGAGGATGAAAATTGAAGTGAACATTTTAATGAGACTATAAATATTTATTTTATTATTAATAAAGTAATGTGTTTTTTTACTTATTTATATTTCTATCAATACAAGAGGAGCCACCATGTGAGTAGTTAGACTCCCAACTGTTAGGAAATAGTTAGAATCAGTTATGGTCCAAGAAAGGACAAAAACATAGAAAAAGAAAATCCTTGATTTTTGGGAAAGGGTTGATTCCTTTTTGCTTCTGGCCATTAGAGTTATCTTGAATAGAGATAGATATCATGGGTGGAAGATTATTTAAGAAGAATATTGTGGGAGATAAAGGCAATTTGAATTTAACAAAAACGTATCAGTGGGAGATAAATAATTGACCTGTGTAAAACAAAAAAAAATAGTGCAGAATTAGTAGGATGTTGCTTGGGCTTGAGGAGGTGAAACTGTGAAAGTTTGCTTATTTTTTTCATGACAGGAAAGGATTATATATGTTGGGGGGACCTACAGAGATAGTAGTTCAATGGTTGGAAGGAGAATGATAACTCATATTGTATTTCCAGAAAATTCAAACAAGGATTTGGGCTATTTGTTATTCTGTGTTAAATATATGAGTTCAAGGTCAGTTCATGATTGAAGTAGGAATAAGAATGAGAACGTTCAGAGAAATTTTTGTATATAAATTTTAGGAATGGTATTATTATATCTATTTTATATGAGTGAATTAAGGTCAAATTGTTTTATGATTATTGGTCTCTATGGAAATATATAAGTAAAAATCTCTCTCTCTCTCTCTCTCTCTCTCTCTCTCTCTCTCTCTCTCTCTCTATATATATATATATATATATATATATATGGATGGTTAAATAGGGTTATAAGGGTGGAGAAAGAAAAAAAAAAAAAAACCTTAATGTTATTCTCATCAACCCTCACAGTCCTTGAGTGATGGTATTTTCTTTGTCAAGAAAAAATAATGATAAAATTGAGGAACATGAGCCCAACATCAGTTTTTTCTTGCATAGATTGAGAGAAAGAGTTATTTTACTTATTTTAAATACCAAAAAGAATGAATATAGTAGTAATGAAAATAATACTAGAAAATAATTTACATCCATAAACAAAGAACTTAGCATACAATCTTATCAATATATACTAATCCGCAAAAAGAGTTATAAATATAATATGTAATAAAAGTATGTGCAGAGGATGGAGACAGGGTTAGCATGCATGTAGGTGGCAACAAGAAAACAACGATTTTCGTGCTTACATATGAATGCATGCAGTCCTTGTCTATTTTATTAATGGCTATGTAGAAAGAAAATGTAGAAACCCAATACAAGAGTCTTACATTGTTACCCTTTCCTATAGATATAAATATATAAAAATATATTACTTATATATAAGATTAAATACTTAGCTAGAATCTAGGTAACTACATGATTCAGAGAACTAATGTTGTAAGAACCTTCATAATATTTTTTGAAAAAATATACATATAAATGTAAAGAGAAGGAATTATCATAAAGCCATGGTAAATAGAAAATTTTATTACATTCACATGTACTATAGTAAAAAACAAGAGATTTTTATTTAGTAACCTAATACACTGGAAAGCATAGGAGAACTACTTGAAAATTCATAAGATTCGAAGAACCAATGAATATGCACATACATAAGCAACTTGATATGGGAAAAAAACTAAAGCCATGGGGTCAGTAGACGAGAGTTATGACAGATAAAGGGAATATAAGGTCCCTATGAAGCCAAGAAGGAATAAGTCAACTTAATCAAATCAGAAAATGTAAACCTAGGAGTAAGAAAAAATGGTCACAGGAGGAAAAACCCTTTACTAAAAACTAAAAGGCAAGAAAATAATCAGAGGAAGGACTACAATCCTAATTATTACTTATAACACAAATAACTTACCATTTTCTATGGGATTTGGAAAACTATTCAGAGAATGAAACTCCTTTCTGATCAAAAGTTTCCATAGTAGCTTGTTCGGGCAGAAGAGAAAACTTGGTATCTTGAAATTTCTCAGAATTGCGGAGCTCGCTCACAAGAAGGAGGGTGAGGAGGGTATTTACCTAAGTACTAATTATCACAATTCTGTTGTCGGATTAATTCAAAATAATCTAAATCGTCCACGTCACTTTCCTCACATGATTGGAAATGGATTGTCTCATGTTTCAGGCCATGTGGCCTCCGTCACATGAAGAATATGCCAATAGGGAGAGCCTAAGTAACCCCCCAATATTTTAATAACAATCTGGTTTAAAATAAGTGTTTATAATCCAAAGTTCAACTGGCTAGAGTATTTGAATTTCTATGTACTAAGAATTAGAGCGAGTAGGGTTATAACATGGGTAATGCTATGTTTTTTTTTTTTTTTTTTTTTTTTTTTTTTTTTTTTATGACAATGACCATTGCTAAAAAATAAAAACACTTATGCCTTTAGTAAAGAATATATTAATTTAGAATAAGATTATTCCAAATACCATGTCGACCCAATAAAATTTAAGGTAAAGAAATAAAAAAAGATATATGAAACAACGTTTCATGATTTGAGTAATAAATCAGAGATGACAAATTCATAGTGATTTCCATGACGATAATACAAAACTGACCTAGAATGATGATAAAGGAGAATAACATATATTTTAAAAGAAAAAAGAAAAACAAAAATCTTGGGTGTTAATTTTGGGTGTTTCATTAATCTAAAATTGGTAAATTTTGAGGCAGGTTACACTAATCTTGACATCAATGATGTACTTCGCTTGACCTTAACATCAATGAAACATAATGTGCAACAATCTCCCCCTTTTTCATAGATGGTAACCCCTGGAATTTGAGCACTGTTGTCGACCTACAATCTTCACAATTTGTGATTGCTTGACAAATCTATAATTTCTTGACCAACCTGCATTTTCTCCCCCTTTAACATCAATGTCAAGAGGCTAATTTTTGCAGACTATATGTAATTATTGTTTTTTGTTTGAGAGGTTTCATGCTTCGAATGCCCCTTGTCTAACTATCAACATTTCTCCACTTGATCTGTTATTCTTCATTATGTTTGCAAATCTACATTTTGTCTGTAGTTCCTTCAATTACACATTGACTCCTCCTTTGGAATAAATGGGCTACACCTCCTGACATTGCATGTCTTCTCATTTACATATCTAATTCACAACTCCACCTAAATTGATGCCCCTTCTTACAATCAACTTTCCTCATTTTTAATATAGCATAAGCAAGAAAAAATCGCCTGAACCACTTACACACTTAGCTACTATTATAAATTCTGACACTAATTTTGTATATTTTGGAAGCTTTCCATTTCATCATTCTTCTCCTGTAGCTCAGCTATTGAAGGTTTCATATTCTTGACATTGTCTAAAGAGTTGCTAGACCTCATACTTACAAGACTAATGAGATGGGAGAGATATCACTCGCAACCTTTATCTTAGATATTCAAATGAATCCCTTGGAAGAGGTTTGGTAAATATATCTACAATTTGTTATTTAGTAGCAATATATTCCATCCTAACAATTTGAGTAGCTAAATTTTCTCTAAGGAAATGATATTTGATAGGAATATGCTTTGTCTTGGAATGCATAACAAGATTCTTGGAAATATTAATTGCACTTGTATTATCACACATAATTGAAATAGGGTGATCATATTCTACCTTGATGTCTTTTAGAGTTTGTTTCATCTAGAGGACCTGAGTGTAGTTTGCTACTATTGCAATATACCCCACTTTAGTTGTAGACAAAGAGAGAAAGGTTTGTTTCTTACATAACCATGATACTTAATCATTTCCAAGAAGAATTTTTCTCCACTTGTGATTTTCATATCATCAACACTTCCTTCCTAGTATGCATCTGTGTATGTTGTTAGAATGAATTATTTGTCTTTGGAGTACCATAAGCTAAAATCTAATGTTCCTTGTAGATATTTAAAAATCCTCTTGATTGTATGTATATGAGTTTCTTTTTGGTTTGATTGAATTCTTCCCACTAGACCTATTGCTTACATGATGTATGGTCTTGAAATTGTGAGATCAAGTAGTATGCCAATCATAGACCAATAAATAGTTGAATTACCTATGGAGATTCATCATCCTTATTGAGTTTACACCCTGTTACCATGGGTGTAATAACAAGTTTAGATTCCTCCATGCCAAATTTCCTCAATATTTATGTGAGACATGTAGTTTGAGAAATAAAAATCCCTTTGTTTGTTTGTTGAACCTGTAATCCAAGGAAGAATGATAGTTTCCCAAGTATGTACATTTTTTATTCGTTTTTAATATCAAATACAAATTGTTGGCCAATTTGATCTACATCACTTCCAAAAATTATATCACCTACATATACAACAATAATAAATAAATTCTCATTATAAGTTTTAATGTAAATATTTTCCCATTTGTTGTGCCCTTTTTTAATCCTTGTTGTTGTAGATATCCATCAAGTCTTGAATACTAGGCCAAGATCTCCCTTTAACCCATATAAAACTTTCTTTTGTCTACATACCTTATTTATATATTCTGACAACTAAAATCCATCTGGTTTTTCAATGTACACCTCTTTTTCTAGGTAACCATTAAAAAATGTTGACTTGACATCCATTTGCTGTAATTTGAATTTTCCAAAACCTTCAAATAATAACAACATTATGATTGCTTCATGTTTGATGACAAGGGAAAATGTTTCTTTAAATTCAATACCTTGTAGTTGTGCATACCCTTTGTAGACCTATCTATCTTTATTCCTCACTACTTGTCCATTCTCATTTAATTTTCTTCTGAACTCCCACCTGGTGCTAATTACATTTTTCCTTTTTGTTCTAGGCACAAGTTCCCATGTTTTATTTTTCTATATCTGGTTTAGTTCTTCTTCCATAACATTGACCCAATGCTTATCTTCACTGACTTTGGCAAAGCACTTGGGTTCTTTATTGGATAATAATGCTATATTTACATATCTAGGTGTTTTGATCAACCTTCTTATGGTCTAAACTCCTAATTCTTTATTGCTAAGGATTTGATATTAAGGGTGAAATTTTTGCCAACATACCTATATAGATTTTTTTGTTGTTGAGGTGCCATATCCTCTTCTTCTTCATATTGCACTTCTTGTTCTTTCTTTTCTAGATTTATGCTTATGGTCTCATATGATTCCTCATTACTTTGCTGTTTTCCTTTTTGTGACAATGTTTCATCTACCTTTACATATGTGCTTTCGAGTATCTTATGAAGTCTTTTATTGTAGCTCTTATAGCCGTTGCTACTGCATGAGTAGCCCACGAAGATTACTTCATTAGCTTTGGAGTCAAAATTTCCCAACTTGTCTTCATTTATTTTGATATAGAAGTTTATCCATCAACTGGCCAAAACTGACCTCCATCAACATCAAAGGAGACCACCTTGTCAGGGCCCCAAATTAGACCCTTCTACGTTGATAATGTTGGTTTCGACTGTTATGGGTTCAATTACCCTTTCCTAAGACTAGCCTAAAGTTAACCTAGCCTAATCCTACTTATCCATATGATACTATGGTTAAATGGATGTTAATACTTCCTTAATACTAATGTTATGTTATATTTTATTATGTTAGTATTTATCTTTTATGTTATACATATTTTGATGCATCCTATATTATTATGTTAGAAATACCTATATTATAAATATATGTGTATCTATGTTAAGTAACACTAAACTAAATCATACTAAACTAACACTAATATTACTTTAGGTATTAATATATACTAATATAAATTTTCCTATATTAAATCCTAACAAGTAGTAACAACCTCAGTTAAAAATCCATTTAATAAAGTAAATAAAAAAATAAAACCGAGGTCATGGGACATGTATTCCAAGTTTAATGTTGGGAAAAACATCCTATTGGGTGTTCATTTGGTTTATTATGGCTAAGGGGAAATTAGCAAAGGCATTGGCAAAGGCTTTGAAAACGCACGAGGCATTAATTGGCATTTTATTTATGAAATAATGGAAAATAAGAGAAAAGGAAGGTGAAAGGTCACAGGTTGTGTGTCATGAGGAAATTGAAGGAAAATTGAGGAAGTTGAAGAAAATAGAGTCCTAAAAAATAAAAAGGCTTTTGAGGATTGGTTCACAACCTTTTGTCAATTCAGTTTTGGATATCTCTCTCTCTATTCTCTATATCCTCTCATACTATTGCACACTTAGAGCATTCTTGTAGCACTCTAGCATTGGAAAAAGGAAGGTAAAGGAAGGACAAGAAAGAAAATTGAATAAGGATCAAGCAAGGAAGAGTCGGATCAAGTGGCTACAATAGGATTACATTGTAGGTATCGAGTTGCATGTATGGTTTCCTTGCTAGTTTTGGCATGCATGGTACATGCATGTGTGTATTTGGTTCTCTTGCTATCATTGGCATGGGATTTTCTAGGTGTGACAGTGATTTCAACTTTGCCTTGCCATTTTCAAATAGCCATGGTGTGTTGGGGTTCTTTACTTGGTTGAGCTTTATATTTCCAGATCGTTTTGGAACTAGGTGACGTAGTCTCAGGAAAATTTCCAAGGGCCTAGGAATCCCATGACTGGTAATGGAGGGATTGTGGTAAATCTTGAGGGTGGAGACGAAAAAAGTCCTCAAGGAATTGGTGAAGAAATCTAAAGGCATCCAAGATTGTTTAGGGCCTAGTGATCCCTTGATTGGGAATGGTGGGATTGCAGTAAAGCCTGATAGTGTATGTTTGTTGTTTGGGCCTAGGAATCCCTTGACCAATAATTGCATAATTATGGTAAAGCTTGAGGAAGCCCTGGTTGATTTTTTGTGAGTCCCACATTAATTCTTGGAATATGGCACAAGGGTGATTGGCTGAAAGAAAATTTTGGTTCAGCACAATCTATGCTCGGGTGGTACATTGAAGTCCCTGAATTGGTTGGATTTTGCATATGTTAATAAGATCTCTTTCCCTCTTGTATTTTATGATTAAACGTACCTGTTATGATGTGGCTTTGATGGTTGTTATATCATTGTTAATTTTCTGGTTATATGTTGGATATAAGCATGGTTTATGAAAAACTCTAGTTATGTATCTCAACATGTTTTGATTAGTAAATGAATGGTTAATGAATGCATGACCTAATAGATGTTATTGTAGATATTTTGATAGGGCATCAAACCTTCTTGATGATTTTCAGATAAGTATGAGACCCCTATGTTCATATATGCATTTATAACCTATAAATTACATGCTCACAATGTGTTTGACGAAATGTTTGTCATGGTTAGGCCTTGTTAGGTCAAGTTCTTGTCTAAGTCTTACATCAGTGGATTTTTCCTTGTGTCACTTATCATTCTGGATAGTTCTAACAAGTTTTGGGCAGAGGTCTGGATCCTAGCCCTGAAAAAGTGGCCCAGATCTTGAGGTCGCATGCACAGAACTAGGTAATTTAGATTGCAGCCATTGGCAGGCAGGGTTATCCATGCAACTGGAGGCTTACAGTCACTAGCTAGCCTTGTTATGAAAGTGAACGAGAGTCCAATTCAGTGAAGAAGAAAGTTAACTTAGGGTTTGGGCACCTGGGGTGGTTTTCTAGCTCTTAAGGGAGGTCAATAAATTTTTGGTTGGACGATTCCACTTCCTTAACTATACCTAGGAGTTCAAGTCATATCATAGTAACTCTTCGTCACATATTTACCCCAGTGGACCAGTGAACTTGGGTAAGTGTGGGAGGAGGGTGTTACAGAGTGGTATTAGAGCAGGTTTCTGTTCTCCTTGGGTGATATCTGATACCACAGAGTGATATCTGATACCATAGAATGGTATCAGAGCATGGTTCAACACTTAGACTGGATGGGAAGAATTTGTTTGGAATGCATGCATGCTGGTTATATATGTATTTGTTATGCATGATAGTTTCCTATATGGTTGTTATGCATGCATTTTCATGGTGATGGTTATCATGCATGAGGTCGTGGTATGTAGTTGGTATTGTAATGCATGATGTTATTATGTTGATTTGTGCTAATCTGGATTGATCTTGCAGATGAGATAGCCTCCCTTGAACTTCACTAAGGTATGTTGATTATGTTTATATTTTGGTTTAGCTGACATGGTATACTTGCAGGAAGAAGAAGATCAAAGATGACTAGAAAAATAGTGGATCATAGTACACGAGACTCTCCCTACATATCATATGAGCAGCATGGCGATGGGTACTCTCCTGACATAGAAAACACTTTGAGAAGTTTTAAGGCAAATATAAGAAGTTGCAAAGCAGATAATGAAAAAATCATGCAGTCACAAGAGAGACTTGCCAGGGCACTGGAGAAACAAGCAGAGGTCAAAGTAGATATCCATTAGAGTTTTTCATACTTGCAGATTGAGGGACTGGTTAGGATCAGTCATGGGCAAGAGGACATGACTAATGGAGTATATGGTAGTAGATATCATGGTGGCTATAGGTCAGATAAAGATGACACGGTCAGAGATGGTGGGTTCTTGGATACACTTGATAGGAGAGGCAATGTATATGGGCTTTACTCTAGTTTTGGTTTAGATCAGAATCATGGTCATCATCACTATCATCCCTACAGGAGGAGTGACAAGGGATATTTTCTGGATGAGTTCAAGAAAGCCAAGCCACCTACATTTTATGGAGATTGAAGAAGCTAGAAGATGCAGAGGAATGGTTGTTTGGGATGAAGACGTTCTTTGAGTTGCATGATTACACCGAGAACATGAAGGATAGGATAACTATTTTCAGCCTCAAAGGGAAAGCATACATCTGGTGGGAAGATGTGAAGCGGTTCATAGACATCATGATAGAGGAGTTGAGTTGGCATGAGTTCAAAATTCTTTTTTGAAAGAAGTACTTTTCATAGAGGTACTATCACAGTAAAGCTAAGGAGTTCTATGAGCTAAAGACAAGATCAATGATAGATGGGGATTACATGACTAAGTTCCTGGAGTTACTAAGGTATGTAGCATATCTTAAGGATGAAAAATCCAAAGTTGAAAGATTTTTCAGTGGATTACCATTAGCATTTAATGATCAAATTGAGTATGTTGAGCCTCAAACACTGGAAGAAGTAATTGGGAAGTTGAAACATTGTTATGAGAAATCGAAGCATAAGACAAAGTCTCAACAGGGTTGGAAAGGGAAAGATAAGACTAAAATTAAATGGCCATTGAAGCGAACAAGACCTCAGGATGCAGGTGAGAAAGATAGTGTTGTTCCTTACAAGAATTTTAATGTAGTTGAGAAGGGACATGGGTCACAACAAAATAGAGGTCAGGGAAAATTTTAAGAACCCCCCCTAAATTTATAAATATAATAAATGGGCGAATCTCCATGGTATATAGGAAAAATGGAAGGCGATTTTATCAATAATATAATATGTATATATAATTTTTTGGCGAATCTCTCACCAGGCATGGCGAATATTTTACTCAATTATAAAAATCTTGTAAGATCATGGCGAGTCTTTCACTAAATAATAAGACTTTGTAAAGTCCTAGTGAATCTTAGCATAGGCTACATGCTGGTTTAATTCCCCCATTTAAATAGGCTACATTCCAGGTGAATACCATGTGCCATTTTGGTGAATACCATGGGTCAATACCATGTGCCATTTTTATTTTTATTAATTCTAATATTAGGGTTAATAATGGTTTTTTGCATGGTATTAATAACAATCTAGTCCATGGTATTTGTCCCATAGTATTTTGGCCATAGGTTTCACCTAAATAGAACCCATTTTTTGAGTGTTCGTAAATATAAGGTGACTTATGGAGTAAATATAAAAAAATGTTTTATTTGTTTACCATACCTCTCGTTTATTTATATTTTTATTAATTTATCATACCTCTTTTACAAATATGGTATTTGGCCCATAGGATTCACTTAAACAAAACCTCTTTCTGGGCCTTCATAAATAGAACGAGGGTTATGGACTAAATATAAAAAGAGGTTTTATTTATTTACGATACGTCTAGTTTATTTATATTTTTATTTATTTACCATACCTTTTGAGTAAGTATAAAAAGACGTTTTATTTATTTACCATACCTCCACTTTACTTATATTTTTATTTGTTTACACCCTTACATGTATATAAGGTGACTTATGGAGTAAATATAAATATGTTTTATTTATTTACCATACCTCTCATTTATTTATATTTTTATTAATTTACCATACCTCTTTTATAAATATGGTATTTGGCCCATAGGATTCACTTAAATAAAACCTATTCTTGAAAATGGGCGAATGGATTCACTTAAATAAAACCTATTCTTGAAAATGGGCGAATGGAAGGTTGTAAGTCCTAATTTCAAGGGCTAAATTTACCTTTTTTACTCTCTCCCTTAAAATAAGGTGGGCTATTTGAGGTGATTTGTAAAAATATACTATGATACAAAATATTCGCCCACTAAAAATTTAAAACCCTTTAATTTCGCCAAAGGGCGAACATTCGCCCCTAAAATTATCCTTGATAGAGGTAGTGGTAAGGGATAGTTGCAGTGTTGAATATGTGGCAAGGAGGGTATCAAGAAAAAAAATTCATTGTATTAGGGTAGTAGGCCTCGGATCTATAATGCACAGGAGGTGCAAATAGTTGGGGATGTTGGACATAACATTCCTCGTATCTATGCAACATTGTATAATATGCAGGTAGATCACTAGACATCTATTATCGAGATGGATGGTAATCTTTGTGATCAAGTTGTTTCTATTTTGATTGACCCTCGATCTAATTATAGTTATGTTAAACATGACCTGGTGGATAAGTGTGGTTTGAGAAAAGAAGTGCATGAAGAGTCCTGGTTAGTGCAGTTGGCTACAAGCACTGAGAAGAGAGTTCATCATTGGGTAAGAGCTTGTGCATTTGATTTGACTGGTATGCCTACATCAGCGCATCTGAATGTACTTCCATTGGGTTCATACAATATGCTTCTGGGCATGGATTGGTTGTATCTTCACAAGAATATGGTGGATTGTTATGAAAAGGCTATTGAGTGTTTGGATCACAATCGAGAACAAATAATCTTGCAAGGTAAAAAGAAGGCAACATTAGTTAGAATGGTTACGTGTATGCAGGAAAAGCATAGTCGCAGGAAAGGGTGTGTATTATTTGCATTGCATATTTTTAGTGATAAAGGTAAGGATGTTGAGGATTAGGAAGTCTTCAAGAAGTATTCAACCTTGCAACAGTTTTGAGGATGTATGGACTCATGAAAAATATATTCCTTCAAATAAAAAAAATAAAAAAGTGGAGTTATTCAAAGAAATGGAAAATCACCAACTATTGATGGACGATAGTGTGATTGAGGAGTGGCACGTTGAAAAGGAGAAGGAATTAGGCAAGCAAATCTTCAAAAGTAAGTGGGTGGGAGAAGGAATACTGGAGACTGAAATCAATAAGCATTTGGTTAAAAGCGGGTGACCAAAACAAAACTTTTTTCCACAAGAAAACAAAAAAAAGGGAAATTCATAATAGAGTTACATTGGAAGGAAATCTGAAGATATCATCATTCTTTGATATTAAAAAAGAAACCTTTAACCATTTTAAAAGCTATATTCAGAAGACAAAGAGCTAGAGATGGGTAAAGCTGAGGAGTTTCTCTCCTATATCGCGTTGGGAATATCTAACTTCGATAATCAACTTCTAGTAAAGGAGATAGTGGAATCAGAAATGATTGATTCCATCTGGGCTTTGGAACATGATAAAGCCCCTAGATCTAATAAAAAAGGATCTAATAAATTTGTTTAATTAGATGAGGAAGAAGGATAATATTTTTTTTTGGGGGGGGGCACAAATTCCTCCTTTCACACCTTAATCCCTAAGGAGATGAATCCGGAAAAATTCTCTCGATTCAGACCTATCTCATTATGGTGACTAGATTAAAGAAATTCTCCCATTGACCATCTTTAAGAATCAAGGAGGACTTATGTAGTAGCATCATTTCTAGATAATATAATTTGGGTCTAGGAAGCCATCCATTATAGTAAATAGAGAGATGATATCATAATTATCAACCAACAAAGAGATATCAGCTAGGGGATTTAAACTCTCAACTATTGAAGATTTAAATTCAATTGAAAAGAATTAGATAGAGATAGATGAAACATCTTCTTAGATTGAGAGGTTCAAACATCACTGATCATTTAAGGAATTTTATTACATAAGGATGGACCTTTTTTATTTTAAAAAATGTAAACAATCAAAAGACCACCCATTTCTTTTTTTTTTATGGATCTTCAAATGGAAACCCTGGGTTCACAGGAGTGGGAATAGTAATCATTTGCCCCTGTGAACAAAGAGAGACTCAATTCTCCTAAGGTTTGGCAATAATGCCAAATAATCGGGTTGAATACATAGCTCTTTGGAAAGGGATAGGAATGCAATAGGTAAAAGGAATTAATCATTTATCAGCATGTAGAGACTTAATTCTGGTGATAAAACAACTACAAAATATTGAGAAATATCTTAATAAAACTCCCCACATCACCTTGTCAAGGATCAACAAGCAATTAAGGTATTTCAAGGAAGTTAGATTTTTCCATATCCTCCAACAATTGAATACTGAGGCAGATGCTCTAGCAAACAAAGGGGCTAGAATAGAACAAGGTGTGATGGAGATTAATAATATTTATACAAATTACACTCCACTCCCATGAATCAACAACAATTTCTAAAGGCTAAGGCTGAAATATTTGGTATCCAAACTAACGATTTTGGTCGTCAAAACTCCAATTGGATCCAAAGAAATGATGCCCATTTAATTTTTGAGCTAACACAACACCAACATCAAGGAAAACATAGGTAGAGATCATCCGATATATCAAATTTCGTGTATGCAGTATTTAATAACACCCATTGGAGGTCCTTTCTTGTCATCAACAAGAAGGACAATTGGTTGTTATTTGAGCCAAATTGGGGGAATTTGGGGCTCAACAATTTAATTTTTCTTGGCAATTCAGGAAATCATTCAAGACACAAACATTCTTTAGTTATTGTCAAATTTCTCTATCTAGATTGCAATTTAATGGTGAATGTGCAAGAGGTTTCTTTCTCTTGCATCATGGAATGGGTTTCCCTAGTTTTCAATTCTCTCTTCGGGAGTCATTATCCCATTGTAGGTCTTCCTTCTATTTATCCTAAAGCAATACTTGTGTTCTCTCAGTATTGGTTTCCCACTAGTGAGGCACACATGCTCATCAATAAAAATTTTGTTGGGGAGCTCTTTCACTATTTTAGTGTAATGGATTCCATGGACCAGTTTGTCTTTGAGCAAGATTTGGCTCAAACGAACTACATGACAAACAAATTGTTGGAATTAGTCATTACTTTATTGGAGCTCACAAATAGACAGATCATCCCAGCTAACAAAGAAAGGGATCTACAATTGGTGTTGATAAACACACAAATTAAGCTTCTCTAGACAAAATTTGATAAATTGAAAGCCTTCAAGGAGGCAGAGGAAACAATGTTAAATGTTAGTGTGGAAATACTAGAAGCCACCCTTAACCAAGGCGTAAAGAAAAAAAATAATAAGATATGGATACCAATGCAGTTCGTCCCAAGAATAGGTGTCGCACAGCTAAAGTACGAGGCCAAGAATCTCCAAAATAAGAAGAAACTCTAAGAAAATCCGACCCACATGCAGGGATATCTGGTCCTAGCTTCTCTTAATATTTTATGATGTACTACAAGTATATTTTATTGCTAGGAATTTTTTATATAATTTATGGTAGATATCAATGTTGGAATGTAAGCAAAGAGCTTCTAGAAGTAGGGTTGAAGTATGGATAACCCTTTTTGGAAAGGACTGGACAATGAAATCTATGAAATCTCTAAAAATGTAAGGAAATGACCTAGAATCCATTTTTTCTTCTTTTCAAAATAAATACCTACCTATTTCATTTTAAAGAAAAATTATAAATCTCCTTGGCCCTTTGATTATGTAGAGTTACTACACAACTCAAATTTACAATTTCAACAAATTTTAGAGATATTTTGGACAAAATTGATAGAAAACCATACTTGAAAAAGGGCCAAAAAGTATAATATTAAGACTATTTGAAATGTTTTAACCATACGATATTTTTTTCGGAATATATATATATATATATATATATAGAGAGAGAGAGAGAGAGAGAGAGAGAGAGAGAGAGAGAGAGATCACTTAACATTCACATTGAAATATTTTATGTGTAAACCATATTCTACACATTAAAATGTTTTTCTTTTTTTCTTTTTCTTTTTTAAATACTTCTTAAGCCATTAAAATGTTTTACTATAATCAACATTAAAATTATTATTATTATTATTATTTATTTTTATTTTCTCTCTACACATACATTTATATAAAGTTGATATTGAAATAAATTAATTAACATTGATATTCAAGTAAAATTTTGTATTGGAATATTTTAAAAAATACAAGAATTATATATTTTGAAAATATAAGTGTCTTTTTTTTGCTAATATAAAATTATGTTATTTTACTTGATTGAAATATTTTATTTATAGCTAACAGTGAAAATGAAATACTTTTACCATATCTCAATCAACTTTAGGTTCAAATATCAACAATTAAGTGAATATGATTATTGATGTTTTTTTAGTTTTTGTTTTTTATTATAGTCGACATTGTTTTTTTAGTATATTTTATTTTTATTTTAAAAGAGACAAGCATAAACTCGAGGTTGAGCACAAAAGGGATTGCACATCTCCCTCATAATGGGCCATAGAATATGCCTCTTAACGCAATTAATTTTTTTCTTTATAATTAATAATAATACTAATAATTTAAACTATTATAATTTAGTTCTTTTTTTTTCTACAGTTTTAGCAAGGTGAGACTTAACATGAAGAAATGGTTTTGATTTTATCATAGATTGATATGTATTGATGTTTACCAATCATTTAATTCATATGATCGCATTAGTTTAATTAATAAATAATAAATGTATGGTAAATGTCCATAGACATCAATCATGAACACCATGAAAACATTTACTTCATGATACATTTCATGTTGCTAAAATTTAAAAAAATCATTAAAAAATGACTAAATTATAAATTTATTTTCAATTATCATTATTATCATCATCAATTATAAAATAATTAATATATAAATTAAATATATATACACTTAAAAAAACATGTAATAAGATTCTTAATATGGGGACTTACCTTCACTTTACCATGAAGATTTTTAATTTGTAAACATGCTTTGTTATAATACCATAGGTCAATAGCATGGCTTGTCAATACCACGTCCAAAAAACCATAACTAATTTCATATGACACTGTCATTTTTTTTAATTAATCAATTTATTTGAATTGGAAAAATGACATAACTACTTTGGACACAAATCTTAACATTTGACTTGTGAATACTGTTAAGAATATTCTAGAATATTTTGTGGAGGTTAAATCTCTAAAATCCACCTACTAATTATTGATAATTAAATTAAAATTCTAGAATATTTATTCCAAAATAGAGATGCCTATCAATAGGTATCAATCCATAATAAGTATAAAAAAAACTTCATCATACATGTGACATTGTTAAAATTTTAAAAAATCATAAAAATTAACTAAATTTTAAATTTATTTAAAATTATTATTCTAATAAAAATAATCAATACATAAGTTAAACACACACACACATATATATTTAAAAAGTATGTAACAAGATTATTAACCATAAATTTTCATTTACACTCTATAATGAGATTTTTCATTTGAAAATAGGTTTTGTTGCAATATCATAGGCCAATACCATGGCTTATCAATACCACATGCCCAAAAAACCATAAAACCATAACTCGTTTCATATTACACTTGTCCATATGACCCTTTTTTTTAATTAATGAATTTAATTTAAAAGGAAAAAAAAAACATAACTACATTGAAGATAAATTTCAACCTTTGATTTGTGTATACTAGTAAGAATATTTTAAATCCCTACCATCCACCCGATAATTATTGATAATTAAATTAAATTTGTGGAATCCTATTCGAAAACAAACATGATTATTCAAATAAATATGAAATTGGGGGTGTTGGATAATTCCCAAAACATTATGAGATACAACAGTATATCATTTTTGTGATATCAGGAGGGTTGAAAAATAAAGATACTTTCCCTTGACCTTCTTAACCTCTTTAAGTAACCAAAATTATAACAATTTTGGAACACATTTTTACTGTAAAAATAAAGTTTTACAAACAGTCACCTTTATCTTTTTTAAATTTAAATTTTGATAAACTAATTATAATATTAATATTAATAAATATTTATTATAATTATCAATATCTTCATACAAATATATTGAGAAAGAATGGAAAGCAAAAAAGTGGAGTAGAGATTGCTCTTCTCAATATTCAAAAAGCTAAATAGATTACATTGAAAACATCAACAATAAATGACTAGAGTAGAACTTGACTAAACTGAAGTAAAATTTAAATAAAATTGAATCAAATGTGATGAAACCTAGTAGACAACAATATTAATATCTCAACACCCCCTCCTAATCTCAAGTGTTACATGTAGAGACACTTACAATGTCTAATTTCTCTCTTTGGAATTCAAATACATTCTTGCCCAATGGATTTGTGAAATATCTACAAGTTGATCTTTGGAACCACAAAAAACAAGTATTATATCCCCATCATTGACAAGCTCACGGATGAAATGAAAATGTGTGTTAGAGTGCTTGCTTTTTTTGTGGAAAACATGATTTTTTGATAAAGAAATCGTTGAACTGTTATCACAGTAAATTGGAGTTATCTCATTTTGAACATTTGAAATATCTTTCAATAATCTTCTCAACCACATTGCTTGACAAGCTGTTGAATTTGATGCTACATATTATGACTCTGCATAAGATATTGAAATGATTGAGTGTTTATTGGATGCCCATGAAACCAGATTGGCTCCAAGATGAAAAGCATACCCTGAGGTGCTTTTGTGATCATTTAAACTCCTTGCATAATTGTTGTCTGTATAACTTGAAAGTGAACAATTTTCAGAATGTGTATAGAACAAACCATAGTCTATTGTCCTTGCAATATACCTTAAGATCCTTTTTGCAACCTTCCAATGAGAAATCTTAGGTGAATGCAAAAACCTGAGACAAAACATGTTGCAAACATAATATCATGTCTAGTTGAAGTGAGATATAACAAACTACCAACTAGACTTTTATATAATGTGAGATCAACTGGTGGTGCTACATCTTCTTTGCTCAGTTTGGTGCCTTGAGCAATTGGTGTATCAACAAGTTTGCAATTTGTCATTCTGAACTTTTGGATGATGTCAGTGGCATATTTTTGTTGACCAACAAAAATGCCATTAGCAGATTGGTGAATTTCAATGCCTAAGAAGTATTTCATGACCCCTAGATCTGTCATATCAAACTCTATTTTCATTGTTGCTTTGAAATCTTCTAACATCATATTTCTTGTATAAATAAGATCATCTACATAAAGGCATACAATAAGAATTTTACCTTCATGAGTTTTGGTATACAAAGTTGGCTCATTACTGCTTCTGCAAAAACCACTTTTGATGAGATAGGTGTCAATGCGACTGTACCAAGCTCTTGGAGCTTGTTTCAAACCATACAAATCTTTCTTCAATCTACATACTTTATGCTCTTATCCTAGAACTTCAAAACCAGGAGGCTACTCTACATAAACTTTTTCCTGCAATATACCATTTAGGAAGACAAATTTTACATCAAGTTGATAGACTTTCCATTTGTGAACAAATGGTTATCATAGTGTCTAACCTTGCTACTGGAGAAAAGGTTTCACCATAGTCGACACCAAACTGTTGTGAGAATCCTTTGGCAACCAACATTGCCTTATGTTTCTCAAGCTCTCCTTTTTCATTCAGCTTGGTCTTATATACCAATTTTACAGCAATTCTCGTTGTCTCTTGGGAGATCAACAAATTCCCAAGTTTGGTTCTTCTCTATGGAATAAATTTTTTGGTTCATTGCATCAACCCAATGCTTCTTCAAAATGGGTTGGTTGAGATGAAATAAATGTAAACATATTTTGCTAGTCAAACTCATGTTCCTGCTCATATATTTCTCTTATGGTTCTTATTTTGTGATTGTCTTCTGAAGATGTTGAATCACCGGTGGATTCACTGCTTGAAGATGTACATTTTCATAATGATATGGTTATTCTTGAACCTGAAATCTTGGTGGATGTGGATAAGAAGATTGATTTGAAGCTTCATACACATGGTCAAACTAAGATTTATTTTCAAGAAAATTGATGTCTCTGCTTAAAACAAACTTCACACTGGTTGTTGGAGATCTGTTGAGAACATACATTACTTCACACTAGTTGTTGGAGATCTGTTGAGAACATACATTGTAGTCGAAACTTCTTCAACCCAATAGTTATTTGACAACTTCTTCACACTAAGCATGCATCTGGCCATGTTCATGATCGACTAATTTTTCCATTCTGTTACTCCATTCTATTGTGAAGTATATCTTATTGTCTTTTGCATGATGATTCCTTGTTGTTGATAAAAAAAAATTATAGATCTCTTTTAAAACAAACACAAAGAGATGAACTTTTTTTTTTTTTTTGTAAGTGGAAGTAGTACCATTCTTTTCTATTTATGATAAACAAGGAGACTAGATACAACATTTTGGTGGCCTCACCCTGCCCCGAAGGAAAACCAGGTCTGTTGGCCACCTAAGTTTACTATAAGCATTCCAAAAACAAAATTTGACAAGTCTTTCCATACTCGCTATATGCACTATACAACCGAAACTACCTATTAAGCTACTGATTTGCATAAAAACTATAAGGAGAGTATCAAAAAATCACAGCAAAGTCTCACGAAGATTATTCTTATCTGGTTCCAATATTGGGGTCCATGTCCATGGGGATATTCATTTGTTCCTACTAGCTTGGGTGCATGCCAACCATTCTGGACAGAAGCTGAGACATCTCCTCCAATTTGTTGTTTTGTTTGATCATGATTACCTGGAAGTTCTTCATTTCCTTTTGTTTGACTTTTAAGAAATGAACCTTAAAAAATTCATTCGATTTTGCCATACCTGAACTCATTCTCTCGGTGCTCACGTTCATCTTCTTGGGATCCGTGTCTGATCCATTTTCCTCGAGAGTTGTCTATAATGCGACTTTTTGGAGATTCCGGTGACGGAATCCGGCGGAAGAAATTGAGGTTAAATCTTGATTTGTTGCAGTTAAAATGGTTTTTTAACTGCATATTTGGATTCAGCACCCTGAAAAACCCCTAGGACGCTTTGATTGTGCAGAAACTAGCTATCAAACTTGCCATTCCAATAGATTGCTGCCGGATTTTGACCGGAAAAACCCACCGGAAAAGCTTCCAAAAAGTCGCATTATAGACAACTGCTTTTCCTCGTATGCCAACTCCAATATCCATGCCAAATAGTGATGGTGTAAGTTCTTATGTTTCCTAAATTTGTTTTATCTGAATTATGTTCGCTACATTTTCACTGGTAGTTGTTCCGCTGGTTTGACTGCCTGAATCCTATAACGAATGACAACATGATACCCTGTCGACCCTAAATTCGGTTCGCCAACCCATATAGTCGCTCAAAAGTTTAACATTTCTTCATATATGGACACTTCAAACCACTTACGACACACGACACCTTTTGAAAAAAACCGATCTTCCAACATTTCAGTTCTAAAGGCGTTTGATGCGCAATTTTGCGCAGTTCTTCAACGCACGAGCTGCGTATATTTTAACTTTTCAACAATTTGGTAAGTATGAGGCAATTTGCGTAATTTTTTTTGCGCTGAGCTGACGCACTGAGCCCTTTTTACAGGTTCGCAATTGCATTTTTCTCTTCGGTCTCTAATGACCTTTGCTGCTTCTTTGAAAGCTCAAAAAAAAAATTGAAGCGTTGTTTTGGAGTCTTATGCGACCTGGTGCTCTGGTTGTTCTTGTTTATACTCAAAAAGCTAAATAGTTTACATTGAAAACATCAACAATAAATGAGTGAAATAGAACTCGACTGAACTAAAGTAAAATTGAACTGAAGGTAAACTGTAGACCAGAATTAAATGTAATGACACCTAGATTAATATGTCAACATATATTAACATAAATTTATTTTAACTAGATTTCAAAATTATTTTTAAATAATCAAAAAAGTATATTTGTAGTAAGTCATAGGTTATGTGATACTATTGCTACTAAAATTTTTATGATCAAAACACTTTTGCTATTTATTGGATGATTAGCTCAATTGGTGTGAGTATTTTTGCTATTAAAAGATCATTTTTGCTATAAAGAAGTCACAGATTCAATTTTCTAGATACTTTAAAAGTCAAACTCTATATTTATGCAAGTAATCCATTGTGACATTGTCTTCTTCCTTTTGATTTTATTCTTAAAAAAACCTAGAAAATTTTCAAATTTACCTTGTGTACATCATTGGAAAACAAAAAATTTTAAATTACAAGAAAGAGCAATAGTTATCCAAATTTTGAAAAAAGAAAAAATCAATACCAGACGAAACACAGCTGCTACCTCGGAGCCGAAGTCGAAGCAAAGTTAAAAATAATTACCGAAACGAAAGTCTTTGAGAAGTTAAATAAAAATGAATAATAAACTCCAACAATTTCTACACTAATTGCTGAGCTCCACGTCTTGACAATTAGAGTAGAGCAATAATTCAAATCAGAAATTACTTATAAGTTATTGCTTGCTGGCTGGTTACTTTTTAGCAATGCTTAGCTTAATACAAAGCTTTGATCCCATTTTCCCCTCATATAATTTCTTGCTATGTTGTTTAATTGCTCTACAACCCTATAGATCCATCTAAGTTATACGTCGTTTAATTCCTTCACGTTAGTTGTTGTTCAACCGTGGAAATGATACGTTGTTTAATTACTTCACGTCAGTTATTAGGGTTGTGTGAATTTTAGTAATTTTTTGCCATAAAATTTTGGAAGCATTATGTTAAATTGCTATAGCTATATTATATAATCTAATTACGAAAATAAGATATTAAAAGATGCTAAGACATTCTTAATTAAAATTAATAATTATAATATTATTGTTTATTTAAAAATAAACGAATTATATATTATTTTCATAATTGAAATAAAATTAAATATAATAGTTGTTTCCCTTTAATACATAATAGATATAAAATTTAAATAAATACAAAATTATAATATAAAAAATAAATAAAATTATTAGCAAAATAAAATATAGATAATAATTATTTATGGGTATTTTTTTTTTCTGGAAAGAAAAATCTTAATTTCCATTAAATCAGAAAATTACATGTTGTAAATGTCCTTGGCATATGCAGTAAGTTGACCAAGATCAACAGAGAAAAGTTGCAGAATCTCTTCCAAAATTTACAAAAAAGAGCACCTGCTCAGGTGTGCTGCTAGTAGTTCAATTTATAAATATTTACATTCTCATATGTCTGTGCAATATTAACAAAAAGTGTTGTGACTAGGGCTCATCTGCCCTTTGCAAAATTTGGTCTATATACGGTCTGTGGTAGTATTAATAAACCTGTGCCTGTATGTGTTCTCTGATCAACCATTCTCCTCGAGGGTGATTCGTTGCCTCTTTCAATTATATAAAAATTAATTATTTTATAAAATAAAAAACTATTTATAATTTTTTAGAATAAAATATTATAAAATATCTTATTTATTTTATTTTTATATTTTAAATATGATATGTTTTTTACCTTTGAATAAGGTTTGATTTTTGTGAGGATTTAGTTTTAAGGTATACAGATATGTTGAAGTAGTGGTCTAAATTGTGGTTATATCTAAAAAAGATTATATTAAATGGTTTCATGACTTATGCCTCATTTTTTATATTCTTCAATCTAAAAGCTAAATCTTGTTAGGATTCTTGGATTCACACGGTTCCTTTTGTACTCAATATTCAAAATTCAAACTCATCTAAAGGTGATAACAAAAATGTAACCTCTTCAGAATTAGAAATGATAACGAAAATATAATGGCGCTACTGTGACCAATATAAAATACAATTAACTTATCACAAACTAATCCCAAATTATATATACACTACCAAACTATATCTATATACAAATATATTAGTTCACCCATATAAATAAAATGATTAGTAAATGTCGATAGACATTAATTCGTAATAAACATCAAAACATTTACTTCATGAGACATTGAGGTTGTTTAAAAATTCATAAAACTAATTAAATTATAACTTTATTATTATTATTATTATTATATAAGTTAAATATTTATACATTTGAAAAAACATGGAACAAGATTCTTATCCATGGAGATTTATCCTCACTTTATCATGGAGATTCTTAATCTATAGACTTTGTTATGGTACCATGGCTTATCAATACCACATGCCTAAAATATCATAACTAATTTCATATGACATTTTTTTATTTAATCATTTTAATTAAAAAAAAAATGGTATAACTGTTTTGTAGTAATCTCAACCTTTGTTTTGTGTATACTTATTAAAAGTATTCTAGAATATTGTATGAAGATTAAATCGATGTCATTCACTTAATAATTAATAATAATTAAATTAAAATTCTGGAAGCCCTATTCCAAAACACTTATCAACATAATAATATAATATTATAATTAACAGCATACATAACTAGTTTTCTAAACCATAAACTAATCTCATGTAACACATACACATACCAAACAAAATCTATAAATATAGAGTATTATATAAAAAAAGTGTATTTATGCAATTTTAATTAATTGAACATATTAATAAAATAAAATGATGATGATGATTAACATCCATTGAGATCAATGTGGTTTATCAGATCTTAAGAAAGTAAGAGATTAATTGCGAGTCATTAATATTTTATTTCTATGATTAAAAAAAGAAGGAAGATGAGCGTTCCTAGGTCATTATAGTTATGTTAACTCAGCAAGTCAAGGAGGCTGGTGGTGTGGTAATTGTTTTGGAAATGTGAACGGATGTGAGTAAGAGCCGAGCAATCCAAGAGAAAGTGTTTTTCATCCTCAACCCTCTTAGTATCATAAAGGTGACAAATTGTTTCATCCCAAGGTGTTTTGGGAATAAACCAACTCTTTGTTTCACTTCAGAGCACATGAGAGTTAGTTCTTATCTTCGCAATATTCATTTTATTCTTAACACTAGTCAAGGTATAAAGATAATTCTGGTTAGCAAGAGCAGGTTTGATCACCTCCTTATAATACTTTAGCTTCCTTTTCCCCTCTAGCTACTTCTCATCCCACAACATATCCTTAAATTTGGAAGTAATAGTATTTTTAATATTATCCTTATTCTCCAAAATGATATCCTCCTTTATCCCCCAATGGTTGAGCCAAGACTGTGCATCATTGTGTCATCCTCGCTTGAGCCGAAGGTGGGGGTTCTTGCTAGAGGTAGAAGCAATTTTGGGAAAATTCTCACCATCCATGTTGTAAAGCTTCTTCTTATACATCATATACCTAAACATAACCATGCTTTCAATGGGAGAGAGGTTAGTTTCAATCAAAGGGATAAGATAGAGAGTATTTCCTTTAATCTTGACATTGTAGGTTATAAATTGCTTTTGGATCAACTCAATATTCCTCCACGATTATCTTGTTATACCGCACCCCCAAACTTCACAGCGATATAAAATAACAGGGGTGACTAGAGTCTCAAAGAGAGATTTTTTTTACTCCAAACCCAAAGATATGTCAACTTACAATTGTTTTCAAGCTCATAGTAAGCTTTCGAGCCTCCAATAATCATTTTCTCGATGTTGTAGTTCCAATTGGGCTGATTATGAATGCCAATACCTAAATATTTGTATGAAGAAAACTTCTCCAAGTGATTTTTATCGTATATGAAATTATCATGGTTGATATTTTTGGATTTAATTATCATAACTTTATTCATGTCGGTATTAACACTCATACCCATCATGGAGCAGTAATCATGGAGTATTTTGAGTTTCTTATCGAGATCTTCATGGATTATAAAAGAATGATATAATCAGCATAGAGGAGAAGGGTAATGACCATACTAGTGGGCTTGGGGCTAAAACATCTCGCAGCTTCCAAACACTCTTCAAGTTTATCATTGTAAATGTCAAAAAGGGTAAGGGATAAGGGAAATCCTTGCTTAACGTTGATATTGCTTTTAATTTCTTTAGACTGACCCTCGGTGATCTTATACTTGGAAACAACACTCGTGTATAACCGAATCACAACAACCCTCAACTCGAGAGGAACCATTATCTCTTTGAGTCTTTGCCATAGCTTGTCGTGAGGGACTATGTCAAAATATTTTCTAAAGTCAATAAAACAACATAAGAGATCAATTCTCCTATTATGACATTCTTCGGCAATGATCCTAAGAGTGATAACATGTCAATAGTTGAGTGATGCCTCTTAACACCATTTTTCCCTTTAACTCTTTTACAATGGCCTTCAAGCCATAGGCAGATGTTATTTTCCAAACTGAGCCCATACATTTCGGCTAAAATGTGGTTGATCATAATGTTCCTATAGTTAGAGGGATCATTCTTCTCTCTACTTTTAAAGATAGAAACAACAAGGCTTTGTGTCAAAGGCTTAGAGAAGCCATGTTTACGAGAAAATTGGAAAGATTGTGGATATGAAGGACGAGGATAGACCTTCCCATTTTGAAAATTTCAACTTGATAGCCTTCAATATCTCTAACTTTCAAATAAAAACACTATACTTAAAACTATATAAAATTTATCTAGGTAAATAAAATAAAATAAAAACTAAACAAATTAAAAAATGGAATTTTTAAATTTACAAAAGGCTTGAGTAGTTTGTACTTTTTATAACTAAAAGCATATATATAATGTTTAAAAAATTATAATAATTTAAAATATAAATATATTAATACATTTACTTAATGTTTAAAATTAATTTAAATTTTAAGATTATGAGTATTTATGTCATAATAACAAACAAGGGCTACATAGTAGCTAGTCTTATAACTTAGTTTAAATATAGTTTAGGTTTAGAATTCCATCAATTTGAGTTTTATTGATTGATAAAGTCTTGATCCGTGGAATTAAAGAGCAAGGCCCTAATTTCAACGCCTATGCAAACATAGCTTTAAAAAACTATAATATGATATACTTGCATTAACATTTGAATTAAATTAGTCGTCCAAATCAAGGTTGTCTCTCCAAGTCAATAATTATATATTTTATTTCTTAAAATTTGAACTAAAACATTCAAAATTTAAACTAAAATATTTAATAAAAACTTTTTTTAATATAATTATTAGTTTATAAAAACACATATATTTTATTTTTTAAATTTGAATTTATATTTGAAAATAATAATAATAATATTGATTTATCATTTAGTTCATAAAAACGCCTATGTTTTTTATTATTAAAATTTGAATTTAAATTTTAGCTATATATATATAGAATTAAAATATTCAATTATTTTTCTTTAATATAATTATTAGTTTATAAAAACATTGATATGACATGAATGTAAATTGCATTGTAAAATTACAGTTTACAATGTATTGTGCAATAAGTTGTTGAAATTATTAGCCAATAATAACAAATATAAATACTAATAATTTTTTTTAGAAAATACATTTTTTCTATATAGTTTAACTTTATTAAATCAATACCAATTTTATAGGTTTGATTCGGGATGAGCGCAATAAAGCAATACCTATTGTGTATATTGAGGGGTGCACGATAATAATTATTGATGTTATTTTTTTCCATATGTGGAAAACCTATCATAACTCAGCTGTCAAACCAATAGTGAGGACAAGCTGCAATAGCTATCTGCAGGATAATAATTATTGATGTTATTTTTTTCCACATGTGGGAAAATCTATCATAACTCAGTTGTCAAACCAACAGTGAGGACAACCATCAATAGTGAGGACAAGCTGCAATAGCTATTGAGTATATTGCGGGATGCAGGATAATAATTATTGATGTTATTTTTTCCACATGTAGGAAAATCTATCATAACTCAGTTGTCAAACCAACAGTGAGGACAACCATCTCTAGCTGCTATCCGCAAATGCAGGCTCACTCATCTCTCTTATTCAAGGAAAACCACGCCACCACCTGGAATAACACGTTGTTGGTCTGGAGGATAATGATTATTGATGTTATTTTTTTTCACATGTGGGAAAATCTATCATAACTCAGTTGCCAAACCAACAGTGAGGACTGCTATCCACAAATGCAGGCTCACTCATTACCATAATTCAAGGAAAATCACGCCACCTCGAATAACCTATTGTTGATCCGTAAGGGGCAGGCTTTCACTCCTAGGTCTTGGGTCATTAACCTATTTCCTTAGGTCCTAAGAATATGAGATCTTAGCCAAGTAGAAGCATCTTAATTATTGATGTTTTAAGAAGAAGTTTAGATTTATAAATATATAAATTACTAAAATAAAAATAAAAATTATTTATATTTGGGATTTCATATTAAATTTAAATAATTTAAAATTTATTGTTTTTTTTTTTTTTTTTTATGATAAATCTAAATAATTGAAAATTGAAAAATTATAAAATAAATATATTTGAAAATTATAATGTGTATATGTTAATTTGATTTAATTTGGGTGGTTTAGAAAAATGTCATCAAAATTTGTTCAATATTTCCGGTGGATGCTTTACTCATTGTTAAAGAGTACAAAGATTTTGATAAAAAGAGAGAAAAATATTATTATCCTCTACATCATTATTGGAAATAGATCCTTTTCTCTCATAAATAAATAAAAAATTCCATAAACAAAAAATTTTTATATTGGACCCCTTTCTCCCATAAATAAAAAAAATTTCATAAACAAAGAAATCTTAGACCAAATTTATATCTAACTTACCCCTAACTTTATAATAATATTATTATTATTATTATAAAATTGAAAAATAAATATTTATTTAATTTTAATTATACAATAAATTTTATATATATATATATAAACTAATTTTATATTAAAAAATAACTAAATTATTTTATAGGAAAGTCAAATATTTTATAATATATTTATCCTATAATACATCATTTTAATGCATTATTAAGAAGATAACTAAATCATTTCATAGGAAAGTCAAATAGTTTATCATATATTTATCTTATAATACGTCGCTTTAATACAAATGTATTATTAAGAAGATAACTAAATTCTTTCATAGGAAAGTCAAATATTTTATCATATATTTGTCTTATAATACATCATTTTAATGTATTATTATTTTGAAAAAAGTATTTTATAATATAATTTATTAAAACAAAATCCTTATAAAATTGAATAAAATTATTTAGAATTATGAATTATCAACCTGTGTAGACAAAATATTGAAAACCTGCAGGACCTGGCGAAAAAGGCGATTTAGGGCTGTGGAAGGACCTACGACGGCAGACCTGTACAGATTACTGCACTACTACCAATACTTCCAGTAAACGACAAACCATAAACGACAAGGAGAGTCGTGCGAATCATGAACCCCCCCAGGGGGAGGATGCTGCGCCTCCCCCCAACGAAAATGAAACTCCTCAAATGCATGAGGAAGGGATCAGACAGACTGAACAGGACGACACTAGAGCGGGAACAGATTCACAAACTGCCAAGACAGATGACAAGGTGCATCCCAAAGTAACATCGGCCACCTGTAAGCCGGTTGCAGCTGAAAGACCTAAGATTGAGCTCCCAAGTCACCGAATCAATGCTCAGATCCAGTACATGAGAGATCATGCCCTGATTGGCAAATTCATAGGCTTATGGCCTACAGAGAAAGCACTGCATGGTTGGATTGCAGCCAAGTGGAAGCCGAAAGGACACATTACCCTGCAGTTGGGGCCTAAGGGCTTCTTCACGGCAATTTTTAACTGCTTAGAAGACCGAAACAGAGTCCTGGATGGAGGGCCTTATTTCTTCAATGCAGCAGGGTTGTACCTGAGGGATTGGGTTGAGAGATTCAATTCGGATAAAGAAGATCTTAGCTGGGCACCTGTTTGGATCTGTCTCTATTCCCTCCCTCTGGAGTACTGGGACGAAGATTCTTTACAAGACATTGGCAATGGTCTAGGAGAATTTATCAAAATCGCGGAGGAGACAAAACTTCGAAGATATACTTCCTATGCCCGAATCTGCGTCTATATGCATCTCAGCAAGGCTCTTCCGGATGCGGTAAGTCTCTATCATGATGATGTTGAATGGGTCCAGTTAATAGATTATGAACATGTCACGTTTCGATGTAGGAAATGCCATGCCCTTGGCCATCTGTTTCGTGACTTCCCTTTAAATCAGAAACCCTCAGCCCCCACATCCTCTGATAAGCCTGATTCGGATGGCTTCACTAGAGTCACCAATCACAGGAAAAACCACAAAAAACCTGCTTCAAACCCTAAGATGCCTCAGGCCAATTCATCCAAGCCTTCCACAAGCAATAGTTTTGAAACTTTGGCCCAGCCGGATTTATCTAACTTTGAAATCCCCGCCCCCTCAGAGGAGAGGCCCAAGTTGGAAACGCAATCTGCCCATATCGGTTCCAAGAAATCCCAAAAAGATAAACAAACCACAGATCTCTCCTCCTCCTCTCCTAGTATGGTGCCAGCTTGGAACTCTCAGGGCATGGAGGTGGATAACATGCAGCCCACTTTTACAGCTGCAACAGAAACAACAGAAGGAAAAAGTGATACCCAGCACATGGACGAGGAACCTGAGAGCATAGATATTGGGGATCTGGATATTCTTGGATTAGAGCAAGCGTGCAAAACAAAAAATTATGATAAGATCCCAGAGAGACAGTTGGAGAATCTGGAAGTGATTCTTTCCAGGGCACAACAACAAAAATCCCTAGGCATTCAGCCTGGAAGTCTCTGGGATGGGAAAAACGTCACCAAAGACAACAAAAAGAGAGGAAGGAAAACGGATCTCCAACGAACCATCCGCATCGGGGAAATGCTGGTGGAATCAGGGAGATATTCCAAGCTTACAAAGTATTACAACTCTCTCCCCAATATTCCAACATGAAGCTAATCTCATGGAATATCAGAGGGCTTAATAGCCCCAGGAAATGTAGATTGATTAAAAATATGATTCAGCAAGAGAAGCCTCAAATCCTCTTCTTGCAGGAAACCAAATGCAACTCTACAACTCTGGTCCGTACCTCTGCAAAAGTCTGGCCAGGTAGTAATGCAGTCGTGGTGGATGCCTCAGGAGCTTCAGGGGGCCTGGCAATCATCTGGGATGAACGAGCCATCACGCTCATTAACATTCATGCGAGTAAGCACTTCATTCAAGCCACCTTCCACATAACAGGGACCAGTATACACGGTCACTTAACCAATGTCTACTTCCCCCAGGAGGCTATGCACAAGATAGACATTCTGAATACTCTATCTTTGATCAATGCTGACAGAACTCACCCGCTCTGGATCACTGGAGGCAACTTCAATATGATAACCAAGCTGGAAGAAAAAAGAGGTGGAAGGAACAAACTGGACAAGGAAAGCAATCATCTAAAAAATTTCATTCAAAACAACTGGCTCATTGACATGCCATTCAATAATGGACTTTACACATGGAACAATAAAAGGGCAGGTTCGCATCAGATAGCTTCTCGTTTGGACAGATTCGTGCTCTCAGACAATGCAATCCATCTAGGAGGAGATCTCTTAGCTTCAATACTGCCACTCTCAGGTTCAGATCACTGGCCAATTTCGCTCCAATGGTCAAGACCAGGAAATGCTACTCGTCGGCCTTTTCACTTTGAAGCTTTTTGGTTGACACATCCGGATTTCATCAACCTAATAAATTCGGCATGGAATAACTTCAAACCTTCGGAAGGCTCCAAAATGTATCAATTTCAACAAAAACTTAAAAATCTCAAGATCAAGATAAAACAATGGAACCACTCTACTTTTGGTAACATCTTTGTTGAGCCTTGAAAATGCCATTCATTTCCATTACACTTTCACTATTATGTCCATTATATCACCTCCATTTCACCTCCATTTCACTACTATGTCACCACATTCATCCCACTTTCATTATCATTGGGCCACCTTTATGTTTTTCCAATCTTTATTATTTCTAAGCCTTTTAAGTGAATTTGTGGTTAAACATTAGAAAATAATGTGCATATGCTTATACCTAACAAATGGGTTGAGGTTTTTGACATGTGTAGGTTGAAAGGAGACTTCTAGAAGACCCTTATGTGGCACTCTAAGGCCAAATTCGAATTTGGTTGGAAAGAATCATGGGATCATGAGGATATGTGTCACATCTCCTAATTGTATTGTAACTCTAAGAAGACATGTGTCTTATCAGTTCCTATTTTGATTAGGACTCTAGAGGTAGAGGGAGAGATTCATGGACTCTCATTAATGAGATGGCTCTCATCTTTTTGTATAAATAAGAGATCTCTCTCCTTCATTAGTTAGTCCTTTTTAGTCTTTTAGTTTCTGGTTCTCAAGTTTGTAGTTCTTCCTTGATGGCTTTTGAAAGCTTTTGTACTTTGTACTTTTGAAGAAATTGAATAAAGCTTTGATGTTCTCAACATGGAAGGAGATGTGAAGTAGATGTCATGGAGCATATTAGGATGTAAGTAGAGTAGATTTCATTTTGTAAATATTGCTTTGTAGAATGTAAGGTAGATTAGATTTTTCATTCATGCAAGTATGTTTAATTTTACTTTGATTTCATGACTAGTGGCATGTGTGATCATCTTGTCTATGTTGCTGACCTTTATTTTTCTGTAGTTTGATATTCATTAGTATCATTTCTTTAACTTGCACTTCACTTTTTGCTCTTAGATATCAAGTTGTTCATTTATTGATGGTTCTTTTTCCGTAATCAAATAACTTTATTGGAGCCAAAATATCACTTAGTACAGCTTGGTTTAGTTTGCTTTAAGACTCACATTGCTGACTTGTTCATAACTAGCTGAAAGGCAAAAAGGTTAAGAAAAGGTTAAAGTAGTGTGATTTGTCTCCTTTATGTAGTGTCACTTAGATTTCACATTTCATTTTCATTTTAAATCAGCAACAGAGATACTGGGCCGATGTCATTAGTCCTTTGTTTGATGTCTTTATTTTCCTTTAAGCATTTGATTTCATAAGTGGTAGGGGGCCCCTGCCTTGTATAGTTGTCACTTCAATTTCTTGTATTTCTTTTTCTGATTTTCATGTATATTAATGTACAGTTTGAATTACTGCATTTTATTTTCTTTTTAACATGTATATTATTGTACATAAATTGCTTTCAAGTTGATTGTAGATTAGTGATGCACATAGCCTTTTAATGAACTAATGACGTGATAGAATCATCTTGTCCTTTTGCTGAAGCAGCAAGGATATTGGGTCTCATAGTCATTCTTTCATTATTTGATTATTGCATTTTATTTCGATTGAATTAGTTGCATTAAACACTTTAGAAAAGCAACAAGAACAAAACCCCACAAACAACATAAACTATAAAACAACGAATTAAGAGAAAGGTTAACTAAGCACATATGGTGCACCACACTTCATCAGTTTACGATACCCGGATTGATAATTTATGTAGAGAAATTTAAGACGTTAAATTGACTAGACAATCTTCCAGGCCCAAATCGCTCTTGATCAAGATATGAAACTACTACAACAAAGGATCATCACAGAAGGCATATCAGAGGGACTCTCAGAATAGGAAAAGTCTCTTCAATCTCAGATATCAGAGAGAGCAAAACAAGAAGAAATGCTTTGGAAGCAAAAATCAAGAATTAGATGGCTCAAGGAAGGTGAAAGAAACACAAATTTTTTTCATCGCACTACTATTCAAAGAAGAATGAATAATAACATCACTCACATCCAAAATGAGCAAGGGGAAAGAGTTGAAAATCATGAAGATATTGAACAAGAACTTCTCAACTACTTCAAGCGGGCTCACCAAGAACCACAGGTAGATAGAACACTGGCCATAGAGAAAATAACAAAGAACATTCCAAAAGTTATAACAGAGGAGCACAATCAGCTCCTACTCAGGCCGATTTCCTTACAGGAAGTGGAAAGTGCGATGCGTCAATTAAAAGAAGGGAAGGCGCCTGGCCCCGACGGATTTACATCTAATTTCTTCCACAATTTCTGGGATCTGATTAAAATGGAGGTCTGGCAGGTCGTAGAGGAATCAAGGACCATTCAGTGGATGCTTCCCTCCATGAATGCTACCTTCATCGCCCTCATTCCCAAGGAAGCTCACTCCAGTACCCCTGACAAATACAGGCCTATTGCCCTGTGCAACGTAATTTACAAAATCGTCTCCAAAGTCATTGCCTTAAGACTCAAATCGTTGCTACCACTACTCATTTCACCAGAGCAATCAGGGTATGTGGAGGGCAGGCAGATCACGGATGGCATCATCCTTACTCATGAAATCATTCACTCCTTGAAGCACTCCAAAAAAGCAGGTATGCTCCTTAAAATAGATCTCTCAAAAGCCTTTGATAGTTTAAGCTGGAAGTATATTCAAAAGACTCTGATTGCCTTTGGTTTCTCTCTCCCTTGGGTAAGATGGGTAATGAGTCTCATATCCTCCTCCTTCTTCTCTATTCTGGTCAATGGCATCCCTTCCTCTCCTTTCCATCCTTCTAGAGGAATCAGATAGGGAGATCCCCTATCCCCTTTTCTATTTTTCATTATGGCGGAAGGTCTAGGCCGAAGCATCAAAAATGCTCTGCAATCCTAGCAATTAAGAGGCCTTTCCTTTCCTAACACCCCAGCTTTTACCCACCAGCAATTCGTGGATGACAACATGCTATTTGGCCATCCTTCAGTCCAGGAAGCACGTCAATTCAAATCTCTGTTGACTGACTTTTCGGATGCCTCTGGAGCAAGAATAAATGAGGCTAAATCCCAAATATTCTTTTTTCATACCCCTGCTGTCACCCAAGCTTCTATTGCCCGTATTCTTGGCTTCTCGATTGCTGCTCTCCCATCCAAATATCTTGGGGCTCCCATGACTGATTCAGCTCTGAAACATTCATCTTGGAAGTTGCTCTTAGAAAAACTGGAGGCACGCCTCTCCTCATGGACTCACAGATCCCTCAATATGGCCAGTCGTTTAGTCTTAATCAAGGTGGTTCTTCAATCTATGCCGCTATATCTCTTTTCAGTCCTGGCTGCACCAAAATGGGTCCTCAAAGAAATCAAACATCTCCAGCGATCCTTTCTGTGGGGCAACTCGGGACAAAATCGCAAATGGGCTCTGGTTAAATGGGACACAGTTTGTCTTCCGAAGATTGCAGGTGGAACTGGGCTTCGTGATCCCTATCACAGTAACGTGGTCATGGGTGCACGCATTTGGTGGAAATGGCTCACGATGCCGTTCACTCCCTGGGCCACCCTCTGGACAGCAAAATATGCCAGTAATCGACCTATAGAAGAACTAATTCGACTCACAGAAGTCGGCCCGAGATCTCTAATCTGGAATGCAGCCAAGCAACACAAGAACTTAATTCAGCAGCACAGCTTTTGGGAAGTTAAGGATGGCACTACGGCAAGGTTCTGGGAAGACTCTTGGCAGCAGCAACCCAAGCTAAAGGATTTGATCAGACCTCACCAAATTCCGGATTTGGAAGTGCAGATGCTAGATAAGGTCAAGCAATTCTGGAGCCCTTCCATAATACAGGGGTACAGGCGATGGCTACGCACGGACCACATCATAAGATATGGTACAGAATCAGTTCAACAGATACTTGGCACAGAACTAACTAAGAGGAAAATACAATATTCAGATAAAAAGGATGTTCTCAGATGGGGATATGAAGCAAGAGGGACTTTCACCACTCAGGAGGCCTACAACATAATCATAAAGGAACATGCCATTAAAGATCCTCTCTGGAACAAAATCTGGGACCCTAGTCTTTGGCCGAAAGTTTCAACCTTTCTGTGGCTACTATGTCAAAACAAAATCCTCACTTGGGACAATCTTTGGAAGAGAAACTTCCACGGCCCCTCCATTTGTCCCAACTGCAAGCAAGAAGAGGAATCCACTAAGCATCTCATGAATTCATGTCCTTTAGCACACATGCTCTGGGAAAAAGTCAGTTTTCGATGCCAAAAGGACGGACGAATCCAAGGAGACATAACCACCACTGTTCGCAATTGGGCTCGGAATCCATATAAGAGTAAGATATTAAACTCCTTATGGAAGCTCATCCCAGGCTTTCTCATGTGGACAATATGGAAAGAGAGAAACCGGCGCATCTTCAAGGATCAATCCTCGCCCTTGGAAATTCTATGGAATACTGTCTGTCAAAATATCAGGGAAACTTTACTTCTTCAAACATGGCATGCGGAGGACTTTCCCTCCCTTCCTCAGGAACAAAACATATGGGCCAACTGGAATCTACAGTGGAATCAAGAGATGATAATCAAAGGAAAAACTTCAGCTAAGAGTAAGACACCAGATAAGTGGCTCCCACCTCCCTATCACATGATCCAGCTAAACTTTGATGGAGCCTCGAAGGGAAATCCAGGCAAAACAGGATTTGGGGGAATATTCAGGGATCATAAGGGAGCTCCCCTTCTATCCTACTTAGGCTCTAATGGATGGGACACAAATAACTCGGCAGAATTAGAAGGATTATGGCAGGGGCTCCTCCTAGCTCAAACTCACGGTTTTTTCCCACTTGTAATAGAAGGTGATTCGCAAATCCTTATAAACATAGTCAATAAGATTTTGCAGGGGACACCATCAAGCAAAGTGAGCAACAGTTGGAGATTGGCGAGTCGATTGGAACTCATTGAAATATGGCTCTCTTCCCATAGAGCGGTCAACCTCAAGCACATTCGTCGGGATGGCAATAGAGTGGCTGATCTCTTAGCTAATATAGGGGTGGATAGCAGAAGGGATCTCTATACTGGCTCGCTTTCTACTCTAGCCACTGAAAACTAGTTAACGGAATACAATGAACTAGTGAAGAATGAAATGGCCCAGGAAGAAGAAGCGCACCCGGATGCGGGTGACCACCGAGGTAATAAATGTGGACTCGACTGTTAGGCGACGTTCGGACGGGCCAAATGGTGGCCAGCGCACCATCCCATGCCCACCTGAGACGAATTCAGGCTCGCCTGCAAGCAACATTTAATGGCTGCTTGGGCCGAGACCTGGACATCATCTGCCTAGAAATGGAGCCTCCCAACCACTCAGTTATCCCTCCGTCCCACTGTATCTGCCCGCCCCAAGCTGGAGATCCCTGTAATCGAACTGTTATCGGGAGCCGCTGCTGGCTACTATGTTGTGTCGACCTTGGCAATGGGCATCACTACTCCCATTCCAGGCTTTGCCCTCTGAATCCAGCCCAGACGTCCTCTGTTCATCCTTTGCTTTTTTCCTCTGCCTTCTCTCCCTCTGATTTCTCGACCCGCCATTCTGCCATGGTTCGCCATCGCATGAGGAGTCGCAGGGGTGGCACTCGTGGTGGAAGCACTCGCCCACAGGTAGCGCAGAGCCCCGAACCTGCCTCTCCTTTTCCTCCCCATGAAAATCCTCCCCCTCATAGCTCGGTTCACAACTGACATCCTAACACTCGTAGTGGTCGGGGCCGTGCGTAGGCTTCTGGTGCTGGACACAGCGATTTCAGGCTTCATACTGCTACCTCCCCTCTACCCCCTCTTCCGGTCCCCCATTTGACCCAGTTCAGGTTTCGTAGCAACCTAAACAGACTAATCATCACTGCCAACATAACCATTGTCTTCTCTGAAGAAATCAAGTTGCAAGACACTCCATTGAGAAGCTCTGAAGCGCAGCATCAAGAGGAGAGCAGACAAGGAAATGGCCGAGACTCAGGGAAGCTCCCAGTGGAAGAGCGAAAGGGAATTCAGAGTGGCGGTCTGCATGCAGAGAGTGGACATTCTGAAGACGCTCAGCCACCAGGTGGCAACTCGGTTGAAGCGTCTGGTTTGATGGCTATGGCTGGACGCACGAGTGGCATTCCTCCTACGCGGGGGCCACAAGGTGGCGTGTTGGAAGAGGGAGAAGACTGGTATCAGTATGCATGCCGTGTAGAGGAGACTCCAACCCCGAATGAGCTCAAATGAATTCACGTGGCATCCGCTGCCACCCATACGCCAGCTAAGGTCTCAGCTGCTGACTGGTTTAGTTAAGTCAATTGTTATGTTAGTCTTTTTGTCTGGACGAAGGGCTGTTCTGTCAAAACTTCTTCTGTGTTATTATGTGTTGTGTCAAGGTCTGATGTATGGTTTCTTTTGCTATGGCAAACTGGTTTCCCCAAAATGGGGCAGTTTAGATACTCCTGATGAACAATGTTTATAACGGCTGAGGCTGGGGCCTCATTGTAATTTTACTTTTGTTTCTTTTTTAATAGAATTAGCCTTAGAAAAAATAAAATTATTTATATATATATATACAAAATTGAAAAAAATTAAAATAATTAATAAATTAAATTTATAAAATTAAAATAAATTATATATTATATATATATATTTTACATTTGTAAATCAGAATTATTTTTGTGTTTTGATCGGTGTTAAAAAAAAATTAAACATTGTTAAAGATTAAAAGTAATTTTTATGAGTTTCACTATGAAATTAAGTGTTGGTCAATTTCCAAAATGCCATGGAATAAAAGAGTTTACCGTTTGTGTCATCTTAATAAGATTAAAAATGAAAAACACTTTATCTTATATTATCCATCTTATATTTGCATTGGATTTAATTTTCATAATATTTGTCACACTACCAATTTCTTTAACTTTTTAAATTAGATGTGAAAATGCTTATTTCACTTTTTCATTTTTTAACTAGGAAAAATGATTAATATATTACTTTCCAAATTCCAATAAACCATATAAATTTTAAATATACGTTAATGATCATCTCTGCGACACATATATAATCTAAATATAATTAAATACCTAAAAACAATTATACTTAAATTCTATGGATTTTTTTAACATTCACAATACAGTACATAATATGTATTCGTTTAAATGTTTATGAAGTATGATAACGATTTTAGTAAAGTGAGTTTCTTCAACAAAGGAAACATAATTTAAAATATATTTAAAAAAAAATTCATGTGTGTGTTTTTATTGAGTGGAATGGTTACTTGTCGTTGGGCTTTGTTTTTGGTTTGTTATCGAAAAAAATGTGTTATTAAATAAATTAGATGATCAGCAGAACAGAGGGATTTTGTTAAAAATATATATTTCATAAATATTATAAATTTCAAAAAAATTTATTACAAAATTATGGCAGTTATAAAAAATTAAGCAAATATAAATATTAATAATAAAAAAACAATAACAACTACATAATCAATTTAAACATAATGAAGTAATACAAATAAAAAAGAGACACCATTATGCAACAATTAAGAGGAGGTGGAAACATTCATCTCAATAGGCACTAGATCATTTGGATTATTTGGAGGTGCTATTCCCTTGCCACTTATGATGATCACCTCAATCCTAGAGAAATGTTTGTCTATATCTTTAAACTCCAAGTGAAGCTCCTCCATCCTCAAGAGTATTTCATATTTTGCATAATTTCTATCAAGAAGAACTCTACCCAAGCGTGTCTTTTGCTACCAGTAAAGATCCACTGTATTCATCTATTGATTTTGATGACCCCTTGAATGGCCTATATTCAACACCCAATTAGCCATTGTTGCAATAAATTTAGAGTCGAGGTGACAATCACGCACTGCAATAATTTCTTCCTTAGTTTCATGTAATCATTTATGAATTCGAGGCAGATTGCATGCGAAAGAGCTAAGTAGAGGACTAAGCTCGAGCTCTTGCATGCAAGCTTCCATGAGATCCATACCGTCAAATAGCCTTTTGTGACCTAGCTCATTGACAAGGCATGGAAATTGACCAATTGCTAAAGATTGGGACCAACACAGACTCAAACTATGAACATAAGTGTAAACCCAAACTAGTATACCCATAATACCTCCACACACTACAACCAATCATCATTTAAAACTATTCTAAGACACCATAAATTAGAACATCAACAACCGTGTGCTCTGAAACTATTTCAAAAGTCCCACAATACCGTCACACAATACAGCCAACGATCGAACTATGCCAAGACGCTTGAATTTACATCGTTGGCCACCATGTGCTTTAAAACTATTCCCAAAGACCCACAATATCTCCACACAAAACAACCAACCCCTAATCAATATTGTTCCAAGAGAATAGAATTTAAATTGTCAACCAAGGCATGCTCTGAAATAGACCTCTAAACTAGGGGAAGAAATGGCAAGAACCCACATTAAAACCAACACTAGGCATATGGACATAGGCTAGGAGGGATTGGTCCATCACCCAAAACACCCCCAAGTAAATCACCCCACAACTAGAAGACCCATCCAAAAATGAAGATCTTGACAAGAAAAACAATAGAAAATAAAATTGGATAATACACGAGACCCAACATGACCAGATAGAAATTACTAAACTGAAGTATAACAACAATCGTGAAACATAGCATGAGTGCATCTGGAAACTTCTGTATTCGGAAGCCAACCCTGCAAATCTTACACTACATGTCATTAACATGTTACTTTGTTGTATGCCTAGTTGTATACACATTACAATCATCACAAAGGGTAGCAAGTACATCTCCCTTATCTAAGGCTTGAGGTGATGGCAGTTATGCTAGCCTCACCCTCCTTGACTCCCTAATCACCCCACTCAGGGTAAAATTGAATATAAACTATTCCATTGAGAAGCGCTCTATAGTCCAATATGAAGAAGATTGATCCAAATCGGATCCATAAATGACTATCAAAGAATCGTGACTAAATCAGGTCGAACAAATCTCAAATGAAATCCAAAACAACAATCGAAAGCACCCTAAACTAGTGGCCATGGCAGCCGGCACGGAACGACGAGGACCTCAGTCAAAGCGCGTTGACCAAGGCCCATGGAGACTGCACAGGAGGTCGATGTAGCCCCTGGGAGCCCCGGAACGGGAAAAGGAGCTAATTTTCGATGCGTGATTAGCGCTAATCGCGCATCGCTGGGAAAACAGGGCCGAAATGGAGGGGCCTTAAGCCCTTGGTCACGTTGGGAGCCGGAGAACCGCGGGCGGAGAAACGAAAAGCGCCAACGTACGAAGGTGGGACCCACGACCTGGAAATCGGCGGTATTGATTGGGGCGCCCTTGAGCGGTAAGAGGTTTTGGAGGAGAGCGGAGCGATCCCACTCAGTGATCGACGCGTGGCAGCGGAGGTGAGAGAAAAACCGCCGTGATCGCGCATTATCGGTCGAGAAAGTCAACCACGCTCGATGTGCGTATGACGTTGGATCTGGAGGAGCCTAGATCGGACGGCTGAGATTGCGCCCGATAGACAGAAGCAGAATCGACAGGGAATTAAGCCATGATTTAAGGGGATTTGGAATCCGTTGACCGCCACGATGGAGAAAGAATCAAATCGACGAGCAGTCTAGCGTTGTTTTGATGGAGACACATGGCTACTTCCCGAGCATTCATGTTGATGCCGAACAACGAACTCCAAGCACGCAGACGGTAGGCGAATTGACGTAGGCCGGAGAGGAACCGAACATGCATGGAGATCGAATGGCTAAAGCCATGAACAGAGACAGTTGAATTGAGAGAGAAGAGTCCAAGCGACCAAGAGAGACAGTGAACAATAAACCCTGAGAGGAGGACTGAACACAGAGAGCAGTAAAGCAAAGCAGAGGAGACAGAGGGCCGAGCTGACCACCGGTAGCATCGAGCACCAGAGAGCTTGAAGATTCAAGCCTTCCCATAGAGGAATCTATCCGGATTGAGCATCACAACTGGCTCTTTCCACTATAGACCGAGGGTCACAGAGCTGGTAGGAAGGAAAAGAGTCTGTGAACTCCGAGTGGCTTGGGGAATCCAAGAACCACCCTACCAAGCAAAATCTGCTTCAGGAGAACTCACATCGAGTCCCTGTATTGTAATTTCTCTACTAAAAGACACAATAAAACAAGGCCACCACTGAAGCTGGACCGGAGACGTAGCCCTGGAGAATAGGGTGAACTCCTTATTAAAAATTGTTTGTGTCTTTGTGTTGTTTACTGTATTTCTCTGTTGTTTTTCCATTTATTTTCTGTGTATTGGCAATCTGATCGATCCGTTGTTTCAATAACACAGAACACACACACCAGCGCATGGGTCTGTAATACCTTTTTGTTTAATAAATCTTCAACTGAGGTCTCTCATAGGGTGATTATCAGATCAAAGATGTTGTAGTGACATGTGAGATGCGTTGTTATAATGAAAAGTTGGATTAAAAATTAATAATAATAAAATATAATGTCAGCTTAATTTAAAAAGAAATAGAAAAAAAAAAGTAATAAAAGCAATAAGAGAGATAATAAGTGGAATGAATTGAATATGTTATATTGTAATTTTGTTTTATTTACAAATTATTTCTTCACGAAAAAATCTTAATATACATTTTTTTTCCACAAAATAAAATCGCATTAGGGCAATTTTGAGGTAAAAATGGGTCTCATAACAAATATGTACTAACAAAATAAACTTTAAAAGAACCAAAAGGATTCAATATGATGATGTCATCCATACGGGAAAATATTTTGAAGGGAAAAGAAAAAACTAATTTTTTAAATTGTATTTTTGGCTTATCTCTTTATAGGTTTACTTAAATGTCAAGTTTAGACACTCGTTGGATGTAGAATTAAATTCCACATTAAAAAAGTACTCACTTTGCATACTTTTGAGTAGACCCACATCAAAGAAAATTGAAAATACATGAAAAAGACATGTTCAACACACTTTTTTCATGCATTTTCAATTTTATTTGATGTGGGTGTACTCAGAGTTACGTAGAGTGACTACGTGTTGGATGTGGAATTTAATTCTACATCCAATAAGTGTGTACACTTGAGATTTGATTAAACATATAAGAAGATAAGCCAAAATATAATTAAAGAAAATAGTTTCCTTTCTTTTTCTTTTAAAAATCATCACTCTTATTTTATTATTTTCCTTAAGAAGCTCATTTTATACCACAAAATTCCCCTAATGCATATTTTTTATTTCATTGAAATTAAATATACAAATTACTATTCAATTATAGCCTCTGGGACATGCCTATCGAGAGTTATGGAATTCTACCAATTCAAAACATAGAACAATCAAACATAGAAAGTTTGCAATGTCCCTACAATTATACTATCAATAGTTCATAAAATGTTGTTGGCATTCACCCTAAGGGCATCATCGAATTTTTTTGTAATCACTAAATTCACCTTAAGGACATAAGTGACTTTTTATATAATCACTAAATGTCCTACAAGCTGGAGTAATGCTTCCTTTAATTTTTTGTGTGCATCAACGTTGTGTTCCCTATGGATATGAGATACCTCAAGTCCTTCTTTCATGTCCTTGATTGCTAAAACTTGGAAGCATATAGATAGGATAATATTGATTGCCTTCTAAAAGCAGGCCAAAGTGAAATAAATGATTCCTCTGGATGGAGAAATGTCTCATGATTCGCCCCCCCACTGTGGTTATAATATATATGATTGGGAGCCCCTCTCAAAGCTTCCCCAATCCATATTATGGTCTAAATTCTAGTGCCAATGATAAAAAAAATGTAGTGATTAATGCAAAAGTCTCTTCACTTGCAATGAGGAGGCAACCCATGCAATGGAAATTCCCTCAAGAACAATGCACACATTAAGACTTGAGACGAGATGGCATGCTCGATCTCGACTTGACCTCGCACCAGGATTATTGATGGTATCCAGGATGGTTCCTACTATGAAGTGTAGTGGTGATATGATAGCCTTTGCATAGGGGATTTTTGGGTCTCGAGTCGATTTAATGACCTTTGTTTGCTCCTTCCTCTAGAATTCTCCTTTTTATGAGCACTATGAGCCTTCATATAACTATATTCAATGGCACCCATTATTGGTTCGCAAGAAACAAATGGAATTCTCTAAGAGTTTCTACGAGAATTTTCTTCTTGGCTTTGTTTGTTGCATTTTTGGTCTCATGATGTCCTTGCACAGTGTCTACAAGTGTGAATTTAGGGTTTTCCTCACTTTGGTTCAACCTGCCTCACACTTATTTTGCAAGGGCTTAATTTGTATTAGCTCAACCTATGTCAATTCCGCTAGCCCATTTGTTCTTGTTTATTGGTGCTCTTATGTGCAAGCTTGTTTTCCTCTGTTGGTTGCTCCTAATCTCAGGTATTCCTCTTCCCTTAACACGTTATTTTTGTCCCTTCAACTTCTAGTCATTCTCTATTGCTCCTCTTATGTAATAGAAAGCCTTATTTGTTCCTTTCTCTCTCTGGTTGGGGCTTCCATAGCATCGTGAAGCATTGTGTTGGCCTGCTTTGTATATTTTCTCTCTAGTTGAATTTTGTTAGTCTGCAGTCATTAAATGTCCCTATTGCTTCCCACTTTAGCCGTCCCACTAACCCTCTAAACCACTTGTTACCTATCCTTGCAAATGCCTAGATCCTCTTCCCCTGTTATCAAATTATGTCAGCCGAGAAAGTTAAATATACCGTTGTAGGGGGTAATAACATTTTTAGACAGTGCACCCAATACTTAGAAGTTCTGCAGTTGGACAACATGGACATCAAGTGGAAACTTTACTAGCAAGTGTCAACCTCTATTTCCCTTGTAGATGAGATTCAAACACTTAAAGCAAGCTTAACCCGCCAAGTGGACAAAATTGATGCTCTTCACCGGCAATGAGATGAGTTGAAGTGATAACTCATGATTTATGAAAATCAGAATGTAGACAACAATGCTTCTTATCAGCCCAATGGCAGCCTGCTGCTTTACCTTAATAAACCTCTGGAAGATGCTCTAGATTATTGTCATTCTCCTTTCTGATGCACTAGTACTATAAATTTGTTTTACTTCTAGGACAATTTTGCAAAGTATATGTATGTTGGTCACTTGTAGCAGTTAGTGTCAAATGTAGTCTTTTTGTAACTTGGGTCAATCCTTCTTATGAGAATCTTTTGCCAGAAGAATCAATGTATCTGATTTCCAGTGTATTTGCTTCGTCCAGACACATATTCTAATGAAATACTTACTCATCTTTGTGTAAAAAAAGAAAAAGAAAATTGTGTTGGACTAAAAAGTGTGACTTTTGCAGATCAATCTTGTGGACTGGACTAACCACCATGTTCACCATAGAAATATAGGACTATAAACTTACTCAAGAGATATTTCCAAATTTAGATTCTGTAGAGTGGACTAACCACCATGTTCACCATAAAAATATAGGACTATCCACCCACTCAAGATGATATTACCAAAATTGAAATTTTCTAGTTTCAATATAACAACAAATTTTTAAATAATTTAATGTAGATTAGCCTATCATAAAAAAATAATGAAACTAACTTCCCAATTAAAAGGTATAAATCTATTTTATTTTAATATATAATATTTTTCATAAATCTTTTAAAATAATAAAAAAAAAAATTACTTTTAATAAATAATAAATGAAATTAAAATATTTTTGTTTTTAAAAATATATTTCACGATTGAAAGTTAAAGAAATTATAAAATATATTTCATGATTGAATATATGAAACATTTTAATGAATATAAATAAATATCAAAATTTTTGTGAAAGTTTAAATTTTTTAATATTTATAAAAAATCAAAATCAAATATCTTTATTTTCGATAAAATTATTTTATTTAAAAAAATATATTTCAAAACTAATTATTTTTATTAAAAAAATAAAACAAAACCTAAATTTTCAAAATGTTTTTGTTAAACAATCGGGACATAGTATATTTTAAAGAAATATTTATATATTTTATTTTATTTTAAATAAATATAAATTAATTATTTTAGATAAAATAGAAAATAAATCATTTAGAGAATAAAAATAATTGTAATTTACATAATCTCTTCACACCGTCTCATAAGGATAGGTAGACATTCCATTTAACATTATATACGGAGGTTTATGAGCTTAGTGACCAGCAGGTCTGGAATTTCAAATTCTCTCTGCCCGTCAAATGAAAATTCCATGACGTTTTTACATTTTACATGCCCTTCGCTCTATGTTTTACGCCAATAAACCACCTTTACGCCAATAAACCACCTTTCATACTAATAAACTAAACTAATAGCATTGGATCTTCCCGCATTGAACTCTTTTATGTAATAATCAAGAAATAATTCTATGTTTGTTCATAAAGCTTCAAAGTAGAATCATATAGTTTTCACGTAGATTCTAGTGAGCAGTGTACATCACTAGTGTGAGCATGGTCATCCAAGCCTCCAATGTGAGTATAATACTAATCATCTTACATTGTATGATGTTGAAAATATAGTGAAATTATGGTAATTTACTAAAAGTAACAACTACTAGCGTTTATTCATGCTTAACACAACATTCTTTAAACCAAATTACCAAAGTTGTGCTTATAATTACAAACTTTCATACTTCACCTAGATATATCCATATCTAACAAAAGTAATCCCCAATCTGGACAATTATATCAACAGGTGATCCCCAATCTGGACAATCTTCAAGTAGCAGAAAACTTGAAAGCAAATATGGACAATTTGGAATTTAGTTAACCATTCAACTATAAATTTTCACCATTAAAGCAAGAGGATTGAACAATTACAAATTGTTCTCATAAATTTATCTACTAGAGTTCAATTCATAAACGATTCAATTCATAAATTCTTCTCATGCGTGTACAAACCAGATTGAAGCGATTTTCCTCATAAACTCTGAAACAAGGAAGGAAAAATTATAATCACTAACCTTTTTCATTTTTCTAAAAAGGCTCAGAAAATTCTAATCACGGACCTTTTTCATTCTTCTAAAAAGGCTCAGAAAATTCATTCAAATCACACACATTTTTCATTCTTCTGTAATATTTTATGTAATCAGGCACATTTTTAATTCTTCTGTAATATTTTATGTAGTTTTACCATTAACAACACATCTACAACAATGTACAGAGGACAAAATGTTCAAACATTTGTCAATCCAGAAACATTATTTTTAACATATTCTGGTCTATAAGTATATACATGTCAACCAGGAAACATTATTTTTAACATATTTTGGTCTATAAATATATTATATATGAAAATTTTCAATCTCCCCTCACTAACAGACTCGAATTCTAGTTTTATCTAGTTTTATTACAATTTCGAGATCCAGTATAGAGGACAAAATGTTCAAACATTTGTCAACTGGAAACATTATTTTTAACATATTCTGGTCTATAAGTATAGACATGTCAACCAGGAAACATTATTTTTAACATACTCTGGTCTATAAATATATTATATATGAAAATTTTCGATCTCCCTTCACTAACAGACTCGAATTCTAGTTTTATTACAATTTCTAGATCCAAAAAAATAGGATCAGTTTGACTAAAATTAAAAAGAAATATTTGTTTTTCATTTTTTTAACTTAAGTAAATAAAAATAAAAATACAGCTGACACTAGTTAGTTTTCAAACTAGTTTTATTATAATTTCCATCCAAAAAAATAAGATGTCTCACTAAAAATAGAAAACAAATATTTGGTTTTCATTTTTTTAACTTAATTAAATAAAAATAAAAATACAACACAACAATTAGTTTTCAATCAATCATGCGGATTTTAGGAGAACTCATTGTTGTGCACCTCACTACCATACTCAAACAAATCTAACATTATAGAAGTCAACAAACAAAATAAAGAAATTTAACGACACCATGCATCATTGTATGTGGGTAAAAATAGTGGAATTGTAGTCTATCATATTTATAGTCCAAATTTATAGTGAGACTATTTAAACAATGAAAACCATGCAAATGTAGTATAAATAAAACATTTAGTGGAATTTTTCCAAACTATAGTGTATTTCATTGAAATTCAAACTTGTGAGTATTTTTCAGGTTTTACAATAACTAACTACATAAGTAAATAAAGCAACCATGCCTTAGTTTACTTCAAAATTTCCTTAGGGACTATATACCATATCAAATTTGACATAACTTGTAAGTATTTTTCAGGTTTTGCAATAAATAAAGAGTACATACCTCATAGGTTGATACCACCAATGTAGCAGTTTTGAACGAGAAAGCATGCCATATTCAAAGGCTAACAAATTCAACACTATAGTAGAGTAAAAACAAATTCAAAAGCAACCACCCCTTAATTTACTCCTGGTAAAAACGAATTCAAAAGCAACCATGCCTTAATTTACTTCTAAATTTGGTGAGGGGTTGTATACCATATCAAATTTTACATAACTTGTAAGTATTTTTCAGGTTTTACAATAAATTAATGACATAAGTAAATAAAGAGTACATACCTCATAGGCTGATACCACCAGTCTAGCAATTTTGAGCCAGAAAGCATGCCATTTTCAAAGGCTAACAAATTCAACACTACAGTAGGATAAAAACAAAATCAAAAGCAACCACGCCTTAATTTACTTCAAAATTTCCAAAAGCAACCATGCTTTAATTTACTTCAAAATTTCCCCACGGCTGTATACCATATCAAATTTTACATAACTTGTAAGTATTTTTAGGTTTTACAATAAACTAATGGCATAAGTAAATAAAGAGTACATACCTCATAGGTTGTATACCACCAGTGTACCAATTTTTAAGCATGCCATATTCACAGGCTAACAAATTCAACACTCGGCACTGCAATAGGGTAAAAACAAATTCAACAATGAAGTAGGGTAAATTAAAAGATTGCAGGGATGTTATTGTTTTTTCCAATTAGAAAGAAAGAGCAATCACAGAGGAAAATGTAAAACCATAAAACACATAATTCATCAAACTACATATGGTTAGATGCCAAAGGCGAAAGTGGTAACTGGACCATGGTAAATTCTAAAGGCGAAAGTGGTAACTAGACCCTGGTAAATTCTAAACTGGACCCTCAAATTTTAAAGGCCAAAGTGGTAACTGGACCCTAGTAAATTCTAAACTAGACCATGAAGGCCAAAGTGGTAACTGGACCCTAGTAAATTCTAAACTAGACCATGGTAAATTCTAAAGGCGAAAGTGGTAAGTGGACTAAGTGGACCCTGGTAAATTCTAAAGGCGAAAGTGGTATTTGGACCCTGGTAAATTCTAAAGTTGTTTCGCAGGAGAGTGAAATCCAATGCTAGTAAATAGGTCATTAAATTATGTCTAGCCAGCTGTGCCCCGTGCCATAGCCCTGTAGTCCCCATTGTCTAATGCCCATAATGTTCTATTAATTCTCAACAACCAGAGCTTGAAAGAATATAGCAAGCTAGCCATACCCTTGTCATAGCCTTGTCATAAACTCAACCTTAATTATAATAAATAATTTTGGGGATTAGTAAATTCTGGTACAATAGATTTTTACGGTTTGAATTTTTAATTAAACGTCAGAATGACGGGACCCCAATATATTTTAGACAGACGTGCAAAAATTTTCACCAACAAGTGCTGAAACCTACGTCTTGTAAGACGTCAATTTCCAGGCCTGGTGACCAGGTAGAGTTTTTATTTGCTCAATAAGATTTCTCTTGGTATTACATGTAATTTTAATCTTCATGTATAAAAACCAGAATACATTGATAAAATAGAAGAATAAATTATTCATTTTTACTTATATTTTTAGGCGATAATCTTTTGCACTAAGATTATATTTTTGCATTTTTTTTATAAAAATGTTTTTAAATTGATAAATAAAAAAACAAGTAGATTGATTTTTTTTTAAGATTTACGAAACGAGCGGTTTAAAAGACAGTTATATTTCGAGGTGGGTCACTTTTCTATGTTTACAAATAAATATTCATATATATATAAACTTTTTCTTCATTGAATATATGACCATGAAATATTCATATATATAAACTTTTTCTTCATTGAATATATGACCATGTATTGTGAGATGTCTTTATGTGGAAAATGAGTGCACTTATATATATGACCATGTATTGTGAGATGTCTTTATGTTGGAAAATGAGTGCACTTATTTGTTTATTTTTAGGTTATTTTAAATAAAAATTAAAATTTTGACATGTTTAAAAGGTAAGTGTAAAAATAAAAAATATTTAAAATTACTATGAAAAAAGATATCTAAATATTAAAAATTATGTATCATAAAGTTTAACAAATAACTTTTAAAAACAAATTATTCAATATCCACTCAAATAATTAAAGTTATCCTTTAATATTTCATGAATGAATATGCTAAATCATGCTAAAACCCCATAATAAAATTAAAATGGAATATCAAAAAAATTAAATATAGTTCTCAACATTTATAAGTGTCTTCATTAATAAAATCACCTACTCTTTCTTCAAAAAAAATTCATATAAGTTTGTATTTTTTTTAACAATAAGAATACTCCAGATAACATCTCTACCAAAACTATAAATTTAAATTAGCATATCCTAATAAAATAAAATGAAATTCAACACTTCAACATGGAAATAGTCAAATTCTCACTAACATTGACCAATGAACTGAGTTAACCTCTTATTTTACCTGTCATGGAAATAGCCAAATTCTCGTTAACATTGACCAATGAGTTGAGCTCACGCCTTACTTTACATATGAACTTATTTAACTTAAATTTTTTATATTCAATATTCATATAATTCTCCAGTGATCATTAGTGTTGCGGAGAATTTCGTTACCACCAAGGAGGACATCACATTGCTATAGAAAACTTCTATAGCATCGCTACGAAATTTAACAATTTCGAAAATATTTCAACACTCGTGTAAGAGAATATTTGAGTTGTTGTGAAGAAAATATATGAGTGGTTATGAATCTAACTTTTGAGCTATGTTGTGTTAATAATATTTTAGTTGTCATATCGAGAATATTTTAGTTGTTGTGAACATAATAATTTAGTTGTTATAAAGAAAATATTTCTCAATATTTTTGTTGGTGTGAATATAATAATTTAGTTGTTATAAAGCAAATATTTTAGAAATATTGTTTTTTTTAAATTTGGTAAGATTTTTTATTTCAATACCAAAAAAGCAGATTACATCTAAATCTAGAAGGTTAAGTGGCCTCAACTTGTCTAGAGGGAACGGTTGGTCACCTAACATCATGATATGCTGTCCAATAACTGAATGCAATAATATTGATCATCCATGGCAAATAAGTTTGATTGCCTTTAAACTATCTTCTCTAAATAACTTAAAGCGTCTCTATAAACATGTTGAACTATACTAAACTTCTGCATAAACAAAAAAGAAAGATTGAAAGACCAACCTCAAGCTAATCATCTTCTGTTGACTCAACTTTAGTAGGTTCTTTGGCGCTAGATCCAGGGAGCTCAATTTGAGAGATGCACTGAATGTGTTGCTCAATTCAACGGAGTCGTCCATTCTACTACTGCAATTGAAGCTGAATTTTATGAAATTCTTTACTATAGTCAGGGAACCCATGAGTGGTCGCCGCCACCCAAGTCGAGATTTGTGCAAGAGCTTTAGCCAGCAGGGTCTTCATTAACCAGTACAGGTGGAGTGTTTACTTAAATTGGGTAGTCTGACCCCAGGTATGACCAAAGTCCAGCGCTAATGTTTGTCAGTCCTTCATGGTAAGTCGTTGCTTCCTCATTGATAATTGAAGAAATCGATTTCCGGCTGTGAGTCCGACCCCAGAGGCGTTGAGCTGGTTGACCCCTGGGGAATTCCTTTGACTCTTACAATGACCACCCAAGCCTTGGGTAGCCTTACCCTTGCTAGAGGCGGAGCGAGCCATCATCCAATGATACCTTAAAAAGCAATATCTAACAAACAAAGACCCCGTAAACCACCGAGGTGGAAGCTCTGACCCAGAAACACAAAGCTTCCAGGGGCCGCCACAGAGTCAGGGACTTGCTAGGGGAAACATATGAGAAACTAAAAATTGAACTAGACCCAAATTCATATGCCTGACACAAGAAAACAAGCGAGAAGGAAGAAACCCCCAAAGCCGAAATTATAAGTTGAATCATTTCCTGAGCCTCGAGTCACTCAACTCAAAATTAATAATAAACAGACGTTGAAGGGAGGCCTTGAGGCCACAGAGGAAAATAAACAAGAGCCCAAGAGCAGCCATAGCACCACAACCAGTGTAATCCCATACGAGACATATAAATACCAAAAACGACATACACAAGAAAACAAAAGACCACAACCACTACTTCCCCTATTGAAACTTCCATTAACGAAACCACCTTCCAACTGGACCGCACCAGAGCCTCTCATTCCAAAAGCCAACAAACAAATATAGCAGATCATAGGGACACGTGAAGAAACTATGCACATACTCAGAGAGGAGCTAGGATCAACCACAACTAAGCCCACTTCCAGGGAAAACGCACCAGCATGTTTGTGTCCCCATCACCGTGTTGTGCGGATTGGAGCCAAGGCAAGAGGAGAGCAAAATACAAAAACTTACCGAACTAACCACAAAGAAAATTGATAATTCCTTTACTCACATCATGCAAGGAGCCACCGCTCCATGTGTTTCGTGCATGTGGAGGGTGCCGGGGGGGGCTTGTGTTTCGTGCATGTGGAGGGTGGCAGGGGGGGCTTCTTGTGCTTGACACCATCATTCCCATGCAAATCTATTTACCGCGGCACCACACCTCGATCCGAGATTTTAAAAATATTGTTTTAAAGATATTTAGTGACCCAAAAAATAATTCTAGCAATTGTGTAAAGAATAATTTCAGCAATTGTACACTAAATATTTCAATAATGTTGTATGAAATATTTTAGCAATGTGTAGAGAATAATTTCAGCAATTGTGTAGTAAATATATCAGCACTGTTGTAAGGAATATTTCACTAATGTGCAAAGAATTCTTTTAGCTATTATGTAGTAAATATTTCTACAATGCTGTAAAGAATATTTTAGCAATATGTAGGGAATAATTTCAACATTATACATTTACTTAGTGGGTAGTGACAAAGAATAATCTTTTGGTGGTTTCTTTTATACAAAAATAGAAAACCATAAATGATTTATAGTTTTATTATGCATTATAAATTAAGAGTTGGAGTAGATAAAATTGTAAGAATTTTCATCTGATTTAAGTTACCATTGAACACTCTTAGAGAGCACATAATTTTTTTATTGTAACCATTAGTTGATATATAATATAGAATGTGCTTTAGAGTGTGGGATCTTTTTATAAGAGGAGTGTTCTTTGAAATATCTTGCTGCTTATGGTTTGCTATTCATTTTAGATCTTTTAAATGTTTTAGCTTGAAATTTTTGTAAATTATTTTATGGTATATTAGTGGAGGAAGTGTATTCCCTATGTCAACATCCTTTAATTTAGTATAAGAACATGAACACCTCGAATCCAAATTTTAAGGGACAGAGATTTTTTGACCTAATCTTTGCTTGAGTTGGATTTTGTTAGCATACTCCGACACATAGGAAATAGTTAAGTACAACTTGGTCTAGTATAGGGTTAGGTAAAGTGTGTTTCTTTACTATGTACATTTTGTAACTTACAATCCGACAGTCACGATATGTAGTGATTCGACGGTTCATTATCTCCTCGGTATTACCGACACTTGATCCGTGGCTTGACACCCAATTGGTCCATGATTTCTATTTAAAGCGCATGGAGGGTCACTTGTAGGGTAATCCGTCTATGAGAGAAGCATATGTAAATTTGCATTCTTTTATTAATAAATTCCCTGAAGTAGTCGCGTTGGCTCAGGCCGTGGACTGTTTCCCTCTTTGAGGGTTTTAACCACGTCAAAAACACTGATGTATTGATCTGCGATTGTGTTGTGAGCGATGCCCTTTGGTGTTCTGTCTGAGGAACTTACCCTGTAAATTCCTACATGGTATCAGAGCTATTTGAGGGCCGCGTCCGTTGGTGATCCAAATCTGAAGCCGGTAGAACTGCATCCGACTGTTATTTCCCAGATCTACTGTTTCTGACTACTTTCGGGCTAAGAGGACTGCTCTATTGTGTTGGGAGCATCTGTTCTAGTGAGGAACCCCTTTCGTTTCACGCGAAAAGGTTTCCGGTAGCCCTAGCTGCGTCATTTTTAAGATCTGGAGGTATACAATGTTTATTTGCAGTTTACAGTTATTTTCTCTCTGTTTATTTCGGTTTCGGTTTATTTATCTCTTTTTTATTATCGGATCTATACCTTTCATTTCTGCGTATGCTCTTTTCTCTGCAACTCTGTGCGATCTGGGCAAATCAGAAACAGAAATGAAGGATTTTTCTCATGCGTATGCTCTTTTCCCTGCACCTTAGTGTGATCTCGGAAAATCAGAAACATTGAGGAAAATATTTAGTTTCCGGCTAAAGCTAACTTTGAGCCGCAAGGTTCATTTTTGAAAATATTTAGTTTTTCGGCTAAAGCTAACTTCGAGCCGCAAGGTTCATTTTTTTTTGTATGTCCGTGTTGGGTTTTGTGTTTTTTGTTTTGTAGGGAAAAAGAGCCTTCTCAAAGCAAGCACGCAACCCAAAGCATCAACCCCCCCCCCCCCCCCCCCCTTCTCTCTCTCAAACTTTTTGTATAACTCACTTGGTGCAAAGCTAATTTATGAGAGTAGAGGTCTTGGGTTCAAGTCTCCCTTTTTTGGGGGCGGATTTTTTCATTTCCGCACATTCCCGCACTTCGTCGGCATCTTCAACAACTTTTTTTCAAAAAGCCATAACTTCTTCATCCGGAAGCCGTTTTTTTAAACCAGCCTAATTTTTCGAGATCTATCCATTGGAACACTTAGTTTCAGCATCTTTAGCTTCAGTTTCCGTTGAAATGGAAAGTCAATACCAAGTTACCCTTGACAGCACCAACTACTTCCAATGGTTGTCCTACATTGAGGATTTACTTAGAAGTAAAGGTCTCCACAGAATAGCCTCAGGCCAAGAAAAGAAACCGAAGGATGAAGATAAGGCTGCTAAATGGGAAAATAGGTAAGATCAAGCACGTGGATTGATAGGGATGTCTATTTCTCCAGATCTTAGATTCCATATTACAGAACTTAATACTCCTGATGAAGCAATGAAACAAATCAATAAAGTTTTTGGGATTAAAAATGAACTTAGAGTCCATCAACTTGAAAATGAGTTGCTTACATTGGACCCTAATAATTTTTCTTGCATTGAAGATTTATTGTCCAAGTTCAAGACCCTTAGATATTTCTTGGAAGGTGTTAAGGTTAAGAAAGAAGATAGTAACCTTATCTATTCCATTCTTACTAAGTTGGGACTAGCCTACTCTGTGTTTGTTTCCACCTTCCATTCTACAAGAGAAGCCTTCATTTCTCAAGGAACAGACTACAAGTCCCCTTCCTTTGACTCTTTTTGTGATTCTTTAATAAGAGAACAAGAAAAACTCTTACACCTTGGTCTTCTTAATCTTGGAAACTCTTCCAAGAAAGAGTTAGCCGCCCAGCAGCAACCAAATTCAAAGAATCCTAAGAAGTCATATCCTAAAAAGAATAGTCCTAAACCAAACAAGGGTCCTAAGCAATCTCAGCCTCAAAATGAAAAATCATTTCAACAAAATGATAAGACAAATAAAAACAAAGGGAAGAAGACTGATAGACATTGCAACTTTTGTAATCGAGATGGCCACTTAGAATCCAAATGCTTTAAGAAGATGGAAGCCTTGGAAGCAGCGATGAAGAAACATAACATCCATTTGGAGCATTCTTCAACTTCAACTTCATCTTCAAGAATGGCACTTTCTGCATGTGGTTGTCAATCATCTCGGTCTGGTTATGCATTAAATGTATCTTCTTCTTCTCATTCTCATGAGTGGCTCATTGATTATGGAGTTTCTTATCACATGGCCAAAAACAAAGCCATGTTTTCTTCTTTAAATGATTGTAACACCAAAAATATATATGTTGGTGATGATAGATCTCTTAATGTTGTAGGGACTGGAACTGTTCATCTAGACAATGGTCAATTTAATGATATATTATGCGTTCCAACCTTATCCTGCAACCTTCTATCTGTATATCAGATAACTCATTCAGGTGAAGGTAAAATCGTTGAATTTTCACCTCATGATGTTGTAATCAAGGACCTAAGAGATCCTAAACAAATTTTAGCTACTGGCATTGCTGATGATTCTACAAGGTTGTATAAGTTTCACAACTTTGGGTCATCAAATCTTCCCTCGGTATTTGTTGCTCATAACGATGAAGTGAGCAAACTTTGGCATGAGCGATTTGGTCACTTAAACTATCGCTCCCTTCAACATCTATGTAAAGAAAATATGGTGACAGGTCTTCCTATGGTATCTTGCAGAGATGGTGTTTGTTCCGGATGTGTACTCAGAAAACATCATCGAGACAGTTTTGAAAAAAGTGCCTCTTGGCACGCCTCAGCCCCTTTACAGCTTGTGCATAGTGATTTATGTGGTCCACTTCCAGTGGTTTCATTCTCTGGCTGCAAGTATTTCTTAACTTTCAGTGATGATTTCTCCAGATGCACTTGGGTATACTTCTTAAAACTCAAGAGTGAAGTATTTAACACATTTTTGGCCTTCAAGGCCTTTGTTGAAAAACAATCTGGACATCAAATTCTTAAGCTAAGATCTGATAATGGCGGAGAATATGTTAAAAACACATTCATCAACTTTTGCACTGAGAATGGAATTCAAATGCAACATACTGTTCCATATACTCCACAACAAAATGGTGTAGCTGAAAGGAAGAATCGCAACTTAAAGGAAATGGCTAATTGTATGCTACAATCTAAAGGACTTGGTCTTAGTTTTTGGGCAGAAGCAATTAACTGTGCAAATTACATAATAAATCGCACTCCTACTAAAGCTTTAAAGAATATCACTCCAGAAGAAGCATGGAACTCAATCAAACCAGATGTAAGTCACTTTCGTGTTTTTGGAAGTGAAGCGTGGGCCCATATTCCAGATGAAAAGCATAAAGCTTTAGAACCTAAGAGTGAAAAATGTACTTTTGTTGGATATTCTGAAGATGTCAAAGGCTATAGACTTATTCCATTTAAGTCCAAAAATGTTATCATTAGAAGAGATGTAAAATTTGATGAAGATATATCGGCCTGCAAGCCTAGTCTGCGGATGTGCCACCTCTCCCTATCTCTTCTACTTTTGAAAATATTTCTTCTTCAGATGATGAAAGTGAGGATGACAATCCTCCCCCACCATCTCAGGATCCTCCTTCAGCTCCTCAGCGTCCAAAATGGGTTCATGCTACTCGAGATGCAGCAGGTGATCTTGCCGGTAATCCTACAGATCAGCGACGCACACGTTCTCAGTTTGACAGAGCCTCTTCTTTACTGGCTCAAGCTCCAGTAAATTATGATCTTGACACCTTTGCAGAAGCTTCAGGCCATCCAAATTGGGAAGCAGCTATGAATGAAGAATATCATTCATTATTGGCAAATGATACATGGGATCTTGTTCCTCTACCAAAGGGACGAAAACTTGTTAGATGCAAATGGGTTTACAGAACCAAGTATGGACCAGATGGGAAAGTTGATAAACATAAAGCTCATCTTGTTGCTAAAGGTTTTTCACAGGTTGAAGGCATTGACTACACTGAAACCTTCTCCCCTGTTGCCAAAATGAACTCTATCCGCCTTGTTCTTTCCCTTGTTGCCTCGTTCAAATGGGAAGTCCATCAGATGGATGTTAAATCTGCCTTCTTGCATGGGGACTTGCATGAAGAAATCTACATGGAACAACCCATTGGCTTCATAAAAACAGACTCCAGCCTTGTATGTCGGCTTAAGAAATCCCTTTATGGTCTCAAATAAGCTCCTCGAGCTTGGTATGCCAAAATGGATAGCTTTCTTTTAGAATCTGGCTTTTCTAGGTGTCATTTTGACAATACTGTCTACACCAAGAAAGTGGGCAAGTCTCTTATCATTCTTGTTCTTTATGTTGATGATCTTATCCTTACCGGTAGTGATCCCAACCTTATAAACCATGTGAAGTCCAGCGTTAAAAAGAAATTTGAAATGACAGACTTAGGACACTTACATTATTTTCTCGGTCTTCAAGTCTTGCAATCCAAGGAGGGTATTTCCCTTTCCCAGTCCAAGTATGCCTGTGATATTCTACGCCATTTTCACATGGAAGACTGTAAGTCAGCCCCTTCTCCCTTTCAGTCTGGAGTCAAACTTTCAGTCACTTGTACTTCTCCTGAAGTTGATGCTACCTTATACCGTCCACTTGTAAAAAAACTTTTGTATCTAACCCATACTCATCCTGACCTTTCCTTTGTTGTTGGCCTTGTTGCTCGGTTTATGCAAAAACCACGTGAAATTCGTTGGAAAGCAGCTAAAAGAATACTTCGTTATGTTCGAGGTACAGTTCAGTGTGGGATTCATTACAGTGCCGAAGCAGCCCCTCTATTGGTTGGTTTCACTGATTCTGATTGGGCTGGTGACCCTGATGATCGGAAGTCTACTGCCGGTTATGTGTTCACTCTTGGCTCAGGACCTATTACATGGGCTTGCAAGAAACAAGGTGCCATTTTTCTTTCATTAGCAGAAGCAGAGTATCATTGTGCTATAGAAGCTAGTAAGGAAGCCTTGTGGCTTCGTCAGACCCTGTCACAGTTTGGCTTTCAGCAGCAGCGTCCGACTACACTTTGGTGTGATAATCAAAGTGCCATTCAACTATGCAAAGATCCAGTCCAACATCAGCGCAGCAAACACATTGAACTGCACATGCACTTCATCAGAAAGCTCATTCACAACCATGTTCTTGAAGTGCAATATTGTTCAACAGATGATCAAGTTGCAGACATCTTCACAAAGGCTCTCACAGAGGCGAAGTTCACTAAACTTCGATTTATGGTTGGAGTTCAGGAAGTTGTCACTAAGGGGGGATAGGCTCTAGTGCCTCCTTCCTTCTCCTATTGTGTCATATTTGTAAATCCTTCAATCCTATCCCAAGTTGTTCTTAAGGGGGGATGTTAGGATATTCCGACACATAAGAAATAGTTAAGTACAACTTGGTCTAGTACAGGGTTAGGTAAAGTGTGTTTCTTTACTATGTACATTTTGTAACTTACAATCCGACGGTCACGATATGTATTGATCCGACGGTTCATTCTCTCATCGGTATTACCGACACTTGATTCGTGGCTTGACACCCGATTGGTCCATGATTTCTATTTAAAGCGCATGGAGGGTCACTTGTAGGGTAATCCGTCTATGAGAGAAGCATATGTAAATTTTCATTCTTTTATTAATAAATTGCCTGAAGTGGCCGTGTTGGCTCAGACTGTGGACTGTTTCCCTCTTTGAGGGTTTTAACCACGTCAAAAACACTGATGTATTGATCTGCGATTGTGTTGTGAGCGCTGTCCTTTGGTGTTCTGTCTAAGGAACTTACCCTGTAAATTCCTACAAATTTTGTGTAGAAGGAAGTCTTGTTGGAGGGAAATGGCAAGCAGCTCTAGAATATAAATGGAGAAGTTTAATGGATCTAAACTTGAGCCTTGGAAGCTCAAAATGGAGAATCCTCTTGTAGATAGAGATCTATGGATTGCACAAGTCAAGAAGAACCCAACAGATTGGTATGAAAAATAGAGAATGGGTGGTATTGGACAAATAGAGAATGGGTAGGTATTGGAGAGAAAAGCTAGCAGCATCGTTAGGCTCTACTTGGCCACTTCAATTTTATTGAATGTTTCTAGAGGAAACTATAGCTACTCTCTAAAAGAAGTTGAATGATTTGTATTAGCTTAAAACATTGGTTAATAAACATTTTCTACAAAAAAAATGTTTTCCTCAAGAATGGGCAGTGATTACTTAGCTGAGCACTTGAATGTGTTTAATACTACTGTGACCCAATAGAAAATTGAAAATAGACTAGGAGAATTTTGTGTGCCCTTTTTCTTTTTTACCAGATTTATGGAATAATCTAGTAATGGTCATTTAAAGCAATGTAAAAACATTAAGCTCATCTTTGTGTGACCTTTTTTAACCAGAGTCGTGGAATAATCTAGTAAATGGTCATTGAAAGCAATATAAAAACATTAATGCTTAATGAGGTGGTCACTGAGTTTTTGTTAGAGGAGGTGAGGCTAAAAGCTTTTAAATCCATCAGTAATGCTTTGACTACTTTCTTAACCAAATTCATGGGAAAGTTTTTGAATCTACCAATTATGTTTTAACCATTGGTGGAAGATCAAAGGATATAGGAAATAAGAAAGAAAATAGTAGATCAAAATTTCATGGGAGATAAAAGTCCCATGGTTTATGGAAGAAAGAAGGTTAGAACTGAGGCAAAGTCAGGCAATTTAGAAAGGAAGAAGAAAGAAAAGATGAATTCTTGAGTCAAGGAAATCTTCTCAAAAGGATGAGGGAAATGCATTTGTTGTAGCTTTTTCGACTTGCCCATGCAAGAGTGCATGGCTGATATTCTTCCATATGGTTTCTCATTGGCACTGGTTTTTATTTTATGACAAATATAGTGGTGGTTTATATAACTTGATAATGTAGAAAACACAACCTAGCATTAGTTCCTCTGGTTGTCCTCTTCAACCAGATCCAAAATTATCACTGGCGATTTCGATCATATTAATTATATATATATATATAACAGGGAAGAAACCCAATGTAATAGTGAGATCTTTTTTATAATACAGTAGTTATTTTCAAATCTGTAGATGATTTCAATCCTATTATATATATAACACAGGAAGAAACCCAATGTAATAGTGAGATTTTTTTTATAATACAGTACTTTTTTTCAAATCTGTAGATGTAAGTGAAGGTAAGATAAAACTCGTTTCTCTCCACTATGGTAATAATATTAATTGGCAATATAGAAAAAAAAACCAAATGCACTACCCCTAGAATTATAAATTTATATTAAACAGCTTTTCATTTAAAAAAAATATTATTCACATGATCTTTTAATATTATTCAACAAAATATTCCTATGAAGAGATGAAATAGGTGATAAAAACTATGAGAAATCAGAAATTTTTATTATCGAGAGGAAGAGATCCATCTAAGGTGTTGTCTTGAATTTTTATCGTCCAGTAGGAAGAGGTTTCTCTAATACATTGTCTAACTCGTAATTAGAGAATCAAGTTGGAATTAGCAGACTAGAAATCGCCGATTTTTTCCAGACTAGAAATCACTGATTTCTTGTTGGAATTGAGTTTTCTAACATTTTGAATGGATTGAAATACCCTCAAAATCTTTAAATTGTGATTGAAATACCCTCAAAATCTTTAAATTGTATCTTTGAATTGATGTGTACAGTTTTGGCATCGGAAATATTTGTAAATTTCAATTTTCATACAAAATTATACTGAGATACAATAATGCATAGACAATACAATATAATTTTTGTCGTTTCAAAAGTTCAGACTTTATATTACCCCAACAGGTTCCTATTTGTAATTCTCTTAATGTACACAATTATTTGAATTAACACTTCAACTTTCTCTTGTAAAAAATCCAAAGACTTCCCAGAATTATACTGAGATTAAAAACACATAATCTCCTGATATTTTTGAAAACTTATAGCACAAGGCTATCTGTAATTCTCATAAAGCATAAGAATTTCGATTTGATATAGGATAGTTCTGTGCACTTGCCAACTATGACTCTTAATTTCTAAGATAATCTCTAATTTTTAAAATAAACTCTATTTTAAACCTAAAAAAATCTTTTGAGATTTTCTTAGTATAAAGAATCATTATCACCATTTTTATATGGCCTAGGATCATTTTAGTTTGAAAAGAAAGAGCAGCACACAAACACCAATTTTAGTATGTACCAAAATTTTGCAAACACAAGCAAAAATACCAGACAATAATAAAGTTTCTGCACCAGAAGCCAGACTCAGAACATCAGCTGAAAATAATTACAGAAACGATAAATATATTCATGAAAATAAATAGAAAATTCATCTATTCCCCGCTTGAGTACAATAGATATACAGAGAATTTTCTACACTAGTTTTTCAGCCTAACATGCATAGCAGATCTCTTGCCATGGCTTTGCAGATTCAAGGTCTATTAAATAAGGATCGATGATTAATCATGTGATGTGTGTTCCTTCAAAAGACTTCCAAATTTCACATTCTTCTTCTTCTGAAGAGGAGGATGATGACCGGTTTCTTCCAGACTGCAATGCAAATAGAGAATTGGATTGCTGCATCAAATCAAGTGTGGGCCGTACAACAACTGCGTGGCTACCTATTACTCCCCCATGTTTCTTGACCTCCTCTTCAACATATTCAACCTTCCCATTATTCTCAAGGGAACGTAACCCTGGCATGAACCTGCAGTTTCCCATCTCCTCCTGTGACTGTGTTTGTTGCTCTTGTATTGGTTGTTGTAGCATTCGAACACTGCGACTATCTCTCTGATCATATTGACCCTCGGAATACCTAGACACGCTTTGAGCTCGATTCTCAGCAATAAGTTCTCTCAGAGCCGCACTGGATCGAGAAGATAAGTCTCCAGAGAGAGAACAGGCACCAGAATTCATCCATGGCTGTTGTGATGACAGAAGAGAGAGAGCACGCCCAGGTGATGGCAGGTAAGGCAAGGCATATCTCCCCATAGGAAATTTCTCCCCCAGTACACCTATCAGACGTTTCTCTTCTATAGAGTACATAACAATCATGAACATTCACATTAGTAGAGTAAAATAAATTATGGTTGGTTACCTACTCTATTTTTCTAGATACAAAATTGGCAACCTTTGAGTAACCAGTGTAAATAATGTGGTTTGTTTCTGTTGTCACTCTTTAATATAAATCCTATTGTTCTTGCATTATAGACTTACATACCCAACAGTGCTGTAAACTATCGCATATCACAATAACCATACATCCATGTCAACTCTAAATTTACAGACCAACTGTATTATAAACTATCATGAATACATGTGATTTTTATTAATTAGCTATGCTATAATGATGATAATAATAATCATTTCATTTAATTTAATTGTAAAACTATTACTAAGTTAAACCATAAAACATATAAGAATTTTTTTAACGAGACATCCTAGTATTTTTTTATAATATTTTTAATTATTTTACTATTAAATATGTTAAATAAAAATGGTAAAAACATATATATTATGAAAATTTTAATAAATTATATATATTATTATCCCATTGATGTTAATTCAATAATAATAATAATTTATCTATTCAATTTTATTGCAATTTTATTTTCATTAAGAAAATTATAAACAATTTTCTTCAAAAAGAATCATAATATCTATATTAAATTTATAAATAAAAAATATATATATTAATTATGTGAAAGAAAAATGTTAGAAACATATATACTATGAAAATTTTAATAAATTATATATATTATTATATAATTTTAAGACTATTGGCAAGCAAGACACCAAGTTGGTGTATAAGACTCCCTTGTTTGTGGGACAAGGGATCTATCTCTGCACAGAATTTGACTGCCAAGTCTACAAAGGCATACATACTCTAGCCCCTCTGGTTTTTGAACCTTTGACCAAACACATTCTCTTAACCATTAAGCCCACTTACATTATTATATATATATGATATTTCAAAACTTTATTTTTAAATTTAATTAATAGATATATAAAACTTAATGTTAACAACAAGCTTTTGTTCTAAACACACTTTCTTTTTATATAAAATTAAAGTTATTTTATTATTATTAAAAAAAACAAGAAGAAGAAAAAGTTAAGGAAAAATGCCATACCCATATTTTATGTAGTTATATGTATTACTGGGATTTTAATACATTACATATAAGAATGAAAGAATATATATATATAAAATCAGCATAAAACATATTTTAATTTGGAATTTATTAAAGGTTCAAAGATCAAATTTCTTTCTGTGTAAAATTTTCATTAAGTTTTACATTAAAAAAGAGGTTTGTATTTTGAGAAATTTGGTCCCTCTCTGTACATAATAAATGTAAAAATAAGATGAATCTATGATGATAAAATGATAAACTTTAACATAATCTAATTTATCTTAGATACCAGTCCTTGAAATAAGTTAACTTTCACATGCAAATGTATCACTATATAGATGTATTATCAGCTTAAAACATATTTTAATTTGAATTTGTTAAAAGGTTCAGAGATCAAATTTCTTCCTGTGTGAACTTTTCATTAAGTTTTACACTCAAAAAGAGGTTTGTATTTGGAGAAATTTGATCCCTCTCTGCACATGATAAATGTCAAAATAAGATAAATCTATAATGATAAAATAATAAACTTTAACATAAATCTAATTTATTTTAGATACTAGTCCTTAAAATAAGTTAACTTTCACATAGAAATGTATCAAACCTAAATAAATCCATTTTAATTCTAAATTTATTTAAAATAATTAAAATACACATTAAATATTTCTACACTTGAAAATTTCAAATTAATTTCAAATTAAAATTGAATATATATAGAGAGGGGCAAGGATAATGTTTTTTTCATCTGTAGGATAAATTTTAGAAAAATATAAAAATTAACATTATCAACCATTATGAATGTAATTTCAATTTTGAAAAAATAATTAATTAGAAAATAAAACATTAAAAATAAAATAATACATTTATATAACATGAATTTCATCTGGAAAATCAATTTTAGGAAAATATAAAAAATTAACATTATCAACCATTATGATTGGAATTTCAATTCTGAAATAATAATAATAATAATAATAATAATAATAATAATAATAATAATAATAATAATAATAATAATACATTTATATAACATGAACTTCAATAGTTAAGAATTTAAGAAAAAAATATACAATAATATAATATGGAATTTTTGTAATTAATTTTAATTAAATTTTTTAATTTAAAATTATTTGATGAAAAAAAATTATATATATATATAAACTTTATGTTTAAAGACACTTAATATATATATAAAAATTTAATGTTAACAATAAACCTTTGTTTTAAACACAACTTTTTTTTGTAAAATTAAAGTTATGCATATTATAAAAATAATCAAATAAAACATGTTACAGAAAATTTTCATACCCATATATGTAGCAATATGTATTACTAAGATTTTAATACATTATATATATATATATATATATATATATATATATATCCGTATAAAACATATTTTAATTTGGAATCTATTAAAGGTTCAGAGATCAAATTTCTTTGTGTGTAAATTTTTTATTAAGTTTTACACTAAAAAAGAAGTTTGTATTTTAAGAAATTTGATCCTTATGAGTACATGATAAATATAAAAATAAAATGAAATCATGAACTTATTCTAGTTTTTTTACACGTGACATAATAAAATTATAAATTTTAACATTATGTAATTTGTTTTAGATACAAGTCTTTAAACTAAATTAAAATGTCATATAAAAATGTATCAAACCCAAATAAATCTATTTTAATTCTAAATTTATTTAAAACCATTAAAATACATATTAAATCTTTTACACTAAAAATATTTTCAAATAAAAATGGATTCATTATTTACTTATATATAGGAAGGATAATTTGTTTTTCAGTTTAGAGAATAAATTTCAAATAAAAATAAAAAATCAACATTATCAAACAATAGGATTGAAATTTTCTGAATTAATAAAAAAAAAAAAAAAAAAAAAAATAAAAACCATTAAAAATAAAATATTATATTTGTATAGTATAAATTTTAATTGTAAAAAATATGGGTAAAAAATAGTGATGATGATGTTTAACTTTCACTTAGACCAAACTTTGGTCTATAGGACCTAAAGAAAACGAATTATTTAATTTGATTTAAGACTTTATTCCTATGCTCAAAAAGCTTCGAGAGAACCCTCCCGAGATCACTATAATTTTGACATCGTAAAAGGCTAGCAAGGTCACTATTGCAACAAATATTATGAAAATGAGATCTAATGTGGTTATACACAAGACACTCTAAGAGGAAGTAATTTTCATCCTCAATGTTCATATTCTCACAGAGATGGCAGATCCCTTCCAGTGTTTTAGGAACTGCCCAACTACCCATTTCACTATGGAGCTCATGAGAGTTCGTTCTAATCTTGGCTGTATTAATTTTCTTCTTTGAGCTAGTTAAAACCAAGAGATACTTTTGGTTTTCTAGCGTGGGGTTGATTAACTCCTTATAATATCTTAATTTTCTTTTCGCTATTAAATCTTTCTAACACCACATTTTTTCTTTGAACTAAGTAACAATATTTTTAATGTTATTAATGTTTTGCAATGCAACATTCTCGTAGATCTCCCAATGGTTTAACCAGGCCCTGGTGTCTTTATACCAACTTTTTTTGAGCTTTAATTAATTTTTTTTTAATTAAAAAATTATTTGATTAAAAAAATTTATAAATCAATTTTATTTAATTTATTATTTAAAGTGTAGTAATAATAACAATTTGAGTAGGCATCATAGTTAAAAGTATGTATTTGCTCTTAAAACAAATTCAAAACTAGAAAAATAAAATATGTATATCTTAATAAACTTAACCATTAAAATTACGAAAATTAAATAATAATAATATATACATAATTAAAAAATATGATTATTATTATTTCATTCTAATTCAATACTATCTAATACCTCATCCAACTTCTATTAATATATTGTTATAATAATTTTCATTCCCATATCAATTTAAAAAAATACAAAAACATTCATTAAAAAAAAGGAAAATTGATTCAAAGCTATTTAAATTCCTAAATTAAGGATGAGGGGGGCAGCCCAGACCAATGTTTATCAATTCAATGCTACTGAATTAGATATGAGGGGGCAGCCCAGACCAATGTTTATCAATTCAAAGCTACTGAATTAGGTATGAGGGGGCAGCCCAGACCAATGTTTATCCTTTAATGTTGGTGGTTGTATTATTACTCGAGAGAAGCTGAAAAGTTAAGACTAACCATATCATATCAGCATAATATGACAAGACGTTGTCTGCATAAACATAAACTGAATAATTGATATGATTTCTAAAATTTTCCTGTGACTGGATTGAGATTGAGGGCGAAATAACGTGGTACGTTAAAACCGTTCTGCATCACGTTGAAGGAAATTAAAATAAGAAGCAAACAATGGTAAGACTCGAAAATTTTCAGATCTTGTAGGACGAAATATATAGGGACCAATAGTCAAAACTGATTGTTGGAGAAATTTATAACAATATACAGACCTGAGAAACAAACGATGGAGGTTTTCTCACACTAATCATGTGAAAGTTTATGACTAAGACTAAAACTAAAATCTTCAAACAGTTTAAGATTACCAGTTCATGAACCTGAACTTGAATGCATCCACATCTCCATCTTACAATAAATTTAAAGAAACTTATATTTGTTTTTTCGTGTTTTAATGATAAATTATATTAGATGGTTTGAAAAGAGTTTATTTTGTTTTGATGATGAACTGTTCAAGATTAACTGTTCATTTTGTTTTGATAATGAACTCTTCAAGATTAACTGTTCATCTTGTTTTGATAATGAATTGTTTATCTTGTTTTGATGATGAATGTTTCAAGATTAACAGTTGATTTTGGCTAAGACTAACGGTTGATTTTGTCTCCATGATGAACCATATTAGATAGTTCGAAAAACTTTACCAAAATATTTTTACTTTGTCGAAATATTTTTTTTTTGTGATTATTACCTAAAAATTTTCCAACCTCCATTATATAGATCACAGAAGCATGAATTCCAATAAAACTTAAATTTGTGTATATAAAAACTACCTTGGCTTCCAGAGTTGGCCAATGAATCTAATGAATTCTTCCGCCGCCGTTCATTGTGCCCCGCCAACCTCCTTCTGCAGCTCCTTTTTGCGTCGTCAAATTCCGATATGGCATGGAATCTAGGTAGTCACAACATAGCATAAACACCCAATTATTCATTTGGGTTATAAAATTATACCATGAATCCATGGTGAGTTACTAGACATGAAAAACAATAAAAAATAAATAAAGGTGCAATTCTCTCCCTGCTAGGTACCTGCTGCACTGCTGACAGAATCGTTGTTCGATTCCGAGCACGATGACTTTGGGGGCTTTGGAATGCATTTCACAGACCTTGTGCCTTTTGTGATACTCTTTAGCATTTGCCAACACTAAGTTGCAACCTTCAACTTGACAACGTGGAGGTTGCGCGGTCGAAGCCGGCAAAGCCCTGGGCTTCTTATATACGCAATCGCCAGCACTATTACCAGGGACTGGATGAAGTATCTTGGCCGGATTTGCACCATCTCCAAAATACTGCCTTTTTCCCAGCTTAAGGCATGTCAGGGAATCCACCTGAACATCCTTAATGACACTAATGTTTTCTCTCATGGGACCCTCGTTAGCACTGTGATAATTATCATTCCTCCCACCCAATCCAACAACCACCATATTTCTCTGACTAGAATGGCTATACTCTGCACCTCCTCCAAGAAAATTACCACCATTCGTTACCCCTTCCACAAGCCAACCCTTCAACACCCCATTGCCTTCACTTTTCACAGAACCCTCTGCCATAGAACTCGGATGAATCTTGACCTCTAGAGGTCCAAACTGTGCCTTGCTTGAAAAGCTCCTGTCATTGATCACTTCAGTAAAATTACCAGCAGCAGCCATGAGAGGCTGATCAGACAGAGCCGAGGACTCATGAACCATGCTCGTCCCTCGAAACAACTCTTTGCCAATATTGTAACCCTCCTCTGAACAAACCCATTCAGCCATGGGCAACTTCTCATACCTATTATCCCCCCCACTATAAAGCCCTGTGCAGCCTTCCCAATCCCACGGACTCCTTAAATGCCAGTCCTGCATTTTAGAGGGCCAGCAATGATCATGGCTGCTGCTGTTGCTGCTACCACCGCCATGAGAATTTGAGTCCATATTCTTAAAATGACTTTTTCCGCAGACCCAAAAAACCAAACCCGGAAAAAATACAGATATACTCGGGCCTTTTCACATGATGAAATTTTCCTAATCCAGCGATCCAAGATTAGTCCTATTTCCAAATCCAGAATGATCAAATTCTAACCTTGTTGTCTGCACAGAACTGAGAAAATAAGAAGAAGACAAGAGTAGGTCTAGCCTATAGGTATATCCATATTCAATCAAGCTTTGACACGACCTGAATGCAGAGCGTAATGAATGCAGTTATCTCCCAAAGCAGAAATCTTGCTAGTAACGTAAATGCACACATCAAATCAAAACATGAACCGTAGCACGACTATATCCCCTAGATCTCAGCCTTCACGTCGTCAAACCAGGGCTTCTGAACTCTGCCCCTGGCCACTAATACCTCATCCTGAATTCCCGGCTTCAATTACTATTCCCCCCTCCCATAATCGGTTTGCCTCAATATAGAAATCCCCGCAGCTTCCTTTTAACCAGTCCCACATGAACACTCTTATTCCCACACTTTGGCAAACAGAATTTTCCCCCATTGCCCACATCACTCAATTGCACACGGGGTCTTGGAAAAGGCGTCCAAGTTTTGAGTTAGGTGGAAGGGGGGTGTTTTTTCCACACGGATATTGAAGGATCCTGACCCGGGTCCCGGCCCCATTTACCTGATGTAACACAGCCTTGCAGCCCTGGGCCCCTCTGCACTTTGTTGCCCATCATCCTTGACATGACGTTAGAGGCCTAGATTGGACAGTGCACATGCCTCTCGTTTTCCCCCCTCTTTCCCTGTCAGACCATTACCCACAACCCTCTTCTCATCTCCTGTCAATCCCACATTAATCCCAAATTATACACCATGTTGGGGTCAGAGAGTCCAAGCCTGATCAGCTTTGCACTTGTTTGCGTATCTTCCTCTGACATTTGCAATCTAGCTTCCCCTGGCTTTATTCTCTTCTTTCACCATCCCCTCTTACTTCTTGCACATTGTTCCTTTCTCGGTCCTCTGTATATTAAATTGTCTTCTTCACATTATTTACTCCACGCTGCACATTGCCCCACAAGTTAGGCAGGGCAGGCAGCATCCCAGATGCTGTTACTTTTATGTGGGTAGGTCTCATGCTCAGCAAATGCTCAGAAACACAGTGGAGGGCATCAACATATTGGTCGTATGCTTTCAGATTCAGGGACAGATCATCAAGATTGGCATCTCCTCCGGCCCACCCTCATCGGATTCTACTCACCCCTCAACCTATCCACGTAGTAGTTTAATGAGGCAACATTTTCATTAACAAACTAATGGAAATTTCGGCACAATTTTGTGAAAATCTAGTTAAATTTTTTTCAAAATCTGGGTCACAGGCCCTCACTCTATCCAATTAGTTTACAAAGGCAACATATTTTTTAGGAAAATAATGGAGATTTTGGTACAATTTTGTCAAAATCTAGTAGAATTTTTTTCAAAATTTTGGTTAGAGTTGTCAAGCTTCAAGAGTTTGGGTGCTTCGGAGGTTAGAAATCCTATTTATACTTATCAAGTTTCAAGATTTTGAGTGCCTCAGGGTTCGAAATCCCATTTACACCTATTAAATTTCAGGATTTTAAAAGACTTAATAGCTTTCGATGGTACTGAATTCATTTTTACCATCAAAAAAATAATTCAGACACTCTCCCAATCAAAAAAAATTCACAAAATTACAATAAAAATTTAATCAGCGAAACCAATTAATATTACTCATCCAAGCGAAATTGTCACCTCTCTGAACAAGGCCTCAGTTGAAGCTCATTTTTTATTTATTTAAAACCTCTGGCCAAGCCCCACACATTATGTCTGATCTCACTTTATTGGTCCAACACATTATATCTGATCTTCCTTTATTGATCATAAGTTTGACCGTAGCAACCTGTTCGCCATTGGGATCCAGGGATGAATAGTATTTGACATCATCTTTTCCATGATTGTCTGTATCGAACTCTCCCCGCTTTAGTCCACCCCACGCTGAAGACAAGCGTCCAAACACTATTAAATTAGCTTTTACGTTATCAGGCTGAAAACCAACGCCAAGGCCTCCTGCTTTCCACAGAATTTGGCCGAGGCAAGTACAAAGAAAGTATTGGATGTAATGTCATTAATATATATGTGGAAAGGGATGTTATGTTCGAAGTACGCTTGTTTTTGTCCTGTGTCCACTGTGATTTCATAGGCTCCGTCCTCTCTTTGTTCTGTCTGTCGACCGGAAGAACTCATGGGTATATCTAGATATCAGTCCATTATTTTCCCCCATTTCTGTGTAATTTTGTATTATGAATGCCATATTATTTAGATTTGTTTTTAGGTGTAAACAAACATTTAAATTTTAGAATAATTATATAACAAAGTTTATTACTTTTATACAATCTACTTGTTAGATATTTTTATACCTATTTTATAGGGTATATGTTAGATTTTTTTTTCAGTAGTGTTTTTTCAGTCAATTTTGCCATAAATTTCGCAGGAATTTTTTGGAATTTGAAGTTTTAACTATGTTTTAAACAACTAAAATTCTTCAAAATCTAAGCCAAATATTGTATCCTCAAATTCTGACAAAAAAACAAAAATATTTAATAATTAAACTTTCTTATAATGTAAACATGTAAACGACTAAAAATAATTTCCAACCAAAAATCAAAAACATTTTAAAAATGTAAACAATTAAAAATAAATTCCAACAAAAAAACAAAAAACATTTAATAATTAAACTGCCTGTGATTTTAAGAATGTAAACAACTAAAAATTAGTTAACTAATTAATAAACAACTAAATCATTCCTACCAAAAAAACAAAAACATTTTTAAAAATGTAAACAACTAAAATTAAATTCTAACCCAAAAAAACAAAAATATTTTTAAAAATATAAACAACTACAAATAAATTCTAAAAAAAGCAAAAACATTTAATAATTACATTTCTAACTAAAAAACAAAAACATTTAATAGTTACATTGCCTTATGATTTTAAAAATGTAACCAACTAGAAAACAGTTTAGTAATTAATAAACAACTAAATCATTCTAACTAATAAACAAAAACATTTCTAAAAAATAAACAATTAAAAATAAATTCTAACCAAAAAAACATTTAATAATTAAATTGCCCTATGATTTTAGAGATGTAAACAACTAAAAATACCTTGGCTTAAGTGATAGACAACTAAAACTAAATCAGCGAGGGGAGTGTAAATAAGATTAAAATTTAATATTAATATATTAACAAACAAGGGAAGGAAGCAAGCGCATCAAAAATGAAAATAAGTACATTGAAATGAAAGTGAGTACAAATCACTTTAAGAAATAGGAAAGTAAGTACCCGTGGTTTGAAAGGACTTGTTCATGACATGGAGAGTCGTGTAGAAATTTGTCAATAATGTTTTTTATTTTATAATATTTATTTATTTTTTAACTTTGTGATCAATTTTAAAAAAGGGTCTAGTTTATATATATATATTTTATTTAATTTTATTAATCATTTTAATAATTAATTATTAAAATGGTTTAGTTTTTTATATATTTTTTTATTTAATTTTATTAATTAATTATTATAATAGAAAATTTAAAATATGTAATTTTTATTATTTAAATATTATAAAAATTATTTATAATTTAAATTTATTTATTTATTTAAAAATACAATTTAAATAATAATAAAATATAACTATATTAAAAATTATATAATTAAATTTCAATTAAGAAATTAAAACATAAAACACAAGATATCTTAATAAAATTTGTAAAATTAAAATATATAATAATTTTTAAAATTTAAGATATGTAATTATTGTTTTAAATAAATAAGGGTAGATAATGAATAGGTGTTTTGGTAAGGTAATTGGTGGTGTAAAAGTTATTGGTTCCAAATTGGGTGGGTAAAAGTCTAGTGATGTTAAGGGCTATTGTGGCTTTGGGAAGTGTGATCTCTGGATAATTTTGACAACTTAGATACCTTTTGGTCTGGCTACTCAAGCCACAAGTTATTCATACAATTATCTAAACACTTACATAAACTTTAAAAAAAATGTTTTTCAAATATTTGTAATATTATTTATATAAAATAATCTTAAAAGTAATATAATAAAAATTTAATAAATAGATATTGGTTTTAATGAACAATAAGGTAGGGTTGGAGTATGCCCTAAAACTTGGCTAAGAGCTCGTCTTCCTCTGACGTAAGGAAATAGGTTAACACCCCAAGACCTAGAAGCATCTAGGAGGAATGAAAGTCTACCCCTTTAAGGACCACCAACCGGTTATGTGGTTTTCCTTGAATAAGGGTAGTGATGAGTATGCACCCTAGAGATGATTGTCATCACTGCTGGTTTGACAACTAAAACATGATAGATTTTCCCACCTATAAAAAACTAAACAATAAAAATATTTTCTTAATAAACACATTTTCAAAATATTTAAAAATATATTTAAAAAAACTATTCATTTTAATTTTAATACTGAATTTGAAATTTAAGTATGAAATATATAAAGTAATCAATTACTTGTAAGGGTAAGATGTATAAATAAATTAAGATAATAATTAAATTTAAAAGAGTTATATTAACCTATTTTGATAATGATGAGGATATTGTTTTGAATTTGAAATTTAAGTGCCAAATATATAAACTAATCAATTATGTGTAAGGGTAAGACGTATAAATAAATTATGATAATAATTAAATTTAAAAGAGATATATTAACTTATTTTGATATTGATGAGGATATTGTTATATATATATATATATATATATATCACATTTTATTTTTATGTTTTAAAAGATTGGAAATAAATTTTCCTTACTTTGGTTTTGATGATTTAAAAAATTAAAATGTTATATAATGTCATAAATATATTGAGCTTGAGATTTAATATGGAAATATGTAAGACATTCAAAGAAAAAATATTTTTTATCCTATACATTTTTTTAGGGTAACATAATTTTTTAAGATACAAGGCTCTATGCCATTGCAACAAAATCAAGTTATTTTTGAAAATTGAACCTCACATTGAAGAATACAATCATTCATTTGTTACTTTAATTTTTAATTATATCATTTCTCGTAGAAGTGGCCTTATCCTTTAATCTCAATGGTTTAGCTAGGAATTAGCATCTTTATGCCAACACTTTTTACTTAGCATGTAAATTTGATAGGTATTTGAAGCAATGTTAGGATGTATCTTATCATTTATGTTAGTTGTCTTATGCTTGTATATTAAGCACCTAGTCATTTCCATATATTCAATGAGGAAATATCAATGTTTATGACAAAGATAGGATAGGGTGAAAACACTCTAAAAGAGATGCAAACTTACAAGTATTAAGGTGTACATTTCCATTGTTCTCTAAACTAGAATCTCAATGTTTGAGAGAAGAACCATCGGTGTTTGGAAAGCCTACCACCTTCTCGGAAACAAATGTTGAAATGTAGATCTTTCCAATTAGGGAAGAAAATATTCATTTTAAAATTTTAACTATCTTGATTACACTTTAAGAATGTGGTGTTTGGATATGAAACATATATCAATACTTGGAATAAAATTAATTAGATTCAAAAATTCTTCATAACCTATAAATTTCAAATTAAATGCAACATTCTTGCCTTATTTTCTTGGTTGAAGAAAGACACACTTTGGTGGAGCCTAAATTTATGACTATATATTTGAATTAGAAATACAAATTGCTCAAGTTGAACAAAATATAATCTTGGTGTTAATACTTATAGTATGAGCAAAAACCACAAAATACTTCAAAGACCTTGAACGTAATCCCTAATATTAAATCTTACATCCCCATGAACTTTGAAGTATAACATTAGGAATGATCATGAAATTAGTAATAGGAAGTAGCTCAAAAAAACTAATTTGGATAGTAAACAAATATTTTTCCAACATTATGAGCTTAAAGAATAAAATAAAATAGTCAAAATTAGGACTAATGATCATGATGTATATAGTGAAATTGACCACTGCTATAATTGAAAAACAACTAGAATTCAAGTCAATTAAGAATGAACATGATTTTCAATTAACTTGCACTAATCCAAACACCTTGGATGAGTCACTAAGTAGAATTTGAGATAAAAGGATGCTGAAAAGAAACACCATTTCATTTTAACATGTACTAACCAAAACACATTGGCTGAGCCAATTTGTAAAATTTGTGATACAAAGTAAGTTTTTTCATGATACATGTCTATATATTCCATATGATGATTGTACATATTTTGTCTATTACATCAAAGTGCATCATGTCATTAGTAGAATTGAACCTGGGTGGGGAGGATCCCATCCATTCCTCCCAACGAACCTGGATAAACCCAATTAACTTGTGATGCAGAGTAAGTTGAAGTGAACATCATTTCATTTTAACTTAACCTAGTATTATATTTACCACAACTTTATCCATTTCCATCACTAAATAGGACCTAATAATATTGCCACTTTAATTTGACCACGTTGAAATATACAAATGACACTCCAATTAATATTTAGTTTAATCTTCATTATTTGTCGTAATCAAGAATAGTTATCAACTATTATGTCAATGGGGCTCTATTAATATAATGATTATGGTATGTTACAACTTATTACACCGAGAGGCACTTTTCACAACTAAGGTGAGGTAGATGTGTCACATGACTATGTCGATTGAAAAAATAAATAACAAAATATAATAGTACTTCTTGGCCAACCTAATAATCAAATCAAACAACAATGAATTAGATATTAAGTAAGTAGTGATCCTAGAATAAGGCTTAAATTTTTTTAGTACATGGGGCTTTTGATTGATGATGAATGGGTGCAATACTAAGACACTCCTTGTAATAGACAAGTCATAGGTTCAAATACCCTATGGGTGTTAGCCTAATAACAAAAAAAAACACTTAAAATTGCTTATGATTAGTTAAGAGCTCATTTTCCTCACACATAAGGAGACATCTTGATGGCCTGAGACCCAAAGGAATCTCACAATAGTGGAAGTCTATCCTTTTAAAATGACTGATAGGTCATTTTCAAGTGGCATGTTTTTTTTTTAATAACAATGATGAGTCAAACCACAATTGTTGATAGCATCCAATGATGGTTATCCTCACTGCATTTGGACTACTAAGTTATAGTATCTTTTGCCACCTTTGAAGTTAAAAAGACAAACAAAAACAAAAAATAGCATAAATAGATTCCTCATATATTAATGAGATCTATATAAAAAGTAAACACTAAGATAAAATGATTCCACATACCTCAACGAGATTTATGTTAAAAAATAATATTACAAGTAGTTATTAATATCCTACCATGTCAAATGTTAAATTACATATAAATAATAATATTTACATTGAAACCACTCTTACTAACCAAGATTAACATTCATTGGGATATTTTGGATAAGGAAATAGATTCCACATGCCATGCTGAGATTTACATCAAAAATCAATATTGCAAATAGACTTATTAATTTCTTACAATGTTTAGTACTGGCACAACTAGCTAATTTGTAATCGACAAATGTCAATAAGCATCACTATGCTACTTGAGTGAACCATGAGTTATTGAATGGCATAAGAACCATGAACAATGAATGTTCCATAAGAAGAACAAGGAGGGGAGAACAACTTGGCATTCCACTATTCAATGATCTCATGTCTAACTATCAACAAGTCATATAGTAAATTTGTAATCATATTATGTAAACGTGAAAACATAATCATGGATTTAGAGATGCAAGGAACTTATTATTGAAAACTTGATCTAGTGATGTAGAGGAGATGATAAGAATATGCCAACTTCTTTGATTATGTACCATAAAATCAAAATTTTGATTAAAAGATAAATTAGTGTGCAAATGTTCAATAGGGGGATGTTTATTAACATAATTATAAATGTGTGAAATTTTATGCAAAAGTAAATAATGCAAGTGGTGTTATTGATGTGTTAACATCCATATTATTAATGCCTCGATTTTACATGAAAGTATATTTATATAATTTTAATATAATGCAATTATGAAAATTATAGTTGAGATATAAATCTTTTAATAAAAAATAATAATTGCATGTCATTATGGCAAGGATTTACATGAAAAAAATTAATATAACATATGTATGAATAATATAGTTGAGGGTAAAAGGACTAGGTGGATCTTTGGAAAAATATTGTGGTAGATGGAAATATTAGATGGCTTTATTCTTGTACCTATGATCTTGGAGCAGAGACCAAGAACAAACGATCCTTTCTTACCCAATTTTTTTAAACTTTCTTAATTTCACAGTCCTTATTGAGGTGACCATGTGCATGGCAATGGGCACATTTGTAGGGTACCCCCTCATAATCCAAGCTTTGTTGGTGTTTGAGGGAGCTAGAACTGATTAAGATGGAGCAAGAAACCCTTTTGTCAGATTCAAGCCTACAAAAAACCTTTCCATTGCCATATAACCAATGATCTAATAAGTGAAATCTACATCATAGTAAAATCCAAGGGTATTTCCAATTTCTTTAAAGACATCCATCGAGTAGAAGATAAGAGGGAGCTCAAGAAGCCTAACCTAGATAAGCATAATGGGATGTTTTTCTTATATGGAATCAAATTCTACAGTCTAGGGTTTCAGATAAAGGGCTAGAGAACCCCAAAACCATCATCTTTCCAAGATATTTTGTGCACACATGTCCTCCCTAGTTTGTCACCCCATCCAACCTTTTGCTAAAATTAAACATTTGGGAGAGTATCCCAAAAGGGGCGCAAAATTTTTCTCCATTCAATGTCGAGGAACCACCATTGACATCATTTTACTAGCATAGAAATAAACAATTGCTTCCCTTTCCATCCCAATAATTTCGCTCAACTAAATATCCTTATCGAGTGCCAGGGACAACTCCTCTGCTTTACACTTTATGCATTTCTTCTATGACTTAGGGTGTTTTTTAACAATTGGAAGTGGGGAAACTAGAGACCTAGGGTTTTTACCACCTCCACTAAACATTTCTAGAGATATAAAATTGCTACGAAATTTGTAAGACAGATAGGGAGACAACCGACTCAGAAATATATCCATTGAGGACATAGGACAAAGTGAGCATTGTTGAAAAACAAGGGAATCTAGTGGTGAATAAGGAGAAATGGGCTTCACAAGGATGTGTTCACTACAGGGAGGGAGGGATAGGGTGGTGTTGACGAATCCCAAAGGATTTAGAGGGAGGATACTTTCACGTGTCATGATATCAGGAGGTGTGGTAGTAGGTGAAGACAATACATATTGTCGTGTTGCCCCTACCTATTTCATATAATTTGTCCCAAGAGGTATAAAACCCCTCTCCAAAAATGATTTCTTTGACATTTCCATACCTGAGGAATGTAAGGGCAGAGAGCACCAGATTTGGAGGTCGTCATAAGGGTCATTGGAAAAGTATACGACCTCTTCGTACATATGTTTGATGAGAGAATTAGGCGAAGGAGAGATTTGATTGAGAAATGGGAGGAGAACTAAGGGCCTCGCCCCTCTGGTAGCCTTCTCAAAATACCATATATTTGTCACTACGAAGCCCTAACATCAGAACCGAGACCAAATTCAATAAAAACACTAGTTATGATAATGAAACTTTGAATAACTTGACACCAAAGAAGGTAAACATGGATGATCCTAATCATTTAAACATATTAAAAAAATAAACTTAATACAAAATAAATAAATTATAAAATCATTATCTTATTTCTTTTGTATAAATGTTATTAAAATTAATTATATTAAATATTAAAAATATAAATAAAAAAATCAAATTTATATATAACTGAAAGTTTGTATATTAATGTAAAATTATAACTATATATATAATTGAATGAAAAATAATATAAAACTACTATATAACCATCTTATACTTTTCCCGAATTCCCCGAAAAAACCATCATCATATATTTTAAAATCATATTTTAATAATATAATGTAAAAGCATGTTACTTTTCTTTGTTCACACTTTTCAAAAGTTCAAGATTTAAATAAATAAAGTTCACATTTTTAAAAGTTACAAAAATAAAGTAAAGGTAAAAAACATAATATGAATACAAATTTATCTTTTATTTAAAAAAAAAAACAAAATCCCCACATATGTATATTTTATGTTCAATTATATTTTTATATATTCATATTTCAATAATAAAGTTATTATGAATATTTTATATTTAATTATAACTTTTATAAGTTCATATTTCAATAATAAAATTATTATATTTTTTATCACATTTTTAAAAGTTAAAAAAAAGGTTAAATAAGTAAGATTTGTAGCTGCAAAGCAACCAAGTATATTTTAAATTAATAAATTATAAATTGCAATTTCCCGATGTTAAATTAAGGATATTCTGATTGAAAAATGTCTTTGCTATTGCATTTAACATTTTTGATAAACATGTTATGTACTTAAAAAAATATATATATAGATAATATTATATATTATAATTTTTTGAGCGGACAAGTTTATGGAATTGTTTGTTGAGAAATTGGGTAATAAAAAACAAATAAAATTAGTATATATTTTTGGTTTTCTTATATCATTCACAAATATAAGTAAATCTAGCTTGTGAAATTCACCATTTAGATTTGAGAGACTTTGACTTGTTGTTTATTGTGAAATTGGGTTTAAAAAAAAAATAGCAAAATGAGTGTTTAGTTTTGGTTTCATATACCATTCACAAGTAGATAAGTGAATCTAGCTTATGAAACTCACAATTTCAATTCACTGAGTCAATCTAACTTGCATTCAACTTTTGGTTATTGCATTTAACATTTTTGATAAACATGTTATGTACTTAAAAAAATATATATAGATAATATTATATATTATAATTTTTTGAGCGGACAAGTTTATGGAATTGTTTGTTGAGAAATTGGGTAATAAAAAACAAATAAAATTAGTATATATTTTTGGTTTTCTTATATCATTCACAAATATAAGTAAATCTAGCTTGTGAAATTCACCATTTAGATTTGAGAGACTTTGACTTGTTGTTTATTGTGAAATTGGGTTTAAAAAAAAAATAGCAAAATGAGTGTTTAGTTTTGCTTTCATATACCATTCACAAGTAGATAAGTGAATCTAGCTTATGAAACTCACAATTTCAATTCACTGAGTCAATCTAACTTGCATTCAACTTTTGGTTCTAAGTTATACTCGTGGCTCAAAATTGTGAGTATGACTTTACGGTAATTCAAACTCAAAGGAACCATGTAGACTTGATTCCCTAGAAAAAATGAAGTTGAACTTAAACTTAAACTTGAAACAATACATAATACTAGTTGCAAAAAGAACTTAGAAGGTTTAAATTTATCAATTTAAAAAGTTGCATTAAATTGGAAAAGGGGCCTAACATGAACAAGCAATAAGCAAATTATTTAGCATATCATTATTCTTTTTATTAGTATCACATCTACACTTATGAAAATTGCCCATCCACCTTACTAATGAAGACACACAACACATATTCTTGGATTGGGTGATCGACATGGGACAAATGAGGGGGACAGATGTCATCATCCCACTAGTGAATAAAGGAGGGAGAAGTAGCATCACCACCCTATCATGAATTAACAAGGCACATCCCATCACACTTGCATTTTAATGGAAATTTACTCTGCCACTAATCCACCAATCATGTCGCTTTGGTCTATTTTAATGAAGGATCCCTCTCAACATTTGCAACGATATCAGTCTGTTGACTCCCCTCATACTTGCATGCCCAATTTTGTAAGTAAGCCAACTCTTATAATGCACATTGATGATTCTAAGAGGTGGATAATTATTATGGTATGCATGAGGAAATTGGATCATAGTCTAGGTGCAATCATTTATTGTACGCTTTAGTTTACGACATTTGGAACTTGCTCAGCATCACCATCCTGGCTACAGGTACTTAGATGAGGCAAGCACAATTTTTTAGCTAATGTGAGTTGTTCTCTCTATCATAATGCATCCTCTTCGGTGAAAGCATTGGTCTGCCTTGTTGGTAATGCAACGTTGGGGAAATATCCATGGTCTATCAGGGCCTTTCCTTAGCAATTAGTTTGTCTTCACTTGACTTTTTGTTGGGTCCTTCCTAGTTGGCTTTTCCTCATCCCTCACCTTCTCTCCTCCCTTGGTGCACCCTCTTACCTTCTGGTCATGTCTGCTTCTTCCAATTTACTTCTCCACCCCTTGATGACATCTTTTCATGCAAAGCCATTTCTTCATTTCCCTTTCTCTGTGGTTGCACTTAGATTCCATCACTGGTGGTCATCATGTCGAGGCAACGAGCTTGACCATGTCGTGGTGAAACCTATTACATTGAGCTTAGAGGTTCTAGAGCCTAGCACCAAGCAAAGAGATTGATTAATCATTATAGCGAATTCACACCATGAAGCATCCTCAACAAAATAACACAAGCAAAGCACAACACAATGGATGAGTAGTGTTGCATAACTGCTTTTGAGGTGCTTGCAGAAGCCGTTGGGTGGGTCCTGGACATAAGTCGTTCCTAGGGTCATCACAATCTTTATATGCATAAAATAGATTTGTATTGACATCTAAAAAATTTGTTAGGATACATGCTAGTGAACATGAACACTTCCAGAGAAGAGATTCTCCTCAAATTGGATGATTTGTAGATACACATTTGCTGCATGGAGAACAAAATCAGGAAAATTGAAGCTCACCTTGACCTGTCCCCTAATCTAGGTTGCTCTTGAGGATGTAATGGGGTTCCTATCTCTATTGAAGCCTCAAATTTCGAAAATTCTTCAAAGTTAAATATGCCATCTAGTTTTTAACTGCTTGTTCTATGGTTATTTTATTTTTATATTTATGTATAGCCTTAAAGGCCATGTTTCTCAAATAAGCTTGCTAGGCTTTTGGTACACTCTTAGTAAACTATTTCTTTAAATCATGATGAATTAAAATTCTATGCATAATTTAGCCTCTTTATTGGAAGCCAAAGACACATTTCAATAAATTTTGATGTAAACTAGTGATTTAAAGGAATAGAAAAATGTTACTTAAAAAGGACATACAACAACTAACATAAACCCTAGAAAATTGATAACAATATTCTTTATAGTAAGAATCTATACTTGTAAAATACAGTGAACACCATTCAATTTTCAATTTTTCGTATAAGAAAATAAAATACAAATATTAAAACATAAAAATAATCCAATTAAATATGATGGCTTAACTTGTCAAATATTTTTACAATCTTTTTATTAAATATTGATTGGCATCCACTTTAACCCAAAAAAAAAATCTCTCTCCACCTCTTCCTACTCTTCCCAAAAACCTTGTCTTAAATATACTTCATATCGAAGAAAAATCCCAATTCTTGTTGGAGCTTGACTAAACTAACCGAAATATAACCCAAAAAAATAATAAAAAATTCTATAAAATTAGACAAAATCAACAATATTTTACAAATAAAAATAAAATAATGAAAGATCTACTTACTTGTGGACTTCCTTGAAACATGGCCGACAACTTTGGCACCTAAGTCAGCGTGTTAAGAAAATCCCATGTTTATTATTTCTGGCATAGGAGACCTTTTGTACCATTCCTTTTATGGAGGAATCTCAAGGCTCACCGAATAGGCCAACGCGTGAAGCTCACAACATTAAGCATCTAATGCCAAGATTTCAACAAGAATATTTCTCTTTTGTTTTCAATATTTCAATGAGACAAGCTCCATTATTAGGATTTCCATCTCGAAATAACTCCAATATTAAGATTTCTTTTTCTTTTTTTTGGGTGAAGAATAGAGGGTTTCATGGTGCCCCCAAATTTTAACATGCGAATATTTGTTTCTGCTAAATAGTTTTGATATGATGGCGTGGTTGCCAATCTCTATCATCTAATCTCTCTGCCATCATTCAACGACTATAGTTTGGTCGAAGTTCACCAATCACCATAGTTAATGCAATGGACAGATAGTTTGGCTTGGCCAGCCATGTGGCATTTTATGGTTGCAGGGTTGATTTAAGAGGTATAGGAATGATCATCCAAAATAGCAAATGAGTTAACATATTAAATGGCTGTAGGGTTAATTTAAGAGGTATAGGAACGAGTAATCTCATACGATCTATCGAAGCTAGCCAATGAGTTTAAATTTTAAATGGTTGCAGGATTCCTTTAAGAGAAATATGAATGAGCGATATCTCATACGATTTATCTTAGGTGCAAATGAAATTTATATATGATAAGTTTAATCTATCGACTCTGTGTTCTCAAGTGTTTTTCTAAGCGGGGTTGAGTTTTTTTTGTCAAGTGTTTTTTTAATTAGGAGTTATATGATCAATTCTCCTCAACGTCCTTGGGATTAGGTCTTTATAGTCTAGGAGGGATTTGATTCCCTTCCGAGTATTTACCCAGATTTTCCTATGTAAAATATATATATAGTCTAGACGACGGGTTTTGATTTTCCCTTCGAGGAGGTTGATCTACCCAGATTTTCCTATGTTACATATATATATATATATATATATACTCTAGGCCGGCGGGATTTGATTTTCTTTTCGGGTTTGATCTACCCAGATTTTCCTATGTGAAATATATATATATATTAGTATGGGAGGCGAGATTTGATTTTCCCTTGGGGTTGATCTACCCAAATTTTCCTATGTGAAATATATATATATATATAGTCTGGTCCACCGGATTTGATTCCCTTTGGGGTTGATCTGCCCAAATTTTCCCATGTGATATATATAGTCTAGTCAACTAGATTTGATTCCTTTCAAGATTGATTTGTCCAAATTTTTCTATGTGATATATATATATGTACCCATTTTTTATATAATATATATATATATATATATTAATTATAATAGTTATTTCATAATTTTTTAACCATTCAAAAATATAATAATTAAAATTTTTATTTTATTATTATTATTATTTTTATATAATATATATATGAAAACTCAAAACTAACTCCGACTTTTGATCCATTTCCATGCTCCGTCCTTGGCATGGGCTAATAAAGTAAGAAAAAGAGAGTGTAAGTTTGGTCATATTTTTATAATATTTTAAGGTAATTACAACTATTTCGTCACGAGGAACACATCTTTTTAATGAAATGACATTTTTTTATTTTATTCCATACAAAATAATAAAAAATAATAAGAGATGTGATAATGTTGTTAGGTTATGGAATAATTTATTTATTTATTTTATTGAGATATTTTGTAATAATAATGTGAGAAGGTATAAGATAAATAAATTTTGGTTAATTCATAATTTTTTTTTTTTTGAAAAAAGATAAATAAATTTGGTTAATTCATAATTTTTGTTATTTAAAATGTGTTTTTTATTTTTTATATATAGATGTAACATCATAATTTTTTTTTGAGATATTTGGATAATGGAGAATAATTCAAACTTGTGATTCTTATAAATCTCTATAAAATTATGGGCAAAATAAACTAGAAAATAATAAGAAATTAATTTACACAATTTTTTTTACCATTTTTTATTCACAAATATGATACATATATATAGTTGTATTGAAATCCAGCTAATTCTAATATTAGAGATAAGAGTTGAAAAAATCTCTTCAACACTCTCTTACAAATCTCAAACCAATTCTAAACTCAACATGAAAGCATTATCTCCAAGTCCCTCCTTTATGTGTACATGTTAGGTTACAATACATGAAACACATATAATCCACATTCAAGTCACATTTGTCTAGTATGGCCTTCACCAACACTTAGACTCACTCTTGAATCTCGTAGGCACAACTTTTTCTTCACCACACAAATTCAACCTACCACTTGACCTCCATTTAAAACATAACTACCTCTGATCATCATTGACAAACTTGCAAAATTGACGCTTCCTGACCTCCCAAAGGACAATCTCGACCTCCCAAAGGACAAAGGACAATCTCGACCTCCCAAAGGACAATCTCGATACTCAACCATTCTATGGACTAACTTCCATCTATCAAAATGTCGCGAACTACAATTTTGACAATTATATAGGTACATTGTCTGGGCTGAGTGTATTCAACAATCAATTATACAATTGACCTTTCTTCACACAAACACTTATAGACACACAGATAACTTATAACTGATGCTCTTGAAACACAGAAGAACAACAAGACCCATCAACATATAACAAACTCACATAATCAAATTAACGATATGTTCTCTTAACACTTTGAGAATCACTAACTTAATTATATTACTTTGTTCATTAACAAGTTCCTCATAATAAATTTTTACCAACAACTATTACAAAACATCATAAACTTACATAATGACATAAATACAGCATGCTCACAAACTCTACTCAATTGCACATCATCCTTAATTTATAATGCAACTCCAACCACTATCCTCTAATTCTCTCACGGCTTCATCATACTTTGCTAATCAATACTTCCTGCAAATAAGTCTGTCTACGGTTGAAATTACCAGTTCCAACAAAACCTCAAACTCGTGACAATAGTTGATGAGACTAGTGTCACCTCAATGTCAACCAAAATTACCATTACATGAGTTGACATGACATACAACTAACAATGCACTACAAGCTTACGCAAAAATAAATGACTGAAAAACCAAAGAACTAAAATTCATTCCCATCTAATCTGCGACGTTGAGCAAATCCTAGGCGGTGTTGATCTACTATGTTGTGTTCCCCATACCGATCAAATTTCACAAGTTTGGAGGAGTCCACGGCCTAACCATAGCCATATCCTTGCACTGATATTCACCATACTGCTTAACATCATACGTGACACTGGAATCGTTGCCAAAAGCTGCATAGCTAAAGCAGGCGAACAAGACATAGAAGAAAGTTGTTATGGGGATACCAAATAGAGACGCCCTCTTCGTGGTTATATTCTCTGCTGGAGGTGATTTCAGAGTATCCTGGATGTCAATGAGAGCTGTCGAAAATCGTTGTGTGCACCAGGCGTTGTTGTTACTGTTGCTGCCGCGCCGGATCCCTTTGCTTTTCCTCGAAACAATCTCCTCCCGCAGCTCCTTTCTCAGGAGATAATGTCCTACATCACTGAACCCTCTGTATCGTATGAGTTGGAGGTCGCCATCCTGTCACATCCTGCCATTCTCAAGAAGAATTTCACAATAAGAGCAACAATATCTGTTCACCTTCCTGTCACGTCCAACCACGTCACGAGACCAATAAGGATGGTATAAGGGTCTGCCAAACACGATCAAGATTAATTTCGTGTCAAGTATCAACTTTGGCAAAGAATGGAGTCGGCAACAAAGTTGGCGAGAGGAAAGGATCTCCTCGGCTTTCCACTAGAATTTCTGCGCAGAAGAATTGCTGGAAGAGGACGAACAAACTTCTGGGTATTGCAGCAGAATCGCTACTGCGATAGTTTGTTGGATTGGACAGTGTCTTTGTCATCTATAAGGGCTCCTTTAGATGCTCATTAGAAGGTTGGACAAACACACAGTAGAAAATTTATTCTATGGATGGACAAACATACACTGCAAAAAAAATTCTATTATACTTTCAGATATATACTCAGAGGCTAACCTCTGATATCAAATAGGAAATTAATTTTCACAAATAAAATTATTTTATTTTTTATTTTTTATTTACAAATATGATACATAAATATAACTGGATTTATATCTATACATAAATATAATTGGATTTATATCTAAACATAAATATAATTGGATTTATATCTAACTTATTTGAACTCAGAAATTGTGTGAAACTCTCCAGAAGTTCATCAAACTAATTCTAAACTCAAGATAGAAACATTATCTCTTAAGTAAAAATATCACAATAAGACCTCCAAAACAACATAGAATATAGCTACAGATTTGTAAAATTTAGTATTATTAATATATTTTTATGGTTAATTAGATAATTTTTTTTTATTAATTTATTAATTAATATTTTTATAATGTATATCTATATATATAATTTGAATTACATTAATTAATTGTATTTGATGTATAATTATTTTAAACATAAAGAAAATTTTAAATTTATTATTTATTTCATACAACAAGAAATTACGATTTAAGAATTAACATTTTATATTTAATTTTGAAAAGTAATTATTTATTTTTTAAAGTTAAACATTAAAATTTATAGTGGTCAATGTTAAACTAATAGTAATTAACAAAGAAAAATAATTTTACGTTAACGCGGATTCATAAATTGATATCTGAAGTGGAGAAATTAATTGGATAATAATGGCCTACTCAAGTGCAAGGACTTGCAAAAATTTTGATGGGTAGTAGGGGAAAGCCTTCTATTGTTGTGCAGGGACAAATACTAGTTATATTATTGGTCCCACACATCCATCAAAAAATATTCATAAATCATCAAAAATTTGTACATAAATACTTTATATTAAGTTATATATGTTATATAATTTAGTCGAAAATGGGCCCACATATTGATTGGGCCAACAATTGTCAAATACCAAACCTTAACATCACATATTGACAAGACATAATGTCCCAAATATCTCTGAATTACGAAATAAGACAAAATGCACTACAAAACATTCCATTGAATTCTATTGAGGAGTACACCTATCCCATCAAATAGTCACCTATAGATTTCCATTGGAGCAACATTGCTCAGTAATACATGTACAAGAATAGGTGAAATGTGTGTCAACCATATGCACATGTGTATTTAACCATTCAACCTATTAAAGACAATAAATGACAACATTCCATTCAGGATTAAAGACAATAAATGACAACATTCAATTCTCAACATTCTCAATAAATGTCACCGACACACTAGACTTGTCAATTCATGAATTAAAAACATGAAAGCACATGGATTAGCCTTCAAAGATTATCAACCATTTGATCATGTACAAATCAATCCAGGCTACACATTTGAATTTGGAATATGGCAATCTATGCCAAACTTCCCTACCAATTAAATTCTATATGAAAAAACTATAAAACATCAACTCTTACTCATTTTCATTTCAAACATTCATTCTACTCATCAGCTATTGGAGATATGCAATCAAAGTGTTTAGACATTGTTACGTTCATTCTATTTAGAAGTTTCAGAAGTTGTTGGAAGCATACAAATTGAGTGTGTGCACAGTGTTACATTCATTCTATTAATCAGTTGCTGGAGACATACATATATGCTTTTGTTGAAAAATGTTACCATTTTTGTTGAATAATGTTACCATTTTTGTTGAATAATGAACAATGTTATTTCTGTTGAGAAACAAAGGTAATTTAAAGCTATTACAACCAATTTCATTACTGATTTATTGATTTAGAAACCAATTTCATTGCCACTATAACCTCAAATCTGACCCTGTAACTCAATATCAGACTACTATAATAGCAAAGAATATCCTTTCAAAGAGCAAAGACAAATAGCCTCAGGTACTAAAGCCATTACAACCAATTTCATTACTGATTTACTAAAGCCATTACAATGTACCTCAAATCTGACCCTGCAACTCAATATCAGACTACTATAATAGCAAATAGAGTTATTGTGCCTAGTCGTTAGCATCCCTCCATCTAATTTTGTGCTATTGTTATTTCTATAGACTTAACATTTCAGAATATGATATTATGACATTCTACAGAAATAACATTTCAGAATATGATATTATGACATTCTAAATTAAATTTGGCGGATCTATGGTACAACAATATATGCACCAGGTTTGATAAAAAAATTGAATTGTCCAATTTTCCTATGAATAAGCCATTTTTCAAATATAGGTCTAGGTGTTTGAAAAGGAGATGTGTTTTCTTTCACTTTGTAAAATGTCAACGAGTTAACAAAGCATCGAATGAAGGAATGATCTTTCAAATCTAACGCGCATGTAATTCTCTGTAATATCTGAAATACTGCCAAAAATACAATTATTGTCTCACACAAAGTTTACCTTCATGTGTGGGTCTCCATTACGATTTCTATTAGCAATAAAACATAAAAGAGACTTGGAAAACTCAAGAACCCAACATGGTACAAGGTAAAACACCTGAGCAATGGATATATTTTAAATGCTCAACAATGACCTTTAGATGTGGTAAATGAATCACTAAAATTGTGTTGATAGATCATGATCAAGCCAACTTCAATTTTGTATGTAACCCCTTTGAAGGCTACATCATCATCAACTGGTCCAAAGGTGTAGTGCTCTCTCTCCACACAAAGTGTGAATGTGCTAAGAAAACCATCATTGAGCTATGGATGCACACATGACTTCGGGAGCTCACATACAAAGGTCCAAACCAAGTCAAGTCATGTCAAAAGATAGCCAAATCAACATAATAGTGCCTCTCATTCAGTTAATAGAAGCTTCTTTTGCATTGGAAAATAGGGCTCTGGTTTCTTGCAAATTAGAAATCACTTTGCACCCAATTTTGTAGTTGGTTGTGTGATTCATTTTCGAGTTAGTACTAGTTTGTCTTTGTTGCACTCAATTACATTGTATTTTCTTATTTGGGATAGCCAATTATTACTAGACACTTACAACATCAATTATTGAGCAACATAAAGGCTTGAATTTTGACCGTGAAATGGTGCAAGAGAAGATAGTTTGGTTAGTGTCTCCCTCCTTTTTGGCCCAAGCCTAGCATTTTCTCCAATAATAAACTCCAAAACCATGAAATGTCAGAGCTAGAGTAGCTACTTACTGAATTAAGCGCTTGGTAGAGTAGATACCACTATTAGGACTTCTTATCAGCATAAGCAGGACCAGATCACTTCGTTCCTCACATCTCCCTTACTTAAGTGTTTCTTTACTGACTCTTTAGAGTTAAATATGTTAGCTTTAGACCACTAAATTAATCCCTTAAAAGATATCACTTGACCGTTTTCTCAAGACAGAATCATGTTAAACAATAGACATTCTTAAACTTGTTCTTAGTTTCATTGAAAGACATGCCAGTTCCCAGAAACAATCATTTGAGGACACAACAAAATAGTTGGGTTAAAGAAATTGTGTTATGTCAAACCTGTTATAAAATTAAAAAGGAATAGCTCTTCCTGATAACTCATAAAAATCATCTAAGAATCAAATAAAGAACTTTAAACCCTTCCAATAATTATTTTTAGATCCAAGATGTATTCAACTACAATATATAGATAAAGCACTGATTGTTGTTGCTCATTGATTGCAAAGGCCAATGAATTTCCTTGTTTTCTAATACAATTTTTTAAAATCAGAATTTGGTGGTCACTTTGCAGGTTGTTGCAGCCATGCCAAGAGTTTCTATTGCAGATTGTACAAGGAACAGGAGGAGGCGAGGGGCGAGGGGGGACCAAATGCGGTCCACTTCATCAGATGAGGATAGGGGGGATGATGTGAATGCTCACAATGCACCCAGTAATGTAGTTGAAATGGACGCTGTTGTTGCAGATCATGCTACCCCACCATCAACCACAATGCAAGGTGCAAGTTCAACAAAGAAAAGCAGTGCCATCAGAGGCTGGACAAAGCAAGACATGCAGGCTACAATTGATGACATCGAGTTTAATGGCCCAGGAACATGTGCTTGAGAAGTGCAATAGAAACCAACGCTTTGTCTACTCACAGAGGTAGTAAACAAAAGAATCCCTTTGTTCTCACTAAAGGAAATTCAAGAGAAAATAATAGAAAGTAAAGATCAATTGAATCCAGTTTGAAACAACATTGCAAAGGAAAAGAAGTAGTAATTTAGAACAACACTCAAACTTGGATTTGGTTCCATATCAGTGGTATCAGAGCAGTTCCACTCCTCTGGATCTAGAAGCCAAAATTCTCTCATTCTGAGAGTTGTAGCTTGCTGCCATGGCCCTTTAGGTTTCTATATTACCCTTTAGGAAAAAGGGAATACAATCTCAGACTCTAGAGAGAAACCCTAGTCCACACCTTAGTTCTACTATTAAGAGGCCCTGCCCTGAACCTTTGTATGACAATCACACTACAGGTAGCACAAATTTTTAATGGAAAAGGCATTGAGAAAGGTTGTCCTATTGAGCATTAAATCAAAAGATGGAACTGGAGTATAAGAGAGGTCTCCTATTGGCATTGGCATAACTTTCAAGGGGGTGTGATGCAAAAGAAATAAAAGGTTTAATGCATAGCTGGTAACGAGGCAACTTGGTGGTTACTCTGTCACATGCAAAGGGACACAAAGATCAGACCCACATTCGAGTGTGTGGTAGATCAACACTAGTTATCAGATAGGAGTTTGAACTTAAAGGCCTCAACGAACCTGATATTGTTCATTTCCAAAGTTAGGAGTCAAGGGAAACGAAGACTCTCTGGTTGGAAAGCCTAGAGGACTAAGATTGGATAACTTAAGTGTAACAAAGATAGCAAGAGGTCAGAGTAGAAATTTTTGAAGTGCTTTGAGGCATATAGAAATTTCTATACAAACAGAAATTAATGTAAAATAGAAATGTCATCTCTATCCTAGACAACCCAGACAATATTTCAATTCTTAACAACTACAAACATCCAAACAACCCAAGAGAAAAATACCAAAATGTTCTGATAAGTTTCAACCTTCTAGGCCAGATATGAACACAAACAATTACAACTCTAAATACAACAACAAAACAACCCTTATCTTCTTCAATTACAATGCTAAATCACTTAGCATAATCACCATTAATTTATGTCAAATTAGCAAGACATATAAGTCGGAAATTATAAACCCTGAAAAACATAGATGGCTGAAAATCAAATCTCCAATTCACACAGGTATTGGACAGCTGAAAACTTCATTAATATGCATAAGATGAAGTTCATATGCATACTAGTCTTATTTCAATTATCCTAGACAAAAACAGACAATATTTCAATTCTTAACAACTACAAACATCCAGACAACCCAAGAGAAAAATACCAAAATATTCTGATAAGTTTCAACCTTCTAGGCCAGATATGAACACAAACAATTACAACTCTAAATACAATAGCAAAACAACCCTTATCTTCTTCAATTATAATGCTAAATCACTTAAGCATAAACACCATTAATTTATGTCAAATTAGCAAGACATATAAGTCGGAAATTATAAATGCTGAAAAACATAGATGGCTGAAAATCAAATCTCCAATTCACACAGGTATTGGACAACTGAAAACTTCATTAATATGCATAAGATGAAGTTCATATGCATACTAGTCATATTTCAATTATCCTAGACAACAGCAGACAATATTTCAATTCTTAACAACTACAAACATCCAAACAACCCAAGAGAAAAATACCAAAATATTCGTAACGAAAGCAATTGATATTTTTGCATCTACCCATGGTTGAATTTGAAAGTGAAATTGAGAGTGTGAGCTGCCATCAATAGAATTGATAGGTCAAAGGTAGACAAAAGTTGGAGGTGGGGTTTGGTTTGGGGCTATGTAGGGTTTGCTCCTCAACCAAAGACAAGCATTCAATACTCTATATTCATCTCTCCCCACATAACATCACATCTACACCTCAGCTTCCCATAGGTTTCCCCACACTGGGCCTCGTATTGTTGAGCCTGGGATAAGAATTTACTAATCTTGGGAAGGATGGTTCATGTCAAGTGTGTGGATAGCCCATCTCACAAGCCTAGGAAAAATTCTGCAAGGCTGTAATTGTTACACCCTTAATTAATGTTGTTGAGGTTTCACCTGGAAGAAGAAAAGTCAATCTGTTAAAAGTTCCTGTAGTCATGTGAAACTAAGGAAATTCATACACACACAAAGGATAGATCATATCTTATCTCAAGAAATTTCTTCACAGGAACGAGTCCTCTCTGTACCTCCATAGGATGCAAGCAGAAGGGGGGTTAATGTAATCACTGAGGGGTTAATGCAATCACTGAGAGTGATAATCGAAGAAATAAAGAGCCATCAAACCCTAGGAGGAAAGAAATGTTTTTCTTTTACCTATAGCAGGGTGGTCATGGAAACCCAGAACTTGGTCCCGCCCTCGAGCCCAATGGAAGCTTGGGAAGGGTTTTAAGGCCATTTAACATTTCCAAGAGGTAGCTACGAGCTACGAGCAAAGAAATACAATGATTTTCTATCAGAGAATAGCATACTTCCTACTCCACAACCGCGTGCATACCAACAAGGGAGAGGGCATAAACCCTTCCATGGGGAAGAAGTCTAGAGATAACCAACTTATGTAGTCAAACTTGATTCCCAGAACTTGTATCCAGTCTACTGTGCATAATAATATATCACATTTCCATAGAAAGTAAGAGGGGTGAACCTCAACACTATGAAGAGATGTTAGTCGACCAAAAATTGTAACAAAAACTGTAAAGCAACACACCGAATAAAACATATCACAAGATTATACAAGGCACTCAGATACTCAGGAATTGTGCCCTGTTGGTATCGGCAAAAAAATCAGTGAAAAATATTAGGGTTCCAATTCCGTGGTTGTAGAGCCATGTTCACCAAGTCAAGAAATTGAATGAGATCGCAAAACCCACAACCCAAAACCCAATAATTAGCCAAAACCCACACAGGTAAACAAAGGCACAATATTCCAATGGAGGCTAAATGTGTTAAAAAACACAGTAAATCTGGCTGGTAGGACAATGTCCTACCTTTTTCCTCCATTCCAGAAAGCCACAGGAACCCCAGATGCTCAAATGGTAGCTTAGACTACAACAACCTGCAAAACAACATCAAAATGGTTAGATAGGGACCAAAAATCAGTTAAACAATGAAATTGCAGCTAAGTTATTCAACCACAAACCTGAAAAATCCATTCGGAGCACGCGAAATGACCATCTCCAACACCGAGCTGAGCGTAATTAGCCACAGGGATAAAGGCAAACAAATAACGAGCCCATACCACTAGACAGGGAAGAAAAACCAGGCGGAAAAACAACACGAAATGGACGAAAACAACCGAACAAGCTGAAGAACGACCACCTTTGCTGAACCATAAACCACCACTCGGCACTGCGAAGCCACTACCTGCATCACGCACAACAGTAATGGCAGTGACCGCCATTGGAGCAGTGACGGTCAACTACCGGCACTGCGAACGGACAAGAATAGGTCCCAAATAAAAATGAACTTTGGAATGAACAATGCGCAACGTAATCACTGAATGAAACCCTAAACCCCACCATAACCTTCCGAACCGGTTTTAATAGGTAGCCAACACGTCATTGCATGCACGGGACAGGTGTCGTACAGAAAAAGGGTTTTCCAGCGTGGCGTTGTGGGTGGTTGACGTGGAGGTGTCCCTCCCCTAAGTACTAATAAGTCTGCACATTTACATTTTTACACACTTAATAATGATGGATAGTAACTCCTAGTAAGTTTATTTATTTACATCTTATTACTATCCATTTTTATGCAAAGACTTGCTTAAATGATGATGGGGATAGTAAATATGTTATTTACTTGAGTACGAGTTATTTTGAGGGATTTTAATTTTGGGTGGTTTTCCTACTAATATCAAGAATAAAAATCACTACACAAATATCTAAAAACCATGGGATAAATATTGCAAATGTATATAGAAATTATGAATTTTCATTGAGGAGGTTATTTACATGGCATTGTATTTTGCAAAGATTGCAATAATACCTTCAACTTATGGTCCAATCGAATGCTTGAAAATTAGTTATTTTTAATAACATTTGAAAATAAATATGTATTTCCCAAAGTTAAACATTATAACTTTCACTAGTCAATGTTAAACTAATAGTGATCAACAAACAAATAGACTGCTAAGACCTCAAGGCCAATAAGTGTTGGGAACAGGATCCCCCAAGGACAGTTTTGGGGCTAAAAGCCCATGTTTGGGTCGAATTTTGTAATAAAGTTGTAAAGGCTTCGCATTTTGTGGTTGCGGAGCGCGGAGGTGTCATGAAACATAAAGGGTTGTCTGCCCTTAATTTTGTAAAGTAAAGTTGGCTGTAAAGATCTACCCATGGTCCGCGGACCATGGGATTGTATAAAAAGAGCTAAGTAAGTAAGCTCTAAGAAGTTTTTAAGTCATGAGTTGTAGATGAAGTCTTGAGGATAAGGAGAAAAGTCTAAGTTTTGGGTCGTAGCGTAGGTAGAGGCTCTGCAGTTGAGTGCGCAGAGGCCTAGGGTAGTGTTGTAGCATTTTTTTTGGTTTTGGTAAGTTAGAATCAATTAGTTAAAAAAAAATGAAAATATTTTTCAAAAAATGTTAATCTAGGATATGGACAAAAAGAATATTGAATAAAAAATGTTAGGAAATATCTTGATAACATGTCCATATCAAAGAAAATGTTAGAATAAATGCCCTAAAGAATGAAGGAAAAAATAAAATGTTAGGTTAGAGATAAAAGCAAAAAGCAATAAACTTTGAAAGTGTGCAAGTCCAAGTGCCACTACTTTTTCTTTATTATGCAAAATAATGGTTGTGTACAACTTGTCATAAATACCACAACCCATGATAGTCAAATAGTTTAATCTTGACGAGTTCATGCTTTAAATTTCATGTTTATAGTTAGAGAATAAAGATCTAGTCAAACTGTTTAATATTGGCAGATCAATAGTTAGGTAGAGAATAATTAAGGAGCTCATTAGTATAATATGAGCCCTTGGATGTTATAAGGTTAGAACTAGATAGTTTGATTTTCAAAATAAAAACGAAATAAAGGGCCTGCTAGCTTAAATGCACCCAAATTAAGTGAAGAAAAAATGTTAGGGTAAGTAAAGGGTAGGTTGAAGAAAGGTTGCAAAAGTACAAAGTTGATTGAGGCATAAGAACATTTATCATGCTTGATCATGTGTTGCAGTGTGCAGGAGAAGTTATGAAGGTGAAAAGATGTTCATAGGTTGATTTGGTTAACTTCCCCTCATTTCATTTCACCCCGCACTACATACTTACTAATTTCCTCATTATCCCAAAATTTCCTAAGAAAATACCCTTTTCCCTTCATTTTCACCTTTGCCCCTTGGTTTCACACATTTTCCTAGAAATTTACCCTCCAAACTCATTCCCCTACCTAAAAACCCTTTTTCCCTAGTGTGAAACCCATTCCCCTTTGAAGAAATCACTTTCCCCTTGTATTTTCCTATTTTTCTTAGAAAACCCATAAAAACCCATAATACCCCTTATCCTAACTTTTATTCCCCCCTCCGCTTTATTTAACTTTAACTCCTCCCTTCATGTTTTTCCGACAAAACCCCTTTTAACCCATAAAACCCCTTTAACCTAAGTTTTGTCTCCCCTCACTTTATTTTAATTAACTTAACTGTATTCCCATTTTTCTGATATAAAAACTCTTTTAACCCACCCCTTTTGTATGGTTAATAAACCCCACTAGACTTCAACTCCAATCCCACTCCTAAACCCATCGTGATATGTTTAAACTCTGCTTATCCATTAAAATAATTACAAATCCTTTGTAAGTAACCCCTGGGCCCCGCTAATCTCCGTCAACTATCCTCCGTGCAACTCCACCGCGCGATAGCCGCAGATCATCTGCTCCCAGATCCAACGACCCATAGCGATATCGCACGCTCCTGATCTCCTAGCTTTACCTGCCCGAGAGCACATGAGATTTGTGGTTTTGCTCGGGCCCCTTGTGGTTACGTGGCAATCCCACATTAACTTGCGTGCCCTCAGAGAAAAAACCACCCCATTTCCAAAAGCAGTGCGATGAGCCTCCGAAACCACCTCCCTATGAAGGCCGAAACCATCACTGTTCACTTATCGATTTCCATGCCAAATTTTATAAAGTTAACCATTTCCCGTTTAAATGCCAAAACCCTCAAATTCGCTCTTTTCGCCCGTTTACAGAGTAAAACCTGTATAACCCTTCCTGTGCCACCCTGAGCCTACACAACCTATTTTGACCTCCGATTACCATCCAAACACTGCTAGGACTCCGTCCATACACTATCATGTTCCCTGAAGCCATTATGGCCCTCCCTGTCCGCCTGTGTTTTTCTTAACAATTGTTGTGTTTTGCAGGTGATCATATAAAACCTGTTTGTTCCAGATTCACAAGGAAATCCATTTAAAAGCCTTTATTCAGAAGAAAAAGACATTTATTATAGAGCAGAAGGAAACAATGTACAAAGGCGGTAAAGGTTAAAACAAAGAAGAAATCCTTTACACAGAGACAGTAAATGTTAAAACAAAGGAGGCAGGTAAAGACATACAATTAAAAGACAAATAGATAAAATATATAGAAAGATGCCCAATATCCAACTACCATATGCTGAGACATGTCAAAAAATAAATGATTTACTGTTGAAATACACAGTAAAAACTTGAAATGTACAGTAAAAGTAAAAAGCACAGTAAAGGTTACTAACAGGTCAACAAGGTCAAAGAGTATCAGATGAAAGGTCATAAGTAAAAATGACATCCATCATGAAGACAAAACAGCCAAGTAGCTTAAAGGGAAAAATATCAAAGACCAAAGCCATAAGAACCTAAATAATAGGGACAATAAGCAGTAGTTTAATAGCTGTCTTTATCTTCTTGCATGAAGATATTTCCTTTTCCTTGAATAAATCTATTTTTGTAAAAATAGTTTAGGATATTTTCTTAGTTCTACTATTGTATAAATAATTCTCCTTACGAGTTATTATGGGTTCATCATTGAACCAGGTTCACCATTGAAACAAGTTGACCATTGAAAGAGAGTTGCACTCTTGATGAAGCATTTGTAAACATTTGATGTACTTAGCTTTTATGGACCCTTAATACAAAGCAAAGGATTCCAAATTCAGTTTTACACAGTTTGTGTTTCTTGTAAGTTTTTCCAGTATTACACATTATGTTTTTCTTCATATTCTTATGTCTTACAGAGATACCTAGGTAGGAATAATTGTATTTCAATCTATTCTTATAAGCTTCTGAAGTGATAATCTATAAAGAGAATGAATTAATGGACTGTCTGTTTAATTAATTCCCTCTGAATCAATAAATCATCAGCATCTTGTTGTAAGCATAAGCATATTCTCTTGAACTTTCTGAACATCGGTCAGAGGTTTTCATACTTATGATTATTTAATTTTCTATCTGAAAATTGTGATAATCATATTATTTTTTGTTTCTGCTCACCACTATTCAAGCTTTATCACTGTGTGAAATTTTATAGCAGCCCTCTGTTTTGGTATTAATATTATTCAAAAGGTTAGGCATTATATTGTTACATCTATTTCATTCATTGGTCCTCCAATTTAAAACAAAAGCCCCAAAAAAATTATCTTAGATGCTCTGGCTTGATAATTAACCATTATCAACTCAGAGGTACAACATTAGTCTGGCGTCGTTGCCAGGGAATCGAATTCCATTAATTTTTCCTGGGGCAACGATATTCATTATATTCCTTTAAGGTGATTAAAGGTCTAGAAAGGTTAAAATATTTCACCTGGCGACTCCACTAGCCCAAACTGGCACCTTTTAAGCACACCAAATCTCATTCAGAATCTGACTTAGTTAATCCTCTGTCAAATCCTGAAAAACTTCTAAGAAAAGCCAGTTCTAAAAGGAGACATCAACCATCTTCTTCTTCCTCTTCAGCCTTGCAGTCTGAAGAGTTAGTATCATTTGATCCTTTTAGTAATATTCCATCTGATCCTGATTTGACACAAATACCTCCTAGGGTTTCTGAACTATTAGATAGGGGAGTTGATTTAGATTCAACTTTCCTCATTCATTCTTTTGAAAAGAATCCAAAACCCCCATTACCACCAGGATCACCTAAAACTGAGTCTGACTTTGGTGTTCATTTACCTGAATACAAACCCAAAGATTTCATATCCCCTACTAGTTATTCATTTCCTTCCACTTTTGAACGACTTGAAGGTTCTACTTCTGAACAACCTGAAGAGACCATCTCTGTATATACAAATCCACTCTTTGAAACAAAAGACAGTATTCATTCACAGGTCCCAAAGTTAGTTCTTAAGACTCCTTTAAAGTTATTCAGGAGATCTCCTCCTTCTTCACCTCCACATAGTCACACACCCCCTCAATCACCTTCTTCTTCCTCTTCTTCATATTCTTATTTTCGATGATTTTCTTCTTCATCCACACAAACACCTCATACACCACCTTCTACTATGGCATTACAATCTATTGTACAGGTTAGATATGCAGCTTTAGTCTTACCTATTAACCTCGATGCATTCCTAGCTGGATACTTAAAATACCTTCCTAGGTATAATGGAGAAACGAGTCCCATAGCTGAGGACCATCTTCAAGATTTTCTAGACTTTGCATATAACATGAATATCAAACAAGAAAATGTTTACATGAGATTGTTTGTACTGTCACTTGAAGGAAATGTAAAAATCTGGTTTAGGCAGTTACTTGTAAATTCCATTAGAAATTGGGAAGAGCTTACAAACATATTTAAAAGTCAATGGGGTGTAAAGAAAGATCCTCTTTACTTTCTGACTGAGTTTGAATAACCTAAAAGAAACTTTGGTGAACCTACATCAGATTGGTCAAAAGGTTCAATAAAATTTATCATAAGATGCCCCCTGATTGTAAACCCCCTGTAGCAGCAGCTAAGTCTAGGTTTTCTAAAGCCCTTGATGATGATTTTGCTGTAATGGTAAGAGAGAGAACTTCAAGAACTCTTGGCAAACAAATGCTATAGAGGTGGATCTAAGTATGGTTGCTTCAACTTCCTTGAAAGCTAAAGAGGAAAAGGACCAAAGAAAACTCAAATCTATTCAAGCAGCCTCTAGTTCCTCTAGTTCTTCTAGGACTAAAACTGAAGATTCTAAAATAGATGAAATAACTTCTCTTCTTAGAAATCTATCTAATAGAATTTCCAAGATTGAGACTCAACCTAGGACAGTTCAACAAACAGTTACTAGACCCCAAAATCAAAATCAAGGTCAGTATTGAAGGAATCCACAATTACAAATTCTTCAGAGACCTAGTAATGATCACCAGGTTCCCACTCCTTTACTGATACATGACCAGCAACCCGATGAAAATACTATGACTATTACTGAAGATATCAATAACATGGATACTTCTTCTAATCAAGCAGTTATGATTCCTCTCTCACAAAAAAATCGGGTTCAAGAAGATCAAGAATCCTCACAGGTGTCTAAATACCATGCCTTCTTTGAATTTTTAATTGTAGAGTTGAACAAGAGATATGATCTTAGGCCTAGACTTGGCCCTAGAAGACCTCCTAAGGAGACTCCAATAATTGAACCTTGTACCAAAGCTGCTGAAACTCAAACAACTGTTATTCGACCATTAAATCAGTGAACTGATACTGCTCAAATTGATAAAAATGCTTTGACTACATTTAATGTTGAAAAAGAGTTAGAAAGAGTTAAAATCCCAGTTCCACTTTCAGAACTTTCTAAAAACCTTGGGTATAAAAATAAAGTCTCCAAATGGATACAAAACACCTCAGTTGATGCTGAAAGTGATATCATCAGTTTGCAAGAAGAAAAACCAGCAATTGTCTTTGGTCCTAGCTCAGATATTATAGATGAAATAGTGCCTCCTTTCTATGTAACTCTTAAGACAAATGATTCCATGTTATATAATTGTATGCTTGATTCTGGAGCATCACATAACCTCATTCCAAAAACTATCATGGACCATTTGAAACTTGACATAACTGGATCCTATCATGACTTGTACACCTTTGATTCTAAAAGAGTGCCCTGCTTAGGATTGATTAAGGATTTAATAGTCACCCTTGCCCAAATTCCAGTGAAAAGTGTAGTGCTTGATATAGTTGTCACAAATATCTCTCCCAAATTTGGAATGCTCCTTTCTAGGTCTCACTGTGCCAAATTAGGGGGAACTCTTCAGATGGATATGCCTTATGCTACTATTCCAGTTTATGGGGGAGAACAACTAAGGTTATATAGAGAGGTAACATTTGTGCACATTGTTTGCAAAACAAACCAGCCAAGGAACCATCCCATTTATGCAATTGATCAAGATTTTGGTTGCTTTGAACTCTCTTCAAACCAAATTCATGAAACTCAAGTTAAAATAGAATATGTAATTGAAAGTCCTATACCAAATCAAACTGAAGTATGGAAACTATTTTTTGATGGTTCTTCTACAAAAGATGGGGTAGGAGCTGGGGTAGTTTTAATTTCACCAGAAAATGAAAATATCACCCAATCATGAAAACTCGACTTCAAAGTTACAAATAATGTGGTTGAATATGAAGCTTTCCTTTTGGGACTGCAATTAGCCAAAAGCTTAAAGGTTCAAAACTTAAGTGTTTTTACTGATTCAGAACTTATTGTCAAACAAGTGAGAAATATTTGCCAGACTAAGCATCCTAGACTTAGGTCTTATCGAAATGAAGTTTTGGATTCAGTTGAAAACTTCTTTGATGCTTTTAATTTGACTTATATTCCAAGAAATCAGAATATTCATGCAGATGCCTTGGTTGTTTCTGCTAGTTCATTTAAAATTCATGATCAGACCAATGTCCTCTATCAAATACAAGTCAATTATAGACCATCCATCCTAGATAATCTAAAACACTGGCAGATATTTGAAGATGATGAACATTTGAAATCTTTTTTGCAGGTTATAGATGATTTTTCAATTCTACAAATTGATGAAGATAGAACAAAAATAAATGAAAATGCAAATGAAAATGATACTTCAAATTTCAATTCAAAAATTGCTGCTCATGACATTATTCAATTGTCTAACAATTTTATTCCCAAAGGCCTTATTCCTTTAGAAAAATTGTTTGATCAAAATGATGTCCTCCGAAACCCTTAGTACATTTCTTCATAAGATGACATAGAAGAAATCAATATTGGAAGAAATGATGATATTAAAAACATCAAAATCTGTGCATCTCTAGATCCTGAGATCAAATCTCAATATCTTAAGTTACTTCAAAATTATAAGGATGTTTTTGCATGGACCTATGCTGATCTAAAAACCTATGATACTTCATTAATACAACATAAGATTCCTTTAAAGCCAGAAGCAGTTCCTTATCAACATAAACTTAGGAGGATCAATCCAACTCTTCTACCAACTGTAGAAAAGGAAATTAAGAAAATGATAGATTCCTAGATCATTCTCCCTCTTAGATATTCTAATTGGGTTGCAAATTTAGTTCCTGTTAGAAAGAAGAATGGAGAAATTAGACTCTGTGTGGACTTTAGAAATTTGAATAAATCATCATTAAAAGATAACTATCCTTTGCCCAAAATGGATTAGTTACTTCAAATGGTTTCAGGAGCACAAAGAATTTCTATGCTTGATGGTTTTTCAGGCTATAATCAGGTAAATGTTGATCCAACAGACAGAGAGAATACAACCTTTACTACACCCTGGGGCATATTCATGTATTCTAGAATGCCATTTGGCTTATCCAGCGCTGGAGCAACATTTCAGAGAGCTATGGATGTAGCTTTTGTGGGTCAAGTAAATAAATTTGTAGTCATTTATCTTGATGACATAACTGTTTTTTCTAAATCTGATCAGAAACATCTAAAGCACTTGATGAAGGTTTTTGATAGATGTAGAAAATTCTGAATATCATTGAATCTTAAAAAGTCTCTGTTTTCTATCAAAGAAGGAAAACTGTTGGGCCATATAATTTCAAAAGAAGGAGTAGTGATTGATCCCAAGCATGTGTCTACCATTGAAACATTGAACTTACCTAGAAACAAGAAGGAGATTCAAGCTTTTCTAGGCAAGATTAATTGTTTAAGGAGATTCATCCCAAATTATGCTGAGATTGTAAAAGATATAACTTACATGCTTTGAAAGGATCATGAAGTTAAATGGACTTTCTCTTCCAGGCATGCCTTTGATCAGATCAAGAAAGCTATCTCTAAAGCTCCCACCTTGGCCAGCCCTGATTACACTAAACCATTCAGTATCTTTTCCTTTGCCTCAGAAACAACCTTTGTTATTGTTCTACTACAAAAGAATGAAGATTCCCATGACCAACCCATAGCCTTTTTCAGTAAGGTTATGAGAGATGCCAAGCTTAAGTATGACATAATTGAGAAGCAAGTCTATGCCCTTATTCAAGCCCTGAAATCTTCCAGGATGTATGTCCTGCATTCTCCTATTATTGCTTATGTTCCTAACAGTGCTGTGAAAATTGTTTTAACCCAACCGGACACTGATGGAAAGAGAGTTAGATGGATCACTCAAATACTAGAGTTTATCTAACTAGGAAAACTACAAAGTTAGGAAAAGGCCAAGGATTAGCTAAGTTTCTAGTTGAATCCAATTGTAAAGGGCTCGAAATCAATTCTATTTTAGAGATACAAGGGAAGAATCCACAAGAACCTTCTCAAACTTTAGATAAGAAGAATACACAAGAACCTTCTGTCCTTATAGAAGGGGATAATCCACAAGAACCTTCCCTTCATCCCGAAGAGGAGAATCCACAAGAGCCTTCCCTTCATCTTGAAGAAAAGAATCCACAAGAACCTTTACCTTCAGATCAGATCCACCCTTTATACATTGATGCCAAATTTCTATTGTCAGATTGGTACCAAGACATTGTAAATTTCTTGATCCATTTTGAATGTCCAACATAATTCTCCAAAATTCAGTGTAAAACTCTCAAACTGAAAGTAGTCAAGTACTGTATCATAAATGCAAATTTGTACTAGAAATACCCACTAAATATTTTGTTATTATGTTTAACAAAATAAGAAACTGAAGGAATCATTGATCAGTTTCATACATGATTTTGTGGAGGACATTATGCTTGGAGAGTAATAGCATATAAGATATTAAGGGGAGGATTTTATTAGCCAACATTGTTCTTACAAGTAGGAGCAAAGGTCAGAAGTTGTGTTCCTTGTCAAATGTTTGTTGGTAAGCAAAAATTAGCAACTCTTCCACTGGTTCCATCAATAGTCTCAGAACCTTTTAGCCAATGGGGATTAGATTTTATTGGAGATATTCATCCTACTTCAAGTAATCAGCATAGATGGATCCTCACTGCAACAGACTACTTCACTAAATGGGTGGAAACAATTCCAGTGAGAAATGCTATTGATTCAGTAGTAATCAAATTTATTGAAGAGAACATCTTATCTAGATTTGGTTTCCCAACTCAAATTGTCATTGATAATGAAACAACTTTTTCTAGTGTTAAAATGATTGAATTTTTCCAAAAATATCAGATTTTGTTACATCATTCAACTCCATATTACCCACATGGTAATGGCCTTGCAAAATCCTCCAATAAAAGTCTGGTAAAGGTAATCAAAAAGACTCTAGCAGATCATAAAAAGAGCTGGGACTCTCATTTAATTTATGTAGTATGGGCAAACAAAATTACTCCAAAGAGATCTACTGGAAAATCTCCTTTCCAATTAGTTTATGGGAAAGATGCAACCTTCCCTACCAATTTGGCCTTCCTTGTTTTAAAATTCCTGCAGGGTTCAACAGATGAACCTAATGATTTTTCAAGGAGAATAAATCAGATTATTGAACTAAATGAAAACAGAGATGAAGTTCAATACAAATTGAAAAAGTATCAGAAAGAGATGAAGACCCTGTTTGACAGAAGAGCCAGGGAAAGGGACTTCAAGGAAGGTTACCTAGTTCTAAGATAGAATTCTAGGATAGAAGAAAAGGGAAAACATGACAAGTTTGACAACCTATGGTTTGGACCTTTAGCAATTGCTGAAGTGAAGGGAAACAACACTTTTTTGCTACAAAATATTGAGGGGCTATATTCCATTTATCCTGTAAATGGAATGTTTCTCAAACATTACATTCAGTAATGAGAAGTTGAAGTAGATTTCATTACTACCATTGTAAAAACTCCGATTTCTTTTACTTTTCAAGCTGTCAGTGTGATTTTTTACAACAAAAGACTCCATAGCCTGAGGAGAAGGCACATGGATCTGCATGTTCTCTGCATTCTACAGGAGAAAGAAATCACCAGTTGGAGCCAATGTTGTAGCATTTTTTTTTTTTTTTTGTCTTGGTAAGTTAGAATCAATTAGTTAAAATAAATGAAAATATTTTTCAAAAAATGTTAAACTAGGATATGGACAAAAAGAATATTGAATAGGATAATGATATTTTCCCAAACACAGATATATAACAAGTATACCAGCCATTCGGCTGCGGGATGAGCGCTAGGGTTTGCGCTAGCAGACAAGAGTGACAGGGTTACGGTCTGGTTTAGGCTGGAGGCTGAGCGCGCAGACCTGCCAGGGCAGCGTCTCTCAGTTTGCTGGCACGGGTCGGGTTAGGTTACAAGGAAAAAACCAGTGAGGGAGAACCTTGTGATATCGCCCTGAACGGAATGGGAGAGTCAAGGGGGGGGGGAGAGATCCCCTCCTTCAGAAACGTGGTCATGGGAGAAACAAGTACGGAAGGAGAGCAACATACGGAACGGGAAAATCAAATCCCAGTAATGGGCAACTTATGGCAGAAACGAATGAGAGGAAAATGCTTACCGAGGGCCCAAAAGCAGCCTAGGTATGTTGTTCCCCATAATAAATTGGAGGAATATAATTGCTATATGAAGGATCATGCTCTAATCTGCCGTTTTGTTGGGTATTGGCCGTCCGAGCGAGAACTCTACAGATGGATTGCTCAGCGCTGGAGACCTAAGGGGCAGATAGATCTCAAACTTGGGGCTCAAGGTTTCTTCACAGCAATATTTTCGAATTTAGAAGACAAGAACAGAATCTTCGAAGAGGGTCCCTATTTCCTGAACAATGCGGGGTTATTCATGAAGTTTTGGGAGGAGAGATACAATCCTGAAAAGGAGAAAATGCTTGATGCACCAGTCTGGGTTAGGTTATTCGGGCTTCCTGATGAGTTCTGGGAGCCGGGGATCTTGGAAGGAATAGGCAACACGATTGGCAGCTTTGTCAAAATTGCAGAGGCCACGAAAAGAGGTAAATATAATGCCTATGCGAGAATCTGCGTTTACATAAACTTGGCTAATCCCCTCCCGGAAAATGTTGAGGTTGAGTACCATGATGAAGTCTGGAAACAGCCAATTGATTACGAACATATCCCTTTCCGATGCCGAATATGTCACGAGTATGGCCATTTATATCGGCAATGTCCCCTTAATAAAGAGGAAGAAAGCAGGAAAAGTCAGGCGAATCAATCGAGAACCACCGGGAGAGCGGAGGATCCAGAGAGAGGATTTCAACAGGTAGTCAGGAAAAGAAGACCGAATAAAGAAGGACCAAAGACTCAATCCCAAAAGCAACCCAGTCAAGCAAAAACTCAGAACAAATATCAAGTATTGCAGAGCGAAGATGAAGAGTATGAAGTAAATCTGGAAGACGATGAGGATCCAGAAAATAGCCCAATGGAAATCTCAGGAGAGGAGAAAGGGAAAGGAACAACTATCAGCAAAGTCAAAAAAGGAAAAACAGAGGAAGAGGCAACAGAAGCAAATGTAGTGGCTCTGATGGAAGTGGAAAACCAGCCTGAAACTGAAGCAGAAGAAGAGAAAATCATGAGAAGGCTGATCCAGGAGTGGAAGTATTTAGACAGCAGATTCATACCTGAAGACCAAAGGCAGCTATACAAGGAAGTATTCCAGAAATACAAAGCGAAAAAAGGAGAACCCCCGGATGCTCCAGCAATGTTAGAGAGTGAGCAAGGGATTGAAGATAAAGGAACAGGCATCTCGGGCAAAAACAGCAGAAAGAGAGGCCGGAAACCAATGAGTGAAACGATCCAGACGGTGGGAGAGATATTGATAAACTCAGGTAAGGTGATACCTCTGTCGGAGGTATTCTTCCCCTCCTATAAAAAGTTTTAAATGATAGTTGTCAGTTGGAATATTAGGGGTTTGAATAGTAGAGGTAAGCAAAGGTATATGAAGGATAAGTTACAAAAAGAAAAACCTAGTATTCTGATTTTACAGGAAACAAAGATTTTGATTCACCAACTTGAAGACATCATAGAAAAAAGTAGGTTACCATATCAGGTGATGGGGCAAGATGCAACGGGCTTTGCAGGAGGACTCGCAATCCTGTGGAACCCAAATGACATTTCTATAGATAACTGGGTGAGTATGAGGGGAATCCTTTCTGGGCTGGGAAGGGTTGTGGGAACCAAACATCAGGTAGTTATTTCAGGAGTTTATGGCCCCCCGACCCCTGGGAATAAGGAACAGTTCATTAACGGTGTTAAAGCGATCCGCAATCTGTACCCTGAAGCTGCTTGGATTATTGGTGGAGATTTCAATCTGATCAGATCCATGGAAGAGAAAAAAGGAGGGATTAGAAGGAGGGATCACTTTATGGACAGATTTAATGAGATGATAGAAGAGCTCCGGCTAGTGGATATCCAAACCATTAACGGGATATACACTTGGAACAATAGAAGGGGGGGCAAAAAGCAAATTGCCTCCAGGTTAGATAGATTTTTAGTGTCTGAAGCCATAATGAATAAAGATGTTTTTGTGGAAGCCAAGATCATTCCAGCTCTGGGATCTGACCATTGGCCGATTCGATTAGAGATTGACATCAAAAAGATTCAGGGAAAAAGGCCTTTCCGATTCGAAGCCTTCTGGCTAAGGGACCCAGAGTTCATCAAGAGAATCGAGAAATGGTGGAAACAAAGTAATAGTCAAGGCAGATGCAGAATGCAAACGTTCCAGCTAAAATTGAGAGAGTTGAAAGGCAAAATCAAGAAATGGAACAAAGAGGAATTTGGCAACATTTTGGAGGATAAACAGAAGCTGGAAGGGGAAATGACTGATCTCCAACAGAAGATAATTCTAGAAGGAAGAACAGAAGAAAGCACTCTCAAGGAAGGGGTAATCCTTGGCAGATTGGAAGAGAGGAGGAAGCAAGAGGAGATCCTATGGCGCCAAAAATCTAGGATAAAATGGCTGAGGGAGGGAGAACGAAACACTAAATTCTTTCATCAGGCCATGGTCAAACACAGGCAGGGAAACAGAATACTATCACTCAAGGACAGGAATGGAGACAGAGTAGTTGAACAGAATGAAATTGAACAAGTGTTGATAGCCCATCACAAAGAAATTTTAACTGAACCCCCTGGTGATAGAACGAGGGCCATACAAGAGATATGCTCTGCAATCCCTAGATTGGTCACAGAGGACCAAAATAAAGCTCTTATGAGAGCAGTGACCCTAGAGGAACTGGAAGACGTAGTGAAGGCTATGAAGAAAGGGACAGCCCCTGGACCGGACGGCTTCACGGTGGATTTTTACCAGGCTGGATGGCACTTCCTGGGACAGGAAATTTTGGAGCTTGTTGAAGAATCAAGAATAAATCAAAAGGTATGGCCAGCTCTTAACTCTACCTTTTATGCTCTCATTCCTAAGGGAAACAACCTAGAGGAGGCTAATGGCTTTAGACCTATAGCTCTGTGCAATGTCATTTACAAAATAATCACATCCTTGATTGCCAAACGATTAAAACCTCTTTTAAACAACTTAATCTCCGCTGAACAAACGGGTTTCGTTGAGGGCAGGCAGATCCTTGATGGTCTTGTTGTAACTCAGGAGGTGATCCACTCCTTGAAAGCTAAAAAGCAAAAAGGGATGATGGTAAAATTAGATTTATCCAAAGCTTATGATAGACTAAACTGGAAATACCTTGCTACAGTCCTGGAAAGATTTGGTTTTCACCAAAGATGGATTGCTTGGATCCACAATCTGATATCCACTCCTCATTTCTCTATCCTGGTTAATGGAAGCCCCTCAAAAACTTTCAATGCCTCCAGAGGGATTCGTCAAGGTGATCCGCTGTCCCCTTTTTTATTTATCCTAGCTGCTGAAGGACTAGGGAGATTCATCAAACAAGAAAGAACAGTAAATAGAATTAAAGGTTTGCAAATTTGGGGAAACAATTTGCCCCTGACCCATCAACAATTTGTTGATGACATTATGCTGTTCGGGGAGCCAACGGTAAGAGAAGTCCAAAATTTAAAGAGGATCCTTGATCTATTTTCAGCTGCCTCGGGATTAGAAATAAACAAAGAGAAATCCTGCGTTTTCATCTTCAACACAATAGAACAGGTCAGATCCCACCTAATCAGAATTCTGGAATTCAAAAGGGGGGAATTACCCACTAAATACTTGGGTAATATTCTTGACTTCACTTCTAAAAAGTTGAAAAACTGGCAGGGAGTGTTGGACAAGCTTAACAACAAGATTGCCAATTGGACGTTCAGAGTTCTGAATATTGTTGGAAGAGTTATTCTTGCTAAGTCGGTTCTTCAGGCTATCCCTATCTATCCTCTCTCGATTATGGCTGCCCCTGCTGGGGTTTGTGCAAAAATCAGAGAAATTATCCGAAAATTCATATGGAGTGGAGCCGATAAAAAGAAAAAATGGGCTCTGGTCTCATGGAATCAACTCACCGAAAGAAAAGAACAAGGAGGGTTAGGATTAAGAGACCCAGAAATTCTAAACAAGGTCCTGGGAGCCAAGCTATGGTGGAGATGGCTTAGTGGAGGAAGCGATCTTTGGAAAACTATTTGGAGGACTAAATACAGAATGCCCAACTCTCCGGTTGATATCTTAAGACTACAAGAAATGCCCCGAGGCTCCACTATTTGGGAATTAGCCTCTCAAAACAGAGATCTGATTGACAAGCACACTTTCTGGGAAATCAGAGGAGGGTCAGAGGCAAACTTCTGGGAAGATAGCTGGCAACAACGAGAAAGGCTAAACAACATTCAAATCCTTCTCCAAGTCCGTGACAAAACTGTAGGGAACAGACCGAAAGTAAAGGATTATTGGAAAGAAAATGATACGCCGGAAGGTTGGAGGGTCTGGGAGGAGCCGACAAAATGGGATCAGGGTTTTAATTCTGATATCCAAGATGCTTACCGAAAAGAAATGGAATCAAGGAAACTCAGAGTTCGCCAGGGGCAAGATATACTTCGGTGGGGGAGTTCAATGAAGGGGACTTTCTCTACCAAAGAGGCCTATTTTCTAATGGGGTCTCAAAATGGAGAAGTCAGGAATTGGGAATGGAAGTCTATATGGGAATCCAATTGGTGGCCTAAGGTGTCTATTTTTGTCTGGCTAGCCACAAAGAATAAAATTTTGACATGGGATCGTATCCGCAAGAAGGGGTTCAATGGCCCCTCACAATGCCATCTATGCAACAATGACGAGGAGGATAGAGATCATCTGCTGATTCGATGTCCATATACTGAACGACTATGGATATCGACTAAACAATTGTTCAACAAACCAGGGTTCAACATTAGAGAATTTAAGGATACAATCTTTCAGTGGAATAAGGAAACCTTCCATTGCCGGGTTGTCCAGAGGGCTTGGAACCTGATTTCTACGTTCATTCTCTGGACGGTTTGGAAAGAACGGAATAGGAGGATATTCCAGAATGGGGCTAAACCTTCAGAAGTTGTTTGGACACAGGTGGTAGAGTATACAAGGGAGACCATCCTAGTTGATAAATGGGAAAGTGATGACTGGAAGACTACTCCGGAAGAACAAGGTATTCTGAACAAACTTAATTTAAAACTGGAAATGGTTCACTACAAATGCTCGGCCAGCAATGATATGAGAACTCAGAGTCCAGAGAAATTCTCGTACCCGAGGGATCAATTTATGAAGCTCAACTTTGACGGGGCCTCGAAGGGCAACCCGGGAGACGCTGGATTTGGAGGGATCTTTAGAGACAGCAACAATCAAGTCAGGTGGATCTATGCCGAATGGGGAGGCCAAATGACTAATAATGAGGCTGAATTCTGGGCCCTGCACCAAGGTTTAAGAATTGCTATCAGGAATGGATACACCAACCTAGAAATCACTGGGGATTCGCAACTGGCTGTGGACACGGTGAGGAGACTCAACAATGGGCAAGGTTGGGAGAAAGTAACCAAAAGTTGGCGGACGGCAGGAATCATCCAAGAAATATCCGGCTTGATTAAACGCATCGACTACAGCATCACGAGTCATGTGCGGCGAAAAGGGAATCAGGTGGCAGACTGGTTAGCGAATTGCGGCTGTAAGGGACGTGGCAGTTCCATTGATAGGCAATGGAGAACCATTGAAGGCAACGAGGAGTGGAAGGAGTTGGCAGACCTCATCAAGACGGATCATGCTCAAGCCACGAAGGATAAGGTGCGATCCAGCAGAGCGGATTAATAGGGATTCGTGGAGAGTCAGATGTAAGATTAGGAAGAAATCAGGTTTTATCGAAATCATCATGCCAGACAGCAGGACAAAGGACTTAGCTCGGGGTGACAGTACTACGGTGGCAAGTGAAACGGTTGGGAATCAGTTCACCCAACGCGAGGTTATTATTGCCAGTTCTATGACTGGAGGTGGAGACGGCTCATCAGGATTCACAGCAGAAGGAAAGAATAATGACAAGACGGCAGGGAGTAGTGGCTCACCGGAGAGTGACCGGCGGTACTTGATAACCGGTATCTCTTGCGTCCCCGCGGCAAATGATACTCTTTATAATCGAAGCGTGTTGATGGTGAAGGATTTACGAGAGGTCACTATTTGGGCAAGAGGGGCGGGCTACATTGAGAAGCATAAAACAGCAGCGAACAGTCCGGGAGACCAGGGATTGAAGAGGGACGAACCCCTGGGAATTATGGAGACTAGGCAGAGACAGCGACAGGCGATGGAGCACCAGGGCGTCGGGGAGGAAACTAGCGATAGAAAGGGCAAGAACCTCATGTAGGAGGAGCCTTCCTTCTCTGTTTGGGAGGTTCAGGACGAATCGGAGGAAGACATCATCCCGGATGTGACTACGGAAAGCGGACGCCAGCATGAGCACCGGGTTGAGGAAGGAACTGAGCAGGCGAACGCGAACCCTGCGGGCGCTGAGGATATGACGTTTAGGCGTTATGGTTTGAGGAAGCGCGGAACGGGTGATGACAAAGGTGAGGACAGGGCTAGCAAAAGAGCCCGTGGTCGAAAAGGCCAGGGAAAGGAGGTTGGGGAAACGTCCAGGCGGGGCCCGGGAAGGAGCAGGAAGATGAAAGAGACTGTGACGGACCGTGTGCGCAAAGCCGAACAGGCTTTCCTTCGCTTTTCCAACCAGGTGGTTCGTAAGGTAATGCAGAAGCTTGAAGAAGAAGCCACCCAAGACCAGTCTGATGAGGAAGTTGAAGACTGGACTTTCCTGCTGCATGACCCGGGTCAAACCAGAGGACGCATGTCCCTTTATAAACAGTCCCTTCATCTCTACTGGGTGATGAAGGGAATCCTGGCCAAAGCGCTGCTGCAAGTGGCGAAGGAGATGGTGAATTTGGCTAAAGGAAGCCCAGACATCCGTCTGGAACTGAGTTTTCTGAGAGTTGCCATGCTGAAACAAGATGAAGCTATGATGAGGATGGAGGAGAACCTGAACACCATCCAGAACATGCTAACACGGGACCAGCCGGAGCAAGCGGAAGAGGCGCTGCAGCAACCTGCAAAGGACCATGATTAACTCAAGATATGTTTAGAACTGGCAATAATTTTTGTGGTTTTAGCTCTGTTTTTGTCAAAGATAGGAGAATGCATATCATTCAAGGCAGTAGCTTTTGTAATAGTTTTAGTAAGTTTCAGGATTGCATCGTCTATTTAGCAAATTCCATTAGACTTTGGACATATTTTTTTGGGCTGCTATCAAGAATTACAGATGGCATTATGACCTGGTTTCCCCTAGAGGGCGGGCATATACTGTTTTATGAACGGATGTAATGTTCTTTTTGATCGAAGTAATAGAATGAGCACCACCTTAGCCTACAAAAAAAAAAAAAAGAATATTGAATAGAAAATGTTAGGAAATATCTTGATAACATGTCCATATCAAAGAAAATGTTAGAATAAATTCCCTAAAGAATGAAGGCAAAAATAAAATGTTAGGTTAGAGAGAAAAGCAAAAAGCAATAAACTCTGAAAATGTGCAAGTCCAAGTGCCACTACTTTTACTTTATTATGCAAAATAATGGTTGTGTGCAGCTTGTCATAAATGCCACAACCCATGATAGTCAAATAGTTTAATATTGACTAGTTCATGCTTTAATTTTCATGTTTATAGTTAGAGAATAAAGATCTAGCCAAACTATTTAATCTTGGCAGATCAGTAGTTAGGTAGAGAATAATAAGGAGCTCATCAGTTTAATCTGAGCCCTTGGATGTTATAAGGTTAGAATTAGATAGTTTGCTTTTCAAAAGAAAAAGGAAATAAAGGGTCGGTTATCTTAAATGCACCCAAATTAAGTGAAGAAAAAATGTTAGGGTAAGTAAAGGGTAGGTTGAAAAAAGGTTGCAAAAGTACAAAGTTGATTGAGGCATAAGAACATTTATCATGCTTGATCATGTGTTGTAGTGTGCAGGAGAAGTTCTGAAGGTGAAAAGATGTTCACAAGTTGATTTGGTTAACTTCCCCTCATTTCATTTCACCCCCCACCACATACTTACTAATTTTCTCATTATCCCATCATTTCCTAAGAAAATACCCTTTTCCCTTCATTTTCACCTTTTCTTCTTGGTTTCACACATTTTCCTAGCAATTTACCATCCAAACTCATTCCCCTACCTAAAAACCCCCTTTCCCTAGCATGAAAATCATTCCCCTTTGAATAAATCACTTTCCCCTTGTATTTTCCTATTTTTCCTAGAAAACTCATAAAATCCCATAATACCCCTTATCCTAGCTTTTATTCCCCCCTTCGCTTTATTTAACTTTAACTCCGCCCTTCATGTTTTTCCGAGAAAACCCCTTTTAACCCATAAAACCCCTTTAACCTAAGTTTTGTCTCCCCACACTTTATTTTAATTAACTCTGCTATATTCCCATTTTACCGATATAAAAACTCTTTTAACCCACCCCTTTGGTATGGTTAATAAACCTCGCCAGACTTCAACTCCGGTCCCACTCCTAAACCCATCGCGATATGTTAAAACTCCGCTTATTCATTAAAATAATTACAAATCCTTTGTAATTAACCCCTGGGCCCCGTTAATCTCCTCCACTTGTCCTCTGTGCAACTCCACTGTGCAATAGTTGTCAGATCATATGCTCCCAGATCCAATGACCCACAACAATATCGTATGCTCTCGATCTCCTAGGTTTACCCGCTCGAGAGCACGTGAGATTCGTGGTTTTTCTCGGGCCCCTTGTGGTTATGTGGCAGTCCCATATTAACTCGCATGCCCTCAGAGAAAAGACACCCCATGGCCAAAAGTGGTGTGATGAGCCTTCGAAACTGCCTCCCCACGAAGGCTGAAACCATCACTATTCACTTATCGGTTTCTACGCCAAATTTTAAAAAGTTAACCATTTCCTGTTTAAACGACAAAACCCTCACTTTTGCTCTTTTCACTCGTTTATAGAGTAAAACCTGTATAACCCTTCCTGCGCCACCCTGAGCCTCTGCAACCTATTTTGACCTCCGATTACCGTCCAAACACTACCAGGACTCCGTCCATACATTATCTTGTTCTTTGAAGCCATTATGGCCCTCCTTGTCCGCCTGTGGCTTTATTAACAATTGTTGTGTTTTGCAGGCTATCACATAAAAGCTGATTGTTCCAGATTCACAAGGAAATTCATTTAAAAGCCTTTATTTAGAAGAAAAAGACATTTATTACAAAGCAAAAGGAAACAATGTACAAAGGCAATAAATGTTAAAACAAAGAAGAAATCTTTTACAAAGAGACAATAAATGTTAAAACAAAGGAGGCAGATAAAGACATATAGTTAAAAGACAAATAGATAAAATATATAGAAATATGATCAATATCGAACTACCATATGCTGAGACATGTAAAAAACTAAATGATTTACTATTGAAATACACAGTAAAAACTTGAAATGTATAGTAAAAGTAAAAAGCACAATAAAGGTTATTGACAGGTCAACAAGGTCAAAGAGTATCAGATGAAAGTGTATCAGATGAAAGGTCATAAGTAAAAATGACATCTAGTGTGAAGACCAAACAACCAAGTAGCTTAAAGGGCAAAAGATCAAAGACCAAATCCAGCATAACCTGAATAACAGGGACAACAAGTAATAGTTCAATAACTGTCTCTATCTTCTTGCATGAAGACATTTCCTTTTCCTTGAATAAATATATTTTTGTAAAAACAGTTTATGAATTTTTTTAGTTCTACTGTTGTATAAATAACTCTCCTTACGATTTATTATGGGTTCATCATTGAACCAAGTTCACCATTGAACCAGGTTGACCATTGAAAGAGAGTTGCACTCTTGGTGAAGAATTTGTAAAAATTTGATGTACGTAGCTTTTCTGGACCCTTAATACAAAACAAAGGATTCTAAATTCAGTTTTACACAATTTGTGTTTCTTGTAGGTTTTTCCAGTATTACACATTATGTTTTTCTTCATATTTTTATGTCTTACAGAGTTACCTAGGTAGGAATAATTGTGTTTCAATCTATTCCTATAAGCTTCTGAAGTGATAATCTATAAAGAGAATGGATTAATGGATTGTCTGTTTAATTAATACCCTTTGAATCAATAAATCATCAACATCTTGTTTTAAGCATAAGAATATTCTCTTGAACATTCAGAACATCAGTTAGAGGTTTTCATACTTATGATTATTTAATTTTCTATCTGAAAATTGTGATAATCATATTATTTTTTGTTCCTACTCACCACTATTCAAGCTTTATCACTGTGTGAGATTTTATAGCAACCCTCTGGTGAGCACCAGTATTGCAGCAATAATTTTGCAACTCCTGGGGCTTCCTACTTTATTTTTATCAACCCGGTAGTTCGTAACAAACTTGGAAGCGATGATGCTGTATGCACAAGTACTAGCTCTTACTGCAGGCTGTCACTTGGTCAGCTGGCACAAGATCACTAGGAGCTCAAGCCAACTTCTATGAGTTTCCAGAAGAATATTTTAACTGTGATGAAAGAAAGCTAACTCTACAGAGGCTATTCTATTTGTAGAAAGAGAAAGAAGACTGGAATGTAAAAGCAAACCCTAGCAAACCCTAATTTACCCACTAACCCTACTTTTGCAGGAAAAGAGATGAAAACTGATGAAATGAGTGCCATTGACTACTGAAAAGGTAAATTGCATTTATTCAAGCTACTTCTGAAAAGAAATGAGAAGAAAACATATTTTTGTGCTTTTGAGTGTTTTTATGTGAAATTATTATGCTTGTAATTTATTTGGTTATGATTGTGCAGAGGTTTGGTGGTGAAGGAAGATGGAGTTGGCTTTTACAGAGGTGGAGGAAGGTGTGGAGAGGTCCTAAGAAGCCCCTAGTACCCTTCTGAATACTTCCATTGCAATCGGATTTCGAAAAACCACTTACAGGAAATTCTACAGGAGGTTGTAGGGGATCTACAGGAGGATCTACAAGAGGAGGCCGAGAGCTATTTTTGGAGGTTTTGAAGGTGCAAAAATGATGGGAAAGGGTAACTGAAGGCTAGATGAAGGTGTTGAGGTGTCTAGAGCTTGTCAAGGAAGATCAAGAGGGAACATGATGGTTGGATTTGTTCAAATGGCAAGAGGGAAGCTATGGAAAAAAATGCAGAAATTAGGGCAGATTGGAAAAATGTTGCGAACGACTTGGGAAATCTATGGGAATTGAGATGATGCTAGCTGTTTTATGGATGTATGGTGAGCTGAGGCACTGCAAGGGATCTGCACATCTATTTACGAAAACTGATCAAAGAAAGGACTAACTATACCATGAAAACAAAACTTTCTCTAGCTTGACCTAATTTTTGACCTACAAATAGAAAATGCCGAACAATAACCTTTGAACAGAAAAGCATCCAGATATATCTATTGTAAAAGAACAGGAAATGATCTAGGCAACTGAATTTGAATCAATATATCAATCTTTCCAAATCAGGTCATCACACTAGAAATTGCATGGAAGAGAAAAACTGTGTTTTTGGTGGCAGCAGTAGTGCCTTGACTTCAAATCATAGTCCCAGAAAGGGAGAAAGGAGATCAGGGCCTACTGTTGGCCTTTTTGAATCTTATTCTGTCACTGCAATAAGCTACATGAGCAACTGAAACAAAAACAACTATGCAAACCATCAAAAGAAACCTAATCTAAATAAAGCAAAATGAATCTATGTAGCAGAAATTAACTCATGAACTGAAGCAAAAACATATAAGTACAAAGCAAGAGGTGTTGGGCAGCTTGGGTTGGGCCCTAACCCAAGAGCTTTAGCCCTCTGAAAAATATCAGTGCTGGCTCAAAAACTGTTTCATCTCCATTATCAAAAATAGAAGTCACATTACATCAACTGTTTTAAAAAAGGAAGCTCGTAAATGAGTTGAACAAATACTACACAAAAGTGCGAAAATTCTACTAATGACTGGCTAACCTACTGAGGCTCTAAGCCCCCTTATTTATACAAATGGAGTCCTCCAACATTCCTCCTAAAATCAAGGATCTCGGCTTTCCAGAACTGGAGATAAACAACAGTCCTTCTTTACTTGCTCGACTGCCCCTTGGATGCATCAATGTGGACCTTTGTGGTCCGAGTTGTTGATGGAGAATTCAAGAAAAGGGGTCATAAATGAAGGAGACACCCCCCTACAAATCCTCTTCCCTATTTTCCTCGAGTATTTGCTACCATTTGCTCATAAATCCCTCGACTTTGTCCAAAATTGACCAAAAAATCTGCATAAAGCACACATTAGATTACATGGCAAAATGACTAACCCAATTCTCTATTAGCATGAATATATTCAAAAACATGCAATAAACTAATGAGAATGATGGATTAATTTGAATTAAGAGGCAAAAGGAGTCTATATAATTACCCATTTCTGGGGCTCATCATCACCCCCTACTGAATGGGTTGCTCATCCTCTGAGCAACTAGTCTAACTCTTCATCCTTGATGGCTCTGATAGATTCCCTGACATCCCATGCTTTTGATGTGATATCTTCCTCTTTATCATGGAATCCTGCCTTTCTATCCACCTCTTCCCACTGTTTCTATTCTTCCTCCTCTTTTACTCCTTCCAGCAGTCCTAGCAGCAGTGGAGGACTGAATTTGAGGCCAATCCAATTGGCCTTCAAACTTTGCATAGAGTGCTTATACAGTGGCACTCTCCTCATGGCTTCCCTCATCCTATTTGGGGAGTGATACTCCCTGATCTGTAGGTTGTGTGGCAATGTGTTCCACCTTCTCATGCAGGCATGAATGCAGTCATCTCCAAACAATCTCTCCATGTCCTCAAAATGTGCAATAGCCTGGGCCTGCTTATCAACATAGTCAGGGACAACTTGAGGATTAGCTGCAAGGTGTTGGTGGGCATAGATGAGAGCCATGGGGTCTATTGGTTCTGCTCTAACCATCAGGGGTTCATTCAGCTCCTTTGCCATCATTTTCTGGATTTCTGCTGCCCTTTTCTCTTCATGGCTCATCCAAGATGCCATGGCCATCAACTGTAAGTCTCCCAACACAACATTGGGATCCCATAGGTTCATATCAGTAAGGGTCATGTTGTGAAAGTAAAACTCTGCCAGCTTCGCTTTGTCCTCAGTTGAACTATGATCACATAGATTCATGAATTGGCCATAATCCTGAAAAGGTATTGTGCCCCTTTGGGCTAGTGTCTTGATCTGAAATTGGAGCCATTGATCCTTGAGGTACACTGCATATGATTTGGCTGGCTGCCTGCACTGTAATGCCTCCATAGCCTAGCTGGCCATGCAGGCTAATTGGGCTTCCCTTTCCTATAGCTGCCTTCTTAAGATCAACACCTCGTTTTCTACCTGGGATTCCCTTTCCTGTTGCTGTCTTATTAATGTCTCACTGTCTGCCTAGGGTTCCTCTTCCTGTTACTGTCTTTTTAAGATTGACAGCTCATTTCGTCCCTAGGGTTCCATTTCTTGCAGCTTCTTCTTTAACTTTTCATTTTCTGCCTCCAATTGAGCTTTTCTGATGCTTTCTGTATGCCTAACCATGCTCAATTCTTTGCCCATTTCCCTCAAGTTTTTTTCCATGTGCCCAATGTCTTCCACCCCTCTTGATTTTGCAATCTGCATCCATGTATGGTTCCTTACTCTTTCCTTTTCCATCTCAAATAAAAGAGGGACTGTAAACTTTTGTGGGATGATTTCCCCCCCTTCCATAAGGTTGTAGTAAGAGCCTAAGTTAGGCTGAGGTTTAGGCTCTGGTATGTCTTTTGCCTCGTCTTCCTCCTTGGTCTATTCTTCTGCCTTCTTTTCAAGTTTTTCAATCTCTTGGAGCTTTGCCAATGTCTCCTGTAGAGAGATCTGCACCTCCTGTAGGACTGTTTAAGAGTCCATTAGTTTTACCTTTTTGTGCAAGTAGAGGTCTTAGGACTTCCTCTTTCGTAAGTGATAGGGGTTTTGGATGGAGATTCCTCCTTTGTTGCAGTAGGGACATATTCAATGATGATGGAATCCTTTGAAGGTGGCTGAGGCTTCCCCATCTTTATTCTGGTTCTCTTTCAAGCCTTGAAGTAAATAGATGGTTGTCTCTTCCTTTTTGCTTTGGGCTTGGCTAGAGTACTAAGTGCACCCAGAACAGCTGCTGCCTCTCTTGCTAGTATCTCAGGAGAAACTTCTTCTTGCTTTGATTCTTCTTCTTCATCTGCTGTTTTTCCTGTTTCTGCTGGTTTTGCTTCTGCTGTCTCTGATTTTGTTTTCTCCTCTACTTGCTTAGTTTATGCTTTTCCTGTGGCAACCATTTTCTGCACTGTCTTAGGCTTCTTCTTTTCATTTCTTGGCCTCTTCTTTTTCGCTGTTGTGGTTTTACCCTTTTCTGCTTTTGATTCTTTCTTCTTCTCTGCTTTAGGCTCATCTTTGGTGGTGTCATGTTTCTCCTCTCCTATCTGGTTTTCTTCTTTTTTTGTGTGGGGTTCCTCTTCTTCCAATTGAGTGTCCTTTTCTTCTTCATGGATTTCCTTCTCAGCTTCCCCTTTTTGTTCCTCCTCTTCACTCTCAGATGGACTAAGGTCATCAGTGAGAGCTTTTATATCATCTTCTTTAGTCATGTTTCTGAAAATCTCCCAGGCTATGGGGATTGTGAAGGTGTGGAGGGCATCCTCCACCAATAATTTAATTAGCCCATGGTGAGCCAATTGGTCTGGAACCCTTGCCTTCAATTTAGTGCTAGACTCTATCAAGGATTGGAGGAGAAAATATGGAATACTGAGTTTTCTGGATGCAGGAAGGTCCATGCCATATCTTAGTTCATGTAACAGTCTGAAATGGTACCCATAAACTATGTTGTATCTTCCTTCACAGGAGATGTATTTCATGATCTGATAACTGACCTCATCCCATGGATAAGGTATACTTGTTCTCCTGGTGCCATTCTTATCCTCCACAGGATGTTCATCAGGCTGGAAAAAGGTCTTCTTGGCAACTTGACCTAGTGGTTTTTCTTCCTTACTCCAGGGTAGCCCAAGTGGGAGACCGGTGGCCCTACTGATGACTTCTGGTGTGAGTTATATGGTTAGACCCCTGAAAATGACAGTGGCATGGGTTTTTGAGTGAGGTTTTAAAGACAATGCAAATTCTTTTGTGACTTCCTCATCATACCCATGAAACTTCTCATAGAAAGGCATCCAATTTGCCCTGGTAATTAGGGCTACCACTTCTGGATGTTCATGCAACTTAGTTGAATTCAGATGCCCCTTCCTCATAAAACCCCATGTCATGATGTTCAGAGACTGCTGGAATGTCTCAGGTGAGGACGAAGGTAGCGAGTTTTAAACCCGAAAACAGAGGGATAGCTGAGGTTTTCTTTCTGGAGCTAGAGAGTCGTGTTCTTCCTTTTTAACAAAAACAAATTGCAACTTTCCTTCCTTTCAAACTCTGTTCTTAAACTTACATCACTTCTTGGTCTGTTTGAGGGAAACAATATCTTAAAAAACAGAGAGTATACAAGACAATGTTTTTTCCCTTTCACAAAATAAGCAGACTACCCAATGCAAGTTCACTTTTTTACAGGCTTAATTCTCTAGAGTTGCATCATCTCTTTACAGAGGAGAATACCACGGAGGGGAAAGAGACAATATTTCAGTGTGAAGAGCAAATGGAGAAACTGTATATATTTAAAAAAAAACATAGGCAGACTCTGTTCTCACTTTCCTTCCCTTTTCAACTCAATACCTCGCTTGGAATCACACCACCTTTTGTATATATATGGAAATGCAGAGTGGGTTTTATTGAGCCTACCTTTTTCAGCCCGAATTTGTCATGAAATCTTGAGTTTTCCTCTGCGGTGCTGCTCATTGGCCTTCCTGTAGAAAGGCTCCTGTAGGATTATGTTTCCGCTCCTGTAGAGTCCGATAATGCTCTTGTAGAGTCCGATAAGCGGAAGGGTTCTGAAACTGGCAAAGAGCGACTGTTTCAAGGCTCTAGGGTGGTAGGTAGCTCGTTGCAGCCGAGAGCACGACGATACAAATGAAAACAAAGGTGGTGAAAGCGGTCGACTACAGCGTACTTAAGCTTACAGGAGAGAGTTGCGGTGATGAGATGAGGTGGTAGGAAGGGTACGTTACCCTCATTCGGACTGTTGGTCCCTACTTCAGTGTCATTATGAAACTTCATGCCACCTACCCGCAATCATTTCCATCATTTGCGTTTGGGACGCCACCACTACTTGTTTTGAGATTTTCTCGAGTGGACTGATCACATGTGCTGATTGCACCCACTGAGCACTGTTTGAACTAGACGAGGGTGGCTAGTTAGCTCGCCACTGATCTCATGTAATCGTAACCATCTCACTTGTCCATGTAGTTTTTTAATTATACTCATGCAATAGAGGAACGGGTTTAGTCACTTACCTGTTAGTCAAGAATTGCGTGATCAAACTTTGGCGTTCTACCAATGGAATTCTGCTACTGGCGACCGTGGCTTTGAATTGGTGGCTCGGCTACTTCGTACTGGTGATCTTCAATCAGGACCGGGCTCCTTGCACATTTTATACATCTGTGGCTGCACTGACCTTGCCTCTAGAGCTCGATTTTTAAGGGGATCAGCTGCTACAAGAATCCTGTAGGATTTCCTGTAACTGCTTCTCCCTCTAAAACTTTTGGCTGAGGCTTGAGCAAGGACTGGAGAGGTAGCTAAGGAAGGTTTTGTCAGTCGAAGAAAAACAGTTGGTATGCACTAGGTAAGAGTTAAGTTAAAGATGTTGCTTGTTTATTCTTCATTTTTTTTTTGAACAAAATAAATAGGATTTCTGTGTTTTCTGCGTAGGAAAGAAAGAAGCGAGTGGAAATGCAGTGGTGCAGGTATGGAATGGAGAGTTAGGAGGATGAATGGTGGTAGGGGGGTCCACAGGTCTTCTGAACAAGTTTCTAGCCCTTTGATCCTTTTCTTGACTTGATTTCGAGCTCTCGGTGATTTCTACAGGAGCCTCCTGTAGAATGCACAGAGCCTCCTGTAGGATGCATAGTTTTCCAGAACAAGTGAGACCAGGGACTGGGAAAAGAAAATAGCGATGGAGAAATGGTCTATCAGAGGTGTATTCAACTTGGCCATGTCCCTTTTTCTTCTATGGCCCTCCTGCAATTTGCAATGCATTCAAAAGAAGTTAATTTTTCTGTTCCTGTTTTTTCTCTTTTTTCTTTTTTCTTTTTTTTCAAAGACAGCTGGGGTGCCTCCAGGAGGTTTTCACCCTCACTGCCTGCCCTGGGCGTCTCCAAGGGGAGGTTTTCACCCAGGGATCTTTTATTCTCCTCCTCTTTTTTTTTGAGGGTGTGATGGAGTGGAGGCAGAGACTTGCTCCACTACCAACACTGTTTTACTCAGATTCTCAATGAATTCTTGCTTGGAGAGGGGATTCCTATAGATTTTCAACCTATGCCCATTGACAAGCATGGGGATGGCTTCTTCATCAATGGTCCTAATCAGAACTGAACCATTGTCATTGCACCTTTCTACTGTGTACGGTCCCAGCCATTTTGTCCTCATTTTTCCCTTGAAATCTTTATACGTTGAATCATACAGCAACGCCCAATCTCTTTCTTGAAATTGTTTCTCTTTGAGGTGTCTATCATGCCATATTTTCCTTTGAAGCTGGACTACCTTTGATTGGAGAAGGGCCTGTAGTCTTTGTTCATCCAATCCATTTAGCTGAAGTAACCTTTCCTTTTGTGCATGGCCGAGATGTAGGTCTAGCTGCACTGCCATCCTCAGTGTGTTATATTCAAATTCTATTGACAGTAAAACCTTCTTCCCATAGATCAACTCATAGGGTGTGAACCCTGTGGTGGTCTTCCGGGTGGTGTTATAGGCCTAGGTGGCCTCAACCAATCGATTTGCCCAATATTTTCTATTGCTGCTCACTACCTTGGTCAAAATCCCTTCCAAAGCTCTATTAGTAACTTCCACCTATCCATTTGCTTGCGGATGGTAAGGGGTGGAAGTTTTGTGCTTAATTTTGTGATGTGTGAGTAGGTCTTCAATCAGATTGGAGGTAAACTGACTCCCTTGATCTGTGACTAATTCTCTTGGATATCCAAACTTGTAGAATATATTCTCTCTCAAAAACTCAGCTACTTTTTCTTCTGTTGCTGCCTTGATCACCTTTGTTTCTGCCCATTTTGTCAGATAATCCATGCACACGATGATGTAAAATTTCTGCTTTGAAGGAGGGTTGACAGGACCCACAAAATCCGTGCCCCACTTTTCAAATGGCTCGAAAGTAACTTGAGGTTGCAGGGGCATCTCATCCCTTTGAGTAGGTTTCCCCATCCTTTGACACTGGTCACATTGGCTGATATATCTCCTTATATCTTGATGAAGAGTGGGCCAATAGTAGCCTGCTTGTAGGATTTTGAAGGCAGTGCTCTTTGCTGCAAAATGGTCCCCAACAGGACCCATGATGACAAGTTAGGAGAATGTCAAAAGCTTCCTCCTCCCTGACACATCTCCTCAAAACCTGATTTGGGCCAAGTTTGAAGTGATTGACCCCAATCCAAGTGAATGGAGCACTTTTCCTCACAATCTTGCTCTTCTCTTTTGAGGATAGGTGTGGTGGGAGCTATGTGGAAACCAAGTAATTTTCTATATTAGCAAACCATGGAGAGAGTATTGAGATAGCAAATAGGTTTTCATCTGGCATTTGATCATCCACCATCCCTTCTTCACCTACAGGTAGATCTATTCTAGACAAAAAATCAACAATAACATTTTTCTTACTCGGCTTATCAATAATGGTTAAATCAAATTGCTGCAATAAAAGAAACTATCTAATAATGCGATCATTTACATCTGGTTTTTTCATTAAATACCTAATTGCAGCATGATCAGTGTGTATAAATGTTTGATAGCCAGTGATGTAGTGTTTGAACTTATTTAGGGAATGGACTACAACTAGGAGCTCCTTTTCGGTTACAATGTAGTTAAATTATGCTTTCGACAAGTTTTTACTTACAAAATATATGGCATAAGGCAGCTTCTCATCAACTTGCCCTAAGGCTGCTCCTATCACTTTGTTCGAGGCATCTGTATGAATGTGGAAAAGTAGGGCCTAGTTTGGACCTCTCAAAATTGGGGTAGTCACTAGTTTACCTTTCAAGGTATCCAGAGCTTCTTGACAGTTGTCAGTCCATATGAACTCAGCATCTTTTCCCAAAAGACCAAACAATGGAGAGGCTAGCTTACTGAAATCCTTAATGAATCTTCTATAATACCCTACTAAATGTAGGAAACTTCAAACATCTCTTACCTTTTGAGGAGGTGGGACCCTTTGGATGATGGCAATTTTGTTGGGGTCCACATGTAATACTTGCTGAGAGATTGGATGACCTAGCATGGTCCCTTTAGTCATCAGGAATTCACATTTTTCAGGACTGAGGAACAGGTTCATTCCTAGAAGTTAGAACCATAAGGGGTAAAGTCATCCATATAGATTTCCACTACATCATGAACCAGTTCAGTAAATATAATCACTACTACTCTCTGGAAAGTGGCGGGAGCATTGCACAAACCAAAAGGAAGGACCTGATATGCAAAGGTACCCCAAGGACAAGTGAAAGTGGTCTTATCTTGGTCTTCCGGGATGATTTGGATCTGGTTGTACCCGCTAAACCCATCTAGGAAGGAGAAAAACTTATTCCCTGCCAGGACATCTAACACTTGATCTATGAAAGACAAAGGGAAATGGTCCTTCTTGGTGGCCTTGTTTAGTTCTCGATAATCGACATAGATTCTCCACTTCCCATTTTTCTTTGGCACTAGCACCAAAGGAGAGACCCATTCGCTGTGAGAGATAGGGTAGATGAATCCTGCATCCTGTAACTTTTGCAGTTCTTCTTTGACAATGTCCTTAAGGGTTGGATTCATCCTCCTTTGAGGCTGCCTGACTGGTTTGCAATCTTCCTTAATGTAAATTTGATGGGTACAGACTGAAGGGTCCACTCCCTTCATCTCCTTATAGCTCAAAGCAAAAGCATCCAAGTGGTTTCTTAATAATCTACACAGTTCTTTATCCTGAGAGGTGGATAGGGATGAGTTGATTTTCAAGGTTCTTTCTGGGCCGAATTCCATATTCTTAACTCGGAGAGAGGTCGGGTCAACCACACAGAGATCAACTAAAGGATTGGCTTGGGTTTCTTCCACCAACTCTTCTAATGGCAACACACTGGGGGGTGGATTCTAAATCAAGTTTTCAATAAGATCATCCTCGGTTTGTGGGCCCCCCCATGGTAGCTTCCATTGCACACAGTGGTGCAGAATAGACTTCATCCTCATCTTCCTCCTCCAACTAGAGAGGTAAATCATGTTCTAACAAAGGTTGGGCAAGAGGATATAGGACTAGCTGCTTGGACATATGCCCATTCTTGATTGTCATGTTCCCAGCTCGACAATTGATGTAGGCATCTGCAGTAGCCAACCAGGGTCTTCCTAGGATGAGAGGATACCCAGTGAGCTTTGCCTTTGGTTGGAGAACCAGGAAATCAGCAGGGTACTCCCAAGAATCGATGGAGACCATTACATCTTCCACAATCCCTTCAGGGGTCACAATGGAGCGATTTGCTAACTGTAGTACTATTGTGGTCTTTCTCAGGGAGCCCTGAAGGTTGAGCTTGAGCACAGTGTCCTTGGTCATCACATTAATGGAAACCCCTAGATAAATCAGGGTATGGGGGATTATGGTGCCATTGATGTGGACATCGACTACGGGGCTTCCAAGGTCTAGAAATTTCGGACAAATCACCTGCCCCAACATCAGGTCGGACAGTTGTCCTATGACATTGATAGTTGGAGCATCTCTCTTGTGCCTGCCTGGGTGCCTGAAGCACTTCTCCTTGATCATCTTGTTGTATATAGGCACATCCTTTATGGCTTGGAGAAGTGGTATCTTTACACATAATTGTTTCAATTCTCCCAGAAGTTCAGTTTCTTCTGGGGTAGGTTGTGTTGTTCTAGATAATCTCTCAGGAAAGGGTGGAGTGGCTTTTGGTTCACTTTCCTCTTTTTCTTCCTCGTCCTCCTTAGGGGGAGGCTGGTTATCTGGGAGAACCTTCCTAGATCGTAGGTTAATCTCCTGAATCTCCACAACATAGGTCGGGCATGATGGTTCCCCACTATATACCTGCTGGGCTTGTCTGTTATTTGAGTTTGGGTTCGGTTGAGCAGGTATTTGGGGTTTCCTTGGTGGAGCAGGAGGCAATGGTTATGGTTGAGCAGGTGGTGGAGGCAAAAGAGCGGGAGGAGAGTTGTACTGGGGCCTCCACCCTTGATGAGGTGCATTCCACTGAGGCTGTGACTAAGCATAAGAGTGCAATGAATGAGCAGTTGGTTGAGCATGGTATTGAGATGGATATGACCAAGGAAGGGGTGTGGAACAGGAAGGATGAGTAGGGGGACCCCAAGAAGGCATGGAAGTGGCTTGATTGGGGTTGTAATATGTCTGGGATGTCCCTTGAATTCCCTGCTGGTAAGGTTTGGGCCCATGTGGCCTCCTCTGGTTCATGAAATAGAGTGGTTCAGTGGCTCCTTCGGCCCCCTGGTATGTAGCTTTAAGTCCGGGCAAGGAAGGACATTGATTCGTATCATGGTCTTATTCATAGACTGAACACACTTCTATAGAGTTCAATGGACATTCATTCCTAGGATGCCTTCTGGTGCACCTAGGACAAAAAATGGCCAAGGCCATTTTTGCTTCTTGTTTCCTTTTGATATGCAAGGTATCCATTTGCATGGAAAGAGTTTGCATCATCTCACTCTTGAAATCTTCCAGCAGATTTCCAAATTCACCTCTAAGGGATGAACTGGATGAGGATGTACTGGCTAGGGGTTGACTTCCCCTACCTCTCTTTCTGGCTACCCTAGAATGGTTTCTAAACACAGTCTTTATGTCTTCATAAGGTAGTTGGTAGATGTCCCCCCCAGCCAGCTATTGGAGGGTACTTAGAAGGTCTTCTGGGACTCCTCTGAGCAGGACCAACTTTAGAGATTCAGGGTCAAGTGTGCACCTGGCCCTTTTATAACTGAGCTGAAACCTCTCTTCATAATCTTCCAAGGATTCATCGCTTCCCATGGTCATTCAGAAGATTTCTTCTTTAGTATCCTTTGACCTACAGTAGTCCTGGTATTTGTTATTAAAGTCTTGCTGCATTTGAGCCCAAGTTGTGATGCTATTGTCAGGTAACCCCATGAACCAGCGCAATGCTGCGTCCTTGAGGCTAGAAGGAAACAATTTTAACTACTGCTCATCTTCTGCATAGTCATAGGTTCGACAGATAACAACAAATTCGAACAAAAATGTATCAGGATCTTCAGTAGTCAACCCATGGAAGTGAGGTAAGGTTGAAGGGCTTATGTTCTTCATTTTAGTGTCCCCATTGGTCTCTCAGATGGGAAAGGTACCCTCTACTCTTTCCCCATTCCCTCTAATGTTTCTGTTTTCAGCCATGGTCTTAGGAGGGATGGTTTCTTGCTCTTCTTCTGCTATAGGATCTTCGTATATCTTTGGTGGTTCACCTATAGGTTCTTCTGGATCACTGCCACCGAAGAAGAGAGAAGGGTGACTTTGTGATGTGGTGGGGGTGTTGGGTAGGAATTTCCCTGAATTATCTCTGTTCCTACGAGGCATGAAAGGAAATCTCTTTTTGGGTGATTTTTTTTTTTTTTTTTTACCTGCAAAACTGAAATTGATTGAAAAAACAAATTTTAACTAACTAAAATGAACTTGCTGAAATGAAATTGTAAAATTGAAATGAAAGCAAGGAAATGACTAATCTACTTTGCTGGAATGGAAATTGCAAAATTAAAATGAAAGCGAGGAAATGACTAATCTACTTTTGCTAAAATGGAAATTGCAGAATTGAAAGAGTTAATCTACTTCTGCTGAAATGGAAATTGCAGAATTGAAAGAACTAATCTAATTTTGCTGAAATGGAAATTGCAGAATTGAAATGAAAGCAAGGAAACACAGATATCGAAAGAACAACTACTCTACTTTTGCTGAAATAAACTACTTAGCATAATGTTGCAGTAGAAAATAGAAGAAAAGCATAAAATCACAAAATACTTTGACGCTTCCCCGACAATGACGCCAAAAAGTGGTGAGCACCAGTATTGTAGCAATAATGCTACAACTCCTGGGGCTTCCTACTTTACTTTTATCAACTCGGTAGTTCGTAACAAACTTGGAAGCGACGGTGTTGTATGCACAAGTACTAGCTCTTACTGCAGGCTGTCACTTGGTCAGTTGGCACAAGATCACTAGGATCTCAAGCCAACTTCTATGAGTTTCTAGAAGAAGCTTTTAACTGTGAAGAAAGAAAGCTAACTCTACAGAGGGTATTCTATTTGTAGAAAGAGAAAGAAGACTGGAATGTAAAAGCAAACCCTAGCAAACCCTAGTTTACCCACTAACCATACTTTTGTAGGAAAAGAGATGAAAAATGATGAAATTAGTGCCATTGACTACTGAAAATGTAAAATGAATTTATTCAAGCTACTTCTAAAAAGAAATGAGAAGAAAACATCTTTTTGTGTTTTTGAGTGTTTTTATATAAAATTACTATGCTTGTAATTTATCTAGTTGTGATTGTGCAGAGGTTTGGTGGCGAAGGAAGATGGAGTTGGATTTTGCAGAGGTGGAGGAAGGTGTGGAGAGGTCCTAAGAAGCCCCTAGTACCCTTCTGAAGACTTCCATTGCAATCGGATTTCGAAAAACCACTTACAGGGAATTTTACAGGAGGCTGCAGGGGATCTATAGGAGGAGGTCGAGAGCTATTTTTGGAGGTTTTTAAGGTGGAAAAATGATGGGAAAGGGTAACTGAAGGTTAGATGAAGGTTTTGATGTGTCTGGATCTTGTCAAGGAAGATCAAGAGGGAACATGATGGTTGGATTTGTTCAAATGGCAAGAGGGAAGCTATGGAGAAAAATGCAGAAATTAGGGCAGATTGGTGAAATGTTGCGAATGACTTGGGAAATCTATGGGAAGTGAGCTGATGTTGGCTACTTTATGGATGTATGGTGAGCTGAGGCACTGCAAGAGATCTGCACATCTATTTACGAAAACTGATCAAAGAAAGGACTAACTATACCATGAAAACAGAACTTTCTCTAGCTTGACCTAATTTCTGACCTACAAACAGAAAATGCTGAACAATAACCTTTGAATAGAAAAGAATGCAGAGATATCTATTGTAAAAGAACAGGAAATGATCTAGGCAACTGAATCTGAATCAATATATCAATCTTTCCAAATCAAGTCATCACACTAGAAATTGCATGGAAGAGCAAAATTGTGTTTTTGGTGGCAGCAGTAGTGCCTTGACCTCAAATCATAGTCCCAGAAAGGGAGAAAGGAGATCAGGGCCTATTTTTGGCCTTTTTGAATCTTATTATATCATTGCAGTAACCTACTTGAGCAACTGAAACAAAAACAACTATGAAAACCATAAAAAACAACCTAATCTAAACAAAGCAAAATGAATCTATGTAGCAGAAATTAACTCATGAACTGAAGAAAAAACGTATAAGTACAAAGCAAGAGGTGTTGGGCAGCTTGGGTTGGGCCCTAACCCAAGAGATTCAGCCCCTGAAAAAGAGCAGTGCTGGCTCAAAAACTGTTTCATCTCCATTATCAAAAATAGAAGTCACATTACATCAACTGTTCTAAAAAAGGAAGCTCGAAAATGAGCTGAACAAGTGCTGCACAAAAGTGCGAAAATTATACTAATGACTAGCTAACCTATTGAGGCTCTAAGCCCCCTTATTTATACAAATGGATTCCTCCAACAGTCCTCCTAAAATCAAGGATCTTGGCTTTCCAGAACTGGAGATAAACAACAGTCCTTCTTTACTTGCTCAGCTGCCCCTTGGATGCATCAATGTGGACCTTTGTGCTCCGAGTTGCTGATGGAGGATTCGAGGAAAGGGGTCATAAATGAAGGAGACACCCCCTTACAAATCCTCTTCCCTATTTTCCTCGAGTATTTGCTGCCATTTGCTCATAAATCCCTTGACTTTGTCCAAAATTGACCAAAAAATCTGCATAAAGCACACATTAGACTACATGGAAAAATGACTAACCCAATTCACTCTGTTAGCCTAAATATATTCAAAAACATGTAATAAATTAATGAGAATGGTGGATTAAGTCAAATTAAGAGGCAAAATGAGCCCATATAATTACCCATTTCTGGGGCTCATCACCCTCTCTTTTGATATTAATATTATTCAAAAGGTTAGGCATTATAGTGTTACATCTATTTCATTCATTGGTCCTCCAATTTAAAACAAAAACCCCAAAACAATTATCTTAGATGCTCTGGCTTGATAGTTGACCATTATCAACTCGGAGGTATAACATGTAGAAGTCCACAGCTGAGTGCGTGGACCCCTGAAGCTGTGTGCGCAGGGAGGATAGAGTCTATAATCGTTTGAAGATATCAATAAAGAGAAGCATTTTACAAATTCTGTGTCTTTGTTTCCTGTTAATGCATCTTTTCATATTGGGTATGAATTTCATTTATAATGCTTATGTGATGCGCGAATGTATGTAATTACGTTGGATAATTGAACACAAGTAAGAATATCTGTTTATGTGGTGCTAACTGTGATTGTTTAATAAGATAATTAAACAGTTAAGGGTAACTTGGAAACCTGTTCTATACGCTTCTTTTTGCAGCACGAAAGTACCAGAACAACAAATTAGGGTTGCGTGAAGGCCAATTGTACCCCTTCGCGGAGGTACTGAAGGGTGGAACAAAGGGCTAGTTTGACAGAGCCCTAGAACTCTACGACCTGCGCGAAAGCAGGAATAGAAGGAATACACCAACATCACGACTATCTCAGGGTGCAAAAACTTGGTTCCAGCATCCCCCCATACTACTTCGGGTGAGACTTTGGTTCGGTGTCTACGGGCTGATCCTGAAAGGGCCAGTAGTGTAGGGATTTGTTTGGCTAACTAACGCTGAACCTAGGTCAGGCCCCACCAAGCTAACAAATGGTTCCATTGCCGGGACAAGAATCTGCATAAGAGATGTGCGATGTCGTATCACTGGAATCCAACTAAGAAAGAGATCGAACACTGGTTGGATAGGAAGATCCATAAATTCATGACGCAGGAGAATAGAAATCCGCGACTAAAAAAGGAACAGTGGCTGGACAGGTACCTATATACAGAAATCCATGAGATCTTTCTCTGTTCCTTTCCAGTTGAGCTATACGAGTGGATCACGAAGCTAGCAGATAGCCAAGGAAGGTGGAGAATTGACGATCCTATTGTTTGGACCTCGGAGTTAGTTAAAAGACAGGAAGCCTCTAAGGATAAGATCACCCATGTTGTCGATCATTGGCTCGATCGCATCATAGGAGGATTTGTGACTGAATTTGCGGTCGATACCTTAGTTAGCTACAACGAGGCGGAGCGACGCTTTTTCAAAGGACCAGGAGGTAAGTACTTGAAGTCTTTGAATACCTGGATTAAGATGTTATTGTGTGAAAAACAGGTCTACCTTGATGTTTGGAGCTACACGAAGCAGAAAAACTTACAGGAAGGAAGGAAGAAAGGGTCCCGAATATAGTCCATTAATCTCACCTCCACAAGGTGACAAAGAGGGAGTAGCGTAGGCTTCTCCACGAAGTGAAATTCAGTTAATAAGACAAGGATTCACGTGATTGCCACCTCCACCCACACCACCTCCAACTTCACCACCATCACCTGCTACTTCACCCGTACCGCCTCCACCTCTACTGCAGTTCAGTGTGGCAAATTCAGTAAAGCTGCCTTTCTTTAAAGGCTTGGGAAATGAGGACCTAGACCAATTATGGTTCATCGTGAAAGTTGTATGGGAAGCTCAAGGTGTTACAGATTATAACATGAAGAAGGCGACACTGGTTAGTGCTCTGCAGGATCACGCGCTAACTTATTACATTAAGTACTCCAATGATAACCACAACGTTGGAGTGGTAGACATCCCCAGACTGCGCTGAATAAAGAATTCAGTATGCCTAAATATGAGGCGCAGTCGATTGTGGGATTCAAGGAAATCGCGATGAAACCAGGAGAGACACTGTGGGAATTAGATCAGAGGTTGAAGTGTAAAATCTGCGAAGCTAATATGAACTTAACAGATGGAAAACATCGCGAGTGGTTCATGGATTCACTCCTGCCACACCTAAGGGTTGCGCTGTCACAACAGAATATAACAACTCATGCAGAGGCCTTGGGGATTGCAATGAGACTGCATGAAACACCGATGCAGGATCCGAATCTGGGGGTTCAACAAATCCATGCACAGTTGCAAAATCTTTGCAATGAAACGCAATGCTTGAAGGAGGACATGATGGTTCGACCATAGGTGCGCGAAGATGTATGGTGCCTGAAATGCAAGGGTCAGTGACATGACAAAGACCATTGCCTGGTTTGTGCGAACTATATTTTAGGAGGAGGACCGATGCCTTTGAGGCCGGAAGATCAAGCATGACAAAGAATGGGGCCTACATTGTGGTGCACTATATGTCAGGTAGCAGGAAAACATACAATGGATAGTTGTCATTCGCTACAGAAGTTTGTACAAACACCACAACAACTGTTCTGCAACTTTTGTAGGTCGGTAGGGCATGATGAGCGCAACTGCAAAAGTTATGAATTGATGATGGACAAAACACCCGCCTACAAGGTCCAGGCAGAAATGTGGCCCCTTGACCAGAGCACAGGGATGGCGCGAACATGCTTTCAGGGGTGAGGCCGAGGCCGAGGCTGAGGAGGACCTGGCAAAGGTCGGGGATAGCTGATTTGCTACAATTTTAGAGGACCAGGACACTATGCTCGCGATTTCACTAACCCAATGCATCTGTTGTGCAAATATTACACTCTGTTTGATCATGAGACAGAAGACTGTCCTATGTTGATAGCGAGGATATGTGACAAGGGGGCACTACCACCTCAACCAACTCAGAACCTGTAGATGATGAGGTCTGAGCCTCGCGAGGAGGATCCGAATGTGAATATAGTGCTCCAAAGTGGAATTGCAATATGGGATCACAAGGGGTAACAACCCGAACACAGTGCATGGGTTCGCAAAGCTCTGACGAAGGAGGCTGAATTCGATTTGGAGCGCGCACGTGAAATGTTAATGGAAGCAAAGAAGAGCTTTGCTGAGGCCTCCACCTCAAGGAGCAAGGATAAACCTGATCAGGAAATGGACCCTTCTATGCTTACGACCTTTCTAAAGACCTGCATGAAGTTGCTATGCAATTACAAGGCTGTAAAAGGATTACCAGAGCTTATAAATAGATGTGTCAGAAACACTCCAGGTGAACCGCGTGTGGTACGAAAGATTGGTAAGCGTAAAACAAGAACCGGACGAGAGATGAGGCTAACCGTGCAGATATGAGAGTATGAGATGGATCAGGTTATTTTGGACCTGAGGTCAGATGTGAAAGTCCTACCAAAGCAGACTTGGGAATGGATGGGAAGACCCGCGCTGCAGTGGTCTCCGATTCAACTAAGAATGACGAATCAGCAAAAGATCATCCCCATGGGGCGGCTGCAAGGGGTGACTATAGATATTGAAGGCGCAAGCGCGTTGGTTGACTTTGAAGTAATAGAAATTGTGGATGATAGCAACCCCTACCTTGCGCTCCTTGGAATTGATTGGGCTACAGATATGAACGGGGTAATCAACCTAAAGATGTGAAAGATGATACTTAAAAAGAAATTGCTCCACGTAATAGTACCCCTAGATCCTGCTGAAGGATTGTGATATATTGAACTAGTCCGTGATTATGATAGTGATGACGATCTAGACTGTATCTATAAGATAACAACGTGAGACCAAGATTGGGTGAATCCAACAGAGGATGGACGAATTACATGGGATCGCGAGAGTTCTTGCACCTCAGACTTTGATGAAGAATTGGAGCGCTGGAAGAATCGGTTCCATGAAGTAACCACACTGAGTTGTAGCATGATGACCCAGTCGCTGCGTTGTGTGTCGTCAGAGGTAATAAATCTACCCACTTATGATGGCCTGAATGATGTAGATATATTTTTGGATGCATTTGAGAGGGAGGTACTAGAGAAGCAGCGCTTCCAAGCTTTGGACTGGGCACTGCGTGCCACGCCTGTGGGATGGTGGGGTATGCACAAGGGTAGCTTTGATGATTGGCCCAAGTGTAGAAGGATGATGAGAACACACTTTGGGAAGCCAAAGGTATGAATCACGAACAAATATGATGGGCAGGATGATCCGTGCATGCACTTGGCCAAATGGGCTCAGGCTTATGGAGAGAACAGAGCTCCGCCATGGTACAGGTGAATGGAATATTTTGCGCGAAGGATTGATAATGACATTCAACTTTGAAGACGGGTTTGACTGTATTGACGAGGCGCTACAAGAAGTAAAAGCAGCAATCTTTAGGATACTGCAAGATCCTTTGGACCTGATTCAACCTGATTGGACTACTCAGCTGAGTCACGCGCTGGAATGCTATAACGTAACTGCTGAAGAAGAAGATGAGGATCTGCGAAAGATTAACATCCCTGAAACAGAAGGTCACTGCAATGTTGAAGGACCGCAGATTGAGAATCATGATATAACCGTGCCATTGAAAACAAAACATGTAAATATTGGTACAAAGGCAGAACCCAAATTCACAGAGATTAGAGATTACTGGGATGACGCGATGGTGGATAAGGTCACTGAATTGCTCCGCGAATCCCAGGATTTTTTCCTTACCAAGTTTATGGATATAAAAGGGATAATCAGGGACCTGGGTGTTATGAAGATCACGTTGAAGTCCGATGCGAAGCTGGTTAAGCAAAGACCTCACCCTCTCAATTTGAAGTATAAGGAGGTCTGCTTAGATCTAGCAAGATGCTCTCGACTGGCATCATTGAGCCCATAGAAGAATCTGATTGGGTGAGCCTAATGGTGGTACAGGAAAAGAAGCAGAAGAACGAAATAGGGATATGAGTAGATCTCAGGAAGTTGAATGATGCTTGTGTACATGATCCTTTCCCGACTCCATTCACTAATGAAGTGTTGGAAAATGTAGTTGGCCAGGAAGCTTATTCCTTCATTGATGGGTTCTTTGGGTACCATTAGATCAAAATCATGCCGAAGGATAGGAGCAAGACAACCTTCGCGACTAAGTGGGGGTGTTTTCAGTACACTGTAATTCCTTTTGGATTGAAGAATGCACCTGCGATTTATTTGCGTTTAGTCACTGCGGCGTTCAAGGAATTCATTCATAAGTTCCTGGAAGTGTACTTTGATGACTGGACTGTGTTTGGGCTGGTGAAACACCATGTCGCCAATTTACGCCTAATGCTAGATACTTGTCGAAGATACCAGATCACGCTCAATATGAAGAAGTGCCTGTTTTGTGTTCCTTTTGGGACTTTGCTGGATCATGTGGTTTGTAGACAGGGACTGATGGTAGATAAGGCAGAGATAGCGGTGATACTTAACTTAGAGGCACCGAGGAGTGTGAAATAGATGCGCGCTACCCTAGGACATAAAGGATGTTATAGAAAGTTTATCGAAGGCTATGCCCAGATCACCACGCTTATGGAAAAGTTGTTGAAAAAGGATGTCACATTCTGCTGGAACGAGGATTGTAAGAAGAGCTTGGATGTATTAAAATAAAAGATGGTCACTGTACCGATTTTAGTCTTCCCGGATTAGAAGAAGGAGTTTCATGTACATGTCGACGCATCATGTATAGCACTAGGATTAGTAGTGACACAGGCTGGCGGAGGAGACTTAGACCATCCTATAGCATTCACAAGAAAAATGTTATCCAAGGTGGAGAAGAACTATTCCACCACCGAGCGCGAAGGGTTAGCCATGGTATATGCACTCCAGAAGTTTAGACACTACTTGCTGGGTGGCCATTTTAAGATGTATACAGATCATTCCATGCTGAAATACCTGGTCAATAAGCCTGTGTTGGGGGGGAGAATCTGCAGATGATTGTTATTATTCCAAGAGTATGATTTTGAAGTTATTGTGAAGCCTGGATGATTGAACGTGGGGCCAGACCATCTGTCGCGCATCGAAACAGGGGAAGAGCCCAATAATTTGGAGGAGGGATTGCCTAACGCACAACTATTTTCAGTGCGCGTCGCGGATGGTCATTTTGAAGATATCATACACTTCCTAACAACAGGAACTGCCCCGGAAGGATACACCATCCAACAAAAGGAGTTAGTGGTGCACACCACATACTTTTCTATCATTGCCAGGAATCTATACAAAATGGGGTCTGATGAGATATTGTGACGATATGTACCGGAGTTTGAAAGAAGCAGTATCCTCGCAGACGCTCATGGCGGCGCTGCGGGAGGCCATTATGTAGGGAGAGCGACCACGTAGAAGATTCTACGCGCAGGGTTGTGGTGGCCAATTCTCTATCATGATTCAAAAGCGTACTGCAAAGTGTGTGATGTATGTCAAAAGACAGGTAGACCCTCGCGGAGGGATGAATTTCCTCTAAATCCATAGATGACATTACAACCCTTTGAAAAATGGGCGATAGACTTTATGGGGCCTATTTAGCCCCAAGGGAAGAAGACGGGAGTGAGGTACATTATCATCGCGATGGAGTATTTGACTCGATGGGCGGAGGCACAACCTGTAAAGTATTGTACAGGCGTGACTACTACAAAGTTCCTTTTTGAGTATGTACTGACGTGACTTGGGTGTCCAAAGATCTTAATGAGTGATCACGGTACACACTTTCTGAACGAGACGATCAGCGTGCTGATGGAGGAATTTCAAGTTTATCACCAGAAGAGCGTGCCTTATCACCCGCATGCTAACGTGACAGTGGAAGCATTCAATAAAGTGCTGGAGAATGTGCTGACCAAGGTTTTCAATGCTTAGCGAAGTGATTGGGACCTACGCATACCTGCAATACTATGGGCCCATCGGATAACATGCAGGAAATTGACTGGACAAATACCCTTTAGGCTTGTATATGGCGTTGAAGCGGTGTTGCCCATGGAATACATTGTGCCTAGTCTGCGCATAGCGGAACTCACGGGTATGACGGATCACGGAGCCCAGGAGGAGAGGCTCGCGCAAATGGCTGACCTTGATCAAGAGAGATTTCTAGCTGGATTTCACCAATAGGTCCAAAAGCAGCGTGAAAAAGCATAACATTATCGGCACATTAAGTTGCGCACCTTTAAGGTAAATGACCTAGTTTTGTTATATGACAACAAGTATGATAAATTTCCAGGAAAATTCAGAATGCACTAGTTAGGGCCCTATGTCATTAAAGAGATTACCGACATAGGAGTGGTATAGCTGGTCAAATTGAATGAAGATCCCTTCCCAGGAAAGGTGAATGTCAGTCTCTTGAAGCCATACATCGGTGGTTTGACCATGTGACTATATGAAGGCAGCACAGTATTAGCACTCCAGGGAGCTAAAAGGATGCGTGGGACTATAAACTACACTACCCTGGTTTGGGAGCTACGCGATTGGAGGATTATGCCAGGCAAGGAAGTGTCACAAGGATTGTGGCAGCGTGAAGGGAGCTGCGCTACCTAGGGAGAAATCATACGGGTTGGAAGGAAAGTGACTGTTAAAGTCACTATTCATGATTTTACGATAGAAATGCGACCAAATGGAGCGGGCAGTCGGCATTTAAGGCGAAATTTATGGGTCAGATCCTTGAAAATCTGCTGCCAATTCAACATTAATGAACCGAATTTGGGGGTAATGGTTGGATTTTAATTCAAAATGCCCTATAAATTACAGGTGGCTGTCCAACGAAAAAAACTTGGCATTTCAAGAATTGAGATGTTGAGTTATCAGGCGCACATGAACCCCGAGTACTATGCACTTCTGACAACCAGTTCGGTATTTGAGACATTGCCAAAGGAGACACAGGAGTTCTTGCAGAACATCATGTTGGCACCCGCAGAAGCTATAGATACTGAAGTAGAGGAGCCAGTGCCAAAAATTGAGATGGAGGTCGAAGAAGCTGCTCCCAAGGTTGCCAAAGTATTAGCGGAAGTCCCCAAATCACCAAGGATGTAGAGACCAAATTCGACCCCAACCAAGGAGACCACGAAGGATAAGAAGGGGAAGTAGCCTGCAATACCAATGCATGCATTGCCAAGAAGAAACCCACCGAAGCCTACTGCACAGGAGAAGGGTAAATCCATCAATCTAGCACCAGAGGAGGAAGAAATCGAAGACATCCTGATGGATGATGAGGATGTGGGAGTAGATGTGGAGGAAGTTGTAGCCCAGGGTGCTAACCCTATCACATCATTGCATGAGTACGTCGCTCTGCACAAGGGAAAGGCCAAGTTTCTAAAAGATATCGACGAGAGCAAGGTCCCCTTGCAAACCCCTCTACTTTCGGATGAAATTGTTTTTGAAGGACTATGCTTGGGGTGAGTTCCTCTGTTAAAGCTTGAAGACTGGGACTTGTTCGACCATGAGAATTTCCCACACATGGAAACTGAGCATCTGATGCGTCACATTATCGATACAACCACCGGAATGACCGCATTGGAGTTGTGGAAGTGGCTCAGAGGAGTAGACAAGGCAGGTTGGCTCAACCTGCTATAGGTGCCGCACTACAACTGCACCCCGATTACAGTATTGGTCATCAAGCAGTTGCTATGCTTGGTGCATGATGGGTACCTGTGGATGGAGGAGTCAATACCCATCACTGATAGGTTGATCCATAGGATCATGTGGTTGCCTTACACAGGAGAAAATCTGGCCATGATATTTGGCGGAAAAGGTGGTGAGCAGGCCCTCGCGGAGGCCATGAAAGAAAAGTTTAAGCTGGTAAAGAAGCCACGTGGATATGCCATATCCAGCATCTGTGACCCTACTGTGAAGGTGGCTATGCAGATTTTAGAAGGGAAGGTGATGAGGAAGTGTCGCGCCAATGAGGTGCCGGCGCCTGTCGTCGTGCTAGCAGCCCAATGCGCTAAAGGAATCCAATTCAATTGGTCAGAGTATCTCTGCGGTGAGTTCCTTGTGAACTACCATGAAGCACATGAGCTCAACAAGATGTTCCACGATGTGTGGCTCTCGCTGTCGATTGTGCTGGTAGTATGGGCGATGCCAAAGGTGTCGGGCGGATAAATCGTTCTTGCGGACAAGACCGATCTCCCTAGTATCTATGGATATCTAGTGACAAGCAAACCAAACAAATTCTATCTTTCTCTAAATATGAAATTTATAAATAAAGGCCAACGATGTTTTAGGCCTACCTCAGGTCCAGTGCTAGTTTGTGGAAGCCACGCTCCATTTGTCCAAATGAGCTCCCTTTTAAAGAATCTGCAAACACAAACAGGCACACACATCAAATAACACCTGCATAGCCAATATAATAAACCATATTTATCATGATGATCAAGGAATTCATGAAATAAACCATAGAAGACAATTTATTGAGAAAAATGAATCTGATTGTATTAACTTTAATCAAAGAAGAACTTTACAACCTTGGTGCCTTGATGTTGTACAAGCTCCTCCCAGGGTCCAGCAAGAATCTCCTCTACTTTGACAAGTTTCACTCTCTTCCCAAAGAAGCCAAAAGGTATGTAATCTCTCCTCTCAAGATTAACTAGGAAGTCTCAATTCCAACAGCATTTACCCTCAAAAATGTTCAGCGTTCAACCTCCCTAGCAACCAACCCAATGCCTCAATTTATAGAGCAGAGGAGGGAAGTTACTAGGTCCACCTTGAAAGGGATAAGTCCTCCTTCAAAGGGATAAGCTCCTCTCATAAAGCGGTTAGCTCCTTTAGTTATGGGATGCATGAACCACCTAGGAGCGAACCAACCACGTCAAGATTCCTTCTAGAAGCGTCCAAAATTAACCCAAAGTGAGTTTTTAAGAGTAAACTTGCGCCTTTTTGACTTTCACAGGGGTCCGCACCCACTCCTTTAGAGACAGAGCAGGCAGGTCCGTAGGTAACATGACCAAGGGGTGCGGGACCACAGGTAATGGGGAGAGAAAGTGCAGAACCAGAGTTTTATTGATTTTCAAAGACTTTCTCTCATTTTTAAGGCTTGACATGAAGAGCTAAGGTTTGAGACTTGCAAAGGAGGACAGTATGAGTGGTGATAGACTCAGACTGACTGCAGAAAGTCATGGTGACAATATTTTGTGTAACAGATTGCCCCCTAAAGTGCAAAGTCTGTAGTAGATGAGGATTTCATTTATCATCTAAGAAGAGTGAAGTACTTTATCATTTCGAGGATCATCTTGTGGAGAGCATGGTTGGAACCTGTAAAAACATTCAATGCAATATATATATGAGATCATATCATCGCTGAGGTAGGCATTCCCATACTCAAATCAAAACTGACTAGAAAACAAACTAAACAGCTCTGATATGGGAATGATCTTGTAATACATCACAAGTATAGACTCATGTAGACACAGTATGGGCGCAACCATCTGTTTATGAATAGTCCACTGTATAATGAATACAAAATTCTTCGCAACCTGGATGGTGGAAACTAGATCTAGGGTCTTGATTTCTACTTCCCGAAATAGTACGATTCTATCCATGTGAATGAATGTGTCGAAGTCGAACATGGTAGAAACCACTTGATTAGCAGTCAATGATGTAAACTATTAACAAGTGTGAGAGAAACCACCATTAATGTCAATGGCTTTCAAAGTACTCAGTACAATCCATGAAATGTGAATAGATGTGTTGATGTCGAACATGTCACGGAATCCTTTGATTGAAGGTCAATGATGCAACCTATCATCGAAGGCGAGAAACCTGCCATTGAGGCATGTAGATCCCAAGGTACTGACAATTTCTAGATCATCTTTCTAGATAATGAGCTGAAGTCGATAGAAAGCGATCCGTCGTAGGCAAGCCCACAACACGAAATCATAGATCAAGTTTGAAGAAATATAGTTGCAAGGACTGACTCAGGGATGGTCAAGATGGATGACAGATATTTTGCAGATGAATGGTTTATTTGCACTGACCTATTGAACACATAACGACACTGCAGATGGTTTGGTGACAATTGACCCAAAGCTAATACCCAGAAACCAGCTGAAGACTTTCAATATGGTTTGATTAACTGTTAGGCAAAGGATTTCCCAACCCAGGTGAACAAAAAGTGTCGTGTTCAAGAGTGGTTAAATGTTTTACTGAGACACAAAGTATGACAAGCAGGTTCATTTTTCTCTCTTTCCCCCACCATTTATAGCAAGTACCTCTTTATTTTTTGACAAGCTTGAGGAGGATAACATTTGCTTGATTATAAGCTCATCCTTCGGATGAGTCCAACTTAGTTTAAATTAGAACCCTAAGAAGGAGTGGTCCATTCCTGTTTGTAATTGAACAGGTCCTTTACTGTTAGATTTTAACGAGTCCTGATAGGAGAAACTCGATGTTTTTCAATTTTAGGGAGTCTGAAAAAACTTAAGAAAACTCCATGGTTGTCCTTTTTTGTAAATTTGTGTCTCCCAAAGCCCGAAAAAGTATAAAATAATACTTGAGAGAACTGCTTGACCATTACGATCAAGGAGTATTTTTCATAATTAGTGTCTCTGATCCGAAAAAGTAAAAAAGTAATCAATGACACGTCGTTTTATAACTAATATTGAATTTGAAACGACAAAAATCCGGCAATTTTTTCATGTTTTTACGGTCAGAAAAGAGCTGTAAGTGGACCATCTTTTTAATAACGTTTTAACAAGCTTAAAAATAAAAACTCGGAAATCTTTTCATATTTTAGGAGTCAGAAAAGAGCTTAAAGGTGACTCTAATGTTTTTTGTTGAAAATGATCAATTTTGCCTGAAAAATCCGTTATCCTGCACAAAAACTCAAACATTACTCATACTCGTTTAAAATGAATAAAAATGCTCCAAAAGTTACCTCTTTAAAGTGAAAAATAAACAAATTAAAAATTCATTTATTCAAAAAAGCTTATAAAAAGGGCTTTTGTAAATTCATTTTTATCATTTGACTTCAGAGTGAGAAAGAGAGCTTTTGGGTAAGAAACTTCCCGTGAAGATTACGGAAAATCCGTCCGTTGGAATCGAACACCGTCACCTCCAGGTAATCCACATCACCTTACTCTTGCATTTCAACCATTTGAATTTTTTTTTTTTAGGTTTATATTTTGATTTTTTGGAAAAAAATTGTTTAAAGTTCCGCTCGCGGGGGTCTGCAGGCACATCATGCGAAACCTGCGGACCTTGACTTTTTCGCATGCAGAAAAAAGTCAGGGGCCCGCACCTTCTATATAGGCAGAGTGCGGACCTATGCACTGTCTCTAACTTAGAGGGTGCAGTCCCCACGGCATATGTTTTAAAATTCCAAATTTTCCAAGATTTGCCCAAAAACTTTGATTTAAGATGTTCTAATCTGCCTTTTCTTTGAATGTAGGGCATACATCATGCTTAGCTGGCGGGAACAGGAGCACGAGGATGTGGATGTTTCCGCACTAAATCATCAACCCTCAGTAGATGCATTGAGGGCATGCGGGCTATATAAATTCTGGGCCATACGTGGCATGAGGGCCCAAGTAGACTTTTTGCAGTGGCTGGTAGACAGGTGGAATGTGTAGGACCAGTGTTTCATTATTGGTGGCCACCAGCTCGAAATGGAGCCGAAAGACATTTACTTTTTGACTGGTTTGCCTAATAGAGGTGAACAATTGACTCTATTCAGGACTAGGCCAGGTGGCCAGTCTGTCGATAGCCTCCGGCTAGAGTTTTGTAACGACCAAACCAAGGACAAAGGGATTGATATCAAAACCATTTCCTGTCCTGAATTCAAAGTGATTGCATTTACTGTCACCAGGCTCTGCGGAAGCGCAACACTACATATGGCCACTGGATCCCAAATGCGGATGGCAGTAGACTGCTTTCGAGGCACCGTCTTCAACTGGTGCGAAGCTGTGTTGGTTAATGTAAAAGGCCAACTGACTAGAGCAAAGAACGGACAACTGAAAAACTTTGGATATGGTTTCTTAGTTGTGAGCTTTGGTCTAGAGAGGGTCCCAATGTTGGTCCCACAACATCTTTCCGTTGAAGTAGGACTTCCCCGAGAGCCCAAACTGATGCGTTGGGTTGCAATTATGGCCCGTCATCCTGAGGAGGGTTCAGAGGTTGTTCGATTTCCTCCTGAGTATTTTCATTGGTTAGAGAACCAAGTTTTTGCTATTCAGGATTTTCCTTATGCTGGGATGGATTGTCGTGGTGACCCAGACATGGCTCTTCCACCAGGAGAGCAATGGGATGACTCAGGTAAAATTATTTTCTACATTTTTCTAATTTTTTTTTATTTTTTTTTAAATCATCCCAAAATTGATAGTAAAATGTTTCAAATGCAGATATAGGTCCACGACGACCAGCCACTCTTCGGCCCTATGAGAGGAAACAGCTAGCTGCAGCAGCACCAGCCCCATGGGACGAATCTACAGAGACCCTGTTGGAAATAATACTGAGAGGGGGGGGTGAATCAGTATTATCTAGCAATTTAATAAATCTTCCTTATTTGATCTTTGAATTATTTTTGCATGTCAGTACCATAAAATGATGAGCATGAACAAAGAAAAACAGATAGTCACACCAAAGAACACAAGATGTAAGGTGGAAACCCAATGTGGGTGAAAACCACCTGCTGCAATATGTCTCTATCTTCTTTCAAATTAGAAACTTCTTTTACAATGATTTTGTACTGGTGCAGTCCTTTACCAGTACGCAGGCTGCAACCTGCAGAGAGCTACAACTATCTCTCTCTCTCTCGTTTTCCAGTCTACTCCTGGAAGGGAGCTACAACCCCCTACTTCTTTTCATAAAGCATCAGAGGATCAACAAGTACATAACAGTTACAGTCCACTACAGATATCAGATCAGCAATAACAGAAGTAACCCAGAACACCTTATCAACAAAGAAATTCAATCAACAAAATATCTTAAGACAGAGACGCAGTTTTTCCTTCTGTGGCCTGCGACCAGACGCAGTTAACCTTCTGCTCCCCTGCGTCCACGTGCAGATATCCTTCTGCTGCGCTGCGTGCCCACGCACTGTTCCTTTAACTGCTCTGCGTTCTGTTGCTTCAGGGACGCATCCAGAAACACTATCGCGCCGCGTCTTTCTGCTACAGGGACGCACCCAAAAACACTATTGCGCCGCGTCCTTTTGCTTCAGAGACGCACCTGAACCTTGATCGCTCTGCGTCCCCACGCAGATCTCCAGTCACTGAACTGCGTCCCAGACGCACCTGAACTTCGTCTGCCCTGCGTCCCCACGCAGATCTCCAGATTCTGCACTGCGTCCCGGCGCGCTTTCCTTTCACTGTACCTGCGTCCCTTCGGGTATGAATGATTTCAAGAATTTACGTGTAACCCAAACAGTCAGATCTACAGATCTGATCTTGCGCCAAAGGGATCTCAGTCCTTCAGTAGATTCGCCTTTTAGATCTAGACCAGATCTCACCCAATAAGATATTCAACCAAAGACATACTTAAACCAAATGATCTCCTTTGCTTTATATAGGCAAGCTCCTCCTCAAATCATGGAACAATACCACGAGCCGACACCACAATAACACAATACCGTCGGCTAGATACCAAGAGTAAAACACAAGAAACCCCCACGTGTGCTTTTCTCTGCCTTAAAATGTGTGCACTGGGTGGACGCACCTCCTGAACGGCTGGCCTGCGTCTCTGGACGCGGCTTCTGCATGGTGTACCTGCGGGTACACACTTTCTGTAAGGTATACCTGCGTCCTCCTTATTTCCTTCAATATTTGATAGCTGATCATCAACTTCTGCTGCTAACTTGAAGAACAGTGACCTGTCACCTGAATGGGTTGTCATCAAGGACAACACTTTAGTCATAATGCCAACAATCTCCCCCTTTGGACTTGATGGCAACCTCACAAACTTCAGTCACAAACTTCAGCTTCATTCTCCCCCTTTGACATCAAGGGCAAAAGGGGTATGCTCCCCCTAAGAACATGCTCCCCCTGAATATGAACCAGATCTGCAACAAAGAACCATAATCCACCATGAAAGAGATAGAGACATATTGCAGCTATTTCCAAGACCTCCTTCTGACCATCCTCCATAATGCCAACAATGCATTATATGCTCCCCCTGAACCTGTACCATCAATCAGAAAAGATTCAACAACAAGATGATGCATCAACAACCCCCAGCTTTTGCCTGAGGTACTCAAAGGTGTCCCTGGGCAATGGTTTGGTGAGAATATCAGCAACTTGTTCCTTAGAAGGAACATACTCCAACTTGACCTCCTGTTCAAGCACTTGTTCCCGGAGAAAATGATACTTGATTGGTATGTGCTTGGTTTTTGAATGCATAACCGGATTCTTTGAGATGCTGATTGCACTTGTGTTATCACATAAGATGGGGATAGGTGGTGTACAAGTGATTTGAAAATCCTGCAAAGTCTGCATCATCCAAAGAAGTTGGGTGCAACAAGATGCAGCAGCAACATATTCCGCTTCAGCTGTAGACAAGGCAATCGAACTCTGTTTCTTGCTGAACCAGGATACCAGTCTGGAACCCATAAAGAACGCACCACCACTTGTGCTTTTCCTATCATCCACGCTTCCAGCCCAATCTGCATCTGTATAAGCATGAAGAGTAAGATCTGTATCTCTAGGATACCATAAGCCATAATTTTGAGTCCCTTGAAGATATTTGAAAATTCTCTTCACTGCCTGAAGATGAGTCTCCTTCAGATTTGCCTGAAATCTTCCAACTATTCCAACTGCATGCATGATGTCCGGTCGGGTACCTGTCAAATATAGTAGACTTCCAATCATAGATCTGTAGGTTGGTTGATGTACTGCTGCAGATCCATCATTTGCACTAAGACTACATCCTGTGATCATGGGTGTACATACTGGTTTTGCATCTTCCATGTCGTATTTCTTCAAAATCTGTTTGAGATACTTGGTTTGAGATAAAAAGATTCCTTCTTCCTTTTGTTGGATTTGCAAACCAAGGAAATATGTCAGTTCTCCTAGCAAGGACATTTCAAATTCTTTCTGCATGACCGACGCAAAGCTTTGACTCATAGCTTCTTCATTGCTGCCAAAAATAATGTCATCTACATACACAACAAGTATTAGCAATTTGTCATTTTCAACTTTTATATACAGATTGCTATCTGCTGAACCTTTTGAAAAACCTTGTTGATGAAGATATTTGTCCAACCGGTAGTACCAAGCCCTTGGAGCTTGTTTGAGACCATAGAGAGCCTTTTTCAATCTGCATACAAGATTTGGATCATTTCCAAGAATGAACCCATCTGGCTGTTCAATGTACACTTCTTCTTCCAAGTCTCCATTCAGAAAGGCTGATTTCACGTCCATTTGAAATACTTTGAAGTTTTGAAAACTTGAGAGAGCAAGGAACATTCGGATGGCCTCAAGTCTTGCAACAGGAGCAAAAGTTTCTTCAAAGTCTATTCCTTCTTGCTGCGCATACCCTTTACAAACAAGTCTGGCTTTGTTTCTAATTACTTCTCCATTTTCATTCAATTTATTTTTGAAGACCCATTTTGTTCCGATAACATTCTTATCCTTTGGTCTAGGAACCAGCTCCCAAGTGTTGTTCTTTTCGATTTTCTCAAGTTCTTCATCCATTGCTTTCACCCAACATTTATCTTTGCATGCTTCTTTCACATTTTGTGGTTCAGTAGAGGAGAGTAATGCCAAATAGCTTGAGGCTTCTGCAACTGTTCTTCTTGTTTGTACACCTGCTTCTTTCTGCCCCACAATCTGAGATTCTGGATGATTCTTCTGAACATATCTGGATGGAGTCTTTTCTTCTATTCTTGTTTGCTCCTCTGGCTCTTCTTGAGGTTCTTCTTCTTCATCGCTCGTGACCATTTTGTCCCATATCTCTTTTGCTGATTTGAAGTGCATTACCTTCATGAATTCCGTTTGGGATATACTTCCTAATAGAGTACTGACTGCTTTTGCATTTGTTTCATACTTCTTTTTCTCAGCTGGATCTGTAGGAGTAGCTGAAGGAAAAGCATAGCCTGTTTCTACAATGTCCCAAACTTCTGTACCAAGAGATTGAAGATATGCAGTAACTCTTACCTTCCAATAATTGAAGTTTGTCCCATCAAAAACCGGTGGCCTGATTGATGCTTCTCTCTCGTAGTTGCTCATGATGAACGATCTACCTTCAAGCGATCAAGCTTCTATGAAGGACCTGCTCTGATACCAATTGTTGGAAATAATACTAAGAGGGGGGGGGTGAATCAGTATTATCTAGCAATTTAATAAATCTTCCTTATTTGATCTTTGAATTATTTTTGCATGTCAGTACCATAAAATGATGAGCATGAACAAAGAAAAACAGATAGTCACACCAAAGAACACAAGATGTAAGGTGGAAACCCAATGTGGGTGAAAACCACGTGCTGCAATATGTCTCTATCTTCTTTTAAATTAGAAACTTCTTTTACAATGATTTTGTACTGGTGCAGTCCTTTACCAGTACGCAGGCTGCAACCTGCAGAGAGCTACAACTCTCTCTCTCTCTCGTTTTCCAGTCTACTCCTGGAAGGGAGCTACAACCCCCTACTTCTTTTCATAAAGCATCAGAGGATCAACAAGTACATAACAGTTACAGTCCACTACAGATATCAGATCAACAATAACAGAAGTAACCCAGAACACCTTATCAACAGAGAAATTCAATCAACAGAATATCTTAAGACAGAGACGCAGTTTTTCCTTCTGTGGCCTGCGACCAGACGCAGTTAACCTTCTGCTCCCCTGCGTCCACGCGCAGATATCCTTCTGCTGCGCTGCGTGCCCACGCACTGTTCCTTTAACTGCTCTGCGTTCTGTTGCTTCAGGGACGCATCCAGAAACACTATCGCGCCGCGTCTTTCTGCTACAGGGACGCACCCAAAAACACTATCGCGCCGCGTCCTTTTGCTTCAGAGACGCACCTGAACCTTGATCGCTCTGCGTCCCCACGCAGATCTCCAGTCACTGAACTGCGTCCCAGACGCACCTGAACTTCGTCTGCCCTGCGTCCCCACGCAGATCTCCAGATTCTGCACTGCGTCCCGGCGCGCTTTCCTTTCACTGTACCTGCGTCCCTTCGGGTATGAATGATTTCAAGACTTTAAGTGTAACCCAAACAGTCAGATCTACAGATCTGATCTTGCGCCAAAGGGATCTCAGTCCTTCAGTAGATTCGCCTTTTAGATCTAGACCAGATCTCACCCAATAAGATATTCAACCAAAGACATACTTAAACCAAATGATCTCCTTTGCTTTATATAGGCAAGCTCCTCCTCAAATCATGGAACAATACCATGAGCCGACACCACAATAACACAATACCGTCGGCTAGATACCAAGAGTAAAACACAAGAAACCCCCACGTGTGCTTTTCTCTGCCTTAAAATGTGTGCACTGGGTGGACGCACCTCCTGAACGGCTGGCCTGCGTCTCTGGACGCGGCTTCTGCATGGTGTACCTGCGGGTACGCACTTTCTGTAAGGTATACCTGCGTCCTCCTTATTTCCTTCAATATTTGATAGCTGATCATCAACTTCTGCTGCTGACTTGAAGAACAGTGACCTGTCACCTGAATGGGTTGCCATCAAGGACAACACTTTAGTCATAATGCCAACAGACCCTGGCCGAATTGGAAAACCATCTAGAGCGTTTGACAGCAGACATTCTAGAGACTAGCATAGATGACATTCCTCTTAGGCTACAGCGCTATGTGATTGGGGTCCTAGGACCTTTTAGTAGGTTCCTTTGTAGGGTGGCTCGTACAATGGTTTCTTATCGTGATCATCACCAGTGATAGGATGATCGCCTATTGTAGACTCATATGACATTTTTGATTTTTGCACTATCAATTTTGCCGATCATAAGGTGTTTTTCAACCTATGATTGAAGACGATGTATATTTGACACACTTCTATGCTATGCTATATCACTATTACCAGCTATCTTGTAAAACATGTTATGGAATGTTTTTAAATTTACTTGTTTGATTATTGCAAATGTCTACTTAACATTCGAGAAGCAATTGCATCTGCTAATGTATTTAAATATCTTGGAATATGTTGATACTCAATATAGTCAAATTCACGTTCCAAGAGACGAACTCTCAAAAATAATCTCAATAACACTGGATTTCTAATGGCATACACTCTATTAAGCTGTAACACAACGAGTTCAGAATCTAACCTCACAATCAAACTCCAAATCCCAAATGAGATGGATTCAGATAATAACTCAATCACTGCACTATACTCTGCAATGTTGTTCGTTGTTTGATCGAGGCTTACCCCATGCATAGATACCAACTTATCAGAGGGCGAATAGATAACCCAAGCTGCAGAAGAAATGTTCTGTGTATTACGACAAGCACCATCAACAAAACCAATGTATGTTTGAAGAGTCATCGACATCTGCAATATCAAGAGTAAAATCAAGATAAGCAGGAATAATGACAAAAACACTCTCTAAGCTAAACACACTTTTTAATCTAAAACACACCAGCTAGAAAGAAAACTAACCTAACTAAAATATCCACACCCAGATTTAGGCATAATATCTCTTCAGGTAAAGAACATTTCTGGGTTTACCTAAAGAGACTCCGTCAAAGTATACCAATTCATAGGCCCCTTTTTCCAGCTTTTGCTTAACAACATAAGGTCCATGCCACATGGGTACAAATTTTCCAGCGCCTAATTTATCATTTGCTTGATCGTACAGTAAGACTAGGTCTCCTTCCGAAAAATTACGAGGTGTAACATTTCGATCATACTGAGATTTAATACGTTTGGCATGAGCTTCGATTGCTAGTGCAGCATCACATCGATTCTCATCTAGCTGAGCCAAGTACAAAAAACGTTTTTCCTCTTCGAAAGTGGCTAGAAGTAATTCTATGGCCATTTGCAATGATGGGATTTCGCATTCAATGGGTAACACAGCTTCCAAACCGTAAACTAGTTGGAAAGGAGTGAAACTAGTTGATGTTTTTACTGAGGTTCGATACGCCCAAAGCGCTGAAAATAACATGTTATGCCAATTCGACCTATGAATCCCAATGATTCGTCGGATCATAATGACTAGAACTTTGTTGATGGCTTCAACCAGACCATTAGCCTATGGATAATATGGAGTTGAACTATTGTGACACAAGCCAAGTTGATATGTTAGTTCAGTCATCATAATGTTTCGAAAATGATGCCCATGATCAGTGATAATCGCTTGTGCAACACCAAAACTAGCAATGATATGATTGAAAACGAAAATCGCAGCAGTTTTGCCATCTGCCGAAAATGTAGTCATCGCCTCGGCCCACTTGGTAAAATAATCTACCGCAAGGATTATATACGCATGCCCCCCGGCCGAGTGAGGGTTACATGTAATAAAATCGATACCCCATTTCGCAAAAGGATTGACGACAATTATAGGGTGGAGAGGAGCAGGTGGAGCGTGCATCTTTCGACCAAAAATTTGGCAGTTGTGGCATTTTTGGACCGCGTTAATACAGTCTTTAAACAAAGATGGCCATAAATAGCTAGCGCGCAATATCTTTTGGGCTGTGACAAACCGAGACATATGACCGCCACACGCTCCAGAGTGACAGTCATTTAGAACCCTTCTAGCTTCCTCATGAATTAAACAACGTGGGAAAATAGAGTCCGCCCCACGACGATAAAGAGTATATCCAATAATTTTGAATTGTTGGGATTGGAATCGTATTTTCCGACGCTGAGATCTTGAAATTTCAGGCCGAAAGGATTGGGTTTTGAGATAAACGATGATATCTCCATACCATGGATCAAGAGTGCTGATTAGAAACAAGGATTCGTCCACAATGGGCTCTTCCGCCAAAGTTTCAGTATCAACAGGCGTGAAGTCACACATCAACTCCGCAAAAACTAAAGATTTCTTTGACTTAGATTTTTCAAACTCCAAGTCAAATTCCTGTAGGATAACAATCCATTTGGAATACTTGCCCCCTAGCAATTGTTTGGTAAAAATATAGATCATAGGGTTGCAGTCGGAAATTACAGTAGTTTTGCGTAGTAAAATGTAATGACAAAAACGTTGGACAGCTTGAACAGCTGCTAAGGCCAATTTCTCCACATGTGAATATTTTAGTTCAGTTGGATTCAAAGTGCGACTAAGGTAATAAATCACATGTTCACTACCGAATTCATCTTCCTGAACTAACACCATTCCGATGGTGGAATGAGAGGCGGCGAGATATAAGAAGTAGTCATGGTTGTAGTTGGGAGGATGCAATAACGGTGCATGGGTCAACGCGTGTTTTAGTGCATCAAAAGATTTGTCAACTATCTCATCCCAAAAGAATGGAATATTCTTTTTCAACAACTGGGTAAAACCCTTTGTTATCTCAGCGTAGTAAGGAATGAATCGACCTAAAAATTTTGCTTTCCCTTGCAAACTTTGGAGTTGGCGAAGAGTCGAAGGAGGAGGCAATTTGACAATAGCTTCGACCTTCGAGGGATTGACACGAATGCCGGCTTTCGAAACAACAAATCCCAGTAACCGACCTGTTTCTATACTGAAAACACACTTGTGTGGATTCAACCTAATTCGATAATGCCTACATCTCATAAAGATTTCTCGTAAATGAATGAGATGATCGGCTCTACGTAATGAATGAGCAGGTAAATCATTAAGATAGGGTTGCACAATGTGCTTGATGTCATGAAACGCATAAGACATGGCTCTTTGAAAAGTTGCTCCGGCGTTCTTGAGCCCAAAAGGTAATTTGCAATAAGAAAACGTTCCCCATGGACAAATGAAAGCCGTTTTTGATTGATCCGTAGGTAGAATATTGATTTGATTATAACCGGAAAAACCATCCATGAAGGAGAATATTTCGCTGCCGGCACAATCATCAATTATTTGATCGATATAGGGAGTTGGATAATTGTCTTTTGGACATGCTCGATTAATATCCTTATAATCGTTGCATATTCTTATTGTTCCTTGCTTTTCGTTAACAGGAACGATATTCGATACCCAATCTGTTAAGGGAATTGGATAAATGAAACCTGCTTTAAGTAATTTTTCAACTTCTGCTTTAATTGCAGCAACTTTTCGTGGGTTAATCTGACGCAAACGTTGCCGGACGGGTTTAGCATACGGGTAAGTTTTGATTTCATGAACAAAAATTGCTGGGTCGATTCCTGGCATTTCCTCATATGATCAGGCAAACACGTCGCGGAATTCTTGAAATAGGGCCTTGTATGTTTGAATTTCATCTTCCGTACAAGAGGCACCTATATGAATGTTTTCAACAATTCCAGGCTTAACCGAAATGTCAATAGGAATAGTTCGAGAAATATTTCCCAAATTTAACTCAGAATCAAGATTTTTCAATGGATTCTGAGGTTCCTTGACATAATCAGTTGTAAAAATAGATGAAAAATCATTTTCAAAGCGATCAATCTCAGGTAAAAACGAAGATCTATGATGAAGATCTTCCCATGGTAAATCATCAACAGACAAGATTTCACGGATTTTCTCATCAGTGTGAACAAGTTTGGAAAAAGTTGTTGAATCTGAGTTTGATGTTGAAAGTGATTCTTCATGGACCACATTCATTAAGTCAATTTCGGTCGAAGAAGGGTCGGAAAATGACTGTACGGCCTGATACGCAATTTCATATGGACTCAAAGGCATAGCATCACCAAATGAATCCATCTCAGATTCGGAAGGTACGATCCAAGGATCATCATAAACAATGGTGTCTGATGAAATCATATGAATGGTTGCAGTAGAAGGCGATACGTTAGGAGGAGGAAAGGAAAAAGTTCTTAGTAAACTAGAATATTTAACTAGTCCTACTCCAACATCCTTATAAGGGATAGTTGTTTTGCCGACATGTTGGATACTTTCAGAAGAGGCTGGGTTGGATGAAAAGTAAGTTAGCTGGTCTATAGTTATGATCTTTCCATTATGAGGAAACTTTATAAGCCAAAAGAATGATGAAACAATAGCAGTCATAGCGTAAGACCAACTACGACCCAAGAGAAGGTTGTAATCTAGAGGGGCATCAACCACCTCCACATCTAGATTAACAGTTTTGCCTTCAACCCCTATAGGTAAATCCTGTAGAATGCCAAAAGGATGGAACCCACGGCCATCAAAAGCCTTTAGAATCGTCAGGGATTGATTAAGTGTAGGAGAACCAAGCGATCTCCAACACTGGATCGACATAATACACGTTGAAGCTCCATCATCAATTACAGTCCTATAGCAAGGTCTGTTTTTGACTAACACTGGAATCTGGAAAGCCATTTGATGAGGTAAGCGAGGTGTACTATTTTCTAAATTGAAGATTATAAGGTTCGAGTCCTGAATATCAATAGCTCCTATAGCCGACAATAGCAATTTATGCTATGCTGGACATGATTGCAGCACCTCCAAAGCCGACATTGCCGAAGGTGAAATAGCTAGATCTTCAACAATGTTATAGTTCTGAGCAGCTCTCGCATGTGGATTGAACACTGACTTTCGAAGTATACCCTTGGTGGGCAGTTTTATTACTAATTCTGGGTTAGTTTTCTCGATCTGTAGTGGATTGGAACCGGGAGTTGAAGTTGATGGGTTCGAATTAGAAGATTTTTCTCCCTTACCATCAACAGGACTTTTACTTCCATAATCTTGCGATCGTGTTGCAATCCTAACATGGGACATCATCATTATGGGTTCTTCTGAGGCATTTGAGGAAGAAACTATCATCTTACTGTCTTGACTAGGAAAAGGATCCTTCAAAATAGCAAGCGTTTGAGAACCTTTGACAATTTTCGTAACCTCAGCGCAATGAGGGCAGTCTCTTGTAAAATGCTCTTCGTCACAAATGAGACAAGGATAACGAGGTTTGTGTTTCTCATTAGTAGATTCCGTTTTTTCAGGTTTCTCTTTAGAATTTTTATCTGATTCATTTTTCTTCTTCCCTTTCTTCTTACTGCCGGATTTTGATTTGGCCGTAGATGACTCTATAACATGAATATTGGCAGAAATTTCCGCGGAAGAATCTCCTATCGGGGAATCCGGTAAAGTTATGATAGGAGAAGAATTCTTGGAAGATTTCTTCTTACTTTTGGTATTAACTATACCAATCATACCATCAGCTGCATGAGACCCTGAAGGAGCTGCAGTTTTTGATTTTGTTTAGGAAGGTCAGGGATTTTCTCATGTAAGGTACCCGACTGCGTGTAAACAAGGTCAAGTACTGAGATTGAGCAATTACTTGCTCTTCAGTAACGACTCCTGCCTTAGCTACATCTTCAGTGATTTTAGGTAGTAATGATTTAACAAACCATTCTGCTAAGATCTGATTCGGAATAAAAACTTTCACTAAACACCGTTGACGTCTCCATTCATGAATGTGATCTGAAATGTAAGTGGACATTGACTGTTTTAATGAAGTCAATAATTCTGTGCCATTATCATATCTGACTGGCAACTGAAAATGAGTTAAAAACGAAGTAGCTAGCTGACTAAAATTATAAAAAGAGGCTCGCGGTAACTCAATGTACCACTTGGCCGCAAGACCAATTAGAGTGCATTGAAAAAGCTGTAAACGAATTGAATCATCTGAAATGGAGTTAGATGCACACCAGAGGTGATAAGTCATCACATGGTTCGACGGATCCACTCCTGATTTACCTTCAAACTTTGGGATGTCACCGGGCAACTTATTCGGCATTGGCGGCCAAAGCAGAAGATAGTTAATCAGATCGTTCGTAAGGCGCGACAAGTCAGGCAAGTCAAAAGTTGCAATGAACGGTAACTGACGATTAGGGTCTCTGATACCCTGGGTCATGAGACCAGCCCCAGGAGAAGGATATCCAGGATAGCTAGGAATTGGAATTGCATTTTGGATATTATATCCTCCCGGAAAACCAGGATTAACTGGACTGTACTGGGGTTGTTGAGGTTGTTGATAAGTATATCCAGGGTACGGTTGATACTGATAGATTGGGTTCTGCACAACAGCACCGAATTGGTACTATCGCTGGTACGGTTGATAAGTAAAGTGAGGTTTACTTGTGACAACCGTACTTGGACCAGGTTTTCCTACAGGCATTTGAACCGAAGTCTGAATTGTGGGTCCAGACTGAGGTAAAGATGCTTGAGGAATTGATACAGGAATAGTAGAAATCGGAGCTGTCGATACTCCAGAAGTAGGTGGGGTAGATGGAACAGATGTTGCAGCAGTTGCAACAATCGTTTGAGGCGGAGTTCGAGGCGGAGTTCGAGGCAAACTAGGCCCAGGCTGAGAAACTACAGAAGGTGCAGAAGTTTGAATAGTAGGCTGAACAGGTTGCTGGGTTGAACCAGAAACCAAGGGTTGTCCAGATTGAGATGACAACTGCACGTTCGGTTGCAAGATCTGTTGGGATTGAGATGGATCCCACACTAAGTTCATTCCAGGGTATGGACCCATAGAAGGTTGAACATATTGAGGACCATAACCGGGTTGAGGGTAGGGTTGATACTTCGAAGGTACATTTCCCGTTCCTTGGACAAATGATTGACCTGAAGGTCGTTGGAAACCTTGGGTTGGGTACTGACCTTGAGGTTGATAACCTTGAGGCACGTACTGATACTGGGGTTGACCTTGAGGTACATATTGATACTGGGGTTGACCTTGAGGTACATACTGAGTCTAGGGTTTACCTTGAGGAATGTACTACCCCGAAGGTATGTACTGTCCTTGAGGTTGCCCCCTAGGTGGTAATTGGGTACCTTGAGGTTGCCCCCCAGGCGATAATTGAGGACCTTGAGGTTGCAGATTTGGAATGGTACCTGACATCATAAGAATATCTTCTACACTCAACGACTTAGTTCTGTTATTACCAGTTAATAACCCTTGTTCAACAGGTTGAGGAGATGCTCCCGAAAAAGTACCAGTAAGTGACTGATACCCAGAGGGAACAGAAGGACCACCATATAAAAATGTTTCTGGAGATTGAGAAAACATGGATGACTGTCTCGACATATTCAAAGGAGGATAATAACCTCTAGGTGTTGGATGATAAGGAATGCGAGGTGGTGAAAAACTTAGTCCCGGGTTTTCCAAAAAATTGGTCAATGAAAGATACCAAGCGTCCCTCCTAGGTGGACTGTAAAAGATCGATTCACGCTCCCTAAGTTCTATAGCTGGTTGATTTTCAGGGATGGGTATACCTTCTTCCGGAGTAACAAGTTCTTCAATAGAAATAAGTCTAGAAGGAAGATTTTGGGTAATGACTCTTTCTACCTTGGGTGAACCGGGACCACTGGAAGTTGGAGAGGAAAATCCTAATGATGGAGTAGTAGTAGGTTTAGTTTCAGGTTCAGAAATTTCAGGTTCCTCAGCTAATTCACTAGTAGAAGAAAAACTACCAGTAACTTCGGAAAATGAAATAGGTTCAATAATATACTCTAGTGCTTGAACTTGATAATCAGGATGCACAACTAAAGAAGATTTTGCTTCTTCGAGTGACCCAACTCTACTGTCACTAGGAGTTACAAGGGCTCGTAGCCCTTCAAGCTGGCTTGGTGAAAACTCAGGAGGTTGGCCCCGAAGTCTACGGGACTGCCTCAGTAATTCAGCCACGATTAAAAATTTTAATTACTTCACACGCAAACAAAGAAAAATCTCAATGAAAACCACCTAAAGTCTCTAAAGAACCAAACAATTTTGAATCACACGCCTGAAGAATCTAGGAGGTCAAACCACACACAAACAGTAACTTTCCGTATCGAAAACACTAGTTGGTGATGAAATCCAACGTCGCAGAATTTAATACAGAAATGGCGGTTGGAACAGTTACCCCGACAACCTGCTTAATGAATAGACTGGCACAAGTTTCTCCACTAAACCGTCTCGAGTGAAGAGAACCCCCCAGAAAATCCAAGTGAGTCTAGTCGACGTCTGCTCCAGGTACGGTGGGATCTTCCCTCCACCGTCACCTTAAGAAAGAATCCTATAGAATATGGTCACTATGGTTACCAACGGAAACAAATATACCTGGGGGAATAGTCTGTGATCCGATACACACACAAGGGCAGAGTAGCAAGCTCAATCCCCTTGAAGGCTCCTTGACATAATCCAAGGTTTACCAACAAGTGACCCCAGGCTCCTCGACAATGGTTAATCCGAGGTTTACCGTTTTTAATACGTGTATATCTTGTATCGTTCCCAACGAGGAAGGATTGATTACCCCACTAGTTCGGACACGATCTCGTGCTTGACTCCTTTAAGAGGAGCTTCTCAGAGCATAGATGTAACAATTGGAATTTATCTCCTACCGCAAGATACAGCTACTTGTTTGTTTTTACCATCTTGGAGAGTTAATTACTCCCTACTCCAAGATACTAGCCTAAGCTATGTTGGTGATAAAGAGCCCTAGAAATAAAAAGAATACTCGACTCCAAAACACTAAAAAATGCACCTAAGATGATAAACAATCCTTTTTCTTCAATGAATTTCTAGCTAAAGAAATTGTTGAGAATGCAAATGCTTGAAAAACAAATCTTTCCTTAACAAACAAATAAAAAGAAGAACTTTTTTGTCTTTTTCAATTAACTCAAAAACGAGACTGCTAATTATGCTCATGAAAAAATCCTTTTTTCTTCAACAATAAAAAACTAGAGAAAACAAACTTTTCAAAAGAGATTTTTTTTTAATTTTTATAAAACACTCAAAACTATTGAAAAATCTAATCTTGAGATCTATAAACTCTAAAAAACTTGAAGTAAAAGCTTACAAGATTTCTTTTCAAGGATGTTTTACTTAGTTATGAGCAAACTAAGGACTAATTTGTCCAGAATCACAAATTAATAAAAAACAACCAGCTTTTGTTTTCTTTTTAAAAATGAAATCCAAAACTTACAAAACAAGTTCTTTCGAAACTTCGCAAAGAGAAAAACAAGATGTATTCCTCAACAAAGGTAGATTTTACAAATCGGTCAGACTCATAAGAAGACCAGCAAAAACCAGGGTGATTTGAGGTTTCTAAGGCCTCTAAGCTCTGAGTTACTACAAAGACCAAACGAAAATCAAGCCAGGCACACAAAGCTTCTAGAAATTCACCTAAAACCTAAATGCCAATGGAATTAACCTACGAAAAGTTTCTGACAAGACACGTGCAGATTTGGGTAGAGGCTAAAACACATAAACGAATTCTAGGCTTAACAAGATGAAAAGATTTTAGTTTTTCAAAATTTTGACAGGGTCCGCAGGCCCCTAGTATAACTAGGCACGATACCGCACTGTGTATTAAAGGAACAATGCGGGTATGTCCGCACTGTGTTACAAATAGCAGGTGCGGTCCACTCTAAAAAAACGTGAAAAAACAAAAACAATTCAAAATTTAAAAACCTACCCAATCCCACACAACAAGCAAAAACCAGAAACAGAGAATAGTTTCTCAAGTCAAAGTAAAAGCAAAGGCAAAAAACAAAAATCAAGTCCCCAGTGGAGTCGCCATTTTGTCAGGCGGATAAATAGTTCTTGCAAACAAGACCAATCTCCCTAGTATCTATGGATATCTAGCGACAAGCAAACCAAACAAATTCTATCTTTCTCTAAATACGCAATTTATAAATAAAGGCCAACATATGTTTTAGGCCTACCTCAGGTCCAGTGCTAGTTTGTGGAAGCCACGCTCCGTTTGTCTAAATGAGCTCCCTTTTAAAGAATCTGCAAACACAAATAGGCACACACATCAAATAACACCTGCATAGCCAATATAATAAACCATATTTATCATGATGATCAATGAATTCATGAAATAAACCATAGAAGACAATTTATTGAGAAAAATGAATCTGATTGTACTAACTTTAATCAAAGAAGAACTTTACAACGTTGGTGCCTTGATGTTGTACAAGCTCCTCCCAGGGTCTAGCAAGAATCTCCTCTACTTTGACAAGTTTCACTCTCTTCCCAAAGAAGCCAAAAGGTATGTAATCTCTCCTCTCAAGCTTAACTAGGAAGTATTAATTCCAACAACATTTACCCTAAAAAATGTTCAGCTTTCAACCTCCCTAGCAACCAACCCAATGCCTCAATTTATAGAGTAGAGGAGGGAAGTTACTAGGTCCACCTTGAAAGGGATAAGTCCTCCTTCAAAGGGATAAACTCCTCTCATAAAGGGGTTAGCTCCTTTAGTTATGGGATGCATGAACCACCTAGGAGCGAACCAACCACGTCAAGATTCCTTCTAGAAGCGTCCAGAATTAACCCAAAGTGAGTTTTTAAGAGTAAACTTGCGCCTTTTTGACTTTCACAGGGGTCCGCACTCACTCCTTTAGAGATAGAGCAGGTAGGTCCGCAGGTAACATGACCAAGGGGTGCGGGACCGCAGGTAATGGTAAGAGAAATTGCGAAACCACAGTCTTATTGATTTTCAAAGAGTTTCTCTCATTTTTAAGGCTTGACATGAAGAGCTGAGTTTTGAGACTTGCAAAGGAGGATAGTATGAGTGGTGATAGACTCACATTGACTGCAGAAAGTCATGGTGACAATATTTTGTGTAACAAGAGGACAACCAATCCCCTTCGGTTGTGCTAGACCTACCAGAAGCATCGAAGTACACTTCACTGTGGGCGACTGAGGATGCGTAACGAATCAATGATAGCAAGATCTTCTAGATCTTGATGGAGATGAACATCCGCATGGCCATTAATCGTAAACCATGGTTGTCACCTACGGTGTTTTCTAACCTGCAGGGCTACGCAATGTTGAAAGCATATTTTCACCATGTGGCCATTAGGGCACAGAAGGACCTTTCTCAGAAATGTTATGACTTGCCTTACCTGGCAACGGATGATGCCATTGATGTAGTACTTGATCTATGGCTGGCAGAATGGCGCACTACAACAGACTTGGCGGTGGGAGGGAGCAAGTCCGCCATGCAGAGAAATAAGGAGGAGGCCAAGCTAAAGATGACACATCTAGCCGAAAAGAGAAAGAAGAAGGCCACTGACAAGGCCCAGGCGGAGCGCGATGCTACTTAGTAGATAGAGAAGAAAACGAGTGGAACAGAGTGAGGCTCTGACAAAGGCGCAAGGTCGGCTACACTTGAGATAGAGGAGGAGACGGACGAGTAGACATAACAACATGTCGCGGACCCACAGGTGACGTCCGCCCACATCAAGCATCCAAGGGAGCAGGAGAAAGGAGGGTCCAGGAAGAAATCAAAGGATACTAAGACATCACTGGACCCAATCACACTCACAGAGGGTGATTTGCACGACATCAGTGACACAGTCTGGGATGTCACTGTGGAGACCCTACAATAGTTTGAGAAATAATAACAAATAATCTTGGGGGCTATCTAGATAGGTTTGTAGGAGCTGCAAACCCATGCATCACAGGCTGGCATGATGTCTACCAGCCTTGCTCTCAGTACTTCAGAAGCTGCCGAGATGTTGAGCGTGAAGGCCTCCAGCGCGATAGTGCTGCCTAATGGAGCACTAACCATGGAGAATGAAGCTGACAGGCCCACTATTAGTGCTCTCAATGGAGTAGGGTTAAATCTGGCAACGCTTCCTGGTGAAGCACTCCACCTCTTGCAGGATGGAGTGATTGCGAAGCTGAGGGCCTGTGAGCACCGCGCCTTCCAGGTGATTAGTGAGTAGCAGATAAACAATGAGCAGATGGCACTACAGCGAGACTCTGCCATCGCCGCTATGACTGAGGCAACCAACCAAAGCAATCGTATAATGTAGGTCATCGACGAGGCATGTTGAATGGTCCCAGAGTTGGCCATTCTCGAGGAAGAACAAGCCGAGGTGCGCGTCCGCAAGCTGGACACAGGGGTTCGTGATGCACATATAGAAATGGCGAGGGCTCGGTTGGAGTTGAACCTGCAGATCACTGAGTTACAGTTGAAGGCCCAACCTTCAACTCTGCCAGAAGTAAAGGAGCAGTGGGCGACCGCTATCAGAGAAGCAGTAGTAGCGGTTGACAGTGCAGTAGAAGACTGCACACAACTTTTTGAGCAGTCATTAGAGGTCGTGAAAAGCTTGCAGGAGGACCCTAATGTACAATGATTGGAGACAGAAGTGCGTGAGATGTAGCAGTGTTATATGAGGTCAAAGGCATAACATGAGCCGTCGCGCTCACATAGAGATTGGCTAAGCTACTGGAGGCCAAGAAGCTGAAAGAACAGGTGGATGCAGTGCTGCATAAGGAAGCAGTGCTGAAGGCACGACTGAAGCCCTAGTTTGATGAGGCTTACATGGTGATAGCCTCTATTGAAGGAAATCTTACGACTCTGGAGGAAACTCAACAAAAGCTTAAGGCTGACAGTTTAGGAGCAGTGACCAAGCAAATGGTGGAAGATGCGAAGCAAGAGGCTGCATAGTGCACTGTTGAGGTTGCGGTCATATGGGTTGAGCTGGGAGGTCTTCACGTTAACATCTTCGCGCCTACCTAGTGACTTGAGGGCAAGTCACGATGTTTGTGTTGTGGGCCTGTTGGGAACGGGATCCCCCAAGGACAGTTTTGGGGCTAAAATCCCATGTTTGGGTCGAATTTTGTAATAAAGTTGTAAAGACTTCGCATTTTGTGGTCGTGGAGCGCGGAGGTGTCATGAGTCATAAAGGGTTATCCACCCTTAATTTTGTAAAGTAAAGTCGGTTGTAAAGATCTACCCATGGTCTGTGGACCATGGGATTGTATAAAAAGAGCTAAGTAAGCTCGCTCTAATAAGTTTTTAAGTCATGAGTTGTAGATGAAGTCTTGAGGATAAGAAGAAAAGTGTAAGTTTTGGGTTGTAGCATAGGTAGAGGCTCTGCAGTTGAGTGCACAGAGGCCTAGGGTAGAAGTCCGCAGTTGAGTGCGTGGACCCCTGCAGATGTGTGCACAGGGCGGATAGAGTTTGTAATCGTATGAAGATATCAATAAAGAGAATCATTTTACAAATTCCGCGTCTTTGTTTCATGTTAATGCATCTTGTCATATTGGGTATTAATTTCATTTATAATGCTTATGTGATGCGCAAATGTATGTAATTATGTCGGATAATTGAACGCAAGCAAGGATATCTATTTACGCGGTGCTAACAATGATTGTTTAATAAGATAATTAAACACTTAAGGATAACTTGGAAACCTGTTCTATACACTGCTTTAGCAACACGAAAGTACCAGAACCGCAGATTAGGGTTGTGTAAAGACCAATCATACCCCTTTGCGAAGGTACTGAAGGGTGGAACAAAGGGATAGTCTGACAGAGCCCTAGAACTCTATGACCTACGTGAAAGCAGGAACATAAGGAATAAACTGACATCACGACCATCTCAAGGTGCAGAAACGTGGTTCTAGCGTCCCCCCATACTGCTTCGAGTGAGACTTCAGTCCATGCTTCGTGGGCTGATGTCGAAAGGGCCAGTAGTATAGGGATTTGTCTGGCTAACTAACGCTGAACCTAGGTTAGGCCCCACCAAGCCAACAATAAGAAAATCAAAGAGAAAATGTGACAAGTTAAGTAATTGTATTTCTACAACTTATATCCTTTTAGAGATTGTGTGTTGGCATTGCACACATGTTTCGCTTGCTTCAATTGATATTGATTAATAATCTTGGCAATGATTGGAATCCTAAGATGTAAAGGTATAGTGGAGGTACATGCAACTAGAATAGGCATGTATGGTGCACAGGATAATAAAGGCATGTGTAGAGGTGGAGGTGATCAATGCAATGTGCCTATGTGGTATATGTGAATTATTCATGGTGCACATATAAGCTACTACATGGTGCATGTGCAAGATTAAACTTGTTATATTCAACATAAGTTTGGTGGTCAAGGTGTTGTAAATTTATGCATGTGGACCCCCCTTACCCTTATAGGGGCACTTCCCATTGACCCCCACCAGGGAATTATCCCTTGGCTGAACTTCTCAATAGTGATAAAAGGTTACACGAGTGCCAACCGTTAGATATTATTGGAGATATTGTGTGCCTTGCCCGTACACAACTAGGGGATGTTGTCATGGTTTAAATAAAGGATCCCATTTAATTAGGATTAGATAACTATATAATTTTTCATGAGTGGGAAAATCAGAGAAATTAGTTTACATGAGCAATTTTAGCAGTGAGACCTATTTTAGAAATTGGGGTGAGAAACATTCTGAGGCCATTTTGAAGCCTTAAATGAATTTTTTTTTGGGGGGGTGGGGGGAGGGGAGGAATTTGTAAATAAATGTTGCAGCCCATGACACTATTATACACTCAAGTACATTTCCAACGATGCAATAATAACTTTGTTGGATGCAAAATTTATGCCTCTTGGAGGTTAACCTATCATAATTGACCACCATAATTTGAGAGGATGTCGTGTCAGCTCCATTACTCATGGAAAATGCAATAGCCACATGGGTACTATGAGTAATACTATATATTTTGAATGTTGTGTTGTCATTGTTGTTTAAGTTAGGGGAGACCAAGATAGATTCCCAACTAAAGGTTAGGGAGTACTACAATATTTTGTAGAATTGACTAAGTGTTGCATCAATGACAAAGGGGGGTATTTGTTGGAAATATTGCTGTCACTAATGTCAAATATAGGGGAGACTACAAGTGTCTAAGAAAAACGTTTCAAGATGTAGATTGTTTGAAGTGTCATTTGGATACCTAGTTTTTCTTGATGTCAAGTATTTATACTCTATATTTGAAGGAATTTTTACTCTAAATAACTAGCTCTAATGGGCGTATTATATACATGGTTGAATATCTTATTCTGAGACATTTCCAATGCTATATAGCACTCCCTCTAACTACATAGGAATGAGGTGATATGCAATATTTTGTTAGGTAGGTCTAGCTAGAAAGTACAGGTCAGACCAACTAATTTTACAAGTCAACCCCATAAGTGAAGATAGAAACACTATGAATAAAGGATATATGAGTTCATTTTAATACCATCCAAGCAATAAGAGGTCTAAGGTGTGCAGTGGGAGATGTGCAATACTCTTGGGGTCTTAGAGATGGAGAAAAAATATGTTTTGTTGAGTGAACAAGTAATCTTGGATTTTTCACTATAACATTTTAAAGGGATGGTTAGACCATGAAACATGGAGGATATGGAGGTGAAATATTTGAATTATAGTTTCAGAGATATACTCTAAGGTAGTTAGGGTTCCTAAATTTTCGTGAAATATGCTTCAAACATATTATCCTGGCATTTTTGCTATAACGTTTTTCTTAGATGTTTCAGACTGTGAAATATGGAGGATATAAAGGATAGATATCCAGGTACACATGGTATAAATTTCATACTTTGATTCATTGTAATTGAAAATATATTTTTTGAGGAAGATTAGAGTTCTTGAATGCTCTTAAAATATGTGTAGGCATGCTCACTCTATTTTTTTTGAGATGTTTCAAACTATGACATTTTGGAGGAGACAAAGGAGAGATATCTAGGTATTTGTGGTATAAATTTTAGACTTTGGTTTGTTATTATTTTATATATTCCACACGAGAGTTAGGATTAATGAATAGTCCTAAAATCAACTTTAAATAGGTTGGTTTGATGTTTTTTCTATAACTTATTTTTTAGGACTCTTTAGACTATGAAAATTTCAAAGATCCAAGGATACATACATAAGTCCTTAGATAAAAATTTCATAACCAAATTTACAAAATAGGAGATGTAGCATGTTGTGTATAAGTTTATTCTTAGGAAGAATCCAAAAATAACAATATTTGGGAGAAGAAAACATGGTGAAGGCAAAAACAACAGGTAAATCTAGTGAAGGTAGAAGAAACTAATTGGCTTGGTGAAAGCAGAAGGAGTGATAAAACTTAGTAAAGGTAGAAGTAACATGCATACCTGGTGAAGGAAGAAGCAACTAACAAACTCAGTGAAGGTAAGCAAACTCAATGAAGTAGGTTGGTGCCTATGAGTATTTTCAACATAGGGGATTGGTGTCTCCTATAGGTTGGTCCCTAAAAATATTGTAGTAGAGGGGATTGGCGTCTCTTGTAGGTTGGTGCATATAAATATTGTAGTAGAAGGGATTGATTTCTCCTATAGGTTGGTGCCTACAAATATTGTAGAAAATGAGATTGATGTCTTTTGTAGGTTAGTTCCAATAAATATTGTAGCAGATGGGATTGATGTCTCCTATAAGTTCATACATACAAATCTTGCAACATGGGGAATTTAAGTCTCCTATAGGCCGATACCTACAAAATTTATAATACTAGGTTGGTTCCTACAAAGTTTGTATTTGTAGGTTGGTGCCTACAAAGATATTTTATAAAGAAGTTTCATTTATACGTTGTGTTTCATATGTGATATTGTTTGGTTATGATTCCTAAATATTAAATAAGTAAGAAATTGTCTTATACTTGTTAACACCCCCCTAAACCCCACCCCCCTCAATATGTGTGGATCCAACTATTGGAATTAGACTAGGTTCCTTCGAAAGTAGTCCAGCCACTAGATGTAAGATATCAAAGGGACCATGGCCAGTCATGAAGGTTCTTTCACAAAACAAGTTCCTTCATTTGATGGAACAAATTATGCCTTATGGAGGGTAAGAGTACTTATCTAATATATCTTGATTTTGGTATTTGGTAATATGTAGTGGATGGTTATAATGCTACAACAAATCCTTCATCTAATCAGTATGGTAAGAAAGCTTGAGTAAATAATGCAAAAACCATGCCATCTTATGTGGTCTATCAGAATCAATTTTTGTTAAAGTAATGCATTGTGAATCTACAAAGGACATTTGGGACAAACTTCAAATAACTATGAAGCATATGACAAGGTGAAGAAGGAAAATATTCAAACCCATAGAAGATATTGCAGCCTACTTATTTCGTGTGACTGGGTGAATAAGTTAAGGAATCAATGATTGTACAAAATGTGTTGAGATATATCCCCTTATAGTTAGATGCAAAGGTCTCAAATAATGAATAAATAAATAATTTGGAAAATCTGAAGATGGATGAAATGAGGACATAAAAATGAAAGTCTACTTTGAAGGAAGCAACTTTCAAAATTTCAAAGAAGATAAAAGAACTTAAAGTTAATGATTGTTTTAGCAATGAATCAGATGCATAAGAAGCATAATTTGTGAGAAAGCTGAAAAGAGGATTTAAAAAATACAAAGATAAGCTACCATTCAATTTTTTATTATTATTATGGTAAAATAGGGAATTTTGTTGCTAAATTTCCATATGCAAGAAGAGAAGACAACGATGATATAGAAGAGCATGAAAATAGAAGCAAGTCTTATATACATAAAAGAAGAAACTATTCCAAGATTTTTTTTTAATTTTTTTTTAAGACAATGATGATTTAGAAGAGCATGAAAATAGAAGCAAGTCTTATAGACATAAAAGAGGAAACTATTCCAAGAATAAAGTTGTTGTTGTTGTTTTTTTGTTTTTGTTTTTGTTTTGTTAGTAGCTTCATATAAGAGAGTGATGAATATGCATCTAATATTGACAAAGAAGAAATTGTTTTCATAGCTATTGATGCAAATATCATTAATAAATATGATGAATACAATCAAGAAAGGAAAATAGATTTAGAGGATGATAATAAAAGAGGAAACTATTCCAAGAATAAAGTTGTTGTTGTTGTTGTTGTTTGTTTGTTTGTTTGTTTTGTTTGTTTTGTTTTGCTTGTTTTGTTTGTTTCTTTTTCTGAAGATATTAATTCCATATAAGAGAGTGATGAATACGCATTTAATATTGACAAAGAAGAAATTGTTTTCATAGCTATTGATGCAAATATCATCAATAAATATGATGAATACAATCAAGAAAAGAAAATATATTTAGAGGATGATGATATTGATGGGGAAGTGAACCTTGATGTAGAAATTTGTAATGCCCTAGAATAAATAGATAAACTCAGAGGCAAGACAAAAAATTAGGAGCTATTGCAGAAATATGAGAATGAAAAGGATCATGATCTTGATGAAACAAAAATTTGCATCTTAAAGACACAACTAGAAGCGGCAAAGAGCATATAAGTAGTGAGAAGCTAGTTGAATGAAAAGGAAGAAGATCATGAAAATATAGAAGCATAAATTATTTCCTTGACAAAGGAACTAGAGAAAGAAAATTCTCAAATGAATTAAAGCTTGAATTTTGGAAAAAATACAAAATATTAGATGATATTCTTAGTTTTCAGAGGCCATCTTTCATCAAAACAGGTCTTGGTTGTAGGGAAGATAATAATACCTCCAATGAAGAATCAAGCACAAATCAATCAGAAGAAAGAAAATGAAGAAAATCCAAAAAGTTATGCTAATGTTCTCAAGATATCCTTAAACAATGAAAGCAACAACAGGAAAGGAGATGAAGACCAATAGAGACCTTTTTTTTTTTCACAAGATCAACAAGAATGAATTCAAAGGCGCTGCTTCACCAAGAAGGCCTTTCACATCTTAGTATACAAATATCTTCTTTGGATATTGCTTTGCTTGTAATAATTTTGGTAATAAAGAAATAATTGTAGATATTATGTAATAAATGACTATATGATAAATAAAAGCATAAGATCTTATAAGACCTCAACGAATGGTTTTGTGAGAAAAAAAACTAAAGTCTTAATGAAGGTGGTATTAGAAGATACAAATCATTTGTTCCCCTTTTGGATCATATTGAATGTTACAAGTGTAATAACTATGGGCACAAAGCATGTGATTGTACAAGCAACACAATAAGGTTTCCTAAGAAAAGCAAGGAAAAATTATTAGCAAGCACAAAGAAAAATGCTCTAAGGTATGGAAAAGGAAGTAATAAAAATACGAAGAATGCATAGTTTCTATATATGTTCAAAGAAAAACACATCACAGGAGATGGGAGTAAAATTATTAGTTTAAAATGAGGAACATGAGGTAATGTTACCTTTGGAGATAATGCATTAGAAAGGATCGTTGGAAAGGGCACAATTAGTCTTGATCATGGAAAGGCTAATAATGTCATGCATGTTAAGGTCTAAAACACAATATTTGAAGTGTAAGTAGAATGTTTAATCAAGAATATGATCTCACATTTGTTTCTAAATATTGTGAAATAAGGAGTGTAGGTTTAAGAATATTGGTGGCAAAAGAAACCAGAACCTTAAGTAATGTATATGTCCTCGATGAGGTTAAAGGAGATAATGATTGTGATATCTCTCTCAAATCATCAATAAAGGAAAGCGTAAGTTCAAAATAAGTAGCGTTTTCCATTTATGTCAAAGGAGGAGAAGTTTCAAATAAATATTGAAGTTGGAGACACGGGGAGTAGCCCTTCACCATTGATTTCAAAGGGGAAGAAATGCAGACAAGGGGAGTTCTTCAACAACAATTATTAAACGTCTAGGGTTTTCATCTATGAAAAAGGGGATATTTTTCAATATTGTATTGTCATTGACGTCAAATAAAAGGGGAGATTGGGAATGTCAAATTTAGGGGGAGACCACAATGAATGGCCAACTAAGAATTAGAGAGTACCACAATATTGTTGCAAAATTGAATAAGGGTTTCCATCAATTACAAAGGGGGCAATTTTTTGGAAATATTGTTGTCATTTCAAGATGAATATTATTGGAAGTATTATTTGGATACCCAGTTATTTCTTGATGCCTAGTTTAGATACCCTTTATTTGAAGGAATTTTTACTCTAAATACCTAGCTCAAATGGGCGCATAAGATATATGGTTGAATATATTATTCTAACAGTATATGGAACTCCCTCTAACTCCATAGGAATGAGGTGATACAAAATATTTTTTTAGATAAGTCCAACCAGAAAGTATAGGCTAGCATAGCTAGAAAGTGTAGTTTGACCCAACCGGTTTTACGAGTCAACCACATAAGTGAACATAAACACATTATAAATATAGGATATATGAGTGCATCTAAAGAGAATCTGAGCAATAATAGGTATTGGGGAATACTCTTGGGGTCTTAAAGATGGAGAAAAATGTGATATGTGGAGTGAACAAGTCATCTTGGCATATTCATTATAATTTTCCAATGGGATCTTTCAAACCATGAATCTTGGAGGAGATAAAGGGGAGATCGTCATATACATGTGGTAGAAATTTTAGACTTTGGTTTTCTATAATTTTAGATATATGCCCTAAGGAAGTCAAGGTTCTTGAATGCTCCTGAAATATGGTTCAAATGGGCTAGTTTAGAATTTTCCATATAACTTCTTTCTTGAAATGTTTCAGGCTATGAAATATGGAGAATATCAATGAGATTTCTTTTGGAACCTATAATATAAATTTCATATCTTATTTCACTATAATTTCAAATATATGATATGAGGAATTTAGGGGTCCTGACTGCTCCTGAAATATACTTTAAACAACCCAGTCTGACAATTTTGTTATAACTTATTTTTTTAGTTGTTTTAGATTATGAAGAGATTGAGGAGATATATCTAGGAACATTTCATATAAATTTCATACATTGGTTGCTATAATTTCATAGATGCACTATGAGGGAGTTAGGATTCCTGAATGCTCCTGAAATATGCTTCAAACAAGTCAGTTTGGAACTTTCATTATAATTATTTTTAGATGTTTGATACTATAAAATATGGTAGAGACAAAGGATAGATATCTAGGTACCCGTGGTAGTAATTTTACATGTTGGTTTTCTATAATTTTGGACATATTCCCCATGGAAGTTAGGGTTATTGAATCTTGAAATAAACTTCAAACAAGTTAGTTTGACATTTTTTCTATACATTATTTTATGGGACTTTTCAATTTGTGAAATTTTAGAGATTCAAGGAGATATATAAAAGTGAATTAGATGAATGTTTTACAATTAAATTTGTAAAATTTGATATGTGGCATACTGTACAAGTTCATTCTTGGGAAGAGTTAAAAAACAATGATTTTTGGGAGAATTACAAGGAAAAGGGGTTCCATTCTTTTTTCATGCATTTTTTGCATAGTAGCAAAATGTAGCTAATTGTGGTTAGAGAGAGAGCATAACATAGGAGTTTTGTGTTTTGTAGTATCCCAGAGGCCAATTGACTAAGGAAACTCCATAGGCAGTTCCTTCTCCTTTATACTTGCAACATTTCCATTCCAGATAAAAGAGAGCATAACAACCTCGAATTCTAGCTAGGTTTTCTCCAAAAAGGATTTCCTATATCACATTGGCGTTCATTTTTAGTTTCTCTATGTTTGTATTTCATTGTTCTCTATTTTTCACATTTTATCTATTGCATGCATAAGAAAAAAAATAAGGAAAATTAGCCTTCATAGTATAGATTTTGAATTTTTGTATATTTTATCAAATCCTTTGAAATGAACTATCTAATGGAATGTCCACGACAATTTACACATCATATTTATATCAGAGTAGGCTTATCTGGGTATTTTGCAAGAAGTTGTATGGAATCATATCATTTTAAGCTTAAAATCATAAAACCCCATCCATGGCCAATGAATCAGTTTATGATAACCCTTGAGATCCACTAGATGAGAGGTTTGTGCAATTGGAAGCACAAATCACAAATGCAAACCTTAACTTGAGCCTCTTCATGATGGCCACAACTAATAAGCTCAAGATATTTGGAGAAGATGTAGCTTCCAATGTAGAGGTTATATTAGAGGGAAAATCTAGGGTCAAGTAGAATTAGAGAAGGAGTCCAGGAAACTCGAAAAATAATAGATGACTTTGAGCATTGTGAACCATTCATAGTCTCCCTTCAATATGGAAGCAAATGTGTACTGAGGTGTACAACAAGTTGTATCAAGGTGAGATTGATAAGGCATGGAATTTTTTATAGAGGTATCCAAATCATGATAGTCATTCTTCTTATATCTCTCTTGTACATAGCTTATAAAATAGCTCAAAAGGAAACATGGATGATGGCGGGACTCTTACCAAGGAATTTAGTGACATTTGAAGAGCTAAATGAGATGATTTTTTGAATGGTATTTTTTGCAGGCTATATCTATTGTTTAATGGTGGTTGATGAGAAGGAGAACAACTTAATCATAGGTGTTACGGGTTTCAACACCATACATGGGACATCTATATTTGTGCCATTGCCTAATTCAGATCAAGATGGAGTTATTTGTTTCAATCAATTAGTCTATCATTGGTTGCAACTTCTATTCGTGAAGGGGAGGCAAATTGAAACACAAGTTGAGGAGATATATTGAAGCTAGGTATGTATAATTGAAGTTGGGAATGGATATATATTGAGTTGGGTTATATAACCAGCCCACTAGAAGAAGAACATGATTGAGTCGACAAATTATCTTACTGATGGTTGACTCAACCGACATATATGTTGAAGTTGACTCTGACCAGGTTCAAAGACAAATTAGACTTGACATGTTGTGGAGCGATCTCGACTTTAAATCGAACAATGAATAATAAATGTAGAGTTCAACCTACTTTGGAATTGACTTCGACTCATGGGTCCAATCCAATCAAATGATAGAATCGACTAAATGAAATTTGCAGTCTGAAAAAATTTAGAGTTGACTTTGACTTCGACTTTGACTCGATATTTTTTCACATATGTCAGAAAGACTATATTGTGGAATATCAATATTTTGGACGCAATAAATTCTCATGCTTCCTTGTCAAGAGTAACAAACTTCAATAGTTTTACTATTTTCTACAAGCTCTGGAATTTGTATTGTTATGCATAGTTAGAATCACCTTCATGTCATTTAAAAAATAAAAATAAAAGAAAGTAAATGTTTGCAAAGGACGCAAAAGGGATATCAACAATTTTTGTTTGTAATTAATGAATAAAAGACTATGTAATAGAGTATGTAATTCATATATGAAGGATGAAAAGTAAATAAATATTTTAGTTAGTCATTAGAGTCATAAGTTAGTGGAGAGTGAAACATTAGCCTTGTTTAAGGCAAGCGATCTTCTCTACCTTTGTAATTGAAACCAATGTTTTGTTAATGAGATCAGCCTCTTGCTGACACCCGTCGATATTAAATCAACAACTATTGTTAAAAAATCCTAATGCTAGTAAAAAATGGTTTGTCTTGTCATGTTAACGTCCCCCCTACATAAATTTAATTACATATTCCAAGAAGTCAATAGTAAGCAGCAAGTAAACATCCTAACCATTATTTATACAACACAACAACATATCAACATTAACTAGCCATGGTAAAAATAAATCCAACAATAAGAAGACAAGGACAACAAAGCATCTATTATAACCAGGAAAAAAATTGAATGTGCAAAATATATAATTTTGCAATAGAATTTATAGAGCATCAAGGAAGCAATTTTTGTTTTGAAAAAAGTACTTGTAGTAGCAAAAACTTCAAGAATAAGAAGTTAGATAAGCATAGAACACACAAAGAGATAAACTAATAAAATGATGATGTCATGAGATTATATTGATCGAGCCCCCTAGTACGAAGATTGTAGAATGATTATTAGGTTGTGATGGAGGTAAAGAGCATGATGGTTGATATGGCGAATGTTCACTTATTTTATTTATGAACGAAAAACTCCCAAGCGCGAAAAATCACATGTTGGACTCATTTGTAGAAAGGGTGAAGAGACACCCCCAGATTGAAGAGGAGTTGCCTGAAGGTTATTGGTTGGAGGTGCAGTCCATGTGGTACAGAGAATGCAGAGAATGCAAATAGTTGATATCTACAATAAGTGGCCACCAAACAGGGATATATAAGTCACAATAATCCTTATACACATGCATCTCCCTATATATATGGTGGCTATTATGGTTGAGTTACCTATGTAGACTAGCATGCATAGTTGACATAAAGTATGGATACTTCTATAGGATATACATATTCAAGACATTATTTCATCGTTGCTCGGGAAATGAGCAAGGCATTGAGGGTGGGAGAGATGTTGTAGCGGCCTATTAGGCCTATGTATGTCATCATACATAATACAATAAGTAAATATGAGTAACACTTGGTAAATATGCAAAGTAAAGTAAATGAAGGATTGGTTAGAGTGGGTACAACTACTACAACCACATCACCTATGTATAAGTATGCATGAATATTAATAGAAATTGTGTTGGAATTCCTTCCTAATTTTTTTCTTCTTATTTATGTATGCTCATTTATTCTTGTTGTTATTACTATAATGTTGCTTTTTCGTGTACATTATAAGTTAGGCTTATAAGAGATGCTTTGAAATTAAATCATTTTTTACAGTTGTTAGATGTTTAATTTAGTGTTTACCATATAGATGATGAACATAAAATTTCATTGGTTCATTTGAAATTACAATACCATGCCCTAAATTGGTGGGAAAGCCACATGGAAACCTTGATGTTGGAGGGGGATCCTCTAGTAAATAAGTGGGAGTATTTTAAAACTCTCATAAAGTCCTAATTCTATCCTATCGGGTATGTGGAGGACTAGTTGATCTAGTGGAACTACTTATGTAGAGACAAGGGTAGAGTGTACAAGAGTACATCAAAGAATTTAGGAATATGAAAATAATGATGCATATCTCTTCCAAAATACTAGACATATGCCTCAAGTATTTTGGGGGTCTACATAGCCATTTTTGAAAGCACGTGACGTTGTTCAAACTTAGAATGGTGGAGGAGGCTTGTGTGTAGGTGCAATACCTAGAGAACATAGGGTAGGAGAAAGGGAAGTCAAGTTGTTCAAAGCAGAAGCAACACCAGGAATATTCCAAAGAAAGGACGAAGAAGTAGAACGTCGGGAAGGACAAGAACATAGTAGTAAAGACACATCAAGTAAATATATTAACAACCAATGCAACCAAAACAATATTGATAGCCACATAGAGAAGAAGTGCTAGAAATTACATCCAAGACTTAAGCTAAATAATTGGAAGAAGAACGACAAGAAGAAAAAACTCATATCTACAATTTGAACAATCAAGTGGAAAGCAAATCAGATGTGGATGAGAAGATTTTCTACAAATCAATGCAAAAGAGTGTGAATATGATTAGCATATAGCAATAGGAATAGACGGAGATGATGAGATTCTTGTAAAAATTTCTCTATATGAATTTGGATCTACATTTTCCTCGTCTTTGTTGATGCCCTTATATAACCTTTTCATTTTGGCATATTCATCCCATGTTTCAACCTAAGGATTTCTATCTTTGAATCAAGAGGATTACAATTTTTCAAAGATTTCATTAAAGTTTGATACCTTCTTTCTCTAGAGAAATATTTGGTTTATTTTGCACCACTAAGGTCAATGAACTAGAGTTGGATACAGTGGAATTCCCTTGATAAGGTTAATCACTTCAAAATCAACCTTAATTGTAATTTCCATTATGGAAATTTCTATATTTCACAAGGTCTTCATTGTTTTGGTAAACTTTGATCTGCCATATTTAAATAATTCATCATTCTATGTAATTGAGGTCATACTAATTTTATACATGTTTCCCTAGGGAGAATGTTTACTTGGGACTCAAAATCAATGACAACCTAGGTTACCATATAGTCATTGATTTTTAGGCCGAACAGTAGTCATAGTCGTGTTATAACTTATTTTGGAATTTTTTTTAAGGTTTCTATAGGATCTTTGATCCTCTTTGTATTCCTTCAAGATATTGAGTAATTCAAGTAGTCATATGACTCATTTTTTATCTTCAAGTAGGTGAAAAAGTTATCCCAAGACATTCTCATGTTTTATATAGCTATCATATTCCTTATTCTTAAAGAATTGAAGTGCCTCATGCACTAGCCCAATTTCTTTGTTGGGATCACGGGGGTTTCACTCAATGAACCTATGGCCTATCACGTGCGTTCGTGCAATATCAAACAATACCCTAAATTTGACTACATATTGGAAAATACCCCTAAAAATCACTTTATTTAACCCCTTACAAATACGAACCCAATACACCTTCCCAATGAAAAAACCCCTACTTCCACTAGATATTGTAGGTATCCATTTTTCATTAACATTTTTTATACCCCTTTATATTTTTTCATTAACTTTGAGCTCCATTTTTTATACCTGCCAATAGAAAAACCCTTTACCTCTAAATATCCCCAAACATATTATGCCATTTTTTCCTGAGTATAAATCCCCCAATATGAACCCATGTGGTATAATATTGCTCCCCAGTGAAGTCCCCATGGTTGGGATCATGAGACACACTTTATGATTTTTCAGTCTAATAGGTGAATCTCCTTTAATGATTATATGTTGGCTTTCTCTTGATCTGGTGACAACAAGTAAGTTTCGGGGATCCAATAATTCATGTTTAGGTATAGTTTGCACTAGATTAATATTCCTTTTATTCTTAATTTTTTCAATCATAAAAAGGAAATCCTCCAAGGAGTGATCCTCTACACTACATATATTGCAAAACTTAAGGTTGTTATATTCCTTTATGGGATAGTTGGGGCTGTGATTATTTTGTTGAAAAATGGCAATAAGAAATTACTAAAAATAGAAGTGCTAAAAATAGTAGTTTAGGCATTAGTGCTAGATTGGGCAACAGGGAATGAAAAATGGAAGTGCTAAAAATAGAAGTTATATTTTTAGCAGTTCAAGTTGGATTCCTATTTTTAGATAGTCCCTGGTCTAAAATTGGAAGTAAAATTTGAATTTGGTCTTACTAGCAGTTTGAATATTAATTAATTAATTCTCCATGAGTTAATTAGTTAAGGAAAATCAAACTTGAAGTCTTTGTGAGAACGTGCAATAATTTCTCCACTGATTGGGGAATGTGTCCTTGATTTGCTCCACTGATTGAGGAATTAAGGATGAGTTCTATATTGAGAGGATCAATTGACTTAGTTTAACTTAGTCAAGTTCAGTTAGATTAATTTAACAATTTGTTAAGTTAATGAGATACCATTTGTTGATGCTTGCATGCATGTGACAACTATTATTTTCAAATAACTGAGTATCCTCTCATGGATAACTGATGCATGTCAGTTCAGACAGAGACCCAGTTGATATCAAAGAAGGGACAATGTACTATCAGTTGGATGAATATTTTTCCTATAAAGGAAGCTCATCCATGATGAGGATTTATCTCCTTCAGGTTTGTGTAGTTATTTCAGAGGCCAGTGTTGTGTGTGAGGTGAGAATCACACAGGTTGCAGCTGTAGGACCCAGGAAAAACTGTGCATAGAAATAGGAGGTTTGGAGGGCAGAGGAGAAGGTTTGTGAGAAGCCTTTGACTGCCCATGAGCAGTAGAGGGATTGTACTGAGAGCTAGATAGCTTCCGAGCTAAGGCTTTGTGTAATCCAAACATATTTCCACTTGTATGATAATACAGAGATGAGGTTTTAGGCTGAGGCTTTCCCCGGGTTATATATTTTGTGTTATGTGTGATTGATTTCTCCATATCAGTTATATGTGTTCTTATTGATGTTGCTCATGTTCGATTAAGCTTCTGCTAAATTGTTTGTAGAAGTAGATCAAGTGTTTTTCTTTAGTACATTGCATTACTAGGTGGTCTATAGGTTGGAAATTTCTACATGGTATCAAAGCTAGCTGATTAGTAGAAAAAGTTCTACATGGTATTAGAGCTAGCTGATTTGTAGAAAAATTCTACATGGTATCAGAGCTAGTTGATGTGTAGAAAAATTCTACATGGTATCGGAGCATAGGTGATCAAGGAAGAACAGTATACAAGAAGGAAGAAGTTTGTGGTTTCTAGATATAGATATCGAGTTCTTATCATATTTTAGATTCCATCAATGGCGTTCTATGGTTTGAGGCTTGAGTATGCATTGGATGGCAGCTCAAACTATATAGCCTAGAAGGATCGCATGGAGGAAGTATTAGAGGATAACAGGGTGAAGGACTTAATTGATCAAGAATTCCCCAAGCCCTCAGGATCTAATGCCTAAGAGTTGGCAGAATGGAGGAAGTGTGTGGCTAGAGCTAGGAGAATCATCTTGGAGGGAGTTCGAGATCACATAGTCTCAAGCCTCCATGGAAAGGAGACTCCGTTTTCGATGTGGAAAACATTGAAAGATCTTTATTAGAATAGCAGTGATCAGAGGAAGCTGGAACTAAAGGACAAACTTCGAAAGATCAAGTGTGAAAAGGGTGACACGATCTCTATGTATATGACCAAGCTCACCATATGCAGGGATGAGCTTGCAAGTGTAGGGGTCGTGACAGCTGATGATGACATGGTGAGTCTTGCACTCCTCGGACTTCCTAAGAGCTGGCATAGCTACCAGGACTCGATTAATGGAAGAGAGAAACTGCCATATTGGGAACGACTATGGTCGGATTTGATGCAGGAGGAGATCAGATGGAGCACCAAAGACGGTTCTTCGGAGGATGAAGAGAACTGTGCCTTAGCAAGTAAGGCAAAGAAGGGGAAGGAGAATGTTTCTCTTTCCGAATCTAGTTCTTCCAATGGTGTGAAGAAGGTTGAAAAATCGAAAGTGTGATGCTTTCGTTGTCATGAGGTGGGCCATTATGCTGCAAATTGTCCACAGAGGAAATCCAAGAAGGGATCTGGGGAAGGATCCGAAGGTGAGGCACTTGCTTCATAGTTCGAGTTGAATTTCACACTCTTCACATGCATGGTTTCATCCATGGTGGGAAGTGGTTGGTTTCTTGACAGTGGAGCTTCTTTCCACATGACCGGTGACAAGAGTTTGTTCAGTACTTTGGAGGAGAAAGATCTCCAGATATTCATAGCAATGGGTAATGATGAGAAGTATAGTGTCTCAGGTGTAGGCACGGTTATTTTTCAGAGGGAGCTTGGAGCTCGCCTTACATTGACCAATGTCAAGTATGTACCAGGACTGAAGAGAAACTTGGTGTCAATCATGATGCTGGAAGACAGAGACTATGATGTAGTCTTAAGTAAGGGAAAGGTTTTCCTTAGACACATCATCACTAGACAGGTGAAGCAGATTGGTTCACGGGTCAAGAACCTGTATGCTCTTGAGGTTCAAGATGCATGCAAAGCCTTGAGCAGCAAGGCAACTGATGGAGACTTGATGGTTGAGAGGGAGGGTATGCTACCTCTGAACATGCAACGCCATAAGAAGTCTCAGACGATTGTGGAGGAGCCACGATTGGTGCAGCAGTTTTAGGAGGTTGTGGAGCAGCCACAACAGGGGAAGCTGAGTGGAGATCAAGTAGAGACATCTACTGATGTAGAGACCTCCAATATGGGGAAAATTCGAGCCAGGTGGGTAGAGGGATCACATGCAGCCATACCTCCAGGTAGGAGGTGGGGCGATGTGGAGTGATCATCCCAAGGAGGAGGGGTAGGATCCTTAAGGTACCCAACCCCTTTGATTCGACTTTGCTACAGGAGTCCCGATGAGGAGTAGCAGGACTGACTGATTGGGTAGAGACAGATGCAAATGGAGCGGCAGAGAGAGCTACAGTGCAGGAATCGCAGGACAACGAGAGCATGCAGGCTGTAGCAATGCGAGAGGCACAAGTGTGTTGCACAGTGCAAGGTACCACAGAGAAGGATGCAACAGTGCGAGATGCATGGAGATGTTGCAGTAGCACAGAGGTCAGAGAGGGAGCACTTGTCAGCAGCAGGTAGAGCTTCAGCATCAGAGTATGTTTCTAGCCCAATGGAGAGGTCAGTTGGGAGTTTTTTTTGTTCCGAGAGTTGCTAGAGCAACCACACTTGGTAGATGTGTTGCATGCAGAACATTCCAGAGGTACGGGATCGAGTTCGAGAGGAAGCCTTTCTTGTTGAGAGGGAGTGTTGAAAAATGGCAACAAGAAATTGCTAAAAATAAAAGTGATAAAAATAGCACTACTAAAAATAGCAGTTTGGGCATCAATGCTGGATTGGGCAACAGGGAATTAAAAATGGAAGTGCTAAAATAGAAGTTCCATTTTTAGCAGTTCAAGTTGGATTCCTATTTTTAGACAGTCCCTGGTCTAAAATAGGAAGTAAAATTCGAATTTGGTCTTACTAGCAGTTTGAATATTAATTAATTAATTCTCCATGAGTTAATTAGTTAAGGAAAATCAAACTTGAAGTCTTTGTGAGAACATGCAATAATTTCTCCACTGATTGGGGAATGTGTCCTTCATTTGCTCCACTAATTGAGGAATTGAGGATGAGTTCTATATTGAGAGGATCAGTTGACTTAGTTTAACTTAGTCAAGTTCAGTTAGATTAATTTAACAAGTTTTTAAATTAATGAGATACAGTTTGTTGATGCTTGCATGCATGTGATAACTGTTATTTTCAGATAACTGAGTATTCTCTCATGGATAACTGATGCATGTCAGTTCAGACAAAGACCTAGTTGATATCATAGAAGGGATAATGTACTATCAGTTGGATGAATATTTTTCCTATAAAGGAAGCTCATCCATGATGAGGATTTATCTCCTTCAGGTTTGTGCAGTTATTTCAGAGTTCAATGTTGTGTGTGAGGTGAGAATCACATAGGTTGCAGCTGGAGGACCCAGGAAAAACTGTGCATAGAAATAGGAGGCTTGGAGGGTAGAGGAGAAGGTTTGTGAGAAGCCTTTGACTATACATGAGTAGCAGAGGGATTGTACTGAGAGTTGGATAGCTTCTGAGCTAAGGCTTTGTGTAATCCAGACATATTTCCACTTGTATGATAAAACATAGATGGGGTTTTAGGATGAGGCTTTCCCCGGGTTATATCTTCTGTGTTATGTGTGATTGATTTCTCCATATCAGTTATATGTGTTCTTATTGATGTTGCTCATGTTTGATTAAGCTTCCGCTAAATTGTTTGTAGAAGTAGATCAAGTGTTTTTCTTTAGTACATTGCATTGCCAGGTGATCTACAGGTCAGAAATTTCTACAAGGTATCAGAGCTAGTTGATTTGTAGAAAAAGTCCTGCATGGTATTGGAGCTAGCTGATTTGTAGAAAAAGTTCTACATGGTATCAGAGCTAGCTAATTTGTAGAAAAATTCTACATGGTATCAGAGCTAACTGATGTGTAGAAAAATATACACATTTTTCCAACATGTGAAATATTATGTGTGGTATTAACTTTGACCTTGTCTATCTTTAGTGAATATTGTTAAACACAACCATGGCAAAGACTGAATATATGAAATTTAAGAATTAGATGCATCTATTATTCACATGATACACATTTATAATACATTTTGATGACCCTTGATTTCCATATACCAAGTGGTCTCTTGGAATCCCTTTGATTGTTTACATTCTACACCAGCCCTTAGTGGATTAGGTGTCCAACATTCCCCCCTTAATCTGAAGGGGTATATACGAGTCCAATAAAAGAGCTATAATACAAAATAAAAGAATGCATGACAACAATAAGATGAATGAGATATCTGAAATGGAAGTATAAGGTGGTGGTTTAAGGATGACCACCAACACTGGAACGCTTAGTGTAGTTCCCGAAACTCTTCCAAATATGACAAGACGCTGAAATATTGTGTTAGAGGAAGTTTCCCTAATGCTTTGGAGAGGGATACCTTCAACTTGGTAAAGGGAGGTATACAACCTGTGGTGGTTTAAGGAAGGCCACCAACCAAAGGAACTCTTAGTGCGATTCCCATAACTCTTCCAAAACTAGCAAGAAGATGAAGTCTTCTGCTAGAGGAAGTGTCCCCAATTCTTTGAAGAGGGAGAATCTCAACCTAAAGAGGGAGGTATCAACCCCACATATATGGTTTAAGGTTGACCACCAACCAAACACATGCTCAATGGAATCTCTATCTCTGGCTACAACTCTGAATCGAGTATGGCAGGTTGTGTCTCAGGCTCGCTTGATGTGGCTTTGAAGCTTGTATATGACCATCACTTCCCCCCCTCTTAGATACAAGGTGAGAAGATGTAGAAAAATAAAATTCAAGGTTGTTCATTACTCTAGAACAAGTTCTGACATATGACTAAAATATTTTCTTGGTTGTTGAAACCCATTGCCAAGAAGTGATCCATCCAAGATGAATCTTTGTTCTTGCAGGAGGCTTGTTTTTGAAGCATTTGTTTGAAGAATAAGAAGTTTTATAGCAGTGCTCACATGGATGAAGATCAAAACAATTATATTTCATATGGCTAACTCGTTCACAATGTTGGCATTTAACAATCTATTGTGGCTGCTGTGGAAGAGGACCAAAATCTGGAAAAATTGAAGATGAATTGTCATGAAGAAATCTAGCACTCTGAAACTGGATGGGCTTTGAGTAATATGGAATATGAAAGGTGATCTGTTGTTGAATTTTAATTTTTTTGTGCTAATTTCAACTTCAGATACAAATGCTTGCCAATCGCTTCATGTGCATAGGTTCCCTTATGGCATTTGTGAATGAAAACAGGTAAATTTTATCAAGTTTTATGTTAAATTCATGAGAAAAATAGCATGAAAAACAAGTGCTGAACAAAAACAATCAAATGTACATCAAAGCATCAAAATGAACAATTAACACATTGTTTTGATGAAGGATTTCACCCCTCCTGGGCTACATCTCCTTGGACCAACTTTCATGGCTTGGGCCTCTATATTAGCTCAATAATGGAAAAAGTGTTGTTTAAAATTCTCTAATTCTCCTGAAACCTACTTCAATGTGTTCATAACCTCCAAATCAACTAGGAATACCTTTTCTTGATCCCAATTTGGTCGAATTTTGCCAAAGTTATGACCAAAATTGTTTTCCCTAGTAAACCTCCTCTAAAACTGGAGGAACTTCAGTTAGTCCTGGTAAAACTGGAGGAATCTTCAAAATTGGAGGACCACTGAATTCTCCACCAAGTTAATCCATGGTTAAATCTGCATTTAACTAAATATTAAACATGTTTAATTAAAGTGCTAACCGTGCTTAACACAAATCCCACACGTTACACTGAACATTAGCTGGTGGCTTACGCGGATGAGGTCACATGGTGGCATTGAATGTCATGGTTATGGTTTTCGTAGTTGCCGAATGGATAATTTGCTATCTGTTCTCGCTGGATCTTTGGTGTGTTCACATGGGAGGGGGTTGTCTCCCTCCTAACCCCCAACTCGCAAACCGTTAAACAACAAATATAAACGGAGACCGTTGTAGGATAAGAAACAAGCTTGCATTGTAGTGGTATGTCATGTGGTTTGTGATGAGCCTCATCATTGGGTAACATATGGACCTTAATTCACCTCATAAATTAGTAAAATCAACTCTTCTCACAATTTATTACATATTTTTATTATATTTTGTTTAATGAGATGAGTCAAAGCGAGATATTATGCCTAGTGGACTAATGTGCATTGAATGCAGGTTTGTGAGAGAAAATCTGGGAATTTTGGCTAGATTAAGGGCTGAAACTCAAATGAGATAAGGAAGAGAGATTGTAGGAGGTAAATCTTCCTCATTTTCTCCTCCCTCATTCGAATATTCCTCCATCAATCACAATTAGCTCAAAGTACAAGCAGCCAAGTCATGGAGATCAAAAGGCAGTCAAGCAAGTGACAGTTAAAGAGTTAGTTTATCTCGGGTTTGGGAGCCAAGCCTCCCTAGATTTAAGGAAGTCGTTGGAGACTTCAGTTGTATAAATAAAGAGGCCTAGAGTCTCATTAGGATTCAAATTTTTGCTATAAAAACACTAGTCATTTTCGAGTTCAAGACTTGTGGAAGACATTGCTATGTAATTTTCTATTTTGATAATGAGAATGAGCATTTCCTTGATTCAGCACTGAGTTAACTTAGAGGGTTGAAACTCTTGGGTTAAGGCCCAACCCTAGCAGCAAAGGCTCTTCTTCTTGTATTTATATGCTTAGATTGATTTCATAGCTCAATGGTTGAATTGTCTTTAGGATTATTTCATTTCAAGTAGTGTAGATTTGATTCGTTGCTTATTATTTTGCTTCCATTTGTGCTTTACTTCAACAGTAGTTTAGAAGAGAAAAAGGAACATCAAAAAAATGTCAATAGGTGGTTTTGGCCTCACTCCTTCCTTCAAGGATCATGGTTTGAGGAAAGAACTCCTATGCAGCCCCAAAAAGATAGAATTCTAGTTTCCCATGGAATTTAGGGTTTTTTGTACTTAGACCAGCATTTGATCAGGTTGCAAGAGTAGGATTTAGTTATCCTTTCTTCCATCTGCAGTCTTACATTAGATCTCATCAATGATTCCATATTGTTTTGCAAGTTTTATTCATGCATGGAGTAGACTAGCTCATTAAAGTATGTTTTCCTAGATCATTGAAATTCTTCTTGTTTACATGATTTTTGGATAAATGTCAATGTTTGATGTAGTGCAGGTGTTTCAGAACTACATAGAGATCTCATAGTCAACAACCTCCTTCCAACTTCGTCCATCCATGATCATTCGTTTCTTTCACTAAGACATTCACCAATTTCATCATTTTGCAAGGAAACTTTTCCAAGCTTGTTGAGCAAATCCAACCATCTCCCAACTTTGGTTTTGTGTTTTGGTGTGATCTTAGGTATTTCCTTGCCTCATTCCACCCACTAAAAACATTCCCTAAGCCTTCCATCACCTTCAACACCCATCCTTTTTCTCTCGGCTGTATCCTATAGAAATATAGGGAATCTTGTAGGTTTTTAGGACATCCTGTAGGTTTTCTTGTAGTGGCTTGTTTTGAGGCCGAATTGAGGGAAAAACCTCTAGGAAGCTAGAAAAGGTCACCTACTGGTCTTCCCAATCTTCCAACCATTCACCAGCATCCCTAAGCCATCGTCCACATAACAAAAATAGATTAGTTTGCACATGTTCACATCACAAAAAGATAAAAAGAAAAACAGATTTATTTTAGTCATTTCCATGCACAGTAGTAGAAATTTTGATGTTTTGAATTTACATTATTAGGACACTAGGATTGCTTGCATGTTAACTTAGTATTCGTTTGAAGCATAGCCTCTTAGCAGTTAGTTAGAAAATGGTGTGTTTTTAGCATTTGATTTCAGTCTTTTTTCCTTACTACAGTAGACAAGGTTTCTCTTAGAATAGATTTCTTTTTCCCTCATTAGCAATCAAGCTGCTTTTGAATCCATAGAAGTCTAGCTTGAAAAAACCTAGTGGTCTATCGCCAGCTAAGCAGTGAGAAAGAGCAGACCCATCACTTTTATTTGTGTATACAACATTGTCACCTCCAAGTTTGTATGAACCCCGGGTTGATCAAGTAAAGTTGGTAGCCCAAGGAGTTGCAACATTCTTGCTGTAATACTGGTGCTCATCACCTTTTGGCACCATTACTAGGGAGGTGTTTAAGTAATATGTGATTACTACTTTCTTTCTTCCATTTCTTGTTTCTGATATTCTGCTATTAGTTTCATTTTTGCAAGAGTAATTTAGTTTGATTTCTTTTCCATTATGCGTTATTTTCTTTCCTTTCCATTCTGCAAGTAAGATTTCATTCAAGCAGTTAGTTTTCATTCAGTCAGTTAGTTTTCATTCAGTCTTCAATTTCAATTCTACAATTATTTTCTAAGTTTGAAAAAAAAACACACAAAACAAAAACAAAAACACTTCTTTCATGCCTTGTAGGAATAGGGATAACTTAGGGAATTTTTTTCCAAATACCCCCACCACTTCAAAGAAACAACCTTCCCTATTCTTGGGTGGCTGTGAATTGGAGGAACCCTTAGGTGAGCAACCATAGATATTTGAAGAGCTTAGTGGGGGAGAAGAAGAAGAAGAACCCATTCCTACTGATCCAATGGCTGAAAATAGAACTGATAGAGGAAATAGAGAAAGATTTTAGGGTGCCTTCCCCATCAGGGAAAACAATGGGGATACTAAGATGAAGAATATAATCCCCTCTGCCCTTCCTCGTTTCCATGGCCTGACCTCACAATATCCAAACACTTTATTGTTTGAGTTTGTTGTCATATGTAGAACCTATGACTACACCAATGATGAGAAGAAGTTGAAACTATTCCCATCCACTCTCAAGGATGTAGCTTTGTGCTGGTTCATGGGTTTACCTGGGGATAGCATCACAACTTGGGCTCAGGAGCAGCAAGACTTCAACAACAAGTATTGAGACTACTACAGGTCTAAAGACACTAAAGAGGAAATTTTTAGGACGACCTTAGGGCATGATGAATCCATAGATTATTATGAAGAAAGATTCCAACTTAGCTACAAAAGGGCTAGGTGCACACTTGACCCTGAGTCACTGAAGCTAGTCTTGCTTAGAGGGGTAAGGGAAGTCCTTATGGATACCCTAAACTTGTTAGCAAGAGGGGACATATACTAGTTACCCTATGAGGATATCAAGACTGTCTTTAGAAACCATTCTATGGCAGCTAGGAAAAAGAGTAGGGGTAGTCAACCTATGGTCAGACCATCTTCTTCCAATACATCCATCAAGGGTGAAAATGGAAACATGCTAGAGGATTTCAAGAGTGAGATGTTGCAAACCCTTGCCCTATAGATGGACGCTATGCACATTAAGTGAAAACAAGAGGAAGCAGAGAGAGCCTTAGTCATTTTCTGCCCTATATGCACAAGGAGGCACCCTAGGAATGAATGTCTACTAAATTCGATTGAAATTTTCTTAGTATGTGAAGAAAACCACTCCACAGACAAGTTCCCTTCTCTACCTAGACTAAAAGTTGTATATAAAGGAGCTAAAGGGGTGACTGAATAGCTCTGCTACATAAATCAAAGGAGACTTCCTGGGCTTCGGCCATACCAACAGGTCATGCAAGGGTCATCCCATGCATATTACAACCCCAACTAGACCACATCCATTCCCTCTTGGGGCGCCCCTACTCATCCTTTGTGGCCTACACCTCCTCCTTCGTCCTTTGCACCTTAGTATCATTCCGAGCTAACCAGCCAGCCATTTCAACCTTATGCTCCACCACAACCTTAGTGGAATGCACCGCCCCAGGGGTGGAGGCCCCCATACAACAATGCTCCAGCTTTATTGCCTTCACCACCTACGTAACCATAGCTTTTACACCCTTCTCCACCTAAACAACCCTAGATGCCTTCCCAACCAAATCTGAACCTGAAAAATAGACAAGCACAACAAGTATATAGTGGAGAGACATCCTATCCTACTTATGCTATGGAGATTCAGGAAATCAACCTGAGATTTGGGAGAGTACTCCCGAACAACCAACCTCTACCTCCACCTAGGGAGGTTGAGAAAGAAAGAGAGGAAAGAATGCCTAAAGTAAATCCACCACCCTTTCCTGAGAGATTAACCTAACCACTCTAGCCTACCACAGAAGAGACCAAACTTCTGGGAGAATTGAAAAATCTATGTGTCAAAATTCCACTTCTCCAAGCTATAAAAGATATACCTATTTACAACAAGTTGATTAAGGAGAAGTGCTTCAAACATCTAGAGAGGTGAAAAAGATATGCCCCTACCATTAATGTCATTGGACAATTGTTCGACTTAATGTTGGGGTAGGTAATCTGTAAGTATTTAGACCCTGGAAGCCCTGTAGTAGATGTGCACATCAATGGCACCATTGTCCCCCACACTTTGATTGATCTTGGGGCTGCCATTAATGTGATGACCAAGGAAACCATGCTCAAGATCAACCTTGAGGGCTCATTGAGAAAGACCACAATAGTCTTGCAACTTGTAGACCACTCCACAGTGTCCCTTGAGTGGATTGTGGAGGACGTGATGGTCTCCACTGACTCTTGGGAGTACCCTGCAGATTTCCTAGTTCTCCAGCCTAAGGCCAAGCTTACTCGTTACCCTCTCATCCTTGGGAGGCCCTAGTTAGCCACTGTCGATGCCTACGTTAGCTGCAGGGCTGGAAATATGACTATAAAAAATGGGCATATGCCCAAGCAGTTAGTCCTATACCCTTCTACTCAACCATCTCTTGAACATGACTTACCTTTATGGCTAGAAGAGGAGGAAGAAGATGAATTTTATTTTTCCCAACTCTACACCTTAGAAACAAGCATGGGAGGAGTACAACTGGATGAAGATGATTTGATTGAACACATACTCCAAAGTCTAACTCGCAGTACATTGTCCTTATAATAAGTAGTAAAGGAAACCTAGAACAACCATCAGATTGATCTATGCTTAGCCGATTCCAACCCCACTTGTGTCAAAACCATAGAATTCGGCCTTGAGTGAACTTTGAAAATCAACCCATCTCTTTTTGTTCACTAAGAAGAAAGGTTGTGCAACATGCTAAAGGAACATTTGGATACCTTTTCTTGGAGTTACAAAGAAATGAAGGGATTGCACCCCTTGGTGTGTACTCACCACATTTATATCAAAGAAGGTTGCAAGCCAGTTTGACAACCCCAAAGGAGGATGAATCCAGCTCTCAAGGATATAGTCAAAGAAGAACTCCAAAAGCTGCTAGATGCAATATTCATTTACCCTATCTCAGACAGTGAGTGGGTCTCTCCTTTTGTGTTGGTTCCAAAGAAAAATCATAAGTGGAGGATTGGTGTCGATTACAGAGAGTTAAACAAAGCCACAAAGAAGAACCATTTCCCTCTACCTTTCATCGACCAAGTGCTAGATGGCCTGGCAGGGAAATTTTTTTCGCTTTCCTAGATGGATTCAACAGGTACAATCAAATCCAGATCAGCCAGGAAGACCAGGATAAAACCACCTTCACTTTTCCTTGGGGTACTTTCTCTTATAGGGTCCTTCCTTTTGGCCTATGCAATGCATCCGCCACTTTCTAGAGAGGAGTCCTGAGTATCTTTTCTGAGCTAGTCCATGATGAAGTAGAGATTTATATGGATGATTTTACACCTTATGGTTGTGATTTCCAGGAGGCTTTGTCCAGGTTAGGTAACGTGCTAAGCAAGCGCATTGAAATGAACCTGTCCCTTAGTCCCAAAAAATGTGAGTTCTTGATGACTGCAGGGACTATGCTAGGTCATTCAATATACCAGTAAGGACGGCAGATGGACCCAAACAAAATAGCTATCATCCAAAGGGTCCCACCTCCGCAAAAGCAGAGAGATGTCACAAGTTTTCTAGGTTTACATGGATACTATCGGAGGTTCATAAAACACTTTAGCAAGTTAGCTTCGCCTTTATTTGGGTTGTTGGCCAATACCCTGAGTTTGTATGGTCAAAAAGCTGTCAAGAGGCCCTGGACACCCTGAATGACAAGTTGACCACTGCATTGATTCTCCGAGGCCCAAATTGGGCCCTTTCTTTTCATATACATGTTGATGCCTCGCGAAAAGCCATAGGAGCAGCTCTAGGCTAGATATATGAGAAACTCCCTTATGCCATTTACTTTAGCAGTAAGAATTTGTCAAAGGCCGAACTAAACTACACAGTGATCGAAAAGGAGCTCCTGGCTGTTGTGCATTCATTGAACGAATTTAGGCATTACATTATAGGCTATCAAACATTTGTACATACTGACCATGTTGCAATTAAATATTTAATGAATAAACCTGATGTGAATGCCCGGATTATTAGATGGTTACTTTTATTACAACAGTTTGATATAACTATTGTTGATAAGCCCGACAAGGAAAATGTTGTTGCAAATTTTTTGTCCAGATTAAATTTACCTAGAGGTGAGGAAAGAATGGTTGATGATTAGTTACTGAATGAACACTTATTCGCCATTTATTTCTCTCTCCATGGTTTGCTGACATAGCAAACTATTTGGTATCTGCACAGTTCCCACCGAATTTGTCCTCCAAAGAGAAAAGCAAGATTGTAACGAATATCACCCCATTCACTTGGATTGGGGGAAACCTATTCAAACTAGGCCCATATCAAATTTTGAGAAGATGTGTTAGGGAGGAGGAAGTCTTTGACATCCTTCTAACTTGTCATGATGGGCCTTGTGGAGGCCACTTTGTAGCAAAGAGGACAACATTCAAGGTGTTAAAAGATGGTTATTATTGGCCCACTCTTCGTCAAGATGTGAGACGATATGCTATTTAAAGTGATTGGTGCCAAAGGATGGGAAAGCCTACTCCAAGGGATGAAATGCCTCTACAACCTCAAGTGACTTTCGAGCCATTTGACAAGTGGGGCATGGCTTTCATTGGACCTATTGACCCTCCTTCTACGAAAAAGAAGTACATCATTGTGTGCACTGACTCTTTGACTAAGTGGGTTGAAACCAACACAACCAAGGCAGCAACAGAGGAGAAGGTGGATGATTTCTTAAGGTAAAATGTCTTTTACAAGTTTGGGTACCTTGGAGAACCTGTCACTGATCAAGGCAGCTAGTTTACATCCAACATGGTTGAAGACTTGTTAAGTCAGCACAAGATCAAGCATAGAACCTCCACTCCCTATCACCCACAAGCGAATGGGAAATTGGAGGTGACCAACAGAGCACTAGAGAGCATTCTGACCAAAGTGGTTGGCAGCAACAGAAAATATTGGGTAGATATATTAGTTGAGGCCACCTGGAAGACCACCACTAGATTCACACCCTATGAGTTGGTATATGGTAAGAAGGCCCAATTTTCCATTGAATTTGAGTACAATACACTAAGGATGCCTACCCAACTAGATCTAGATCTCAACAATGTAGAAAAGGAGAGATTGCTCCAGTTGAATGGGTTAGATGAGTTCAAAATGCAGGCCCTCTTACACACAAAGGTGACTCAAATTCATAGGAAGATCTGGCATGACAGGAACATCAAGGACAAGCAATTTCAAGAAGGTGATTGGGTTTGTTATATGATTCTAGATATAAAGACTATAAGGGCAAGTAAAGGACTATATGGTTAGGGCCTTATGTCATAGAAAAATACCATGATAATGGTTCAGTGCAAATTAGAACCATAGATGCAGAGGCCATTCCTTTACTTGTTAATGGGCACATATTGAAAGTTTACAAGAGGCCATTTTCAAAGAAAGAGTTCATTGATGGTATCACTAAAACAGTGATGGTGATGGAGCAAGTCTCAGCTCCTACCTCACCAAACCACTAAGAAAAAGAAAAAAAAAGAAGAAGAGAAAAATAAGGATACTCAGTTGAAAACCTCCATGAGGCACTTGAGTCCCACTATTGGGTTGAAAACCCCTTGAGGCAACCCAATGGTGTCAAAACAAAAAAAAAATGGAAATAAAAATATCTCTGGGTGAAAACCCCTCTTGAGGCGCCCAGGGCAAGCATCTAGGATGAAAACCTCCAGTTGTTTTCAATAAAAAAATAGATAAAAATAAAAAAAGGAGAGAAAAGAGAAATTATGAAAATATTTTGTTCAGGTCAGTAGGAGGACAATCAGAGAAACAAAAGATAATCAAAAGGGACCTGTTTAGCTCATATTTTTATTTCTCCATTCATTATCCTTCATCATTCCATCATTCCTTCAATTTTTCCACTCATTTGACTCAGTTTGCAAGGGTTTTATGTTTTCTACAGGATTCCCTGTGAACCTATAGGATTCCCTGAAAACCTACAAGATGATCTCGTAGGATTTACATTGGCTTGGGAATCATAAAATAAGTAACCCTAGAGCAAGGGAATGACCTGTCCATGTCAAAAAAATAAATCCCTACTTCACCATCTCATCACCATACCTCTCTCCACCATGATCACCCCTGCATTCATCAAAAAATTCAGTTTTCAAGGGGAAAAAACACAGACGAAAGAGGATGAAGATAGAGAGAAAGGGGAAAAACCCTGAAGGTTATTTTTCCTCATGTACAAATCCCTAGACCCCTTCTCTTCCCATTCCAATCATCCTCAGGTCCCAGTAGTAGAAAATGATTACAATTTTTGAGGGAGAATCAGCCTATCCCACAAAACAAAAATCACAGATTGCATTCCGTTTCAATCATGGAGAAGCAAAGGTAGAAGAAGCTCCTCGAGAGCCTAGCAACAACATCAACATCATCATCATCAACACCAGGTACCTACACATCAAATAAAATCATCAAAGGACAATTAAAAAAGGGAGAAAAGAACATGCAACCAACACACAACAATGACTTCATTTCTTCATCAAACTGCATCAAGGTATCATTACCATAGGTAAGTATCTCTCTTCCACTCTCTCATTCGCATAATGTGATCAAATGATGTAAAACTTATGAAAGAGTTGGTTTATAAGCGAAACGTGGCTAGTTAACTTGGCCAACTTCGTTCAGACAACGAGGAAAAAGCAGTTAGTCCTTCCACACGTGGCAATAGTAAAGTCAATGAAAAGAAGGTTGAGGTCAGAAGTAGTTAAGCTACATATGCTCGAAGTGGGATTTGATTATGAGGTGAGGAGAATGATGATGTGGTAGTGGGACCAATGGTCCAAAAATAGATATTCGTACCTTGGCTGCCAACATACCACCTCACTCAAATCACCAGCATGATGAAATAAATGTTGAACCCCATGCATAGAAGAATTCACATTCTCAAGGCTGACACTAGAAAAATCACTCTCGGCCCTCAAGCAGTCTACAGGAAAGGAAAATTTTGTTTTCTTCTTGTGCAGGACCACCTACAGGATCCTACAGGATACAGTCAAGCAGTTTACAGGATTGGCAGTGAGCAACTTCAGAAGGGAAAAGCAGAGGGTGGTTTCGTTAAGAAGTGTTAAGGAGGTAGGCTATACATTTCCCCACATTTTTCCAAGTGAAAGGAACATAAAAAATCTTCTAGTTTGTTGAAATTGATTGTAGTATAAGGGAATTGTATACACAGAAAATTTCGTTAAATTTCCTCCATTAAATTTTATATCGGACATCTACACTCCTCCATTCATCAGAGAAAATGGTAGGGGGGTTTAATAGAAGGGAGCCCATCAACACCGTGAGGATTCATCAGCAGCCTCATGTGTTAGAGATATTCACAAGGCATAATTGGATGGGTTTCTTTGAGAAATTGAGGGGGTACGATGATGAAGTAGCCAGAGATTTTTCTTTCTCCCTCATTCCACTGACTAGGACCCATGCCATTGTTGTGGTGAGAGGCCCCTCCATAGAACTCACCCTTGAACTCACAGGAAAAATTACCACACTTCCCTTAGGAGTGCCTTGGAGAAAGGAGGACAAGGAAGATGGCAAAACTACAAAGAAGAAATTATTTTTAGAGGGAGAGGAGGTCATGGAAGAAAAAAATGGAGTGAGAAGACAAAGCCTACCATATCCCTAGAATGAAATAAGCTACCACCTTATAAAATAAATATCATGTGAAGGTAGGTACAGTGTGGTATATGGATACCACTTTAGGCTTCTTGAAGAATTGAGGTTTGGGGCAAGCACACCTCCTAAACACATACTCAGCATACCCTACTTCCTTCTTCAATCAATGATAGATATGAGCATGAAGGTGTAGGAAGGAAACCATCAACATCTAGCCCATGATGGGTTAATTAGACTCATCATAGAAGATGCCCTCCAAAACCTCAAAATTACTATCACATGGGCAACCTTCAGGGACATGCAAATAGAGGGAGATATAAAAGCCCTTGACTATGAAAAGAACCCCATTGCCAGTGAAGAGGATGAAGAAGAAACTAAGGAAGAGGAAGAAGAAAAAGAGAAGGAAAGTGGTGAAGAGATAGAAGAATATGCAAAGGAGGAAACTGATGAACAAAGTGAGGAACTAGAGGGAGAAGAAGATGAGAAAGACAAAGATGAAAAGGGGAATGGAAAGGTGGAGGTAGAAGACAAGGAGGAGTCACTCAGGGTGTCTCTATAACCCACTGAGAAAGAGGCAGTAGCTTCCCTCACTTCCCTTAGTACCCCTATCAAAAAAAAAAGGAAAAAAATAGAGACAAACTCCATTGTACTTTAGGACAAGAAAAAGTACAAGAATAAGGCACGGGAAACATAAAACTCCCACCAAGGTTCCTATTGTTATTGAAGACTAAGCTAAACAATAGGAGACAATAGCCCCTCTTATGAAAACTCAAGGAGAAAGATCCTCAGGACAAGCCTCTCCCAAGTCTCCTATCACATATGTGAGAAGGCCTATGACTAGATATTCCTCATCCAAAGGAAAAGCATCCTACAGGATACACAACAAGACCTACAGGAAGCAGAGGTAATCTTACAGGAAACTCAGTTAAACATACAGGAAACTCAGAACTTGGATAAGGAAGGGAGTATGCAACAAGAAACGAAGAAGGAGGATCCAGAGCTAAGGGAACCTAGTCCTCAACCTAACCTTGACTCCTACTACAGGTTTATTGAAAGGGGTAGAGTCATTCCACAAAAAATTTCCATCCCATTATTATTTGAGCTTGAGAAAGAAAGAGTAAGAACACATAGATAGATGTAGATTTCCAAGTCCAAGGGAGTGGAGGACATAGGTCACATGGAGGAAAAGATTAAGGAGATGGGTAGAGAACTGAGCAGCCTGAGGGACAGAGAGGCCATAATGAAAGCTCAGTTGGAGGTAGAAAATGCATGGTTGAAAGGACAACTACAAGAAAGAGAGAATCAATTGGCATCCATGGCCAGTCTATCCTTAGAGGCAATCCAGTGCAGGATGCCAGCTAAGTCCTATGCATTATACCTTAAGGAGTAGTGGCTGCAGTTCCAAATCAAGACCCTAGCACAGAGAGGCACTATGCAATTCCAGGATTATAGATAGTTCATTGATATTTGTGATCAAAGCACATTGGAGGATAGGGCTAATATGTCTGAGTTCTACCTACATAACTTAGCCTTGACAGATCTGAATGTATGGAACCCTAATGCAAAACTAGGGGATTTACAGTTGATGGCTTTAACATCATGGAGGAACAATGAGCAAGAAAGGGCTACAGAAATGAAGAAGATAATGGAAACGGAACAAACATGGCCTCTCATGATAAGAGTTGAGCAGCCAAATCCAATGGTTTTCATCAACACACATAACTTAATTGCAAATGACCCTCAACTTGCACACAAGTATCTTGCTGCCCAAGAGCAAGCAATTACAAATTTTGAGGATATGTTCAGGCTATTAGGGGATGACATCATGTAAGCTTGCCAAAGGAGATGGAATACTTTTCCATACAGTTTGAAAATCAAAGAGTACCATTCTCCTCAAAGAACGAGAGAAGAACTGAACAGGACACCCATGTACAAGAAAACCCTCCAAAGACTCAAAGTCAATTGGATTGGCTTGAGACTTAGTCCACCATTTCTCTTAGGGATGTTAGAAGGAAGGAAGGAAGAGGAAGAAAGAAAGGAGTGGGAGGAGATAGAAAGGAATTCAGGATTCTATGCACAAGAAGAGGAAACTACAGCATAAGCATGGGATGTTAGGGAGGCCACTAGAGCTATGAAAGACATGGATACTAATTGAGTTGCTCAGAGGATGAGAAACACTTTCAGTAGGGATTGATGATGAGCCTCATCTTTGGGTAACTGTATGGAACTTAATTCATCTCCTAGCTTAGTCAAATAAATCTTCTCATAATTTATTACATATTTTGATTAATGAGATGAGTCAAAGAGAGATATCATGCCTAGTGGATTAATGTGCATTGAATGCAAGTTTGTGAGAGAAAATAAGAGAATTTTGGCTATATTAAGGGATGAAACTCGAATGAGACAAGGAAGAGAGATTTTAGGAGGTAAATCCTCCTCATTTACTCCTCCCTCATTCAAATACTCCTCCATCAATCACTAGCTCGGAGTACAAGCAACCAAGTCATGGAGATCAAAAGGCAATCGAGCAAGTGACAGTTAAGGAGTTAGTTTATCTCGAGTTTGGGAGTTGAGCCTCCCTAGATTTAAGGAATTCGTTGGAGACTTAATTTGTATAAATAAAGGGGCCTAGAGCCTCATTAGGATTCAAATTGTTGCTATAAAAACACTAGTCATTTTTGAGTTCAAGACTTATGGAAGACATTGCTATGTAATTTTCTATTTTGATAATGAGAAGGAGCATTTCCTTGATTCCGCACTGAGTTAACTTAGAGGTCTGAATATCTTGGGTTAGGGCCCAAACCTAGTAGCAAAGTCTCCTCTTCTTGTATTTGTATGCTTAGATTGATTTCATAGCTCAATGGTTGAATTGTCTTTAGGATTATTTCATTCCAAGTAGTGTAGATTTTATTAGTTGCTTATTAGTTTGCTTCCATTTGTGATTTAATTTAGTAGTAGTTTAGAAGAGATAAAGGAACATCAAAAATCTGCCAATAGGTGATTTTGGCCTCAATCCTTCCTTTAGGGATCATGGTTTGAGGAAGGAACTCCTGTGCAGCTCCAAAAAGACAGAATTCTAGTTTTTCATGGAATTTAGGGTTTCTGTACTTAGGCCAGCATTTGGTCAGTTGCAGGAGTAGGATTTAGTTATCATTTCTTCCATATTCAGTCTTATATATCATCAATTATTCCATCTTGTTCTACAAGTTTTCTTCATGCATGGAGTAAACAACTAGCTCATTAAACTCTGTTTTCCTAGAACGTTGAAATTCTTCTTGTTTACATGATTTTTGGATAAATGTCAATGTTTGATACAGTGAAGGTGTTTTAGAAGTACAAAGAGATCTCATACTCATCAACCTCCTTCCAACTTCATCCATCCATGATCATTCCTTGCTTTCACTAAGACCCTCACCAATTTCATCATTTTGCAAGGAAACTTCTCCAAGCTTGTTGAGAAAATCCAACCATCTCCCAACTTTGGTTTTGAGTTCTGGAATGATCCTAGGTATTTCCTTGCCTCATTTCATCCTCTAATCACCTTCCCTAATCCTTCCATCATGTTATCACAAAATCACAACTGAGGGCTGCAATCAAGCATGATTTCCTGTAACTATTTCAACCAATCTTTAGACCAAAGATTAGCCTCTTTGATCAGAGAGGGCTCTCTCACAATTCTTGATAAAATACTTCAAACACTAGATGGCTAACTCTTTATTCACTTATGAAAGCATAACTGGTTGGAAACACATCAAACTGGCTCTCATTGGGCTATGGAGTCTATAATATCAAGTAAACAAGGAAAACACAGTGACCTCATGGAAATCAAGGCTCTTAGCATTACATGTCAAACATATTACACCAACACATAGCTTGCTGTATACACAGGAAGTCAGAGCATATAATTATGAATTCTGAGTGATTGCATACAACAAAACCATAAAATAACATAAAGTATAACACATCATCACTACATTTGACCATGACAATCCTTCGAGAATCTTGAGAAGAGAATAACTCTGTTTTACTATTACTGTCAAAAAGGTCTTACAATGGCCCAAAACAACACTGTTTTTCTATAAAGTATCCAACCTTTTTTACATAAAAGTTATTCCTATATATAGCCAATCAAAACACTACTGCACGAGACTCCTCAACAAGCATGAAGGGAGCTCGGAATTTTGACATTAATGACCTTAACTATATCATAAACAAACTAACTGATTACAAGAGATATGGTGCTACGAAAACAGAGGACTCCATCACATTGGCACTTTAAGTCTTTCTCCTCGTATACTTTGCTGCGTTCTTGGAGCTTGCCACCTGTAGCATTACAATAATAACCAAATCCAAACTGAAAACAGATTCAATGTATGAACAGCTCCGGATACCTGATGCATAGGTGATTCATCAACAAATAAGAAAATGAAGCCTATATTCTCGGTTGCTGCCTCCCATCGGTGTTCATGTATTAATGATCCAGTTTTAAGCTATTTAATCCTTGGATAGTCCCGTGTGACTGAAGAAAACTCATGATCTGGCCATCCCATAACTAGACAAGTGTATCACTTAACACCTCAGCAGCTCTATCATAACCCTAAAAACTCGGACATAAAGTGAAACTTTCAATAAGAGACAAAACTTCACCTTTTCTTCGAATATTTACACCTGGCATCCTTTTTTAAATATCTGCTTGACCTTCTATAACCTCCATGCTGGCATTAAGTCATCTCTTTAAATATTTGTTGACCTCAGCATTCAAACTCAAGTTTTCAACATAACCAGTCATCTACAGCAGTTTCGTAGCGCGCTACGAAACTGCTGTAGGTCATCAAAATTAAATACATGAACCTTAAAGCAACAATAACTCAAGTCTGTGATTTCTTCAATCATTCTATACAGGTGTAAAGACATCAAAAAGTCTCAAAAAGCTTTAAAAAGACGATGGCCAAAATATATCAAAATTTGGAAAACACATCCCTTCTTGAATCATTTAGCTAGTTTGTCTAGCTTCTCTTTCAGGCTGATGACTTCTTCCTTCAACTTCTTGTTCTCTGCTCTTAGACCTGCATTCATTTGTTTCATAACCTTTGCCTGCTTCAGAGCTGGCACTGTCCATACATAGGCATCAGATACTGAACTAGCTTGACTAATCAAACTTGTTTTACCTTTCATTACAGCTTTCTTATAGCTAGTATATCTTACTGCCTTCTCTTTAAAAACACTTTGAACCTGAGGTATTTCCTTGCTTGCTCCAGCTTGTTTCTTAATGGCAATCACATTTCCACTTTGACTAATAACCACCTTATTGTCCTTGTTCTTGTTTTTAGCTGCTTGGGCTATTTCAGAGAAGATTTCAAGTGCCTCTGTCCTAGGCATCTCTGAAGGTACTTTCTCTTTTTGAGCCTTTTCTACTTCTTTCATTTGCCTTCTAGTCATTGGTCTGCGAGGTTTAAAGGCATACTCTTCACTTGGTTCTTCAAACTTTAATCTTTTAGAAGCCTTTGACTTCTTAGAACTTTCAGGTGAAGACTGTGTTAGATCGATATGCATTGGTGATACCAATTGATCTTGCTCAATTTCAAGTGGTTCAATTTGAATTGGATGATCTTGTTCTAATTCAATGGCTTCCAACAAGTCATTTAAATTACCCTTAGAAACAGGACTCTCTTCCACAGGGGCTGACTTTCCTTTTTCTTTGCTAAGCTGGCCTCTAGTTCTCACCCTTGAAACCCTTTCAACTTCACTAGATTTAATTTCATCTCTTCTTTTGTGAGTCTTCTGTTTTGATGACTGAGGTGTTTCTTTAGGAGATGACTTAGAAGTTTCCTTCATTGATGCTTCAGGTGTTTCTTTGACTGTTACAGACCTCTCTGGCTTCTTTGTTTTAGCTTTGGGCTTCTTATGGTCTGTTATTTCCTTCCTAATCTCAGCCAAAGTAGTTTCCTCACTCCTATCTTCTCTTTCTCTTACAGGTAATGGAGTGAGGCCCGTTTTACTAGGGAAACCGGCCATGAATACAAATGAATCCCAGTCCTTACCAATTTTATGTAGGCTATCCAACACCAGTAATTTAACCAGACCATGATGAAAAAGAGATGTTTCATAAGCTTCCTTCTTCAACTGAATCTTATCACACATCTTGCTAATACTCCTGAATAAGTAAAAAGGTATGTCTATTGAGCTCTTACCAGTGAAGTGTAGCAGCAGCTTGAAATGGTATGAGTAGACTTTGTTGTACCGACCTTCACATGTCAAGTACTTCTGGATACATGTCAATAGCATAGCATAATTCTCCTTTAGATAGCTCCTTGGGACAGCTTTAGTGAGATCTTCGTCTACATATGGTGCCTTTAAGAACTCCTTACACGGACCCATGTCAAACTTGAAATTCTTGAACCACTCTTGGCCACCCCTCGGGATTTCTGTGACAGTAGAAATGACTTCAGGGGATACCGGAAACTCCAACATGGCCACCTTCGAATTCAGTCCAGTGAAGTTCAATGCAAATGCCTTGGTCACTTCTGCATGTCCACCCTTTAATTTTTCACAAAATCGCCAGCAACCAGCACTTCTAAACGCCTTTGCTACCTCCTCATCTCCGAGAGTTACATCTAACCCCTCCGGCTCTGTTCTCACACATTTACCCGAACGGTGTTCCTTTCTTTCCATGCTTCCTTGCGCAATTCTACACAAGGGAATGACAGTGGTTTGCAGCACGTAAACACTCTTCAGCTGTAGAGAGCAGGCTCGCTTGCTGTAGTCTGTTTAAAACAAAGCTCAGGCTTTTCATAGAGCAAAAACATTCATATGTTATGAAGAACACATTATGGAATGACCACCTCCCATAACGTCCTCCAAGCTGACACCTAACTCTATGACTTCGGACCTTATGGCAAAGTAATGGCTAATCATGACATAGAAATGGTGTGAAGAAACAATCATGACCGGATTCGTGACTCACTACTTCTCGGATTAGACATTCAGGGAAAAACGCTGCACAAAAGCCTGAAACCCCGATTTCGTAGCGCGGGCAGTTCAAATTTAAGGGAATGCGCTACGAAATCGCTGGCAAACGGGGCGCTACGAAAACACGCAAACATTATTTCACAACAAAACTGACCAATCACACCCGCGCTGCGAAACTGCGCAAGTACCAAAGACATCATACCCGCGCTGCGAAACTGCGCAAAGTACCAATGACATGACATGACATAACTAACAATGATGGAGGATGACTAATAACCTTGCCTTTACACGAATTTTCATCCATAACTCTTGAATTTCAAATTTTGAAATTGACATAAACTAACAAACCTATTTACAAGACCTCAAGACTTTATAAAAACTTGTGGACAATCTCATATACATGAACTATAGTTCCTAGTGATAACACATCACCTTCAACACCCATCCTTTTTCTCTCGGCTCTATCCTATAGAAATACAGGGAATCCTATAGGTTTTTAGGACATCCTGTAGGTTTTCCTTTAGTGGTATGTTTTGAGGCCGAATTGAGGGAAAAGCCTCTAGGAAGCTAGAAAAAGTCACCTAATGGTCTTCACAACCTTCCAACCATTCATCAGCATCCCTAAGCCACCTGCCACATAACCAAAAGAGTTTAGGTTTCACACGTTCACATAAAAAAAGACAAAAGGAAAAACAGATTTATTTTAGTCATTTCCATGCACAGTAGTAAAATGTTTGATGTTTTGAATTTACATGCTTAGGATAATAGGGTTGCATGCATGTTAACTTAGCATTCTTTTGAAGCATAGCCTCTCAACAGTTAGTTAAAAAATGGTGTTTTTTTAGCATTTGATTTCAGTATTTTTTCCTTATTGTAGTAGACAAGCTTTCTCTTAGAATAGATTTCTCTTCCCCTCATTAGCAATCAAGATTCTTTTGAATCCATAGAAGTTTGGCTTGAAAAACCCTAGTGGTCTATCGCCAACTGAGCAGTGACAAAGAGAAAACCCTTCACTTTTACTTGTGTATACAACACTGTCACCTCCAAGTTTGTACGAACCCCGGGTTGATAAAGTAAAGTTGGTAGCCCTAGGAGTTGCAGAATTCTTGTTGCAATACTGGTGCTCTTCAGTTTGTATAGTACAGGTCCCGAGTTTGATCCTCCGACCTGCCAAATTTTTTTACTGTGCGCCGATATATGTGGTCCTTTGTGGAGGGACACGTGGTAGCCTTAGGGCTTGCCACTTTTCCCCTCCTCATTGGTCCTCCTTCAACCAATAGAAACATGCCACATCACCACACCTACATATCAACCACAATATACCACTTGGAAAATTTGGATTGGACATTGACCAACCTATTGACTCTGTCCAGTCACCTACCACGTTAGCAGTACGGACTACTGACTGTGCAGTGAATGTACACATTTTTTTTCAAAAATTCCTTTGTTTGGCAAGGCGAACAAAACATGATATATTCCTCATACGAGTTCGATTTTTAGTGAAGCGAGTTTCATTAGGATCGTATCACTGAGATGGACACGATCATTCAGGTTTCGAGCAATTATGATAAATTTGATTTTTGAGCTAAATACTGAGCACCTGATCATTCCCCCCCACTGGAAGCCTTTTGGACCTCGAAATATACTATCAATTTTTAGCAGGTGAGGGTACAACTACTTCAGCTTATCTATCTGCAACCATTTGGCTTTAGAAGGCTTTTGTCCCTTGAATCCCACTCTAAGGTATTTGACATTCCCTCTCTTCGAAGTTCTGGTTCTTCAGTCAAGTATGATATCTTGATGAAGTTCATCAAGATATTCTGGTGAGAGATCATCTATTGATGGTAGTAGAACATGCTCTCCTTGATCATCAAGAAAAGGAGGTGTTAGTGTCGGTCTTGAAAGCCCTCCATCAGTGATCAAAGCTCTTTGCATTTGCATTAGTAGGTGTCTCATCAGTGTCAAATTTTGCATCCCGTTAGGCATGCCATAACCCTGATGGAGGAGCTGGTCTATTTATACCCCTCTTGGTTTTGCTGGATTAGGTCATATCAGTCATTAAAATTCTTTCAAGATTGTCTTGTTTTGTCTTGAGGTCAAAGGTCCTAGGTCTAGGGTTTTCGTCATTTATCTCTGCTAGGTCATGTCTTTAAGAGTCTTTGAATGCCCAGCAAGCCAGAGGGAGGATGGTAAACATGTTTCTTTGATATTTTCATCATGTACAATTCATTTTTAACCTTGGATTTAAAAACTCTGTTTTTAAAGCCAAGGTCATGTTAAATTTTTGTAAAAAGAATGAAATTCCAAAAAGTCTTCAAAAAGGCAGCAATAACCCTGGTCCCCTTGCCAAAGTCCCTTAGATGATTTACCTGCAAAAAGAATCAAGTCAAAGCACTCAGAAAGTCAAATTCAGGATAAAGGAAACCAAAAAATCAGTGTTTTAAAAAGTGTCAAAAATAAACTTTATAAAGTGGGTTTATGGATGAAATTTTTTCAAATGGAGTTTATAAAGGTTCAACTTCCCTCCTTTTACTCTCATTATGCATCTCAACGCTTGGAAGAGAGGTTTGAGAGAGTGATAGGCGAAAGGAGCAAAATCGCAGTGATTTCGGGCAGCAGAGTGGTGCGCGACCCGTTGAAGGAGGTGTGCGACCTGTTGGGCGGTGCGCGACCCGTCCAGGACCCCTCAGCAGTGCAGAAATACTACGGGCGCGACCCGTTGGGAGGTGCGCGACCCGTTGGGAGGCCTGCGCGACCCGTTGAGCTGTTTGCCTCCAAACTTCAACCGAATTCCTCAATCTCCCTTCAAATCATCCAAATTGGTCGAGGTAGGCTCTTTACACATTGTCTTGGAGGTTAATGATGGATTGTAAGCCCTCAATGCTATGATTTTAACCTCAAATCATGCAAATGAAAGGACTTGTATGGCTGCAATATTCATGTGCAAATTGTGTTAGGGTTTATGGTGTTTCAAGCTGTTTTTCCCTTTCATTGGTTTCCTTCCCTTCCCTTTTGCCCACACTCATATGTACATTTCCTTTCCCCATGATTATTTTATAAATGAAATATGAATTCCCTTCCCATCCCTAAATCACTAAAACTGAAAACCCTACCCCTCTCCCAAAGCATCAAAAAACAAAACAAAGTGAAAACCCTAATTCCCCTCTACCACATGCATATGCAAGATAACAAAAACTATTGGTAAAATGTCAACATGTGTGGTGTATGGTTTCCCTTCCTATTAAACATGTATGCATATGTTCCCATGTTCACTTTTATGCATGTTTTTTCTCATATGCAACAATCTTTGCAAATGATTTCCCTATCACAAATATGTGTTCCTTTATGAATATGATTTGCAAAATTTCCCTTAAAATTTCCTTGTTATCTTTATATATTCCCATTCCTTGTTAAAAGATCCCTCCCCTAACATTTCCCTCATGTTTGGTTCCCCTTGAAACAGCATAGGTTTCAGCACTTTTTGCAGGCAGAGACAGCAGTTCAGTTTGTCCACTTTGCTCCAAAACCATGTCAGAAACCGAAACTTATGAGCAAAGTGATGACCATTCATCATCTACAGAGGTTGAGGAACAGAGGAGGCCTCGTAGAGGGGGTAAGGGAGGACATCATAAGCGGGAAGAGCCTACTTCTTTGGCAGAATTACAGGCCTGTCCTTTGGCAGTGAATTGCTTCCAGTACATGTCTTGCTATCAGTTTTGTGAGAGGATCTCTCGGATTCAGCATCATAGAGAGTTGGGCCGCTTGTTTGTCTTACACCTCCATGATGGACATGTCACTCTGGCAGGGGTGAATTTCACATTGACACCTGAGGTGATCTCACAGGCTACAGGGATACCAAATGTGGGTGAGGTGTGGCCTAAGCGCAGGTTGCTTGATTTTGTTCACTTTGAGCCCTATGTCCGGCCATCATTTGTGAGACTTTTGACGGGTGTTTTCCCATTCAGATTTCTCCGGAGTGAGTATGCTCCCCTCATGAGGCTTATTATGCATTATTTTACCTGTGAGGGCAGATTTTCACAGGTCTATTCATATCACATTCGCCTTTTGATGCATTTCACCCGAGTGAGGATGATGAACCTCCCAGTCTTCTTGTTTCATAACATTCAGAGGATGGTGCCCATGTTGCAGAGGAAGACCCCGGCCCAGCAGTGCAGGAGCTTGTGTCACTATGGTTTGATTCAGCTCATAGTCTCACATCAGTTGACTCAGCAGGGCATCTCATGGGAGGAGTTCATCTCCCGCGAGTTTTTCACAGTGCCACCTCAGCCACATCAGGAGGTCATTCATGAGGAGGGAGGACCATCTCAGCATCCTGATGCTCCCGTCACCCGACATGTCATCTCCACTCCTTTGGTCACTTATCAGAAAGGCCCAAGGGCCTTATTTGCAGCAGCTAGGCGAGTACTATCTCCACAGCAGGTGGAAGGGGTCTCGCCTTCATCTTCAGCTCAGCGACTGTTATCTCCACATCAGGTGGAAGGGGCCTCGCTTTCTTCACCAGCACAGGTACTGCAGAGGGGCAAAGAGCCCATAATTCATGAGGATCTGGTGATTGATCTCGAGGCCAGTTCTCCTAGCCAAGAGGCGAAGGAGATCATTCAGCATCTTAGAGCTGAAAATGATGTTTTAAAGAGGAGACTTGAGGGTGCCCAATGGACCATCACCTACCTGGAGCAGCGGAACACACAGCTAGAGGAGGAGAAGGCACTTGATGAGCTATGGAGGATTCGTAGCGACCGAGTCTTGAACCGTAGGAGGCCTGGTGATCCATTGCCTGCTGACCGAGAGTCACTGCTCATTCAGGAGAATGCCCACTTGGAGAGGTTGTTGGCTAAGGCCAACCAAGAGAAAAAGCTGTTGAGAAACATGAAGAATCACTATTGGGCGAGGAGGCATGTATGCAAAGCCAAGATGAAAATGTTCCAAAGGAGGTTGTCCGAGGTTCTTAGGCGGAGGAAGAAGACCAATCCACTCCGTATCTTGGCTGAGGCATCCCTCAAGGATCATGGCACTCACTAGCATCAGCTATAGCACAAATTCGAAATTTTTTTGAGAATTTTGGGTAATTTTGGTATTTTTGGGAAATTTATAGGTTTTGGCTTCTCAACGGGTCTCACCCCCGGTGAGACCCTTTGTCATCGTAGCTCCGTTTTGCAAAAACTCAACATTTCTAGATTTTTCATGCAAAGTTACACATGCCTATGGATGGACTTGAGTTTTTATGGGGTTTTGGGCCTCCAGAAGGTCAAAATACAGGCAAAATTTGACTTTCTGCCCCTTTTTTGAGTTGCAGAAGCAGTCTTGGGATAATTGACTTTTGACTGAGCAAATGACCTCCAAATCCAAAAATTCTAGTTGGGTTGGAAAGTAGACTCAGAGACCTTTCCAACGAGCTATCTTGAACCTCATTCTGACACCGGGAAGGCCTCCAAACAGAGCTCCAAAGTGCGCGACCCGTTGAGGAAATGTGCGTGACCCGTTGAGGAAACTTTGCCAGATTTGACCAGTTCAGCTCAGAAAACGCAGTTTAGCTCCAGTTTGACTTTTTGAGGTGGATGGTGGTCCTCTTGACTGTAATTGTGACACTTTTTGGATACTTTTACTCTTGTTTAACTCTTCTAGAAGTTTCTTTCATGTAAAGGGTAAAAATTGAATGTATGAACTGGTTTCCAAGTTTATAGAGGCAAGTTGTTTTGACTGCCTATTTTGTAGTGCTTAGTTTAGAAGTGGTTCAAACAGCTCCTAGGATAGTGAGCTCGACCCATGGAGGCAGGGAAAGAGGTTAGATCATCTATATTATGTACTTTCTTGCTCATTTTCATGGTTGGACTCTTGAGGGAGAAGCTATCATTGTATTATTTCACTTGTATCTCTGCAATTTTTGGCTAAGGGAGACCAGAGTTTTGCAGTCCTTTTGGGATTCTTGTGGTTTCATGTATTGATGGAGTGCTTCTTAATGTTCTTGTAAGTGTGTTATGTGATTCATCTCCTTTCTTTCCTTCTGCATATTAAACAAATGAAGTGTTAAAGTAAGAATTCATGCTTGCCATGCTCTGCTTTTTAATTTGTTTAATTTCAATGTTTTCTACTGTCTAAAGAGAATTCAAAGTCATTGTTTGCTCTCTTTATCTCCTCATCTTTCATTCCCGATCATCCATCTCAAGTTAAGGCATCAATACTGTTTCCTACCTCGCCCCAAAGAACCCCCTGCAGAAACTGTGTCAAATCCCCGCACCCAAAATTGCAATTCCTCAATTTGCCACCAAAAACCCAAAAAACCCCAAATCAACCTTTTTAAATTAGTTTACTAGCCTAATATCAATGTTACCTTGTTGGTCATCTCATCCCATTGAAGATCTGCCGAGATTGACAGGAGAGAGCCTTCTCCTGCCCCGTAGGGCTAGCTACGAGGCTAAATGGTTTGATGTAGCCTTGAGGTTTACCTTTCTCAGCCTGAGGTGAAATTTCAAGCGCTAATAGGAGGCTCAAACAATCTCAAATTCTCAACATTAACAATAGAGTATATTTTCATATAAGGAGGAAAATCTAGCTTAAATGCATTGTTACCAATATTTTCCATAATTTTAAAAGGACCATAACAAAATCGATTAAGCTTTTTACCTTCCCCTTGAAGTCTCTCTTTGCTAATATGTAACTAAAATTCATCGCCAACTTGATATTTATGATCGACATGGTGTTTGTCATGCCTTGTCTTGTAGCTACTTTGACTTCTTTCAAGCTATTCCTGCACCGTGTGATGTATCAACTGAATTTTCTCATTGAACTTCCTTGTCTTATCGATGTTGCTATGACCATCGATGCCGACATATTTCTCAAAGATGAAGTCCAATGGCGATCTTGGAAAGTACCTAGAACAAGCCTCAAATGGCGATGTATTTGTGGAAGAATGCTTTTCCCTGTTGTATGCATGATGTATGTAATGCATCTGTTCATCCCACAACATGGGATGTTTGCTGCAATATCCTCTAAGAAGATGAATTACTGTCCTATTGACCACCTCGGTTTGTCCATCTGTTTGCGGATGAAAGGTTGTACTCTTCTTCAACTTAGTGTCCATCATGTCCCACAATTTGACCAAAAATTCTCAACAAATAAGGAATCTCAATCACTTACAATGGAAGTAGGAAGACCAAAATGAACCCAAATATTTTGGAAGAAAAGATGAGATGTTTGTTCAGTGGTAATTTTATTCTTACATGGTGTTAGAATACACATCTTTCTGAACCTGTCTACAACTACATATAAGTAATCATGACCTTTCCTTGACAATGGAAGACCTCCTACAAAATCCATTGAGATACTCTCCCATGGACATGGAGGTACCGAAAGTGGAGTTTACAATCCTAGTTTCCTTTTGATAGAATTACTTGTTGCACACAAAGAACATCCTCTAATGAAACGAGATACACAATCAAACATGCGTGGCCAATAACAATACCTTTGGAGATTCGCTAATGTCTTGCCTACACTAAAGTGTCCAACAATCAATGAAGTGTGCACCTCCCTTATGATATTGTTTCTTTCTCCCTGTGGAATACATAACTTGCCCAAGTGATACAACAAACTGTTATGGACATGGTAATCTAACTCCTCAATTTGGTTTCCTTGCCTCAAGCTTGCATACACATCTTGAAAGTCATTATCATATGCATATTGCTTAATGTAACTTTCATGTAAAATAGAATTGTGCTTGAGTAAAATAGATGAATTTACTAGAAAGCATATCAACTACCTTATTGTAGATTCTGTTTTTGTACTTGATAACCAAATGAAACTGTTATAGAAAACCCATCCATCTGAACTGTCGTGATTGCTGCAACTTTGACTGTGACTCTAAGTACTGCAATGGTTGATGGTCAGTATGGATAATGGTCTCCTTTCCCATCAAGTAGTGTTTCCATTTTTTGACACTTTGTACCAATGCTTAAAGTTCTTTGTCATATGTGGGATAGTTAGTCACAACTCCATTAAAATTTTCAAAATGAAATGAAATGGGCTTACCATGCTTCATAAGAACTGCTCCCACGGCATAATCACTAGCACCCTTTTGAATCTCAAATGGCTGTCTAAGATCCAGAAGAGCCAATACCAATGCTGAACAGATATTTTTCTTTAAAGCATCAAATGCTTTCTGTTGTACATCTCCCCAGTGGAAGACTTTCTTAACACTAGTCAATGCATGTAGTGGTGCTGCAATGGAAGAAAAAATAGCAATAAATTTACTCCAATATTGTGCTGCCCCTATAAAGCTTCTTACCTCTGTAACCGTATTGTGCTTGGGCCAATTCATAATGACCTAAACCTTAGATGGGTCTATCTTCAACTCTCCTCGTCCAACAATGTGTCCCAAATACACTAAATAAGTCTTGCCAAATTCACACTTTGACATCTTTAAAAACAACTATTCTTTTCTCAAGACATCAAGTACTTTGTTCACATGCATGACATGTTCATCTCTTGATTTGCTGAATATGAGGATATCATCTAAGTAAACAATGACAAAGTCATCTATAAATGGTCTCAATACATCGTTCATAACTCTCATGAAAGTAGCTGGAGCATTTGTAAGACTGAAAGGCATAACAAGCCACTCAAACAATCCTTGTTTAGTTTTAAATGTAGTTTTCCAAATGTCCTCTTCAGCTATTCTAACTTGATGATAACCACTTCATAAGTCTAACTTAGTGAAATAATTTGCATACCTCAATTGATCAAGCAAATCATCAATTCTTGGGAGTTGATGCAGGAGCATTCACCTAAGGGAAAATCATTGTAAATAGTAGACATAGGGGGTCATGTATTTTAGGGAAATTAGTTTCCTAAGTCTCAAGTCAATGTAATATTTAGGCTTTTAAGTGATTTAATTAGATAATGGGAGAATATGTAAATGCTCTCAAAATAAATAAATGAGAACATGAGTGGTAGAAGTCAAATCCAACTCTCTAGGAGCGAGAGAGAGTTTTTAGGAATTAATTAGAGTAGAAGTGGACCATTGAGCTGATAAGGGGACTTTTCTGTTTTAAAATAGAGAAAAATATGGAGTGGATAAAGTCTGCCACATATGCATGCATGCAGGGAGATTTAGGGCTTTTGTTAGAGGATTGATCAGGTCCTTCATAGTAATCCAATCCAAAGTTTCCATACAAATATATGTAAGCCTACGGGTAGAAGAGAGGTGGCCACTAATAGTAGAATCAGGCCTGTGTGTGTGTGTGTGAGCGAGATGAGGAGTCTCAAATGTAATCTTTGTTTTTACATATATATACAAAGCTTATTTCCTGTCTGTGTCAGTATGCTTAAGAAGTATTTCATGTATGAATTACTTGTGAATTCATAGGCTCTGCAATAGGTTGCAGGAATACTTTTAAAGGACATAGAGGAACAAAGATGATTCAGAGGAATCATATAGGGGTCATTGAATCCAAGTGAAAGACAGAGTTTGCTTTGGAGAGGAGTTGCGAAGCAAGAATTCGCTACGGAGTCCAGCTCAGAGAAAGCTGAACAGTGGAAGCAGAAGGTAAAGTTTGAAGGACGCGTAGAGAAGAAGAGCAATTTGGAGAAATTATATTGATCCACTTGAAAGATCAAGAGTTGCTTTGAAGTAGAAGTGCATGCAAAGTGAAGCTCAGAAGGAAGAGTCGTAGCGAAATAACGAAGGAGGAAGAACCTCTGAAGAACCCAAAAGAGTTGCAGAAATCATTGAAAATTGCGTAAATTCTAAGTAAAGGGAAGTAAGGAATTGATGCTCAGAAGCTGTTGGATCTTCAAAGATCAAGGGCTACGATTGAAATAGCAATTGCATTTCAGAGATGACAAGGGACAGTGATAACAAAAAAAGTGATACCTGGCGAGCGATGTGGCGATATCGCCGACAGATGCGATTGACGATCAGGTAGTCAGAGGTTTAAAGCGGAAGGAGTCAGATATGGTTGGAGGAACGATATCCATTAGCGATCATTGAAGTATCGGAGCTTGGACTTATTGGAGTTCGGAGGAACGGAAAGGTGATAGACTAAGAGGTGGACCCGACGTGTTTATAAATGGGGTTCAATGTATTTGAAGTCTGATATATATTTTTGACAGTGTTTTCCTTTGTAAACAGGAATATGAATAGTTAGGGCCGATAGTGTATTTCCCGGTTTTGAAGGGAAATCACATATTAGAAAGAGGAAGGCATATATGTATGCATGACCAAGGAAGAATACTAGGGCCGATTGCGATGAGCTTAAACCTCAGAAACCATGACAAGACTGTACGGTAGGTGGAAAAGGCATGTTTGGGATTAATTCCTTTGTAATGCTTTATAAATTGGATAAGCGTGATAGAAGGATATATACGTTAAAACGTATATGAGAAGATGTGTTAAGGGGGTTCTAATTCTGAATTGAGGAAAGACTTTAATCCAAGGTTTGAGGGTTCATATAATCCCGATAGAGGTTTCAGGCGGGGTGATTGGGTTCCTATGAACAAGAACTAATGAATGGGCCGTGACCATTTAAGGTCTGAAGATTTGACTCCATTGTAGAGTCAAATTTCTTGGGATAGTTGTGGATGCATTGTTGAATGCATACTGTGGGTATGTGCGGGGGTTTACCCTACACCAGGAGTGGATAACTATTGTTGAGTGTTATTTTGTTCAGTGCACGGAAATCCACACACATGCGCCAAGTCCCATCCTTCTTTGGCACCAAGACAATGGGTGAACCACATGGCAAAGTAGATGGGCATATGATACCTTTGTTCAACAATTCTTGAATTTTCTTCTTTATTTCCATGCTCTCCATAATCGACATGCAATACATGCCAATGTTTGGAAGTGGAACATCTTGCTGTAGTTGTATCTCATGCTAAGTTCTCCTCTTGGGAGATAACCCCTTTGGTCCTTGAAACATCTCACCATACTTGCTTACCACATCAAACCAATCAAATTTTAATTTGTCATCACAACCTTCAAAAGATTCATAATCAATATCATTCTTTTTCTTGAACATGAGAAGCACAAAATTTTTACTTGCATTAACCGGTCTCTTCATCTGCCTTGCATTAACCAAAGAAATGTTTAACTTTTTGTGATGGGCTCTCACAATATACTCCACCCCATTCATAAGCAACAAATATTTGTTCTCATGGCGATAAAATACTACTTTCTTATCATACAAATAAGGACTTCCCAAAATGATACCTGATATGTCAAGTGGAACTACGTCTAACTCAACTTCATCAATGAACTTCTCAGTAATGGAAAACTTGAATAAGCATTTCTGTGTAACCTGTAAATTTTCATTATTGACTATCCAACCCAATGGATATGGCTTATGATGAGGTACAGTTTCAAGGTTAAGCTTTTTTACCAAGTCTTCTGAAATTAAGTTTGATTCTGACTCACTATCAAATAATGCATCAATCTTTGTATGATTTGAAATTTCCTTACATGGAACAATTCTATTCTTGATTCTTCATTTGGAGTGTTGTTGTGACTATGTGAGGAACTAGTGCTTGCAACAACTTTTTCCTTTTGTGACCATGGCTGAAATCTTGGTCTCATCACTATAATCTAATCCAAGATCATGTTGTGTGGTAGCTGTCATCTTTTGTTTTCTCTTATTGTTTGGTTTCTTAAGCCTTAGTTTAGGATTTAATTTCCAAAAATGGGTTTCATCATGCCCAGCTTTGGAACAATGTTGGCATATATTTTTCTCCCCTTCTTTCTTCACACTTGCATTCTTCTTTCCCTTCCATTTTCCACCCTTCTTTTTCTCCTTAGCCTTGAATGGCTTCTTCTTACTACCCTCTTCCTTAATTTTCTTTCCTCTTGCTTCAAGTTGTATGTCTTGCACACATACCTCAACCAAATTGCTTGGATTGAACATAAGGATAATATGTTTTAAGTAGGAATGTAAACCCCCAATATATTTTAACAATGTATCTTTGGAATTCAAGTTTACTCCTAACAACAAAGCCCTCTTCCTAAACTCTTGGGTATAGTCTTGAACTGTTTGGCCCTTAAGTCGCCTAAATTTTTTCCAACTCATAATGGTTTTTTGCATATAGGCTAAAGGATTAAACTGTCTTTTAATTATAGAAACAAATTCAACCAAGAAATGGATATCTTACCATGAATTCACATTTCCTCTTGAGTCTTTTCTTCCCACCAGACTAATGCTGCTCCTTCTAGCCTTAATGAAGCCAACTAGATCTTTATGTCATCTTCTTGAAGGTTCTGCTATGCAATAAACCTCCAATTGTCGAATCCAATTGTCTAACTTTTATGCATTGACCTCACCATTATACATGGGAAGTTCAAACTTAATGTCCAATTTGAGTAAGGGAGTTTTTTTCTTTGGGGTTTTTTAATGAGTATGAACGGTTTTTGTGGTGGAAGTGGAAGATGATGCTATTTGAGATGTTGAGGATGATGAAGATGATGATGGTGGAGATGGAGGAGGCCTTCCTCCATTACCCTTTGAGTCCTTCTTTTCATCTTTTTTATCCTCTGAGCTTCTTTCTCCATGGGAGGCTTAGAACTCTCTCCAACCATTCTAGTATTCCTCTCTTCATAGAGGACAATAACCATGTCAATTAAGTCATAGAGGGCCATCTCGACGACGAACCAAATGAAAACCTTGCCGCTCTGCTCATCATGGAAGAAGCGGAACACCGGCCACACGAATCCATAATCCACCACGCGACGATTCGCCCTAAGTCACCTATTAGAAACAAGCTCGTATGAACCAACAGGCACGTAAGGCACACAAAAAGTATGGTGAGAAAAAGAGTAAAGCGCGTCAGAACCAAGAAGCATTTCTTGAATGTTTACTCTTCTGAAAGAGCTTCAGTCGCTCTTTCTCTAGACATGATGGCTTTGGATTCAAGCTCAACTTCTAGTACTGCTTGTACCTCCTCAATCTCAATTGAAGGTAAAACTTGAGGTGTTTCAAGTGCAGCTGGGATTGGAACTTTTGGGTGGAGATTGTTGCCTTGTGGCTCTCCTTCTTCTGGGAATTACCTCAGGAGTTGCAACCAATAGTTTCCCTTCTCCTCTCTACAACTTTAACCTTGTAAGCTTCACAAATTTGCAACCATTAAAACCCTAATTGCACAAAATTCAAGCAATCATGCAAATAACCTTTGCTCTGATACCAACTTGATCTGTTGTTGAATGTTAGCATTTTTGTGCTAATTTCAAATTCAGATTTGTAAACAAATGTTTGTCAATTGCTTCATGTGCATAGGTTCCCTTATGGTGTTTGTGAATGAAAACAGGTAAATTTTATCAAGTTTTATGCTAAGTTCATGAGAAAAAGAGCATGAAAAACAAGTGTCGAACAACAAAAATCGAATGTATAGCAAACCATCAAAATGAACCCTTAACATAGTGTTTTGATGAAGGAGTTCACCCCTCCTGGGCTACATCTCCTTGGCCCAGCTTCCATGGCTTGGGCCTCTGTATTAACTCAATAATGAAAAAAGGTTGTTTACAATGCTCTACTACTCTTGAAACCTGCTTCAATATGCTCAAAACCTCCAAATCAACTAGGAACGCCTTTTCCTGAACCCAATTTGGTCAAATTTTGCCAAAGTTATGACCAAAACTATTTTCCCTAGAAAACCTCCTCTAAAACTAGAGGAACTCCAGTTGGTCCTGCTAAAACTGGAGGAATCTCTGAAATTGGAGGACCGCTGAATTCTCCACCAAGTTAATCTGTAGCTAATTGTGCATTTAATTAAATATTAGGCATGTTTAATTAAAGCACTAATCGTGATTAACGCAAATCTCGTTTGGTACACTGACCGTTAGTTGGCGATTTACACAAAGGAGGTAACTTGGTGGCATTGAATATCATGGTTATGGTTTTCGTAACCACCGAATGGATAAGCAGCTAGCTGTTACCACTAGATGTTTGGTGTGTTCATATGGGAGAGGGCTGGCTCGTGCGTTGGCTCCCTCCTAACCCCCAACTCGCAAATCGTTAAACAACAAATATAAACAAAGACCATTGTAGGTTTGAAACAAGCTTGCAGGATTTGGGGAGGGACACGTGGTGGCCTCCGGGCTTGCCACTTGTCCCCTCCTCATTGGTCCACCTTCAACCAATAGAAACTGACACGTCACCACCCCTGCAAACCAACCACAGTATGCCTCTTGGCGAATCCAGATTGGACGTTGACAAAATTGTTGACTCTATCCAGTCACCTACCACTTCAGCAGTAGGCACTGCTAATTGTGCAGTGACTGTACACATTTTTTTTTCAAAAATTTCTCTGTTTGGCAAAGTGGATAGAATGCAATATCTTCCTCATACAAGATCAGTTTTCAATGAAACAAGTTGCGTTAGGATTGTATCGTTGAGATAGACATGGTCATTCAGGTTTCGAGCGATTCTGAGAACTTTGATTTTTGAGCTGAATACTGAGCACCTGATCAAAATGATACATCTTTGTCATATCCAAGACCAATTCTGTTTATGTTATTGACAAGCTCTTCACAAGGTTTGAAGATGGGTTTGGGAAGTGTATGCTAAATTTCTGCTTCTTTTTGCAAATTCACTCCTTCATTGTGTACTAGATCAACATTATTGCTTTGTTGTTGATGGGAGTTTGTCTCAATGTTTTGAACAAAAATAGGTTCAAAATGATGCCTATTATATTGTAGCTCTTAGCATAACTCAATTTTTTCTTGTGCATTGTGCAAACAAGTTCTAATATTAGACAATGTTTTCTTCTTGATTTTAACTGTGCCATCAATAGAAGATTGTATCAAAGCTTCCAGGAACTCTAATATTTCATAAACTTTGGACATTTTTTTATCACATTTATGAACCAATGAGGAAGAGGAAATACTCACCTACAATTCAATGTCAGTGCAATGTGCACCAAACAACCAACGTGCAATAGCTCTATTCAATGTACATACTAGGACTTCAACACACAAACTTAATGCTCCGACCAACAAGCAACAATAAATATAATGCATTCACAATCCACTTACATCATAAAATTATTCAACTATTTCTCGAATAGAGCCTTCCTCAAGAATTTGTGGGAACTCATCAATTTTGTTCTTTCTTGAAATATTCTCTTGCTATAATTATCCATTTATTAAGAGGCACTTACTTTGCTTTGAGGATTAAAAGCATGATCCCACCAATCACAAATCTAGCTCATGAAAAAGATAACATCAAAACTTGCATAAGGATGAAATGAGGAATTCATCCTTTAGTTCATTTGCAAATATCTGGATTTACACAGGTGTACTTGTAGCAGCACCAAAAGTTCAAGGTCTTCAATGGAGAGTTTTAATTGATAGTAGGAAGATTTAATTATCAACGCACCAGAGTTTTGACCATCCTATATACTAGACAATGCACCATAATTCACCATCATACGAAAAACATACCACGACTTGTAGGAGTTATGCACGATTGAAAGCACAGTTCCATGCACCATATACTGTCAATCTGATTCCCTTACACAATGTCAAATTCACATGAAACTGTAAACAACATATTGAACAATTGTGGAATTTTGGTGTAAATGCCTACAACATTAAACCTTTTGTTTAAATATGTTATAGAGCCATTTCCTCTAATACATTTTCCATAAAGAAATCAAACATGTTTACGCCAAGAAAAACAATATGCTCAACAAAAACCATTGTCATGTGATCTTGCACAAGAAAACTGAGAATTTGAGTTTAGGCTCAGACTGAGGCTTACCTTTGATTTCACTGTCCTATGGAGACCCTTCATGACGTTCACCTTGGTTTGAGGAATCACCAGGTCATATAAACCGAATACATACCTTTGTTTGAATCTCGAAGCAAGGCCAAACCTTCAAATTTAGAAAGAGAGAAGAGTTGGAAACAATGTCATTTCTTACCATGTTTCGAGAGCACCATTCAAGTTCCAATGCATAGAGAAGAAACTTTCTTTCTGTTTGGACCATAGACCATGTTCCATGCTCCACTGACACTAAGCATAAAGAGAATAAGAATCGAAATGAGTCCACCGCAATCTAGTGTGTGTGAGGAAAGAATAACTTCTCATGAATAAGGAACACAAGTATGATACAAACATCTAGATTCGATGCCAGGTGAGTGTGAAATTACTTTGGTTAGCTTGTATGTAAGACACATAGACAATTGTAAATATGGAGATAAGAATATGACGCAGAGGTGTTACACTTCATGTAGAAGAGGGAAGAAATTAGCAGATGAAGATTTCAAATGTAGATTAACAGGTTCGAGATAGAGAAACGATTAAGGTTATTGGAGCACACTAGAGCATCGACACTGCCACAAAATTTGAGATGAAATAGCAGCCACAATTCCAAGTTTGTACCAAAAAATTGATGCAACAGAGAGCATCCACTAGAAGAGCCGGCAGTTCGGTTGCAATAAGATATGTAATGGTCTCGTGTATACTTTTAACATGTCCTAATCGCAGGAGTCGCTTGTGCGTTACACTACATCCCTAGCATTGTGTGGAATATAGACAGGTACACCGATTTTGACAGGCTGTAGGTACTAATACAATGTCTAGAAACACAACCACTGATTTGGGACGTTGCAGGTCTGATGTGCTCAGCTTTGAGAAACACATAATAAAATAAATGGGCTTATCATTTATTGACAACCACAAACAGATCAGTTACCACATAACAAGTGTCAGCAGCATACGCGTTCAGTTTGAAAGGCAGATCACAAATAAAATAACGAATTGCAGAGAGGTGGTAGGTGTATGAAAACACTCAGGATTATTCAAGAAACCTAGAGCTATGATACTATGTTAAACTCAACCATGGAGAAGACCGAATATACGAAAGATAAGAATTCTATGCGTCTATTATTCATATGATATACATTTATAATACATTTTAATGACCCTTGGTTTCTATATACCAAGTGGTCTCTTGGACTCCCTTTGATTGTTTACATTCCACCCCTTTGATTATTTACATTCCGCACCCACCCTTAAAAAATTAGGTTCCCAAAATATATTCCCTTTTTCCTCCACCTCTCTCTTGGAAACCACCTCTTCTTTGATAGCCAATTTTGTTGTTTTGATTCCTATGCTAGTTAGTTGTTCGCATATTATATGCTATATGATAATTATATTTGTTTTTATTATTCAATTGGTACTCTTGTGTCAAGTGACTTGATTCTTCACAAATTATAATCCATTTTTGGTTTTGTAGTGTTTATATTATGTGCGGAATATCTAGCATTGTGATTTGTCAAAGTTTGACAAATTTCACAAAAAAATTTCTACTTGAATTTAGTGTACCTCTATTTCTAATTTCACAAATTCTACTTGAATTTAGTGTACCTCTATTTCTCTGTATATATCCATATTTGTAGTTATCTTTAGTATGGAACTCATTCCTACAATTTGTACACGAAAGGTCATTTATTTTGATGGCCAAGCTTCGTAGTGACTACTTAAATATTTTTAATTTTCTTCCCAACCACCTATTAGTTGATTGTGATGGAGTCGATGGCCAATTGTCATTGGTCTCTACGTGTTGCAATTTTTGTAGTGCTTCTTCACATAAATTGATGTTGTGCATTTATAGTGGTCCTACGATTTTCTGTATCAAGCTTGACACATACCAATAAACTAGGAGTTCCTCATCTGTGGAGAAGGGGATTTGAATTAACAAAACTTGAATATTTTATCATACTCACAAATTGTTTTCCTTGGTTTCTACTTAATGTTTTTGAATCTTTGAGTAATAATATGTTTCACATCTTGTGATTTCAAGAAATATAATAATTTGGTTTCTATTTCTCTTTTACTTCTTGTTCGATTTTCAATGAAATTCATAAACCATGTCAATACTCAAGGTTCCTACAAGTAGGCCATTTTCTTATATTCATTTGTAATGTCTATTGTATCCCAAAAATTATTGCATATAAACCAATGATGTTTTGGATATTCATCACCTCCATAAATTGTGATGTGATTTAAGGTCATTTTTCCTTTAGATTGAAGATTCTATTGAGGAGAGTGAGGGATAGTCTGTGTTTATTGATTTTTTTATTGACTCGACTATGAAGTCGACATAATTTTACTAATCAACTATGGGGTTCTTGACTCAACTAACTAAGTCAAAGGTACTACTTTAGCTAGAATTTATTTACCAAGTTCTTTTAATTTGAATTCCTTGTTGTTGTATATGCTACAACCACCCCTCCAAAAGTTTTCCCATGCATTGATTGTGGAACCCACCTTATGTCTACAAGGACTCATCTTTCACTGTCATCAAGTATTCATGTCGATGTTGGAGACATATCTTTGCATGCAGTTCTTGTGATGTTTTTTTTAGTATGATCTGAAATTTTCTAGCACAAGTCACCCCCTGAATTGACCTTGCAACATTGTCAGTCTTCCCTCTTGGAACTGCGCAATCCACTGTCTCTAGAAATTGCACTGGGCCTTGAGGATCACAACTCTGCAATCATGGAAGGTAGGCCAATATTGAGCTCATAAATTGCATGAGAGCTTCCCTTCCTCCCAGAAACTATGCAATTCACAGAGGCAAGGAACTACATAATCCCTTGAGCATAGGAATTACGTAGTCCCGTTTGTTAGTGTGAACGAGACGTTTCCTAAAAAAGCAGAGTTGGTCTTCCTAAAAATAGGAGTTTCCCAATTAATGTCTGGTTAACTACACTAAGCTGCTAATTATGACTTTCAAATAAGTGGCACTTTTTCCTTGATTTTAGGCATCTGCGTCAGAAACCCTAACTCGAGTAGATCTATATAATAGACAACTCTAGAACTCATTTACACATTTGATCTTGGATCTCTAGCCTTCCTAATGAGATCAAGGAACTTTTTACTAAGTTTGCGACGCCTTTTTGGCTAAGTTTTGCATGTGTCGCTTTTGTCGCTTTTGCTTCTATGAGTGCTATTTTCCCTGTTTCTTTTCATAGTAATTGGAATTTTAACTAGTATTAGCTTGCACAAGTGTTGATCCAGTCCCCCATTCACATTTTCTAAGTGTCGTATTAACTTATTGATTTTTTCCCACCAACAGTTGATGCTGCTGGGTCACTTAGTGCATTTTCATTTTTCCTTTTGCATGTTTGTTTTTGGAACTTAGTTTTCACTAATCTATCTTTCCCTTAGCCCGATCTACGTTCCTTCCTTCCCCAACACTCAGATATGATATTCTCACTCCCCTTCCTGAGTAGATCTGCGCAATCATGGGCAACAATTTCCCTCTCCAATTACACAATTCACATTCTCTGGGTTCAGGCCTCATGATTGGCCTCTGGGACTGTGCGACACATAGTCACTGCCTTGCCCAAATGTGCATTGCGCAGTGCCAATTCTCAGCCCTAAACCATGTCCATTGAGACTACACAATGTGCAATATCTTACTTCAGTCTGTCGGGATGGGAATGCACATTACACATTCTCAAGCCTCTAGTTGTCACCTTGTCTACTAAGACTACACAACACATAGTTCATGAGATTAGTATCTCAAACTCAATCCAAAAATTGTGCAATATTTCCCTCTAGTCTTTAAGTTTCTTTCTTGATCTTGCAGAATAGATTGTTTTCTTGAGATGATTGTGTTTGCCATGAGTGCATCTTGTGAAGTAGGTTTTGGAACTTTTGAGGTTCTCTCTCTCTATCAGTTGATGTCAACATAGCACTAAAGAGATCTGCCTCTAGATACACTACATAAAGTAGAATGGGTGAAGAAATTGAAAGAACCCCGTTATCATGCTATTTTTCTCAGATACTCAATTGTTCTGTTATCACTTAAGAAGCAAGTACCAAATTGTTCACATCAGTTTGTTGGTGAAGGTTAGGTGTTAGTCCAAAGTTTAGTTTTTCCATGTTTACTTTAGTGTCAAAGTCTTAGTGTCTTGAGAATCTTGGTAGGATGGTTAAATAAAAGTCAATAGTCCGTTCTCATTCACCATTGGTCCCATAACTTACATAAAATCTCTGTATCAAGCTTGTTGTAAAGGTTCTTATGTGTTATGAAATGCTTTAGGTGTTTTTGTAGCGCAACGCAGTTTAGGTGATTTCGTAGCGCATAACCCAGATTTTACACTCGCTGTGCTACGAAATCGGAGATTCGTGCAATCTGTAGCAAATCTTTCTCAGCTGTCATATCTGTCAAGTTTAGTTATGGTTGCATCATCCACTGTCAGCTTATACACTTCGCCTATCATGTCCAACTGCTTATCTTCATTAGAGTCGTTAGGTACCTTGGTACGCTCGGATTGCAAGTTTCAAGAAGAGCCAAACATTCACTGTCATAATTATGATTGTATTCATGGCATGAGGAACAAATATGCAAGCGTTCAATTTGAATGCATTGTACATCAAGCGAGGCAGTTATCAAGCGAGGCAGCCATCAAGCGAGGCAGGGATCGAAGATTGAGTAGTGCCAGTATTTCAAACCTTCATTACGCTGAAGTCTCATGGAAGGATCTCCAGAAAGAAAAGAGCATAGGTCAGGTAGATGTTTGAGGAACGAACCTGAAGGTTTAGACATTATCTTGAGGAATAGAGAAGTTGAGCATGCATTCAAGCAGGTTGGATGTTGGAATTTTTGCGAGAAACTCCAGGGAGGTCATGCACAAATTACCAAGGAATTTGCCTTGAATTTCACAGGACTGAATTCAAAGGTCGGGATGCTTGAATTGCAAATCTCACTAGAGGTAATATCCACAGTTACTGAGATTCCAAGGGGACAAGAAAGTTGGTTTAAAATTTTTAAATTTGATATGACCCCCTACAAAGAATTTCTGAAGCCGGAGTTCATTGACTCAGATTTAAACAAGTTTGTGCCTAGAAATTATGTCAAGGAATCATATGCCAATTTGCTTACCTGCATACAAAGGTACCTTACCTGTGAAGGGAGATATAATAAGGTGTATTCATATCATTTCAAGCTTCTTCTGCATTTCATAGGAAAGATATCTCTTGATTTACCTTTCTACTTATTTCGTAGCCTAAGCAAAATGTGTGACAAGGTGCAGCTAAGGAAAGAAGCCTATGAGACCTCATTGTTTCACCATGGCTTAGTTAAGTTGATCGTTCTGCATGAACTCCAGAGAGTAGGTAGGGACTGGCCCACATTCATGTTTATGTCTGGCTTTAAAAATGAAACTGGTCTCAGCCCCCAAGCTGTAAAAAATTCTCCACCAACAACTGGTCATCATACAGAAACAAGATCCAAGAGATTCACAAAATTGAAAGCTAGGAAACAAGTAAGGGAGTCCGCCAGATCAATGGTTATCCAAGATACACCCCAACAGTCCCTGAAAATGAAAACTTATATCGAAGAAGGTAGATGTGAATCATCTGCAGGAGAAGTAGTCCAGAGAAGAATGACCAGGAGTCTATTAGCTAAGGAAAAAGGCAAGAAGGTGGTTGCTGAGGAAAACCCTGTTTCAAAGGGAAACTTGAATGACTTACTGCAAGCCATTGATATTGAAGAATCTCCCCTGGTTCAAGCAGATTTGATAGAATCAGGTAAAGACAAGACTAAAAGAACCAAAGCCTTGAAAAAGCTCAAGTTTGATGATCAGGTTGCTCAATTTGTCTTTAAGCCAAGAAGACCCATGACGAGGAATTTCAAACATATACAAGAGATGCTGCCAGAAATAGGTGAAACAGAGGAGATCGTAAAAACTCATGACAGACCTATGAATTTGTTACAATCATCATCACAGCTGCATAAAGAAGATAGAGGAAAGGAAATCATCCCGCAAGAGGAATATAGTGTTGAAGAATTGAAAAATAAGTTGAGGTTAGCAAATCTTGAAATTGCTAGATTGAAGAAAGCCTCTAGGAAGCATGCAAACAGGGAAGCTCATTTTGACAAAATGCAAGCTCTGTGGGAAGACAAAACATTCCAAATACCCGAGGTGGTCGACTGTAATGCACAATATTATACCTGGTCAGTCCCTGCAATAAAGGAAGCAATGTTCATTAGAAGAGTTAATTTGAAACTTAGAGCTGGGATCAGGGTTATGAAGAGACAAATTGAAGAGTTTAAGTTGCAGCTAAGCTAGCGGGAAAGATCTCCTTAAGGAAACCACACAACAAGTAAGGTTATATTCAAAATTTTGATGATTTACATTGTTACAGTTTCTTGAAGAATGATACATCTCTACTCAGTTTTGATAGCTTCAGGGCAGTTGAAAGGGATATGTCAAGATAAAAGAGGCTCAAGTCAATCAAATTTTGGTGTTAAACTATGTTTTGTGATTACACAGCAGTTTCGTAGCGCGCTACGAAACTGCTGAAAAGGATGCATAATGCACATCAGTTTCGTAGCGCGCTAGAAATTGTTGAAAAGGACGCATAATGCACAGTAGTTTCGTAGCACGCTACAAAACTGTTGTAGCTGCATAATTAAAGCTTAGTCGACCAATTTCGAGGGACCAAGAGGACATTTTTGAAAGGAAATCTCAGAAAATATCATTTACAATGTGCAAGCAACCAACCACGGCAAAACAAGCGAAAAGAAGTTATATGAACTTTAAACTTTTTGCTATACAAATGATCACCTCTAATATTGTAAATGACTTTTAAATCAGCTTTAGAGAAGTTTTGTCATCACACATGTATATGGGAAAGGCTTACAACACATGAAGAACGTGGCACTCCAATAGATTGTTGGCTAATTAAAGAAGATCAACATGGTTAATTGGTTCTGAATATCTTTGAGGAAACCAAAAGCATATAAATAGGGGTAGTTTCCTACTTCTCAGCAGCCGTAAAGGGATAAGACATTAAGGACCAGTAAGGAGCTTTGAACATCCACCATAGCTAAATTGAAGGAGACCACTTGTCAGAGAATGAGATTTGATTGTAATTAATGCTATTACCAGCATGATGTGGAGTTAGACTCCTAATTGTTTTAGGTTTCTAAAATATCTAGTTAGCAGTTTGTTGCATTTAATAAGTAGTTAAAGTTGGAATAGGTGTCATAGCAAGCAGAATTCGAGTTCCCCTCATGCTGGAGGAGGAATATCGGCTTTGTAAAGAATTCTATATATAGCAGAAACATAAATGTACTTGGGGTTGGAAAATTTCAGAGAAATTGGAACTATTGTGCTATGTATATGACTCAGTTTTAGTAATACAATACTACGCTTTACTTCTCAGGAATCAGAAGGAGTTTACTATTCAAAATGTTGTGTATTATCCTCTCCTCAGTATTTGCAGTGGTATAGATGTGTGATTACTTAGAAATCACTGATTGTGCTCTAATTTCCTTCACATATTTATAAACTGTGTTGTCCTATATGTTTCTGGTGTGTTCTGAATGGTTGAAATCTAAATGTCCTGACTTCTATGTAAGGTTGATATCATTGTTATACTGAAACGATTTTGACTCCATAAGCCCAATGGATACTTTTTAGTTGTGTTTCCACCACTTACATTTTTATCTTTGTTTCATAAGAGTTAGCCATCTTAATCATAATAAAAAATCATTAATCCTTTGAGAGAGCCCTCTCAGGTTGGGGAGGCTAAGCCTCAGCCTAAAGTAGGTTTGAAATAGTTACTTAAGGTCTTCTTGGTCAGCAGCCTTCTAGGGTCTGATTTTGAGATAACATGTTCATTGAGAAATATTCAAATATAACATGGCACACAATGAAGGATGCATTCACGAAAACTAATTGAAAAGAAGGTCTTGAAGACAAACAGGTTTATATTCATGTCCAGAAGTTAGGATTGCATAATATTGCATGCAAGTATCCAATTTTCCCTTACGCAAACATTATCAAGTGGATTCGGTCACATACATATTCAAAGAGAATGATCCTCAACAATGCCAGTGGACAAAGGCTTTCCTCTTTCATGGAACATGACTTTTAGCTTATGTATCATTTTCCTTTGCATAAGCTTACATGGATTCTCACTTCTACATAGTCACTAACTACCTAAGCACTAAATATGTCATCAAAGGTTAGGTGAAAGAGCCATCCAAATTCTCACAGACACCAAAAAAAACTTACAAGACAAAATATCTCATAAAATAATTCAAGTACTTGATAGTTCTATGTTGCCGAATCTGTGGTCAAAAGAGTAGTGAGACCTTTCCCGAAGGCTAGGAATTCTTACTACATCAGGTGGTGAATGAGGGGAAAGCATTTAACTGGTTGAACTTGTTGGTTCAAAAGTTAAAGATCCATGTAACCAATGCCATGAACCCTCCCAAGGGTAGGCATTCAAGATTCTACATGTTCGCATACTTTCTAGATGCAATATGTGCTCAAAATGCTTTTCTTGGCATGAGTTGGAGTTGGTCACCAAAGGAACCTGCTATAAACATTTACTGCAAGTTTCTTGTTAGAGTGCAACCACAAAGGATCCGTGGAGAAGTTGACTGATCACTTCCTCATACCACTATAAAATATGACCTTTGAGGAAGATCCACCTTGCATGTCCCAAGAGGAAAGGGAAGTAGTAGCAGAAATTTCCGATTAGTTTGCCTCACCGGATGGCACTTACCTTAGTGTTTTTGGTAGTCAGAAGTCTTCACATTTGTTTCTGAGGTATGCCATTGACAAATTGGTCATGCAAGAAGTATCTTATCAGATTTTTATAGGTTTATTAGTAGCTTTGCAAAGGAAGAAGAAAAAACCTTGTCCAGCTCTTCCTTTGCAAATTAGATTGTACAAGATTAAGAATTTGAAGGCTGCAGAGACCAAGGGAAAAGAGTTAGGAAAATTAGAGTTTGGTCTCATGGAATACCACTCATACAATCCTAGGATTATTTGCAAGTACCATTATGCAAAGATAAATTTCAATTGGCTAAGTGGAACTTTTTCCACATCGAAGGAGGAAAGGATCAAGAATTGTTATAATTCTCCCAAGCCCTGTGCCCCAGTCAGCTTTATATGTACATAATAGTTTACTCCTCAACAAGAAGCAACTCCAGAAGTGGAATCATTAGTGAGGTGCAACCTAGTGCTCGAAAATTGGAAGAAGAAGGTTGTGCACAATCTAACAGAAGAATAGAGCAACAAATGGAAAGCATACCCAGTCATCTTGAAAGAAGCCATAGAAGTAGAAAGAAATAGGAAGCAGAAGAAACAGGAGGAAAAATTAAAGAAGAAGGAAGAGAAAGAAAAAAATGAACAAGAAGAGAGGCAAAGATAAGAAGAATAAAGGCGAAAGAGAGAGGATGGAGAAATAACACTGAAGCAAGCCGAAGAAGAGGAACAAATTTGACTACTTGAAGAAGAAAGAAAGAAGCTGAAATACAAAGAACTTGCCCAGGAAATCAAAGATTTGATAGTGATCCAAGACATGGAGGTAGAACTGGAGAACAAAAATCAAGATGTTGGTCTCATGCCTTCTACGAAACAGATCACCACTCAGCCTCCATCTCCTCTTATAGAAGGGAAAGCTCTAGGTGAGGAAGAGGAAATTGCTCCTCTTGATGAAGGTCCAGTGATGGATATCTACAATTTAACTTATGATGAGTTGCGGAAGAATATTGTATTGGAAATGAAGAATCACTTCTTGGATGAACTCACACATCTTGTTTTTATCAAAGAAAAGGTTACCATGATGGATACTAAGAATAATCCAGAAGTTATTACCGCAACCAATTTGGCCTTCGCAGAAGCCTCCAAGTCAAACACAAAGTATTTGATGGATGAGAACAGATAGATGGAAAACAAATTAGAGTCTGCAAAGCAAAAAATTGAATAGCTCCAGGCAGAGGTTAAAAAAGAAGCTCCCACACAGGTGTACTTAGAAGAACTCAAGGCAACCATACATGGTGAAGTATCAACATTGGGAGACACTATGAAGAAACTCTATGAGGAGCTAGTCACCGTGCGCAAAGTAGTTTTTTGCCTCCATGACATGCAACATAATTGTAAAGAGAATTCTAAAGCTCTCAAGGTTGTCCATGCAACCGTCAATGTTGTGCATGAGTGGGGAATGTAGGATAGAGGTGCATCTCCTGAGTTTGTGAAGAAGATAAGGCGACAAGATGAGTTGGAGAAGGAAAAAATCTAGATGCTTATTCATAACAATAAGCAACTCGACACTTTCATCACCAACATTCAGTCCTCTTACACACGATTGTATAATAGTGTGGATTTCATGGTGAAGTCACACAAGATCCCTTCAGTCGAAAAACTCACTAGAGTTAAAGGCAGAAATAAGGTCAGACAGGGAGTAGAGGAATACTTGGACCAATTCAAACAAATTTCTACCAAGGGAGATATAGAGGTGAACATACATGATTTGTAAAAGTACATTGCTGGCCCTGCCAAGATAAACACCATGATGTTCCTGTTAAAGAAGGAAATGCAAACTGGCTCCAAGATCATGTACCCAGATGTAATGGAGACATGATTCCTCTTCCAACCTAATCCTATCACAGAGTTTGGGGAAGTCATCGCACAATATACATATTGGCATCACTATGTAACCAAGAAGCTACAAGTTGAAGTGGGCTGAAGTGGCTGAGCTGAAGTTTCCTAGAACTCAAGCTTGACATGTTATTGTCCTATTAGGCTTGTTTAGTTGACTCTACCCAATTTTGTCTTATATGGGTATGAGCAATATTATAATATTATATTTGTAATTAATTTGTAACTGAAATTCCAAGTGTCAATTGTGGGACGTGAAAAGTCATTTTGTAAGGAAGTCCAAAGGTCATGGTTGAAAGAATTCAAAGAGTCATGAGGTAAGTCCAAGAGTCACAAAGGGGAGACAATTAGTCATCTCATTTGTTATAAATATACCCTCATACCTCATGGAAAAGGCTTTTTGCTAGTCTTTGGCTAGGATTAAAAGGTAGGGATTTTTGTTGAGAGCTTTGGCTTCTCCTTTACAATAGAGATAGTATATTTCTTCAGAGGATCAGGTGTTGGCTTCATGTTACACTATTAGGGCTAGTGGTTTTTCAATTGTATATGTATGTTTTGGACTTTCACTTTAATAAAATCTATAATCTGACATGTTTTCATGCATATGTTGTGAATATAGTAGGGCTATTCTAGTTATGTTTGCAATATATGTTATTTTGTTTACACTAAATGTTATTTCATTGGTGGGTCCAACACTGTCAACACTTTCCTTTTGGGATAATTTCTTCTTTTTATAAAGCTCTGCATATATACTCTATGAACAACCCTTCTTGGGAACACATTAGCTCGTTTTGACTACTAGTTGACCTAGAATCCTATTCTTCAATAATTAAATTCAACAAGGTGGGGTGTGTCTGCGAGATCCTTGATATGGAATATTATGTTTTCATCACCATGTCATCCTACCAAAATTTTATATCGATGGTATTTTGACCAACAATTTATCATGTAATTTTCCTTACAAATCGTCTCTTTACTATACTAAAGAAGGTTTATGTTCTAAATCTAACCTTTGATGGAGGAATTCTCTAATATGGGGATTGGAATCTTCAAAAAATGCGATATCATTGTAAGGTAGGGCCAAAATCAACAATATCCATACTTTCAATAGTATCTACTAGTTGAAAAATTCCATTTATTTCCACGACCAAATGCATATTCTTCTTCTTCTTAGGAGCCTTCTAGGAATCTCCTCTCAAATATAGTTGGTATATGCTAAGATTTGATGAGTCTAGCACTTTGACTAGTTACTCGTAGGGTTTATTTATTATTTATCTACTGTGATATTTTGCATTGCACATCTCTTCTTATTTCCTTTGTTGTTTGTACCTATAGAATTTCTAAATGTCAACTAAAGGTTTATGATATTGCATTCCCCTTTTGATTTTCCAATTTGACTCTTCCTCTAATGTATATGCTCTTTTAGTTGACTTCCTCCTCTATTGTGGCATGATATTATTTAGTGTGATCGATCCAACCAACTTTGATTAAGGCATATCATGAATCAATTACCCTCAAATCACTAGTCCTAACTTACTCAAGGCTAGAACTGTTTTAATAATTGCTAAAATAAATTACTTAGAAAGTAATCTCGAGGGTCTCATGCAATATTGTAGTTAGATTCTAGAAGCGTTTGCCAAGTTTTATGCTTTTTATCCTATTTAGTATTGGAAGGTGGAGGATGTAAAGGTGATCTATATTCAACTATATGGATGACTCCCTTATCTAAGAAAAAAAATTGCAAAAGAGAAGGTATTGTACCAAAAAAACATTGTAGAAATCATCGTGAAATATTTTTCTAATCTTGTCGACTAATATTCTCTCTTCAAGTGTTTTTTCTTCACAATAGTTGTGTATATTTTTTCCACCCACTTATACAATTATTTTAAACCCCATTAATGATCTTTAACATTAACTTTTTATCATCAATGAGTTTATTCACTAATGAGTCAGTTAATGAATTTAATTATTTCTTCAGGGATGGCTTTCAAGAATCTCTCATGGGTTTTTATGAAAAGTTTGTTGAGTCACTTCTGCCATTGTGAATTGATTTCATCATGTGTAATTATCAAGATAATTATTAATTTTATGCTCCCAACGCTCATTAATATCCTCCAAAATCAACCTCTATGTGTTCATGCTCAATGAAGCTTAGGTCTAGGAACTAATAGAAATGGAATCAATGAGGTAATCTAAGGACTTATAAAGTAGTTACTAATAGTATCACATTAGATAAATAAATAACAATATACAAACTATGATACTCACATACACAAAGATGAGAGAAAGGAAACGATAATACAAGTAATGGAAGACTAACAATATGCAATTCAATGATATACCACAAGAAATACACTCTCTTTCTTCCTTACAATTTTTGTTATATTGATGCCATATTTATTGTTGGGTAATTTAATTGATTTTAAATTAATTCATTGATTGTCAACCAAGGTTCATGCACTTATGAAGTGCATGTGTACAATATAGGTTAGGAATTCTATTTTTGGATGAAACTGATCTAAATATGGATGAATTTTTAAATTTAATCAAAGTGTTATTACACACATTTTCTTCTCATTAAAGCTACTTCAGAATGAATTGAAATACAAATGTTGAATTGAATTGAAAATTAATCTATGAATTTAAATCACAACTTATTCTAATTGCTGAATTGAAGATCTATTTTGAAATTGCATGAAAGAAGTCTTAATGCTAATTGCAGGAATGAAATACTAATGCTAATTGCAGAAAGGAAATACTAATGCTAATTGCAGAAAGAAAATACTAATGCTACTTTCATAAAGGAAATAAATCAAATTAAATTTATTCAATGAAATATTGCAGCTTCAAATGGTTACTAATGTGCACAACTAAACTTCGAAAACCATCTATTCATTATCCATGAAATTTAACTGAGTTATGAAAATGAAATTGCCGAATGAAATGCATTTTGAAAAATAAATCTTTTTGGTGTTTTTATGAGCGCTCCATTGATACAAACAACAAAAAATTAGTCTGGTAAACAAGAAAATGTACTGATAGAAAGAAAAATATAATGAATTGCAGTAGAAATCAAACTAATCTACTCTTACAACTCTCCAAGGGGCTCTCCTGTTGAGCGTAAGTTCATCACCAATTCAATTAACTCGCTTAGCCATGCATTGATTTAAAATATAGTATTATATTAATCACAAGATTCTTCAACAAATATTTGAAATAATTCACAATAACAACTATTGTATTTTGGTCTCACCTTAAGGCTTTTTATACACTTCTTATCAAAAGTGATCTAAGAGTCTTATGCCGAGATGCAATTTATCTAATCTAACAAATAAGAGGTAAGATTAAATTGAAAGTCTATCTCCTCATGATTCTGAAAGAGAACATCATGAGGGATTTTGATCGAGCGCATCATCTCCTGAATCATTTCCATGCTCGCTTGATCTTGCCATGATCTTCTACCGAAAGCTGCCTGATCACTAGAATGTCATAGCCAAAGTTGACTTCTAGTTTGACTTCTAGAACTTTCGATCTCTTTTTTTCCCAGACCGTGAGGGCAGGCGGACATATCATGTGTGGAACAATTGTCATCTGTTGGTACCTTTCATTCATCCTCTTGTGCATTGAAACTTGGCTAACCATGGAGATAGTTGTAGAATTCTTCATTAGGTGCGAAATGAGCAAGATTCTGTGGTTGTATAAATGATTCTATTATATTTCACAAAGAAATAATAGATTCTAAAAAATGGATGATTAATACCTATTGGATGCTTGAGTATGTCTATGATGACCTTGTTTAGGCTGAAACTGCAACAAAATTGTCATAAAAATGGTAAAGGAAAGGAAATAGGATTGTAAAAAAGAGAACAATTTCGGACTTCAAAATTTATATTGATGGTTTAGCTATAAGCTAGTTGTAACTATCTAAATACAATTTTGCATTAAAAGAAGTGATAATTGTTGTCTTGACCCAAAGAAGCGAGTTAAAATAAGAGCATCCAATTTCCTTTATGAGCAAGTCACTATAAGAAACATGATTGAATTATTCCTTAATGGAAAAACAAGGCCACACCCTGATCAAAATTATTACATATTTTAGAATCCCTTGTGATAGCTTATGTACCATATCGATTAGTTATAATGATGTTAATGCAATAACTCAGAGAATGGGGGTTGGGCTAATCAGTTGGCAAAGTTGCAAGATTATGATCTTGAAAGAAAACTCTTGAAGGTTATTAAAGGACACAAACTATATAGATTGATAGGAAGGGTTGAAGCATTCAATACTGAATCCTATAGTGAAGGTGATGATGGTGAATTTTTATTGACATCTGAATGGTATAGGGATGTATTTTCTATTTAAAATTAGGGTAACTCCCCAATGGAATTATAGACAAGGAAAGGTGAACACTCAAAATGAAGTATAATTCTTATGTATTGGTGTCTAGAATGTTATTCAAAATAAATCATGATGGAGTATTGTTAGATGTCTACCTCATTCACATAATCTTAACATTATTAGAGAACTACATAAAGGGGTATGTGGAGGACATTTTGTCACAGCTATAACTTCACATAGAATTGCTAGAGTTAGATTCTATTAGCTTATCATTTTACTCATGCCTTCATATGTAAATATTTGGCCGACCAAATATTTTTAATAATATTGAAAAGTATTTATTTTTCAAAGTTAAACATTATAACTTGCATTGGTCAATACAAAACTAATAGAATTCAATAGGAAAAATAGTCCCCCCTTTGCAATGACTTATCGATATTTGAAGGGGAGAAATTATTTTCCTACCGAGTGGAAGGACTTGCATAAATTTTGGTGGGTAGTAACCGTTAATAAGTTTGCACATTTACATTTTTACTCCTACTTATTAAAGTTTCAAGAAACACATAAATAATGGTGGATAGTAACTCCTAGTAAGTTTATTTATTTACATCTTACTCCTATCCACTTTTTGTGCAAAGGTTTGCTTAAATTATGGTGGTGATGGTATATATGTTATTTGCCCTAATTATGAGCTATTTTCAAGAGTTTTAATTCTAGGTGATTTTCCTGCAAAGCTTAACAATAAAAATCATTACATAAATTTCTAAAATTCATGGCATGAATACTAAAACCGTATCTAGAAATTATGGCAGAAAGACTCTTAGGCAGTTATCCACATGGAATTGTGCTTTGCAAAGGATGTAATAATACCTTCAACTCAGGGAAAATTTTAAGAACCCCCTCTAAATTTATAAATATAATAAATGGGCGAATCTCCATGGTATATAGGAAAAATGGAAGGCGATTTTATCAATAATATAATATGTATATATAATTTTTTGGCGAATCTCTCACCAGGCATGGTGAATATTTTACTCAATTATAAAATCTTGTAAGATCTTGGTGAGTCTTTCACTAAATAATAAAACTTTGTAAAGTCCTAGTGAATCTTAGCATAGGCTAATTCCCCCATTTAAATAGGCTACATTCCAGGTGAATACCATGGGTCAATACCATGTGCCATTTTGGTGAATACCATGGGTGAATACCATGTGCCCTTTTTATTTTTATTAATTCTAATATTAGGGTTAATAATGGTTTTTTGCATAACAATCTAGTCCATGGTATTTGTCCCATAGTATTTTGGCCATAGGTTTCACCTAAATATAACCCATTTTTTTGAGTGTTCGTAAATATAAGGTGACTTATGGAGTAAATATAAAAAAATGTTTTATTTGTTTACCATACCTCTCGTTTATTTATATTTTTATTAATTTACCATACCTCTTTTACAAATATGGTATTTGGCCCATAGGATTCACTTAAATAAAACCTCTTTCTTGAGCCTTCATAAATAGAACGAGGGTTATGGACTAAATATAAAAAGAGGTTTTATTTATTTACGATACGTCTAGTTTATTTATATTTATATTTATTTACCATACCTTTTGAGTAAGTATAAAAAGACGTTTTATTTATTTACCATACCTCCACTTTACTTATTTTTATTTATTTACCATACCTTTTGAGTAAGTATAAAAAGACGTTTTATTTATTTACCATACCTCCACTTTACTTATATTTTTATTTGTTTACACCGTTACATGTATATAAGGTGACTTATGGAGTAAATATAAAAAATGTTTTATTTATTTACCATACCTCTCATTTATTTATATTTTTATTAATTTACCATACTTCTTTTATAAATATGGTATTTGGCCCATAGGAGGTGATTTGTAAAAATGTACTATGATACAAAATATTCGCCCACTAAAAATTTAAAACCCCTTAATTTCGCCAAAGGGCGAACATTCGCCCCTAAAATTATCCTTGCTTCAACTTATGGCCCAATCAAATGTTCGAAAAATAGGTTTTTTAATAATATTGAAATATAAATATTTATTTTTCAAATTTAAACATTATAACTTCCATTGGTCAATGTTAAACTAATAATGATCAACAAGAAAATCAATTTTTATAGTCCGGAGGACTAATAAGAGAATAAGAGAGAAAATATTATGAGTTAAACAATTATATTTATACAACTTATATCCTTTTAGAGTTTGCATAATATATTATTTATTACAATTACAATTACAATTTTGCTATAAGATTTTTTATTATGCTATTATAGAAATTGAGTTATGTTACTGAAGGTGGAGTGATCATTCATCCTCTGAGTACGATAGATGTTACTAATACCATAAGTGTGTTGGCATGGCACACATGTTGGTGCACCAATTGAGATTCATTAATATTCTTGGCAATGATTGGCAGCGTAAGATGTAAGGGTATACTATAAGTGGAGGTGCATGCACCTAGAATAAGCATGTGTGGTGCACAAGATAAACAAAAGAAAGTGTGGAGGTGGAGGTGAGTGCAACGTGATTATGTGGTATTTGGGAATTATTGGTTGTGCACATATAAGCTACTATATGGTGCATGTGCAAGATGAAACTTGTTGTATGCAACACAAGTTTGGTGGTTAAGGTGTTATAAAAATATGGATGTGGGGTTGCTTCCCCCTTACCCTTGTAGGGGCACCACCCATTGATCCCCACAAAAGAATTATCCGCTGGATAAAATTATCAATAGTGATAGAAGGTTACATAAGGGCACTATCCCTTCAACGTCATTGTCAATATTGTGTGCCCCAACCTTGTATTCATGTACACAACTAGGGGAGGAGATATTACACACATTACACACATTTTCTTCTCATTAAATCTACTTCAGAATGAATTGAAATAAAAATGTTGAATTGAATTGAAAATTAATCTATGAATTTAAATCACAACTTATTCTAATTGCCGAATTGAAGATCTATTTTGAAATTTCATGAAAGAAGTCTTAATGCTAATTGCAAGAATGAAATACTAATGCTAATTGCAGAAAGGAAATACTAATGCTAATTGTAGAAAGAAAACACTAACACTATTTTCATAAAGGCAATAAATCAAATTCAATTTATTCAATGAAATAGTGCAACTTCAAATGGTTACTAATGTGCACAACTAAACTTCGAAAACAATCTATTCATTATCCACGAAATTTAACTGAGTTATGAAAATGAAATGCATTTTGAAAAATAAATCTTTTTGGTGTATTTATGAGCACTCCATTGATATAAACAACAAAAAATTAGTCTGGTAAACAAGAAAATGTACTGACAGAAAGAAAACTATAATGAATTGCAATAGAAATCAAACTAATCTACTCTTACAACTCTCCAGGGGGCTCTCCTGTTGAGCGTAAGTTCATCATCAATTCAATTAACTTGCTTAACCATGATTTGATTTAAAATATAGTATTCTATTAATCGCAAGATTCTTCAACAAATATTTTAAATAATTCTCAATAGCAATTATTGTATTTTGGTCTCGCCTCAAGGATTTTTATACACTTCTTATAAAACATGATCTAAGAGTCATATGCCGAGATGCAATTTAACTAATCTAACAAATAAGAGGTAAGATTAAATTGAAAGTCTCTCTCCTCATGATTTGCTACTGAAAGAGAACATCATGAGGGATTTTGATCGAGTGCATCATCTCCTGAATCATTTCCATGCTCGCTTGATCTTGCCATGATCTTTTGCCGAAATCTGCTTGATCGCTAGAATGTCATAGCCAAAGTTGACTTCTAGATATTTTGATCTCTTTTCTTTTCGAGATCGTGAGGGTAGGCGGACATTCATGTGTGGAACAATTGTCATCTGTTGGTACCTTTCATTCATCCTTTGGTGCATTGAAACTTGGCTAACCATGGAGATAGTTGTAGAATTCTTCATTAGATGTGAACTGAGCAAGATTCTGTGGTTGTATAAATGATTCAATTATATTTCACAAAGAAATAATAGATTCTAAAAAATGGATGATTAATACCTTTTGAATGCTTGAGTATGTTTATGATGACCTTGTTTAGGCTGAAACTGCAACAAAATTGTCATAAAAATGGTAAAGGAAAGGAAATAGGATTGTAAAAAAGAGAACAATTTCGGACTTCAAAATTTATATTGAGGTTTGGTTATAAGCAAGTTGTAACTATCTAAATACAATTTTGCATCAAAAGAAACGATAATTGTTGTCTTGACCCAAAGAAGTTAGTTAAAATAAGAGCATCCAATTTCCTTTATGAGAACGTCATTATAAGAAACGTGATTGAATTATTCCTTAATGGAAAAACAAGGCCACACCCCGATCAAAATTATTACATATTTTAGAATCTATATTCTAGCATCCCTTGTGATAGCTTATGTACCATATCCACTAGTTATAATGATGTTATTGCAATAACTCAGAGAATGGGGGTTGGGCTAATCGGTTTGAAAAGTTGCAAGAATATGATCTTGAAAGAAATCCCTTGAATGTAATTAAAGGACACAAACTATATAGATTAATAGGAGGGATTGAAGCATTCAATACTGAATCCTATAGTGAAGGTGGTGATGGTGAATTGTTATTGACATCTGAATGGTATAGGGATGTATTTTCTATTTAAAATTAGGGTAACTCCCCAATGGAATGACAAACAAGGAAAGGTGAACACTCAAAATGAAGTATAATTCTTATGTATTGGTGTCTAGAATATTATTCAAAATAAATCATGATGGAGTGTTGTTAAGATGTCTACCTCATTCACATAATCTTAACATTATTATAGAACTACATAAAGGGGTATGTGGAGGACATTTTGTCGCAACTATAACTTCACATAGAATTGCTAGAGTTAGATTCTATTAGCATATCATTTTACTCATGCCTTCATATGTAAATATTTGGTCGACCAATTATTTTTAATAATATTGAAAGTAATTTTTTTTTTCAAAGTTAAACATTATAACTTGCATTGGTCAATGCAAAACTAATAGAATTCACTAGGAAAAATAGTCTCGCCTTTGCAATGACTTATTGATATTTGAAGAGGAGAAATTAATTTCCTATCTGTTATCACTCAGGTTGTTCCCTTTGACTCCCAAGGGAATACGGCCGAGGTAACCACTAACCAATCTTTGGGTCACAGGTTCTAGCCTACCTATGACCAGAGAGGGCTCTCTCTTTATGATTTAACTTTGCTTGTATAATATTTTAGGCTAGTTATGATGCTCAAGGTTTTGTTTTTGGAATTTGCTGGATGATGATTTCAGTCAAGATATATATGTGCTTACCAGGGTGTTCTAGGCCATTGGGCATGGAGTCAGTGGTGCTTAATTTGTTTGATATGTCTGTGTTGATACAGTAGTGATGCTGCAGAGCCAGATAAGTGTCTGAGAAACAATTCTTTGAATATGTGATTAAGTGTGATGTAACCAGGGTATGAAAGGCAATTAAGAATCTTTCAACAAACTAGTATGGAGAAATAGTGAGAATATTATTTAGAAGCAGTGAAGAATTTCTACATAACATTCATATTTATAGAATTAATGAAAACATGAGCAATTAAGAATTCATGTTCATGATCAATTCTGAAGAAAACATTTTCAGTAATAAAGATTGAGCACAAGGTGTAACCAAACATTTCCTGTACTATTCTTTTTCTCTACTGCTAGATTAGTGAGACATGTGTATGATTTAATAAACATAAGAAGACAAAACATAGATTGAGAAAAAATTATTGTTCCATCAGACAGCACAGGAATTCTGCAACAGCACGCATAGCATCACCAAGACATCAAACATTCAGGAAATCACTGAGCTTTTCCAGCCTTTTGCATTAGATAATCTGAAAATATACAATACATTTGCCTCAGAATGAAAATCACCAACCCCTCATACGTTGCCAGGGGAGGTATATATACATAATTTACATAAGAAAATATCTAGCTGATGAGTAAATGTTTCATTAATGTCTTGCCAACTCCTGGAGCATTGTAGCTGAGAAAGTAAATGCTGTAGTAACTCCTCAATGCCTTAGCTGTCAAAAATGGTCAGAGAATGTTGACTTTGTGACCGTTGGAGTCGGCTGAAGATATGCTGCCCACAATTTGCGTATTTTTGATCTTTTGCTTGCTGTCGCTGTCCTTTGCTGAGTCACCCTTTCGGCTGCCTAAAGTGCTGTCTTTATTATGCTTTTTGCCTTTTGCTGAGTTGAAGCTGACTGGGACCGAGCAACTGAGACTACTGTGGCAAAATTTGTAGCATTGCCTGCCACCAATCCTCTTTGGGCAGCTGGTGTCTTCGAATTTTCACCAATGTTTCATCTGCCTCTGTATACCTGTAAAAATTAGGAGGAACCTCAAAAAGGTGGTGGATTTCATTTTCAATGAAAAACAGATTTTCAAGTTTGTCATAAAGGCCCTGCCCTGTTGGAGGCCCTGCTTCCTCAGAAGTACTTGCAGATGCAGTGATATGATTTTCAATAAAAGTTGACATCCTGGCAGCATATTGCTCACGGGGGAGCAGTTTCCCTGTGCTGGTTAGTAGGCTGGGCAATCCCTTTCCTTGTAGTGCTCCCATTTTGAGCTTGTATTCATCCACCTCAGCCTGTATTTCGTGGCATTTTCTCTCTACAGTCTGTACATAATTCTTGAGAGTTAGCACCTTTTTAGCCATAAGGACAGCTTCTGTTCTGTTAACAATGTTGATGGCTGCTAGCTCCTCTTGGGTTTGATTGTTCAAAAAATGTATCATTCTATTGGCCTGCTCAGGCCTATTCCCCAATACTGTTCTGGCCTTCTAGATCTCTATCTGTGCTTTGGCAATTAATTCCATTTGTTGATGCACAATCTTGATTGACTTCCATTGTCTAGTAATGGATTGGTCAATTCGGGCCCACAAAATTCTTTTTATTTCTGCCATAGCACTTTCTAGTTTGAGCTCTTTCTCCAAGGCCTTTATTTTCTCTTTCAGGGCCTTTATTTCTCTACCTTGCTCTGCCACAGTCATCTTTGATTTTTCATATTTGGCCTCTAGCTCTGCCAACATTTCCTTGGCCTGCTTAATCTCAGTAGCCTGGAGCTCCATTTCTTTGACAGCCTTAGTCAAATCTTCCATGTTTAAACTGGACTCTGGGGCTGTGGTTGTTGCTGCTGCTTCTGTTGTTGTTGTTGTTGTTACAGGGGCCATTGCTGCCTCTGTAGTTGTTGCAGTGGTTGAAGTAGTTGGAGGAGCTTGGGATGTGGATTCCCCCTGCTTATCTTGCAGTGCCCCTTCAAGCTCCTTTTCCAAATCGAGGACGTTTTGATTGAGCTGCATTATTACATCAAGTTGCTCATCGGCCTCCTTTTCTTTCTGCAATTCTGCTGTTTGGGGGTGCTCGGTGGGCAACAGCTTTAACCTTTTCTTCAATGCATTAAGATCATCTTCTTTTTTCTTCATGAGGGCCCTCACGCCCTTTGGGTCCTTGGGATCATGTCCTAGGTCTATAATAATGTCCTCTAATGATTTGATCCTGTTATCTTTGGCCATGGAGGACATTCTCTCAAAATCCAACTGAATGTTGGTATTCTTTAGTGATTCTTTCAATTCATGGGCCATTGTTGCCCTGTCCACCAAGGTGGCATAGACCATTTCTCCAGTCTGTTTGTGGAGTTCTATTTGGTCCATGGGGTGAATGTCTTTTGCCATGACTTCCACCCTTGTTCTTACATAATCTGCAGCTGATTTGGGCTGCGGCACCTTAGGTTTGAAGTGGCTGAGGATCATTTTCTCCTCTTGTATGTCATATACAGACATTAGCCTTTCTTGCTTGGCTAGTGTTGCTTTGAGAAACTGTTTGTATACTTCCATTCTTAGCAAATCATTCTGTTCCTTTATTTGTTTGAAGGAAGCCTTGGTGCTTGAAGGCTTCTTGCTCTGCTGAGTGGAGGAGGATACCTCCAAGCCAAGCTGTAATCCTTGCTCCTGCTGAAAGGAGCTTGTACCTGTTTGCTGGCTGCCTTCCCCATCTTTCCTTGGACTGTCAAGGACTTCTTCACTTATTTCTTTTATTACTGGGGAGTCAACCTTTTGCCTCTTGGCCTCAGGTTGCTGGGAGGATCCACTAGCGGGAGTGGACTCTTCTCTGTCTCTTTTCCTACCTCTCTCCTCATGTGATGGAGTCTGCAAAATTTGTGCTGTTGGTGGCTCTGTTTGTGGTGGAGGGGTCTGCTCTTGTTGCTGCCCAATTGAGGAGGCAGGCTGTTCTTTTAGTGTTTCCTCTTCAGCACCCATTATCCCTTTACCTTTATCTGTACCTGATGCTGCTGTGGAAGGTGCCTGGGTGGCTGGTGCAGTTGTTGTGGCTGAGGTCCCTTCTCCCACTAGATGTGGTTGCTTGAAGATTACCTGCTGCACAGAATCCAAGTCAAGAGTTTTTTCCAAATCCTTGACATTCTTTTGCATTATCTCTTCTCCAGTTAGTTTTTCAATTAAAGTATCTTGCAGCCATTCTTGCTGATTGGCATACTGTTCAATATGTGGATATTTGCAATGCTCATAGCCTAACAGCCTGTACTTAACCCTCCTGGCACAGATGAAGCCTTCAGGGTCATAAGGGACCCACCGGAAGCTCTTTGAGAGCATGTACTTGTCCTTGAGGATTTTCTCAGCATCTTGCCATCCCTCTTTTTTGTTCATGATGAAGGGGCCCAGGTGGTGCTTGAACTTGAGGTGGGCTTTCTTTTTGGCACTGTGGAAGTGGGTGAGGTCAGAGTGAATGAGCTGCCTATAATACTCCAAGGCAAACAGTCTCATGGGCACATATTTTGGGAGCCTGTATGGACAGAGCTCACAACCATAGATTCTGATGACTGTATGATCCTGGTATAGGTACCAATCACCTATTTTATAGTTTTTAGAGAGCTGCAGGGTTTTCTGTATTTCAAATGACACTCTGGGAGGAGGGGACCTCATCAATAAGCAGGAGACTGGGTATACAAATTGATCAATAAATTCACAATATGAATATGGTGAATTTTGGACTTGGTGGAAGACAGATGTCCAGAAGATAACAGATCTTCTTTCTCCTCTAGAATCCAGCTTTTTGATGTAGCATGGAAAAGCCTCGGACTGGTAGTACATGAACATGTGGTAGATATAAGATGAATACTTGAAGATGCCCTCCCTGTCCACTTTGAAAAGCTGCTCATGTATCTTGTTGGCTATGAATTTAGCAAAATTATATTTGTAGGCCGGAGGTTGGCCTGGGCTATAAGCAGCTAGTAATACCTACACTATCTCATCAACAAATTCACTGGTTTTATAGCCCAACACATATGAAATCATGTCCAGCAGAAGTTTGCCTATATCAGTAAAGTGGACATATAAGAAGGGAGGTGGCCCTGTGGGCTGACGGTCAGGCCTCATAAATGTCTGGGTGATCTTCTGAATGTCAGCAGTGGACATCTTGGCACCTGTATCCAGCAGATAGTTCATGGAGAAAGGAAACAACAGCTGAGTTTGTTTGAAGTTGAGCATCTGGTTGATGGACTCAGCATTAATGTGAAAGAGGATGCTCCCAGATGGAGACTTGACAGCTCTGTGATTTGCATCATAATTCTCAGCACATAGGCAGATAATCTCTGGAAAAATGTTAACAGATGGGAGAAAGTAATATGGCAGATTTGATTCCCATATCCCATATGTATCCTTGCCATTCAAATAGTCATCTCTCAATTCCCTGAAGGTCTGCAAATGGTTCCTATCACCCACAAATTCTTGGATGAGGTAATCCCCGTCAGCAAGAGGCAGGGACTCCAGCTCTTTATTTGGTGGATTCATGGGGGCAACACTGAGAGCTGTGGGAGCAGGGACAGCCATTTGTAATTTCTGAATAGAACAATGTAAGTTCAGATAGCTTGACAGGTCCCTCAAAGCTCAGGTGATAAATTGAATGCAGATAATGCTAGAAATTTTCTTCAAAGAGAAATAGGCAGGCTAGGCAGGCTTGCCTCTGCTCTGTTTTGGAAAATTCACAGGAATTGTGAATAAATAAGATGAAATACAGAGGGTGGGCAGGACTTAAAATGGTAAAATGCAGCTTTTTAAGCCTGCACCCAGCAAAAGGGAACAATGTCGGGCAGCTTGAGGACGAATTTGCCAATGAAGACCGCGAATTATTGTTTTAACACCAAATTTTCGGAGGAGGGGGAAATGTAGCTTGCTTTGGTGCAGAATTGATTAAATGACAGTCCTTAATGTTGGATTGAGCAGGTGTTTAATGGACAACTTGCAGAGAAATGGCATAAACACGGGTTGAATAGGTGAATTTGGGCAAATACCTGGATAAACGACACCGAGAGCTGCCGGGTTGAATAGTGAATGAAGAATGCACTTGATTTGGTGAGTGGCGGCGTCTGAATCTTCAAATTTGCAGCTTGGCGGCAATTTTTACAGTGAACAGATAAAATGGCTCTTGTTTGTTTCCAACGAAAATGACATAAAACGGCTAAACAACGCGTTTTTAACGAAAAATTTGGAAAATAGGGGTCATTGGCGCTTTTCCGCCGATGACGTCAGCATGACGTCATGGCGGGCCCGGGTACGGAGGGTGACGTGGGCGCTGAGCTGGAGGCCAGCGTGGCGGGACACGGTGGCGGGCGGTGTGGGGTGGCAAGGTGACATGGAGGGCCACGAGGCGCGAGGGCGGGGGCCGGGGACATGACGTCAGGATGACGTGGAGTGACGTGACGGGGAAGGTGGTAAGCGGGAGGGTGGTAAGCGGTCTCCCCGCACCGCTTTTGGGAGAAGGCGGTATCGGGGAGGGGGGCTCCGAACACCTCCGCTGCCTGCCACGCGTCCAGCGTACGGGGGGGAAAACCGCCCGTTCCCCGGACGTTAAAGGGCGGCGGCTTCAAATCTCAAATCGCCCGCCCACCGTTGGATGAAGGGGGGCGGGAGATCAAGGGCTGGCGGGCGCCCCGACCCGTCGTGCAAGTTGGGGGGGGACCCGCCGGCCAATAAAATATTCATTTTAATATTTCGGGGCTTTATACTTTGGTTAAGGGGTTTGCTGTGGGTTTGGGGTATGGGTTAAACTGTCGGGTTTTATAAAAACATATGAATATTGGGTTTTGAGAGGGGGAAAGGGGGTTTTTATGAATTTTTTCGGAGAAAGGGAAAATGAAGGCTGAGTATAGGTTATTACTCTAACCAGAGGTTAGGGTAAATCCAAAGTAGGGTTGACTATAGTCCCTGGTGGACTAATGTCTCCCTTAGAAGTATTATTTAGCTATAATGCTAAAGGGGGGATATTTATATATTGCTTGGGGTTTTATACACCATGGTGTTATAGTAATAGGGAAAGGGGAACATAGGGGATTTAGTGTAGATAGAGTTAGTAGTTAGTATTTGGAGGGGAATGAGAATGGGAAGTGATAGCTACTAAGCTTTTTGGGGATCAAACTTAGTTAGGAAGTAGATCAAAATGAAAAGAATTTTTACACAAGAAATGTGGCTTCTTTTCAAAGAGAGAAGTCACATTTGACATGAAATTTTTACAAATGAGGAGTATAAGGAGGACTGATCAGGCAAATCCTGCAGTGCTCATGGGGAGGTTAGTAAGAAACTTTTGAAGGGGATAAGGGAAGTTAGTGATGGTTTAGTAGTTTGCCAAATAGGCCACTGCTCTTGCCTTTCTCCTGCTGGTGACATCATTGTGATTTTTCCCAATTGATATGCTTAGATCATGCTTTCTGCAACCTTCAACTGCCTACCCTGCCTAATATGCCTAACATTTTTTCTTCCTTTGGATGGGTGCACTTGGTCTTGCAAACCCTGATAATTTTCTTTTCTTTTTGCTGCCCTCCTATCTAAGTCTACCCTTATGACTTCCAAGGGCCCAGATTTAGCAGTTGGGCTCCTTTCTTTCTCTATCCACCTAGTCATCTGTCAAGCTTGAGCTGTTTGAACAGGTACTTCCTTTCTAGTCTACAACATGCAATTTAAAACATGGTGAGGCCCAGCTTGAGCTGTTGGACCACCCATCAAAATAGTAGTGGCAATTTGGACTAGCCACTTTCATGGTCTTTGTTTGGGGTTCATTTCTTTTATTTTTTCTTTGACCAATTCATTTTCTTGCCCTTTGATTTTTCTTTTAAGGCATACCCTCTTTACATTTTTTAACTGTCTGCTTCCTTTACAAAAATGGAACCTTAGTAGCATGGAAGGTGGACATTTTTGGCCTTTCCACTGTCAATCATGAGAGATGAAAACCTATTGGTATAGGAGGCTAACAGTGGCTCCACTTGGGGATGGCTTTTCCGGGTGAAAATCCAAGAACAACAGGTCAGATTGCCTGAGTTTCTGCTTTCTTGCTGCAGGCTGAATTTCTCTGTTTGTTGGAGACCACTGGCTAGGATGCTAGATAGTTGCAGGCAACACCCAGTGAGCTGATTTGCTGTGAACTTGCAGATCTGTTTTACCTGTTTTTCAAACTTTCTCGTCATCACTTGATAGTTGTCCTGTGTTTTTATTTGCTTTCCAATTGCCAGGATCATATATATTCAAAAAAGGGAAACATGCAGCACCCTGGTCTTCTCAAAATATGCTGCATTTGGTGCTTTATTTATCTGCTGTAACTGAAAATACTGAAATACAAATATTTATGTACAATATATGCCTGTTCAGTGTTTGATCAAAGGGAGTCAAAAATAATGCTTGAGCATTCTCCCATTAACTGGGCCCTCCTCAGTGTTTGAGCCATCTAAACTTCTTAGAAAATAGGTATTGTTTCCTTGTATAGCATAGATGACATAGGGTCCCTTCCATAAAAAATCAAACTTACCATGTTTGCCTTTGTCTTCCCTTCTGGAATCCCATATTAACACTTTATTTCCTATAAAGAAATCTTCAGCTTTGGTTCTTTTGTCAAATATTCTTTTGATCTTTTCTTGTAGAACTTGGGTTCTTTGATAGACTTCTTCTCTTGTTTGCTGTAAATGAATTGTTTGATTAATTCTTCTTTGGATGTCATTGGGCTCAGCTTGTATTTCTTGCAGCAACTTGATCACTGGAATTGCTAGAGATGTAGGAAACTTTGCTTCTAGCCCATAAACCAGTTCATATGGACTCATGCCAATTGATCTCTTGGTGGTTAGTCTGTCTGCCCACAGTGCATTTACCAGCTTCTTATGCCAGTTCTTTTTATTTTCTTCCAAAACTTTTTTAATGATGTTGATGAGAATTTTATTGGAAGATTCAGCTAGGTCATTACCTTGAGGATAATAAGCAGTAGAATGACCTAGGGTCATGTGATACTTGTGACAAAAGTTAATCATTTTCTTGGACTTGAAAGCAGCAACATTGTCTGTAATGATTTTGTCTGGACAGCCAAACCTGGACAAGATGTTGGTTTCTAGGAATTGTATAATATTAGAGTCATTGGCCTGTCTGCAAGGGATGGCTTCTATCCATTTGGTGAAATAATGTGTGGCAGTGAGAATCCACCTATGCTGGCCAGAGGATGGAGGATGAATTTCACCAATGAAGTCTAAACCCCATTGCTGGAATGGTCTCTCAGTTGAAACTGGTTTGAGTGGTAAAGGCAGCAGCTTCCTCTTGCCCTAAAAAATTTGGCATTTGTGACAGGACATTACAAATTTCTTCACATCAGCAAACAAGGAGGGCCAATAAAATCCAGCCCTTAGGATTTTATCAGCTGTAGATTTCCAGTATAAGTGTCCTCCACAGTCACCTGCATGAAATTCTTTGAGGACATTATCAGTTTCTTCTATTGTTAAGCAATTGAGTAAGATTCCTTCATGGTTCCTCCAAAACAAAACATTGTCAATAATACAAAACTTTGATGCTTTCATCTTTAAGAATCTTTTCTTGGTTCTGGACAACCCTGGAGGAGCTTGCAGGTTTAATAATACGAAACATATATCAGTATACCAGGGAGATTGCATAAAGGCTTGGTTGATCTGTGGAGTCGCCATCTCCTGTTCGTCGTCCAGTTCATTAATGTCAAGGGCTTGAAAATTGGTTTCAGTCATTAGTTTGGCTAGGCCTTGTCCTTTTATCAGTTTGGTAGGTTTAATCTCAATGTCATATTCTAAAATATTGGCAATCCATTTGCCCCTCTTGCCCTCAATTCCTTCTTGGGTTAGAATATCTTTGACCACTGCATTAGGAACATAGGCAATTATATGAGAGTAAAGAATGTAGATTCTGAATTCCTTGATGGCTTTTACCAAGGCATAGGCTTGTTTTTCCATGATCTGATATTTCAAAGGAGCACCCCTAAGGGCTCTACTAAAAAATGCACTGGGTTTTTCACAGCCTTGGTCATCTTTTTGTAGCAGAACAGCAGCAATAGTATGCTCAGAAGCAAAAGAAAAAATAAGGAAATCTTGATCAAATCTAGGGCTTGTGAGGACTGGTGTGTTTGTCAATGCTCTTTTGATATCCTCAAAGGCTTGTTTAGCTTCCATAGTCCATTTGACCTTGGAATCCTTTTTCAGCATATTGTTTAGCAGTCTAATGAGTTCAGCCAGATTGGGGATGAATCTCCTCAAGAAGTTGATCTTTCCTAGAAAGCTTTGTAGTTCTTTGATGTTTCTTGGATGAGGTAGTTGTAGGATAGCTTGAATTCTGTCTGGATCAATCCTAATTCCATATTTTGAGATTATATGCCCCAAAAGTTTACCTTCTTCTAGCCCAAACAGGGACTTCTTAGGGTTCAAATATATGCCATACTTTCTGCAAATTGTGAAAACCTGCCTCAAGTGTTCCAAATGTTCTTGATCTGATTTTGAAAAGGAAGTTAGATCATCAAGGTAGACAACTAGGAAGTCATGAATTTCCTTGGCAAAAGCAATATCCATTGCTCTTTGGAATGTGGCCCCTGCATTTTTGAGTCCAAACGGCATTTTGACATATTTGAATGTTCCCCAAGGTGTTGTAAAGGCAGTTTTGTCTTGATCATCCGGGTTTACTAAAATTTGATTGAATCCTGAGAAACCATCTAGTAAAGAGATCCTAGCAGCTCCCACTACCCTTTGCAAAATATGATCCATTTTTGGTAAGGGGTAATGGTCTTTGAGAGATACTTTGTTCAAATTTCTTAGGTCAACACACAGTCGGATTTCCCCTGTCTTTTTCCTAGTAGGCACTAGGTTTGAAATCCACTCTGAGAATCTGATTGGGGCAATGATCCCATCTTCATACATACGTTTAACCTCTTTTTCAATGAGGGGGAGTAGGACTGGATTGACTCTCCTAAGCTTCTGTTTGAAAGGCTTTTGATTTTCTTTTAGAGGGATAGTGTGTTGGATAACTGATGTATCATAGGATTTAAGGTCCTCATAACTCCAGGCAAAGACATCTTGAAACTCTTTGAATAACTCAATGTATTTTAGTTTCTGTTCAGGTGGTAATGCTTTGGATAGCTTAATCATTTTGGGATTTTCAGGGGTCCCAATGTTACAATCTTCTATTTCAGCATTCAATGGTTGCATTTTTGGTTTTCTTGAGATGTCATTTGAATCGAACAGATCCTCCAAAGGGGTTAGACCTATGGGCAGAAAATTATCTTTTAGCTCAATTACCTCATCTTCTGCTTCAGTCATTTCCTCTGCATCATCTGATTGTTTCAATTCCCGTATAGTTTCCTTGTCAAAGGTGGTAGGATGCAAAACTAGATCAGCTGTTTCAGCTGATATTTCCTGTGTAATTATGCAGATCTGTGGTTGATCATCTCTAGTGCTAGTGTCAATGTTCATGCCAGAAAATTCTTCCTTTAAAGTGAGAAAGTTATTTATCTGTTTGTTACTCTCAAAGACTTGCCAATTCTTGATGTTATCCGGAACTGAAGGTCTGTGTTTGATTTCAGCTGTAAATGTATGATTGGTTTTGAAAGGCAATTTACAAGTGCTGGCAAAGGTTGCCAAGCTGTGAGCATGTAGATTGAGTTCTCTGGAAATTTTAGTCAACTGTGATTGTGAGAAGCTCTCAAGTATTTGAATAGCTGCCCCCTTGTATGCTCTCAACCTCAGATCATTTGTGGTGAAATTTCCCTTCATCTGTTGTATGACCATATCTGAATCTCCCAAGATTGAGATTTTGGTTGCACCTAGATTTTTTATGAGTTTCAGACCTAGCAGAAGGGCTTCATATTCAGCCATGTTGTTTGTGCATCGAAAGTTTAGTCTGTATGCATGGCCCTTAGCTTGGTCATTGTGCATATTGTGGATCCATACTCCTGCCCCAGCTCCTAGCTTGTTTACAGAGCCATCAAATTCTAGATACCATAAAGTTTCATGATCAAGATTTGGATTGGGATCACTAGAAAGTTGGATGATGGGTAAGTTGGTTACTTGCAAGTCACTTGGTATATCCTGTTCCTTTGCCTTCTTATCAGCTATACCCACAGTCCCTTGGTCTTTGTAAACACATTGCTCATCTAACTCCTCGGTCTCTACTGTCATTAATAGTTCAGAATAAGCTTTGTGACAGATGTCAGCATTGTAGAGAATGAATGAATCCATGTCTGAGTGTATTGAATAGATTGGAAAGTTTTGGGGCTTCTCTTGACTGCTTACCACATATTTCATCAAAGTTTCCCGGTACAATCTCTTTGGCTGCCCAAAGACTGAAATAGTTGCATAGGACATATCTAATTGCAGAGATCCTTGAAGTTTGGCCCCCCAGGATCTGGACAAGAGCATGCCATACTTAGGGGGTATGTCAGCTACCACTACATCCATCAAGATGGTTTTGGTTGGGTATTGAACCAGAGAGACACATAAATCTTTGATCAGGCCTAAACACCTGACTTGGCTTGAATCAAATGAGAATAGATCTTTATAAGGTCTTGTGATATCTAAGTCAAGTTTTTCCATTACAGATTTGGGCATTAAGTTGTGTGAGGCCCCGGAATCGAACATTGCATTATGTAGGACCTTATCATGAATGTTTAGACTGACATAAAAGGGTGGTACCCCTCCATTTTCTGTTTTTCCATTAACCTCAGGCCCAAACAACAACTCTGGTTGGTCATCTAGGACATTCACAGCATCTTTATTGTCTGATACTTGGAGTGATTTATTGATCTGCTGTCTGTATATGTCATGTTTGGCTAATTCCGAAAGAGGAACTGATATCTTTAGCTTGCTTATTTCTGTTTCCAAGTTGAACGGTTTTTCCATTTGAATTTTGGCATTCAGTGCAACAGATTTTTCCTTTTCAGCTGAGTTATCAAGTGTCTTTTGCTCATAGTTAGGTCCATTTTGAGTAAAACTGGTGCCATGTTTGTTTCCTAGGGGAGCATCTGCCTTTGTCTTTAATGGATGGGGTGTACTTGGCTGATTTTGAGAGGACTGTTGTTCTGAAATGTCTTCCACAGTCACTTCTGTGGCAGGTGGGTTTGAGCTGCCAGCTGATTGGGGAAGAGTAACGTTTTCATTTATCTTTTTTGGTTGTTTATTGTCCTTTGGTTTGAGGGGTGTAGGCACATCTATTGTTCTACTCCTTAGTTTGTACTGTTTGTGCACCTCATACACAGCTGCATCATATCCTTCTTTAAAATCGAATGATTCTCCTGACTTAGTGTGGAATTGACTGTCATTGTAAACCTCTTGGTCTTCTTGTGTCAAAAAGACTTGATTTTCACCATCCAAACCCATTAGATTGATGTGAGGGTCCTCACTAGGTTCACTAGATGTTGAAGCCTCAGCATAATTCTCTTGAAAAGGAGGTCTGACATGCTGGTCAGGATCAGTCCTTCCAACATTAGGATTTTGATTCTTTCTGAAGTTTGGGTTTCTAATATTGCTTGTTTGACCTTCCCATGATGATTTTCTTTCTATGGTTTCCACCCTGTCTCCAAGTCTATCCATCCCTTTAATGATTGCATCTAGCTTTTGCTCAAATGATGAGGGTTCTTCTTTGAAAGTAGTTCTCCTTTCAGTTCTCGCCCGGTTTCTTTTGGCAATTAGATTTGCTTCTACACTAACAACTATGTTTTGCATGTCTGCTAGAGTTGCAGGGGATCTTTCTCTTAGTTGATATGCCATATCAGCATCAAATCCATCAGGGAACTTAATCAATGCTAAATCAGGTGGAGGTCTAAGATTTTGAGGAATGGCATTATAAATAGTGTTGAATCTAGTGCAATAGTCCAAGACAGCTTCTTGTGGGCCTCTTTTTATGGTATCATATTCAGATAAAATGTGCAGAGGGTCCTTTTTCTTTTCCCATCTGTTGAGGAAGGACTGATAAAGGGCACCTGAATCAGCTATAGAATGTGCAGCCAGTGCCCTGAACCAGGTTCTTACTTCACCTGTTAAACTTTGGACGAAGATTTTCATCCTTACATCATCATCATCTATCTCATAGTTCTCAAAGTAGTCTTGCATTTTCTTAGTATGCTGTAAGGCAGTGTATGTACTGGTTCCATCAAAATAAGTAATTTTGCCTTGGTAGTCCTGAGGCATGGCCCCAGGATTGCCAGGCAACTGTAGGGGTGCATAACGATTAGCCATATTTGGTGGGAAGAGTGGGACAACTGGAACAACAGGGACAACAACAACAGTTTGTGTGTTGGTTGTAGACAATATGTTTTGTGAAGTGGATGATGAAGAGGGGGAAGAATGAGTTGTATGAAGGTGAACGGTTGGTTTAGAAGGGGTTGGAATAAAACTTTGCTGAACTGCCTCAGGGCTAGTTTCAGGAGATTGTTCTGGTTCCTTCTGGTTCCTATGAGTTTTATGGATCAAATTTGGATTTTCGAAAACAGGTGGGGGATTTGGGTCAGGATTTGACCTGGTGTGCCTAGTTCTCTTCTTAGGAGCCAGCTTCTGAACTTGTTTTTGGTATTTTTTTTTTTTTTTTGAGGATATTTTTAGAACTATTTTAAGGGACTGCTCAATCTTTTGGAACCACTGTCTAAAAACAGACAGCAGTTGAAAAATACGCTCTGCCCCCAGTGGAGTCGCCAATTATGTTATCGCTCAGGTTGTTCCCTTTGACTCCCAAGGGAATACGGCCGAGGTAACCACTAACCAATCTTTGGGTCACAGGTTCTAGCCTACCTATGACCAGAGAGGGCTCTCTCTTTATGATTTAACTTTGTTTGTATAATATTTTAGGCTAGTTATGATGCTCAAGGTTTTGTTTTTGGAATTTGCTGGATGATGACTTCAGTCAAGATATATATGTGCTTACCAGGGTGTTCTAGGCCATTGGGCATGGAGTCAGTGGTGCTTAATTTGTTTGATATGTCTGTGTTGATACAATAGTGATGCTGCAGAGCCAGATAAGTGTCTGAGAAACAATTCTTTGAATCTGTGATTAAGTGTGATGTAACCAGGGTATGAAAGGCAATTAAGAATCTTTCAACAAACTGGTATGGAGAAATAGTGAGAATATTATTTAGAAGCAGTGAAGAATTTCTACATAACATTCATATTTATAGAATTAATGAAAACATGAGAAATTAAGAATTCATGTTCATGATCAATTCTGAAGAAAACATTTTCAGTAATAAAGATTGAGCACAAGGTGTAACCAAACATTTCCTGTACTATTCCTTTTCTCTACTGCTAGATTAGTGAGACATGTGTATGATTTAATAAACATAAGAAGACAAAACATAGATTGAGAAAAACTTATTGTTCCATCAGACAACACAGGAATTCTGCAACAGCACGCATAGCATCACCAAGACATCAAACATTCAGGAAATCACTGAGCTTTTCCAGCCTTTTGCATTAGATAATCTGAAAATATACAATACATTTGCCTCAGAATGAAAATCACCAACCCCTCATACGTTGCCAGGGGAGGTATATATACATAATTTACATAAGAAAATATCTAGCTGATGAGTAAATGTTTCATTAATGTCGTGCCAACTCCTGGAGCATTGTAGCTGAGAAAGTAAATGCTGTAGTAACTCCTCAGTGCCTTAGCTGTCAAAAATGGTCAGAGAATGTTGACTTTGTGACCGTTGGAGTCGGCTGAAGATATGCTGCCCAAAATTTGCGTATTTTTGATCTTTTGCTTGCTGTCGCTGTCCTTTGCTTAGTCACCCTTTCGGCTGCCTAAAGTGTTGTCTTTATTACGCTTTTTGCCTTTTGCTGAGTTGAAGCTGACTGGGACCGAGCAACTGAGACTACTGTGGCAAAATTTGTAGCATTGCCTGCCACCAATCCTCTTTGGGCAGCTGGTGTCTTCGAATTTTCACCAATGTTTCATCTGCCTCTGTATACCTGTAAAAATTAGGAGGAACCTCAAAAAGGTGGTGGATTTCATTTTCAATGAAAAACAGATTTTCAAGTTTGTCATAAAGGCCCTGCCCTGTTGGAGGCCCTGCTTCCTCAGAAGTACTTGCAGATGCAGTGATATGATTTTCAATAAAAGTTGACATCCTGGCAGCATATTGCTCACGGGGGAGCAGTTTCCCTGTGCTAGTTAGTAGGCTGGGCAATCCATTTCCTTGTAGTGCTCCCATTTTGAGCTTGTATTCATCCACCTCAGCCTGTATTTCGTGGCATTTTCTCTCTACAGTCTATACATAATTCCTGAGAGTTAGCACCTTTTTAGCCGTAAGGACAGCCTCTGTTCTGTTAACAATGTTGATGGCTGATAGCTCCTCCTGGGTCTGATTGTTAAAAAAATGTATCATTCTATTGGCCTGCTCAGGCCTATTCCCCAATACTGTTCTGGCCTTCTGGATCTCTATCTGTGCTTTGGCAATTAATTCCATTTGTTCATGCACAATCTTGATTGACTTCCATTGTCTAGTAATGGATTGGTCAATTCGGGCCCACAAAATTCTTTTTATTTCTGCCATAGCACTTTCTAGCTTGAGCTCTTTCTCCAAGGCCTTTATTTTCTCTTTCAGGGCCTTTATTTCTCTACCTTGCTCTGCCACAGTCATCTTTGATTTGTCATATTTGGCCTCTAGCTCTGCCAACTTTTCCTTGGCCTTCTTAATCTCAGTAGCGTGGAGCTCCATTTCTTTGACAGCCTTAGTCAAATCTTCCATGTTTAAACTGGACTCTGGGGCTGTGGTTGTTGCTGCTGCTTCTGTTGTTGCTGTTGTTGTTACAGGGGCCACTGCTGCCTCTGTAGTTGTTGCAGTGGTTGAAGTAGTTGGAGGAGCTTGGGATGTGGATTCTCCCTGCTTATCTTGTAGTGCCCCTTCAAGCTCCTTTTCCAAATCGAGGACCTTTTGATTGAGCTGCATTATTAGATCAAGTTGCTCATCGGCCTCCTTTTCCTTCTGCAATTCTGCTGTTTGGGGGTGCTCGGTGGGCAGCAGCTTTAACCTTTTCTTCAATGCATTAAGATCATCTTCTTTTTTCTTCATGAGGGCCCTCACGCCCTTTGGGTCCTTGGGATCATGTCCCAGGTCTATAATGATGTCCTCTAATGATTTGATCCTGTTATCTTTGGCCATGGAGGACATTCTCTCAAAATCCAACTGAATGTTGGTATTCTTTAGTGATTCTTTCAATTCATGGGCCATTGTTGCCCTGTCCACCAAGGTGGCATAGACCATTTCTCCAGTCTGTTTGTGGAGTTCTATTTGGTCCATGGGGTGAATGTCTTTTGCCATGACTTCACCCTTGTTCTTACATAATCTGCAGCTGATTTGGGCTGCGGCACCTTAGGTTTGAAGTGGCTGAGGATCATTTTCTCCTCTTGTATGTCATATACAGACATTAGCCTTTCTTGCTTGGCTGGTGTTGCTTTGAGAAACTGTTTGTATACTTCCATTCTTAGCAAATCATTCTGTGCCTTTATTTGTTTGAAGGAAGCCTTGGTGCTTGAAGGCTTCTTGCTCTGCTGAGTGGAGGAGGATACCTCCAAGCCAAGCTGTAATCCCTGCTCCTGCTGAAAGGAGCTTGTACCTGTTTGCTGGCTGCCTTCCCCATCTTTCCTTGGACTGTCAAGGACTTCTTCACTTATTTCTTCTATTACTGGGGAGTCAACCTTTTGCCTCTTGGCGTCAGGTTGCTGGGAGGATCCACTAGCGGGAGTGGACTCTTCTCTGTATCTTTTCCTACCTCTCTCCTCATGTGTTGGAGTCTGCAAAATTGGTGCTGCTGGTGGCTCTGTTTGTGGTGGAGGGGTCTGCTCTTGTTGCTGCCCAATTGAGGAGGCAGGCTGTTCTTTTAGTGTTTCCTCTTCAGCACCCATTATCCCTTTACCTTTATCTGTACCTGATGCTGCTGTGGAAGGTGCCTGGGTGGCTGGTGCAGTTGTTGTGGCTGAGGTCCCTTCTCCCACTGGATGTGGTTGCTTGAAGATTACCTGCTGCACAGAATCCAAGTCAAGAGTTTTTTCCAAATCCTTGACATTCTTTTGCATTATCTCTTCTTCAGTTAGTTTTTCAATTAAAGTATCTTGCAGCCATTCTTGCTGATTGGCATACTGTTCAATATGTGGATATTTGCAATGCTCATAGCCTAACAGCCTGTACTTAACCCTCCTGGCACAGATGAAGCCTTCAGGGTCATAAGGGACCCACCGGAAGCTCTTTGAGAGCATGTACTTGTCCTTGAGGATTTGCTCAGCATCTTGCCATCCCTCTTTTTTGTTCATGATGAAGGGGCCCAGGTGGTGCTTGAACTTGAGGTGGGCTTTCTTTTTGGCACTGTGGAAGTGGGTGAGGTCAGAGTGAATGAGCTGCCTATAATACTCCAAGGCAAACAGTCTCATGGGCACATATTTTGGGAGCCTGTATGGACAGAGCTCACAGCCATTGATTCTGATGACTGTATGATCCTGGTATAGGTACCAATCACCTATTTTATAGTTTTTAGAGAGCTGCAGGGTTTTCTGTATTTCAAATGACACTCTGGGAGGAGGGGACCTCATCAATAAGCAGGAGACTGGGTATACAAATTGATCAATAAATTCACAATATGAATATGGTGAATTTTGGACTTGGTGGAAGACAAATGTCCAGAAGATAACAGATCTTCTTTCTCCTCTAGAATCCAGCTTTTTGATGTAGCATGGAAAAGCCTCGGACTGGTAGTACATGAACATGTGGTAGATATAAGATGAATACTTGAAGATGCCCTCCCTGTCCACTTTGAAAAGCTGCTCATGTATCTTGTTGGCTATGAATTTAGCAAAATTATATTTGTAGGCAGGAGGTTGGCCTGGGCTATAAGCAGCTAGTAATACCAGCACTGTCTCATCAACAAATTCACTGGTTTTATAGCCCAACACATATGAAATCATGTCCAGCAGAAGTTTGCCTATATCAGTAAAGTGGACATATAAGTAGGGAGGTGGCCCTGTGGGTTGGCGGTCAGGCCTCATAAATGTCTGGGTGATCTTCTGAATGTCAGCAGTGGACATCTTGGCACCTGTATCCAGCAGATAGTTCATGGAGAAAGGAAACAACAGCTGAGTTTGTTTGAAGTTGAGCATCTGGTTGATGGACTCAGCATTAATGTGAAAGAGGATGCTCCCAGATGGAGACTTGACAGCTCTGTGATTTGCATCATAATTCTCAGCACATAGGCGGATAATCTCTGGAAAAATGTTAACAGATGGGAGAAAGTAATATGGCAGATTTGATTCCCATATCCCATATGTATCCTTGCCATTCAAATAGTCATCTCTCAATTCCCTGAAGGTCTGCAAATGGTTCCTATCACCCACAAAGTCTTGGATGAGGTAATCCCCGTCAGCAAGAGGCAGGGACTCCAGCTCTTTATTTGGTGGATTCATGGGGGCAACACTGAGAGCTGTGGGAGCAGGGGCAGCCATTTGTAATTTCTGAATAGAACAATGTAAGTTCAGATAGCTTGACAGGTCCCTCAAAGCTCAGGTGATAAATTGAATGCAGATAATGCTAGAAATTTTCTTCAAAGAGAAATAGGCAGGCTAGGCAGGCTTGCCTCTGCTCTGTTTTGGAAAATTCACAGGAATTGTGAATAAATAAGATGAAATACAGAGGGTGGGCAGGACTTAAAATGGTAAAATGCAGCTTTTTAAGCCTGCACCCGGCAAAAGGGAACAATGCCGGGCAGCTTGAGGACGAATTTGCCAATTAAGACCGCGAATTATTGTTTTAACACCAAATTTTCGGAGGAGGGGGCAATGTAGCTTGCTTTGGTGCAGAATTGATTAAATGACAGTCCTTAATGTTGGATTGAGCAGGTGTTTAATGGACAACTTGCAGAGAAATGGCATAAACACGGGTTGAATAGGTGAATTTGGGCAAATACCTGGATAAACGACGCCGAGAGCTGCCGGGTTGAATAGTGAATGAAGAATGCACTTGATTTGGTGAGTGGCGGCGTCTGAATCTTCAAATTTGCAGCTTGGCGGCAATTTTTACAGTGAACAGATAAAACGGCTCTTGTTTGTTTCCAACGAAAATGACATAAAACGGCTAAACAACGCGTTTTTTAACGAAAAATTTGGAAAATAGGGGTCATTGGCGCTTTTCCGCCGATGACGTCAGCATGACGTCATGGCGGGCCTTGGTACGTAGGGTGACGTGGGCGCTGAGCTGGAGGCCAGCGTGGTGGGACACGGTGGCGGGCGGTGTGGGGTGGCAAGGTGACATGGCGGGCCACGAGGCGCGAGGGAGGGGGCCGGGGACATGACGTCAGGATGACGTGGAGTGACGTGACGGGGAAGGTGGTAAGAGGGAGGGTGGTAAGCGGTCTCCCCGCATCGCTTTTGGGAGAAGGCGGTATTGGGGAGGGGGGCTCTGAACACCTCCGCTGCCTGCCACGCATCCAACGTACGGGGGGGAAAACCGCCCGTTCCCCGGATGTTAAAGGGCGGTGGCTTCAAATCTCAAATCGCCCGCCCACCGTTGGATGAAGGGGGGCGGGAGATCAAGGGCTGGTGGGTGCCTCGACCCGTCGGGCAAGTTGGGGGGGGACCCGCCGGCCAATAAAATATTCATTTTAATATTTCGGGGCTTTATACTTTGGTTAAGGGATTTGCTGCGGGTTTGGGGTATGGGTTAAATTGGCGGGTTTTATAAAAACATATGAATATTGGGTTTTGAGAGGGGGAAAGGGGGTTTTTATGAATTTTTTCGGAGAAAGGGAAAATGAAGGCTGAGTATAGGTTATTACTCTAACCAGAGGTTAGGGTAAATTCAAAGTAGGGTTGACTATAGTCCCTGGTGGACTAATGTCTCCCTTAGAAGTATTATTTAGCTATAATGCTAAAGGGGGGATATTTATATATTGCTTGGGGTTTTATACACCATGGTGTTATAGTAATAGGGAAAGGGGAACATAGGGGATTTAGTGTAGATAGAGTTAGTAGTTAGTACTTGGAGGGGAAAGAGAATGGGAAGTGATAGCTATTAAGCTTTTTGGGGATCAAACTTAGTTAGGAAGTAGATCAAAATGAAAAGAATTTTTACACAAGAAATGTGGCTTCTTTTCAAAGAGAGAAGTCACATTTGACATGAAATTTTTAAAAATAAGAAGTATAAGGAGGACTGATCAGGCAGATCCTGCAGTGCTCATGGGGAGGTTAGTAAGAAACTTTTGAAGGGGATAAGGGAAGTTAGTGATGGTTTAGTAGTTTGCCAAATAGGCCACTGCTCTTGCCTTTCTCCTGCTGGTGACATCATTGTGATTTTTCCCAATTGATATGCTTAGATCATGCTTTCTGCAACCTTCAACTGCCTACCCTGCCTAATAGGCCTAACATTTTTTCTTCCTTTGGATGGGTGCACTTGGTCTTGCAAACCCTGATAATTTTCTTTTCTTTTTGCTGCCCTCCTATCTAAGTCTACCCTTATGACTTCCAAGGGCCCAGATTTAGCAGTTGGGCTCCTTTCTTTCTCTATCCACCTAGTCATCTGTCAAGCTTGAGCTGTTTGAACAGGTACTTCCTTTCTAGTCTACAACATGCAATTTAAAACATGGTGAGGCCCAACTTGAGCTGTTGGAGCACCCATCAAAATAGTAGTGGCAATTTGGACTAGCCACTTTCATGGTCTTTGTTTGGGGTTCATTTCTTTTATTTTTTCTTTGACCAATTCATTTTCTTGCCCTTTGATTTTTCTTTTAAGGCATACCCTCTTTACATTTTTTAACTGTCTGCTTCCTTTACAAAAATGGAACCTTAGTAGCATGGAAGGTGGACATTTTTGGCCCTTCCACTGTCAATCATGAGAGATGAAAACCTATTTGTATAGGAGGCTAACACTATCGAGTGCAAAGACTTGCATAAATTTTGGTGGGTAGTAACCATTAATAAGTTTGCACATTACATTTTACTCCTACTTATTAAAGTGACGAGAAACACATAAATAATGGTGGATAGTAACTCCTAGTAAGTTTATTTATTTACATCTTACTCCTATCCATTTTTAATGCAAAGGTATGCTTAAATTATGGTGGTGATGGTATATATGTTGTTTACCCTAATTATGAGCTATTTTCAAGAGTTTTAATTTTGGGTGATTTTCCTGCAAAGCTTAACAATAAAAATCATTACATAAATTTCTAAAAATCATGGCATGAATTGTTATGCCTCTGATCCTGCAAAGCGAGACCCAGACATAGAAATAGCGAAGAAAAGATACCGAGACACAAAATATGCGAAGAAAATATACCCAGAGCACAGAATAGCAAAGATTTTATTATCCAAAGAGAAATGTTCACAGGCCTCTTCGAGGGGGCAACCTCCAATAGAGCAGAGCTCGATTACAAAACAAGACACAATACTCCTCGCAGGGAGTCTCTATCCTTTATATATGACTCATACATGCAATACCACGAGCCAATATCGTGGATTTTATTAATACCACCTATCTAATACTACCGCCTATTTACCATCTAACTAATACTTCCGCCCATTTGCAACTAACTGTGGTCCCGTCACTAATTGCGGGTTAACCACTTACAATTATTAATATGGGCTTTATTGACTCTTGACTATGACGTGATCCCATGGCATAAATAAGGGGGTTAGGGTGGGACCCTAACATGCCCTCCCCCTTAAGACTAGCCTTGTCCTCAAGGCTGAAGCTGCGGAAACTGCTGAAGAAATGCAGCTGGTTCCCAAGTTGCATCTTCTGGCGAGGTGTCTTTCCATTTGACTAGGACCTCCTTAATCACGCGGCCACGCAGGTGCTTGTCTCGTGTGTCTAGAACTTGTTCAGGTTGAAGCCAGATTGATCCTTCTTCATCCAATTCCGGTAGACTGGTTTGAACTCGGCAATTGTTCCAATCACTTTCTTGAGGCACGATACATGGAAAACTGGGTGGATTTTTGCTGTAGGTGGTAAAGCCAGCTTGTAAGCCACTTCTCCAATGCGCTGAAGTACTTGATATGGTCCATAGAATTTTGGAGAGAGCTTTTGACAGCCCTTGTCTTTGAGTGATGTTTGCTTATATGGTTGCAGCTTCAAAAAGACCTGATCCCCTTCTTGAAATTGGCGCTTTGAGCGATGTTGGTCAGCCTGTTGCTTCATACGGTTCTGAGCTTGATGAAGATTCTCGCGCAAGTGGGCCAGCATGGTTGCACGGTGTTGTAAGAGTTGATCCACTGCTTGTACTTTGGAGCACCCCGTGAGATAAGAAGTAGGGGACGGCGGAAGTTGTCCATAGACTGCTTCATAGGGAGTCATTTTGGTGGTGGCATGATAGTTGGTGTTATACCACCATTCTGCTAGAGGTAACCACTGTGCCCAAAGGTGTTGTTTTTCTGAAGTGAAACACCTAAGGTAAGTTTCTAGGCATTTGTTGACGGCTTCGGTTTGACCATCTGTTTGCGGATGATATGAAGTACTGAGTTTGAGTTGAGTGCCTTGTATTCTGAAGAGCTCCTGCCAAAAATTACTGGTGAAGATTGGGTCGCGGTCAGACACAATCGAAGTGGGCATGCCATGCAATTTGAAGATTTGATCCATGAAAGTTTGAGCAACCAAGGTAGGTGTGAATGGTTGGGGTAGAGCGCAGAAATGAGCATACTTTGATAGTCGGTCCACAACCACCATGATGACGGATTTGTTCCCAGATTTTGGAAGACCTGTAATGAAATCCATGGAGACCTCCATCCAAATTGACGCCGGAATGGGCAATGGTTGTAATGTACCTGGTGTGTTGACTGTTTCCCCCTTGTGGCGTTGACAGACGTCACATTCTGCTACAAAAGTAAGGATGTCCTGTTTCATGCCAGTCCAAAAAAATGATCTTCTGGTGCGGGCGTATGTCTTCTGAAAGCCCGAATGTCCTGCAATGGGAGAGGAGTGCAATTCGGCCAAAATGCGAGTTTTGAGGGTGGATGTTGGTGAGATGACCACTCTGTCCTTGTAGCGAAGAATATCATTCTGCCATGAGTAGCCCTTGCTGGAATTAGGATCTGCCTGTAAGTGAGAGATGAGTTGAGAGAGCTCAGGATGTGAAAACCATTCCCTGCGAGCCTCTTCAATCCAGTCTGGAATGGGGAGGGATATTGCAAGCAGAGTACTTTCCTCCTCAAATTGGCGTGACAAGGCATCTGCTACCCTGTTGTCTTTCCCTTTCTTGTAAATGATCTCATAATCATAACCCAGCATTTTGGCTAACCATCTATTTTGTTGGGGGGAAGAGAGGCGTTGCTCCAAAAAATATTTAAGACTGTGATGATCTGTGCAGATTTGGAAGCGTCGCCCCAACAAGTAAGGTCGCCAGGTCTCAACTGCATGTAAGATGGCCATCATTTCCTTCTCATAGGTAGATAGGCCCAAGTTTTTCCCACTTAGTTGTTGGCTAGTGAAGGCCAATGGTCGCCCTTCCTGCATTAAGACTGCTCCAATACCTGTTCCCGAAGCATCAGATTCAATGACAAATGTTTTTGTGAAGTCCGGTAGTGCTAAGACCGGAGTGGAACACATGGCGGTTTTGAGAGCGGTAAATGCCTGTTGTGCTTCTTCGTTCCAGAAGAAGGAATTTTTCTTGAGAAGTTGTGTCAGGGGCTTCGCTATGCGGCCATAGTTGCGGACAAATTTACGATAGTAGCCTGTGAGACCCAAAAATCCTCTCAAGCTTTTCAAGGTCTTAGGTTGAGGCCATTCTTGCATTGCCTGGATCTTTTTGGGATCAACCTTGACACCTTCACGGCCCACAATGTGGCCTAAATACTCCACTTCTTCCATGCCAAACGCACACTTAGACATTTTGACAAATAGTTTATGCTGACTGAGCAGTTGCAAGAGGATATCTACATGCTTAAGATGTGCCGCCCAATTGCCACTATAGATGAGGATGTCATCGAAGAAGACCAGGACAAATTTTCTGAGATATGGTCTGAGGAGGTGATTCATAAGGCTCTGAAAAGTAGAGGGGGCATTACAGAGACCAAATGGCATGACCAAGAACTCATAATGGCCTTCATGAGTTCTGAAAGCTGTCTTGGGGATGTCAACTTCCTTCATGCGAATTTGGTGGTAGCCTGAGCGAAGATCTAATTTGGTGAAGAACTGGGCCCCATTGAGTTCGTCCAGCAAATCGTCACCCACTGGAATGGGGAATTTATCTTTGACTGTTAACTTATTGAGGGCCCTGAAGTCGGGACACATCCGCCACTCCCCATCTTTCTTGAGGACCATGACGACTGGAGATGAGTAAGGACTAATACTAGGACGAATGACACCTGCTTCCAGCAATTCCTTGATGATTTTTTCTATTTCATTCTTTTGGGTGAACGGATGTCTGTATGGCCGCACATTTGGGGGTTGGGCCCCTGGTACCAATGTGATGCTATGGTCATGTTCCCCTCGCGAGGGTGGAAGTTCATGAGGTTTGTCGAAGACCATCCGATGTTTATTCAAAATCTGTTGCATCTCCGGATGAATTGGTGAAGACATGGTATCTACCACCTGGATGGCATTAAATTGAGCTACTACTCCATGATGGCCCTTTTTTAACAATTTTTCCATACGATGTGAGCTTATGATCGAAGGGTCTCCCGCTTGTAGCCCACGGAGAGTATGTGTGTAGTCGTTCTGCTTAAAACTCATATATAACTCCTTGAAATCCATTGTGATTGGCCCAAGAGTGCGGAGCCATTCCGCACCTAGGACAATGTCGCAACCCCCCATGTGTATTGCAAACAGGTGGGTTTTCAAGTGATAATCCCCCATTTGAATTTTGACATTGTCACAGCGACCTGCACATTTCATTGTGCCTCCATCTGCAATCTGGACTTGAAAGTTAGAAACTGCTCGGACATAACAATGTGCTACTTCAGCGATCTTTTGGTGGATGAAATTATGGGTGCTTCCACTATCAATCAAAACTATTAGTGGCCGATGTTTAAGATAACCCTGATTTTGAGAGTTTGAGGTGAAGAAATTCCTGCCAGTGCATGTAGCGAAATCATTGGTTCATCAGATACCATCTCCTGTTGGTTATCTTCGTCAGTCTCCTCTGGTTCCTCAAGTGGTGGATCTTCCTCGGTTTGGCTGGAGTCAGTGGCATCTATTTGAAAAAACTTGTGCTCTTTGCATTTATGACCCGGGGAATATTTTTCATCACAGTAGTAACATAGTCCTTGCTTCCTGCTTTCGGCCATTTCTGCAGGTGACACCTTTTGAATCTTGAGTGTTTGGGTCATATTGGGGGCTTGTAGGGAACGCCCTTTAGCGGGAAAGTTGGGGCGGCTGGATTGAGCTGCTAAGGATCGTTCCACTTTACGGGCTACCTGGCAAGCCTCGTTCCATGTGGGGGGGTGGTGGAGTAAAACCTGAGCTTTGATGGCTTCTTTAAGACCGCTGACAAAGCATTCCATGTAGAATTCATCTGTGAGACCCTTAGTGCGGAAAGCTAATGCTTCAAAAGCTGTAATATATTCATCCACTGAACCTGTCTGTCGGAGCTTAGTGAGACGACCCAAAAAAGAGTCTTCCTGTTCAAAGCGATTTCGAAGAGCTTTGGTAAATTGGCCCCAATTCTTAAATTGTCCATTGCAACGCTCATACCATTCCTTCCATTGCCATCGTTCACTGTCCAGGTACATGGTGCCCACCATAAGTTTAGTCCCCTCCTCTATGATATGATTCAAAAAGAAATACTGCTCCATTTGTGCTAGCCATGCGGACGTGTGACATCCGTCAAATTTAGGCATATCCAACTTGGGAGGTCTCTGATTGGGTGGTGGATGGGTGTGCCAGAGGTGAGGAGAGTGGCTAGACTCCCCCTCATGGTATTCATGACCCTTATACGCCTCCTCGTGTGCTGGCTCCTTATCCTTCATCATGCCTTCGAAGCCTTTAAGATGCTTTTCGAGGCTTGTCACCGTAGAGTGGAGGGAGTCCAGCTTTTCTTCTAGTTTGTCTATCCGTTCACTGGCCATTGCTTGAGCACGAGTTTCTACCATACACCGTCTGATGAAAATTTGGGACCGCCGAAAAAATTTCACTTAGAATTGAATGGTACCACCTTGCTCAGCTCGTCGTCCTGATTCTGATGGGCTAGGTCACCAATAAGCGCCTTGGAAGATCTCAGACTCTTTTTTTTTTTTTTTTTTGGAAAACTCCTAACGGAGTTTTACTCCTTTCTGATCAATACTGCAGTCACCAAATCCTCAAAATGTCAATGCCACCAAAAGTCCTGCGAAAATCATATGCAGGTACAGGAACCCTTCGCAACTACTCTGATCTGATGGATCTGAGATATCTGAATGGTGGAACACTGCCGCTGCTGATCTGAAATATCCGATCTGGTGGATCTAAGAGATCTGAATGGTTGAACGACTGCCGCTCCTGACTGGAATAGATGATGTGTGATCCCCAATAGAAAAGGGAACTATGGTCTTGGGGAGTGTCAGGTGCTACAGATCGCAATATACATAAGGGTCTGACAGTAGTACTCGGCCCAATGTTTCAGGGCTCTAACTAAGGAGGATCGACCGTACCCTTAGCCGTACAACCCGACTACCCTATCGTACGGGCGAGTAATCTCTCCGAGTGCTGTTCTCGGTGTACTGTAGCAACAAGACGGCCGAAGGATTATCTATGGCGAGGTTTCAAGGGAGCTAGGGGGCTTCCTATATACCCAGAGGGTACGTGGAAGACAGTCCGTGCGCGGTTCTGTCTAATGCGCTACTACTCGAAGGGGTACCCACAGGGGTTACAAGGGAGTCCAACAGACGTGACCACCTCTTGTATTTCCTGCGTGCATGCCTCCCCAAATCCGCAGGTTTATGCGCTTAACGACAGATCCCGTGGTTTAAAGACGCCGGAACACGTCTCTAGCCTAAAAAAAATTTGCTAAAATTTGGCGATCCCACCGAGCCCTGGAAAGTGCTCTGATACCACTTGTTATGCCTCTGATCCTGCAAAGCGAGACCCAGACATAGAAATAGCGAAGAAAAGATACCGAGACACAAAATATGCGAAGAAAATATACCCAGAGCACAGAATAGCAAAGATTTTATTATCCAGAGAGAAATGTTCACAGGCCTCTTCGAGGGGGCAACCTCCAATAGAGCAGAGCTCGATTACAAAACAAGACACAATACTCCTCGCAGGGAGTCTCTATCCTTTATATATGACTCATACATGCAATACCACGAGCCAATATCGTGGATTTTATTAATACCACCTATCTAATACTACCGCCTATTTACCATCTAACTAATACTTCCGCCCATTTGCAACTAACTGTGGTCCCGTCACTAATTGCGGGTTAACCACTTACAATTATTAATATGGGCTTTATTGACTCTTGACTATGACGTGATCCCATGGCATAAATAAGGGGGTTAGGGTGGGACCCTAACATGAATACTAATACTGTATCTTGAAATTATGGTAGAAAGACTCCTAGGCAATTATCCACATGGAATTGTGCTTTGCAAAGGATGTAATAATACCTTCAACTTATGGTCCAATCAAATGTTTGAAAAATAGGTTTTTAAATAATATTGAAATATAAATATTTGTTTTTCAAATTTAAACATTATAACTTCCATTGGTCAATGTTAAACTAATAATGATCAACAAGAAAAACAATTTTTATAGCCCGGAGGACTAATAAGAGAATAAGAGAAAAAAGATTATGAGTTAAACAATTATATTTATACAACTTATATCTTTTTAGAGTTTGTATAATATATTATTTATTACAATTACAATTACAATTTTGTTATAATATTTTTTATTATTCTATTATAGAAATTGAGTTATGTTACTGAAGGTGGAGTGATCATTCATCCTCTGAGTACGATACATGTTACTATTACCATAAGTGTGTTGGCATGGCACACATGTTGGTGCACCAATTGAGATTCATTAATATTCTTGACAATGATTGGCATTGTAAGATGTAAGGGTATACTATAAGTGGAGGTGCATGCACCTAGAATAAGCATGTGTGGTGCAAAAGATAAACAAAAGAAAGTGTGGCGGTGGAGGTGAGTGCAATGTGCACATATAAGCTACTATATGGTGCATGTGCAAGATGAAACTTTTTGTATGCAACACAAGTTTGGTGGTTAAGTTGTTATGAAGATATGGATGTCGGGTTGGGCCCCCTACCCTTGTAGGGGCACCACCCATTGATCCCCACAAAAGAATTATCTGTTGGATAAAATTATCAATAGTGATAAAAGGTTACATAAGGGCACTAGCCCTTCAACGTCATTGGCGATATTCTGTGCCCCAACCTTGTATTGATGTACACAACTAGGGGAGGAGATATTGTGTACCCCAACCTTGTATTGAGTACACAACTAGGGGATGTTTGCATGGTTTAAATAAAGGATCCGAGTTGATAAATATTGGATCAATATATAATTTTTCATTCATCTCAATTCTTTTAGAGTGGAAAATTTAAAGAAATTAGTTTATAGGAGCAATTTTAGCAACATGACCCAACTTGGAGAATTGAGGTTGGAAACATTTTGAGGCCATTTTGAGGCCTTAAATTTAAATGTTTTGGGGACTTTTTTTACATAGATTTTGTAGTTGATGTCACTATTATACACTAAAATACCTTTCCAACAATTGAATAATAACATCAATCAAAGTTTGGATGCAAAATTTTTGTCTCCTGGAGGTTTACTTATTTTGATTGACCACCATAATTCAAGAGGATGCCATGTAAACCGTGTTACTCATGGAAAAGGGTATAACCATTTGGGAACTATGAAGAATATCTAGATGATAAATGTTTTGTTTTCATTATTGTTAAATATAAGGGGAAATTGAGAATGTCAAAGCTAAGGAGAGACCAAGTTGGATGCCCAACTAAACGTTAGGGAGTACTATAATATTGTTGCAAAATTGACTAAGGGTTGCCATTAATGGCAAAGGGTTGCCATTGCTGAGAATATTGTCGTAATTGATGTCAAATAAAAGGGGAGACTACAAATGTCCAATATAAATATTGCAAGATGTTGATTGTTGGAAGTATTGTTTGGATACCCAATTTTTCCTTGATGCCCAATATGGATACCTTATATTTGAAGATATTTTTACTCTACAACCTAGCTGAAATGGGAGTATAATAAACATTGTGAACACATTATTATGACACCTTTACAATGGTATATTACACTCCCTCTAACTCCATGGGAATGAAGAGATATGAGATATTCTATTAGGTAAGTCCAACCATAAAGTACAAGTTGACCCAACCAATTTTACAAGTCAGCCCCATAATTGAACGTAGAAACACTGTAAATCACGGATATATGACTTCAATTTAATACTATTCAAGAAATAATAGGTCTAAGGTGTGAAAAACAAGTTGGGGAATACTCTTGGGGTTTAAAAGATGGAGAAAAAATGTGATTTGTGGAGTGAACATGTAATATTGGAATTTTTCACTATAACCTTTCTTAGCGGATGTTTCAGACCATGAAAATTGAAGGAGATGGAGAAAATATATCCATGTACATGTATTATAAATTTTATATTTTGATTCACTATATTTTCATAGATATAATTGTAACATCACCTGTTTTAACCCTACCTTTTGTAATGATAAATATGTCTATAAAACCAGCTTGAGGAACCACGATTGGTTGAAACTATGATTAAACATTTTCCAATTATTTTTGAAAACTAATTAAAATAACTAAAGGAAGGAAAACCATACAAATCCTTAGTTTGAGGGAAGTTTCCTACTTTCTTGCATGTGTTGAAAAACCATGACCTAGCCAAACTTAATTGTCGAAGCCACTTGCAAAGTCGAAAAGCCAGGACCTAACATAATTGTTTACATGATGTTATTGGGGGAACAATTGACTTGCTAACAACCATTATGAGATTGGATTAGGGAGGTGAGGGTACAAGAAGTTTCAATTCCCATTTCCCATCGCAGCTTGAGGAGACAAATATGGTACGACCTTCTAAGAAAAAATAGGACAACCAAGCTTGTGCCATCTAGAACACCTAGGGGATGCAAAGACTGATACACTTATACAGAGTGGAGGAAGATGGGGGGGATGGATCACTAGGGGTTTCATATTTGATATTAACTGAGCTTTGTTTAATTAACAACTTATTGTTCAACTCTTGTTGATTGACCATTAGTCATGTCTCTCTCCCACTCGTTTTGATGCATGGGCATTATCATCCTCCTAGAGAATAGAAGGATTTCAAGACTAATTATGAAGCAATTAGAGTTGTGAAGCATTGAAAATAGAAGTTTAGTTGGTATCTGAGTTACATACATAGCCTATGAAATCATCATTACATACCAGTACCCTTGATACTTGACCTCGAGTTACATCTATGAGAAATTTTGAGTGGTCTTCCTTTTGAACTATGTTTTGAGACCATCTAGATAGTGGAATCCATCTATGGAGGCTCTACCAAGCCTTTGGTATGAACTTCCCCTGTGAAAGCATTTCCTCGTACTCTAGACCCAACTTGGGGGTGGTTAGATACAAGAGAGATTGCAATGTAGTTGGCCTGTGGTTGGGTGGAGAGTGGAAATCCCTCCTTTAGTTGACAGCTACTCTAACACACTCAGATACATAGAATGGTTTATGCATATTTAAATTATGGATTATGACAATCCTTGTTATGTTATTAAATTTTGGTGTGTGGTCCTGTATTATTCATGAAACAATGCCTAAAATCATTGTTATAATCATGTTTGTGAAGCTATCTTATATATCCATGGTGGTAATGAATGCTTGAATTGTGTGGTTACTGCCATCTTCATGAGTTGCAGGATATCTTATATGTTTAGGACTAATTTTATAACATTCACTTAGGATTAACCAATTATGTCATAAGGCTTCAATTATATTAAATGATGGAATTGGACACTACATACCATACTTATGATTGTAGGCCATATTATGTACAATGAGTTTATTTTATATGTTCTGAGTTAAATGAATATATGGTTAATATTCATGATTACTTATTACAGGAAATATGTTATTAAGGTGTGGGGTTGTACACACTTATATATTGTTGGGACTAAGAACTATAATAATTTATAATATCATGAGAATCACTATTTAAAATATGGTATGTATCCTTTTCAATGGTCATAGAAGCTTCTTTGTATCCTTGACGGAGTTCATTAATCCACAATAAAGAGTAGAAAGGGATTGCTCTAAGTATCTCACCTTGTACAATGTTGAATTTTGGTGAATTGGACTTTTGAGCCACGTATTTATCTTACTTTGTATTTGGTGTAATTCTAAGAGCCTTTGTGCAAGCCTTGGCCATTATCTTTAGGAAATTTGGCATTTGGGCAAACACCCCTTGTTTCCCTTCTCTTTAGCACTTTTGCAAAAATCTGTTGGTCTAGGTATTTGGTGGTGGCAAGTTTCACTACTATTGTATGTAGGAAACGTACCATATAGGATAGATTTATTTGTCAAAATCCAAACACATTTAGTGATCTGGGATTCAGTGGCGACAAGGGGGCACACACCTTAGTGGAAGCCAGATATGCCATAGGCCGAATCTTCCATAAAATAGTAAATTACATTTGGTGATTCAGGATCTAGAGGTGGGGTAGAAACCTATTCAAAGGGCCAAATATAACCTACACCATATTTGGATCCAAGAATCAGGGATCGGGGAGTGGAAGAGGGACTTGGGCCTTGGGATGACCCAAATGAGTGTTGGACTGAATTTGGATCCAAGGATCCAAGGTGGGATGAGGTCAAGAACGTGTTTGATGTACCCGATGGACATAAGCCATATTTACCTTCAAAAAAGCATTGGAAATAGAGATATGGCTATATAGGGGTGACAAGGATGATACAATGCAAATTCTAAAGGCTAGATGGTAACTAGGAAGTAACACAGTCCACCACGGAACAAAGGATTAGTGGGCCCCACATTGTGTTGACATGGTAGTGCCATCGTGGCTTGACAGGGACCACATGGATTCCATGTGGTGTGTGTGGGCCTTGCACTATATTATCCTCATGATTGTTTGAATTCGAGGATCTTAGGGTCCAGCTGTGGCAAGGAAGCATGCCTAGGTGCAAGGCCCTATATAACTACGAGATAAAAAAAAAGTGCCATGGTGAGAGGACGCAATGGAACACACACACTTTGTAGACATAATAGTGCCATGGGGGCTAGGATGGGACCATGTTGATGCCACATGGTGGCACAAAACTAACATCGCCTATGATGATTGGATAAACTTGTAATGGGCATAACTCCCAATTCAAGAATTAGATTAAGGTAAAATTTGTATCACCAGAAAGCTCTCAATGAACTAAACATGATGGTGGTGTTTGTTTTGAGATTTGAAGACTTTGAGAAAAAGAGGTTTTTGTAGCCCCATTTCGATAACATACCTTGGGGTTTGGATTAAAGAAAACAAGTAAAACCTCCCATATCCTGAGATACTTAAGGGGGTGGTAGGGTGTGTTATAGAGTGATATAATATCTTAGGTTCAACAATAGACCTGAAGTGGCTCACGAACAAAATTTAACATAATAATTTAATTATTGCATAGGCTAATTTTCCTTAGATTTATAGCTAATGTGACGACTAACCTTGATATAATGCTTTCATGTCTTTTTATATTTTATGAAACTCACATGAGTTTTAGATGTTTGGAAAACATTATATCTACATAATTTATATCAACATGCTTAGTGTTGGCATGACAAGCTGATGAATTAATATGTTTATGCTTGATTTAATTGATATTTTTGTATGTGTGTGACTACACATAAGAAGATACAATTTGAAGAAACAATAGAGGAATGAGAAACAAAATGGTGCAATACAGTATGTACCAAACCCATCATGAGTAAGAAGTATACTTAGTTGGAAAAAGGATAGAGTAAAGTTCCCTTAATGGAATAGGTACCCTAAGGAGCTTGAGATCTAAGTTGAAATGTTGCAAAGAGGAGAACAAAAATTTCATTAGAAAATAGGAAGAATAGGAAAAGCTAAACATAATGCTATTACAAAACCTGTCACACATGCAAAGGTTGTTGCAACATGAAACAACTGCTGGAAATAGGGAAGGTTGTCATAATAACAACATTATGGAGAAACTTCATAATGTTGGGAACACGAAAAGGCCATTGACATGTTTTGGTTATAGAGAAGAACACTGTTACAAGAGAATTTCACCTCATAAGAGTTGGTTACTTTCAACCGAGTAGGCTCCTTAGAATCTATCTAGAATCAGTGTGTGCAATGATAAATAGGATAAAAAAATAAGATTCATATCCAAGAAATACATCCATGTCATTCATACATGATATTCTCATGCAACGAGGTTAAGAAAATACTTGATCCCTCGGAGGTTAGTGAAGAGTATTTGGCTTGATGCCAAGAATCTCTCTTCTACTCGAAGATATTGCTCCTAGCTATCACGATCTAAAGGCCTACACACATACACCAATAAGAAAATAACAAAAGCCTTATGTAGAGGGATAATTAGCATAAAAACAACACGTATAAATGAAAATCATAGGCACTTAACATATATGGGAATGAACCATATGATTCTATTAATAATAAGCCATAAGTATAAAGGAATTATACCCAACAAGTGGAATCTTCCTCTTAAACTTGTACCATGGCCTCCTTCTCCCAATGTAGCAGAGCTCCCACGATATAATATGTATACTAGGTCTAGCCCTTTCCTATTGATAAGGTGAGATTATATATGTTCATTCTATCCTCCAAGAGAATGTATTTAGACACCTAGGGGCTTGATAAGTTAGGAGAATTCTACAATAATGGACCCCTAGCCAACTCATTCACAAGTGGGTCAAATTGATCTCTTTGGAAATGATAAACTCTAGAATTGTTTTCTTAGTTATGAGATTTTCCTTAATTATCTCAATTATGAAATAATTATTATCTCGTAATTAGAAAAATTTGACAAAATATTTATGAGAAATAACTTAATTATGTAATTTCACCCTTTTAACATGGAATAATTCCCACATAAGTAAAGGAAAAGGTTAAAGGGGATGCATCCTAGTTTGCAAATGAGGTAAGTCGAACTTGGGCTTTCCTCACTATATTGGAGTGGAAAATAGGGTTATAGCATATGCCCTGTAATGCATGATGTTAAAAGATAAATTGATGGCCAAATGTATTACAACAACACACATAAGTCAAAATAGGAGGAAGGATCCAAAACTACGACGTTGGATCAAAGAAAACCAAATGCTGGAGTCTCAACTTTACTGATAACATCCTTGAGGTGTGCATACCCATGATTGGTCGTAAAGACAAATTGAACATGGCTGCCAAACATACATTGTGGATCCATGACAAGAAATGCTATGACATTTCCATGAACAATAAAAAGTGGATCCATGTGACTCATCAGAAAGATCATAGTCACCGACAAATATAGTGTGAATCTATGCGATAATATCCATTAGTAGGAGTATGGACACATAACAAAGGAGGTGCCCAAAAATAGTCCTCAAAATACATGAATGATATATAAATCCAATGCAGGCTACGAAGGGTATCATGTAAGAGTGAAATGTCCCTAGCCCAAGTTCTTCTACACAACCCTGATGGTATGAATCTACATCATGTGAATAAATGTGTTGATGTCGATCATGGTAGAAACTTCCTAATTACCAGTTAATGAGGTGTATCATTAATAGGCATGAGAGAACCCATTGATAATGAAAATGGACCTAAAGGTACCTTGTACAGTCCATTATGTGTGGATGAATGAGTTGACATCGAACACTCGTGGACTCAATTGATCAAGAGTTAATGATGTAAACCCACTATTGATAGTGAGGAAGCCATCCACTGAGGTATGCAAGATCCAAGGTACTTCCAGTTCCTAGATCAAGCTCTTGGATAATGAAATGAAGTAGATAGGAGAATATTTGTCAAAGGAGGGCCTTCATGTATCCCCCATCAATCGATTGGGAATAGACCGTGAGATGATGTGAATGGATGAAGTCATGAAATGATGAAGTACAACTAACACAAGGATGGTTGACACAAAAAGGTCAATGAGGACTACAAATAGGTGACACAAGATGAAACTTCTCTTGAACACATAATGGCATGATAGAAAAGTGTCTTGGCAACATGAATAATGAGAACCACTGTTACAGATCCATTTGGGCACATCACTCCCATCATTTAGATCAATACCATTAAGGTTCATCGAACCCTAATTTAGTTGCTACATGCCCTAGACAAGTCACCACTCTGAATGCCTCCTTCCCTGAGAGTTTCTTGGCCTAAAGCCCTCCAGAATTGCCTCCTTGAGGGACTAGTGCATCTTTAGTCAGGGGTAAGTGCACTTCAGTATAGGTAGGCCCATGTCAGGGTGATCTGTAGAGCACCTAGGCCCACTTTGACCTACGTTGGGTGAGTTTGAGTGAAATCATCATACGGTTTTGGGAATATTCTTATCTTCTGGAGCCATCTAGAAGATTCCCACACTTATCATCTCCTATGAGCTCAAAATTGGATAGGGAGTGAGTTAAGTAACCTCCTACCTTCTCATCACTTCCTCCATGGAAACTCTCTAAGTTTGGAAGGCCATTCAATACCCTCATTTATGACCAAACCTCCTCCATTTGCCTATAAATTGAGCACTCATCTAAGTGATTAGGGGCTCGACTTTGAGAATTTGTAAGGAGATACTGTTGGTGTGAGAACTGAGATTATAGAAAAGTATATTTATGTTGCCAAAGTGTTGTGCTATTGATGTGATGTTGGTTGGAACCCAAGCTGGAAGAGTGGAAATGGATCAGACTTCATGGTTGTAATTCTTCCTTATACTTAATAAAGTTTTTTACACATTTTTCCATATGCTTATATTGATATATGATGTTTATATGTGTGAATGTATCTAATTCCATTTACTTATAGTTGATAGATCTCTTACTTTGATTGGTTCTCCGTCTTCTGTTTATGCTTACAGGTACTTTGTGAGTGAGTTAAGTTCGAGAAGGAGCGACGGGAGTCATACAAAGGAGACAAAAGGAAAGCAAAAGAACAAGTAGGTCCTTTGGTTCCCTTGTCTTATTTATCATCTATAGAAAAAGGATAAGCGCTTTAAATTTGTTGTTCTAGGTATAGCTACCTACCTAGGGAATTAGTATTTATCCGTAGATGCAAAATTACTCATAATAACCACGTGATATCGTGCAACAACATAGGAGCCATTGAAGCACACTCCACAGTGACTGGAAGAGTAACTAGTCAAAGGAGTAGACATACTTATATGTATGGTATGGTTCCTATCCAAGCTAATACCCAACAGTGAGATAATGACTCAAACAGGTGCCATGTTCAAGGGAAACATGACTAAAGTTTCCGTTTTGAAGACTAAAAAAAGTAAATGATCCCCTTCTTGTTTTCTCTCTTTAATGTCCTTCATGGTTTAATGAGCACGAAAGAGAAGATAAGTATGCTCAAGAGATTCTTTTTTCATAAGTTTTTATGAGGCTAAAAAAGAGATAAAAGTACACTTGTGTCCTTATCACTGTTTAGCAAGCTTGAGAATGGAAAATATATCACTTGCCAACTTTCAATTTAACTAACGGGCGGGAAAATATGGAAAGAACTCAACATTTCCATATAAGTTTTATGAGCATGAAAATATGGGGAAAAAAAGCTTGAGATTTTCATAGTTTTAATGAGGCATGAAAATAAGACCGAAATAGACTTGAGGTGTTTTCATATAGATTTAACGAGCATGAAAATATAGCGGAAGGAGCTTGGGGTTTTCATTGTTTAACAAGCATGAAAACAAGACCAATAGGAAGCTCTTCTTGGAGGAATGAGTAGTTTAAAGGTAGAAACTAGTTCTAGTATGATGGAACCACTCCAAGAATAAGGAGGCAGAGAGGTTGCAAAATAAGACTAGTCATCACAATAGCCCCTCTAGGAAAGGGTAAGAACGCCAAGTGAAAGAGAAAGGTGGGCCAAGCAGAGGATGACAACAATGGAAAAATGAAACCACGACTCATCGTGCAAAAGTAGGCTAATAAAATGTAGTGATCACAAGGGATAAAGTGTTTAATCCTCTTGGGGTAAGGCAAAAAATCAACAAAGAATAATATATGAGGCTCGGATTCTAAGTCAGGGTGGGTAAAAAGCAGGAATTCTAAAAATGAGATAAAATTGATACTGCATGGACACCAACGCAGAACAAAGGTTATAAATAGGGAATCCATGTATAGATAAGCTCTATCTCTAAGCTATGACATGCATAGAATAGGTAGGCTAATGTGACAACTTGACGGGGTCAAACCTAAGGCATAATGAAAGTTGCAGTGACAGTCAATAATGCAATGAAAATGGTGATATGTGACCTACCCCTACATTCCAAGTTCAGGAGAAAGGCACCTAGGGTCCAATGGATATCACAATAAAATCACCACCCTATCCGGTAAAATCCATCTAGAAAGAATAGATCCATTGTTAAATCACATAATGAATGAAATAAAACATGGATTAGGTAAAAACAAGAACATATACATACATACATAAATACACACACACACACACACACACACACACACACACACATATATATATATATATATATATACATATATATCTATATATATATATATATAGATATTTAATTTTTTATTTTTTATTTTTGGATTTTTGGCATAAACGATGCACTAGGAAAGTATGTATATATCTATCTATATATATATATATATATATATATATATATATATATATATATATATATATATATATATCTATATATATATATATATATATATATATATATCTTTGGAGTTTTATAATTTTTTTGGATTTTTGGCATAAACGATGCACTAGGAAAGTTCTCAGATCACACACCAAACCAAAAAGAGATAAAAATATCACACACACTCCTATGTACACTATGTATAAGAGAAACTCTGTCTAATAGGTCATGTCAAAGTTTGCCCACTATTGTACACAAGCCAAGAATTCCCATACATGCACTCGTGGAATAGTGGAGGTACCATATGTCACACCATATAGGGGCTATGCAATAAAAATTTGAATTTATCGATTCCTAAAGGTTGATGATAAAATGGAAACTTGGAACCACAGTGTTATGAAGAATTACCTGAGAACATACAAGGTGAGTGGTCTTGTGAGCTAGTGGAGATCCTTGATGAGGACTACCAAGATGTAAAGGGGGTATAAGGCACTCATCGATATCTGGAGATGATTTGGACAGTTCACTGACAAGTTTAACACTAGAAATCCAAGACTTGACTCGATCCATGGGTGGAAATTCCAAGCAGGGACGCGTAGATTCCCCCGGTATCGATTCAAGATTTTGTTTTCCAATCTCTACCATTTTCAATTTGGGAAGATTAGATGCATGAAGAGGCATAATCTCCCTATTATTATCAATAGTATCCATGACCTTCAAGATGAATTGTTGAGAAGAATACTTGTCACCAAGGGAGTCATGTGAAGAGTGACGGGCCCATATGGGAAAAGGATCTTGGTCAAATTCCATATTGGGATGGAGTTTCTAACCAACGTTAAGAGGTACTAATGGGACTGTGAGAGAGGTAATCTATTCCACTAAATTTGGCATATTCGCACCATGAAAATTTACATCTATAGAAGAAGACACCACCTAAGGGTCAGGTGACACATGGGGTCCACAGGTGACAAAATTGATCATTTGCATGGGAGCAATGGTAGAGGAAGAGGGAATGTCGGTCAGGTGTAAAGGAAAAACACCAATAAGAGATGGGATTTTAAATAATCCCACACCAAGACTCTCATAATCCGTGGGGCTATCTCCAACGAATGGCATATTATTTCCCATAGCAATAGAATTTGTCGATGACATGTAGTAATCTAACTGATCTATTGTGACAATATTTCCTTCATGGGGAAAGCGAAGCACATGGAACACTGAAGACACGACAACAAAAATGGCATAAAACTAGCATATACCAAGGAGCATATTATAATATCAGGGAGCATCTATAACTTCAACATCAACATCGGCAGTCTTACCCCCTAGATCAATGAAAAAATTTGGAAGAACACCTTGAGGGAAAAAATGATGTCCAACAAAGGCTTTTAGAGTGGTACTAGACTTAGCGAGTGCTAGAGACCCCGGATATTCCTAGCATGATGTTGGCATAACACAAGTAGAAGACCCTTCATCCAACAAAGTGCAGTATATGTCACATTAAAAGATACACACCAAGATATGAAAGGGAACCTAATGGGAGAGTCTATAGCGAGGAGCATCAACATCAAATGTGATAAGACTAGAATATGAGGGATCCACCCCTTTGATAGCAATTAACAAGGATTTGCATTACTGAGGTAAGCTTTGAAAAACCTCCATGGTAGACATGACATATGGTGCTTGGGAAAGCTCCTCAATAATATTATAATGTTGGGAAACCTGCACATTGGGAGTGTGTGTTGAATTCTGGACAACACCCTTAGGTGGGCGATATATTGGTTCTATATGCCACTTATCTAATGTGAGAGGTCTAGAGGAAGCAATAGGGGTGGTAGAGTCCTTAGAAGAAGAACTTTACTCAGGAGAGCCATAGGACTTTTCTTGTGTAGACACATTAACATGTTCCTGACACATAAGCATTAATGTATTGTTTCCAACATGATAAAACTATGGCTCCCCATTACCCCCTTATGTAGGTTGAGGAGCATGCGTAACCATTTGTTGTTGTGGTTGAGCGAGGAATGGATGAGTCAATACTGCTAGATTCTAGGTAGCTACTAGTGGTGCAAGAACATGATGGAATTCATACCTATGAGGGAACTCATGTGTCAGATGCTCATCTTGAAAAAGATTGCAAGGAAACTTAATATTTCATCAACATTCACTAATGCCATCACCTTGACTATGTTGGTTTTGTTAGTTCTCCTAAGTAGGTTTGTTTTTATGTTTATTCTTTTGACCTCCAAGTTGCTGAGTATTCTTAGGCAATGTGTACTTCACTGTAATAACCTCGACGAATTCCTCGAAAGAAAAGGGTGCTTGTAGATAGCTAGGGGTACTTGTTGGGGCTTGCTAAGTGGCCATCATTTTCCTTAGATGAGAAGCTAGCTCGGTCATAGTATCAAAGGAAAGGGAACAAATCAAACCCTTAGAGTGTGGTCTCGGCTTAGGTCATTGTGGGTATGTAGAAGGTCGAGGAGGATTGGGAAGGATATTGTATAATGTGCTCGACTGTGAGTAAATTAGATCAAGATGCTGAGCACATGACCTAGTTTATGGGTGAAGGGATCAGGTGAACTAGTATCTAAGGACATCATCAGGAAGTCTAGTTTGTTAACCTCTTGTGTCTATGCCACTCATGAATATGATTAGAAATATGAGTGGCATCATCTTGTTTGAAAATAGACAAAAGATCAGTCCCAAGATATTTCTTAGTGGGTAACTGAAAGTAGTTTAGGAAAGTACGATCCAAAGAAGAAAAGTCACTCTAGGATGCCTGTTTAAATTTGATATACCATTTGGTAGCATCCCCTGTTAGGGTTTTTTGGGATAGTCTCAACTTGATAGAATCATCCACCATTAAAGACTTAGATGAACACCATAAATGAAAGGTGGTGATATGTGTCGACATATTCTCTCAAGTTTTCCCTTCAAACTTAGGAATATCAAAAGGTAACTTGGTTAACATAGGTGACCACATATGATTGTGATAGATGGGGTCATTGGTCAGCTTATCCAAGCTTGGTAAATCGAGCGATGTTAGAAAAGGAATTTGTAGATGACCAAATGAACCATAAGGGATATGATACCCTAACAGACCATAAGGCCCCCCATACCATAGTTAAAGGTAGAAGAACGTGGACTGAGGATATAATTCATCCCAATATATTGATATCCTAGACCAATAGGCGAGGTGTAAGGATTATGCCCTCCAAGGTAATTAACCCTAGAGAATAAAGGACTCTTATAGGCTTGGATTCCCACAAGATTGTACCCAACACTACAGAAATGGCCTCCATGTGCAGAAGCACCACCATAAGCATGAGAGCCCATAGGCACAATGGTACTAATGGGGATAGTTCCCCCAAGTATACTAGCCTTGCAAAAGGAAAAGGAACCTAGAGAGTAGTGTGTCCCTCCAAACATAGAACTAGACCAAGGTTTAGAAATACTTCCAAAAATAAAGTTTCCCCTAGCCTAGTTAGAAGAAACGGATGATCCCCCACATTATGTTCCCAGAAGTAAAAATGTATGTGCTAAATGTAGGAATCGTGGGTTGAGATGAGCTAGGATTAAATATCCCAGCTCCCATGGATTGAATAAAGTTTTCCCCCACTCTAAACATAAAGCTAGAGGAAGGCATAAACACAAAGAAAGGTGGAAAATGCAACGAGGTCACATATGTAACTGGTGGAATGCCCTAAGAAGATGTGAGAGGGGTGGAAGGAGGTATGGATCCCGCCACACTAAGTGGTGATAAATATGACATGGTAATAGAGATTTCCAATGCAGAAGGTAAAGTAGGACCTGTCTCCTCCATGGAAGAAGTATTTTCACTAAGAATATAAGGAGCACACACATAAAAAGGTTCACTACTGTTAGGATTCAATTGCACCATAATTGGGATGAGAGGGTCAATCAAAGGTGGGTTATAGTGTGGCAAAGGAATTTCATCAATTACCTCAACAATAAATGAACTTCCTCCCTAGGTCCAAATTTATCCCCCACTAACTTGAGTATGCTCTAATTTTTTTGCTACCATAATTAACCTATGTCTACGTGGTGGTGGACCTTCCTCTTCAGGAGAAAAGCCTAACAATATACAATAACATCAGTTACTTTGTTCATCCACGATGAATATATGTTTATTATAAAGTTAAGATAATTAAGGTACCTCTTTCTCCAAACTATGACTCAGACCAAACAACACTCTCTAAAAGAGACCTTAAAGATAAGCACACACAAACCAAAGAGATATAGAATGGATCTTCCCACTACCAGAGCCTACTTGATCATGGCATAGGTCGATAATGAAGATGTGGGTAGGATAGTTGTAATAGGTATCTTCTTAATGACCAAACCTGGTATAAGTACCCTTATTAGCCATGGGGTACCCTCTAGGAGGATCGAGTGAGTCTACCTAAACTTTTCTTTGGGTATAGAGGGGACAAACCCCTCCCTATCACATGTGTAAAATTTCCTAGAGAAAGGCCACTAAGGCTACCACCAAAAACAACATGTATTAGGGGGATAGTCGACAGTTAGACTCACACATAAGGGTAGGAAAATAATGTCCAAAACCCACCTGAAAGATCCATCAAATTGAGGTGCACTCCTCTCAAGTGGTCCTAAAGTGATACAACATAATATTCTTATAACATCGTTTGTGATACATGAAAACCTTGCAAACCATGCCACCAAGACCAAAAAAGTGGGTCATGTCACTCCGCTAGCCTTAAGTGTGACCTCATGATTGAGTATTTTGTTAGAAGGGCTTCCCAAACCATATCACTGAAAGATGCTAGGCTTTTTTTGTGTGGTCTTGGAGTAGTTAACCTCACACTCCTCTTCCAAGACCCTAGCCTAGACTAATGTTGGTGTGCTACAAGTGAAAATAAAATACGAGACGAATACATTTTATTATAGCAATAACTTTAAGAGTTTTTTGTTTACTCAATAGGGTAACGACGTGAAACTCAGATGGTGTGAATAGACTCTTGTTAGAAACACCCTAATGCAACTATATGGAAATGCAAAATTTTTCTTTTCAATTCAATGAAAACTAGTTGTAGGAGGAAAGAGAGTATTTTCCTTTTTAAAGTGAAAATAAAAAATTGAAACACTCTCAATAACCAATCATATGAATTTATCTAAGCTTACAACAAATCAGACCCAATAAAAAAACCCAAACAAACCACTCAAAAAGAGAGCAAAAACACTACCAAGCAAGAGTGCATGACACTTAAAAAGATCTAAATTTGTCTTTGCAAACCAGAGATCACTCAAAATCAATAAAAAATAAGTTGATAGATAACAAGAAGGGAATCAAAATATAGAATCAAGGATGTAGCTTAATGTATAGGAGAAACAATGATCTACAATTGGTTAAAAACCAAAAACCCTAATACAAGGAAAAAAAGGTAGAAAGGAATTAGAATGCAATAGAAAATTTTGATTGTCGTACAATGAATATATCTTAAATATCAAATTAAACCTTTCAATATTATATTTTCATAGCCATAATCAACAAAAACAAAAAATCTCTACTGAAAGTAAGAAAAAGTGAGCACACAAATTCAATGGAAGCATAAAAAATGGCAATGGATCAGATCTAATTCAAGACAAAAGATCTAATGCAGATATGAAAAAGATCTGAACTGATATGCTCGACATTAATACAGATCCAAAAGATCAAGTCAATCTCCGAAAACAAGTAATACAAGCTCAACAAAAACCATAAATAGGAAAATGAAGCAGGTCCAATTCAAAACAACGTAGTAAAAATAAATAGATCCAATTTAAAACAAGAGTTCTATATAAGATATGCTATATATTTGAAATGTAACAACCAATAGAAATACAAATCTAAAAAATGAGAACAAGATCTGGATGATAAATGCCCCAAAACCAGGCAAAAGCAGTTTCAATGAAACCCTAACACTGATAAACCATAAGATTCAATTCAACATAAGAGAAATAAATTAGATCTGAGGCATATATGAACTGTAAGAAATATTAAAAATCTAGATCTAAAAATAACAACAAGATTTGAAAAAAATCCACTCAAAAATCAAGCAAAGAAACTTGAAGGAAAATGATAAAATTAGAAAACGAATAAGAAAATAAGTCGATTTTTCAATCAACTATATGTTCATTATTCGAACTCCATTTTAGGTTTTTTTTTGGGTGTAATTCCAAGAAGAAATAAGATCTATGGTTATTTTAAACAAATTTTATACAAAAAAGTCTAGAATTCAATCTGAAAGCCACGATCTATTATTTTCTCGTATAAAAAATAAAAACAAAATTTAGATATAAGATCTTCATATTTAAATTAAATGTGACCAATGTAGATCTAGATGAGGTCATATAACAACAAATTTGTTAATTTTAGGTATGTTCTATGCTTAGAGCAATTTATTTCAATTTTCACAGTTAGCTCAATATCTTTTCTAGATTAGCAATCACCTCAGCATTAAAGTAAACTGTAGATAGAACATAAACATAAATCGCAGAAGACAAGCCAAGACAAGAGGACACAAGATGTGACGCTAACCAGGGACAAACCCCAATGTGGGGAAACCCTTGATCAATTTTTCTTATATGTTCTTCAATAGTTCAGCAGAGAGAGAGAGATAGTACGTTTACAACAAAAGTCAACACTTTGATTTATCTAGATAAGAGCATAGATCATCTCTAAGAAGATGATACATGATATTAGTTGAAGAAATGCTGCTTCAACTGATTCTCCAAGGTGACTGCTTCACCTATTATTGTGCTGCATTTCGTCATCATGCTACACCTCACCGCATTGCACCATGTTGCACCCATCATCACTATGTTGCATCTCATCATGCTTCATTAATCATGACTATACCCATCACTGCATTGCATTATGTGCCATTGCTGCACCATGTTGCCATACTGACCTATGTGTTGACTGCATCTTGCTTGCTTTTTGTCCCTAGCTTGCTTGTTGTCCCTAGCATTCTTGTTGTCCTTAGCATGCTTACTGTTGCATGCTAGTTTTCCCTTGCATGCTAACTGTAACATATCGTGCTTGGTGTATTTGTTGCTAAGTACCATACAACTATCCCAATGTTAGTTAGTTGTCCCTTGCATGCTGCTCTCTTTCGGAGATAGATGCTCTAGCTGTTCCGACAAGTTCCGGTAGTTCCGGCTGTTCCCGGCAGTTCCCGGCAGTTCCGATAGTTCTCGGCATTTTCGGCATTTCCGGCAATTCCAACAATTCTGGCTATTCCTGATAGTTCTGGTAGTTCTGGAAATTCCAGTTGTTCCCAACAGTTTCGGCTTCTACCCTCTGCGTCAGCTTTCCCGCTTGTTCTAGCAGTTCCCAACAGTTCTGGCAATTTCGGCTATTCCCGACAGTTCCGGCCATTTTGACTATTCCTAGCAGTTTTGGCAGTTGTAGCTTTTCTCTGCAGTTCTAGCTTCTGCCCTCTGCGTCAGCTTTCCCAGCTATTCTTGCAATTCCATCTATTCTGGCTTCTTCCCTCTGCATCAGCTTTCGTGACTGTTCCGGCAGTTCCCGACAATTCTGACTATTCTCGGCAGTTCTGGCAGTTCCGACAGTTCTAGTAATTCCATACAATTCCAGTAGTTCCTATAATTCTAGCTATTCTAGTTGTTCTCTGCAGTTCCGGTAGTTTCGACTTTTCCCAGTAGTTCTGGCAATTTCGGCTTCTACCCTCTAGATTAGGGCAGCGTTATCCCTTCAGATCTTTCCTCCTACTAAAACCCAAAGGCAGGTAGAGAGGAAGAGATCCCAAGTGTGTTGAAATGACTTGAAGGCCACCTCTATTTATAATAAAACGTTGAGCACAAGTGGGGTTTATTTGGTTGTTGGCTGACCTTGACGAATTTTCCCATAAATTCATATCTCCATGAATACTTATCGAAATCGAATGACCTTTAGATCAATCCTACACCTCTCGATGATATTATATTCCATTAATAAGATTACCCACATGGAGTTTGGCCCTAGTTGCCAATTTTAACACTCCCTCTCAATTAGGGAGAACTCCATCCGCTGATCCATATGTCCGACTGTACTATCTCTGCCATCAATGCTCTGCACTTCTCTGCTCCGCTGAGCTCTCCTTTGCTGAGCTCTGCTTTGCTCTGCTAAACCATGAAGAAGAAGAACTAATCGAGAATGTATCATACCATTCTCTACTGACCCGAAGTCAGTTTCATCTGAAGAGAGTGTGTCACATCACTCATATTGGCCCAAAGTCAGTTTTATTGATCCCAAATCAATATCACAAGAGAGTGTCTCAAACCACTCATACTAATCCTAGATGAGTTTCATTGATCCCAGATCAATGGAGGTCATCCTAGCATAGGGAGTATGGTAGATACATTGATGCGTCCATCGATAGTACTACTATGGTCCCTAACTACATTTCCCTGCTCATTGATCAGATGAGAGGTACTTCCCATGAGTCCCAGACTGCATGGGTAGGATGCCTCGATAGGAGAACTAATCATCATGTCCACAGGAGAACAAATCATCCTGCCCCACAGTCGCCACGAGAGAACTAATCATCCCGGCCCACAGGAGAACTAATAATCTTGTTTCACAGTTGCCATGGGAGAACTAATCATCCCGGCCCACAGGAGAACTAATCATCCTGTTCCCCAGTTGCCACAGGAGAAATAATCATCCCGGCCCATAGGAGAACTAATCATCCTGTTCCACAGTCTCCATAGGGTATCAAAGGGGAAGGTTGAACATGTCATCTTATACACAGCGCACCACCAGGGGAGGGTGAGTCGCCCTGTGGTCGTATGTTGCTCCAGTGAGTACCCCAATCCCCCTAGAGTTCCTAGAGCTCAATGCATGCAACATGTAGGACCCTTATAAGAAGGTCTCTCAATGAATCCAAGTCGTTCGGGAAAGTCACAGATTTGACCTTTCCCTGGGGCTTTGACAAAATGTCTGCGACCTGTACATCAGTCTCAATGCAATGGAGCCTCCTCGCTCATCGACTTACCATATCCTAGATAAGGCAATATCTGATGTCTATCTACTAGAGAAATCATCGAATACGGGATTCCTCAATAATCAAATCCCCCCTTTGGTTGTCATAGAGAATCACAGTGGTATTCATCATGTGTACAAATAGCTCACTTAAGAGCTTCTACAACCATGCATCTTCACATGAGATCATACTTGTAGCTATGTATTTGGTCTCGGCGGTGCTTATAGCAACCGACTTCTGCTTCCTACTCATCCATGATATCGAAGAAGAATCGAAAGAGAACCAACACTGAGGAGTGCTCTAGTGATCCTCCATAATGCCTGCCCAGTCAACATTTGAATAATCATGCAGTTTCATATTTCCGGCAGTGTATCTCAATCCATGAGAGATTGTGCCCCGAAGATATCTCAAAAGATTCTTGGCACCAATCTAGTGAGGCTCAACCAAATATGAGCTCACCATGCTAACTGCAAAACATATGTTTGGACATAAGTTCACCAAGAACATCAACGTAATGAGTTTATGAAACTCAGAGGTATTTCCTAGTTCTGGTCCGACATCACTACCATATAACTTCTGAAAGTTAAGATCCTCGAGGTAGTCAAAGGCTTGCAGTTTATCATTCCACATCCAGAGTCCAACTCCCTGTTACTTCTGCAAATGAGAGGGTCTGCACCTGTCAGAAATAGGTTGTCCTCATAAGGTGTCAGTATGAGAGTTCTATTATCCACAACCTTTGGGTAATGGTTTGGATCGATTTCACTCCTAGTGAATCTCAGCTTCATCATACAACTATCAATCCTCTCATACTACGCCCGGGGTGTTTTTCTTCAAGCCATAAAGGGCTTTCTTCCACCTGTATGCATGAGATTCCCGATCATGAATCTCAAACTCCTCGGGTTGTTCCAAACTTGTGGACCTGCTGCATGAGGGGAATGGTCCCCTTATAAGATTTTCATTTGGTACATCTCAGACATGTACCTTCATGATCTTCTTGAATTTCGGCATCCCTATCACCATCTGACTGACATCAGGTAGAGCCCCATAGGTATACCTCTGGTGTTATAGATGCGATATGTCAATTGACATGATCCCCAATGGACCATCCTACAACTTGGTACAAATTTCCAACCCTGAACCCATGAGAAAAAGCATCTTTAAAAATTATATTTTTTAACACGTACCTTTCCATCAATGAATGCCACCCTGAAACCTTTGACTTCCATTTCCGAGATAGACACTAGGTTCTTCTTGCGATTAGGTACATAAAAGAGATTCTTGTAAATGAATAGAGTTACCCTCATTCAATTGAGGGGTAACATTCCCTACACCCTTTCCGGGATAGGTGGCATCAACTCCAAGTATAATCCCACAGTCGTTTCCGTCTCTAACAAATTCGAGAGAGCACCCTTCTATTCGATGAGGTGCCTTGACGCACTACGATCAATAATCCAGATTCCAAAAGAATCTGAAGGAGAGGGCCAATACAAGATAACACTTCTTTATCTTATCAGAAAGAACATTTGATTCTTCATAACTGGGGTTCCTTACTTTCTCTGAAGATTCGGTCGTTTCCTTGATGACCTGCATTACCTGTCATTCCTCTTATCATTGAAGATGTCCCTACAATGATTGTTATCATCATAAAGTGATGTGTCCCTACCTCAGACACTCCTTTGCATAATGGCCGAACTTATTAGAACCAAGGAATCTTCCTTTCCTCCCACTCTTAGATCTGGACTTCCCATTAAAGTGATCTTTAGGTAGGCCATCAGAAACTTTTGCTGCGCCATTATGATAATATTCTTTGCTTCGACTTCACCTTTGGTGAATTTGAAGAGGGATGTGGAATCCATTGATCCTTTTTTTTCCTTTCCCAACTGTCTTTGGTCATTTCTCTTTCACTCTTGCTTGGTAATTGCCTTCACCTTAGCTCTGATACCATGTTAATTTTAGGTATGTTTTATGCTTAGAGCAATTCATTTCAATTTTCACAGTTAGCTCAATACCTTTTCCAGATTAGCAATCACATTAGCATTAAAGTAAATTGCAGATAAAACATAAACATAAATTGCAGAAGACAAGCCAAGACAAGAGGACACAAGATGTGGCGCTAGCCAGGGACAAACCCCAATGTGGGGAAACCCTTGATCAATTCTTCTTATATGTTCTTCAATAGTTCAGCAGAGAGAGAGAGATAGTACATTTATAGCAGCAGTCAATACTTTGACTTATCTAGATAAGAGCATAGATCATCTCTAAGAAGATGATACATGATATCAGTTGAAGACATGCTGCTTCAACTGATTCTCCAAGGTGACTCCTTCATCTATCGTTGTGTTGCATTTTGTCATCATGCTGCACCTCACCGTGCTACACCATGTTGCACCCATCATCACTATGTTGCATCTCATCATGCTTCATTAATCATGATTGTACCCATCATTGTATTGCATTATGTGCCATTGCTGCACCATGTTTCCATACTCACCTATGTGTTGGCTGCATCTTGCTTGCTTGTTGTCCCTAGCATGCTTTTTGTCCTTAGCATGATTGCTATTGGATGCTAGTTGTCCCTTGCATGCTAGCTGTAACATTGCATGCTTGGTGTATTTGTTGCTAAATACCATACAACTATCCCAATGTTAGTTAGTTGTCCCTTGCATGTTGCTCTCCTTCGGAGACAGATGCTCTAGCTATTCTGACAGTTCCTGGTAGTTCCGGTAGTTTCGGCTATTCCCGGCAGTTCTGGTAGTTCTCGGCATTTCCGACAGTTTCGGCAATTCCGGCTGTTCTTGGTAGTTCCGGAAGTTTCGCCAATTCCAGTTGTTCCCGACAATTTTGGCTTTTTCCCTCTGTGTCAGCTTTCCTGCTTGTTTTGATAGTTCTCGGCAATTCCGGGTGTTCCGACACTTCCGGCTATTCCCAGCAGTTCCAGTAGTTCTGGCTTTTCTCGGCAGTTTCGGCTTCTACCCTCTGCATTAGCTTTCCCGGTTGTTCCTGCACTTCCGGCTGTTCCGGCTTCTCCCCTCGTGTCAGCTTTCCCAACTGTCCCTGTAGTTCCTGGCAGTTCTAGCTATTCCCGGTAGTTCCAACAGTTCCAACTTTTCCCAGTAGTTCTGGTAGTTCCTGGTAGTTCTGGCAGTTCCGGCTTTTCCTAGCAGTTCCGGCTATTCCCGGTATTTCAGACAGTTCCGGTAGTTCCAACTTCTGCCCTCTGGATTAGGGCAGCATTATCCCTTAGGATCTCTCCTCCTACTAAAACCCAAAGACAAGTAGAGAGGAAGAGATCCCAAGTGTGTTGAAATGACTTGAAGGCCACCTCTATTTATACTAAAACGTTGAGCACAAGTGGGGTATATTTGGTTGTTGGTTGACTTTGACAAATTGTCACATAACATAAATAAATTCATATCTCCATGAATACTTATCAGAATCGGATGATGTTTAGATCAATCCTACACCTCTCGATGAGAGGGATCCAAGAAAAATATCAACTTCCATTAATAAGATGACCCACATGGAGTTTGGCCCTAGTTTCCAATTTTAACAAAATTGAAGGGATTAATTGGTAGAAAATCAAAAATGCAAAAGAAAGAGGAGATCTAAACAATATAAGGGCTAATTCTCATTCAAAACACCAATTCTCCCCAATGGAGTTGCCAGTTCTGTTATAGGATAATCTGCTAGAAATCAGGACAATACCGAGAGGGGGGGGGGGGTTGATTCATTATTATAGGAATTTTTTTTTTTTTTTTTCTTTCACTTGCAATGATATTAGGACACAAATAAATACTTCAATGATTAATGTAGATGATAATGACAAGAACCAATATAACTAACACAAATAATACACATAGATTATTCAATTTTTTTTTGTAAATTCCTCACAAGGAAAGCTACAACTTGTTGTTACAAAATTCTTTGGCTACAACCAGTAGGAAGCAACTACTCCCTAATTTATCAACTACAACTGAAAGGAGATACAACCCCTAATTGTTTACCAACTCCTACTGGAAGGAGTTACAACCCTGGTAATGGCCTAAAATGACCATTCAACATTCAACATTATAAGGGATACCACTCGGTTGAGAACTTAAAACAACTCCTTTTCTATTTAGAATGGTGGTTCCAACTCGTTAAACTAGGTCCAGTTACATTCTCTCTATCTTTGTTGGCTTAATGTAGTATTTTTCTTACCAATAGAGAAGATACATCAGATCAGCCCTCTTGCCGAGCTTAGGCAAGAAATGTAGAAATTTTGAATAATTTAACACATATTCAATGGAGATTATCCTGATCATGTACTATTGCGGAAAACATACACAATACATAAGCTCCTCTACGTTGATCAAGAATATAGCAGCATCAATAACAATAAAACATCAAGAGCATTCACACATTAACACAGTTTGTATCACGGGGAAAGCATCTCGCTAAAAACCCCACACTATCTGTATATTAATGATTGAGTCATGTAACATTACACATCATAATACTTCTCACAAGTATCTCCACCTCTGTTACACACAATACAGCTCAGATCTGATCTCCAAATCTCTTCCACTGCTTGCCTGCCTCCACTGCTCAATACCTGCTCAAGAACTGATGAGAATTGCTTCCCAAACTCGATTTTCACCTGCAAAATAGTCACTCACTCTTTTTGGACGTGAGCAAAGGCTAAAATGCGGGCCAAATACGTGAGAAAACTCATTGGCATACTCAATCCCTTGATTGTGCAAGATCTGATGCACAACTATAGTCACAACTGATAGCAATCTGATTCTCTACCACTTGTCCCTGTTGAACTGAACATGCACTGACATGCAACTGAGTTAACTGATGTATTCTTTAGTTGTATTATGAGTTAATAATTAGTTTAACAACTCATCATTAGTCTATCTGCAGTTAGACTAACTACAACTAGTTTAACTAAGTCAAACTGAACACAACTCCATCAACTGTACCTCCAGTCCCCTAAACTCAACTCACTTGAGTTCTAACTGAAGTCCTGCATGCAAATATTAGTCATCCCATAGGTAACCACGTATTTCCTTGTGGGATCTGCATGTACCACATCCGTAGCTCATTCTGAAGTGCTCCAAGAGAATAAGATTAAGTTTATAGTCCAAATATTATTGTGAGATAATAATATTTGACTTTTCTATTTTTGACAGCCAGTCTAAAAATAGACTTGATCACTCACACTGTGATCACTCACAATTTCATCAAAAATAGAAGTCCATCTATTTTCCCAACTTGATCAATCATCCATAAACATAGACATGATCCATATGTCTAAAAATAGACTTGCGCCAAAAATAGCCTGCGGGCCCACTTAGTGAAGGCGACTCTTTTCACTAAGCTCCATCATCTTGTTGCAATCTCAACACTCCCTCTCGACAAGATATGGATTATCAGCAACCCCTATCCTGCCTCGGTGGTACTCGAATTTGCTCCTGGTGAGAGCCTTCATCAGAATATCAGCATCCTGATCCTCCGTTGGAATGTACGAAAGTAACATGATCCTCCGCTGCACACAATCTCTGATATGATGGTACCTGATGTGCTTGGACCCGAAAAACCCGACCAAGATCATCCTCATCCACACAGATCTCTGCTTCCTGCTGTACCAAGAAACTACTGTCGATCCGATACTGAAGACCCCTCCTGATGTGCTCTTTCTGTCCGTTGGGCTCCCTGCCCAATCTGCATCCGTGAAGCCACATAGCTTCACCTCATCCTCCTGTCTGTACCAAGATCCATATCCCGATGTGCCTCTCAAGTGGCTCAATACATGCTTGCCCGCCTTCCAGAAGAGCTTGGTAGGCTTAACCATAGCTTGTGAAAGCTGGTTAACTGCATAACATATATCAGGTCGTGTATTGACCAAATACATTAGCGACCCCACCAACTGTCGATAAACAGTGGCATCCACTTCTTCTCCCGAAGTGGCATCCTCCTTCCTCCAACCTCCAGGAAGAGGAGTATCAACAGGCTTGCAGCCATGCATGTTGAACTTCTCCAGTATCTCCTGAGCATACTTGCCCTGAGAAACAAACAGTCCACCACTGCGCTGCCATATTTCCAATCCTAGGAAATAGTGAAGGAGGCCCAAATCCTTCATCTCAAACTCTGTAGCAAGATCCTTCTTGCATGACAGTATCAACAGCTCATCACCCGTTAGAATCAAATCATCAACATACAGTACAATGATAAGCAACTTACCCTCCACCACAATCTGGTATAGGTTCGGATCCACCTCGCTCTTGGAGAATCCAAGTCCTGTGAAATAGCTGTCTATCCGTGTGTACCAAGCACGTGGTGCTTGCTTCAACCCATACAGCGCTCTCTTGAGCCTGCACACATGCGACTCGCTGCTGAAGACTTCAAAGCCTTCGGGTTGCTCAATGTACACCTCCTCCTCAATGACTCCGTTGAGGAACGCAGTCTTCACATCCATCTGATGAATGTGCCATCCCATCTGCGCTGAGAGAGAAAGAATCGTCCGTATGGAAGAATACCTTGCGACAGGTGCAAAGGTCTCCTCATAATCGATCCCCTCAATCTGTGAAAAGCCTCGGGCAACAAATCTTGCCTTGTACTTCTCCACACTCCCGTCAGCTGCCTGCTTAACTTTGTAGATCCATCTCGAACCCACCACTGATTTCCCTTCCGGTCTAGGAACAATCTCCCATGCACTGTTTCTGACAATAGAATCATACTCTTCCACCATGGCGTCTACCCATGCGGGATCCTCCACAGCTTCCTCGAAAGAGGATGGCTCAGTCACAACACACTTGCTCATAAGAGCCATGTATCCAGTGTACCGATCAGGTGACTGTCTCTGCCTGCGTTGGGCTGTAGGTAGTCCTACAACTTTCTCTGCATCTTGAGCCAGTCGCTCAGCTTCTGTCAAGCGCTTTCGCCCTCTGATGGTTGGCGCTGCATGAGTGGTCTCTTCCACTCCATGAACCTCGTCCTGTGGCTGATCCACGTCCTGAAGCTCATCCTTAGGAACTAATAGCTCCTCATCTGCATGCAAGTGTAGCTCCCTCTCAAGCGAACACTTCATGGCTTTCTCCTCCTGAAATTTTATATCCCGTCGCACAACAGTTTTACCACTGTCTGGCAAATACACACGATAGTTGTGGGGCGTATCAGTGTACCCCACAAATATCCCAACCTCTGTAGTCGGCTCCAACTTCTTTCTGGCATCCTTCGTCACATGCATGTAAACGTTAGCACCAAAAATCCTCAAATGAGAAAGATCAGGCTTCTTACCAGAATAAGCCTCCTCAGGTGTACTCATGCCAAGTATCCTATGAGGACAACGGTTCTGCACATAAACTGCTGTATTGCATGCTTCCGCCCACAAGTGAAGGGGTAGGCCCTGATCATGCAACATTGCCCGTGCAGCACCCACAATCGTTCTGTTCTTCCGCTCAGCTACCCCGTTCTGCTGTGGGTTATGGGGAGCTATGAGCTCTCTACGAATCCCTTCTACCTTGCAGAAATCCTTGAACTCGTCCGAGATGTATTCACCACCATTATCGCTCCTAAGAGCCTTCACCTTCTTCCCCGACTCCTTCTCGACCAGTGCTTTGAATTCACAGAACTTTGAATATGTCTCGCTCTTCTTCTGCATGAAGAAGATCCAGCACTTACGAGAGAAATCATCAACAAAAATCACATAATACCTGTGTTTTGCTGTCGAAGCAACTGAGAAAGGTCCACACACGTCTGTGTGAATTCTCTCAAGGATCGTCGTGGCGCGACTATCCTTCTCGTGAAAGGTGGCTTTCACAAACTTCCCCAAAGTACACCCCTTGCATTGATCTGACTGCGCAAGTGTGCCTTTAGGAAGCCCTGTAGTGATCTGCTGTAGTATCTTCAAGGCTCCATGGTGAAGGTGACCCAATCTCCTGTGCCACAACTCGCCATCATCCCGGCTCACCAATCCTTCTGCCTTGCCTGCCATTGCTGCGCATCCATCTACATGCAACTGATAAAGGTTCCTAACTCGAACCCCTATCTTCCGGGTCTCACCAGTTGTCTTGCTGCGCAAGAAGGCCTTTCCCTCGCTGAAAACAACATCATACCCCTTGTCTTCTAACATCGCCACTGAGATGAGATTCTTCTTCAATCCTGGAACATGCATGACTTCCTTCAATACAAAGGGTTTACCAGACTCCCTCTCAAAGGAAATGGTACCGATACTGGTCGCACTGTATCTACCATCATCGCCCATCTCGATGTGCACTCCAAGATCTTTGTCCTCCAGATCAGAGAACAAATCTCTATCTCCTGTCATGTGAAAAGACACACCACTGTCCAGAAACCACACTGATACCATCACACTTGAAACCAAGCATGCGATCAATGAAAAATCAAGCTCAAACTGAGAAGCTAAAGCCTCTCCCCCTGCAGATCCAGCAGCTTGCTTGTTCTTCTTCTTCTACGGACAATTTGTGGCATAGTGTCCATGCTGGTGACAGTGAAAACACTTCACCTTGGACATATCCTGCTTCTTGCCTTTCGCACCAGACTGAGAAGCTTTCTTGCTCTTCCCTTTCTTTGCTTTGGCAGCCAAAGCACAATTCTCTTCATCAGCTCCCTTTGACGAAGATCCGTCCCTGGTACTCCGCCTGATCTCCTCCTGCACAAGATCTGACCATAGTCTTTCCCATCCTGGCAACTTCTCCCGACCATTGACAGAGTCCTGATAGGAATGCCAACTCTTCGGAAGACCAAGGAGAGCCAAGCTCACCAAGTCCTCATCATCGACAGTAACCCCCACACTTCCCAGCTCATCTCGACACTGAGTGAACTTCGTGAGATACTTGGGAATACTGTCTCCCTTCTCGCATTTGATGTTTCTGAGTTTATCTTTGAGCGCCAGCTTCCTCTGATCGCTCTTGCTCTGGAATAATTCTGTTAATGATTTCCACATCAAATATGGAGTAGCCTTTCCATGGAGGCTGGACACAATGTGATCCTTCACGCCCTCCAACAGAATTCTTCGACATTTTGCGATCTTCTTTTGCCAAGCATCAGCTTGAGTAGCATCAGTAGGCTTTGGGATATCCGTATCTATGAATTCCTTCAGCCCGTTATTATCCAATACTGCCTCCATCCTGTCCTTCCATGCAATATAGTTTGAGCTTCCCTCAAGAGCATACTCCAATCGCAATCCGTTGAAAGACATTGCTGCGTTGTCACCAAGAAAACACTGCTGCAAATTCGAATTCCACCAGCAACCAACTCAACTGCTTCCGATCAACCCTCGCTTGATATCCTGTAAAAATCTCTTCTACAAATCAAGCTGCTCCGATACCATGTAGAAACTTTTTCTACAATTATCTAGCTCTGATACCATGTAGAAATTTTGAATAATTTAACACATATTCAATGGAGATTATCCTGATCATGTACTATTGCGGAAAACATACACAATACATAAGCTCCTCTACGTTGATCAAGAATATAGCAGCATCAATAACAATAAAACATCAAGAGCATTCACACATTAACACAGTTTGTATCACGGGGAAAGCATCTCGCTAAAAACCCCACACTATCTGTATATTAATGATTGAGTCATGTAACATTACACAGCATAATACTTCTCACAAGTATCTCCACCTCTGTTACACACAATACAGCTCAGATCTGATCTCCAAATCTCTTCCACTGCTTGCCTGCCTCCACTGCTCAATACCTGCTCAAGAACTGATGAGAATTGCTTCCCAAACTCGATTTTCACCTGCAAAATAGTCACTCACTCTTTTTGGACGTGAGCAAAGGCTAAAATGCGGGCCAAATACGTGAGAAAACTCATTGGCATACTCAATCCCTTGATTGTGCAAGATCTGATGCACAACTATAGTCACAACTGATAGCAATCTGATTCTCTACCACTTGTCCCTGTTGAACTGAACATGCACTGACATGCAACTGAGTTAACTGATGTATTCTTTAGTTGTATTATGAGTTAATAATTAGTTTAACAACTCATCATTAGTCTATCTGCAGTTAGACTAACTACAACTAGTTTAACTAAGTCAAACTGAACACAACTCCATCAACTGTACCTCCAGTCCACTAAACTCAACTCACTTGAGTTCTAACTGAAGTCCTGCATGCAAATATTAGTCATCCCATAGGTAACCACGTATTTCCTTGTGGGATCTGCATGTACCACATCCGTAGCTCATTCTGAAGTGCTCCAAGAGAATAAGATTAAGTTTATAGTCCAAATATTATTGTGAGATAATAATATTTGACTTTTCTATTTTTGACAGCCAGTCTAAAAATAGACTTGATCACTCACACTGTGATCACTCACACTTTCATCAAAAATAGAAGTCCATATATTTTCCCAACTTGATCAATCATCCATAAACATAGACATGATCCATATGTCTAAAAATAGACATAGTCTAAAAATAGACTTGCGCCAAAAATAGCCTGCGGGCCCACTTAGTGAAGGCGACTCTTTTCACTAAGCTCCATCATCTTGTTGCAATCTCAACAAGAAAGTGATCCTTAAGATGATGTAAGGCTTAGCCAATCCACTCTAACATCTACCCCTATATAAGAGGACTTCTATCATGCTATAATTAAAATTAAATGAAAATCTACTCTAAGTAACAAAAAATAAATTCTAAATCCATCTCGATAGAAAGAAGGATTAGTCCCCCTCTCAACCAAGAGAAAGGTAAAATGGGGATTTGGACCAGGTTTGAATTCAAAATAAAATGAATTCAGAAGCCGAATTCAATAAGCCAAAGAAATAGTTCCAAGAATTATTACTAGTTCAAGCAAGTATATGCATTCAACTATCTGATGAAGAATCATATCTTTGGTACATACATCCAAATTCAAATAAAATGAATTCAAACTAAAAGGATATGATTGCATAAAGGAAATAGTTCTCATAAAACAATAATTATTAAAATCAATATAAACTTGATATGAATTTGCTAAATAGTTAATAAGTATGCTCTGTTTATCTATTTGAATTCAGAATTTAAATTGACAACAATTAAATCCATCATTAAAAGATAGCTTTCAAATGATTAAAACAAGCATGAATTTAAATGAATTCACAATAGTGCAAACGCTAAAAAACACATACTTATATGGATCAAGAATTGCAACAAATTTTATTAATTGCAGGTCACGTAGGGGTAGGTCACAACTTTTGAGTAGATGAAATTCTCAAAACATTTCACAATAACATGATATTTTCAGAGCTAAAATACATTTCTTTTAATCTCCATAAGTCTGACCCAAACTTAGCTAATTCTCTAAAAAAATATTGCTCCCTACAGTAGTGAAAAATCCCTCTCTTTGCAGAGAATTTTCCCCCCAAGTTTCAAATCTGGAACCCCCTGATCCATTCAACCAAAGCCCAATTTATAATTACAAAAGAGAATTAAAATGAGAGAACTGTTGGAGAATAGATTTGCTCCAATAAATTGATTGGCCAAATTTTATTTCCTATCTTGCTCGAGAAATTCTATTGATCAAAATATTCTCTTCCTCATCTCCTCAACTACTCTCTGGCACAACCAATTGGAATTCAGAAATTAAAATCAATTTGGTGAACAAAATAGAAAACAAAAATTTATTCTCAACAAATTGTTAAAAAATAGAAATATATTAAAATCCAAACAAAATAAAAGATGCAATTACTTCTGTTGAGTCTACTTTTCTTTTGAGTATTGCTGAAGGAGGAATTAGTAACAACAATTTTTCCAAAACAAATAACATTTTCCCAAATCAACATAAAAATTTAATACTTGATTCAAATTCGTCAATTTTCTTTCTGTTGGATTCCTAGTTCATTAAATGATGATATTTTCTAAAATTAACCATCCCATATTTTCCTCTTCTGTCTTAGCTTTCCAATAAGCTATTTTGGGCTTAATTAGGTTGAGTAAATCTCTAGATATTTCTCTCCAAAGATGAGGTGCCAAAATAATCCGAATTTTGGAAAATGTCATTGCTGGGCTAAAATTTTAAAATTATTATTAAATGTTCTAATTCTAATTAAATATACAATTAAAATTAATTAATAGCTAATTATTTACAATTTGTTAAATTTACTATATACATTCTATTTAAAAACATTAAATTAAATTATAAACTAAAAAAAATTGAATTAATTATAAAATCCAATATAATTCTCATATGAATTAAACTAGCAATTGCACCAGATGTTGCAAAGGAAATACCGTAAGACATAAATTCGAGAAGAATCTTGACAAAAGATAACTGAATATAAAAAATAATAAACAAAATACCATTCAAATCTAGAAAATAAAGAGAAATCACTTATATAAAAATTAATAAACAAAATGTCATTAAAATCTAGAAAATAAAGAGAAATCACTTACATAATGTCAAATTTACATATTCTATAACCTTTTGAGCATAGGTTTATTGCTACTAGGATCCCCTTATCTAGACCTACCTCCATGAATATCCTTGAGCATGAGAAGAGCCCCTTTGGTGGCTAATCTCTATCAATGTATTTCCTAAGTGCCAATATTTTTGAAAGTAGTATCATTCCAATAGTGCAAGGGAAAGAAAAGGGAGCTTTATCCAAACAAGGATGGAATATGGGACATCACTTTCAAGGTTAAAATTTGGGCTCCATTTGTCCATACATAACCCTTGAGCCCCTAAGAATTAAGGCTCGCTTCGAAAGATCAAGTATCAATCATCCTTGTTCTAGAAAAAGAAGGTAAATAAACCTTTTCCACAGAAAGCTGAAGTGACATAACACTTGATCATGGGTTTCCAATTTTTTTCAACCCACAACCTCACAAAACACAGGGAGGACCAAATCCCCATGAATTGGCCTATTAAGCCAAGCTTAGCGAGTTCTAGGGCTTGTGCTATTTATTGTGGCACAAAAACCTTAACCTTTGGAATTTCTTCCAATTTCTTAACAAAATGGGAAGACTTTTCCTTATAGTAGCATGGCCCCTTTGTAACCAATGAGTTAAAAGTAGAGATATCTGAAGCATGGGGTGGGAGTTGAGGAAGAGACCCACACAATCTCACCATCTAACCATAGAAAAACCATTATATCCACTAACTCTTACAGTTGCAATAATAAATTTAATTACTATAATTCTTTTTTGTTTGTTTGAAAAATTTATTTGTTGGGACGTGACAATTTCGTTGGGACGTGAATTTCTCATCAGAATCCAATGAGATTTTTTTTCAAAAAATTTGATCATGGGAGTGCGGGAAATGGATTCAACACCATCAATAACCCCTTGGGCACCCAAAATCCTGAAGCTTGACAACTATAACACGAATTTCCAAAATTTTCCTACATTTTTTTTTAAATCGTACCATAATTTCCATTCTCTTCAAAGCAAAAACAACACCTCCCTAAATTATATATATATATATATATAATTCAACCTATCTATAAATTGATATTTTATTTTAAACACAATTTCATATATTTTATTCTTTTATGATGAAAATTATATTTATATAAATATTAAAAAAAAATTGATTTTATAATTTTTTTAATACTTCAATTAGACATCTATATCTAAAAACTAAATTTACGTTTCACCATTTAACCCCACTCTGTACCATTTTACGGTGGGAACCATTGTTAACGTTTTGAACCTTTCCATGGCCATTTAATAAAACTATGTTCCATAAGGATAATAAGGATAATATTTTTAATATCAATCGGAGTCTGTGATTTCTATAATTTTGTAGTTTAATTTTCAAATTTTATTCTTATTTTGCCTTTTGTTCAAAGATATTTACGTAGAATAAACTCATTTCTAAAGAAAATCAAATTTTAATGTGTTAAGTTATGTTATAATCATTCTACATAAAATATTTTCTAAAAAAATCATTTTTAAGATTCAGTGACTTAGGGTATAGTTTTACAGTTTAATTATTAAATTATATGTTTTTTTATGTTTTTTTTTATTAAATATTATTGAATGTGTGTTTTAAAATATAATTGGAGCTTAGAAATTTATCAATATGAAAAAATGTTAATAAAATATTATGTCTTTATAGTAATCAATAAAAATAATTATTTTAAATATTTTATAGATAAAAAATAATCAAAATAAAAAGAAATTTATAGTAAAAATCACTAAGAAGTAAATAAGGTTGATGATACTATTGTCAAAGTAGGATGGTTATTTTATTATTATGAGTATTACATTTAATGAGGATGTTTCTCTTAATATTTAAGGGGTCATTATTATGGATGTCTTATACATAAGAACTATAGAAAAAGTCAAATCCATGTATTAGTGATTTTAATGTTGTCTTAGTATTAGAGTGGGGGAAATGCATTTAAGGTATGACACAAAAAACTAGAATTGTTGACAATCTTAGGAAAAGACAAATTATGATGTTAGTATTAAATGAGTGATACAAACATGAAAGAATGTGCTATTTATATTAAAGGGAGAAGTCGAAATGCTATCCAAATAACCAAGGGTTAGGGTGAATGGTGATATTAATAACGTCTTTGTATCAAAATGAGGGAGGATGCTAATCTCTATACCAAAACACTACTAGTTATGTAATATCAAAATTACATAGGTTGATATGATTTGCATGCAAAAAATAATGTTTCAATTGATTAAGCTTTTGATTTAGACAAACATTATTAACTTTAATTTTTATATCGCATTTTTTGTGCTATAACACACAGACCATTAAAAATAATATCAAAATTGCATAGGATGATATGATTTGCATACAAAAACTAATCTTTTAGTTGATTAAGCTTTTGATTCATACAAACATTATTAACTTCAATTTTTATATTGCATTTTTTGTGCTATAACACAAAAACCATTAAAAGATAGAATTAGTAATATGAAAACAATTTCCAAGTATATGGTAAGATATACAGTCAATATATACTAATTAAAATTGAATTTCAAATATCTAATATAACAATATTGTTCATAACAATATCACTCTTCATTAATTAATTAATTAAAAAAAGACTTCTTAAATCTTTACAAAAAGTTAATTATCAACAACACTAACATAACAAAAGACACTAAGGCAATCCAATAAAAATTTCAACATGGAAAAAATATTCCGAGTTATTCTTAAGTGAGGTGTGAGCCTCTTTATTTCTTACTTGACCAAAAGTTTTTCTTGGCCTTTGTTATTAATTATCAAATTTTGATATTTATATTGATATCATTATTAATATTATTAATGTAATTATAAGTATAAATAAATTGAAATTTAATATTAATTTAATTTAAATGAAATACAAACAGATATATTGTATCAAGACAAAATTCATATTTTAATACTTTAATTCATAGTTACTGTCTAAATAAAATTCAATACTGAAAATTACAACTATTTAAATATATCCTTTAACAAAAGAGACAATTAAGCTAACCATTAAAACTGTTACAAATGATATAATATAATATTCAATAGAAATTAAATTTCTATACAAATTTTATACTACAAAAATATACAAATTTCACATTATCATACATTCTATATTTAAAATAAAGCTAAATAGTTTTTGAAAATATAAATTGTTAATTGATAGTTATTAACCAATAAAATCAAATTCTTTTTATTTAACTTAAAAAAATATATCTCACATATTTACAAATTATTATTTTATAAATTAAAAATATAACATATATCAATATTACGTTTTAGCCATATAAATCATAACGCATAAGTTAATATATATCACCACGAATTTCATTAAAAATTTGTTGTCTAGTTTACGCTTCAAAATTTCACTACAATTGGCACTATTAACCCTGTACAGAAATATGAATTAGACATAACCCATACGTTAACATATATCACTAGGAATTCATTAAAAACTTGCCAATCCAAAATTTCATTGCAATCGTCACTGTTATCCCTGTACCGAACTTTGAATTAGCGAATTATTTGACTAACCAAATTGACAACAGTGCTATATGCACATACATGGTAATGGTTAAAAATGTATTAAAGTTGTTAAATAAAACTAATCATTGCTAAGTAAACTATATGAACAAAAAAAGAATATACAACATCTATGTTAGGATGATGCCCGTGTTCACCCAGTCATTTGATGAAAAGGGCCAATATTTAGATTCATAACTAATTGTTCATCTTGTTTTAGATATAGTCGGTTGTTTAATAATAACAAACATGGAATTTTTTTTTGTTAGGGTTAATAATAACAAACATACAATATTATTAATATAATGGGAAAACGGTTGAAATTATGGAATTAGATCAGCTGCATTGAAGCATTCCAGATACAAAGCTCTGGGATTTCGCTACACGGCAAGAATCAAGCCCGAATAACGACAACCCAGCGAGGAGACAAACAGGCGAAGAGGATCTTTTGATAAAACAGGGGTAAGCAATATTGAGTTGAAGCCAGTTATTTGATCTGCAACGCAGAGGCGGTTTGTTTAACAAAAGGGCCCTCTTTTGTCTTCTTCTGACCGGTATTTTCTTCATAGAAATAGTGGAAGCCATATATTATACCTAATCTTCTTTTGTCTCCTGTGTGGTTCCTCAACGAGTAATCCCTTATTGCGACGCGTGTGCAGGGGAAGGAGAACCCCTCCACTTTACATAGTGGCTTCTTGGCAGTTGTGTATCTTTAAGCTCATTTGCGTGGCTTCTTGGCAGTTGCGTATCTTTAAGCCCATTTGCCCAAGATCATCCGGAAGCTTCATAGAAGCACTGAACAAGCCGTACATATACATGTCTTGTAACAGCAATCCAGAGCCTGCAAAATACAAAAATTTCAGAATCAAATTCAATCAAAATTTGTTACCCCAACAGACCAGAGGACTGCAAAAAATATAAAAAGAAACTTAGAAGTATTACCTAGGAATCCAAAGTCCAGCTCTTCGTGGTACCCTAGAACATCTCCCTATTTGATGTCTGCAATAGAAAGAACTAATATCATACTTTTCCTTTCAATGAACAACGATACAAATAAGGAAAACTGAGAAAAAAGCAACCACAATGCCTGCAGTGTAATCATCCGAAAGCTTCTCTTTCAAAGAACGGAAGCTTGTCTTTCAAAGAATGGTAGTGGCAAAGCTTTAGTCGCAAACCGTTACATGTAATAACCAATAACCAATGCATACCACTCCGCAACTAATTTGTAACTATTTTGATCTAACACTTGAAATTTATGCAATCGTCTAACATCTAATCCTATGGCGCACACGGATGACACATAGGCAAGGAGGGGAGTTGATTTCAGAGGGGAACGCCTTACGGCATAATTATTTAAAAAAAAAATTAAGTAAATTATTAAACATTATATTAATAAAATATATTATTTAGCATTATCATAATATTATATTTACACAATTACATAACTAATTATAAATTCTCCGTGTTAAGAAAACTTTATACAAACTTTAATATACAAATCAACATTTTATAACCAAGCCCATTGAAGCTATGAGGGACATCAAACATCGAAGATGAAGTGATATCAGAGATCGGAGGAATGGAGCCATCGGAGGAGATAGAGTACGCCATATCAAAGGAATCATATCGGTGGTTTTAGGGAAAGTCTTCTAATAAAAGAGTTTCGATAAAGAGATTTAATGGAAATATCAGAGGTATTGGAGGTGTGGTATATTAGAGGTGTGGGATATCAGAGTTGCCACATTTTAAAACTTACAATAAGGAATACGCTGATATAATAAATGACAGTTGTGGGTCCAATGGATAATTATTATATAAAGAGGCACAAGTCTTGTAATAAACCTTGGTGAAAGCCCTTTAATGTTATTTTATTAGTAAAGCTGGCATCGGGAAAAAAAATTGGGGAGGAGTTTTATCGTAACATTATTTGAAAGGAAGTTACGATATAATAGAATTCAGATGAAAGTATTTCGATATGACTTTGAATTTATGAGTGGGACCAACATGACCAATCATCCACAAATAGCATCCTGCAACTCATAGACCATGATCCATATGTCTAAAAATAGACATAGTGTAAAAAATAGACTTTGCGCCAAAAATAGGCTGCAGGCCCACTTAGTGAAGGCGACTCCTTTCCACTAAGCTCCATCATCTTGTTGCATTTTCAATACTCCCTCTCAACAAGATATGGATTATCTGCAACCCCTATCCTGCAACTCTGGAATGTTCTGCATGCAACACATTTGCCTGGTCCACTTGCTCCAACAACACTTGGAACAAAAACACTCCTAACTGACCACTCTGTTGGGCTAGGAACATAATCTAATGCTGAAGCTTTACCTGCTGCGGACAAGTGCTCCCTCTCTGACATCTGCGCTACTGCAACATCTCCATGCATCTCGCACCATTGCACACCTCTCTGTGCCACCTAGCACTGTGCAAAACACTTGTGCCTCTCGCATTGCTGCAGCCTGCTAGCTATGCGCTGTCCTGGGATTCCCTGCACTGTCGCTCTCTCTGCTGCTCCATCCGCATCTGTCTCTACCCAATCAGTCAGTTCCTGCTACTCCACATCGGGGCTCCTGTAGCAAGGTCTCATCCAAGAGGTTGGGTACCTCAAGGATCCTACCCCTCCTCCTTGGGACGATCACTCTATATTGCCCCACCTCCTACCTGGAGGTATGGCTGCATGTGATCCCTCAGCCCACCTAGCTCGAAGTTTTCCCCTACTGGAGGTCTCTGCATGAGTAGATGTCTCTACTCGATCTCCTCTCAGCTTCCCTTGTTGTGGCTGCTCCACAACCTCCTGAAGCTGCTGCACTAATCGTGGCTCCTCCACAATCATCTGAGACTTCTTCGGGCTCTGCATGTTGAGAGGTAATATACCCTCCCTCTCAACCACCAAGTCTCCATCAGTTGCCTTGCTGCTCAAGGATTTGCATGCATCTACATGCAATTGATGAAACATCTACTCGAACCCCTATCTTCCGGGTTTCTCCAGTTGTCTTGCTGCGCAGGAAAGCCTTTCCCTTGCTGAAGACAACATCATATCCCTTGTCTTCTAACATCGCCACAGAGATAAGATTCTTCTTCAATCTTGGAACATGCATCACTTCCTTCAATCTGAAGGGTTTACCAAACTCCCTCTCAAAGGAAATGGTACCGATACCGGTCGCACTGTATCTACCATCATCTCTCATCTCGATGTGCACTCCAAGATCTTTCTCATCCAGATCAGAAAACAAATCTCGATCTCCTGTCATGTGAGAAGACGCACCACTGTCTAAGAACCATACCGATCCCATCACACTTGATACCAAGCATGAGATCAGTGAAAAATCCAGCTCAAACTGCGAGGCTAAGGCCTCTCTCGCTGTAGATCCAACAACTTGCTTATTTTTCTTCTTCTGCGGACAATCTGTGGCATCTCCATTCTCAACTTTGATGTTTCTGAGTTTATCCTTGAGCGCCATTCCACCAGCTCGAAACTCAACCGCTTCTGATCTAAAATTCGTGAGAACAAAGTATTTCTTGTACAGAGATCGAATTTATGGGCATTTACCAGATATCTCACCTTCCAAAAGAAGGATGAATCCATAAGCTACCTGGCCTGATTACAGACTCTGCCTGAAGAAATAAAATGTAAACACTTTCTGAATAATAGATCTGATGATCAATCCCGCTTTGATATCCTGTAGAACATTTTCTACAAATCAACCAGCTCTGATACCATGTAGAAATTTTGAATAATATGACACTTATTCATAGAGATTATCCCGATTATACACTATTGAGGAATACATGCATAATACATAACCTCCTCTACGTTGATCATCAATTTAGCAGCATTAAAAACAATGAAACATCAATCGCACGCACACATTAACACAGTATGTAACCCGGGGAAAGCATACAACTGAAAACCCCACACTATCTGTATATTATAATGATAGAGAACATGTAACAATACATAGTACAATACTCCTCACAAGTACTCAGTACTATCTCCACTTGTTACACACAAAACTAGCTCATATACGAACAAGTCACAGGTTCAAATCTCCTCCGTTGCTTTGCCTGCCTCCACTGCACAATCCAAAGTGAAAATCACGTGAGCACAAGCTACAATTGCCTTGGTATTGGCCCACACTGTGCAGTCCTCATTGGCATAACTCAATCCCATTGATTGTGCAAGATCTCATGCACAACTATAGTCACAACTGATAGCAATCTCAACCTCTAACACCTGTCTCCACTGAACTGTCCATGCACTGAGTTAATTGATGTATTCTTTAGTTTCTTTATGAGTTAATAATTAGTGAATTAATTAATAATTAATTCACACAACTCATCACTAGTGTATTCTGCAGTTAGACTAAATACAACTAGTTCAACCAAGTCAAACTGAACACAACTCCATCAACTCCACAATCAACTCCACCAAACTCAACCACATGAGTTCTAATTGAAGTCTTGCATGCAATAGCTCAACTGACCCACAAGAAAAGCGTATTTCCTTCTGACAGCTGCATGTGCCACATTTGTAGATCAAACTGAAGTGCTCCAAGAGGATAAGATAATGTTTATAGTCCAAATATTATTATGAGCTAATAATATTCGACTGTTCTATTTTTAGCCTGGCAGTCTAAAAATAGAAACCGCCCATATGTCTAAAAATATAAGTCCATCTATTTTTACCAACATGACCAATCATCCACAAATAGCATCCTGCAACTCATAGACCATGATCCATATGTCTAAAAATAGACATAGTCTAAAAATAGACTTTGCGCCAAAAATAGCCTGCGGGCCCACTTAGTGAAGGCGACTCCTTTCCACTAAGCTCCATCATCTTGTTGCATTTTCAACAAAAGAGGTGGGATGTTAATAGAGACTTATGTTAATGGATATAATATTTTTATAATGTTGACTCCAAATATTTCGCTATGACTATCAATTAGATGTTTTTATAAAGCGGAGGGATGGGAGGGATACATTGAGTGAAACTCAAATAAACTCTTTCCTTGAAAAGGTGAACTATATCACTTAGAAAGGATGTGTGTTCCTCCATGAAAAATATTTAAAACAAGAAGGATTTAGGATTCCATAAAGATATACCTTTAATGATAAACGAAATTCATTGAATAAACAGAGTAAATATTTCCCATGTATGCCAACTAAAGTTGGCAGAGGAAAATGCCTTTTACATAAATCTTGGTGGAGTCACCAAAATCAAACCAAATGGTGAAAATAAAAAGAAATCCAAAATAAAGTGAAAAAGAAATCAACAAACTCTACACATGTCGAAATGAGGAAAGGAGAAGTTGAAAGAAAAGCCCAAATTTAAAAAAGAAACCCCAACAAGATTAATTATAAAATGTATCAACAAAATAATAAATAGGAAAACCATTTGTGTGTTCATTTTATGTTGATATTTAAATGAATTTTATCTTGCAGAGTTATAAGCAATTAAGCTTCTAAACTGTAAGGGAAATAATAGTGATGTGGTGAAATTAAACGAAATGAGAAGTTTCTGCCTGTTGTAAATTTTCTTATTTCACCACAAATCCTGCAATGAAAGCATCTTAACAATTTGCGGATTAAAGAAGTGCTTGAGAAACAAACTAAAAAGGTTCAGGGACTCCCCAATTTCGCTGATTTGAACATCACTATTGCTTCTTTCAAGAACTCGAAAGTAAACAATGAGAATAAGTTCCAAATCTGAGCCAACAATGGTATGAATCAATTCTTAAGGTTCTGCAAAACACACACACACACACACACACACACACACATATGCAAAAACTAAACATAAAACTGAAAGCGAAATGTAAAGAGGTGTAAAATGATGACATTCGACACATGAAACTTACCATTGGGAAATGTCGTTTAGTTTTACCTAAGAAATATCGTTTTCTCCAACAAAGATAATCTCTTCTTTTAAAAATCAATCAAGAAGTTGTATTGTTTGAATTTTCATTGACTGAAAATCATCATTTATTAAATCTAAACAAAAGCAAGTTGTAAACTAGAAGAAAAAAATGTTACATGTTCAAGGAATCCGAAGTAAATAAAATTCATCAAAAATGAGAATGAGGATGTACTTCTCTATGAATTGCAATGGCAATTTCTCTCTTTATAGTTCAGATTTCATACTTTAGAAATGTGCTCCATGGTTTTCATAAAATGTCAAGAAACAAGACTGAGACCCCAATAATGCAACAATGGTTTGTGAATACAAGGAGAGGACTTGAATATTCACTTGATAAATATGGAGTGATATATCAGAAATAGGAAAACTATAAGAGAATTGAAACATATATGTTGCCCATGATCTATAACCTTTACTTGTTCCAAATTCCTTACCATTTGTATCAATATTATAGTGGTTGCTCCAAATTGTCTTTGAAAAGTAAATAAAAGATGCACACTAAAATTTGATTGGGACGATACGATGAGCATCCAAATAGTAAGACAAAGACAAAAATGTAAGCGAACCATAGGTGATGAAATTTTCATTAGCCAAGAAATTTTCCGAGAAGAGTAAAAAGAGGCCCATGTGCACACACCATGTAAAATGTATATCCCCAAAAGTCAGAAAGTCATCTTAAGAAATTAAAGCTTGGGGTTTGATAAAATTGTAATTATAAATACATCAAATCTCTCAAACTTCATGATATCCTGATAAATCAAACTATATAGTAATAGATGAATTGACGAGAGGCCAACAGTATTATATAATCTAATATCTCACTAATATGAGAAATTAGAAGGCTCAAAATAGAGAGAAATGGAAATCTTGGAAGAATGAATAATAGAGGATCAAAACTCCAAGATTTACCAGTTAGAGGCTCTGAGTTTTTTGAGTAGAAAGGAATGTGACTAAAGTGGATGCAAGATGAATGGGTGAAATGCAATGGTTCAACTCAACCTGGCAAAGGTGAGATTCATAACGGGCAGAGATAAAATCACAGATAAGATCATTTGTTGCAAGATTTTTACAATTTCCTTTGCTTGTAGAAAATCTGGACAAGAAAGAGTCTAACATTCGATTTCAGTTGCATTAATGATTATTGGCTCATCTTGTGTATTTTTGAAGCAAGGAAATAAGAAAAGAAGCAACAATATAGAATACCAAGATTTTGATGAAAAAAATACTTCCCTGAACATGTCAATGGTCTGGAAAGGGTTGACTGCTTGATTTATTCTAAAGCTAAGTAAAAATCAAGTCTCCAAATCAAGCTAATGAAGACCTGCAAAAGAAACAAAACAAAAATAATAAATAAACTAATAGAAAAGAGAAATTGACAACAGATAAAGGTGAACATGTCAATGCATACCTGGAAGAATTTTGACTGTAAATTTACGCTATAGATCTCAACATTATCCTTGTATTATCTATGATTTTGTATATGTTCAAAATCATCTACTTATTCAATCTAGATTAACTGTTAAGTAATGAGCTATCAATTTGCATCTAGTTCATAATAACTAGAGTGGGAAAAGTGATCATATAGGAATTGCTTGTGAATTGAAAATTGAATTTTCAAAAGCACTTGATTGTAAAAATTCTTTGAAACTTCAACATTTTAATTTTATTTACAAATTTTAACAATGTGATGAAGCTTCATCATGAAGAATAAGCAAGCGTAACATAAGCGTAATTTAGGAAATCACACTTTCTGAACACTCTTTGTTAGAGAATGAAGTAGATAGCTAGGAATCATCATGGGCTGATTACATGATTATTAAAAATTTGCAGGAATAAATACAAACAAAAAAGGAAATTAAATTAAATTAATCTATTCCTAATCCTAAATACATGAAAGGAAACATGGCTAGGTATAGTCATACTTCCAAAGGAGCCACTCTTAGTTTTATTTCTGCACTAAGGAAAAGGTAAAAAATCAACGAAAATAAAATTTTAGTTAAATTATTGAAAGAAAAATTTAGCTTACTATGTACATCTAACAAGTTTTGCAAAATAAATTTATTTACATAATTCTTACCTCGAAATTCTTCCAAAATTATCCCTATAGGATCTTGAAAATTGATATTTATTTCAGTGAATGTTTGGAAGATGTTCAATGTAAGAAGGAATACCAAGCCAGGCTTGAATGATACAATTTTAAATATTGAAGACTGTTGTACATTAGCAAATTCAGAAAGATACCTGAGCACTGGAATCTCAAGATATTTTTCAAATGGATAAATCAAACATGGATGAACATTTAAAAGATTTCTAGAAGTATTCCATTGTTTACCAGAATGTAATGATGCACTCTCAAGTGCCAAAATTTGTGAAGAACTCTTTTGAAAACCAAAAATAAATCGAGAAAGCACGAACTTCAAATAAAATTTTAAAATAAAAAGTAGTTGATTTCCTTGCTTGAAATTATGGAATTGATTTTTATATACGCTTATTAATGTGCTTGATGACTGCTAAGAGTTTGAATTGTCAAAATGCCAGTACAATGTGCTCATAAATTTAAAAATGAAATTCGAAACAAAAATAAAATGAAATCGGGGAAAATGAGAAAAAGATAAATTGTAATATACATCAATATTACAAATAATGGTAAAACATAGTTGGAATTTATTGGCAAAGATTTTCTTTCCACAAGTGTCAACAAGAATTATGAAATTAAAATCAATATTTGCATTCACTTGCAGGAATGGGAAGATTTCCAGGTTATGACCCAAAAAGAGAATTTCATCATCGTAGGAATAAAAAATAGGGATAGGTACTCGAATACCAAAATTTTTGTGATGATTGCATGTTTGAAAATTAGAATGGAGCGGAATATTTCCTCGATTAAAGTTCTCTTTATCTTCAAAAATAGATTCACCTAAGGGATTGGGAATATGTGAGTCAAACAAAACAATTTCTGAAGAGAAAAGAGGTTGAACATTTTCATTTCCCAAGCCATCATCATAAGTAACTTCATAAGTGTTCTTTTCCTCTGAATTAAATAAATCAAAACCAGAAAAGTAATTGAATACCAAATTAAGACAATCTTCAACATTATTGATTGAGTTATTCATTAAACTTTCTCTACCAATATCAGACATTAATAATTCATTATTAATATGAGTTCCTCTGTTTTCTAAAATTAAATCTGTATTTTAAAGAATTGTTGATTGATTATGAATTAAATTATTATTGTTAAAGATATCGGGGTAGAGAGAAAAATAGGAAGTTGAAGATATATATTTGAAGGTTTCTTTATGCATAGATGAATTCTGATTTTCCAAAATAGACAATTCATATTCTTCGTGCATTTGATCGATCTACAACTTGTTACTGAGTTGCTCCATAATTTGCAATTTGTTATCAACAGATTGTGAATTAATTTCAGCAGTGGAAAATGGGTTTCTGTCATTATCTGGTTGATTAATTGTTGCTGATTGCTGCTAATAGATTGTGCATTTTGTTGAATTTCTACTTGATCAACATTATATAACTTTGGATAATTTATGGCATAATGATTAGCATTTGTAATTTGATTTTGTGAAGAATCGGAGTTGTCATTTTGAGCAATTGAATCATTATCAACACAAGATATACTTTATGGTTCTTCATATTTATCACATGACAAAGACACAAAATGTCTGAACCATCCAATTAAATGGAATTGAGGAGGCAAATATTTGGACCGAAATTACATTAAAATTAATTTAAATCTAACATAAAACATATCAAAAGTCTCGCCTTCCATCCTACGCAATTCTTCTAACCGATCACACACCTTTTCGTAATCATATTCCTGAAATGTGTGAATGCAAATCTTCGAAAATTTGTCCCAGCTATGTACAGAGGCAACAGGAAGTGATAAACACCAATTATTGGCTTTTGCTCTCAAAGTAAGAGTGAAGATCCTGCAAATAATATATTCACCAATACTCAAATTATTAGAACTTAAAATAAATTGAAGGAGATTATTAAAAGCATATGACTTACCATTATAGCTTACTTGAGACAGGGTCTGGACTACCTTTATCGGAGTGGTTGGATGAGTTCCAATAAAGAAACGCCAAGGAGGTCTTTTACATGGGGCCATAGTAATACAATAATAATTTTAAGCACAAAATCATAAATGAAAACAATTTACCGGCCTTCCTTTTAGTGCCAAAAATGTTGATGGCCCAAAATGACCATTCAACATTATAAGGGAGACCACTCAATCAGGAACTTAAAGCAGCTCCTTTTCTGTTTGGAATGGTGGTTCCAACTGGTTAAACTAGGTCCAATTACCTTCTCTATATTTCTATTGGCTTAAGTATTTTTTTTCTTACCATTAGAGAAGAGACATCAGATCAGCCCTCTTGCTGATCTCAGGAAAGAAAGTGATTCTTAATTTGATCTAGGGCTCAGCCAAGCCACTCTAAAATATTGCCTCGTGTAAGAGGACTTCTATCATGCTATAATTAAAACTAAATGAAAATCTACTATAAGTAACAAAAATTAAATTCTAAATCTATCTCGATAGAAAGAAGGATTGGTCCGCATGTCAACCAAGAGCAAGGTAAAAATGGGATTCGGATGTGCTTTGAATTTGGAATAAAATGAAGTCAATAAGCCAATGAAATAGTTCCAAGACTTATTACTAATTCAAGCAAGTATATATATATTCAGATATCTGATGAATAGTCGTCAGATCTCTAGTACACATACATCCAAATTCAAATAAAATGAATTCAAACTAAAAGGATATGATTGCATTAAGGAAATAGTTCTCATAAAAAAATCATTACTAAAACCAAGATAAACTTGCCATGAATTTTCTAAATAGTTAACAAGTATGATATGTTTATTTATTCGAATTCAGAATTTAACTTGACAACAATTAAATTCATCACTAAAATATAACTTTCAAATGATTAAAACAAGCATGCACTTAAATGAATTCACAATAGTGCAAAAACAAAAAAAAAACACATACTTATCTGGATCAAGAATTCAATGCCACAAGTTTTATTAAATGTAGGCCACCAATCAACCTCTATATTTGATAGTAGTGTACAAGAATTAAAGATCTTATTACAGTCTTAGAGTACATGAAATTCTCATAACATTTCATGATAACATCAAATTTTCAGAGTTGACATACATCTCTTTTAATCTCCATAAGTCTGGCCCAAACTTAGTTAATTCTCTGCAAAAATATTGCTCCCTATAGTAGTGCAAAAATTCCTCTTTTGTAGAGAATTTTCTTCCCAAGTTTCAGATCTAGAACCCCATACTCTATTAAACCAAAGTCCAATGTATAATTACAAAAGAGAATAAAAATGAGAGAACTGTTGGAGAATAAATTTGCTTCAATAAATTGATTGGCCAAAATTCTATTTCCCCTTGTTGGAGAAATTCTATTGATAAAAATATTTTCTTTCTCATCTCCTCAAATTCTCTCGAGCCACAACAAATTGAAATTCAAAAATTAAAACCAATTTGGTGAACAAAATATAAAAAAAAAAATCATTCTCAACAAATTGTTAAAAAATAAAAATAAAAATAAATTAAAATCCAAACAAAATTCAAGATGCAATTGCTTCTGTTGAGTATGATTTTCTTTTCAGTAATGCTGAAGGAGGAATTAGTAACAACAATTTTTCCAAAACAAATAACATTTTCCCAATTCAACATAAAAAATTAATTCTTGATTCAAATTTGTCACTTTTCTTTTGCTGAATTTTTGGGCCATTAAATGATGAGATTTCCTAAAATTAACCATCCCAGATTGTTCTCTTTTGTATTATTGTGGGCTATATTTTGTTGAGTAAATATCCAAATATGCCTCTCGAAAGATGAGGTTCCAAAATAATCCGAATTATGGAAAATGTCATGCCTTGGCTAAAATTAAAAATTTATAGTTAATTGTTTCAATTCTAATTAAATATACAATTAAAATTAATTAATAGTTAATTAATCACATTTTGTTAAGTTAATTATATACATTCTATTTAAAAACATTAAATTAAATTACAAACTAAAAAAAGTTGAAATAATTACAAAATCCAATATAACTCTCCTATGAATTAAATTATTTACAAAATAAAAATTAGAAATTAGAAATTAATTTAATTAAATTTTAAACACTATATTAATAAAATACATTATTTAACATTATCATAACATTATATTCACACAATTACATAACTAATTATAAATTATCTACGTGTTTAGAAACATTTATACAAACTTTAATAAACAAATCAAAATTTTATAACCAAGCTCATTTGAAGGTATGAGAGACACTGGACATTGGAGATGAAGTGATATCGGAGATGGGAGGAATGGAACCATTGGAAGAGAGAGAGTAAGCCATATCACAGGAATCATATAGGGGGTTTTAGAAAAAGGATTTTGACAAAAGAGTTCCAATAAAGAGCTTTAATGGAAATATTGGAGGTATGAGAAGCGTGGGATATTGGAGGTGTCACATGATAAAACTTACGATAATGAATGCGTCGATATAATAAATGACAGTTGTGGGGCCAATAGATAATTATTATATAAAGGTGCACAAGCATTGTAATAAACCTTGATAAAATCCCTTTAACGATATTCTATTGATAAAGACGATATCGAGAAAAAAAACATCGGAGAGGAGTTTTATCATAACATTCTTTGAAAGGAAGTTACGATATAATAGAAATCCGTTGAAAGTCTTCCGATATGACTTTGACTTTATGAGTGGGACTTATTAGGGTTTATGTTTATCGTCATTTTTTAAAGGTGCAACTTCGATATATGGGTTGCGATATTATGATGCATGCCAAGGAATGATTGGAGTGTGGCTATAAGGTGAAGTGGAGCCCACGTATAGTGGGTCCCTTCCATTATGAACTACAACAACTTATATTAATTATAATACACATCTTGGTTCTCGGCTCTGGTGGTTCTATTTTATAAAAAATGAATTAAAAAAAAACTAAAAATTAATATTTACAATTTATTTACAAAATTTAAAAAATAAAAATTTTGTATAGTTTTTGGCCCTGGCGGTAAAAATTATCAAACTTTGGATAAGAATTATTTGCAAATCATGCAACCAAATGAGATGAAACAAGAACTGATGTAGAACTTGTGAAAAGATGAACACAGTGAAGCAATCTAAAGAAGAATCTGACGAAAATAAAAATTTGGCAAAATTGTAGGACATTTAACCAAATGAAAATTATTAAAAGGAGATTTGGCCAAAATTTTACGGAAAGGGTCCCCATGATTTGAAATAAATAACTCAAAAATGGCGGGGGGGGGGGTGGGTTGAGTTTTCACCTCAACAAACTCTTGATATGCAAACTACAACTTGCTTGGCCTCAATGATTCACCTTTCATCCATTTTCAAACTAGAACCATTAATGCCAAATCCTTACATAAAAATTTAAATTTGTCTCTTCAAACACTCACCAAAACACCTTCAACAATCTTTGATTATTGAATACACCATCCACACCAGTAGCCTCAATCCAACTCGCACACATCACAATGTATCCACACACTTACAAAATTCCTCAATCGATTATGCTTTATAGATAAAATTGACTCATATTTTTAGCCTCATTGCTTTATAGTTAAATTCACTTTAATTCTTGCATGAATGTGTTATTTCTAGCTTTGTCTTCTTCATCTGGGTCTTCTGGACGTTCTCTTTATGTTATCAATCATTGATCACCTGTTTCTGTAAGAAAAAATGATTAAATCTACTAATTTTTATAATCTGGCACTTCATCAGGGTTTAGTTGTAGTTTTAATTGTAGTTCCAAATTTGGTCGGTGTTATATTTGGGCAAACTGCCAGATATTCCACTTAACTCATCCATGCCACCAAAATTATCTTTTATCCCCCAGTGCTTAATTTTCTTCATGCCCTCTGTCACTCACTGCATGAGGCCTCGTATTGGAACTTATCTCTTAACACCTTTTATCCTGACATTTCTCTTATTCTACCCTTAATTCTTTCCGGGGTCATGCCGCAGGGATGAGTTATCAATGGGTCCACCTTTCTACATATTCTCGTTAGTCGTCGGCTCTGATGTGTGCATGCAAACATGTCCCGACCTTGTCACCCCGACAATCCTTCTTGTACACTCATATGTTACCTTTGGGGTCCATGGATCAAGATGAGCTATCCTGGAGGTTACTACCCCTATGCTTATGGAACAATCAAATGCTAGCTTGGGTGAGTTATCTACCACATATGCCTGATGCCTAGTCATCCCGTAGGTCCTTTTCCTGTGCGTTGCTCAAACCTTCTAGGATCAAGTCTATGAGATGACATCATGCTTACAACATATTTTCCATGTGGTGCCATATAAGTGGTGACAAATGTCACCTATAAATGGCCTACTAGGGTACCCAAAAACATTGAATCTGCATGCCACCATGTGTCCACTGTATCAAACTTCCATGTCACCAATGTTGATGTCATCTTGACGAATTGGATTCTACCATGTGATTTGTGAGGGAGAAGAGAGAAAGGGTCCTCGAGCCTTGGTTTTGTGCCATTTTCCTTTATAAAAGTTAAGGGTCCCAACCTATTTATTTAAGATTGTCTCTTCTTCTCCTTGCACCACGTTGCCTGACTTGATCCCATGTCATGAAAACAAATTGTGGTTTGTGCGTCCCCTCATGTTTTTTGTGGTTTTGAGGGGGGGGGAAGGTAGTACAATCAACCTCCATAGTTGATCATGTGATCGACAGTTTGGGCAAACTGCTTTGCACCACCCCCTGTACATTAACTATTGAGTTGCATACCCCCACACAAATTCTTTGATGCACTAGTGGGGACGTATTGCACCCGATCGATGGCTGAACATGGCCAAGTTTTAATGGTCACCTCCACTAGTTCTTCCACCAGCATCTCTACCAAATTTGGATGACCGGAAAATTAACTTTCTCCAAAGGTCCTCCACTAAGTTTAGCTCTGAAACCTTTGTCTTTTAGGGTTCCTAGCTTTGACTAGTAATATATGTTGATTCAAAAGGCTATTTTCAGACTTCCACATTCCACTGGAAATATCTTTCAGAGCTCTTTACATCTAGGTGGGTTCTATCTACAGTGGAGATGATATTATATCTAAGAATTGACTTCAAATTATCTGCACCATTTCCATGTTGATCTGCATTCCCCTTGTTTCCTTGTCCTCATCACCTATGTCATTGTCATTGAGACCTTTTCCATCTTTTTTCATCTTTTTCCATGAATGACAACAAAATTCTATCATTCTCCCCTTTTGGCATTGATGGAAACACCTTGAAAAAAAAAAACATCATTGTGAAGAAAAACCAAATATTCTTGTGCTCATCTCTCCTTTGGATGTTTCTCCCCTGGTGATGCACTTCTTTTGTGCTAGACTATTTTTGTTAAGTTCGTATGTCTTTTGTTTTAGTGCAATGACTTCTCCAAGACTTCTCCCCCTTATGATTTTTGTAGGTGGAGACACTTCTTTCTTTGGTTTGATCACTAAGATTTCTCCCCCTTTGACATCAATGGAAAATACACCAAAGTACTCCCCTTCCAACTTTACTCCATTTGTTAACAATCTTCATTTGTCTTGTTGATCTTGTGGACCTAGTAGCTTCATCTTGATATATTATTAATTATCGCTCGCCGAAGGAAGATATAATGGAGGGCGGAATGATGAACTACTCCTAATCTACCTCAAATACTCAAACTAAACTCTTGGGAGTGTTTTGGTGAGAATAATATCATCCTTCTCTTTTTTCAATACATACTCTAGCTTCATAATCTAATTGACACCTTTGTCTCTCAAGAAATGGTACTTGATTGGAATCCGCTTTGTATTTGAGTGAAAAACATGATTATTTGACATGCTTATGGTAATTGTATTGCCACAATTGATAGGAACAGGTTGATCATAAAACACTTATACATCTTACAAAGTAAGCTTCATCCATAAAATTTGAGTAGAATAAGAAGTTTTTGCAATATATTCTTCTTCAGTTGTAAAAAAAGAGATTGAAGCTTGCTTCTTTCTCAACCAAGAAACTAAACATTCTCCAAAAAACAAAGCACCACCAAGTCTAGTGCTATTTTGATCATCTACATCACTTATCCAATATGCACCAGTATAAAAAATTAGTGAAAACTATTCACCCCTTGGGTACCACAGTCCATAATATATTGTGGCTCTGAGATATCTGAGAATCCTCTTTCCTACTTGAAGATGGCTCTGTCTGGGGCTACTTGAAATATTCCAATAATACCAACTTCCTACATAAAGTCTATTCTTGAATCTCTCAAACATAATAGGCTACTAATAATGGATTTGTATAAAGTTCGGTCCACTTCTGGTTATTCATTAGTCTTGCTAAGCTCGCAACCTGTTACCATTGATGTGCTCACTAAGGAACATTCCTCCAAGCCAAACTTATTCAATAGTTTCTAGAGATATTTGTCTCGTGAGATAAAAATCCCTTTAGGAGTTTGTGCAATTTGCAATCCAAGGAAATAAAAAAGATCTCCAAGCATAGATATTTCAAACTCAACCTTCATATCAACTGTAAATTAACATGTTAAAAAATCTGAACCATTAGCAAAAATAGTATCATCAACATAAACAACCACCACTATGAGTTTTCCATCATTAGCTTTAACATATAAATTTCTATCAGCTGCACCTATTTTGAAACCACATTTGAACAATTAGTTGTCCAACTTGGAATACCAAGCCCGAGGGGCTTACTTGAGACCATACAAGGCCTTCTTAAGCTTGAAAATGTAATCAGGTTGATCTAATGGTTGAAAAAACTCTGGCTATTCTATGAAAACTTCTTCATGTAATTCTCCATTTAGAAAGGAAGATTTGAAATCCATTTGATATATTTTGAACTTCTTGAAATAAGAAAATGCCAAAAACATTCTAATTGCCTCTAATCTGGTAATGGGAGAAAACGTTTCATCAAAATCTAGACCTTGAATTTGAGCATAGCCTTTGCATATCAATATTTCCATATTTCTCACCACTTCACCATGGTAATTCCACTTATTCCTAAAGACCAACTTAGTTCCAATGACATTCTTGTTTGGTAGTCTAGGAACAAGTTCCTGTGTCTATTTTTTCTCGATTTGGTCCAATTCTTCATGCATAACTTATATCCACTTTTCATCTTAACCAGCTTGTGAAACATTCTTTGGTTCCTCCATGGACATTAAAGTTACATGTGCTTACGCAAGGGGATTAAGCAACGTCCTTCTTGTTTGAACACCTATTTTTAAAGCACCAACAATATGATCAGCCAGGTGATATTTTTACACATACCTTGAAGTATCTTTGGTTTGAGTACTAGAGGGCTCTTCATTTCCTTCTTCTGAAAGTGGCTCATGGTTCTTCTCATCATTGATTATTGGTTCATTAGAGCTAGTATTTACTGGTTTTTTGACTTCATGTTCAACATATTCATCGAATTTGACATCAATACAATCAAGAATCCTCTTTCTATTCTTATTATAGCATCTAGATCTGTTTCTTCTTTGAGAATACCTAAGAAAAACACCTTCATCATCCCTTGTATCGAACTTACCAAGATTTTCATCATTCCTCTTGAAGTAACACTTGCAACCAAAAAATTGAAAATGCTTGACTATTGCAAGCCTGCCATACCAAATTGGTGTAAGTAAAACAATAACCTAGAAAAATATCAGCATACCTGGAAAACTATCTTCTATTAATTCGCTGGACTGATTTTTGAGTTTTTCTATTTTCCTAACCAATGATGTTATGTGAAAAAATTCTCTCTTTAATTTTATGCTATTGATCATTATTTAACTGGTTATTGGGTTGCATACTTTCTTTTTTCTACTGCACAATCCCTTCTTTTGCTGCTGGTACAAAAGTGATTGACTTCTTTCCCTTTATTTATGTTGTTGCACTAGATTCAATTTAAAATCCTAGACCACTTTGATCTTTGGAAACTCTCTGTGCTTCCAAAAGCTCATTTAAATGATCAATCCCTTTTGCAAAATTATGATTGAAGCTTAGTTGGGTTTTCTCCTTTTCTATTTCTTTTCTCAGCAAAATAATTTCACCCTCTAGCCTTTCATAAGATTGATTCTTCTCATTTAGCTGCTAATTTAAATATTCTTGAATATTCTTGCCTTCTTCAATTTGCAAGAGTAATGTTTAGACATCTTCAACCCTTTCCTTGATCAATAACTCCTTTTGGGCTTAATTTTTATTTCTCAACGTTTTAATTTCTTCAATTGCACTTACCATCTCTCCTTCTAGGTCAAATTCAACATCTTCTTCATTAGAATTAATGGGTTCAACTTACAGAGTGTCTAAAGCCATAAGCATGAATTCTTTTGGACTTTCATCATCTTTATCTTCATCTGAGGATTGACTTACTTCACTTTCAAAGGAGGTGTATTATTAAATATAGAGACTCCTCTTCTTAGCCTTCTTCCTCTCCTTTTGTACTTTCATAATTTTTTCTCTAGGATCATAGTCTTTCTTCTTTTTAGGCCACTTTTAAGCATAGTGACCAACTTTGCAATAATTAAAACACTTAAAAGGTAACTTACCTTTATATTTATCTAAGCCTCTCTTGAGCTTCCTCAGCAACATGGCTTATTCTTCATATGATACAAAACACAAATCATCATGCTCTTCCTCATGCTTCTTATCTGCTTTGAATGCTAACTCTTTTATTATAGGCTTGGAATTTGGAATTATCATCTCATACACAGTGAGTGTGCCAAGTAGTTGATCTAGAGTGAGAGTGTTCATATTAGTCATCTCTTCAATGGCTAAAACAATGGGATTAATTCTCTCAGAGAGACATCTCAACATATTTTGAACTACTACAGATTCATCTAGCTTCTCTTCAAGACCTCTGATAGTGTTCACAACCTCATCAACTCTTAAAAGGAATTTTGCAATATCTTCATCATCATGCATCCTCAAAGATGAATTGCATTCTATAACCTTGAAGTTTATCTTGTTTTACCTTACTAATACCTTCATAAAAGCTACTCATGTTGTCTCATATAGCTTTGGAAGATATGAAATCCATTACTTTGACAGGTTCTGATTCAGGTAGGCCAACAAGTAGGGAATTCATAAGTTTAGCATTGCATGTAAATTTCATGTTTTGATCTTTAGTAATTACTGTTGGAGGCTTTTGATATTATTATTCAACAACATCCTATACATTAGCTCCAAGTGATTGAATGTAGGTCTTCATCCTTACTTTCCAAAAAACATAGTTTTCTCCATTAAATATACTTGCCTTATCGGTATATTATCCTTCCTAGTTTTCCATGGGCCTTGATCTTTCTTCCAACCAATAAACTTATATGAAGTAACCTTGATCTGATACCAATTGTTAGAAACTAAGACAATATTGAGAGTGGGGATGAATCAATATTATAGGAATTTTAAAAAACTTTCTTTCACTTGCAATGATATTAAGACACCAAGAAACACTTTAGGAATTAATTTAGATGGGCATGACAAGAACCAACATAACTAGAACAAATAGTACACATAGAGTGTTCAAATTTTTTTCTGCAATTTCTTCACAAGGAAAGATACAACTTGTTATTACAAATTTCTCTATCTACAACCAGAAAAAAGAAACTACTCCTTGACTTATCAACTACAACAAAAAAAGAGCTACAACCCCTGATCTACAAGCTACAAATTGCTTAGCCTCAATGATTCATCTTTCATCCATTTTCAAAATAGAACCATGAATTCCAAATCCTTACATAAACAATTAAATTTGTCTCTTCACACACTCACCAAAACACCTTCAAAAATCTATGATTACTAAATACACTATCCACACCAACAACCTTAATCCAACTCTCACACATGACAATGCATCCATACACTTACATAATTCCTCAATCGATTTTGCTTATAAATAAAATTGATAGATATCTTTTTCCTGTTTGATTTTGATTTAAATTCACTTTAATTCTTGCATGAATCTATTATCTCTAGCTCTGACCTGTTCATCTCATACTTTTGGGTGTTCTCTTCAAGTTATCAGTCATTGATCACTTGTTTTTGCAATAAAAACTAATTAAATCTACTAATTCTGGCAATTTGGCACTTTATCAGGGTTTAGTTGTAGTTTTAACTGTAGTTCCAAATTTGGTGGTGTCATATCTGGCCAAACTACCAAATATTCCACTTAACTCATCCACACTGCCAATATTTCCTTTTAGCCCCTGGCACTTCATTTCCTTCACACCCTAGGTCACTTGCCACATGGGGTCTCATACTAGTACTTGGCTCCCAACACTTGTTATCTTGAAACTTATCTTATTATGCCCTTAATTCCTTTTGGGGTTATGCCGCAAGGATGACCTATCAGTGGGGTCGATTTTCTATCTATTCTCATTGGTCAATGACTCCGATGTGTAAGAACTAATATAAATAACACAAATAATACACATATATTATTCAAAAAAATTCTGTAAATTCGTCACAAGGAAAGCTACAACTTGTTGTTACAAAATTCTTTGGCTACAACTAGTAGGAAGCAAATACTCCCTAATTTATCAACTACAACTGAAAGGAGATACAACCCCTAATTGTTTACCAATACCTAATGGAAGGAGTTACAACCCTGGTAATGACCCAAAATGACCATTCAACATTATAAGGGATACCACCTGATTGAGAACTTAAAGTAGCTCCTTTTCTATTTGGAATGGTGGTTCCAACTCGTTAAACTAGGTCCAGTTACATTCTCTCTATCTTTGTTGGCTTAAAGTAGTATTTTTCTTACCAATACAGAAGATACATTAGAGCAACCCTCTTGCTGAGCTCAGGAAAGAAAGTGATCCTTAAGCTGATCTAAGGCTTAGCCAAGCCACTCTAAAATATACCCCTATATAAGAGGACTTATATCATGCTATAATTAAAATTAAATGAAAATCTACTCTAAGTAACAAAAGATAAATTCTAAATCCATCTTGATAGAAAGAAAGATTAGTCCCCCTCTCAACCAAGAGCAAGGTAAAAAGGGGATTTGGACTAGGTTTGAATTTGGAATAAAATTAATTGAGAAGCTGAATTCAATAAGCCAAGGAAATAGTTCCAAGAATTATTACTAGTTCAAACAAGTATATGCATTCAACTATTTGATGAATAATCATATCTTTGGTACACATACATCCAAATTCAAATAGAATATATTCAAACTAAAAAGATATGATTGCATTAAGGAAATAGTTCTCATGAAACAATCATTATTAAAACCAAGATAAACTTGATATGAATTTGCTAAATAGTTACAAGTATGCTTTGTTTATCTATTTGAATTCAGAATTTAAATTGACAACAATTAAATCCATCATTAAAAGATAGCTTTCAAATGATTAAAACAAGCATGCATTTAAATGAATTCACAATAGTGCAAAAGCTAAAAAGCACATACTTATCTGGATCAAGAAGTGCAACAAATTTTATTAACCGCGGGTCAACTATGGGTAGGTCACAACTTTTGAGAAGATGAAATTCTCAGAAAATTTTATGATAACATGATATTTTCAGAGCTAAAATACATCTCTTAATCTCCATAAGTCTGACCCAAACTTAGCTAATTCTCTAAAAAAATATTGCTGCCTACAGTAGTGAAAAAATCCCTCTCTTTGCAGAGAATTTTCTCCCCAAGTTTCAAATCTGGAACCCCCTAATCCATTCAACCGAAGCCCAATTTATAATTACAAAAGAGAATTAAAATGAGAGAACCGTTGGAGAATAAATTTACTCCAATAACTTGATTGGCCAAATTTTATTTCCTATCTTGCTCGAGCAATTCTATTGATCAAAATATTTTCTTCCTCATCTCCTCAACTACTCTCTCCCACAACCAATTGAAATTCAGAAATTAAAATCAATTTGGTGAACAAAATAGAAAACAAAAATCTATTCTCAACAAATTGTTAAAAAACAAAAATAAAAATAGAATAAAATCCAAATGAAATAAAAGATGCAATTACCTCTGTTGAGTCCAATTTTATTTTGAGTATTGTTGAAGGAGGAATTAGCAACAACAATTTTTCCAAAACAAATAACATTTTCCCAAATCAACATAAAAATTTAATACTTGATTCAAATTCGTCATTTTTCTTTCCGTTGGATTCCTAGTACATTAAATGATGATATTTTATAAAATTAACCATTCCATATTTTCCTCTTTTGTCTTAGCTTTCCAACAAACTATTATGGGCTTAATTTGGTTGAGTAAATCTCTAGATATGTCTCTCCAAAGATGAGGTGCCAAGGCCCAAAATAATCTGAATTTGGGAAAATGTCATTGGTGGGCCAAAATTTAAAAATTATAATTAAATGTTCTAATTCTAATTAAATATACAATAAAATTAATTAATAACTAATTATTTACAACTAGTTAAATTTATTATATACATTCTATTTAAAAACATTAAATTAAATTATAAACTAAAAAAAAAAAGGTTGAATTAATTACAAAACCCAATATAATTCTCATATGAATTAAATTATTTACAAAATAAAAAAATTAATTAGAAATTAATTTAATTAAATTATCAAACATTATATTAATAAAATATATTATTTAACATTATCATAATATTATATTCACACAATTACATAACTAATTATAAATTCTTTGTGTTAAGAAACCTTTATACAAACTTTAATATACAAATCAATGTTTTATAACCAAGCCCATTGAAGCTATGAGGGACATCAGACATTGAAGATGAAGTGATATTAGAAATCGGGGGAATGGATCCATTAGAGGAGAGAGAGTATGCCATATCAGAGGAATCATATCGGCGGTTTTAGGGAAAGGCTTCCGATAAAAGAGTTTCAATAAAGAGCTTTAATGGAAATATCAGAGGTATTGGAGGTGTGGTATATCAGAGGTGTGGGATATCCGTGGTGCCACATTTTAAGACTTATGATAAAGAATGCGCCGATATAATAAATGACAATTGTGGGTCCAATGGATAATTATTATATAAAGGCACGCAAGTCTTGTAATAAACCTTGGTAAAAGCCCTTTAATGTTATTCTATTAATAAAGTTCGTATTGGGAAAACAAAATCGGGGAGGAGTTTTATCGTAAAATTATTTGAAAGGAAGTTACGATATAATAGAACTCGATGAAAGTATTTCATATGAATTTGAATTTATGAGTGGGACTTATCGAGGTTTATGTTTATTGTAATTTTTTAAAGGTGCAACTCTGATATATGGGTTCCGATATTATGATGTGTGCCAAGGAATGATTGGAGTGGGGGGTATAAGGTGAAGTGGAGTCCACATAGAGTGGGTCTCTTATATTATGAACTACAACCACTTATATTAATTATAATACATATCTTGGTTCTCGGTTGTGGTGATTCTATTAAAAAAATTACAATTTATTTACAAAATTTAAAATAATAAACATTTTGTACATTTTTTGGCTCTGGCAATAAAAATTATCAAACTTTGGATAAACACTATTTGCAAACAATGCTATCAAATGAGATGAAACAAGTACTGATGGAAAGCCTGTGAAAAGATGAGTGCAATGAAACAATCAAAAGAAAAATTTGAAGAAAATAAAAATTTGGCAAAATTGTAGGACACTTAATCAAATGAAAAATATTAAAAGGTGATTTAGCTAAAATTTTATGGAAAGGGTCCCCATTATTTGAAATAAAAAAATAAAAAATGGGGGGGGGTTGAGTTTTCACCTCGGCAATGGCAAGAGGCGGGGAAGAATCAATTATCTCTTGTTAAAGATGATGAACATCACTTTACCCAAATGTTAAAAATAATAGGTTCCACGAAACTGTCCAACAGTAAAACATTTCACATGGGTACCACATTAAATAAATTAAGCAATATAGTTTCAAAAAGGTAAGTTCTTGAAGTAGACTGAGTTTAGAATCATGAATGCAAATTTTAGGAAAACATTATTTTAAGATTACTTCGTATGAAAAATAGAAGAAGGTACATATATGAGTGTTTTGATAAAGCATATATCTATCGATATGAATGGTCTCTGATATCGCTTTGTTGCGAGTGAGCCTGAATAGTACCTTGGCGAAGTTATCTTTTATGCTATACAAGCATAGTCTTGCTGCCAGCGAGCGTCCATAGCCCTGGCATGTTTACCTATATTTCCCAAGCTTCCTCTTTTAATCACCCTTTTGATAAGTGCATTTGCGAGCTTTATTGTGCGATGTACCTGAGTGAAAGAGGTGGGATGTTAATAGAGACTTATGTTAATGGATATAATATTTTTATAATGTTGACTCAAAATCTTTCCCTATGACTATAAATCAGATGTTTTTATAAAGTGGAGGGATGGGTGGGATTCATTGAGTGGAACTCAAATCAACTCTTTCCTTGAAAAGGTGAACTATATCAATTAGAAAGGATATGTGTTCCTCCATGAAAAATATTTAAAACAAGAGGGATTTAGGATTCCATCAAGATATACCTTTAATGATAAATGAAATTCATTGAATAAACAGAGTAAAGAATTCCCATGTATGCCAACCAAAGTTGGGTGAGGAAAAGTACCTTTACATAAATCTTGGTGGAGTCGCCAAAATCAAACCAAATGGTGAAAAGAAAAAGAAATCCAAAATAAAGTGAAAGAGAAATCAACAAACTCTACACGTGTCGAAATGAGGAAAGGAGAAGTTGAAAGAAAAGCCCAAATTTAAAAAATAAACCCCAACAAGACTAATTATAAAATGCCTCAACAAAAGAGTAAATAGGAAAACCATGTGTGTGTTCATTTTATGTTGAGATTTAAATGAATTTTATCTTGCAGAGTTATAAGCAATTAAGCTTCTAAACTGTAAGGGAAATAACAGTCATGTGGTGAAATTAAACCAAATGAGAAGGTTCTGCCTGCTATAAATTTTCTTGTTTCACAACAAATTTTGCAATGAAAGCATCCTAACAATTTTTTAATTAAAGAAGTTCTTGAGAAACAAACTAAAAAGGTTCAGGGACTCCCCAATTTAGTTGCTTTGAACATCACTACTGCTTCTTTCAAGAACTCGAAAGTAAACAATGAGAATGAGTTCCAAATATGAGCCAACAAGGGTATGAAACAATTCTTAAGGTTATGCAAAACACACACACACACATGCAAAAACTAAACATAAAAATGACAGCGAAATTTAAAGAGGTAGAAAATGATGACATTGGGTGCATGAAACTTATCATTGGGAAATTTCATTTAGTTTTACCTAAGAAATATCGTTTTCTCCAACATAGATAATCTCTTCTTTTAAAAATCATGAAGAAGTTGTACTGTTTGAAATTACATTGGCCGAAAATCATCATTTAATAAATCTAAACAAAATAAATTTGTAAACTAGAAGAAAGCAATGTTACATGTTCAAGGAATCTGAAGTAAATAAAATTCATCAAAAATGAGAATGATGATGTACTTCTCTATGAATTGCAATGGCAATTGTTCTCTTTATATTTCAGATTTCATATTTTAGAAATGTGCTCCATGATTTTCATAAAATGTCAAGAAACAAGACTAAGACCCCAATAATGCAACAATGGTTTGTGAATAGAAGGAGAGGACTTGAATCTTCACTTGATAAATATGGAGTGATATATTAGAAATATGAAAACTACTAGAGAATTGAAACATATATGTTTCCCATGATCTATAACCTTTACTTGTTCCAAATTCCTTATCAATTGTTGCAATATTATAGTGGCTGCTCCAAAGTGTCTTTGAAAAGCAAATAAAAGATGCACACTAAAATTTGATTGGGATGATACGATGAGCATCCAAATAGTGAGACAAAGACAAAAATGTAAGCGATCATAGGTGATGAAATTTTCATTAGCCAAGAAATTTTCCGAGAAAAGTAAAAAGAGGCCCATGTGCACGCACCATCTAAAATGTATATACCCAAAAGTCACAAAGTCATCTTAAGAAATAAAAGCTTGGGGTTTGATAAAATTGTAATTATAAATACATCAAAGCTCTCAAACTTCATGATAACTTGATAAATCAAACTATATGGTAATAGATGAATTGACGAGAGGCCAACAATATTATATAATCTAATATCTCACTAATCTAATAAATTAGAAGGCTCAAAATAGAAAGAAATGGAAATTTTGGAAGAATGAATATCAGAGGATCAGAACTCCAATATTTACCAGTTAGAGGCTCTGAGTTTTTTGAGTAGAAAGGAATGTGACTAAAGTGGATTCAAGATGAATGAGTGAAATGCAATGGTTCAACTCAACCTGGCAAAGGTGAGATTCAGAACGGGCAGAGATAAAATCATGGATAAGATCATTTGTTGCAAGATTTTTTCAATTTCCTTTGCTTGTAGCAAATATGGACAAGAAAGAGTCTAACATTCGATTTCAGTTGCATTAATGATTATTGGCTCATCTCATGTATTTTTGAAGCAAGGCAAAATGAAAAGAAGCAACAATACAAAACACCATGATTTTGGTGAAAAAAATACTTCCCTGAACATGTCAATGGTCTGGAAAGCGCTGACTGCTTGATTTATTCTAAAGCTAAGTAAAAATCAAGTCTCCAAATCATGCTAATGAAGACCTGCAAAAGAAACGAAACAAAAATAAGGAATAAACTAATAGAAAAGAGAAATTGACAACAGATAAAGGTGAACGTGTCAATGCATACCTGGAAGAATTTTGACTGTAAATTTACGTTATAGATGTCGACATTATCCCTGTATTATCTATGATTTTGTATATGTTCAAAATCATCTACTTATTCAATATAGATTAACTGTTAAGTAATGAGCTATCAATTTGCATCTACTTCATAATAACCAGAGTGGGAAAAGTGAACATATAGGAATTGCTTGTGAATTGAAAATTGAATTTTCAATTGCACTTGGTTGTAAATATTCTTTGAAACTTCAACATTTTAATTTTATTTACAAATTTTAACAATGTGAGGAAGCTTCATCATGAAGAATAAGCAAGTGTATGATAAGCGTAATTTAAGAAATCACACTTTCCGAACACTCTTTGTTAGAGAATGAAGTAGATAGCTAGGGAGCATCTGGGCTCATTACATGATTATTGAAAATTTATAGAAATAAATACAAACAAAAAAGGAAATTAAATTAAATTAATCTATTCCTAATCCTAAGTACATGAAAGGTAACATGGCTAGTTATAGTCATACTTCCAAAGGAGCCACTCTCTCAGTTTTATTTTTGCACTAAGGAAAAGGTCAAAAATCAGCAAAAATAAAATTTTAGTTAAATTATTGAAAGAAAAATTTAGCCTACTATGTACATCTAACAAGTTTTGCAAAATAAATTTATTTACATAATTCTTACCTTGAAATTCTTTCAAAATTCTCCCTATAGGATCTTGAAAATTGATATTTATTTTAGTGAATGTTTGGAAGATGTTCAATGTAAGAAGAAATACCGAGCCAGGCTTGAATGATACAATTTTAAATATTGAAGCTTATCGTACACTGGAAAACTCAGAAAGATATCTGAGCACTGGAACCTCAAGATATTTTCCAAATGGATCAATTAAGCATGGATGAACATTTAAAAGATTTCTAGAAGTATTCCATTGTTGACTAGAATGTAATGATGCACTCTCAAGTGCCAAAATTTGTGAAGAACTCTTTTGAAAATAAAAAATAAATCGAGAAATCATGACCTTCAAATAAAATTTTAAAATAAAAAGTAGTTTATGTCCTTGCTTGAAATTATGGAATTGATTTTTATATATGCTTATTAATGCACTTGATGAGTGCTGAGAGATTGAATGCTCAAAATGCTAGTACAATGTGCTCATAAATTTAAAAATTAAATTCGAAACAAAAATAAAATGAAATCGGGGAAATGAGAAAAAGACAAATTGTAATATACATCAATATTACAAATAATGGTACAACATAGTTGGGATTTATCGGCAAAGATTTTCTTTCCAAAAGTGTCAACAAGAATTATGAAATTAAAATCAATATTTGCATTCACTTGCAGGAATGGGAAGATTTCCAGCTTATGACCCAAAAAGAGAATTTCATCGTCGTAGGAATAAAAAATTGGGATAGGTACTTGAATACCAAAATTGTTATGATGATTGCATGTTTGAAGATTAGAATGGAGCGGAATATTTCCTTGATTAATGTTCTCTTTATCTTCAAAAATAGATTCACCTAAGGGATTGGGAATATGTGAGTCAAACAAAACAATTTCCAAAGAGAAAAGAGGTTGAGCATTTTCATTTTCCAAGTCATCATCATAAGTAACTTCATAAGTGTTCTTTTCCTCTGAATTAAATAAATCAAAACTAGAAAAGTAATTGAATACCAAATTAAGAGAATCTTCAGGATTATTGATTGAGTTATTCATTAAACTTTCTCTACCAATATCAGATATTAATAATTCATTATTAATATGAGTTTCTCTGTTTTCTAAAATTAAATATGTGTTTTAAAGAATTGTTGATTGATTATGAATTAAATTATTATTGTTAAAGATATCAGGGTAGAGAGAAAAATAGGAAGTTGAAGATATATACCTGAAGGTTTCTTTATGCATAGATGATTTCTGATTTTCCAAAATAGACAATTCAAATTCTTTGTATATTTGATTGATCTGCAACTTGTTACTGAGTTGCTCCATAATTTGCAATTTATTATCCGCAGATTGTGAATTAATTTTAGCAGTAGACTGTGGGTTTTTGTCATTATCTGGTTGATTAAATTGTTGTTGATTGCTACTAATAGATTGTGCATTTTGTTGAATTTATGGCATAATGATTAGCATTTGTAATTTCATTTTGTGAAGAATCGGAGTTGTCATTTTGAGAAATTGAATCATTATCAACACAAGATATACTTTATGGTTCTTCATATTTATCACATGACAAAGACAGTAAATGTCTGAATTATCCAATTAACTAGAATTGAGGAGGCAAATATTTGGACCAAAATTGCATTAAAATTAATTTAAATCTAACATAAAACATATCAAAATTCTCACCTTCCATCCTACGCAATTCTTCTAACTGATCACACACCTTTTCGTAATCAGATCCCTGAAATGTGTGAATGAAAATTTTCAAAAATTCATCCCAGATATGTACAGAGGCAACTGGAAGTGATAAGCACCAATTTTTTGGCTTTTCCTCTCAAAGTAAGAGTGAAGACCCTGCAAATAATATATTCATCAATACTCAAATTATTACAACTTAAAATAAATTGAAGGAGATGCTTAAAAGCATATGACTTACCATTATATGTTACCTGAGACAGGGTCTGGACTACCTTTATCGTAGTGGTTGTTGGATGAGGTCCAATAAAGAAACTCCAAGGAGGTATTTTACATGGGGCCATAGTAATACAATAATAATTTTAGGCACAAAATCATCAAAGAAAACAATTTACCGGCCCTCCTTTTAGTGCCAAAAATGTTGATGGCCCAAAATGACCATTCAACATTATAAGGGAGACCACTCAGTCGGGAACTTAAAGCAGCTCCTTTTCCATTTGGAATGGTGGTTCCAACTGGTTAAACTAGGTCCAATTAGCTTCTCTCTATCTCTGTTGGCTTAAAGTATTTTTTTTCTTACCAATAGAGAAGAGACATCAGATCAACCTTCTTGCTGAGATCAGGCAAGAAAGTGATCCTTAATTTGATCTAAGGCAAAGCCAAGCCACTCTAAAATCTTGCCTTGTGTAAGAGGACTTTTATCATGCTATAATTAAAACTAAATGAAAATCTACTATAAGTAACAAAAATTAAATTCTAAATCTATCTTGATAAAAATAAGGATTAGTCTCCCTCTCAACCAAGAGCAAGGTAAAAATGGGATTTGGACAAGCTTTGAATTTGGAATAAAATGAAGTCAATAAGCCAATGATATAGTTCCAAGACTTATTACTAGTTCAAGCAAGTATACGCATTCAGCTATCTGATGAATAGTCTTCAGATCTCTAGTACACGTACATCCAAATTCAAATAAAGTGAATTCAAACTAAAATGATATTATTGCGTTAAGGAAATAGTTCTCCATAAAAAATAATTATTAAAACCAAGATAAACTTGCCATGAATTTTCTAAATAGTTAACAAGCGTAAGAGCCCTATCCTAAGGTCTGCTAACAGATCTAATTTCTTCTGAAATTAAATGTGATAAGAGGCGATAACTTACCTACTTACACGGCTTTTAAACAAATAAAATTTTATCATTTACATTATAATCAACATAAATTAAGGTGAATATTTCATTCTAATTAACTTTACAAGAGTAGTCTATGGAGGAATACCTGTACCGGTGGTTGATGAAGATACCTTTGTCCTGCTGCTCCTGCTGAATGCTCCTCTTGACGGACCCAACCAGATTTACCTCCCAGCCAACTAGGAAATAATCCCTAGCCCAGGAAACCTCCACAGGTTCCCTAGCCCTTCGAGCCCAAGTCCCACCAAATGTAGTGTGTGTGTCCAAATGAAAGATCCAGACCAAGATAACAATACTTCCCTCCTCTCAACAACCCAAGAAATCTCCCAGGTTCCTAAGGTTTCCAAAAACACAACAAGTCCAAACAATCACAACCAACCCCACAATCATAAGCAAGACCCAACATCCCCCTTTCTCCCTCCCCCCTTCCCTTCTCCATCTCAACCACCTCTCATTAATGTCATTAAATTCTCATCCATCCTTACAGTTGAGTTCTCTTCTCCCAAGTAAAGCTGGAAGTACATTTGGAAATGTGACATGAATATAAAATTGGGAATTTAATGGGAAAGGACCATGTCTTCTCCCAAGTAAACCTGAAAAGTACATTTGGGAATGTGAAATGAACATATATATTGATAAAGAGTTGGAGAGGACCATGTATTCTCCCAAGTAAATGTGAGGGTACATTGGGGAATGTGAGATGTAATTACATGGAGAGGACCATGTCTTCACCCTAGTAAATGTGAGGGTACATTGGGGAATGTGAAATGAAGATATATATTGATAATGAGTTCGAGAGGACCATGTCTTCACCCTAGTAAATGTGAGGGTACATTGGGGAATGTGAGATGAATACATATATTATTTGAAATAATGGAAGGAGACCATATCCTACCTAATATTCAATTTGAGAAGGTAAGTGGGGAATTTGAATAATGGAAATCATGAATTTTATATTAGACCAATATTTCTCAATATTTTCAGATAATGTAAACATTAACAAAATTTGCAGGATAAGATTTAAGTGGGGCATTACATACACCCTTCCTTCAGAAAACTTCATCCCGAAGTTAAAATGAAAAGATGCAAGGAGTTTGAAAGCATAACAAACCAGAGAGAGTTATAACAATAAAATTTGATAAGTCAGACAATGACATTACTTCTCATCAAGAGTCTCCAACTGATCTATATCCTCCTATCCATCCTGACCTACTTTCGTTCCCACCCTATCGGTCCTCTGCTGCTTTATCAGTGGCAACAACCATACTAATCATTGATAAAATTGACATGGTGGAAGCATCGAATACATCGACCTAACTTCCCCAGCAGGAAACTGGCAATCGTCATCACACGTCTAGGGGAGCGTGTCCACCATTGCCCTCCCACGATTCTAGGTTTCGGAGGATACACGGTGGGAAATTCCTCCACCCCTCTTACAGAACTAGGGTCAATACCCTAATACGGACCACATTACAAAGCTGGTTGGACTTTTCATCGAATAATCCAGTCAAGTTGTCTTGCCACCTGTCATTTGCATTTTACTCGTGTCATAAGAGTGCATATCAAGTAGATACCAAATGTAGTAAAATAATATACATTATACCTTCCTCGTGAGATGTCTCGTTCTTCTTTCTTGGCTATCATATAGTTCTTTTTCCCCTGTGGGTTAGCTCTCATTCATGCATTTATATAACAACAAGACATATAATCATGACATTATTAAGTCTAGTATCCATTTGTCAATCTGGGAATTCTCACTAAGTCATTCATTTAAATAAATCATATCCACTTTGAGCTATATATGAACCAAAATAATTCTGATAAGTTACGCACTAGATAATCCATCACTAAGTGAGTCATACATGTAGTACATATATCAACCATTTCTATCATCAATATCAAATTTATCAACTGAGTCATATGAGTAGTTTTATGTGTCAAACCAAATGCATCAATATTACATAATGTTCATAAATGAATAACATGGAAATAGAATCTTAACATAGGTAGCTATCTAAGTCAAAATAGGCATCAAAGATGCTCAAAAAGTGAGGGGTAGTCACAATGCATAGTCTCTGCATCCTCCTAGGTAGCAGATCCTGGGCTATACTTGTCCCATCGGACCTTAACTTGGTCCACTGTGCGACGTTTGAGCTATTGAACCCTACGGTCCAATATGCATAATGGTTCTACCATTATGGTTCCCATGTACAAGACCTGCAAGTCCTGCTTGTTATCACTCATATTTTCCTTGAAGTTGTTGGGAAGAGGAAAGGGGTCCGAGGTAACCACAAACCAACTTTTAAGTACAGAATCTAGCCAATCTATACTCAGAGAGGGCTCTCTCTTTATGATTTAGCTTGGTTTTGAAAGATATTAGGCTAGTTGTGAAGTTTAGGAGTTTTGTTTGAGTTTGGGTGGTGATATTCAATAGTAGAGGGGTAGGACTGACTAGTTTAGGCCATTGGGCTAATGGAGTCAAAGAAGATGGCTTAACTGGATTTGGTTTCTTAACAAAAGATGGTTTCACAGGGCAAGATGGTCAAATAGGGAACAAATAAAGACTTGGGATAGATGGAATGGACTCAAATTGGATGAAAAGCAATTAAGAATTCTTCAACCTATCTGAAAAGAGGGAACTTGAATGATTACTAATAAAGAGCAGTTGAGTATTCTTTACTAAATAATCAAAATGAACGAACTAGAAAACATGAGAAATTAAGATTTCACTATTTATCCTAATTCAGAAGAAAACATAGAGAATAATAACGATTGAAAACAGAGTGCAATCAAGCATATTCCGAATTACTCTTTTTCGTTTATCATTCAGATATGAAACATAGATGATATAATAAACAAGGAAAACTTTAAAACATAAGGTATAGAGGACTTATTGATCCGATGTTTGATTCAAGAAATCTGTGGAAAGTCCTTTTCATCAATTCCTTATCCAGCAAGCCATACAAAAGTTGTTCCAACAACACTTTATTCCATAATAATCAATATTATAGCAATGTCTAAGAATCTACACTCAATACTCCAATTGAGGGAGTATTTATACAAAATTTTTACAATGAAATATCTCATAACAAAGTGAGATATAAACTGGGATGACTAATCATATCTTTCAAGAAAATAGGGTCAGAAGACCTCGTAGATGACAGATAAGGCAACCGAATGGTTTGTTGTCCCTATTTTCGAGAATGTGCTGGAGTTAGGCCCTATGATTTGGCCTCTTGCTATCCTTGGTGTAATTATGTGTTGGCTGCTCTATTTTGACCTTGCCACTGATACACTTTACCTGCATCTGATACTCTTTACTTGTTGATCTCTTTTCATCCTCTTTACCTTCATTGACTATAGTAAAAATCAAAATTTACCTTTTACCTAGAATAAGTTACAAAATTTCAAGCATTTCTTCCCACCATTTTGGTTGTGGTATTTTGGTTTTCTAAAGCTTTCTGAGGGTTTCATCTATTTTTGTATACCTGAAAAATGTAGGCTGAATTGGGAACAAGTGCTTTAGTTCATGTTCGACATAGAATAAGTTCTCTAGGCTGTCATAGAGAACTCGGCCTGTAGGGAGTGCTTTTATTCCTGATGCACTGGTTGATGAACCTGCTTGGTTGCCTACATACTTATTCAATTTCCCACATAATATTTATGCCTCATTAATCTGTCATTAGTCACTAAAGGATTGGGTAGCCCTTTACCCTGCAAAATATCAAACTTCTCCATAAAAGCATTAATCTCTGCCTGCATGTCATGACATCTTCTTTCTAAATTCTGCATCAAAGTTTTCTTGGTTAATACCCTTTTGATTTCCAAAATGGTTTCTGTTCTATCGTTAATGCCTAATTCTTCCAGCTGTTCTTTATTTCTAGTATTCAAAAAATGTATGAGCCTGTTGGCTTCCTTAGGCATTTTTCCTAATTCTGCTTTTGTTCTTTGGACTTCTTCTTGGGCTGCCTTCACAAGATCAATCTGCTCAAAAATTACTTGGATGGATGGCCAAACATCATTTATGGATTGAGTGATGTTGGCCCAAAGAATTTTCTTGATTTCTGACAGAGGCTTGTCAAAAGTAAGATCTTTCTCCAATGATTTCACTTTGTTTTCTAACACTTTAATCTCTCTTGTCTTTTATGCAATATTTATCTTTGAGAGATCATAACTTCGTTCCATTTTGGCATATTGCTCCTTTACCTTATCTAGCTCTGAAACTTGTAGTTTCAGGTCTTCCATTGATTTTATTAGCTCTTCCATGCTCAAATTAGAAGTGCTGCCCTGTGTTACTCTTGTTGTTCCTGTTGTTTCTATACCTATAACTACCTTTGTTGTGACTGCTGGAATATTTGGTGCCAATGCTGCTCCAAGAGTTGATGGGACTGCTGTTGATACTACTCGTATTACATTAGGTTGCTGAGAGGTCAACTCTCCCTGCTTGTCCTTCAATGCTTTTTCAAGTGCCTGTTTAGTATCATTTAGTTGTTCATTGAGCTTTAAGAGTAAATCCATCAGCTCTTCTTCAGATTTTTGCTTTATAACCTCATCAGTCTGTGGATGCCTTGAAGGTGGCAGTTTTAGTTGCTTCCTTAGGGCAGCAATATCTTCATCTTTCTTTTTGATCAAGGCTTCTGTAGCCTTTGCATCTTTGGGATCATGGCCCAATCCAATAATTATTTCTTCTAAGGATTTTATTCTATTATCTTTGGCCTGAGAGGAGGCCTTCTCCAAGTGTAGTTGAGTAGTAGTATTATCCAAAGAATTTTGCAATCTGTGGGCCATCATTGCCTTACCAGTCAAGGTTGAGTAAATCATTTCTCCAATTTGTTTATGCAACTCAATCTGATACAAAGGATGAATATCCTTGGCCATAACTTCAAAATTTGTTCTGAGATAATCTGCTGCTAATTTAGGCTGCTACACCTTTGGCTTAAAATGGCTTATTATCATCTTGCCTTCTTTGATGTCATAGGCTGACATCAATCCCTGTTGATTTGTGGGAGCCATATTCAAATATTGGTTATAAAATTGTAGCCTCAATGGATCATTCTTGGCTTTTATTTCTGTGAATGTTTTCTTAATGTCTGAGGCATCTGTTCCTGGTGGCTTGAAAGAAGATATCTCTGCACTTTGCTGCCTTTCTAGCTCCTGCCTCTGAGAGCTAGTGGATGTTCCTCCTGCTGGGAAAGTTTGCTGGCTTTCCACTCTTTCTTCCCTCTGACTATCTGTATTTTCTTCAACAAATTCCTCCTCTGAAAGGGGATTTAATCTTTGTCTCTTTGTTCCAGGCTGTCCTGATGGTTCACTGGCAGGGGTAGTTATTTCCCTGTCTCTCTTTTTGTTTCTTTCCTCATTTAGAGGAGTTTGTAGAACTGGAGGCTCTCCCATATTGATCTGAGTGGGAGGAGTCTGTATTTGAGCCTGTTCTCTGGAAGTTTCAGGCTGCTTGGACATTGTAGGCTATTCAGTGTGTTGAAAGCTGGTCTCTAATTCCTTGCCCTTTAATGTTCCTGTGGCTGGTGTACTTGTTTCCTGTGAAGGTTGCTGAGAGGTTCCAATAGTAGATGCACCAACTCCTGATCTTTGAGATAATTTAAATGGTACCTGTCCAAAAGAATCCAGGTCAAGTGTTTTCTCAAGATTTCTCATAACTTTCTCAAAATTGACCTGTTCACTATCATGCTCTACTAGGGTTCCTTCCCTCCATTCATCCATATTTGCATATTGTTCAATTTTTGGAATCCTATGGTGAATATATGGGGACAACCTGTTCTTCATTCTTCTATCACATATAAAGCTGTTAGGGTCATATGGTTTCCACCCAAAACTCTTTTGTAACTTAAGATGCTCTTCTAAAAAATTTTCTGCTTCTTTCCATGCTTCCCTAGTGTTGCAGACAAAAGGGCCTAGCTGGTTCTTGATTCTAAGCTGAGCTTTCTTCTTGGCATTACAAAAATGGACTAGGTCTGCATTTATCATTTGCCTGAAATATTCCAATGCAAAGAGTCTCATTGGAACATACTTTGGTAGCTTAAAAGGGTAGAGTTCACACCCATAAATCCTGATTTCTGTATGATTCTTATATAGGTACCAGTCACCTATCCTGTACTGCTTGGAGAGCTGGAGGATTTTCTTCATATCACCATTGATCCTAGGAGGGGAAACTCCTGTCAATAAAGTGGTTTCTAGATGGACAAATAGGTCAATGAACTCATTGTAGGTGTAAGGGGTCTCAATGGAATTATGGAAGATGGGACTCCAAAAGATGACAGACCTTGGATTGCCTCTGGTGTCAAGTTTCTTGACATGGAAAGGGAAGTTGTCTGACTGATAATACAACATAAGATGATAGATGAAAGTAGTGTATTTGAAGACTCCTTCATTGTCTAGTCTTAGGAATTGGTCATGAATTTTGTTGGCAATATAGGAGGCATAATCATATTTAACAGCAGGGGGTTGTCCAGGAGTAAAAATTGACAATAATACTAAGGTTACATCATCAACATACTCTCTGGAGTTGAATCCCATGATTAAGGCTATCATATCAACAATAATTTTTCTTGTATCTGTAAAGAAAGCCTACAGATAAGGAGGTGGGCCTTTAGGCTGATGTTTAGGGTCCATGAACATCTGACAGATGCGAGTTAGTTCTGATTGAGACAATTGGGAAGATTTCTCAAGTAAGTATCCCATAGAAATGGGAGTGAGAGCTTGACTGGAGTGGAATTGTAGCATTTCATTGATGGACTAAGAAGTTGATGCGAGTCAGTTCTGATTGAGACAATTGGGAAGATTTCTCAAGTAAGTATCCCATAAAAATGGGAGTGAGAGCTTGACTGGAGTGGAATTGTAGCATTTCATTGATGGACTAAGAAGTTATGGGAAAAAGGACTGTTTGACTTGGGGACATGACTGCTCTTTGGTTAGGGTCATAATTGGCACAGCAGTGATGAATTATATCTGGGAAAACATGGACTGAAGGGAGGAAGTACATGGGAAGGTTGGATTCCCACAGTCCTAAGATGTCAGAGCCATTCAGATAACTATCTCTGGCCTGGCAAAAGATCTTAAGGTGGTTTTCATTACCAGATAAGTCTTTTATCTGAAAATATTTATCGGCCAGAGGCAGATAATCTAAATCTTTGTGAGGAGCGTTCATGGGTGCGACATTCAGAGCTATAGGGGTTTCCATCTCTGGTTCTTGTGGATTTAGAAATGGAATTTGGGTTTTCTATAAAAAATAGTCAAAACAGCAGGTTTGGGAACCTATATAGTGAAACAAAGACTGAATTTATAGTGAAATTGGTCTTTTTCTATGGAATATTCAGTGTGAAACCAAAACTTGTAGGGTTTCGGTGGAAATGGGTAAATACCTGTATTGGGGAAGTGAACAGTGCAATGGCAGGATGGATAACAGGTTTCGGACGGTGTCGCTGCAAATTTTCTGACCAGGTGGCGGTTGAAAAGCTTCAACGATTGACTTGGACGTTTCTTTTCATGGGAACATAGTTTGTTGTATGAAATAATGAAAATGACATTTCGTCAGTTTTATTCACAAAATCAAGGTTGGTGGGGGTTTATTTTTATTCGGGGGATGACATAAGCAAGACATGACACTTTGTCGTATGTGGAGGGCGGTAAGCAGTATGTGATCGCACCGCTTTTGGGATCGGGTGGTATTTGGCCGGGAGACAGCGATCCCATTGATTGCATGACGCGTGGCGGAGGTACGGGAGGAAAACCGCCTGGTGATCGCGCGTTAACGCGCGGTCACCAAGGGGGGCGCGATATTAATAATGACCGTCAGATGATGGGGATGGGATCAGACGGTGGACGGGCGAGTGATATGGCGGAGTTTTAACTGCGGTGGGCCCAATATAATTAACAAGTTAATTAATCATATCGGGGTGATTGTGAATGGGCGGGGAGGTTCTTAATTAACCTTGGGGGTTAATTAATTCCTTGCTAATGCAGTGGGAGATCAGGGTTATTAACTAGTTACGGGTTAACTAGTTAATCCCAGTTTAAAACATACTTATGGTTATAATTAACCAATGGGGCGGGATATTAATATTTCAGGATTTATATATATTTTAGTAATACGGGAAAGGGTGAACTTTCATCGGGAGTTATATAATATGTGTTAGAAATTAATATGAAAATGTAATAAAAGCGCCAAGTAAAACATTAGAGTGTATATTTAACTTAGGCTTAAGTGAAAAGGGGATTTTATGTAATATTGTGTATTTTTCCTAAGTAAAATAGGATTTTACTTAGGAAAAGACTTATGAAAGTGAATGAATGATGATTTTAAGTACTTTAGGCTTTTTTAAATTATTGGGCTGAGGGTCCGGTCCCTCCAGAAGTCAGAGAAATGCTCTGAGCCCCTTTAATTTTCAAAGACCTTAGTACTTTGGGGGAATTAGTGAAATCTTTAGGGAAAAATGAGAAGGGAAGTTAAGTATTTGACCTTGTCTTGCTTGAACTGCATCAAGTGTAATGTCTGCCTTGCACATGTGATAAAAGTGAAAATTAACACATTTAGAGACATTATCCATCACAAGTAATTCTGCAACATCATCTACCTACCCTACCTACTTTAGCCTGACATTTTTTCTTTTTTATTAGGGTGCACTTGAACTGGCAAACCCTTATCACACTTTTTCTTTTACATGTAGAAATCTATCTAAGTCTAATCTTATTACATCCAAGGGCTCAGATTAAACTGTTGAGCTCCTTTTATTTACTCTACCTATCTACTTATCTGCCAAGATTAAACAATTTGGTCAGATTTTATTCTCTATCTCTAATACATAAAATTGAAAATATGAACTAGTCATGTTTAAACTATTTGACTGTTCACCAATTGTGGCATAAGTTACAAGTTGCACACAATTTGTTTATTACATAAGAGTAAAAAGTAGTGGCATTTAGACTTGCACACTTTCCTTGGCCTTTCTTTTGGTGGAGTTCATTTTCTTTCACTTTTTTGACCATTTTATTTTTTCACCCTTTGATTTTTCTTTTAGGGTATACCCCCTTTACATTTTTTAAATTTTTTGATTTTTTAACAATATGGAAAACCTTTGCAATAACGAAAGGTATGAACATATTCACATCTCGTCAAGTCAATCATGAAATATGACACCTATTGGTATAGGAGCATAACACTGCCAACCCAGTTTGTGAGATTCATCAGAAAAATAATGTCGTAAAACAGATACATGAAAAACATCATGATTTTTATGCAAATGGGGCGGCAGTACAAGACGATAAACTGGTCCAATCTTCTCTTTGATCCTAAAAGGTCCTATGAATCGAGGTGAAAATTTCATCCCCTTCCCAAACCGGATGGTGCTTTTGTTGGGCCGGATACGAATAAAAACATGGTGCCCTATCTCATAACTGCGATCAATCCTATGTGAATCAGCATAGCTTTTCTGTCTATCCTGTGCTTCTCTTAACCTTTGTCGAACTTGCTTTACCTGTTCCTCCATTTCTTGAACTAATTCCGGGCCAACTATCACTCGGTCCTCCAACTTTTCCCAACTCAACGACGTCCTACAAGGCCTTCCATATAGAGCTTGATAAGGAGGCATCCCGATCAAACTGTGATAACTGTTATTATAGGAAAACTCTACCAATGGTAAATACCTTTCCCACTGAGTTTGATTATCCATGACGTACATCCTAAGCATGTCCTCCAAAATCTGATTTACTCTTTCAGTCTGCCCATCTGTTTCTGGATGATATGCAGTGCTCAGGTTTAATTGAGTTCCTAGAGCTGACTGCAAACTTGTTCAAAACCTGGATGTAAATCGGGATCTCTATCAGAAATGATCTTTGTGGGCAATTTGTGTAGTCGGATAACTTCATTGAAAACCACTCGCGCCACATCCGTAACATCGTAAGTGTCCCTTACTAGGATGAAATGGGCGCTTTTGGTCAATTTATCAACTATAACCAATATAGCATTGTGCCTCTGGGAAGTGAGTGGCAAAGTCACCACAAAATCCATGGAAATTACTTCCCATTTAGATGTAGGGATGTCATGAGGTTGTAGGAGTCCTGTTGGATGGCGATGATCAGCCTTCACTCGCTGAAATTCAAGACATTTGGCGACAAACTGGACTATGTCATGCTTCATGCCTGCCCAAAAGAAGAGTTTCCTTGTGTCTACGTACATCTTCTTTACCCCAAGATGTGCACAATAGAGTGCTCTATGAGACTCTCCGAGGATGGTTTCTCTTATACCCCCTTCCTTAGGTACGTACATTCTCCCTTGGAATCTCAATAGCCCATCTGGTTCAAGGACATATCCTTCAAACTTTAGTTCTATTTGTTTCCCATTTTGGATAGCTGAGATGAGTTTTAGATACCAACTATCTTCAAAGATTTTCTCCAATATCCGCTCCCTTAAATTTACCTTTAAGGCTACTAGGGAGAAAGTTCGTGGCCTCTTGCTTAGTGCATCTGCCACTAAATTATCCTTTCCCTGGATGTATGAGATTTCAAAATCATACTCACTCATGAATTCGCTCCATCGCCTTTGTCTGGCATTCAAATCCCTTTGAGTGAAGAGATGCTTTAGGCTTTGATGATCCGTTCTTAACTCAAATCTTCTCCCAATGAGGTAGTGTCTCCGTAGCTTCAAGGCTAACATTACTGCTGCCAATTCTAAGTCGTGGGTAGCATATAACTCTTCATGTCTTTAATTTTCTAGAAGCGTAAGCTATTACTCCGCCTTCTTGCATTAATACTGCACCCAATCCCTGCGTCGAAGCATCGGTGCAGACAGTGAAGTCTTTTCTCATGTCTGGTACTTGAAGGATCGGTGCACTAGTTAGTAACCTCTTTAGCTTTGTGAATGCAGTGTCACATTCATTTGTCCATTCATACCTAACCCCCTTTCACTGTAATGTGGTGATGGGTTTTGCAATCCTTGAAAACCCTTCCACAAACGTGTGATAATACCCAGCTAGCCCCATAAAACTACGTACCTCATGGGCATTTTTTGGTATTGGCCAATCCATTATGGCCTTCACCTTTTTTGGGTCAACTGAAATCCCTTCTCCTGAAATGATGTGCCCAAGGTAATGGACTTTCTTCTGAAAGAAGGAACACTTTGACAATTTACCATACAATTCATTTTCCCTTAAACAAGTCAATACTACCCTTAGGTGCTTTTCATGCTCCTTTTTCATTCTTGGAATATATATGAATGTCATCAAGGAAGACTTGCACGAATTGGTCCAAATACTTCCTAAACACACCATTCATGAGGCTCATGAATACTGCTAGTGCATTGGTTAAACCGAATGGAACAACTACGAACTCATAGTGCTCAAACCGAGTTCGAAATACAGTTTTTGAGATGTCTTCCTCTTTTATCCTCAATTGGTGGTACCCAGATTGTAGATCGATTTTGAGAAGACCGCTGCCCCCTTCATTTGATCAAATAAGTCATCTATTCGAGGTATTGGGTACCTATTCTTTATCGTCACTCTGTGTAAGTCTCTATAATCTATGCATAGCCGCAAGGAACCATCCTTCTTCTTGACGAAAATTACTGGTGCACCCTAAGGGGAAATACTAGGTTTGATCAATCCCAAGTCTAAGAGCTCCTTTAACTCCATCTGCAACTCACAAATCTCTGGAGTTGTCATCCTATAGGGTGTCTTAGATATTGGTTCTGCACCCGGTTTCAGATCAATGGTGAAATCAATCTCTCTTATAGGAGGTAATCCAGGTAATTCCTCTGGAAAAACATCCTTGAATTTTGCTAAAACTGGATGTTGATCCAGGGAAGGTCCCTTCTGGTTACTTATAGTCTTGACCAAATACAGTTTGCAACGTTGTTTGAGACAACGTTTTACCTTCATCATGGATATGAATCGTAGGGAAACTCCCCTCTTGATTCCACAAATCTCAATTGGCCTACCTTCATCATCTAAACAGATCACCTTCTTCTTGAAACAGTCTACCAAAGCTCAATGAGCTTCTAGCCAGTCCATTCCAATAATTACATCATACGTTCCCAATGCTGTGACATATGCCTTCAAATTAGTCATACACACCCTGAGGTTTGCCTGACATTGGTCAACACTAGGCCCTATTTCTTGTTTTATTCTAGAAGCCATCTCAACTTGTTTAAAGTCATCATGCTCATAGGCTGCCAACCCACATTTTTCTAATGCAACTGGTGAAATGAAACTATCTGTAGCACCAAAGTCAAACAAAATTTTAACTTTTACTTTGTTTATCATACCTGATATTTCTACCACGGCAGACTGGTGTTCAACTTGCTGATTGTCAACTGCGGCATAGATTCGGTGGTGGCTACCTGCTCTCCTCATAAGTTCTTTTCCCTCTCTTCTGTTGTTACTGGTTCAAAACTTTGGGCAGTCCTACTGGTAATGAGGTCCTCCGCATCCCCAACAAGTGATGCGTGGTGGACCTTGAACCAAATGTTGTGGAGTTCTTTGGAAAGAGTTTCTTCCCCTGGAACCCTTGCCCCCTCTTGCTGTTCCTTGCCTATAGCTTTGATTTGTATGCGCCCTTGAAGTTGTGGGTGAAGCTACACTAGAAACCATTGAAATTCCTACTGTCGATGTTCTAAGTATAACCCTATTTCCATATGGTGGTGGCCTCCGACTTTCCCCCCTTAGGAAGGTACGAGGGGCCTTCCCCATAAACCCTGTTGGATGTGGAAAGATGGCTCTACCTTCACCCTTTAAGTCTAGGTGTTCTTCGACATAAAGAGCTTGTTCTACAGCTTCTACAACTGAGGATGGTTTCCACATCCGCACCATTTCCTAATCTTACATCTCAATCCATACATAAAATGATCCGCTTGGCACTGGTCAGTATCCATGTAGGAGACATACTTGACCAATTCCATAAATCGAATTTCATATTCTTCTACAGTACGACCTCCCTGTATCAGGGCATGGAAGGCTCCTACCTGTTGTTCTTCATAAATACACTAGCAGGTACTTCTTCCTGAACCTCTCCTCAAACAATTCCCAAGTAACTGTGTTTGGAGTGAGGTGTAGTTGACGCTCCAAGTTATCCCACCAATTTAGAGCACTATCTCTGAGTTGGAATATTGCTATTTTGGCTTTGGAATTGGAATTGTAATCCCTTAGTGTGAAACACCTTCCCATCCCCTCTAACCAGGCTTCTACATGCTCACTGGCACGACCTCCTGCAAATTCTGGGAGTTTAATCTTCTGGAGCTCCCTAGTAATGTCCTCAACTAGAGGTCTTCTATCATAATCGCTAGATCCCTTGGGGTTCCCTAACCCTGATGAAGGGTGTTCCCCTTCCATTTCATTTGTTTGGTGCCCTCTTAAGGTTTCATTAATTGCTTCCAGGGAACACAGGATGAGAGTCAATTCTGGTGAAGGTAATGGGTTATTTGAAGGAGGTCCTTGTGAAGACACTTCAGGCCCTTGGTTCATTCACATGATCACCATTTTGATTTGTTCAAAATCTGCATGATATCTAAGACTTATTAGCACTATTCCTAGCATTTTCTTCCACACTCTAGACAGTCCATAGAGAACCCTAAGCAATAGATCAATTCAAGTTATGCCAAGTGTTTGAAAGATTTCCTGAACAAAATATTGTGTCATGGAATCCCATTATTATTGGTTATTTATAGAATGGCACAGAATCCCAATGTTTTGTGGTTGAAAAATTACCCACACAACCCATATTATTTCATGCTTCATGAGAATTTTATGTCAACTCATATTGTTTAATAATATTGAAAAATCTATCCTCATTCAAGGTGAAGAGTTGGTGCATTGCAATAGGTTGCATATATAGTTCATGGTCCAGTTGCCCTTAATTCATATACGATTATTCTCCTGGCAATCCATAAACTTAAGACTCTGTATAGGCATAACTTTTCTGTAGCCAATCCATAAATTTAAATCATTGTACATGCAGGGCATTTTTTAATTTTACTCCATCCTTGGTCTTTAGCTTTATGCGTGGAAACATTTCAAGCCTCTAAAGGAAAGGATTCCTAACTATGGAGCCCATATAGCAATCTCTCACCTATGTTTTTGTTTCATAGTTCTATCATGATGTTAACCATTATGAATGTTAAAAATATATTAGAACCTAAGTAATGGCATGGATAGTTGAAGTTATAATATAACAAGGCTCCTTACAACCCTCTTTTTACTTCTGTAACCCTGCAGAAGTACGAGACTGCTGAAGAGAAATTTTTAAATTTATGCACCTCAAAGTGTACTATCCACGGGCACATAGCGTTTTAAGCTTTATCCTTTGTCTTTAGGTATAGCCCCTTTTAAAATTTATCCTTTGTCTTTAGGCTTATGTACAAATTTTTCCAAATGTTAATGGTAAAGGAGTCGGACTTCTTCAATGTATTTCCTATTCTTTTAATGGTAAAGGAGTTGGAATTTCTTCAATGTATTTTCTAGTGTCCTAGGTAGATGCCATTCTAGGTAGATGGTGGCATGGTTTGAAGGCATCTTTTTGGTTCACCAACGGAAATGTTTTTAGAACACAAAAAAATGTTTGTAAGCATCATTGCAAAAGTTTTTTGCAGATTAAAAGTATAGAACCTGTTGTGGCCAGCAACAACCCCCCTTCTTATTTAGTATTATCACTAATACTAAATAAGTGGGGACCCTTATCCTTAAAATTCAAAAAAATAAATTAGGACTTGTATTTCCTTTTTGAATAAATCTTACATAAAACCTAGGAGAATACCCGAAAATCCCAAAAGGACTTAAGTTTTATGATAAAAGTCGCATCACATCGCAAAAAGGTAATAGATGCTTTCATACAAACCGAATCCTAAGATTGAAAAATCGCGATGTGAAATCACACGTTGAAGACATTCATCGCATCGCAATTTCAACGTGCTTCAAGTATCACTTAAAGCGAAATACCTCAAACAGCTGATATGCGATGGCGCGTCTCACAAAACGCATTTCACAGAAAACATATTGTAAATGATCGCCACACGTAACGGATCAACGATATCACGATCTGCGATATTGCGATCTGCGATATTGTGATCTACGATATTGCAAAGCAAATCACAAAATCGCCTTATCGTAGATCTGCAGGGCTCATTGTTCGAAAAATCTTTTCCACAAACCAATGCCCAGTTATGCGCGTTAATGTTAATTTAATGAGTTAGTTGGCAATCATTAATGAAATATGGTTTTGACCTGATCGAAGAGCCATTTCACGTAAGGTGATATATTTTATATGGTTTTGGCATTTAAAGCTTTCCCGTCACCTTTTTCTTATCATTACTCTTGCTTCATTTGCAAATTGCAGGAGCGAAAAGCAGAGAGGTATACATAGCAATGTTCAGAATGTTATGGGAAAGAAAGGAAAGGCTCCGATTTCTGAAGAGAAAGAAATGATGCCCTTATACACAGACACCACCTGTAACGGAGATGCTGGTATTACTACTTGGGAAGGCATGCACAATCTACTCGAGGAAGAAAATCCCAGGGTAATGGAGGTTACAACTACAACAAACTCACGTGTGTCATCTGAGGTGTCAATTACAGAACTAGCATGTTCGTTCTTGAACCGGATCGCGGCGAGGCCCAAGATTCTTCCATACACAGACATGGTTAAATGGGTACTAGATAATGCTGATATCACAAATAGAAAATTTAAGACTCAAAGACCAAGAACTCATGAAGTCGTTATTTCCACAAAGTTTAAGGTTTATATCTTCTAAAAAAAAATGCGCAAGAGGCAAAAAATAGCACCAGGGAAGTCCGGATCAAGGAACGGAGGCAGTTTTTGATGCTCGATTAGCACCTAGCACTAATCGCGCATCGCCAGGCAAAACCCCTTGAGAAGGAAAGCCTCAAATCACTCAGTCACCTATAAACCCGAGAATTTGTAGGAAAAAGTGTTGAAGGCAAAAAGCAAAACCTGAACTCTAAAAACCAGTGGTATTTATCAGGGATATCTTCAAGTGGTATGTAAATTTCTACCAAATGTGCAGCATCTACAGACAAGCTGGAGACAAAAGGATCAAGAAAGAGCAGAGTCCATCAAAAGGTTAACCAAGTTAAACTGGGATTCTTACTGGTAGTACTTGGTTAAACCACATAGTCAGTGCATGACTCTCAAATGTCTCACTAATTCTGCCAAGAAGATGGTGCCAGCACTTGTCGATTCCGTTTTCGCTGGACAGTTAAAGTCGGAGGTCGGCCAGCCAACTCTCCTCAAGCCAATGCTGGATGCTTGTGACTACAAAGATCAGATACATAAATAGTTAATTTCCAGTTTTACTTTTAGATTCAGATTTAGTTTTAGTTTTGCTTTATTTTTGCTTGAAGTGAGGACGGTCATTTAAACCGCCTCCTATATTTTTGTAATAAACTATTTTTAGATTTAGCTAGTAGTATTTAAACCCTTCTCATGCATTTAGAGAAGGGTCCTGAAATTTATCAAAAACTTGTCCTCAGAACATGCACTTCTGCACCCTCCGAGGAGGTTTTGATGAATGAATGGAACAAGATTTATTGATATCTGTGTTTAATATCTGCTATTGAAATTGCACTTTTGTACTCTTAGTAGATGTTGAATTAAGAAGAGATAAATCATTATTGCTGGAGCTCATGAGTAGAACTCGTTATAAATGGTACTTTTATCTCTTAACAAATTTTGCTTATGTGTTATGGTGATATTCATGTTCAATTATTTATGTATGAATGCTTGAATGCTTGAGTTATCATTTGGCACTTCTGTACGGTGACAACCATTTATTTAAGCTTAATATATGAGTGAATTATTATGTGATATGTTTTTCACAACTGTTCGGCTAACTTTTTATACGAAACAATTCATCTTTATTGAATTCTTTTCTTATAGCAATTGAATGATCTTTATACCAATTGTTGTAGAAACTATTTTAGATCGCATAATCGACAGATTAAATCCCGGGGTAGTTTTAGAATTAGATATTTCTGTTTATTAGAATACAATTGCATTGTTGTTAAATTAGATTTAGAATAAAAGCATTTTATTTAGAAGTTATTAGAAAAGAAAGATCGATTCTCAACACACACACACATAAATTGGGAAACTGGTCCCATATCCCCAATCGGACCCACTACACCAAACGGAAAAGGAGCTGCTAACCAATGTCCGGACCGGGTGGGTATCCCCCTTGTTGTAGACCCAATTTTTGGGGCTTCAACATATTTGGTCCTAGAAGGAGGGCCTTGAACTATGAATGGCAAGTAAATCTAAATCTAAATACCATTCTGAGAGTAAATCGCCCTCACCATCTCCCCCGACTTCTCAATTGCATTTAGAATCTTTAAATCCTGAGCGAGAAGTCGATAGAACAACAACCACTGCCACAAACCCAAATATTTCAGAGAAATCTACTATTGAACCTCCTGAAGTTGAATCTTTGATCCATAAACTTCAGTGATTTTTAATATCTCCCCAAAAATTTGAAAAATCTCAAGGTAGTGTGACTTCGCAATATAACCCTTCTCATCCCCTTACCAGATTATAGAGTGAAAATTTTGGTATCGAACCAACTAAATTACCTCTACCTACAAGGAAGAAAGCAAGGAAATCACCTAAATGGTCTGATAGCGAGACTCTTTCGTCATCATCATCCATCTCAACCTCTCCACCGCGAAGTCAACCATCCACTCCTCCACTTCAAATTATCGTCCACCAGACCACTGGAACTTCAACATATCCTTCTCAATCATCTGGAACTGTAATATCCTCATCTTCCCAACCGCAAGGATCATCTTTTGCGCTTTCCTCTGTTAGTAGTTCAACGATGGCCCAAACTCCATGGAATAACCCAGGGGCAGTCTTAATTCTTGCGCCCTTGAGTCAATTACCGACCCATCCTGAAAAATGGCTGCCTAAGTTTAATCCTGAAGCAGGCATGCTAGCAGAAGAACACATAAACAACTTTATGTTATCATAAATCTCAATGGGGTTACTAATGAGGACGCTGTCGTTTGGCTCTTTCCTTACACTTTGCAAGGAGCAGCCAGGTCATGGTATTTCTCATTACCATCCGGATATATCACTAGTTGGGATATTTTCCAAGAACAATTCTTGACTAAGTTCGGTGATGACAGGTTTACTGTGACACTGATCAATGACCTGTCTAACCTTAGAGCTGAATCAAGGGAACATGTCAAAGATTTTAACTCGTGTTTTAGTAAACTTTTGAACAAAATTCCTATCGCCTCCCAGCCTATTTAAGAAGTTCGAAGTGAATGGTACATATCTGCTCTACCATCAAACATAGCAATCTTCGTTGATAGAGCTAACAAAACAACTTTAGCTGACAATATGAAGGAAGCAATAGCGATAGAGAAATGTATCATAGCCTTAGAAAAGAAAAACACTGTTGATGAACGTAAATCTAAGAAGGTCACTTTTAAAGAAGATCCAAAGAAAAACAGCCCAAAGACCCATTTGATTTAGAGGGATTGCAGAAAGTTTTGAAAACCATGTCTAACAAAGTGGTTGATATAAAGAAACAAGTAGCAGAAACTTCTTCTAAAAAGCCTTACAAGCCGTATAGAAGAAATCCTTCAACTGATTCAAAACCTCCCAATGCTATTACAAATGCTAAATGAGAAGAAGAAGAAGAGGAAATTTCCAACAAAGAGCCTACTAATGAAGAAGAAGTTGTAGAAGTATAGGGAATGTGGGATCTTATCCTCCCAGACGAAGAGGATCAAGAGGCATCACCAGTCACTACTAGAAGTAGAAATCAGCTCGATCCTCCTCAATCTACTCCTAAGCCAAAGAGTGCAAGCTCAATGATTAAGGATAAAGCCGCAAGAAATAAAACGTCACCCAAAGTGACACAAATGAGCCCAGTCCAAATAGATTCATCAACTCCATATAAGACATTGATTATTTCTGATGAGATGTAATATAATATCGTAAAAGACATGAAGAAGACTAGGGCTAACATTACTTTTTATGAATTGAGCAAGTTAAAACATCAACAAAAGCTGCTTTTGAAAGAGTTACACACAATACCAGTTGCACCTTTGCCTGTTGTTGTAATCTCGCAAGCTTCTCACGAGATGGGAAGACCTCCAAATACTGTGACTAGTAAAGTTGATCCTAACGACATTGCTCTAATTGGAGGAAGGTCAAGATCTCATACCCCGCCATTTATTCTTACTTATGAAGTTTTCAACAAAAAATTGCATAATTGTTTAGTTGATTCAGGAGCTTCATCCAATATCTTACCTAAATCAATATGTGCAAAGTTGAACGTTCAACCTCAAAAATCAGTACTACGCATAGTTCAGCTGGACCGATCGCAGGTTGAAGTGATTGGAGAACTAAATCAGGTTACCATAAGGCTGTCATCTAATCCAAAGGTATGTCAAGTTATTGATATTTTAGCTGCAGACATTCCAGAATTTTATAGCTTAATTCTTAGCAGGGATTGGTCTAAAAAGCTTCATGGATATTTTGCAACTGATTGGTCGCATATGTGGCTCTCTTACAATGGCAAACCAAATCAAATAAAGGTTGAGTGAGAAAGGCATAAAAAATACATAGTAACAGAATTGGAAGGAGAAAATGAACCTGTAGAATACAACAACAATATAATTGGAAACTATTTTGTTGACTCTTTCTTAGGAAATTTCAATGCTCATACTTCACCTTATTTAGAACATTCTGTTTTATCTCAAGTAGAAAACTTTTCTCAAACATATAGTTCTAAATGTGTTAATTTCATAGATAGTCCTGTAAATAAATCTTTATTTTGGAAGTTATTTTTTGACGGTTCTAAGTCTAACGATGGAGCAGGAGTAGGATGCATATTAGTTAGTCCAGAGGGAAACAAAATTATGTTAACTTGCAGACTCGAGTTTGATTGCACCAATAATACTGCAGAATACGAGGCTTTAATCCAAGGATTATACAAAGCAATCGGACTAGATATCAAGTATCTACAAGTTTTTGGAGATTCTGAGATTGTAATTAGACAGGTACGAAATACTATACATTGTCTATCAGGTCATTTAAAGCATTATCAATCTTTAGTACAAGATCTAACTGAACATTTTATAGCATTCAATATTTCATCAATTCCTAGACTCCAAAATGCTAGTGCTGACCTCTTGGCAAATGTAGCTTCCAAGCTCATTCCCTCAGAAGACTTTAGCTCGGATAGATTCTCAATTGAATTAATTTTTAGACCCTTGATTCCTGATAACATTACCAATTGGAGAATTTTCAATGATAATCTTGATATTGTCAACTTCCTCACATCAGAGGGATCTTACAATAATCAGATTATAGATGAAGACCAACATGACAAACAATTGCAACAAGATAGCACTAATAATGCTATGCCAAAATAAGTAGTCAAATTGGAAGACTTATACGATTTGAAAGACTGATTCAAAAGATCTACCAATTCAAAACTTCAAAGTTCAACTCTGAACTATGAATTAGTAAATCTAGGAAATGATACCAAGCCACAGAATATCAATCTAGGTCTTGGCCTAGCCCCTGAAGAAAGATTAGCATACGTTCGTCTCTTGAAATAATACAAAAGTGTATTTGCCTGGAACTATGATGAGCTTAAGACTTACGACACTTCTATCATTCAGCATACGATCCCAATGATAGATGATGAAAAACTTGTCTAGCAAAAGCTAAGGAAAATCCACCCTAATTTGGAAAATAAAATGAAATCTGAGCTCAATAAATTATTGAAAGCCAAAATCATTTTTCCCATTCGACATTCTAAATAGGTTTCCAATATGGTTCCCATTAGAAAGAAAAATGGAGACATAATTATTTGCATCGACTTTCGAAATCTTAACAAAGCCTGCCAAAAGGATAATTTTCCTTTGCCTCTCATGGAACAAATATTACAAGCAGTTGCAGGATGAGAATTAATGTCCATTTTGGATGGTTTCTTCGGCTACAACCAAGTTTTGGTCCACCCTGATGATCAATTAAAGACCACGTTCAGAACCAAATGGGGCACTTATGCATATCAAAAGATGCCCTTTGGTCTGATTAATGCTGGCGCCACATTTCAAAGGGCCATGGACATCGCATTTAAGGTATTAGTGAACAAATCAATAGTAATCTACTTGGATGATATAATTGTATATTCCAAGAAACGAGGTAATCATCTCATAGATTTGAAACAGATCTTCCAACGTTGCCAAAGGTATGGAATTTCACTTAATCCAAAAAAATCCTTTTTTGCATTAAGTGAAGGAAAACTTCTTGGATTTATAGTGTCAAAATCTAGAATCCATATTGATCCTGACAGAATCAAGGAGATTTCCGAAATACCCTTGCCTCACAACAAGAAAGCTATGCAATCCTTCCTTGGCCAAATTAATTTTGTAAAGAGATTTGTTCCAGACTTCTCAAGGATCGTATCTCCCTTACAAGCAACGATTAAAAATAATTCAATCTTTAAATGGGGCCAAGAAGAATATGAAGCATTCAACTTGATTAAACAAGCAATTGTAAATGCCCCATCTTTAGCCACTCCAAATTTCTCTGATCCTTTCATTTTATATACATTTGCCTCTAATAGATCATATGCTGCAATAATCACTCAAGCAAATCAAGATAAGGTGGAAGCCCCAATTGCCTTTTTTAGTTCAAATCTACAAGGGGTCGAATTAAATTATTTTGACGTCGAGAAGCAAGCTTACACTGTTTTCAAAGCGATGAAACATTTCAGACCCTTCTTACTTAAAACCCATACAAAAATCATTGTGCCGTTTCCAGCGGTAAGAAATCTTTTAGTACAGAAAGATGTGGGTGAAAAGAGAGCAAATTGGGTTACAGCTTTACAAGAATACGACGTTGAAATTAAACCTGCAAATATTGTAAAAGGTCAAGGCTTTTGTAAAATGATAGTTGGAGCATCGCTTATTTCCAAATTACCACCTTCAGAAGTACAAATGTATGAGGTAAGCCTAAATGATATTGAATCATTATACGCTGATATCATATTTTATCTAAAGAATGGAAATGTCAAGTTTGTCAAACTACTACTGGAAGACAAAAGAAACCATCATTGCCTTTCCAACCAGTCAATATTGATCAACCTTTTGATCAATGGGGATTGGATATAATAGGTGAGATCGTTCCTCACTCTTCTAAACAACATAGATATATCCTTACAACTACATATTATTTTACTAAATGGGTAGAATCAGTTCCTCTCAAGACAGCTAATGCCAAACACATCATTGATTTCATAGATCAATTAATAATCACCAGATTTGGTTTACCCTCCGCTTTAATGTTTGATAATGCATCATATTTTTTTGGCAATGCTATGACTGAATTTGCGCTCAAAAGAGGTTTTAAGCTTAAATACTCTACCAATTATTATCCGCAAGGGAACGGGTTAGCTGAATCAACAAATAAAAACTTAATCAGCATCATTAAACGAACCATTGATCAAACTCATAAGAATTGGCACAAATCCTTAACATATGCTCTATGGGCAGACCGAATAATGCAGAAAGCCTCCATTGGCACTTCTCCCTTTAATTTGGTTTATGGGAAAGAAGTGGTCCTTCCAACTCATCTAGCAATTCCCTCGTTGGCCTTAACTCAATTTATTGACGAAACACCAAATTCTTCCTTACAACTAAGGCAGTTACAAATCCTTAAGCTCGAAGAGAAACGAGAACAGCCTAAAATAACTCATGCGCATCATCAAGCATTAGTAAAATCTTCTTTTGATTCAAACATGATATCCAGAAAAGACTTTCAGATAGGGGATCTAGTTTCAAAATGGGATAAGGCTCATGAGGAAAAGGGCAAACATACGAAGTTTCAATGAATGTGGCTTGGCCCTTTCCAAATCGCAGAAATCATAGGTCCATCTACCTTTATGTTACATGATTTAACAGGAAAAAGAGAATATTTACCTGTTAACGGACAAACCCTCAACAAATACTTTCCATAGGAGATCATTCTTCTATTTTTGTAAATTAGCTCTCCCTTTATTTTGATAATAAAACCAGTAGTAAATGGTTACATTTGAAATTCACGAAAAAGACTAAAATTTCTTTTAAATTTTGTTTTTTCGCTTGTATAAATAGGATTGATTTAGAAATTTGAACATTATTATTGAAAGATACAGTCAAAGCTATAAGCTTGAAAATGATACTAGTTTCAACTTTGTAAATTTTGATAAAAAATGACCTTTAGTTGGAATTTGTTTTATATCAGTCAAATGAAAAGTATCAATAACAGAACGAAGATTCTTTGTAGAAAAGCTCTTTCCAAAAAACTCTACCATTGTCGTCCAGAGCTATTCTTAAGGAAACAATGGCTTCCTCCCCACCTAGGGAATTACGAGCTTCAAGGAATAATCCAGCGATACAATTTAACTTAAAGAATAAGAGGTCTCATCACGAGCCGAATTATCATGATCCTAGATATTATAGCTTGCTGACTTTGCCAAAACTGCATACCACAATAGGGCAATGACTCGAGATTATTGTAATCAAAAGACAAGGGGTCTCATCACGAGCCAGCTTGTTCAGCGAAGTTATAAATCAAGTGAGTGGCACTGTCATAATTTGGCTACCAAACCAAGGCATTATTCTTTAAGAATTAAAAGAAAATAAAAGCAATAAGTGTGGATATGGATTTCCCTTTGAAAATCATATATTTATCTAAGTAGGATACAGGATCATTGTTGGGTAACAGGTAACCCTGTCGAGGCTATAAACGTCTGCTGGCAGCAGAGGCTCTACCTACAACAAATGAGCATATTTAAAACTGATTTACAGAGAAGACTTTGTTTTTATCTTTATAAACCAAGTAGTGGCTGATGTAAATACAATGACTGGCTCTAGGAAGTAAATAAACAAAGTTAAGATAGAAGAAACAAACTATCATTAATAGCTGAAAGCATGATGTACTTTATCTTTCTATAATAAAATTTGATTCTCTAAAAAACATTCTGTTTTGGAAGTTTAGAAAATTCAAAAGAAAAACAGAGATAACTGGTTCTTCCAAATGAATCGCCAATTGTTGTGGCCAGCAATAACCCCCCTTCTTATTTAGTATTATCACTAATACTAAATAAGTGGGGACCCTTATCCTTAAAATTAAAATAAATAAATTAGGACTTGTATTTCCTTTCTGAATAAATCTTACTATCATAAGACCTAGGAGAATACCCGAAAATCCCAAAAATACTTAAGTTTTATGATAAGCGTCACATCTCATCGCAAAAAGGTAATAGATGCTTTCATACAAACCGAATCCTAAGATTGCGAAATCGCGATGTGAAATCACACGTTGAAGACATTCATCGCATCATAGTTTCAATGTGCTTCAAGTATCACTTAAAGCGAAATACCTCAAATCGCCGATATGCGATGGCACGTCTCGCAAATCGCATTTCACAGAAAACATATGGTAAATGATCGCCACACGTAACGGATCAGCGATATTGCGATCTGCGATATTGCGAAGCAAATCGCAAAATCGCCTTATCGTAGATCTGCGAGGCTCGTTGTTCGAAAAAGCTTTTCCACAAACCAATGCCCAGTTATGCGCGTTAATGTTAATTTAATGAGTTAGTTGGCAATCATTAATGAAATATGGTTTTGACCTGATCGAAGAGCCATTTCACGTAAGGTGATATATTTTATATGGTTTCGACATTTAAAGCTTTCCCGTCACCTTTTTCTTATCATTACTCTTGCCTCATTTGCAAATTGCAGGAGCAAAAAGCAGAGAGGTATACATAGCAGTGTTCAGAATATTATGGGAAAGAAAGGGAAGGCTCCAAGTTCTGAAGAGAAAGAAATGATGCCCTTATACACAAGCACCACCTGTAACAGAGATGCCGGCATTCCCACTTGGGAAGGCATGCACAGTCTACTCGAGGAAGAAAATCCCAGGGTAATGGAGGTTACAGCTACAGCAGACTCACATGGGTCATCTGAGGCGTCAATTATAGAACTAGCATGTTTGTTCTTGCACTAGATAGCGGCGAGGCCCAAGATTCTTCCATACACGGACATGGTCAAATGGGTACTGGATAATGCTAATATCAGAAATAGACAATTTAAGACTCAAAGACCAAGAACTCATGAAGTCGTTATTTCCACAAATTTTAAGGTTAATATCTTCTAACAAAAAATGCGCACTAGGAAAAAAATAGCACCAGGGAAGCCTGGATCAAGGAACGGAGGCAGTTTCCCTTGCACAATTAGCACCTCGCGCTAATTGCGCTTTGCCAGGCAAAACCCCTTGAGAAGGAAAGCCTAAAATCACTCAGTCGCCTATAAACCTGGGAATTTGTAGGAAAAAGTGTTGAAGGCGAAAAGCAAAACCTGAACTCTAAAAACTAGTGGTATTTATCAGGGATATCTTCAAGTGGTATGTAAATTTCTACCAAATGTGCAGCATCTACAGACAAGCTGGAGACAAAAGGCTCAAGAAAGAGCAGAGTCCATCAAAAGGTTAACCAAGTTAAACTGTGATTCTTACTGGCAGTACTTGGTTAAACCACACAGTGATTGCATGATTCTCAAATGTCTCACTAATTCTGCCGAGAAGATGGTGCCAGCACTTGTCGATTCCGTTTTCACTGGACAGTTAAAGTCGGAGGTCAGCCAGCCAACTCTCTTCAAGTCGATGCTGGATGCTTGCGACTACAAAAATTAAATACATAAATAGTTAATTTCCAGTTTTACTTTTAGATTCAGTTTTAGTTTTAGTTTTGCTTTATTTTTTCTTGAAGTGATGACGGTCATTTAAACTGCCTCCTATATTTTTGTAATAAACTATTTTTAGATTTAGTTAGTAGTATTTAAACCCTTCTCATGCATTTAGAGAAGGGTCCTGCAATTTATCAAAAACTTGTCCTCAGAACATGCACTTCTGCACCCTCCGAGGAGGTTTTGATGAATGAATGGAACAATATTTATTAATATCCGTGTTTAATATCTGCTACTGAAATTGCACTTTTGTACTCTTAGTAGATGTTGAATTAAGAAGAGATAAATCATTATTGTTGGAGCTCATGAGTAGAACTCATTATAAATGGTACTTTTATCTCTTAACAAATTATGCTTATGTGTTATGGTGATATTCATGTTCAATTATTTATGTATGAATGCTTGAGTTATCATTTGGCACTTCTGTACAGTGATAGCCATTTATTTATGCTTAATATATGAGTGACTTATTATGCGATATGTTTTTCACAACTATTCAGCTAAATTTTTATACGAAACAGTTCATCTTTATTGAATTCTTTTCTTATAGCAATTGAATGGTCTTTATTACCAATTGTTGTAGAAACTATTTTAGATCGCATAATCGAAATATTAAATCCCAGGGTAGTTTTAGAATTAGATATTTTTGTTTATTAGAATACAATTGCATTGTTGTTAAATTAGATTTAGAATAAAAGCATTTTATTTAGAAGTTATTAGAAAGGAAATATCGATTCTCAACACACACACACACACACATAAATTGGGAAACTGGTCCCATATCCCCAGTCGGACCCACTACACCAAACGGAAAAGGAGCTGCTAACCAAGGTCCGGATCGGGTGGGTATCCCCCTCGTTGTAGACCCAATTTTTGGGGCTTCAACAGAACCATAGATCACTACAGCTCTAGCATTGTCACTTCCCAGACTTTTATACAGGCCCAAAATCATAACCCCAAGTCACAGTAATCATTATAATAATTAACTATAAATGAAGTGTGAACAATTCCAAATGAATAATACCATGTATTTAGAAATAAAATTACACAGTATTCTAACTACATACCATGTACTCTAACAACAGAGAGTAATTATGGATAGTATATTGTGAAGCTGGCGATTGATTTTGCATTTTATACAATCTCTAATCCTGCTGATCTGGAAGCGTTATACAACTATTCTACTTATCACAGACTTGAAAGATAGGAGACCATAGAAACTCAACAACGCTGGCAGAAAAATGTATTCATAGCAACACAAGGGCAAGGTACATTCGAAAGTAGTGGACCTCGAATATTGCTGATCGTGCAAAGCACTGTACAGCTCAATAAAATATTTTATAAGTAGCACTCAATCCATTGAAGAGAGAAGTCACCATGGATGTAAATTTTTTTCTTTTTTGAATGGTGCCTTGTTGCCTTCACTCACAGAGAATGTATGCAATATGGGGTGATGTGGACATAGAACTTCACTGCTAGAGAAATGACATTAGAGTTTCACATTTAATTGAATACCTAGCAGGGCCACTGCATCCATGATATTCAGTACAATCATTTCTTAGTATAAGAAAAACTTTTATTTGTTAAATCCATAAAATCCAAGTAATGACAACGCGAACAATAAACATGGCATTGGGCCCAATTATACAAGTATTGCTCAAAAAATATATAGAACATAGAATATGAGAAATCTGAAACCTTTAAAGGGTTTCAAGTTCTCAAGCCAACTCCATTGCAGCTTTCATTGCGTTTAGGGAAATATTAAAATCTATGTTTGTTTAAGGGTGTGTCTCGTATGTACTCAGTTGTGGTGAGGTCAACACTTTTGGTGTGTAATCACCATGACCCACTTTTCAACAAACTGCAGATTACACAATGCATTAAGAAACTGTGGTAGTTCCTCTCTGAGTGTATGTAGATGGACACTCCAAATCATATCTGAATGAGGATGACACATTATACTGGCCATTTCTCTAGATGATCTCACTAATTTTTTTTTGGATTCTTTTAAGTTGAAAGGTGCTCATAAGTTGGATTTTTATGCAATGGGACTGTGGCCTTGAATGGCAACCTATAGTTGAGGAAACTACAAAATTTCATGCTTCTCAGAACAATATAGAAGAGGACCCTGGTCCTCCTAAAGACAATGAGGCCATGATTGAAGAAAATATCTGCAGTTTTATGATGGAAGATGAAGAAAATAGCCTAGAATTGAAAGGTGTGCAGAGTCGTGAGTCTGAAAATGATCAAGAAGCCATTATAAATCAAGAAATTGGCACATCCAGCCCCCTGGAAATTGCAGAAGTAGCCACGGATAATACCAATTTTTGAAGATGTGTCAAAGCCTGGATTTGAAGGTAATAAATCTGCTATTGAATATGGGAAAAAAACCAGCAACCCAAAAGAGACAGTTTCCAGCACTCATATGGAGATTTGTAGGCTCAAGTTGAAGATGAAGCAATAACTTTTATGAGGAGTGCCCGGATTTGGAAAAGGGTGAACTTTCACCTACAATCACCATCATGGACACAGGCAAGACATATCCAAGCAACATGTAGCAATTTCCAGTGTGCCAACAGCTATCATCTCAGCCCAAAACACATCAGGTGGCCCAGATTTATTGTCTAGATCACAGTTGAATATAGATGAGACATCTTTTGTTTCTTCCCCTGAATCTAAAGGTGACAAAGAAGCAGCAAGCCAAGAAAATATTGTTTCCAGCACACTGTCTGGGGATGATGAAATCAATATGTGAAAAGATATTCCTTGCCCTATATTTAAAGGCAATGAAGCAGCTTTCAATGAAAAAATTTCCAGCCTTCCATTCAAAAGTGATGAAACTAGCATTGGAAAGGAAGTTTGCAGTCTTCCCGTTGAGAAAGATCGCCAAGTTCTCGAAAAGGGATTGTTTGCAGTTTAGGTTGGCATTATGGATATAACTAGGATTTTTTTTTTTTTGCACAACTAGCTACTGTTTCTAACCCTCGTACTAACCGAATCAAATCTGGTAGCAGTGGTAATCAAGCTATTATTATAGAAGGTGGTCTATTGGCTTTCAAGATACACATCTGCAGGACCTATCGAAGAAGGAGTTTATAGTGGAGATTGTTGTCAAGGCAGGAGTTTGCATGTGCAATATGTGAAGAGATGGACATTTGTGTTTTTGTGGCTTTGCTTTCTGTCCAAGGACTTGGCATAATAGATTGTTGTCGTAGCAGGAGTCTGCAGAGGATATTGCTGTGGAAGCAAGTAATTGCAGTGGAAGCAGGAAATTGCTGTCTGAAAGAGGAATTTGAGTAATTTGAGGATTCTGATATTTAAATATCAATTGGGTTTCAAAGTGTTAGAAACCCACAGGACGAGAGGAAAAAACATAACAACAATATATATGCATGCGGTGAATGCTAGCATTCTATAGGCAGCGGATGTGCAAGCAACTGTCCCGGTTTCAAATCCTGATATGGACAGACGTTAGCTAAGTAGAGTGTCGCCAAACATACATTCAATCCGAGATCGATATCTAGGGACCTTTGTAAAGATATTACAGAAAGGGTATTCTATAATGAGGGCAGTAAGAGGGCATTCATCATCAAGCATAACAACTGTGTGTGTGGTATTTATTGCGTGTCTTGCCCTGCTGTTGAGTGATGGGGTGAATGGACAGCTAAGTTCCTATTGGGTGTCCGAGCTGGGCTCCTCAAGGGATGGATGGTTTGATCTCGGGATGGAATCCTCCTCTACAACCGAAATGTCCAATGAAGAAAGCTAGGGAGAGTGTGGTGTTATTGTTGATGAGGACAATGAAAATGTAGGCCATGGGGGGCGTTTGAGGTGAATCCGATACTACATCAGTTATGGGGCCTTTGCCGCGAATTGAATCCCGTGCCCTCCACGGTCTGGGAGATCGTATTACACTCGCAACTGTTACAGAACCACAGAGCTCGTCAGACCTTATCATAGATCATGCACTGCAATCACTCGCTGCTTTAAAGACACTAGCTAATAAGCTAAACAAGGTCCTCAATCTATGGCTCGATTAGCTTCTTGGGTTGTATGCTTTGCACCAAAATATATGCATGCATTTTCTTTCTGATGATTTGCTATGTTATTTTTATCACAATGGGTGATATATTGTCTATTTGCAATTGACAGGGTCTGGAACTTTGTGTTGTGATTTTCAATTGAAATGATGAAATATAGTCATTGTAAACATCCTTAAAATGTGTCTAAATTTATTTCAATAAAAATATCCATGGAAATGTCATAGAGATAATTATCACTGTTTAACTCCTACTTTAGGAGTATGTCTCATCTACCATATACCTATTTTGGACACTTTTGATTTTATAATTTTCTAGATTTTCAACTATTTAGTAAGAAATTTGATTATGGAACATCTATTTAGTGGGCTTTGGGTCCAGGATTTGAACCAAAGCTCTGATACCATGTGTAAGAGCCCTATCCTAGGGTTTACTAACAGATATAATTTCTTCTGAAATTAAATGTGATAAGAGGCGATAAATTACCTACTTACACAGCTTTTAAACAAATAAAATTTAATCATTTACATTATAATCAACAGAAATTAAGGTGAGTATTTCATTCTAATTAACTTTACAAGAGTAGTCTATGGAGGAATACCTGTACCGGTGGCTGATGGAGATACCTTTGTCCCACTGCTCCTATTGAACGCTCCTCTTGACGGACCCAACCAGATTTACCTCCCAACCAACTAAGAAATAATCCCTAGCCCAGGAAACCTCCACAGGTCCCCTAGCCCTCCGAGCCCAAGTCCAACCAGATGTAGTGTGTGTGTCAAAATGAAAGATCCAGACCAAGATAACAATACTTCCCTCCTCTCAAAAACCCAATAAACCTCCACAAGTTCCTAAGGTCTCCAAAAACACAGCAAGTCCAAACAATCACAACCAACCCCACAATCATAAGCAAGACCCAACATACCCCTTGCTTCCTCCCCCCTTCCCTTTTTATACCCTCCTTCCCTTCTCCATCTCAACCATCTCTCATTAATGTAATTAACTTCTCATCCATCCTTACAGTTGACTTCTCTTCTCCCAAGTAAAGCTGGGAGTACATTTGGAAATGTGACATGAATATAAAATTGGGAATTTAATGGGAAAGGACCATGTCTTCTCCCAAGTAAACTTGAAAAGTACATTTGGGAATGTGAAATGAATATATATATTGATAATGAGTTGGAGAGAACCATTTCTTCTCCCAAGTAAATGTGAGCGTACATTGGGGAATGTGAGATGTAACTACATGGAGAGGACCATGTCTTCACCCTAGTAAATGTGAGGGTACATTGGGGAATGTGAAATGAATATATATATTGATAATGAGTTGGAGAGGACCATGTCTTCTCCCAAGTAAATGTGAGGGTACATTGGGGAATGTGAGATGTAATTACATGGAGAGGACCATGTCTTCACCCTAGTAAATGTGAGGGTACATTGGGGAATGTGAAATGAATATATATATTGATAATGAGTTAGAGAGGACCATTTCTTCACCCTAGTAAATGTGAGGGTACATTGGGGAATGTGAGATGAATACATATAGTATTTGAAATAATGGAAGGAGACCATATCCTACCTAATATTCAATTTGAGAAGGTAAGTGGGGAATTTGAATAATGGAAATCATGAATTTTATATTAGACCAATATTTCTCAATATTTTCAGATAATGTAAACATTAACAAAATTTGCAGGATACGATTTAAGTGGGGCATTACATCCAAATTCAAATAAAGTGAATTCAAACTAAAATGATATGATTGCATTAAGGAAATAGTTCTCATAAAAAATAATTATTAAAACCAAGATAAACTTGCCATGAATTTTCTAAATAGTTAACAAGTATGCTCTTTTATTTATTCGAATTCAGAATTTAACTTGACAACAATTAAATCCATCATTAAAATATAAATTTAAAATGATTAAAACAAGCATGCATTTAAATGAATTCACAATAGTGCAGAAACCAAAAAAGACATACTTATTTGGATCAAGAATTCAATGCCACAAATTTTATTAAATGTAGGTCACCAATCAACCTCTACCTTTGATAGTAGTGTACAAGAATTAAAGATCTTATTACAGTCTTTGAGTACATGAAATTCTCATAACATTTCATGATAACATGAAATAATCAGAGCTGAAATACATATTTTTTAATCTCCATAAGTGTGGCCCAAACTTAGGTAATTCTCTGCAAAAATATTTCTCCCTATAGTAGTGCAAAAAGCCCTCTCTTTGCAGATAATTTTTTCCCCAAGTTTGAGATCTAGAACCCCATACTCCATTAAACCAAAGTCCAATGTATAATTACATAAGACAATTAAAATGAGAGAACTGTTGGAGAATAAATTTGCTTCAAAAAATTGATTGGCCAAAATTTTATTTCCTCTCTTGCTGGAGCAACTCTATTGATAAAAATATTTTCTTCCTCATCTCCTCAAATGTTCTCGTGCCACAACCAATTGAAATTCAAAAATTAAAACCAATTTGGTGAACAAAATATAATACAAAAATCCATTCTCAACAAATTGTTAAAAAATTAAAATAAAAATAAATTAAAATCCAAACAAAATTCAAGATGCAATTGCTTCTGTTGAGTATGATTTTCTTTTAAGTAACGCTGAAGGAGGAATTAGTAACAACAATTTTTCTAAACACAAATAACATTTTCCCAAATCAACATAAAAAATTAATTCTTGATTCAAAATTGTCACTTTTCTTTCCCCTGGATTTTTGGGCCATTAAATGATTAGATTTTATAAAATTAACCATCCGGGATTGTGCTCTTTTGTCTTATTGTGGGCTATATTTTGTTGAGTAAATCTCCAAATATGCCTCTTCAAAGATGAGGTTCCAAAATAATCTGAATTCTGGAAAATGTCATGCGTGGGCTAAAATTCAAAAATTATAGTTAATTGTTCCAATTCTAATTAAATATACAATTAAAATTAATTAATAGCTAATTAATTACATTTTGTTAAGTTAATTATATATATTCTATTTAAAAACATTAAATTAAATTACAAACTAAAAAAAGGTTGAATTAATTACAAAATCCAATATAACTCTCATATGAATTAAATTATTTACAAAATAAAAATTAGAAATTAGAAATTAATTAAATTAAATTTTAAACATTATATTAATAAAATACATTATTTAACATTATCATAATACTATATTCACACAATTACATAACTAATTATAAATTCTCTATGTGTTTAGAACCATTTATACAAACTTTAATACACAAATCAACATTTTATAACCAAGCTCATCGAAGGTATGAGGGACATCAGACATCGCAGATGAAGTGATATTGGAGATGGGAGGAATGGAACCATTGGAAGAGAGAGAGTAAGCCATATCGGAGGAATCATATAGGGGGTTTTAGGAAAAGGCTTTTGATAAAAGAGTTCTGATAAAGAGCTTTAATAGAAATATTGGAGGTATTAGAGGCGTGGGATATTGGAGGCGTAACATGATAAAACTTACGATAATGAATGCGTCGATATAATAAATGACAGTTGTGGGGCCAACAGATAATTATTATATAAAGGTGCGCAAGCTTTGTAATAAACCTTGGTAAAATCCCTTTAATGTGGTTTTATTGATAAAGCAGATATCGAGAAAAAAGACATCGGGGAGGAGTTTTATCATAACATTCTTTGAAAGGAAGTTATGATATAATAGAAATCCGTTGAAAGTCTTCCGATATGACTTTGACTTTATGAGTGGGACTTATTAAGGTTTATGTTTATCATCATTTTTTAAAGGTGCAACTCCGATATATGGGTTGCGATACTATGATGTGTGCCAATGAATGATTGGAGTGGGGGTATAAGGTGATGTGGAGCCCACGTAGAGTGGGTCCCTTCCATTATGAATTAAAACAACTTATATTAATTATAATACACATATTGGTTCTCGACTGCGGTGGTTCTAGTTTATAAAAAATGAATTAAAAAAAAAAACTAAAAATTAATATTTACAATTTATTTACAAAATTTAAAATAATAAAAAATTTGTACATTTTTTGGCCCTCGCAGTAAAAATTATCAAACTTTGGATAAGCATTATTTGCAAACTGTGCAACCAAATGAGATAAAACAAGAACTGATGGAAAACATGTGAAAATACAAACACAATGACGCAATCAAAAGAAGAATCCAAAGAAAATAAAAAATTGGCAAAATTGTAGGACACTTAACTAAATGAAAAATATTAAAAGGCGATTTAGCCAAAATTTTACGGAAAGGGTCCCCATAATTTGAAATAAATAAGTAAAAAATGGGAGGGTTGATTTTTCATCTCAACAAACCCTTGATATGCAAGCTGCAACTTGCTTGGCCTCAATGATTCATGTTTCATCCATTTTCAAACTAGAACAATTAATGCCAAATCCTTACATAAAAATTTAAATTTGTTTCTTCAAACACTCACCAAAACACCTTCAACAATCTCTGATTACTGAATACACCATCCACACAAGTAGCCTCAATCCAACTCACACACATCACAATGTATCCACACACTTACAAAATTCCTCAAATTATGCTTTATAGATAAAATTGACTCATATTTTTAGCCTCTTTGCGTTTCAGTTAAGTTCACTTTAATTCTTGCATGAATGTGTTATTTATAGCTTTGTCTTGTTCATCTGAGTCTTCTAGATGTTCTCTTTAAGTTATCAATCATTGATCACCTGTTTCTGTAAGAAAAACTGATTAAATCTACTAATTTTGATACTCTGACACTTTATCAGGGCTTAGTTGTAGTTTTAACTGTAGTTCCAAATTTTGTCGGTGTTATATATGGCCAAACTGCCAAATATGCTGCTTAACTCATCCATGCCACCAAAATTACCTTTTATCCCCTAGTGCTTAATTTTCTTCATGCCCTTTATCACTCGCCGCATGAGGCCTCATATTGGCACTTATCTCTTGACACCTTTTATCCTAACACTTCTCTTATTCTACCCTTAATTCCTTTTGGGGTCATGCCGGAGGGATGAGTTATCAGTAGGTCCACCTTTCTACATATTCTCATTGGTTGTCGGCTCTGATGTGTGCATGCAAACATGTCCCGACCTTGTCACCCCGATGATCCTTCCTGTACACTCATATGTTACCTTTGGGGTCCATGGATCAAGATGAGCTATCTTGGAGGGTACTACCCCTATGGTCATGGAACAATAAAATGCTAGCTTGGGTGAGCTCTCTACCACAAATGCCTGATGCCTAGTCATCCTGTAGGTACTTTTCCTGTGTGTTGCGCAAACCTTCTAGGATCAAGCCTACGAGATGACATCATGCTTACAACATATTTCCCATGTGGTGCCATCTAAGTGGTGACATATGTCACCTATAAATGGCCCACTAGGGTACCCAAAAACATTGAATCTGCATGCCACCATGTGTCCACTGTATCAAACCTCCATGTCACCAATTTTGATGTCATCTCGACGAACTGGATTCTGCCATGTGATTTGTGAGGGAGGAGAGAGAAAGGGTCCTAGAGCCTTGGTTTTGTGCCATTTTCCTTTATAAAAATTAAGGGTCCCAACCTATTTATTTAAGACTGTCGCTTCTTCTCCTTGCACCATGTTGCCTAACTTGCTCCCATGTCACGAAAACAAATTGTGGTTTGCACGCCCCTCAGGCTATTTGTGGTTTTGCAAGGGGGGGGGGGAGGTAGGTAGTACAATCAACCTCCATAGTTGATCATGTGATCGACAGTTTAGGAAAACCACTTTGCAGCACCCCCTGTACATTAACTGTTGAGTTGCATACCCCCACACAAATTCTCTGATGCACTAGTGGGGATGCATTGAACCCGATCCGTGACTGAACATGGCTGAGTTTTAATGGTCACCTCCACTAGTTCTTCCACCGACATCTCTGCTAAATTTGGATGAATGGTAAATTAAATTGCTCCAAAGGTCCTCCACTAAGTTTAGATCTGCAACCTTGGTCTTTTAGGGTTCCTAAATTTTATTAGCAATATATGTTGATTCAAAAGGCCATTTTCAAACTTCCACATACCACTGGAAATCTCTTTCAGAGCTCTTTACATCTTGGTGGGTTTTATCTGTAGTTGAGACGATATGATATCCAAGAATTGACTTAAAATTCTCTGCACCATTTCCATGTTGATCTGCATTCCCCTTGTTTCCTTGTCCTCATCATCTATGTCATCGTCATTGAGACATTTGCCATATTTTTTCATCTTTTTCCATGAATGACAACACAATTCCATCATTCTCCCCCTTTGGAATTGAAGGAAATACTTGACCAAAAAAAAACATCATCATGAAGAAAAACCAAATATGCTTGTGCTCATAACTCTCCTTTGGGTGTTTCTCCCCTGGTGATGCACTTCTCTTGTGCTAGACTATTGTTGTTAAGTCCTTATGTCTTTTGTTTGAGCACAATGACTTCTCCAAGACTTCTCCCCCTTATGAATTTTGTAGGTGGAGACACTTCTTTCATTGGTTTGATCACTAAGACTTCTCCCCCTTATGATTTTTGTAGGTGGAGACACTTCTTTCATTGGTTTGATCACTAAGACTTCTCCCCCTTTGACATCAATGGAAAATACACCAAAGTACTTGCCCTCCAACTTTAATACATTTGTTAACAATCTTCCTTTGTCTTGTTGATCTTGTGGACCTAGTAGCTTCATCTTGATATATTGCTAAATATTGCTCACCACCTTTCTTCCTTTTGAAGGAAGATATAGTGGAGGGGGGAAAGATGAACTACTCCTAATCTCTACCTCAAATACTCAAACTAATCTCTTGGGAGTGTTTTGGTGAGAATATTATCAACCTTCTCTTTTTTCAGTACATACTCTAGCTTCATAATCTGATTGACACCTTTCTCTCTCAAGAAATGGTACTTGATTGGAATGTGCTTTGTCTTTGAGTGAAAAACATGATTCTTTGACATGCTGATGGCAATTGTATTATTTTATCTCTTAGTTTTTGCAATCTTCATAGGTGTGTAGATCATCTTTTGGATTCATTGTATTATCACAAATGCTAGGAATAGGTTGATCATAAAACACTTATACATCTTACAATGTAAGCTTCATCCATAAAATTTGAGTACAATAGGAAGCTTTTGCAATATATTCTTCTTCAGTTGTAGATAAAGAGATTGAAGCTTGCTTCTTGCTCAACTAGGAAACTAGACGTTCTCCAAAAAACAAAGCACCACCACTAGTGCTATTTCGATCATCTACATCACTTATCCAATATGGACCGGTATAAAAAATTAGTGAAAACTATTTACCTCTTGGGTACCACAGTCCATAATCCATTGTGGCTCTGGGATATCTGAGAATCCTCTTGCCTACTAGAATATGGCTCTGTCTGGGGCTACTTGTAATATTCCAATAATACCAACTGCCTACATAAAGTCTATTCTTGAAGCTCTCAAACATAATAGGATTCCAATAATGGATTTGTATAAAGTCCGATCCACTTCTAGTGATTCATTAGTCTTGCTAAGCTCGCAACTTTTTACCATTGATGTACTCACTAAGGAAAATTCCTCCAAGACAAACTTATTTAATAGTTTCTAGAGATATTTGTCTTATGAGATAAAAATCCCTTTAGGAGTTTGTGCAATTTGCAATCCAATCAAATAAGAAAGATCTCCAAGCATAGATATTGCAAACTCAACCTTCATATCAACTGTAAATTAACATGTTAACAAATATGAACCATTGGAAAAAATATTATCATAGACATAAATAACCACCACTATGATTTTTCCATCATTAGCTTTAACATATAAATTGTTGTTAGCTGCACCTATTTTGAAACCACACTTGAACAATTAGTTGTCCAACTTGGAATACCAAGCCTAAGGGGCTTACTTGAGACCATATAAGGCCTTCTTAAGCTTGAAAATGTAATCAGGTTGATCTAATGGTTGAAAAACTTCTCTCTATTCTATGTAAACTTATTCATGTAATTCTCCATTTAGAAAGGAAGATTTAAAATCCATTTGATATATTTTGAACTTCTTGAAATAAGAAAATGCCAAAAACATTGTAATTACCTCTAATCTAGTAATGGGAGAAAACATTTCATCAAAATCTAGACCTTGAATTTGAGCATAACCTTTGCATATCAATATTTCCATATTTCTCACCACTTCACCATGGTAATTCCAATTATTCCTAAAGACCAACTTAGTTCCAAAGACATTCTTGTTTGGTAGTCTAGGAACAAGTTCCCATGTTTATTTTTTCTCAATTTGGTCCAATTCTTCATGCATAACTTTTATCCAATTTTCAACTTAACTAGATTGTGAAACATCCTTTGGTTCCTCCATGGACATTAAGGTTACATGTGCTTACTCAAGGGGATTGAGCAACGTCCTTCTTGTCTAAACAACTATTTTTAAAGCAACAACAATCTGATCAGCTAGGCAATATTTTTTCACATACCTTGAAGTATCTTTGGTTTGAGTACTAGAGGGCTCTTCATTTTCTTCTTCTGAAAGTGGCTCATGGTCCTTCTCATCATTGTTGATTGGTTCATTAGAGCTAGTATTTACGGGTTTTCTGACTTCATGTTCAGCATATTCATCCACTTTTACATCAATACAATAAAAAATCCTCTTGGTATTCTTATTATAACATCTAGATATGTTGCTGCTTTAAGAATACCTAAGAAAAATACCTTCATCATCCCTTGTATCGAGCTTACCAAGTTTTTAATCATTCCTCTTGATGTAACACTTGCTACCCAAAAATTGAAAATGCTTGACTATTGCAGGTTTGCCATACCAAATTGGTGCAAGTAAAACAATAACCTAGAAAAATATCAGCATACCTGGAAATCTATCTTTTATTAATTAATTGGATTGATTTTTGAGCTTTTCGATTTTCCTAACCAACAATGTTATGTGCAAAATTTCTCTCTTTAATTTTATGTTGTTGATCATTATTTAACTGGTTATTGGGTTGCATACTTTCTTTTTTGTATTGCACAATCCCTTCTTTTGCTGCTGGTACAAAAGTGATTGACTTCTTTCCCTTTATTTCTGTTGTTGCACTAGATTCAACTTTAAATCCTAGACCACTTTGACCTTTGGAAACTCTCAGTGCTTCCAAAAGCTCATTTAAATTATCAATCCCTTTGCAAAATTATGATTGAAGGTTAGCTGGGTTTTTTCCATTTCTAATTCTTCTCAGTAAAAGAATTCACCCTCTAGCCTTTCACAAGATTTTTTCTTCTCATTTAGCTACTAATTTAAATATTCTTGAATATTATTGCCTTCTTCAATTTACAAGAGTAATGGTTCAACATCTTCAAACCTTTCCTTGATCAGTAACTCCTTTGGGCTTAATTTTTATTTCTCAATCTTTTAATTTCTTCAATTGCACTTACCATCTTTGCTTCTAGGTCGAATTCAACATCTTCTTCACTAGAATTAATGGGTTCAACTTGCAGATTGTCTAAAGCCATAAGCATGAATTATTTTGGACTTTCATCATCTCTATATTCATCTAAGGATGACATAATTTACTTTCAGAGGAGGTGGATTATTAAATATAGAGACGGTTGGGCATGGAATCCCCCCACAACGGGTTTTTGGGGCTCAAAGCCCAAGTCTTGGTCAGAGATGTTGTAAAACTCCACGAATTGTCGGCGCGGAGCGTGAAGTGTACAATTGAGTCATAGGGTTGTCCGCCCTAAAGCATTGTATTGTGAATTAGTGTAAATTCGACCTACCCATGGTCTGCTGACCATGGGTTTTGTATAAATAGAACGAGGCTCTAATTTGTAAAGTAAGTGAAGTCAAGATGAATAGATGAATAGCAAAGGAATGGTTCGAGCTTAGAGTAGAGTTCTAAGTGTCTTAGGTTGTAGTAATAGGAAGAGGCTTTGCAGCTGAGTGCACAGAGGTCTAGTAGAGTCCGCAGCTGAGTACGCGGACCCCTGCAGCTGAGTGTGTAGGGCAGTGTCGGGTTTGTAAGCAAGATTGAAGATTAATAAAAGAGAAGTTGATTTCTATGCTTGTGTATTTTCTGTGCATTATATTCTTTATGTTTGTATTTGGTTATGTATTGCACGCACTGATATAATTGATATATATGCTATAATAACCATAAATCTTACATACACAAGTTAAGTAATTGGTTAATTAACAAGGATCGTAGGTATTAAACGAGTCACGCCCCGAGTAGGGCTGTGCAGAAGCCGCACCCCAGGTTGCGAAGGGATTGCAAGTGCGCGCAGCAACCAGTCAAACCGCGAACCTATAGAAGTCCATCAGACATCCCCAGGGTGTGGAAACCTGGTTCTAGCACCCTCCCATACTACTTTGGGTGAGACCTCAGTTGGCGCTCCGCGGATTGTTGATGAAAGGGCCAGTAGTACTGTGATTTGCTTGGCTAAATCACCTTTGAACTTGGGTTAGGCCCCACTAAGCCAAATAATGGTTCCGTTGTTAGGATCAGGATCTGCATAGAGGATGTTTGATGTCATGCCACTAGAACCCTACAAAGAAAGAAATTGAAGAATGGTTGGACAAGAAGATTCACGAGTTTGCGGCACAGGAAAACAGAAATCCACGAGTAGCTAAGGAACAGTGGTTGGATCACTACGTGTACACTGAAATCCACGAGATTTTCTTAGCATATTTTCCATCGGAGCTGTATGAGTGGATCGTGAAGTTAGCAGAGAGCCAAGGAAGGTGTAGGCTCGACAAACCAATAGTGTGGACTCTGGAACTAGTGCGCAGACTAGAAGCCTTAGAAGATAAGATAACATGAGTTGTGGACCACTGGCTCGACTGAATAATAGGGGGATTTATCACTGAGTTCGAAGTGGACACGATCGTCAGTTACAACGAGGCATAGCGATGTTTTCTCAAGGGACTGCGAGGTAAGTATATTAAATCTTTGAACACTTGGATTAAGATGTTGTTGTGTGAAAAGCGAGTTATGCAAATAAATTAATGTTTGGGACGACGTGGAGCAGAAAGATCTATAGAAGCGGAAGTAGTGAAGAATTAGAAAACAATCCATTGATTTCACCCTCGCGGGAGAGCAAGGACGAGCTCACGAAGGTTACTCCGAGAAGTGCGGTCAGTTTGATAAGGCAGCGAATTCTGCATTTACCACCTCCACCCACACCGCCACCTGCTTCACCCCCCTCACCTCCATCTCCACCCACTCCACCTCTGCCACCTCCACAGTTCAGTATGGTGAGTGCGATCAAACTACCAGTATTCAGAGGAGTAGGGAATGAAGATCTGGACCAATTCTGGTTCGTAGTGAGAGCAGTATGGGAAGCACAGGGCGTCGCGGATGATAATATCAAAAAGGCTACACTAGTGAGCGCACTGCAGGATTGCGCATTAACATGGTATATCAAGCATTCTAATGACCACCGGAATGCAAGAATTGTAAAGATCCAAAATGCATTGAATAGGGAATTTAGCAGGCCAAAATCAGAGACGCAGTCAATCATCAGGTTTAAACTGATCGCGATGTTTCCGGGCGAGACCCCCTGGGATCCGGGCCAAAGGCTGAACAGTATGATCCATGAAGCCAATATGACGTTAACAGATGCACAACATCGCGCATGGTTTGTGGCCTCACTTACACCACACTTAAGGACGACGCTGTCACAACAAAAACTTTCCACCCAGGCCGAAGCATTGGAGATGGAAATGAGGTTGCATGAGAACCCTATACAAGACCCTGGATTAGGAGTCCAATAGATCCACGCGTAGCTACGAAATCTATTTCTGGAAATTCAGAGTTTGAAATAGGATAGGGCACCTCAGCCAGAGGCGCGTGGAGAAGTGTGGTGCGTAAAATGCAAAGGCTAGGGCCATGACAAAGATCATTGTCCAGTGTTCGCTATCTACTTGGCAGGAGGAGGGCCAATGCCATTAAGACCGGAGGCACAGGTGGGGCCGAGTATGATGTCTGGGTTATGGTGCGCGATCTACCAGATAGGAGGAAAACATACCACAGATAATTGTCATCTATTTCAGAAGTATACGTAGATGTCCCAACAGTTGTTTTGTAATTTCTGCAAGTCGATTGGCCATGATGAACGCACCTGTCAAAGCTATGAACTAATGATGGATCAGACTCCTACCTACAGGGTGCAGGCCGAAACGCGAGCCCTCAACCCAAATGCAGGGAAGGCGCGCACTGGGTTTCAGGGGCGCGGTCGGGGTCGAGGTGGAATGGGACCAAGGAGGGGTCGCAGACAAATAATCTGTTACAATTGCGGAGGGCCAAGGCATTATGCACACGATTGTACAAACCTGACTAGGATATCATGTTGGTACTATACTCAATTTGATCATGAGGTAGAAGATTGCCCTTTGCTGATGGCGAAGGTGTGCGAGAAAGGGGTACTCTAGCCCCCACCGACCTAGAATTTACAAATGATGAGGTCTGAACCATGCGAAGAAGACCCAAATGTAAACATGATGCTCAGGAGCGGTATTATGACGGGAGATGATAAAGGGAAGCAACCAGAAGATAGTGCATGGGTTCACAAGGCTCCTACAAAGGAACCCAAGTTTGATGTAGAATGTGCGAAGGAGACATTCATGGAAGCTAAGAAGAGCTTCACGGAGGCCTCCACTTCAGGTAGTAAGGATCAACTAGAACCAGGGATGGATCTTTTAATTCTCACAACCTTTCTAGAGACATGCATGAAACTACTGCATGACAGCAAGGTAGTCAAAGGGCTACAGGAACTTATCACTAAGTGCACGAGGTCAGGAGAACCACCCTTGGTCTGGGAACTAGGAAAGCATGCATTACGCACAGGAAGGGAGATGAGGTTGACTGTGCAAATAGGTGAGCACGAAATGGATCAGGTAATCATAGATCTGGGTTTAGACATGAATGTACTACCAAAGTAGACATGGGAACAGATGGGGGACCCGCATTGCAATGGTCCCCTATTCAGTTACGAATGGCAAACCAACAAAAGGTTTTGCCCATGGGAAGATTGCAAGGGGTGATAGTTGATATTGAAGGCGCGAGTGTACAGGTGGATTTTGAAGTGATAGAGATTGTCAATGAAAACAATCCCTATCCCGTGCTACTAGGAATAGACTGGGCTACCAATATGAACAGAGTCATAAATCTAAAGAAGCACAAAATGAACTTTGAGAAAAAGTCACTATGTGTAGTAGTACCACTGGACCCAAACGAGGGAACGCAATACACTGAACCGGTGTGTGATGACAATAGTGATGACAATCTCGACTGTATCTATAAGATAACTGCACAAGGAGAGGATTGGGTGAATCCAACTGCAGATGGAAGGATTTCGTGGGAGTGTGAAAGCTCCTACACTTTGGATTCAGACGAAGAAATAGAGCGATGGCAGAATCGATTGCACGAAGTAACAACGCGGAATTGCAACATGTTGATAAGGTCATTGCATTGTGTAACAATAGAGGCAAGGGAGCTACCGACATATGATGGAGTGTCAGCGGTGGATGAATTTCTAAGAAAATTCGAAAGTGCAGTACCAGAGTAGCAACGACTCGGTGCGATGAAGTGGGCACTACACGAAACACCCACACGATGGTGGGGTGTGCATCAAGGAACTTTTGAAGACTAGCGTGGATGTAGAAGGACGATGCACCTACGTTTTGGAAAACCCCAACTTCGAATGAAAGCCAATTGGATGGAGCGGAATGACTTGTGCACCCGCCTTTCCCGATGGGCACAGGCATATGTCGTACAGTCTGCACAAGCGCACAGCTTAAAGAATCAGAACAAACCACAGTAGCAAGAAGGGTGACGCGCATTACCAATTTTCCACGACAAAGCATTTGATAGGGTGCGCGGAGTATTGAAAAAGGTTTACCAAATGAGATGAACTGATTGGTACCTGTACGTGCCAGTGGTTCGATGGGCTTATAAGACTATGTGCACAAATCTAAGCGTGGAGATGACTCCAAAGGTGTGAAATAGAGTAGAACCCGAGATTTCTGAATGGAATACCAAAAGGAATCCACACGTAATAGCTCTTGTAGTTATGACAGTGCACGAAGACCAGGACAAAGGAATCACACAGCTATGCGAGGATGACCATATAAGGATTCAAGAAGCCATTCAGCGAGGGAACCTTAGACTTCGTGAACTTGAAGAAGATCGGATACGATTGAGGAAGAAAAGCATGTTGATGGACGCTGAGATCAAAAGATTGGAAAACGAGGTCATGCAAGCATGTCTTGTTGATAAACCAAGGATGAAAAGGTGAGATACGGATGATCATACCACTGCATTAGATGATTGTTGCTGAGAATTTATGACTCTGCTACCATGGCTGAGACTGCACCTTACCAAACGCAATAACAAGGGGAGCACACCACATGAGGTAGAATGCGCTGCGCCAGCTGTCGCGAGGGTAATTGAGGAGTATCCATGGACTAGAATAGAAGGCAAATTGAAGTCTCAGAAAAATGGTGCGACCACCTGAGTAGCTGTAGGGAGCACAGTCTCAATGCTCCAGAAAGTTGAAAGAGAGTGCGGGACTCTAAAAGAGTCTGTTTGGGAATTGTGCGGTGAAGGAGGTGCGCACAGAATCAACATGGTACAAGGCTCACGCCCATGCATGGGGAGTTGTGCTGCCACGTGGGAAAACTAGAAAGTAACCGTTGGCATCACTGTTCATGATAAGATGGCCAATTTAAGGCAAAAAGGAGCGGGTGGTGGGCAATTAAGGCATGAATTAAAAGCTAGATTTGGGACGATCTCCCGCCAAGAATGCATTAATGACTCAGAAATGGGGGGAATGGTAAAATTAAAATTTAAAAGACATTATAAAACTCCCAAGGCTAGCCACGAGACAACACTTGTGCGTTTGAGATTTGAGTTATTACGAAGAGTACAGAGCGTTGAGCGCCAAGCGGTATTTGAGCCCCCAAGTTCTCAAACTACCGTAGATAGTTCAAACAAGATGACAACTACCAGGAGAGGTGTCAGTTTTGTAGAGAGTACCACTGAGGAAGCCATGCAGAGCCCTACAGTGCAGGTGGAGGATGCATTGGAAATTTTGAAATCACCTCAGATGCTAAGGCCCAAGAAGGATACACAAGCTGCAGGACCAGTCCGCATGTCCCCACGAAATCCACGTTTGGTAAACTTTCCATGGAAGACAAGGGCAAGGCTATCAACCTTGAGACAAATGATGAGGAGGAGGACCTCTAGGCTTTCGTAGAGGAGATAGAGGCAGATGAAAAAATGGAAGAAGACATCTAGCTGGTGTGCGCTGCAGCGAAACTACCCAAGTACGTCCCTGCATGAAAAAGAAAAGCTAAAGTACCCAAGGATTTGGATGCTACTAAGAATCCAAACCTCGCTCCTCCTAGATGGAATCTTGTTTGAAGGCTCAGTCCTGGGTCGGGTGCCCACGATGAAATTTAAAGACTGGGACCTCGCTGACAGTGAAAAGTTCCCACATTTGCAAACGGAGAAACTCATGAAACAAAGTAGGGATGGGCCCATTACAGTGTTAGAGCCACATAAATGGCTGCGCAACATGTAGAAGGATGGGCTACTCCACCTACTATGGATTCTGCATTTTCACCGTGCACCGATCATGATCTTTATCATCAGGCAACTGCTTTTCCTGGTGCACGATGGGTATTTATGGCTGGAGGAGCCTATTCCCATCACAACGGAACTTATTCATAGGATTTCTTGGCTTTCTTGTAAGGGAAAGGACCTCGCGAAGATAGCCATCAAAAGTGGAGATTTGGCGTTTGTAGAGGCCATGAAGAAGAAGTATAAATTGGAAAAGAAGAAGAGAGGATATGCAATCAGTAGCATTAAAGACAAAGGGGTGCACATAGCCACCCAACTGCTAGCCGGAAAAGGTGATGAGAAAATTCTATGGAGACAAGGTACTAGAAGCGGTTGTTGTATTGGCAGAACAATGCGCGGAGGGGGTCCAATTCAACTCGGACAAATTCCTCTGGAAAGAATTTCTAACCAATTGCAAGGAAGCTTAGGAGTAGGGCAAGACCTTCCACTACGCTTGGTTGCTCTTGTCTATTTTACTGGCGATAGGGGAACTGCTTGAGGACAGTCAGTGCCCTCCTATTGAACAGGACTTGCCATAGGCTGCAAAATATGCATCGCTCTAGGCTATGAAGGACGCCACATGGATCCGCGAGACTAAGATGTTCTAAGTGCTCATGGAGATGAGTGTCCGAATGTGGAATAACAGAAGGTTGCGCATATCCCTAACAGTGTACAATAGTTTGCGGAGCTTTGCAGACTTCAAGGTGGATATGCACAATGTGTATATCAAGGCGCGGAAGGCCCTGGTGCAGAACTGGACCAGGCTTCCTTTCATCGTAATTGATGATGCCATCTTCTCCGTGCTCGTCTCATGGTCTCCTGAGTGGCACACACTGTATCTAGCCGAAAGGGATAGATCAGTAGCACAGAAGAAGATGGATGCAACCAAGTTGCATGTCACAAAGTTGACCCAGCACAGGTGTAACGAACAAGCGGTCGCGGAGGTAAGGGCCACCCGTGAGCAGCAAAGGCAGCCGCGGAATAGGCAAAGGTCATCGAAAGAGCAGCAACAACACAAGCAACAGGGGCCACAATGATAGAGGAGGAAGGAGGCCAGGACGTGTCTACAGGACAAGGGTCAGATACAACAGAAGGCGCAGACCTGGGCACAACATCCACTCAACTAAAATGGTCGCACATGACAGAGCAGTCAGGTCCGCGGAAGAAGGCCAAAGTTTCCAAATTGGACATCGAGCCAATTACATTGACGGAGGGTGACCTCTATGACATTGGCGACATAGTTGACGAGGTCACTCGGGAAGCACTCCAGGAAGCTATGACAGAGCAACAGAATGTGCTGGGGGGCCTAAGGGCGTAGCTGTAGGAACTTCAGGCACGGGCCCCACAGGAAGGAACAGTAACCGCCTATGGTGCTGTAGGTACATCAGCAACGGAGCAGCTGCTGCACTCAAGAATGGCCAACACCATAGTGTTGCCAGAAGGAGTGCTAACAACGGAAAGTGAGGAGGACCGAGCCATGGTGGGCAGGATCAAGGGACTTGGCCTAAACTTGGCTGCCCTTCTGTGGGATACATTATATTAGCTGCAGGATGGAGCAACAACAGAACCCCGCACTAGGGAAGGACGCCTAGTGTAGATGCTCAGCGAACAGAGAATCAACATTGAGAAGCTTAGTCTCCAGCACGATGAAGTGCTTACGCAGAAGCAGCAGCTAGAGCAACTGGTAGAGGAAGCATGTCTCCGCGTTCCAGAGTTAGAAATCGCGACAGACCTACCAGTTGGAATACAAATCCACAAATTAGCCAATAGATTCCGCAAGGCAAAGGAGGAAGCAATGAGGGTACAACTGGACCTCAACCTTCAAATCGTCGAATTGTGATTAAAGGCACAGTCCTCTACGCCCCCAGTAGTTAGGGAACAGCACGCTAGCGCTATTCAGAAAGGGCTGGAGGATATAGGACAGGAAGTACATAACTACACCGTTATGTTGGAAGAATCCTTCACGGTCTTCACTTCATTATAAGAGGACCCCAACATACAGTGCCTGGAAATGGAGGCACGGGAGCTTCAAGTGCAGTATGACAGTGTGCGTAGAATAGCACAAACAGTTGTCTTGACCCAGCGGCTTGCGAAGCTATAGTAGGTAGAGGCGTTGAAGGAATAGGTGGATGCCACGCGGCGGAAAGAGGCAGTCCTTAAAGCGTGCGTCCAACCTTGGATTGATGAGTGTTGAGCGATGGAAAAGGTATGTATTTACCATTTATTTCTTTATCTTTTCCTTTGAATCATAACTCCTTTACATTCTAAGATGGTAATATGTTAAAGAATTATGATAAAATTAAGGAGATTTGTGATTGATACAAAATAACTAATTATTGTCTTTTTCTATACAGAAAGTGAAGGAAATAGAAAATTACTATTCGAGAGGAAAAGACAAAGCAGAAGCAATTGCTATCCCTTCGACAGGAAGCCGTATCCAGATAAGGAGATCAAGATCGGAACACATGGTCCAAGAAAAGGAAGAGAAAATGTGGCATCAACGCAAGAAGACAAAACAATAAACTGGAGATCAAAGATATAGCGAATCCCTCAGGATCCTTTGATCCTGAGGGATCACTGCTTCAAGACTTATCTATACTCTTGATACTTCCGCCTGGCCATTATAAAAAGGGAAAGCGCTTGCAGCCCAGGGGGCGGATATTATTATCAATTTGTAGAACTTACTATTGTAATATCAACTTTTATCATCGACTCTCTTTGAAGAGCGATAGCTATAAACCTTGCCGTATATGATTAATATATAACTCAGTTGTTGTTCCATTATCTGATCCTGGAGTAAACTCAGCGGTGCTTCACTGGTGGCTAAGGGCCTGGCCCTAGTGGATCCACTTGCTTCTTGTATCACTATTTTACAATTACAGTCATGTGTGGTTTGATTTCCTTTGCATTTCCTTAATTCGCTTTATACGGTAATCTTCTGTTTCTGAACATTTCACTGAATTTCTCTGTTATATCGAAATTGTAATTGGATAGCAAGATTATTATTTACAACTTAAAATGTCATGCTGTTCATTCTGAAACAATATTGCACTATCTAATTCAGATTCTACTGTTCATTTACAGTTGTGATTTCTATTCATTTAACTACGGTTTACTTACAATTGCGATTGTTGTTCATTTAACTACCGTTCAATTATAACTGCAATTGTCGTTCCTTTATTCCTGTGGTTAATGTCCATTATGCTAGGCTAAGATTACTGATTCAATTTAGTTTACAGTCATTGTGTGTTTCCACTTAATTAGCTTTACTGTTCCGTTATATTTTAGATTGTTGTTCAATTCATTTAGAGTAAAGCTTTGCTGTTCAATTCATTTTTGTTAGATTAAGCTTTACTGTCCAAGTTTCCAATAGACTTAGTCGCTGTTTCTTTTCTGCAAAGATTTGCTTTCACCTTTTAATTGATAGTGCAACAAGTGTGTTTTAGTAAGCATTTCCAATTGAATTAACATTTCCAATTATTTACTCTAGAGTGGACTGAAAGATCAATAACTGTAAAGAACATTGACTATCACTGTCTAGGTTCTCAGATTGGAGATCCTGTTTATGGTTGATTTCATTTATATCAGTTGACAGAGGAAAGAGTTATCACTATTGCATCCTTGACTGATAAATTGTTGTAGTTTACTGAATGAATGATTTAAGTTTCAGAGCATTTCTTTTAATTACAAGTAGATTCTATTACCAACATCCATTTACTCTTGTATTTAGCATTGTACTGCAAACTAGAAGACATTACTCTTTAATCAAGTGGCCACCTCAGACTGAGTACACTCTTGAGATAAAAAATCGTACCTGGATTGATAACTAATGTAGGATAAATAGGGGTTAAAAAGACACCTTTTATCACTCAACAATGAGGCCTTCCTCATCACTGTAGACATCGAAAGAAAGCTCGCACAGATGAAGGCGATGCATGACTTAAGACAAGGATTTGTGCCTGACAGTGAGCATTCGACCGAGAGAGTGGAGCAGATCCAGCAGACTGCAGATCAGTGCGTCATGGACCTGCGGGAAGCACAGGAACGGTTGGAGGGGCTCCATGCCAAGATCGCCGCACCAACATAGTGACTGAGGATGAGTCACGATGATTGTGTTGGCATGCTGTTGCGCATGGAATCCCCCCATAGTGGGTTTTTGGGGCTCAAAGCCCAAGTCTTGGTTAGAGATGTTGTAAAACTCCACGAATTGCGGGCACGAAGTGCAAAGTGTACAATTGAGTCATAGGGTTGTCCACCCTAAAGCATTGTATTATGAGTTAGTGTAAGGTTGGCCTACCCATGGTTCGTGGACCATGGGATTGTATAAATAGAGTGAGGCTCTAAGTTTTAAAGTAAGTGAAGTCAAGATGAATAGATGAATAGCAAAGGAATGGTTCGAGCTTAGAGTAGAGTTCTAAGTCTCTTGGGTTGTAGTAGTAGGAAGAGGCTATGTAGCTGAGTGCACAGAGGCCTAGTAGAGTCTGTAGCTGAGTGCGTGGGGCAGTGTCGGGTTTGTAAGCAAGATTGAAGATTAATAAAAGAAAAGTTGATTTTTATTCCTGTGTATTTGCTGTGCATTATCTTCTTTATGTTTGTATTCGGTTATGTATTGCGCGCACTGATATAATTGATATATATGCTGTAATAATGATAAATCTTACGCACACAAGTTAAGTAATTGGTTAATTAACAACGATCGTAGGTATTAAATGAGTCGCGCCCCGAGTAGGGCTATGTAGAAGCCGCACCCCAGGTCGCGAAGGTATCGCAAGTGTGCACAGCAACCAGTCAGACCACGAACCTACAAAAGCCCATCAGACATCCCCAGGTTGCGGAAACCTGGTTCTAGCACCCTCCCATACTACTTCGAGTGAGACCTCAGTCCATGCTCCACAGACTGTTGCCAAAAGGGCCAGTAGTATTGGGATTTGCTTGGCTAAATCACCTCTAAACCTGGGTTAGGCCCCACTAAACCAATAAAGACTCCTCTTCTTAGCCTTCTTCCTCTCCTTTTGTACTTTCATAAATTTTTCTCTAGGATCATACTCCTTGTTCTTTTTAGGCCACTTTGAAGCATAGTGACCAACTTTGCCATAATTAACACACTTAAAATGTAACTTACCTTTATATTTATCTAAGCCTCTCTTGAGCTTCCTTAGAAACATGGGTTATTCTTCATATGATACACAACACAAATCATCATGTTATTCCTTATGCTTCTTATTTGCTTTGAAGGCTAACTCTTTTACTGTAGTCTTGGCATTTGAAATTATCATCTCATACGCAGTGAGTGTACCAAGTAGTTGATCTAGAGTGAGAGTTTTCAGATTAGTAATCTCTTCAATGGCTAAAACAGTGGGATTAATTCTCTCAGGGAGACATCTCAACATCTTTTGAACTACTACAGATTCATATAAACTCTCATCAAGACCTCTGATAGTTTTCACAACCTCATCAACTCTTCAAAGGCATTTTGAAATATATTCATCATCATGCATCCTCAAACACTTGAATTGCATTCTATGACCTTGAAGTTTATCTTACTATCACCTTCATAAAAACTACTCATGTTGTCTCATATAGCTTTGGAAGATGTGAAATCTATTACTTTGATGGGTTTTGTTAGGCCCCTATACTACTAGTGTAACCCATTATTGTTATTAGTACAACCCACTTATTATATTGATGTACCCATGTAGTGCCCATATTGTTACTATTGTGCCCCATAGAAGCCCACTATTGTTATTATTGTGCCCTTACATTATTATTGTTATGTCGGCTCTGATTATGTTATGACCCCTTAGACTCCTATATATAGAAAGGAGGTCTTTTCATTTGTATCATCCAAGAATTGTTCATTTATGTAATGTAAAGGAGGTTGCCCCCTCGAAGAGGCTGAATTCTAAGGCGTTGATCTATCTTTTCTATCTTTTCTTGAGCTGGTTTCATAACATTTGGTATCAGAGCTTTGGATTCTAGGGTTTCGCTGCTCCAAACAGTTCATCGTGGCATTTTCGCTATAACTTTTTTTTATGCAATGTTTCAGAAGTTGCAAACAAAACCATTTGAGAAGAAATCGCGCTGAACCTTGGGTCCAAATTTCAGATCTTTTTGCACTATATTTGCGGAGATATGATCTGAGGAAGTTGGTCTTTTTGCAGACTCCTGAATTACATTCCAAACAGGTGACCTGGGGAAAATCGTCATAACTTTCTCTCTAGGGATCAGATTGAAATTTCATAAGAAGGTACAGAAAGAGGATGGACTGTAGTTTCTTGTATGCATTTTTCAGATCCAAAGGTTGAAACAGTGACTCGTAGCACGTCGTACAAGTTCGCTCTACGGAACTAGTCTATAATCAAGTCACTGTGGGAGATTTTGCATCTCTTCCTTGGAGAATCCAATTTGGGTCAGACTTGTGGCATTGAAAAGAGGACACAGAGGGCTACTACAAATCACAATTTCAGAACTTAAAGATCTGAAAGTACAGAGTTAGAGTCATTTCAAGATCGAGCTCCTAAAATCAAGAAAAAACAAGATGAGGAAGTTTGATGGCAAGGATCCGGTAAATTGGATACTTCAGATGGAGCAATATTTTGATCTACATGGTGTACCACTGTTACAAAAGGTATGTATTGCATCTTCATATTTAGAACCAGATCAATTTTTATGGTATGAAGGGCTTTGTTCTCGTAGACAACTTGTTACGTGGTCAATTTTTACGGAGGAAATGATAACACATTATGAGGATACAAAGAGCAACAACTTCTTTAGAGCAACACCACAACAATTGGAAAGAGTAAAAGGGCTTTGTGACATATTGGAAAGAAAAATTATGGAAACCAGGAAGCATACCCCTCACAACTATAAAGATGGAAGTGTTGTTTCTCCTAGCCTTCCACAACCTACAAGGGTTACACCACAACAATTCGAAGAAAAAAGAGAAAAAGGGCTTTGTTACAATTGTGATAGCAAATGCACTAAAGGTCATAAGTGTGCTGAGAAGAAATTATTTTACATAGAATATGAAGAGGAGGAAGAAAAGGATCAAGAAACATCAAAAGAAGAAGATATACGCCAGGACCCCACCCCAGAGAAAGAAGAAATGAATCCAACCATATCTTGTAATTCATTAGTTGAAATTACCACTCCTCAAACTATCAAGATAGAAGGACATATCAAGAAGAAAAATGTTCAAGAAGTGAAAGATCACATCGAGCATCAAGAAATGAATCCGACCATATCTTGTAAAGGATTGGAAGAAATTACCACTCCTCAAACTCTAGAGATAGAAGGATATATCAAGAAGAAAAAGTTTCAAGCAGAGAAAGATCACATCCAGCATCAACAACAAGTTCTCCAACTTTTAAAGGATAACGCCACTTCAGTGCAAAATCAAATGAAACAACAGGTAGATCAACATCATAGTGAAAAATGTTTTGGTGTAGCTGATTGGGTATTTTTACTGCTACATCTCAAGCAAGCTAATTATGAGAAGGAAATGTTGAAAATACTACATGCACTTAAAAAATGGCAACCTTACCGAATGGGAAGACTCTTCAAGGATGAGGCTATGAAAGCATTGTTTTGTGCTAGTTCTATTATCCAACCAGATTGGATAAACAAAGCAAGGGATGAATGGAAGAAGGATGAAGAAGTGTGGCCACTTATTCAAAAGTTGCAAAAGATCCCAATTCAAACAATATTGCCAGAAATTGAAGAGGAAGGAAAAATCATATTGGAACTTGAAGCAGTCACAGAAACAAGAACCCGACAACTACGAAATCAATCAATTTCAGAGTATCTCATCAAGTGGAAGAACTTACCCGCTAAAGATTCCACATGGGAGGACAAGAATTTTATATAGAAGCATCAAGAACTACTCAAGAGTTGAGGACAACACTTTTTGAAGGAGAGGGGCATGTTAGGCCCCTATACTACTAGTGTAACCCCTTATTGTTATTAGTACAACCCACTTATTATATTGATGTACCCATGTAGTGCCCATATTGTTACTATTGTGCCCCATAGAAGCCCACTATTGTTATTATTGTGCCCTTACATTATTATTTTTATGTCGGCTCTGATTATGTTATGACCCCTTAGACTCCTATATATAGAAAGGAGGTATTTTCATTTGTATCATCCAAGAATTGTTCATTTATGTAATGTAAAGGAGGTTGCCCCCTCGAAGAGGCTGAGTTCTAAGGTGTTGACCTATCTTTTCTATCTTTTCTTGAGTTGGTTTCATAACAGGTTTTGATTCAGGTAGGACATAAAGTAGGGCATTCATAGCTTTAGCATTGGATATAAATTTCATCTTTTGATCTTTAGTAGTTACTGCTGGAGGCTTTTGATATTATTATTCAACAACATCCTATACATCAAGTACAAGTGATTGAATGTAGGTATTCATTCTTACTTTCCAAAACACATAGTTTGTTCCATTAAATATACCCGCCTTATTGGTAAATTATCCTTCTGAGTTTGCCATGGGCCTTGATCTTTCTTCCAACCAATAAACTTATATGAAGTAACCTTGATTTGATACCAATTGTTAGAAACTAGGACAATATTGAGAGGGGGGATGAATCAATATTGTAGGAATTAAAAAAAACTTTCTTTCACTTGCAATGATATTAAGACACCAAGAAACACTTCAGGAATTAATTTAGACAGGCAAGACAAGAACCAACATAATTAGAACAAGTAGTACACATAGAGTGTTCAAAATTTTTCTGCAATTTCTTCACAAGGAAAGATACAACTTGTTACTACAAAATTCTCTATCTACAACCAACAAAAAGAAACTACTCCTTGACTTATCAACTACAATAGAAAAAGAGATACAACCCCTGATATGCAAGCTACAACTTGCTTGGCCTCAATGATTCATCTTTCATCTATTTTCAAACTAGAACTATGAACAAAAAAATATGGTTTCTTTTATGCTTCAGATCTTCAATAAAACATAAGAGAAACCCTGCAACACAATAGATCTTGCAAACAAAAATATATAACAACACAAAATAAAAGTGAAATAAATTAATGGAGGACTTAATCAAATGATAATTTCATTAATGAATACACCTAGTGAGGAGAAGTTACAACATGGGTATGTAGTTCCCCCTCTGTGGGACCGGTCATTTTCTTGTCCTTGTCCTTCAACAATGTGCTTCTCTCTCTCAATTTACAATGGGAAAAAAAAAATGGTGCTTGAACTCAAGTGGGAGCTCAAATGCTATGAGATGATAATGTTGACGATGAAAATGGTCACAGTGAAGAATGTATAAAAAACCCTCTATTTATAACAAATATTGAGCTAAATTAGGAATTAGAAAATAATAAAATATTATTGACTAAATCTAAATGTAGTCATTGTGAATACTTTATTATATTTTTTGAAAGGGAAAATATATTCAAAATGGTCAAATATCTTTATTTAGAAAGTGGTTCAAGTAATAAACAAACAAAAATGATTTATTAATCACTTTGTGAGAATTAAGGAAAATGCAAATTTGAAATTACTATTAAATAATGATTTAATAATTATCTCAAAAGGGAAATATGGAGTAAAAAAGGAATCATAAATAAATAGTGATTTATTTAATTATTCCAAGGTGATTAAGTCAAAAGTGATAAGAAATAATTATTTCTAGAGAATATTAAATAAATAATGCTTTGCTTAATTATTCTCATGGGTTTTTTTGGATTTTAATGAGAAACAATTTAGAAAAGCCATTTTTCTAAATTATTTCCTATGGTGAAATTGAGTTTTACCATGGTAAAATTAATCCTACATGGAGTATTTTGTTCAACCAAGTAGGAAATAGCTAGGTGATCATTTTTTGGGTGATAACAAATTCCCCCCCAACGTAAGAGTGTTAGGAGCAAATCGTATGAATGAAATATGTTTAGTATACCTAAGGGGTGATAATATGGGGTATAGAGGGAGGTACCTAAGGGAATAATGTAATGTAAGGATGATAAATAAATAGGCCATAATTAACAAATAAAGTGGTTAACCCACATTATTCATGGGACCTCAAGTAGTTAGGGAATAAAGTGAAAAGCCCATTGTATTGGATGTATGGTAATTAAAAACCATGGTATTGTATGAATGAAGCCTATATAGAGGCTAGAGACTCTCCATTGAGGGATGTCAAGTATTATTTTGTATGGACAAGAATATGGCTTGTGGAGTGATCTCCTTCCTTAAGGAGTAATTGTATGGTGTTACCCTACCTCAAGGGTTTTTTTGAAGATATCAATAAAGAAGGATTTTCATTATTATTTGTGTATTGGCTCTTGGGTGTATTCTATCAAGTAATTCTAATATATTTGCAGGTCAAATCTATTATAGATCTAGTCCCAATCTTAAAATATTTCCCCCAATCCAAGTGAAAGGAGCACTTTTCCTTACAATCTTTCTTTTCTCCTTGGATGATAGATTAGGAGGGAACCTCCTAGCGACCAAGTTGTTAGCTATATCAGAAAACCAAGGAGAGAGCACCAATATGGAAAAGAGGTTTTCATATGGAAGTTGATCATCCACCATCTCCTCATTATCTGTAGGCAAGGTTAGTCTCAACAGGAAATATGCAAACACATTTTCTTTTCCTGGTTTGTCAATAATAGTCAAATCAAACTATTGTAACAATAAAAACCATATAGTTATCCTGGCATTGAAATCGGGCTTATTCATTAAATACTTGATGGATGCATGATCAATATGAACAAAATTTTGATACCCAGTGATATAATGCCTAATCTTGTTTAAAGAATGTACTACAACTAATAGTTCCATTTTAGCGACAATGTAATTCAACTTAGCTTTCGATAAGTCCTTACTAATGAAATAGATAACATAAGGAAATGTACCTTCTACTTGTCCTAAGGCTCCCCCCACAACTTTGTCTGATGCATCAATGTGGACATGGAAAGGCAATGCCTAGTTGGGACCCCTAAGGATGGGTGTAGTGGTCAACTTTTCTTTCAACACTTCAAGGGTCTCTTAGCAGTTGCTTGTCCAACAAAAATATGAATCCTTGGTCAGTAATTGATCCAGGTGGATGTTGGTGGCCACCCACCTATCCCATTTGGACCCCCACAACTGTCTCTTTCAGCTTTTTCAGTTTCCTAAATTGTAGCACAGTTTACTATTTTTAGCAGTTTTTCGGGTCTTGAACTTCCGGAGCCGTTTTGACGCCCTAAATGACATTTTTTGGAAATCTGGGAATGGACCCATGTTGCCTCCCAAAGTGGTAGTGCTCGGATAGATCTTTCTAACGAGCTATTGTATGTGTCAAACGGAGATCATATGCCAAAGTTACGACCCCGGGAAATTGATGTACCAATTTACCCAAACGGGGCCCACAATTTGGCGTTTCATCTTCTAGGGTTAAGTTTCGAGATGTGAAAGGTTTTCTATTGTTTCTCAACAATAAATAGGCCTTCGAGCCTCATTGTAACACAATTCAGAGGTATGTAGCGACCACATCTCTTCTCAGAGATAAGCTACCATCTTTTTTTTTTGTCGGTAAAACTATGCTAATATATTATGTACAGAAGACAAAATTTACATCATAACAAAACAGAGAGAACCAGGCTCTGGGAATATCATCCAGGAGCAGCTGAGGCCAATCAAAAGAGCTAGCCGATGCAGGGGCGCCAAACAGAGAATCTAAACCATCCAAAAGAGCTAGCCCACACAGGGGCGTCGACCAGAAATCTAAATTATCCCACGCAGGGGAGACTGACATTATCTAGCCCATTAACGAAGTTTCTAGGACACAAACAAAAAGCACAGATGCCAAAACTAAGCTAATACAGACAACACTAGAGACCAGAAGACCACACAGAAGAGACATGTAAACCTTGAGCTCAGGCATCGCTATTTGTCCATTTGCACCTCCTCAACCCGACACCAACCGTAAGCCTCCCTTTCAGCAGCAGTGGGGGCAGTGTCTTATGCTTCGTTGTTCCTTTGCCCTCTGATCCAACATGCTTTTCGAGACATTCTCTAGGTCTGAGGTAGGATCCTTTACTTCTTTCTCCGGGCCAGTATCAGGATCCTTTGCTTCTTGCACCTTGCTGTCAGCTTTCCCCTGCCCATGTTCATCTAGAGAGTCATTATCTTCCTGGGAATTTTCAATGAACAGGACTGAAACGTGCGCACTAATCTGGGGGCTGTTCATGGAACTGCTAAAGTTGAAAATAGTAGAGCCGAAGGCGGGCAAGGAAGTCGAGCTCGATGCACCAGCATCCATGAATTGACTTGAATGAAGGGGATTAGCTCCAGTGGAGCGAATGTTATGGCAATGACAACAGTGGGCGGAAGTATCAACAACGTGAGTGCGAGAGGTTCCTCCCCTGGAAGTGCCTCGACGGCTAAGCATACACTGTCGAGGTCTCACCATCCTTACAGGGGTCGAGGAGAGGAAATTCAAACAGACCACAGAATAATCCAAACAGACAGCGTGAGGAACAGACTGCGGAATAACCCAAACAGACAGCGAGACGATCCCAGCGGAGACGGAGAGGCAGGGCATCTGAGATTGCAGAGACCTGCCAGAAGGAAGAACCAGCAACATTCCCTGACCTGACACAGCGACATGGTTTATAGCCTCAGCTACCTCACCTTGGAACGCACTCGCCATAACTGCAACCTCCACTTGAGCCGAATAGCCATGCAGGGCATTTACTACGCTCTATTGGATAGACTTATACTAGCTACCTATAACGCCTGTACCAGCCTTAGCTCCGACGTCTGCCACGTGATGGCATATGGCTGGCATGTGGCCTTTGGCACACTCCCGTCCCATCCTAACTAACACCCGCATCCGGGGAGAGATAAGCTACCATCGTCCTAGCCGGTTTATTTCCATTTCTAGTTGTAAGCATATTTCATTATTTTCCATTAATGAAATGAAGTATTATTTCCGTTGCATCTTTGTGTATATGGTTATCTCTATATTTTGTTGCGTTCCTATTTAAGTCCGGATCAGTGGTATCAAAGCGGTCTGCTTTTTCTCTGTTTTTCTTTGCATGTCCCCAACGAGGTCGGGATATAAGGAGTTAGGGCTTGAACTGGTCAAGCCTTTGTAACACCAGCCTCGCAAATCCCGATGGCCTCCCATGGCGGATGAGAAGAAAGACGAGGGAGCAGGAGATCCTATCAAAATCTTACTCGAAGAATCTCTCGAGCGACAGAGGAACGCGATGATGGATAGCTTTGCGCAGATCCCTCGGCAGCTACCTAGAGGCGATGCATCGGCTTCCAACAGCTACTCTGGAAACGCCACACCGTTTAAGGTACAAGTTAATTTTGAAATTCCCATCTTCGAGGGTCAAATAGATGCAGATGTCGTAGATAAATGGTTAAATCTGCTAGAGGGTTATTTTTCTGTTCATGAATTTTCGAGTCGGGAAAATATTGTTTTCGCTCTTCTCAAAGTAGCCCCCCACGTCAAGGACTGGTGGGAAACCTACTGTGAGCAGAAGTATGAAAATACGGGCTCACTATTTTCAGCCGCACCCACTTGGGATTCATTCCAGGATGCCATCAAGGAGTAGTACTACCCTGTCAAAAGCTATGATGACAAATACATCAAATGGACCACACTCCGGCAGGGACGAGACCAAGATGTGCCAGAGTTCACAAACATTTTTTATACCCTTCGCACACATTTGGGTATCAAAGATTCTGAGCTGCATCTGGTACTCAAATACCGTGGCTGCCTACACAGATACATCCAGGAAGAGATGGAGTTCTTGAACATCTCCTCACTTGGCACAACATACTGATATGATGTCAAAATCGAGCAAAAATTCAAACAGAAGAAGAGAGACTTTGGATCTGCAAATCCGAAGCCCAAAGGACAAAGCCAAGGCTGGGTGACCCAAGACAACCCGTCGAAGCCGCAAGAAAAGAAAAACACCATGAAGCCCAAGAAGGACACATGAAAGTGGTGTGAGTTCCACAAGAGTCCCACTCATAACACAAGTGAGTGTCGGACCAAGCAGTTGTTGGTGGCCGAGTTGAAGGCTTCCGAATCAGATGCATGTTCAGACCCTGAGCCAGAACTCGACAAGGGGAATGGCAAAGAGAAGCAGATCATTGATGCGGATCCCAGCGTCACTGTTGCCACTGCCAAAATCCAGAAAAATGAGCCCGAAGAACCAAAGGAGGGGGAACGTCTTTTCCACTCACATATGTGGGTGAAGGGTTCGCTGCTGCAATTCATTGTCAATAGTGGCAGCCAAAAGAACCTCATTTCAGCAGAGTTCATGAAGCGATTGGGTCTACCGACTACACCACACCCATAGCCGTACAATATCAGGTGGCTTCATGAAGGACAAGATCTCAAAGTTCGCCAGCAGTGCCGCCTTCCCTACAGCATCAAGCCCTTCACAGACGAGGTATTGTGTGATGTTACACCTCTGGATGTTTGTGATGTACTATTAGGCCAGCCATACTTGTGGAGGCGACACGTTGTGTATGAGTCAAGACCTCGCGCTGTCATTATTTCTTTGAATAATTCATTATACAGGATACCAGAGGTAGCCCCACCTACCGCCACTTCTTTGATCATTGCTAAGAAAGGCAGCAAGCTCATCTCACAGACTAGGAAATTTATTTTCTGTCTGGTTCGCTCCCAAAGGAAAGGGAAGATCGTTGCTACATCCATGACCCCTGCAAAGGGTTCCTCCATGCAGCAGCAGCAGAAAAGAGATACGGTCATGACAGAACATAGGAACAACTTCTCCTCACCCACAGGGGTACCACACAAGTTTCAAGTGGGCGACAAAGTTTGGTTACATTTGCAGAGATAACACCTTACCAGAACCCATCAGAAACTCAGACCACTCCGACATGGTCCTTACACTAGTACCAAGGCTATGGGAAACAATGCTTTGAAGCACATCATTCCTCCATTCCTTCGTTTGCACCGAGTGTTCAATGTGGACCGTCGTCGATCATGCTTCCCACCATTTCTGGACACATCAGAGATTGTAGAACAGCTCACCAGAGACCCAGATCAACAGAAGCTTCCTCATCTCAGGGATGAACTCAACGCAATGGGGACCATTGCTTCCTAAGGGGGGAGGAATGATCCAGGTGGATGTTGGTGGCCACCCACATATCTCATTTGGACCCCCACAACTGTCTCTTTCAGCTTTTTCAGTTTCCTAAATTGTAGCACAGTTTACTATTTTTAGCAGTTGTTCGGGTCCTGAACTTCCGGATCCATTTTGAGGCCCTAAATGACATTTTTTGGGAAATCTGGGATAGTTCTCGGATAGATATTTCTAACGAGCTATTGTACACGTCAAATGGAGATCGTATGCCAAAGTTACGACCCCGGAAAATTGATGTACCAATTTACCCAAACGGGGCCCACAATTTGGCGTTTCATCTTCTAGGGTTAGGTTTCGAGATGTGAAAGGTTTTCTATTGTTTCTCAACAATAAATAGGCCTTCGAGCCTCATTGTAACACAATTCAGAGGCATGTAGCGACCACATCTCTTCTCAGAGATAAGCTACCATCGCCCTAGCTGGTTTATTTCCATTTCTAGTTGTAAGCATATTTCAGTATTTTCCATTAATGAAATGAAGTATTATTTCCGTTGCATATTTGTGTATATGGTTATCTCTGTATTTTTTTGCATTCTTGTTTAAGTCTGGATCAGTAATCCAAACAAAGGTGAGGCCATTTTACTAAAATATTTGATGAAACTCTACAATACCTAGATAATCCCAAGAAACTCCTTATATCTCTTTTCTTTTGAGGGGTACAGACCCTTTTGATGATGGAAATCTTGTTTGGGTCAACCTGTATCCCTTCCTTGGATATGGAATGGCCAAGGATAGTCACTTCATTCATCAAGAAGTCGCATTTCTTAGGGATCAATGAGAGATTCATTTTAATACATTTCTTCAAGACTTTGAACAGGTTGGAGAGAGCTTCATGGAAGTAACATCCATAAGGAGTGAAGTCATAAATGTATATTTCAACAAAGTCATGGACATGTTCAACAAAAATACGCAGAACTAACCTCTGGAAAGTAGCAGGGGCATTGCACAGTCCGAATGGAAGAACTCTATAGGCAAAGGTACCCCAAGGACATGAAAATGTTCTCTTATCTTGGTCTTTAGGTATTATCTGGATTTGGTTGTATCCACTAAATCCATTGAGGAAGGAGAATAATCTCTTCACTACAAGGCCATCTAGGACTTGGTTAATGAAGGGAAAAGGAAAATGGTCGTTCTTTGTAGCCTTGTTATGTTCCCAATAATCAACATAGATCCTCCACTTCCCATTCTTCTTGGGAACTAAAACCAGAGGTGACACCCACTCACTATCTAAAATGGGGTATATGAAGCTTGCATCAAGTAGCTTTTGTGGTTCTTCTTTCACAATGTCCTTAAGAGTTGGTTTGATCCTTCTTTGGGGTTGGCACCTAGGCTTGCATCCCTCCTTGATGTAAATATGATGAGTACAAACTGAGGGATGCACACCTTTAATTTCCTTATAATCCCAAGCAAAAGCATCCGGGTGTTGCCTTAGTACATCGCACAATTGTTCTTCCTATTTGACCGAGAGAGAGGGGTTGATCTTTAAATTTCTGGATGGGCCAAACATTACAATCTTAACATGTTCTAGACTTGAGTTAACAGAGCATAAGTCAATCCAAGGACCACTCCCAGATTCTTTCATCAACTCGTCAATTGGTATGGGAGTGGGAGGTTGACTATGAAGTATATGGTCAATAAGGTCATCTTCATCAAGTTGTACCCCTCCTATAACAATATCTAGAGTGCAAACTAGGTAGGGGGTTGTATGATATAATTAATCCTCCTCCTCATCCTCTAGCTATATGGGTAAATCATGTTCAATAGAAGGTTGATCAGGAGGATACACCACAAGTTGTTTGGATAAATGTCAATTCTTAATAGTCATGTTCCTATCCCTACAACTAATATATGCATCAGGAGTGGCCAACCAAGGTATTTCTAAGATGAGAGGACAACGATTAAACTTGGTTTTGGGTGGGAGAACCAGGTAATAAGTAGGATACTCCCATGAGTCAATGGCGACCATAACATCTTCAACAATTCCCTTAGGTGCTACCTTGGACCTGTCTGTGAGATGTAGCAATGTGGTGGTCTTCCTCAAAGCCCATTGGAGATTGATCTTTAGCATGGTTTCCCTAGTCATCACATTAATTACAACCCCAAGATCAATCAGGGTATTAGGGACCATAATCCCATCAATGTGCATATCCACTATTGGGCTACTAGGGTCTAGGTATTTTGGGAAGATCACCCTCCCAAGCATCATATCAGATAGTTTCCCAAAAACATTGATGGTGGGGGTGTCTCTTTTTCTTCACCCATGAATTTTTAAACATTTTTCATTGATAATATTATTATTTATTGGAACATCTTTAATGTTCTGGAGAAGGGGTATCTTAACACTCAAATTCTTCAATTCTCCCAAAAGTTCAACCTCTTCTGAGGTGTGTTAGCTAGGGTGGATCAACCTTTCAGGAAAGGGAGGTGAATTGACTTGAGGAGAACTTTCTTCCTTCTCTCTAAGAGCTCTTCAGGTGAAGAAGGAGGATGACTATCTGGGAGCACTCTCCGAGACTGAAGGTTGATCTCCTAGATTTCCACAGCATAAGTAGGATAAGATGTCTTGCCAATGTAGACCTGTTGTGCCTTCTTGTTGTTCAGGTTCATATTGGGTTCAACATGCATTTGAGGTTGTGTAGGTGGAATAGGATGAGCGATTCATGGTTGAGGTTGGGGTGGAGGTAGTAAAGCAGGTTGTTGGTTGGATTGAGGTCTCCACCCTTCTGATGGGTTACCCCATTGAGAATATTGGGGTGGATATGGATGGAAAGGATGGTTAATAGGATGAGGAGGATATGGAGGAGCATAAAGAAAATAAGGAGGTGTAGACCATGATGGATACCATGAGTACCAAGGCTAGAAATTTGCATTCTTATTTGGATTCTAATAAGAATAATGTGCACCTTGCATGCCCTATTGATATGGTCAAAGGTCCTTGAGGCCTTCTTTGATTAATGAAGCAATTTTTCTTTGACCCAGCCCCTAACCCTTGGTATACAACTTTTAGGTATGGAAAAAAGGGGCATTTTTCTATTGCATGATTGTCTTCACAGACTAGGAAGGATTCCATGACATTCAATGGGCATTCATTCCTACGATGTCTTTTAGTGCATTTAGGGAAAAAAATAGCTAGTGCCCTCTCTGCTTCCTCCTGCTTTCTTTTGATTTTCATGGTATCCATTTGCAATGCAAATGTATGCAACATTTCACTCTTGAAATCCTCCAACATGTTCCCTATCTCATTTTTGATGGATTTTGTGGAGGGAGAGGAACTGACCAAGCCTTCGCTAGCCTTACCCTTCTTCCTAGTAGCCCTAGAGGGATTCTTGAATACAATTTTGATGTCATCATAGGGTAATTGATAGATATCTCCTCCAGAAAACACATTGAGGGTTTCCAACATATCATCCCTGATTTCTTGGAGAAGAAATAGCTTGAGTGACTCAAGATCGAGGGTACATTTGGCCCTCCTATAATTGAGTCAAAATTTCTCCTAATAGTCCTCTAGGGATTCGCCAGGTGAAAGAGTCATCCTAAATATCTATTCCTTGGCTTATTTGGACCTATAGTAGTGCATGTGCTCGCTATCGAAGGCCTGTTGAATTTGGTCCTAGGTAGTGATGTTATCCCTAGGCAGACCCATAAAGCAGTGCAAGGCTGCATCTTTAAGGGTAAATGGGAACAAATTAAAATTTTTCTCACTAGAGGCATAGTCATAGGTCTTACAAACAACAAAAAATTCAAACATGATGGTGTCAGGATACTCAGAGGTTAATCCATGGAAGTGTGGAAGGGAAACAATGCTTATATTCTTCATTCTAGGCTCTCCATTGGTTTCCCTGATGAGGAAAACTTCATTGTTCCTATTTGCATCCATAGTTTGGGTAGGTGAAGTGGGTTTTTCTTCTTCCCCAATAGGTTCTTAAAAATTTTCAGTTTTCTCACCTAGAGGGTCTTATAACTCCCTTGCAGCTAGAGAGGGAAGTTCATAGTCACCAAAGAAGAGTGAAGGTTGGCTCCTTGAGGGTGTGGGGGCTTTTGGTATGAATTTTCCTTGATTATCCCTACTCTTATGAGGCATGAAAGATCTTTTTTTCACTTTTTCAAAACTGAATACAAAATAGAAAACAACACTTACTTAGACACCTCCCCCGTAATGATGCCAAAAGGCGGTGAGCCCTGGTATTGCACCAAGAATGTTGCAACTCCCAAGGGATCCTCACCTCAAATTATTAACCTGGGGTTCGTACAAACTTAGAGGTGATAGTGCTATATGCAAAATAGGCTATATTCTACTCATGCTACCCTCAGTCATGAAATTAGAAAAAGGTGTTTAGTGACCATTCCTCCTATTGAACTATGGTGAAATCTTGTTGATGAAAGCACATTTGTAAACTGTTTCTAGTAATGAAAGTGGAAATGATGTTTTCTCAACTTGTAGATGCTAATCAATCATTTCATGAAAGGAAAAGGGCTAATATATTTGCATAAGGAAAGCTACTCTATCTTGCATACTTCATTAAACCAACAACATAATTGCATGTATCATCTATCTATTTCACACTTGTTTCAAAATACGAAATCTAACTTGCATCATGCTTGTGATTAAAAAACTAATTCTACTATGTTTTGCAATGAAGAAAAGGAATGGTTGGAGCGGTCTAGGAGCTTCTCTTGATCATAAAATCACAACTTGGGGTCATTATTCACCTTGACTGAGCTAAGGTTGAATTGTGGAGAAAAGTAGGTGAAGAAAAGTGGTGGTATAGGCTTGCTATAGGTGCTGCTACAGGAGGTCCTGTATTGCTATAGGACCTGTAATGCTACAGGAGGGGTTTTGAGAGCATTTTTAGGGTGGAGATGATGTATTGAGGGCATGAAGAGGTAGATAAAGGTTGGAGAGAGTGAAGGAAGGTTGGGGAAGCCTCCTAGCCAATCCCAGGACCTCTTAGAGGTCTGTCTTGCACTAGGATGAATGCCCACGGTGTCCTAAATTTCCTAGGCAAAGTGACTGTGGAAACAGAGTTTTGGGGGAAGAATTGAGGGATGGAAAGAGAAGATGGAGAAGTCCAAAATGGAGGTGAAAGAGGTGCCCTCCCTTGCAGATCAACACAACCCTGCAACCAACCACATACATACATACATTGATCATTAACACAATGATATAAACTATGATGGAAAATATGAGTTGAATTTGAATAACATCTATTTCATGCCATAACACTACTCTGACCATTGAAATGACTCCTAAGTTATAGAAAGTAAATATGAAGAAGGACAACTAACATCTATCTATTTCCAAGAAATCATAAACACAATGTTTTTGGGTTGATATTGTGAATCCTTCCAACCATTCTCCCACAAGAGAGGTGATGTAGAAGCTTGCAATCATAGGTTTTTATAGCTTAACCTCTATTGTAATGAAATAAAGATATGAAATGCTTGGAACTAAGAACAAAACAAAAGTACAAAAGAGGGACCAAAGCCTCTGGGTTGGGCCCAAACCCAAGGGTCTCAACCCTCTAAAACTAACTTAGATGTAGCTGAATAACCAACTTCTCATTATCAGAAAGTAAAAGTCTCATACATCACATGAAAGTAAAAATAACAATGTCAAGCTCTGAGCTCAATAGATACACCTAGTTGAATCAAAACTTTGAATCATAATGAGATTTTCAGCTTGTTTATTTATACAAAAGTGTAGTTGATTGTTGAGCCTCCATTTTGTCTAGATTTTCATACATTTTGTTGAATAACTCCTATGCTTGCATTGGGTGTTCATAGTCATTCTTATCCTTTTTACACATTATTGTCTATTATCTAGAGGCATTTAGAGGTAATGTGTTATTGTTACATGAATTCTTCTTATTTTGTTAATTTTGAATGATTTGATGTGAAAATATCATTCATAGTAGGCTCTCCTTGTGGTAGGTGTATAGTTCCTGTTCAACAGCACAATTCCTGTTCCAGCAGTGTAAATCCTATTCTCACCTCCACAATTTTCATACTTTGGGTTGTCATGATGGAAAAAAAGCATATGGGTTTTGAAGAGAATAGGTTCAAGATGGTGATGTGTTCCCTTGATTGCACCTAGGTCTTCAAAGCAATGCGTAGAGCTAAGGTCAAAGCATGCTATCAAGCTATTTCCAGAAGCCACAGAGGTTGTTAAAAGCGTGACACTCTTATGATTGTTTCAACACTGGTCATTGCGATTATATGGAAACTCCAGATCAATACGAACCCATTTGATATTCAAGTCTCTTATTTTTATACAGGAGTTGGTTTCAAACTCTAAATTATAGCTTTCAATCTGAATAACTCGGCGATATCACTGTTATAAATATGAAGGTCATGAAATATACATGGGATCTTGAAAGTTGTATTTTGTATATTGTATTTCTAATAGAAAAAAATTGATTTCATTGTGTAGGGAAGGGAGGAGCCTGTGCGCCCAGTGAGATGATCCCTGTAGGGGACCATTGGAGGCGAGCACTGTTTTGTTTAGTAACTATGTAACACGACTTCAGAATCAATATACTCTCGCATTCAATTTATGTTTTCAGCCATTCAAAAGCTTTTGGGATTGTGATTCAACTGCTGCAAGGGCAATGAGCTAGGTGGTTTGGGCCCACCAGCCAGTCTATTACCCCATACCTCTTAGGATTTCTCTGCATTTTATTTTGATAGATTCATGGTTTCAATATGATTTAATATATCTCTCCAATGTCATTTCACAACTCTTTCCTATGCTTTGATCATTTGACTTGTGATTTTATTCCACAGTTATTTTTCATAGCTTTGATCATTTGAGTTTGATTAATGATATTGTTATGTATTTTTATAAAATCTGAGGCAGAGGATAGGTAGTGAATGTTTTTAACTACATCTCTTATTTATATTACAAGTTAAGTGTGACACTTAACTTGATCCCATTTGTTGCATAGCAGGGTTTACTTTCAGAATATAATGATAAAGGAAACTATGGCTTCTTAAGAGTTCTTGTTGATTTAAGTCATTATGCATTATTTTGAGCATTCAAGAATACCTTAAAACTACTATTTGATATGTGACACTGATTCTTGCACTTTGGAGAAAACAACATTCATTTGTGAAATATTGATAATTAAATGCTAGGGTCATCTTGAGGAGAAATTGCAATCTTGTTTTATTGGAAAAGTAAAGTGCTCACAAAACTCTTAGAATGTTTTGAGGTTAAAAGTTGTGATTAATATTCCTTTCCTCATTATTGAATATTTCTATGTTGAAGAGAAAGTATTTAATGATTTTATAAGATCAGGGTGAGCTTGAAAGCAACAAAAATGTATTTATCTTATTTGTTTCTATTGCACACTTTCCTTACAATTGAGTATTGAATTATTTCGAGAGAAGCAGTGCACCTATAATCTAGATTCTTTTTAAAGAATTCAATGATTTCCTTAGATTAGTTGGAATGAATTTGCTTTATGCTTCCTAGTTTTATTTCATGCTTTCCATTTTTGCAACTTAGCAAGTAATCCTTTGAGAGGTTTTGAAAACTGAATCACATTCTTTATTTCCTAAATGGTTTGTCAGTTTGAGTGGAATCTACATTCCCTTGTCCCCTGGACAACTGAGGTAGACTTGTTGCAGGAGTCACTCAACCCAGAAGAGGAGCCAGAAGTAGATTCACAGTGTGTTTACTTTGCTTTGAAGAGTCTTTTTCCTTTTTCTTGAATGACTCCTTTTGAATTGTTTACAGGAGATTGATTTTTATTCCACAGATCCTTGAGGTCATATTATGGAATTTACTGTGCTATGCCTCTAAGTTTACCAACCCAGATTGACAATTTAAATGTTGGTGTAAATCTTGGATTTATACCACTCGACATTTTAGCGTCATTTTTTACGAGGTGTTGTAGGATAAGCCCTCACGATTTGTCATGCTTTTCCCTTTCCTTCGCAATTAAATTTTTATATTAACAAGATTCCCCTTGCTCATTGAAGCATAATGGATGGTATTTCTAGTGATCTTACATGCCAGGTTTTCTTTACTGTAAATCAGTGATTTCCTTTACTGCAAAGTGTGACATTGGGTTTCTTTCTTTACTGCAATTGAGATTATTTGATTTCTTTTTTATGCAACTGTGATTTTTCTTAGTTTACATTCTTGTTTTGTTCCTTTAACTACAATTTAATTTTTGAGTTAGTGTGTTTCTATTTTTCGGGTGCTAAAATAACCCCTCGATCTAAATCCATGTGCCAACAAGATCTTGCAGCTAGCAGGAAAATGGAAAGAAGTGTGATGCTATTCCAAAAGAAAGAACACATTTTGGCATCAATTAGAGATTGGTTTATTCCTCTAGAAGAAAAGACTCATGAAGATCCAAAAGATCTTCCTAAGGAGACCGAGAAGCTATGGATCATTCTTGATGAGGAGAAGCCATTAGAAGCAGAGATTAAAGAATATCCATATGATCCAACCTACACTTTAGGGTATAAACAAAGAAATTTGGAGGATTTACATGATGCATTGGATGTTTCCCATTAATCAAGTGATGAAGAGTATATGGATCCCATAGAAGCTTTGGATTCAGATGATTGTCAATATCCACTCCTAATTTATCATTCGACAATTTGTAGCATCACATCAGTTAATGCAACGGTTTCCTCATGTTTTGGTATTTTCTTGAATATACTTTTCAAATTTTAATATGAGTAATATTATCCTCTTTTCGCGCTCATGGTTGCATTGGAAGTACACCTATACTTAATAGGAAGTCTTCCGCTTCTTAGGGTAGAGTAGGATAGAATAATAAATCAATGCCATGAATAACAATCCTATTAGGGCTTTGACTTCCAAAGGATAGCCATTGAAACTGCTTTTGATCCACAGTGGTTGTTAACACACACATTTGTGACAAGTCTTGTTGAGTATGATTCACTCTAATATGTCACAATTTTGCAAAAGTTACCATGATTAATCACTCTAATGAGTTGTCATCTTAGATATTTACTTTGAGTTTCCCTTAGAAGGTACCGTTGGAGAGCCTCATATGGTGGAGCACTCTTGTAAAGATCATAATGATCTATTCATGATAACACTAGCATTTTTAACTCAAAGAATCGTTTAGTCATTATCTGGGATCTCTTATTAAAATAAGTCTTTAGGGCAGAGGAAATAGCGAGTAATGATTAATCCTTAAAACTTTTCATTCCATCCTGTACTCTTAAGGAGTAGATCTACCTCCCCACTTATTAAGTAAGCTTTGAAGTTAATCATAATCAGAGCCTACAAAGGATTGATTGGAGGATATGAGGTCTTAGGATGATCCGACCTACCACGATCATGAGATCTAACATGTATGACATTACTACAACTCGTCACCAAGCCATAGTAATGGATTTTAGTTGAGAAGCTGGAAGACAGGATGTCTCATCATGAGCCAGTCTATTCATCCATGTTACTTCTTGTGATTAGCACTGCCATCAGCTAGTTACCAAGCTAGGATAATGACCTTCATCTACTTTTTAATTTAAATAAGATAACTCTAAATCTATATCTAGTAAGTGGGACATAGGCATTTTGTTGGGTCAAAAGACATCCCTGCCGAGGCTATATATTCCTGAGGGCAGCAGGGCCATGTTTGTGGTATCAAAGTTAATTGCCCACTATTATTTACTTGGTTATCTTTCTCTTTCCATAAAACGCATCATAATAATTCTTAGAAAATGGTTTTAAGATGATTTGAGCATGATGTTTTGAGTTCTACTTTTCAAAAATTAGGAATCTTTAATGATGTGGTACCCTTAGTGAAGGTAATTCTTTGTACTAGATTAAGAAGAAATTTAGTTTTGCATCTAGATGACAACAAAATTTAGAGTGTTCAATGAAGAATTTGTTGATTGGTCCAGGAAGGTGTCATCTTGTTCTATTTTTATTTCCCTTTTCTAGTATCATAACTCACTTCAAATTTTTTATGGTATTTAGAGTGATGAATTACTCAGTGATGACTACTCACAAGGTGTTGATGGACAACAATGTGTGTTGATTGTGGTTGCCTCTAAATAAGCACTATAGGGCCTAGGTACAGGATTGCTATAGTAGTTGCAGGAATCTCGTAGTCTTCTTGAAATTTCACCCTTTTCAAAAAAGGTTTGATTTTCTTTATTAATATTAATAATACTTTGAGCAAACAATAGAATTCTGAAAAGAAATCTATGACAAACAAGGATATTATTTGAGACAAGACAATAGATATGTATTTTCAACCATAATGGTGCAAAGGGGGCTAGTCTGCAAGCCTTTTATAACGTTCTTACAATTATTGATTTCTTGAATTTGGATGAACTGAATTGATCTTGCTAAGAAATGATAAGTTCTATTCACATTAGAGATTCCCCTTGATAATTTCATCATTCCTGCACTTGATGCTTTCATAGAATTATAACATGGTTCAATTGACTTTAATTATGATGCTAAATACTTGATGGAAACCTTAGAATGATGTATCAATGTCTTAATATTTCCTTGATGATAATTAATCTTTAAGAAATTCCTCTCTTCCATCTTCCATGATTTTTCATTCGGTACTCCATGCCCTAGACTTTCAATAAAGATAATTGCATATTCGTAGATATTTTTGATGTGTCTCGTAGTTGATGACAAGTGTTCGTGTTGGAGATGCCCTATTCTTGTAATTATGTTCCCTCTTTCCCCATCATCAGAATATCTGTTGAATACTCATGGATGAGAGTAATTATGTTATAAGAACAAGGAGGCTGTCCGAAATCATTTTTATGATGAAACTCATTCTCGGACCATATCACTGTCATTCCATACAATTATTACAATCTTCCCTCAAGGTACTAGCCGAATCACATATTATCCATCGTCCATCATTCTTTTAAGTAGCTATGTTGAGTAAGGAAAAATGAATCAACTTGCCCAATTTTGACGTTTGATTTCATATGTTATTTAAATATGTTATTGGAGTGTGTTGAGGTTTTTTTTTTCCTTTCTCTGTTTACCTCGGAGTGTATACTGATTCTCAAAGCATGAAAAAAATGAAATATAACAATCATGAGCCAACATCCATAGAGGAGCTTGAAAAAAATCCTAAATACAATGCTTGCAAGAAGAAGTTGATAAAGGATAGATGATATGAATTCATGGCTAAGGCTTAGGGGTCTGAAGATGAATTTGAGCTGAAGTTTGCACAGGGGTTTGATGGGAAGGTAACTCAAATTGGGGATTTAACTATGAATGTGAATGAGAAGACCATTTCCCGATAAATTTGATTATAATTGGAAGGCATTAAGTGTTTCAAGAACAAGAGCGTGGATAAACAATAGAGTCTACAATTTCTTAAAGCAGGACACCAGGACATTAACTGGGAAAAAGGGATACCGCATTCTTAGATTAAAGATGAATGGTGCACTCCTCTGTTCATCCTCCAGAAAAATTTGACCTGTGAAGGCAGGTATGCAACAACTTTTCTATATCATATTGGTTTTCTGCTACATTTCACCGGAGAGAAAAAGATAAATGTCCCCTATTTCTTGTTAAAGAGCCTACAGAAAATGTCACAGGGAGTCCGTAGAGCTGTTAACAACCCTAGGGCAAGCCTTTATCATTATGGGCTTATCAAAATATTGATTGTGGATGAGCTAGGTATAAGAAATGATAGTTGGGATAAATTTCTTCAATGGAATGGGTTTATAACAGGCATCGAAAAACAAAACACCTAGCTTTCTGTTGAATTGTGTGGGACAGAGAATACTCTAGAGGAAAATAGAATGAACGATATACTCTCCTCGCATCCCAGGAATTCAAGAGAGAGAAAGGTAGACACCCATGTAACCCCTGCAACATTACCAGTTGAACTTCAAACCCCCACAGTTGGATGAAGGGTTACACGTAGCATGATGAAAATCACCCGACCACCTTCTAGGAACCTAGAGCCTCAAACAATCAATTTGGATCTAAAACAAGAGGCAGAAGGAGTAGTAAAAGATAACATAGGTTCCATTAATGAATAAGGAGATAAACTTCGGAGATTTGAACAATTTACTGCTAAATTCATGTCCCAAAATAAGAATTTGGTAACTGATCAAGTCAACGAACTAGCTATAGGAATAGATCAAATGAAAATCCCCGTAAAATAAGAAAAATAATTTGAAAGCCCTATGATAGAGATGAACTCAAATTTTGAGTTCACATTCAATCCTTTTAGAGCGAAAACTAGTTGACCTTCACTCCACCAATCAACAGAGATTGAACGATTCCCTTGATGATTATATATTGAGGAAGAAAGATAGGATGATAAAGAGATTGAAAAAGAAGATACAAGATCTTATTGTCCGTGAAGAAACTGTAAAAGGGGAAAACAAAGACTTGGAGAAACTTTGTATTAAGATGCATGATAAAAACAATAGGCTAAATGATAAGAAGGAGAAGTTGTAGAAGCTGGCCAGGGATTGGATCGAGTGAGCCAAGTATTATGCTGCCCATAACAGGATTTTAAAAAGGGAAATTAAAATGATCAGAAGCATGAAGGGAAAGAACCTAAACATTTCAATTAATACAACAGGGCTTTAGGCCACAACCTTGCATTTTTGAAATTTTGAAATCCATCCTATGGTTTGGCTTGCATGAGGACGTGCAAGAAGATCAGTGTGGGGGAGTGTTGAGCCTCCATTTTGTCTAGATTTTCATAATTTTTGTTGAATAACTCCTATGCCTGCACTGGGTGTTTATAGTCATTATTATCCTTTTTATGCATTATTGGATATTATCTAGAGGAATTTATAGGTAATGTGTTATTATTACATGAATTCCTCTTATTTTGTTAATTTGAAAATATTTGATGTTTTAATAGTAGGCTCTCCTTGTGGCAGGTGTAGAGTTCCTGTTCAACATCACAGTTCCTATTCCAGTAGTGCAAATCATGTTCTCACCTCCACGATTTCATACGTCGGGCTGTCATGATGGAAAACAAGCATATGGGTTTTGAAGAGAATAGGTTTGAAGAAGGTGATGTGTTACCTTGATCGCACCCAGGTCTTCAAAGCGATGTGTAGAGCTAAGGTCAAAGCATGTGGTAAAACTATTTCCAGAAGCTATAGAGGTTTTTAAAAGTGTGATAATCTTATGACTATTTCGGCATTGGTCATTGCGATTATATGGAAACTCCAGATCAATACGAATCCATTTGATAGTCAAGTCTCTTATTTTTATAAAGGAGTTTGTTTCTAACTCTAAAATTATAGCTTTCGATCCGAATAACTCAGAGATATCACTGTTATAAATATGAAGGTCATGAAATATATAGAGGATCTTGAAAGTTGTATTCTGTAGATTTTATTTTGAAAAGACAAAGATCGATTTCTTTGTGCAGGGAAGGGAGGAGCTTGCGTGCCCAATGGGATGATCCCTGGAGGGGGCCACTGAAGCCAAGCATTACATTGTTCAGTAACTATGTAACAAGACTTCATAATTAATATACCATGGCATTTGATTTATTCTTTCAGTCATTATAACGCTTCTGGGATTGTGATTTAATTGCTGCAAGGGCAATGAGCTGGGTGGTTTGGGCCCACCAGGCAGTCCATTCCCCAATACCTCTTAGGATTTCTCTGCATTTTATTTTGGTAGATGCATGGTGTGAGTGTGATTTAATACAACTCTGCAATTTCATTTCACAACTCGTTCCTATGCTTTGATAATTTGACTTGTGATTTTATTCCACAGTTCTTTTTCATATATTTGATCATTTGAATTTGATTAATGATATTGTTATTTATTTTTACAAAGATTGATGCAAAGGATAGGTAGTGAATGTTTTTAATTGCATCTCTTATGTATATTAAAAGTTACATGTGACACTTACCCTGATCCTGTTTGTTGCATAACAAGGTTTAATTTCAGAATATAATGATAAAGGAAACTATGGCTTATTGAGAGTTCTGGTTGATTTAAGTCATTATGCATTATGTTGAGCATTCAAGATTGCCTTAAAACTATTATTTGAGATGTGAAATGGATTCTCTCACTTTGGATAAAAAAAAAAATCATTTGTGAAATCTTGATAACTAAATTCCAAGGTCAGCTTGAGGAGAAATTACAATCTTGTTTTATTGGCAAATTAAAGTGCTCACAAAACTCTTAGAATGTTTTGAGGTTAAAAGCTGTGATTAATATTCCTTTCCTCATAATTGAATATTTTTGTGTTGAAGAGAAAGTATTTAATGATTTTATAAGATCAGGGTGAGCTTGAAAGCAACATAAATGTATACATCTTATTTGTTTCTATTGCACACTTTCCTTACAGTTGAGTACTTAATTATTTGCATAGAAGCAGTGCACATATAGTTTAGATTATTTTTAAAGCATTCAATGATTTCCTTAGATTAGTTGGAATGAAGTTGCTTTATGCTTCCTAGTTTTATTTCATGCTTTCCATTTTTGCAACTTAGCAGGTAATCCTTTGAGAGGTTTTGAAAACTGAATGACATTCTTTATTTCCTGAATGGTTTGTCAGTTTGAGTGGAATCTATATTCCCTTGTCCCCTGGACAACTGCGGTAGACTTGCTGCAGGAGTCACTCAACCCAAAAGAGGAGCCATAATTAGATTCAAAGTGTGTTTACTTTGCTTTGAAGATTCTTCTTCCTTTTTCCTGAATGATGCCCTTTTGAATTGTTTTCAAGAGCTTGATTTTTATTCCACAAATTGTTGTGGTCATATTCTGGAATTTACTGTGCTACACCTTTATGTTTACCAACCTAGATTAAAAATTTAGATGTTGGTGGAAATATTTCATTTATATCACTTGAAACTGATATCATCTCCCTTGAAAATAGGAGTGATTCCCTCGATCTCAGGAATGGTGGATTTGGTCCCTCTTGAGATTCACTTATACTATGAGTTACTCAGTTGTCAATGAATTTGAATTGGTGAGAGAGGATGTTGTGATCCCAAGCTAGGTTAGGGAGTAAAGGAGGTGTATATACCCCCTAGATTCTCTCCTGGTTGTGTCCATCAAGCCCCTACATAGTGAATTCCTAGAAAATGCTTCTCTTTCCTGCAATTAAACCACATTAGGCCACATACTTTGACAAACACCTTTTAATCTTCTTTCTAAGCATATTATAACGACAAATGTGAATTAATGTGAGAAAATGATAGTTTTAAGGCTGGAGGATGGCATGATGATCTTCAAAATATACCTATTGATGTGGCTCATAATTCATATTTGAGCAATAGAGGGAGTTCAAGAGTTGAAGTTTCCTATTATGATGGAAATCTGAGAGTCAATGTGCTCATTGATTGGATTGGGGAAATCAAAAGAAACTTCGAGTATGAAAATGTTCAGGATCCAAATCGGGTGAAATTTTCCATGACAAAGTTGAAGGGTCATGTTGCATTGTGGTGGGACATGTTGTAGATAGACAAAGTAAAAACTCAACTAGAAAATATCAAGACTTGGAAGAACATGGTCACAAAGATCAAGGAAAAAATTCTTCTTGTTGATTACCTGCAAAATTTACAGACAAGTCCAAATCCTAGGACAAAAGGAGACCTTTGTTCATGAGTATATCGAGTAGTTTTTTAGACTGTCACTTTGATCAGATATAAAGGAGCTATAATTTCAATGAGTTGTAAGATATGTTAATGGATTGACATATTTGATTCAAGATGAAATTATTGCACATTATTTCCAGATTATGGATGAGAAGGTAGAGGAAAAATTGAATAGGAAAACACAATAGAAAGGTAGAGGAAGAGGTTTTAATGGTGGAGGTAAGGCAGGGACTACTAGAGGCGGTGAAAAGGAGGAAGAATCCACTGGTGGCCAAGGTGCTAGAGGTGGAAATAGTATTGGAAGAGGTAGAGGAAGTCTCAGAAGAGGAAAGGGTAAGTATGTAGTTACTTGTTATCATTATGGATTTGAAGGACATAAGAAATCTAAGTGCCCAAAAAAACAAAAGTCAGGGAGAAAAGGTGAAGCTAGAATACAAGTTACAAAAGTTGATGAAGCTTTTGTTGTTGGAGAAAATATGACTGTGCTTAAAAAATAATAGGGAGAAAATTTAATGTTTCAAAGAGTACTGCTCAAGCTTGAGAGGAAGATAGTGGAAGAACTAGAACAAGGAAGGAACCTTTTCAAAACTAAGGGTAAGGTCCAAGGAAAGTGTTGTAACTTCGCCATAGATGGTCAAAGTATAGAGAATTTAGTGTCCACTAAAGTCATGTACAAGTTGAAACTAAAGAGTATAGTCCATCCAAACCCTTATAAAGTCTCATGGTTAAAAAAGGGACAACAAATGGTTGTCACTGAGCAGTGCATGTTGAATTTTCAAATCGATAGCCTTTAGGAGCAAGTAATATGAGATGTGGTTAATATGGATGCATGCCATATACTGTTGGGAAGATCATAGTTTTTTGATAGGAAAGTTCACCATGATGGTCGAGAAAATAAATATGAGTTCAGGAAGGATGGTCAGAGATACAAACTCACCCCAATGTTGGAAAATACAGTTGTAACAACAAGACGTTGTGGAAGTACCAACATGTGTAACAACAAGATCATGAGTTTAGGAAGGATGGTCAGAGATACAAACTCGCCCCAATGTTGGAAAATATAGTTGTAACAACAAGACATTATGGAAGTACCAACATGTGTAACAACAAGATCATGATATGTTCAGCCATGCATCTTGTGCATGAGAAGTGAAGGTTGAAATTCTGTTTAGCAATGATTCCAAAGGAAGTGCCACAGGAAGTGAAGTTAGAAACCATCCTCACAGGAATCATATCCTTGTTATATGAATTCAAGGAGATTATTGTTGATGAATGGAAAAAGGGTTTACCTCCCGTGTGAAGTATTTCTCATCACATTGACTTGATTCTAGGATTGAGCTTACCAAACAAGGCACCTTACAATATGACTCCAACAAAGAATGAGGAAGTAACTAAATAGGTACAAGAGCTGCTTGACAAAGGACTGATAAGATAAATTTTGATTCCATGTGCTACACCAGAAATATTGATTCCAAAGAAGAGAAGTGAAGGGAGGATGTGCATAGATTCTAGGGCCATTAATAAGATAACCATCAAGTACCAATTTCCCTTTCCAAGAATGGAGGATATTATGGATTGTTTGAGTGGGACTACATATTTCACTAAGATAGACTTGAAGAGTGGTTATCATGAAATCCAAATTAGGCAAGGTGATTTGTGGAAGACTGCTTTCAAAATGAAGGATGGATTATTTGAATGGTTAGTTATGCCATTTGGATTGACTAATACCCCTACCAAATTCACAAGGCTCATGAATGAGGTCTTGAAACCATTCCTTGCGAAATTTTTTGTATTGTACTTGGATGCCATTTTATTTTTCAACAAAACCAAAGAGGAGCACTTAGAGCATGTAAGGAAAGTGTTGCAGTGGTTGAAGGAAGAGAAGTTGTTGATCAACTTGAAGAAATGTACATTCATGTAGGATGAGTTAGTGTACTTGGGGTTTGTGATTTCCAAGGAAGGTTTGAAGATGGATTTTGAAAAGGTGAGGGCTATTTTGGATTGGCCAACACCTCAGTCTACTTTTGACGTGAGGGGATTTCATGGATTCACAATCTTCTACTAGATATTCATTAGGAATTTCAACCAGATTTGTGCACCTCTTACTGAGATCATGAAGAAGAGAAATTTTAAATGGGTAGTAGCAGTAGGGAAAGCATTTGTAGATTTGAAAAGGAAGGTGAAAAAGAAACTTTTTTTTGTGCTTCCAAACTTTAATAAATTATTCCAACTTGACTATGATGCATCTGGGACAACAATTCGAGAAATTTTGAGTCAAGAAGGAAAGCCAATAACATTCCTTAGTGAGAAGTTGAATTATTCCAAGGAGAAGTATTTCGTATATGATCAAGAAATTTGTTATATTTTGTAGGCCTTGAAGAATTTGAGACACTATTTACTGCCCAAGGAATTTGTCTTGTTTATTGACGATAAGGCATTACATTATATCAAAATTCAAGGTAAGTTGAACCAAAGGCATTCTAAATGGGTTGATTTTTTTCAAAGTTGCTCATTTGTTTTGGAGCATAGGTCTAGAAATGCAAACAAAGTTGTGGATGCTTTGAGTAAGTGAGTGTTGTTACTCAACACTTTATCAATAGAAGTGGTAGGTTTAAAAAGCATGAAGGAGTTATATTCGGAAGATATTGATTTTGGAGAAGCTTGGAAAAAATGTAAAGAATATTGGAGTGGACAAAACCATGTTCTTGGAATACCATATCCAGGAAAGATTTTTATTTAAAAATGAGCAATTGCGCATTCCTCTGGGTTCAATGAGGTTGAATCTTATCAAGGAGCTACATGGTGGAGGCCTAGGTGGACATTTTGGCATGGATAAGACTACAACGTTGGTAAAGGAGATGCATTTTTGGATTAGCATCAACAAGGATGTCAAAATATTGTTGAGTGTTGTAGTAGAAGTCAAAATATGTTATGCTCTTGACCTATGAGAATTTCCAGAATTCCAAATAGGTGAAGAAATACAACCCAGAACATAGAAAAAAATGAGAAAAATAGAAATTATTTTATTATTAAGAGACGAAAGAAAAGTTCACTTACCTCTTCGAGGGGGAAACCTCCAACAGAACAGAGCTCAATTACAAAATAAGACTCATTATGTCTCAATGGGGAGTCTCTATTCTTTATATAGGATTCATACTAGAATACCATGGGTCATTACCATGGTTCTCTCAATACCATCTATCTAATACCATGGCCTGTTTGCAACTAAATGTGGTCCCTTTCTTAAATGGGGGTCAACCACTTATTAATACGGGCTTTATTGACTCTTTGACTAACTATAACTATGACTGGGCCCTATTACATAAATAAAGGGGTTAGGGTTGGACCCTAACATGCCCTCCCCCATCAAAAGCAATCTTTTCCTCAAGGTTGAAGCTGTGGAAACTGCTGAAGAATAATGGTTGGTTCCCAAGTCACATCTTCTGGAGAGGTGTCTTTCCATTTGATGAGGACTTCCTTAATCGTGCGGTCACGCAGATGTCGTTCTCATGTATGGAGGACCTGTTCAAGTTGGAGCCATAGTGAACCTTCTTCATCCAATTCAGGTAGACTGGTTTGAATTCTGCAATTGTTCCCCACCAATTCTTGAGGCATGATACATGGAAGACTGGATGGATGTTTGAAGTTGGTGGTAAGGCAAACCTATAGGCTACTGCTCCAATGCACTGAAGTATTTGATAAGGTCCGTAGAATTTTGGAGCTAATTTTTGGCAGCCCTTTTCTTTCATCGATGTTTGCTTATATGGTTGCAGCCGCAGGAATACCTGATCCCATTCTTGAAATGTGCACTCTGAATAATGTTGGTATGCCTGTTGCTTCATTCGATACTGAGCTTGATGGAGATTATCTTTGAGATGGGTTAGCGTGGTTGTGTGGTTCTATAGGAGTTAATCCACTGCTTGCACCTTAGATCATCCAGGGATATAAGAAATAGGTGAAGGTGGGAGTTGGCCATAAGCTGATTCATATCAAGTCATCTTGGTGTCTTCATGATAGTTAGTATTATACCACGATTCAACTAATGGTAGCCACTGTACCCATTGATGTTTCTTTTCTAAAGTGAAACACCTTAGGTATGTCTCCAAACATTTGTTGTTTGCCTCAGTTTGACCATTAGTTTGGGGATGATAAGAAGTACTGAGTTGGAGTTGGGTGCCTTGTAGCTTGAAAATTCCTTGCCAAAAGTTACTAGTGAAAGTTGGGTCACGATCAAACACAATGGAAGTGGGCATGCCATGCAGTTTGAATATCTGGTCCATGAAAGCTTGAGCCACCAAAGTAGGGGTAAATGGGTGGGGTAGAGCGCAAAAATGAGCATATTTAGAAAGTCTGTCGACAACCACCATGATGACTAATTTGTTACCTAACTTTGGGAGACCTGTAATGAAATCCATAGAAACATCTGTCCAGATGGAGGTAGGGATTAGCAATGGCTATAAGGTGCCTGGTAACTTGATTGTTTCTCCTTTGTGGCGTTGACACACATGACATTCAACTACAAAAGTAAGAATGCCAGTTTTCATGCCTATCTAAAAGAAAGAACGATGAGTGCGAGCATAAGTCTTATGAAAGCCTGCATGGCCTGCAGTGGGAGATGAGTGCAACTCTGCCAAGATGCATTTTGAGGTTGGATGTCGGCGATATAACTACTCTATCCTTGTAGCAAAGAATGTCATCCTTCCAAGAGTATCCAGCTAAGGAATTAGGATCTTCTCTCAAGTTATTAATGAGTTGTGAGAGAGAGGGGTGTGAAAACCATTCGTTGCGGGCTTCTTCAATCCAATCTGGTATGGGAAGAGAAATTGATAGCAGGGTTCTTTCATCCTCAAATTGGTGTGATAAAGCATCTGCTACTACATTTTCACGCCTTTTTTGTAAATTATCTCATAATCATATCCCAACACTTTTTCCAGCCATTTATTTTGTTGGGGCGAGGATAGACATTGCTCCAAAAAATATTTAAGGCTTCGATGGTCTGTGCGGATTTGGAAACGTTGCCCCAATAAGTATGGTTGCCAGGTATCTACTACATGTTAGATGGCCATCATCTCCTTCTCATAGGTAATGTTGTTCCTTAAGAAACCAATTTCCTGGCTATAGGGAAATCTTTCTTAAGACATTAATAATGATTGCTTACTGTCACTTATTGTTTATTATATTCTCAAATGAAGGACTTGAAAAACTTGTCCTTAGACTCTTAATACATACATGACCAGAACATTTCAGAATGCCATTTGTTGCTAAATATAAATGATGAATGATGAAAGTTTGAAAGGGAAGTTAAAGAAAATATGTTGATATTTCATAGGAACTATTGTCTGTAGCTTAGAGGAATTATGATTATGAGAAATAAATCATAGATAATATGTTGGTCTTTCACAGAAACTACTATCTATAACTTAGAAAGGAAGTGATGACTTTAAGTATAGGAGTGCTCTTTAAGGGATTTTACCTTGCAGCTTCATTACTATACTTAAAAAGAAGAAAACATTGCATGACACATGATAGTGAGACTTACAAATTATATGTAACAACTACGGGAAACTTCTGGTTGTCTCATTAATCAAAGATGTTATCAGAAATACAGTGGCCTGGTTCTCCAAAATTCCAACCCTTTCTCTGTAAATTTTCTTCCTTTTATACATTTATGAAACAATTTTGAAACTGTTAAACTGCTAAACTGTTTCTCTAACTATCTGAATTTAAAAACCATTACAGAATTTACAGAGGTTAAAAGATACCTCAAAGAACATAACATAACAAAAAACAACTAAATTCACAAGAAGACAATAATTGCTGACTTCTCTGTTAATCGGCCACTTGGTTCTTTTGTATATGCTTACATGATGATTAATCCATTTTGGTCATGATAAATTGTGTTAGCCATACCTAAATCTCGACTTAAATATGAATTAGGTGTTTTGATTCCACTGCCCTTTTTTTTAAATTTAGTTTTAACGCCGATTTTTCCATTAACACAACAAAATCAATGCAAAACTCATGAAGTGGAACTAAAAAAGAATCAATCTGATTTGATAAACATATCGGATCTGTTAGCTCTGCTACAACTTCACTGCTTAAGGGGCAAATTCAGGTACTGGTAGCGGTCTTTTCTTCATTCCTTTGCCATTTCTTTTACTCTTCCATAATACTTGTTATATCTGCTTTATCCATAAATCTCTGTCATTTTCATTTTAAACCCCGATAATGTGTCCTCACACCATTACTCGCCTTTCCCTTTCATCCCGCTCATATTTCCTAACCTTCCCCCCGCGCTTTTGTTCAAAAATTATAAAGCCCCGTGTAAAGTCCTTTATTCGTTTAAATCCTTTGTTCGCTTAATTTCAAAGCCTATTTGATGTTATTCATATAACCACACGTATACAGTAAAAACATAACCTGTTCTAACCCTTCCGCGCCCTTTTCACGTCTTTTCACCTGTTGCATCAACCAAGGTACGTATTTTAAATCTCCTCCGTCCGATCTTATCTCGCCAGGATCCAACGGTTGCATTCCCCGCTACTGTAACTTTCGCGTCTGTTAGGTAGCGGGGAAGACGGTTTCCCACCGGACCTATCTGCCACGCGGCACCATATTACAGGATCGCTCCTCCGTGTACGTAAACCGCCCGCAGCTCAAAGGCGGTGCGAGGAAACCGCCTGCCCGCCATACCGCTGTCTCCCCGTCGGTTATCTGTCGCATATCTTCCTTGTGTGATGGCCGTCCGATCATCCCTGATTGCAATCTGACGGCCCTTATTCAATCTCTCGCGATTGCTCCCAATAGCTCCTCCCGATGGGTCTCCGCCGTTGATCTGTGGATCTAACGGCTAATGTTTGTTCTCCTTCCATGCCCACTTCCACCATTTTGTTCTCGCCCATAACCTGTTTTATCCACCCAAAGGATGAAGATGACGATCTACCTGTTCTCTACACAATTAATGCTTCAACTACTGTGTTCAATGCAGTGTCCACCCGAAGGACAAGCAGGACGACCTCAAGCAGTGAAGAACATTTATCAGGCATGGAATTTAAACCATTATTCACTCCAGCTGCCAGAGAAGGACACCAGACTATCTAAAAAGGCCGATTTTGTCCATTAAAATTAGCAGACTGTATCAGAGCCCCATATCTAAGTGTAAATGCGGTTGGTGGTCCATTAACACACCTCCACGCATAGCCTAGTAGAGATATTTTGTAACCAACCTCAATATATACTGAGAAGACAGAATGTAATAGGTTGATGAGTGTTATTTTGCTGTAAGGTTCAACTTTTGGAGATTGTAACTGTTGTGATACCTGTAGCGTTTGGTCTTCATTTTCAGCTAATGCAAGCTTCTTTTGCTGTTAATTGCTCACTGTCCACTTCTTCTTCTTGTTCCAGGTTGTGCCTGTTTTTCATTTGTTCATGTGCTGTTAATGTTTAGCATTAGAGGGGCTGTCATCCCACCTCTGTCTTAGGATTTAGCATGTATCATTGAATTTGTATACAGGTTTCTATTATTTTAATGCCAGAGAGTTATCATCCTATCTGTGTATTAGAAAACAGATTTGCATACCTTTTAACTAGTTGCAGCCGGCCATCACAGGGTCCTGTGCATCTGCTGGTGTGGTCAGTCTTCTCCATCATCACATTTTTCTTAAACTGTGAGTAATTGGTGGTCTAAAGCCTTGTAGTTTGGGGGTGTTCATCCATGTCTGGGGTCAATCATAGTAGAAGTGGTTATCTGGCTTGAATATGCAGCATTTCTTTCATTCATCCACCATTTATCCAACATTTTTGTTGAGTTTGTAATGTTCCTGAGCATCTCTGCTATACAACCTAGGAGATTTTCTTGGGGTGATAACAGGATCCACCTGTCTAGTGCTGTATTAACTTTCCATTATAAATCGCAATCGACGCTTATTAAACGGTGTATTAGATCCAGTCTTAACAATTTTGCAATATGGTGGACCCGACGGTAGTATAAAACATGTGACATAAAGTATCGGGTCCGACCATCGTAATCGCAAGCGGCCCTTTATGCACCTTTAAAAATATTGAACTTATATATAAACCCTTTGTATCTACGCTTTCGAAAATATAATGTAAGACGTGCTTTTTCCACTTTTAACACTGCTCGCATGACTATCGAGGCATACCCCTCATCGCAATTGGCAGTCGATGTTTTCCATATATACATATATTATGTCATTGATGTGACGGACCCGCCACAGTCATGAAACGTAATACATAAGCTTTCAGGTCCGGCTTACCCATATCGCAATCAGAAATCATTGAATGCACCAACCTCTATATTCATTGTTTTACGGACCTGTCGGGCTGTTAAATATAACGTAGATATATTTTGGGTCTGCCATCATTTATCACAATCGAGAGATCTATATACATATACATACACATAATTGTGGATCCACCGATTTTATAAAACACAGCTTATAATGTTTCAAGTCTAGTGTTAACAACTTCAACACTTGTTCCCTTTGTAAATCCAACATTTTCCTTTATTTCTTTCTTGTATTGGATTTCGGTATATATCTTATTGCCCCTCCTTCTTGCCTTATTTTTTAAAATGGTTTTCAAGTGTTTTTTCAAATGAAATAATAAATGAAACAAACAAAAAATTACAACTCACAACATTTGGCTCCACCTGGGGATAGTGCTTTTTCCATAGAAGCACTAAGAACTGCAGATTAGTGCCTTCACCTCGGGCATGGAGTCATATATTGCTCTGCATAAACTGGAATACTATGGCATTTGTACAATGACGTCACTCTGGTATTCACAATGAAATGATGCTTGATCTTTAGAATTGGAAGTAGTTGTTTAAATATTGCGCATTAACAAGCAATAGTAAAGTCTCACCATCAATATTTTCAAGGACGAAGGTATTATTGGATCTTACTTCAGAAATTGTAAAAGGGCCATACCAGAGAGGATCAAACTTCCCATGTTTACCCTTATCTTCCCTTTTGGTATCCCACCTCAGTACTAAATCTTCAACTTTAAAATCAATCTCCTTGGCTTTTCTGTCAACTTTTTTTTTCATCTTGGACTGATACATAATCAAGTTATCTCTTACCTTGTCTCTGCTTTCGCTTAGCTCCACCATTTTTTTCATTCTTCTGACTAAAGCATTTGGCTCTTCTTTCACCTCCTGAATCATTGCAATCACTGGTTTCACAAGTTGACTTGCAAACAGAGCCTAAGTTCTGTATACTAATTCAAAAGGTGATTTCCTTGTTGATCTCCTTGTAGTTACTCTAGCAGCCCACAAAGCAAATTTTAACTTAGCATCCCAATCTCTCTAATTTTCTGCAATGGTTTTCTTTAGGACCTTCATCAAAGTCTTGTTAGTGGATTCAGCTAGTCCATTTCCCTGAGGGTGGTAATTTGTCGAATGAGACAAATTAACATTATCTTTTTGACAAAAAGAAATGAACTTACTGGAGTTGAAGACTTGAGCATTGTCTGTTATAATTTTAACGGGACATCCAAATCTACTGAAAATATTTTCTTCCAGGAATTTCATCACTATCTGATCATTTGCTCTCTTAGTAGGAATTTCCTTTACCCATTTGGTGAAGTAATTTGCTGCTGTGAGAACCCACCTGTGTTGTCTTCTTGAAGGTGGATTGATTTCTCCAACAAAGTCCAATCTCCATTGTCTAAAAGGCTCCTCTATGAAGACTGAAATTAGAGGTAAAGGAGCTAATCTCTTTTTCTCAGCAAAAAATTGACATTTTTGACAACTTCAAAGAAACTTGTAGGTATCACAAAATAAGGTAGGCCAATAAAATCCAGCCTGAAGGATCTTGTGTGCAGTTAATTTCCAACTGTAATGCCCCCCACAAAAGCCCTCATGATAATCTTTGATTGTTTCTGTAAATTCATCTTCTGTTAAGCATAGTAATAGAATTCCAGCAGGATCCTTCCAGTACAATTACAATCGCATATGGTTGTGCCTTGATCTTTAGCACCCTATACTTTGTTCTATCTAAGGATTGAGGACAAGAAAGAAAGAAAAAATAATGAATTATATGTTTATACCATTCTTAACATAAGAATTTATACTTGATTTTCATTCCTGGGTCTTGCTCTCCATTTTCTTCAGCTGCTTTTTCATTTACGGGTGCCAACAAGTTAATTCCCAATGCCTGAAAGTCTAATTTTGCTAACATTTTCGCCAGTCCTTATCCTTTTACCAACTTTTTGGGTTTTATATCCAAATCATATTCTTGGATCTTGGAAATCCACTTTCCTCTCCTGCCTTCTACATCTCCCTGTAATAATATGTCTTTCACTGCAGCATTAGGCACATAAGCAACAATTTGGGACTGCAGCACATAATTTCTAAAAGCTTTCAGGGCTTTTTCCAAGGCATACACCTGCTTCTCAAGAATATTATATTTCAGCTCAAAATCTGTAAGAATCTTACTGAAGAATGCAACTGGCTGTTCTCTCCCTTCATCATTATTTTGCAGTAAGACAACTGCTATTGAACTTGATGAGGCAAATGAAAAAACTTGGAAAGGCTTCTAATAATCAGGGCTGATTAAGACTGGAGATGCTTGCAATTCCTCTTTAATTCTGGAAAATGATTCTTTAGCTTCCTTAGTCCAACGTACTTCATTCTCCTTCTTTAGCATATTAGTGATTTCTTTCAATATTTTTGCATAATTAGATACAAATCTTCGTAGGAAGTTTATCTTTCCCAGAAACTTTTGAATATCCTTTTTACTTTTGGGCAATGGTATTTTCTGCACAACTTGTACTCTAGACAGATCTATTTTCACTCCTTCTCTTGAAACAATGTGTCCCAACAATTTTCCTTCCTCTAGAGAAAAAATTGATTTCTTGGGATTTAAAGAAATTCCAAAGCTTATACATTTATCAAAAGTCCTTTTCAAATGATCTAAATGTTCTTCATCAGACTTAGAAAAAACAATAATATCATCCAAATATATTACTACAAACTTATCTCCAACAAAAGCAATGTCCATAGCCCTTTGAAATGTAGCTCAGGCATTCATCATTCCGAAAGGCATTTTGGCATACATAAATGTTCCTAGGGAGTTGTGAACACTGTTTTCTTTTGATCCTCCACACCCACTTGGTTATAACCAGAAAATCCATCTAGCATTGACATTCTAAAAGATCCTGTTAGCTTTTGCAGCACATGGTCCATTTTAGGCAAAGGATAATTATCTTTCAAAGAAGCTCTATTTAGATTTCTAAAATCAACACACAACCTTATTTCTCCATTTTTCTTTCTCATAGGTACCAGATTAGCCACCCAATTAGAATATCTGAGTGGGACTATGATTTTAGCATTAAGCAACTTTTTGACCTTCTTTTCAATTGATGGTAGAAGCAAAGGATTTATCTGCCTAAGCTTCTATTTGTAGGGTTTAACCCCCTCCTTCAAATGAATTTTATGCTGAATAATATTTACATCATAAGTTTTGAGATCTTTGTAGGACCATGCAAAGACATTAACATAATTCTTGAAAAGTTTAATATATCTTTCTTGAAAATTAGGTGGAACTCCAGCATATAATTTGACTAACCTGGGATTCTCCTGAGTGCCAATGTTGTGATCTTGAATATGTTCTTCCTGTGAGATTTTCCTTGAGTCCACAGCCACATCATTTGAAAATAAAATCCTTTCAAGAGGAACAAGTCCCTTTGGCAGAAAATTGTCTTTTAATTGAAAGATCTTCTAATTTGCTATTGAATCTCTACAACCACTAGCTCCTGCAATTTCTGTTGTGTCTTCTTCATCCTGATCAATTTTTATACCCTGAAATTCTTCAACCATAGTCAAAAACCCCTTAATCTGTTGGTCGTCTTCAAAAACTTGGTAGTTCTTAACATTATCGGGAACAGAAGGTTTGTGTCTCATTTCTACCTCATATCTTAATCTTGGATTAATAGGAGGCTTGAAAGTGCTAGCAGCCACATCCAATGAATCTGCCAATCTACTTTCATCCATTGGAATGAAATGAATGTTAAAAGCTTCAAAGAAATTTTCAATCAAATCCCATACCTCATTTCTGTATGCCTGGAGTCTAGGATGCTTTGTTTGGCAATGATCTTTTATCTGCTTAATAATTAGCTTTGAATCTCCAAAAGCAGAAATTGATTTGACTCCCATCTGTTTGGCTTTTTGTAGTGCAATAATCAAAGACTCATATTATGCCACGTTGTTAGTTTCCTCGAACTCTAATTTGAAAGAAAAAGGAAACATATTACCTCCAGGTGAAATTAGAAGAAAACCAGCACCTGTTCCTTCTTTTGAATAAGCTCTGTCAAAGAAATATTTCCACACTTCTTCTGTTTGCAGCTCTGTAATTACATTGGCTGAAGCAAGCTACTTTTGATTATCTTCAGCCAGCTCTGCATTATCATGCGGTGTGAAACAAGAAAAATCCTCCTCCTCCTAACTATATACAAGTGAGTTGCTTACTCCGTTTTTTGTAATTGTTTTTACAAACCTAGTTTCTCTGTACAATCTCCTCTCCTCCCCACCAAAAACTGGTATAACAACATATGTAAAATCTCATTTAAAAACACCTCCCAATTTATCCCCCCAAGAGCTAGACAGAAGCATTCCAAATCTAACAGGAATATCTGCTACTACAACATCCATGACCAAACTTCTAGATTGAATTTGAGCTAGTGACACTGCCAAATTTTTAATAAACCCCAGACACTTGAACTTGTTTGAATCAAAAGAATAAAAATATCTGTAAGGTTTGGTCACTTGAATATTTAATTGCTTCATCACTGACAAAGGCATAAGGTTGTGTGAAGCTCCTAAATCAAACATGCAGTTATGTAGAAGGAAATCATGAACCAATAGGGAAATATAAAAAGGAGGTATTGAAGAATCTACTTCCACTACATGTGGGCCAAAAACCACTGCTGGTTTATCTTCTTGCAGATTTACAGTGTCACTCTCACTTTCTTTTAAATTAATAAACTTAGCAATTTCCTTTTGATAAGTAGGTGTGCTTGCCAATTCTGTATGGGGAACCTGTATTCTTACCTTTTCCAGCTCCTTGGTAAGACTAAACAAGTGAACCTATTTAGCAATCCTTTCATTCTCATCTTCACCTTTCTTATTGACTGGAATTGTTTGAGGAATTGAAACAAGCTTCTCCAAATGAATTTTTTTAGCTTGATTTTGAGAAGACTCACCTCGAAGTATCTGTGGTTTTCTATTCGTATTCTGCTACTGTTTTCCTTTATCTACTTGTTTTGCAGACTTAGATTCTTATGGATTTGCCTTTGACGAGGAAGTTGAAACTAGTTGCTCACCTTCATTTTCTTGATTTCTCAATCTTTTCCTAGATCTCAGGTCATATTTTTTATGTAGTTCAGCCTACATAAAATCAGAAAATTGTTTCGAATATTCATCAATTTCATTTTCATTATGAATAGCATCTACTTCATCATACACATATTCTTCTCCTTCAATGCCAAGCTCATCTTCATCAACTGCATATAATGTAGAAATTTGATCTTCAGACTGTTCTTCATCAGGATCTGCTTCTATGTACAATGGTGCTTGAATTTGATTTTGATCTTTTCTTTCGTTTTACAAGATTTGCAAAGGTTGTCTTCTGAATTGGGGATTAAAATCATTATTATATTGTGCTTGTGTTTGAGAGTTCTTATTCTCTAACTCTAATCTATTTAACTTATCTGACATGGTTTTAATTATATTACACATATCCTCCAATGATTGACTTTGGGAGGATTCCATATTTGTTTTTCCCTTGTTTTGGGAAAGCTATGTTTCTGGTGCTTTTCTTGCAGCCACAAGATTCACTTCTATCTCTAAAGCATCTGTTTGGATTTGATCAACGGTTGTAGCTCTCCTTTCCCTTAATTTAAATCCAAAATTTGATTCAAAAGCCCCTGCAAAAGTGATTTTTTCACCAGCAGGGGGAGGCTTTATCTCTGCTGGTAGACTATTGTACAATTTGTTGAATCTTCTGACAAATTCAACCACGATTTCATCAGACTTCTTCTTTATGGCATTAAATTATGTTAATGAATATCCATGGCCTCTTTTTTCTCCCCATCTTATAATAAACACACGTTCCATCTCTTTCCAAGAAGGAATAGAATTATTGGGAAGACCTTTGAACCATTTCCTCGCTTCTCCATCCAGGGACTGAACAAAAAGTCTTAGAAAAACATCTAAATGTTCAACATTTATGCTTTATGCAAAATTACAAAATACTACTACATGATTCTTTGTTGTTTGTACATCTTCTCCTGAAAAACGAGGAAGAATTTTGAGGTAATCCTCTAGCATTTGATTGTAAGGTTGTGGTAGTTGAATAGGCGCATACCTATTAACTAGGAACGTAGGGGCTGCCATGTTTACTAAACTTTGATTACCTACAGATGTGGAACCTGATTGAGAGGTAAATGGACTATGCAAAGGAGGTAATGTGGTTATTGGTTGAGGTTGAATAATTACAACAAGTAGATGGAAAGTAACAAACTCAGAAGATTGGTCTTGACAACTAGGTTCCTGAAATGCAGATGATGAAAAAGATGACTCTATATCAGATGAATGTTCAGATAAGTTGCTGCTTGATGCAGACAATACAGGAATTGGTCTATTTGAGGTCCTAGACTTCCTAGCCCTCCTTGAAAACAGCCTTTCAGGATCTCAAAAAGCTTGAGCCTTCTTTTGTGAAGTGTTTGATCTTGTATGAGGCCTTCTTGAAGCCAGAGTTATTGCTTTGATTCAAAATAGCCAAATATTTCCTCCTCACTAAACAACCAGAGGAAAATATTGAAACCCAGGGAAAAACCTTGTTCTCTTCTCTCCCCGGCAATGGCGCCAATTAATGTTGTTCCTTAAGAAAACAATTTTCTAGCTGTAGGGAAATTGTGCTTAAGACATTAATAATGATTTCTTACTGTCACTTATTGTTTATTATATTATCAAATGAAGGACTTGGAAAACTTGGCCTTAGACTCTTAATACATGTATGACCAGAACATTTCAGAATGCCATTTGTTGCTAAATATAAATGATGAATGAGGAAAGTTTGAAAGGGAAGTTAAAGACAATATGTTGATCTTTCACAGGAACTATTATCTATAACTTAGAGGAATTATGATTATGAGAAATAAATCATAGATAATATGCTGGTATTTCACAAAAACTACTATCTATAACTTAGAAAGGAAGTAAGGACTTCAAGTATAGGAGCACTCTTTAAGGGATTTTACCTTGCAAATCCATTACTACACTTAAAAAGAAGAAAACATTGCATGACACATGATAGCGAGACTTACAAATTATATGTAACAACTCTTGGAAACTTTTGGTTGTTTCATTAATCAATGATGTTATCAGAAATAAAGTAGCCTGGTTCTCCAAAATTCCAACCCTTTCTCTATAAATTTTCTTCCTTTTATACATTTATGAAACAGCTTTGAAACTGTTAAACTGTTTCTCTAACTATCTGAATTTAAAAACCATTACAGAATTTATAGAGGTCAAAAGATACCTCAAAGAACATAACATAACAAAAAACAACTAAATTCACAAGAAGACAATAATCGCTGACTGCTTTGTTAATCAACTGCTTGGTTCTTTGTATATGCTTACAAGATGATTAATCCATTTTGGTCATGATAAAATGTGTTAGCCATACCTAAATCTGGACTTAAATATGAATTAGGTGTTTTGATTCCATTGCCCTTTTTTTAAAATTTACTTTTAATGCCGATTTTTCCATTTACACAACAAAATCGATTCAAAACTCATGAAGCAGAACTGAAAAAGAATCAATTTGATTTGATAAACCTATCAGATCCACCTGTCTAGTGCTGCATTGACTTTCCATTATAAATCGATTGGCACTTATTAAATGGTGTATCAGATCCAATCTTAACAATTCTGCGATATGGTGGACCCGACAGTAGTATAAAACATGTGACATAAAGTATCGGGTTTGACCATCGTAATCGCAAGCGGCCTTTTATGCACCTTTAAAAATATTGAACTTATATATAAACCCTTTGTATCTATGCTTTCGAAAATATAGTGTAAGATGTGCTTTTTCCACTTTTAACACTGCTCGCACAACTATCGAGGCATACCCCTCATCGCAATCGGTAGTCGGTGTTTGTTGTGTGTGGAGCATGATTGTTCAAAGGTCTTTGTTTCAACCGGATGTATACCCCAGGAAGTTTGTACACCCCTCCACGTGGGGGGGTGCGGATGTATACCCCAGAAGTTTGTACACCCCTCAATCTGGGCCGTTCATTAGGTGGATGATCTAACATTAGAACTTATGTTTAGTTTAGGATTTTTTGCCCTAGAAGGCAACCCCCTCTCTTTGTATGAGGGCATTGTATTTGAGGCTGTGAAATAGATGTGTATTCTCTGAGCGAGAAACAGAGAGGCGAGACTGTGAGAGAAAACAGAGGATATTACACCGGATCTACTGTAGGTTGTGTTTCTTCATTTTGCTGGATAATAGAAAGGTGTTATCAGGAAATCTAGTGTCTATGCAGAGCTACTAGTCCCACTAAGACTGGTAGCTATCTTAGAAACAAACAAACTAAAACTACTTTCGTTTTCCTTTATGAGAAGTAGATAAGAGGGGAACAAAGGAGACCAACCTCTGTCTTGCGCTTGGTTCCTTGCTTGATTCCTCTCCCTTCTGATAGATCTTTGCCACTCGCTTCCTCGTCTACCCAGCTTCAAAGAGCACCTGTGGAATGAAAGCAGCATAGCACTCTCCAGGAACAGAGATCTACTATCACAAACAATATAGGACCAGATATATATTGACCACACAAATGCATATATCATCAATCATACAAGAATGTGGAGGAAAACTTGAATAGCTTTATTAATATCAAGAATAGCAAAGAGGATTACAACCAATTGTTCTGACCCAGCATCATCCCCTCAGCAAGAAAGCCCTTCTTCACCTCATGAAAAGCTTAGATCACCCAACACTATGATGTTACACCAAGAAACCAGCAACACTTCCTTGCAAGATACAAAATTCCAGCCTCTTGGATCTCTGGGATGAGGGATCCATATATAGATGTTTGCAGGGAGGTGAGTCAGCTTCTGAGGTTTGATTAGTGTCCTCTCTCTGATAGTTCTTGATTCCACTTGGAGATTGATGATCTCTTACTCATCCCTGGGCGAATTCAGAGAGGCAAGTGTCACAGGAGAAGTTTCTGGAAGATTCCATGATCATCCACCTCGCAAATTGACTCTGCCATTTTTCCACTCTCGCCCATCGCACCCCATAGAAGGGCTTTTCAGTATGCATCGCACCTCCCGTGTGCATTTAGGTGGGATGCATTGCACTTTGACCATGGAGCAGGTGAGATGGTCCAATTTTGACCAGTTCTGAGTAGTTTTTCATGGAGAACTTTTGGGAGATGATGTAATCAGCTGACCTTGTTCTTTTAGGGTATGGAACAACACTTTTAGGGACTTAGGAGTCCTTGGTTTATGGACATGTTTGATTGGGGTTGCAGTGCCCAAAAATGTCTATAACAGTTGCCCCCTAAAGCATGAGGTCGTTAATCTTTTGATGTCGGGTGAAATGCTTTATCATGAGGATCCGAAGTTTTTTCGAGATGGAAGGCGACCTGTAATAAGATACAATAAAATACATTATCTTCATAATTTTTTCATGATCTAGCTGAGGCGGGCATTCCCATGCTCAGCTTTATAAATTCATTTTCATGTACATAAGACAGACAATCGTCTGTGTGCAGACTGATGATTCTAGTAGAGCCATCATCCCTTAGATTGGATGATTATCTGTGCAGCAATGATGTACATTTGATGTCTTTATTTTCCTGAATATATATCGCAGCCCGGATGGATGAAACTAGATCCGGGGTCTTCAATCTCGTTCGATCTTCACTCAAATTACAAGTCGATCCATGTGAGAGATGTTCTGGATTCGAACATGGAAAGACATCGCCTGATTACCAGCCAATGATGTAAGCTGTTAACAAGAGCGAGAGGAATCACCGATAATGATGATGACCCTCAAAGTACGACAGTACAATTCACGTGGTGTGAAAAAGGGACTTGGTGTCAAACACCACGCAAAATATTTCGGTCGAAGGCAGTGGTATCTAACATTTGACAAGTTTATGTCTGAACAAGGTTATACTAGGTGTCACTTTGATCATTGTGTTTATCTGAAAAAGAAAAATGATGGAAGCTATATTATATTGTTATTGTATGTAGATGACATGCTTGTTGCAGGGTCTAACATGCAGGAAATAAATGTGCTCAAAAGAAAATTGGCAAATTCATTTGCAATGAAGGATTTGGGAGCTGCAAAACAAATCCTTGGTATGAGAATAACTGGAGACAGGAAAAATTGCAAATTAGCATTGTCTCAGAATGAGTACATACAAAAGGTGTTGAAAAGATTTAATATGCACAATGCAAAACTAGTTAGTACACCTTTTGCTAGCCATTTCAAACTTAGTAAGGAAATGTGCCCAAAGACCCAAGAAGACATGGATTATATGTCTAAAGTTCCATATGCATTAGCAGTTGGAAGCTTAATGTATGCAATGGTCTACACAAGCCCTAATATTGCACATGCAGTGGGAGTTGTAAGCAGGTACATGAACAATCTAGGAAAGGAACATTGGATGGCAGTGAAATGGATTCTCAGATATTTGAAAGGTACCACAAATCAAGCATTATGCTTTGGTGGTTCAAACATTTCTCTACAGGGATATGTTGATTCAGATATGACAGGTGACAGAGATAACAGGAGGAGAACTACAGGATATGTATTTACTGTTGGTGGAACAGCTATCAGTTGGGTTTCAAAAATCCAAAGTGTTGTTGCACTTTCAACAACAGAAGCAGAGTATGTTGCTGCTACAAAGGCTAGTAAAGAAATGATTTGGTTATAAAGGTTTATGGGTGAATTGGGTAAGGAGCATGATATGGGCACATTATACAGTGATAGCCAAAGTGCCATTCATCTTGCAAAGAACTCAACATTTCATTCCAGGACTAAACACATACAGCTCAAGTACCATTTCATACGATCAATGTTGGAAGATTGAGAGTTGAAGCTGGAAAAGATACACACTAGCCAGAATCCTACGGATATGCTAACAAAAGTTTTAACCATGGAGAAACTGAGAATATGCTCAGTTTCAATTGGCCTTCAAGGATGATGATGAAGATGAGAAACAGCTAGGTCCAAAGAGGAGTCATTGTCCAACAAATGAAGCAGCGGTGGAGTTGCTACAGTCATTCTCCAAGTGGGAGATTTTTGTGTGTGGAGCATGATTGTTCAGAGGTCTTTGTTTCAGCCAGATGTATACCCCAGGAAGTTTGTACACCCCTCCACGCGGGGGGCTGCGGGGGGGACTTGTCCCCCCCGCGGGGGTCTGGGGGGGCCAATCCCCCCTGGCTAGGGGGTCCGGGGGCCGGCGGTCCCTCGGCGGGGGCTCAGGGGCAGCGCCCCTGAAGCAAAAAATAGATGTAAAATTGCCTTGTAAAAGTATAGTAATTTCTAGTCAATCTGGGTCGTTCATTAGGCGGATGATCTGACGGTAGAACTTATGTTTAGTTTAGGGTTTTTTGCCCTAGAAGGCAACCCCCTCTCTTTGTATGAGGGCATTGTATTTGAGGCTGTGAAATAGATGTGTATTCTCTGAGCGAGAAACAGAGAGGTGAGATTGTGAGAAAAAACAGAGGATATTAGAGCGGATCTGCTATAGGTTGTGTCTCTTCATTTTGTTGGATAATAGAAAGGAAGGACTGGCTGTTCGGGGTGGACGTAGCCCAAACTGGGTGAACCACGTATATCTGTCTCTCTTGTCTTATGTGTTTTTGTGTTTATATTTCTGCAATATTTTATGTGTTCCATTGCTCCATAATATATAATTTTCTAACAATGTTTTCCATATATACATATATTATGTCATTGATGTGACGGACCTGCCGCAGTGATGAAACGTAATACATAAGCTTTCAGGTCTGACTTACCCATATCGTAATCGGCGATCATTGAATGCACCAAACTCGATATTCATTGTTTTATGGACCCATCAGGCTGTTAAATATAACATAGATATATTTCGGGTTCGCCATCATTTATTGCAATCGGTGGATCTATATACATATACATGCACATAATTGTGGATCTGCTGATTTTATAAAACACAGCTTATAATGTTTCAAGTCCAGTGTTAACAACTTCAACACTTGTTCCCTTTGTAAATCCAACATTTTCCTTTATTTCTTTCATGTATTGGATTCTGGTATATATCTTATTGCCCCTCCTTCTTGCCTTATTTTTTAAAATGCTTTTCAAGCGATTTTTCATTTTTCAAATGAAATAATAAATGAAACAAACAAAAAAATACAAGTCACAATAGGTAGACTGTCCCAGATGTTTCCCACTCAATTGTTCGCTAGTGAAATCCAAAGGTCGACCTTCCTACATTAAAACAACACCAATACTAGTACATGAAGCATCACATTCAATCACAAAAGATTTGGTGAATTCAGGCAATGCCAAGATGAGAGTGGAAGACATGGCCTGTTTGAGAGCCATAAATTCTTGTTGTGTTGCATCAGTCCAGAGGAATGAATTTTTCTTGAGAATGTTAGTGAGGGGTCTAGCAATGCGACAATAATTGCGGACAAATTTGCAATAGTAGCCGGTGAGACCCAAGAATCCCCTTAAACTCTTCAATGTTTTTGGTTGGGGCCAATATTGCATTGGCTGTATCTTTTTGGGATCCACTCAGACACTATCACGACCCACAATGTGTCCCAAATACTCGACTTCTTTCATGCCAAAAGAGCACTTGGACAATTCGACAAATAATTTGTGATTTCGGAGAAGTTGCAAGAACATGTCTACATGTTGAAGATGTTTTTCCCAAGTTAGGTTGTACATGATAATGTCATCAAAGAAAACGAGGACAAATTTTCTGAGATATGGTTTCAGTAGGTGATTCATGAAGCTTTGGAAAGTGGATGGGGCATTATAGAGACCAAATGGCATGACCAAGAATTCATAGTGGTCGTCATGAGTTTAGAAAGTAGTCTTGGGAATGTCTACTTCTTTCATGCAGATTTGGTGATATCCTAAGTGAAGATATAGCTTAGTAAAGAATTCGACACCATGTAGTTCATCAAGCAGATCATCAACAACCGGGATAGGGAATTTGTCTTTGATAGTGAGCTTGTTGAGGGCCTAGAAGTCTAGACACATGCGCCATTCCCCATCTTTCTTGAGCACCATGACCACTAGTGATGAATAAGGACTGATGCTAGGATGAATAACACCAGCTTCAAGGAGTTCCTTGATGATTTTTCCAATTTCATTCTTTTGGGAGAAAGGATATCGATATGGGTGCACATTCGACGGCTGTGCCCCTGGGACCAAAGTGATGCTATGATCATGTTTCCCTCTAGAGGGTGGAAGCTCTTTAGGTTTGTCAAATACCTGCTGGTGGTGGTTTAAGACCTGTTGCATCTTAGGATGAATATGAGGAGTAGTGGGCTCTATGGCGTGGATGGCATTAAACTGGGTGATAACTCCATGTTTTCCCTTTTTCAACAACTTTTCCATTTGATGTGAGCTTACAATAGAGGGAGCCCCTGCCTGGAGTCCACGGAGGGTATGCATGTGGTCATTTTGCTTAAAGCTCATATATAACTCTTGGAAATACATTGTGATTGGGCCTAGTGTGCGAAGCCATTCAACACCCAAGACAATGTCACAACCACCCATGTTAATTGCAAACATGTGGGTCTTTAGGCGGTAGTCTCCCCTCTGAAGTTTGATATTTTAGCAACAGCCTTCACATTTCATTGTCCCTCCATCAACAATCTGGACCTAGAAATTAGAGACTGCGCTGAAAAAACAATGAACAGCTTCGATGACTCGCTAATGGATAAAGTTATTAGTGCTTCCACTATCAATCAATACTACTACAAGGCGATGTTTAATAAAGCCTCAAATTTTGAGACTTTGGGGTGCAGAAATGCTCGCCAAAGCATGTGGCGAGATAACTGGTTCCTCTGACATAGCTAGGAGCTCATTGTCCTACTAGCTTTCATCAATTTCACCCTCTGGTCCCTCAAGGGGTGGTGTTTCCTCAGATGAGCTGTGATCAGTAACACCAATTTGAAAGAATTTGGGTTCCTTGCATTTATGCCCTGGGGAGTATTTGTCATCATAGTAGTATCACAATCCTTGTTTTCTTCTTTCAGCCATTTCCGTTGGAGACACCTTTTAAACCTTAAGTGTTTGGGTAGGGCCCTAAACCTAGGTGGAGCGTTCCTTGGCTATGAAATTTGGATGAGAAGACTAGGTAGCTAAAGCACGTTCCACTTCGATAACCTTGTTGCAAGCGTCTATCCATGTAGGTGGGTGGTGCATCCGGACACGTGCTTGGATGGCTTCTTTGAGACCACTTATAAAACATTCCAAGTAGAATTCATCTCCTAGACCTTCTATGTAGATGGCCAATGTCTCAAAGGCTAGAATGTATTCTTTTACTGTGCCTTTTTGTCGAAGCTTAGTAAGACGACCCGAAAAATTAGAGGCTCTGTCAATGCGTTCAAAAAGATATTTTGAGAACACCTGCCAAGTTATGTTCCTGGGATAGCTTTTCTGATGCCACTACCACCATTGCCATCTCTCTTGGTCCAGGTAAAGGGCTCCCACACATAGTCTAGTTTGATCATCTCGGATATTATTCAAAATGAAATATTGTTCCATTTGTGCTACCCATATTGCTAGATCGGAGCCATCAAATTTATACATGTCCAGCTTGGGTGGCCGAGTGTAGGAATGTTGGTGATTTCCATGGAAGTGAATATGATGGCTAGATTCTCCTTCAAGGTCTTCGTTAAGACCATGTGCCCCCGGATGTAATGCCGACGTGACCACTTTGAATTGATCCATGAATTTCTGCATCAGGTTCGCTAAAGAATCCAATTGTTTTTCAAGGCACTCGATCTTCTCATTGGCCATGGCTTGAGCTCTGGTTACTACCATTCACAGATCTTGGTCACTTATCGTCACTTTGAAAAAATTTGGGACCGCCTGAAAATTGAAGCTGACAAGTGAATGGTACCACTGCGATCAGCTCGTCATCCTCATCTGATGGGTTAAATCTAATGTAAGCGTCCCAGGAATGCCTCAGACTTGTTTTTCTTTTTTAAACTCCGAACGGAGTTTTACTCCCCGGTGATCAGTACTACAGTGGCCAAATTCTAGAAAAATTGACCTTGCCCAATGTCTTGCGAAAATTGGCCCAGACTATAGGAGCCACAAGCCTCACTGTGCAGATGGTTAGATCTGCCTACGAATCCCTAACGACTGATTGTGGGTTAGACTGCAGCGGCTACAAAACCCAATTGCTAGATATGAATGTTATTGTGGCGGTAAAACCTCAATTGGTGGATCTGATTGTTGTGGCGGCTACATAACCCCAATTGCTAGATCTAAATCGTACTGCAGTAGTAGAACCCCAACTAGTGGATCTGATTTGGAAAATAAGATAATGGGTGCTCTTTCGAGATTCGAGGGAACTATGGTCACAAAGGAGTGTCAGGTGCTATAGATCGAAATATACATAATGGTCTAACAATAGTACTAGGCCCAATCTTTTAGGGCACTACCTAAGGAGGATCAACCGTACCCTTAGTCATACTACCCGACTAGCCTATCATATGCGCGAGTAATATCCCTGAGTGTTGTTATCAGTGTACTATAGCAGCAAGACGGCCTATGACTTATCTAAGGTGAGGTTTTAGGTGAGCTTAGGGGGATTTCGATATACCCAGAGGGTACGTGAAAGGCAGTCTGTGCGTGGTTCTGTCTAATGCGCTACTACTCAAAGGGGTACCCACATGGGTTATAAGGGAGTCCAACAAGTGTGACCACCTCTTATATTTCCTTCGTGCATGCCTCCCCAAATCCATAAGTTTATGTGCTCAATGACAGATCCCGTGGTTTAAAGACGCTGGAACACGTCCCTAGCCTAAAAAAAAATCTGCCAAAAATGGAGGTACCACTGGCCCTGGAAAGGGCTTTGATACCACTTGCTATTCTCTTGACCTGCGAGAATTTCTAGAATACAAAATATGCGAAGAAATACAACCCAGAACACAGAAAAAATGAGTATTTTATTATTAAGAGATGAAACACGAAGTTCACTTGCCTCTTCGAGGGGGAAACCTCCAACATAGCAGAGCTAGATTACAAAATAAGACTCGATATGTCTCAATGGAGAGTCTCTATCATTTATATAGGATTCATACATACAATACCATGGGTCATTACCATGGTTCTCTCAATACCATCTATATAATACCATGGTCCGTTTGCAACTAACTGTTGTCCCTTTCTTAAATGCGCATCAACCACTTACAATTATTAATATGGGATTTATTGATTCCTTGACTAACTATAACTATGACTCACCCCTATTACATAAATAAAGGGTTTAGGGCTGGACCCTAACAAAATATTGAGTTGTATTCTCCATTGTCGATACTAGAAAGGCTTGGGGAAGATGTGATTATGAAATTTGTTTTGAGGTTCCCAAGGGTGCAAAGGAAGCATGATTCAGTAATGGTTGTTGTAGATATGTTTTCGAAGATGACACATTTCATAACATGCAATTGGACAAGTGATGCGACTGAAGTAGTTGTTTTATTCTTCAAAGATGTAGTGAGACTTCATGGGTTTCCAAGAACCATTACTTCAAATTGAGCGACAATATTTTTGGGTCACTTTTGGAGGATGTTGTTGAGGAATACGGGAACTAAATTTTTATACATTTCAACCTATCATGCACCAATAGATGGACATATTGAAGTAGTGTACAAGAGTCTTTGGAATTTGTTGAGAAGTTTGAGTGGTGAAAATCCCAACCGATGTGATGTGGTCTTGGCGCAACCAAAGATTTCATACAATGAATTGGTGAACAGATCCACTAGTAAAAGTCCATTTTAGATTGTTTATGGGTGGTCCTAGAAGGGTATTGTGGAATTTATCTAGTTACCATATTTGGAGGAAAGGAAGAGTGTTGATGCAAGTGATTTTGCAGACAACATGCAGCTTATACAAAAAAAGGTGAAGAAAATATTGCAACAAAGTAATGACAAGTATAATGAGAATGCATATTTGAAAAGAAGAGAAAATGGTTTTTTTGAAGGAGTGTTGGTAATGATGCATTTGCAGAGAGATATATTTCCCAGAGGTACCTACAGCAAGTTAAAATATAAGAAAATAGGCTCGTGAAGAATTATTCAAAAAATTTATGAAAACTTCTACAAGCTGGAGCTTCCAAGAGACTTGGATATCTCTTTGATATTAAATTTAGCTAATCTATATGTGTTTTGTGAAGGAGAGAGTAGTGAAGTGATAAGTATGCCTACTGAGTAGAAGAAATAGTTACCAGAAAAACTTGTCAAAGAAGTTGAAGAAGTTTAGGCCACTAAGGTTGGAAAGAAGACTCGCTATAGGGAGTATCTAAAGAATTTGGTTAAATGGTGATAAATGGGATTTGGAGATATGTTATGGATAATTGAGAAAGAGCTATCACACCTATAGGGGACTTCAATCTCTAAAGGAAATACCATGAGGTGGTATCTCATATTCTTCTTACTAAAGGGTGTTAGATGCAAGAGTGTTTTGGGCCTCGAGAAATCCTCATCAACCAAAAGAAAGCTTCTCTTGAGTTTGTAATAAATGTTTTTACTCACATATATTTTAAGGTTATTGATACACCTATTATTTTAGTTGCTGATACACCTAGCTGGTAGCCTCTGCTACTCCTGTAACTACATTTTTTCAAAGCGATGAATACTTTGGAGTTGCTAACACTTCCAAGATCACGTGCAGATACACCTGCTGCATGGAGTTGCTAACACATCCAAAATTGACAGGTGCTTAGCTAAACTACTAGACGAAAAAGCCTACTAGACACACTACTATAATGAGACATAAGTTACAAATTTGGTTTGTCTGTGTATTGAGAGGAGGTGAATTGGTTCAATTTTGGAAGATTAAGAGGTTGGTAGCCAGGGAAGTGATTTGTTTCAGTGGGATATGAATAGGCCAACAACATGAGGATAAATGGTGGGAACAAGAAAAGGGAATTTTTTTCAACATGTTAGAAAATTATATATTAGGGAGCAATGGAACATATAAAATATTGCAGAAATATAAACACAGAAAACACATAAAACAAGAGAGACACAGATATACGTGGTTCACCCAATTTGGGCTACATCCACGGAGAAACAACCAGTCCTTCTTTTATTATATTATCCAGCAAACTGAAGAGATACAAACTACAGCAGATCCGTTGTAACACCCTCTTTGCTCTCAATCTCCTCTATCTTCCTCACTCAGAATATAGATATATATAGACACAATACAATTCCCTCATATATAGTGAGGGGTTGCCTTCTAGGGCGAAAAACCCTAAATTAAAGATAACTTCTACCATCAGATCATCTGCCTAATGAACGACCTAGATTGACTAGAAATTACTAGACTTTTACAAGGCAATTTTACATCTATTTTTAACTTCGGGGGCGCTGCCCCTGAACCCTTGCCAGGGGACCGCTGGCCCCCGGACCCCCGCAGGGGGGGACAAATCTCCCTCACGTGGAGGGGTGTACAATCTTCCTGGGGTATACATCCAGCTGAAACCTTTGAATACAGAAGATAATCAGGCTCCACACCAAACAATCTCCCACTTCGAGACTGATTATAGCAACTCTGTCGCTGCTTCATTTGTTAGACAATGACTCCACTTTGGACCTGGCTGTTTCTCATCTTCTTCATCATACTTGAATACCAATTGAAACTGAGTAGATTCTCAGTTTCTCTGTGGTTACAACTTTTGTTAACATATCTGCAAGATTCTGGCTAGTGTGTATCTTTTCCAGCTTCAACTGTCCATCTTCTAATGCTGACCGTATGAAATGGTACTTGAGCTGTATATGTTTAGTCTTGGAATGAAATGCAGAGTTCTTTGCAAGATGTATGGCACTTTGGCTGTCACTCCCAACTCCTGCTTCTTACCTAATTCATCCAGAAACCTTTGTAACCAAATCATTTCTTTACTAGCCTCTGTAGCAGCAACATACTCTGCTTCTGTTGTTGAAAGTGCAACAACACTTTGAATTTTTGAAACCCAACTGACAGCTGTTCCACCTACAGTAAATACATATCCTGTAGTGCTCCTCCTGTTATCTTTGTCACCTACCATATCTGCATCAACATATCCCTGTAGAGAAATGTTTGAACCACCAAAGCATAATGCTTGATTTTTGGTACCTCTCAAATACCTGAGAATGCACTTCACTGCCATCCAATGTTCTTTTCCTCGATTGTTCATGTACTTGCTTACAACTCCCACTGCATGTGAAATATCAGGCCTTGTGCAGACCATTACATACATTAATCTTCCAACTGCTGATGCATATGGAACTTTAGACATATGAGCCATTTCTTCCTGAGTCTTGGGACATGCCTCCTTACTTAATTTGAAATGGCTAGCCAAAGGTATACCAACTGTTTTTGCATTCTGCATATTAAACCTTTTCAACACCTTTTCTATGTACTCACTTTGAGACAATGTTAATTTATGATTCTTCTTGTCTCTAGTTATTGTCATACCAAGGATTCCTTTTGCAGCACCCAAATCCTTCATTGCAAATGAGTTTGCCATTTTTCTTTTGAGCACATTTATCTCTTGCATGTTAGAACTTGCAACAAGCATGTCATCTACCTACAATAACAATATAATATAGCTGCCATCATTTTTCCTTTTGAGATAAACACAATGATCAGAGTGACATCTAGTATAACCTTTTTCAGACATAAACCTGTCAAATTTTAGATACCACTGCCTTGGAGCCTGTTTTAAGCCATACAAGCTCTTCTTCAACCTGCACACTAGTTTCTCCTTCCCTTTTACCTTATATCCTTGTGGCTGCTGCATATATATCTCTTCCTCCAAATCCCCATGGAGAAAGGTTGTCTTTACATCTAACTGCTCAAGATGCAAATCTTCAACTACTACTAGACTTAAAATAATTCTGATTGAAGTCATTTTAACAACAGGAGAAAATATTTTCTCAAAATAAATACCTTTCTTCTGTGCAAACCCCTTCACCACAAGTCTAGCTTTGTACCTCTGTTTTCCTCCATCTTCTTCCTTCAACCTGTAAACCCATTTATTCTACAATGTTGTTTTACCTACAGGAAACCTGACTAAGTCCCAAGTCTGGTTATGTGCTAAGGATTCCATCTCTTCTTTCATGGCTTGCTCCCACTTCTTCCTTGTTTCTACCTGCACTACTTCTTCATAACATTCTGGTTCACCAAAATCAGTCAACAATACATAATATAATGAAGGAGAGTATCGTTCAGGGGGTCTACTTATCCTGGTAGATCTTCTAACACCACTTTCAGGTGTTTGAAGTGCTTGTTGATGTTGTGGTCATTGTTCTGGCTGTTGATCATTATGATTTTCAAGCACCATCACTTTTCCTGTGATATCGTCAAGCACTGTGTATTCTTTGTTTTCTTTTTCTTGTTTCTTTTCCTGCAACTGATTCTTATACAAGACCTTTTCATTGAATATTACATCTCTACTCCTAATTATTTTGTGATTTTCATAATCATATAAGCAATAACTAAAATCATTAACACCATATCCAATAAAGGTACATTTCTTTGATTTTGCCTCAAGCTTTGTTCTATTTTCTTTGTTAATGTGGACAAAAGCTTCACAACCAAAAGTCTTTAAAAATGAGTAGTTTACCTTTTTAGCTGTCCATGCCTCCTCTGGAATACCACCATCCAAGGAAATTGAAGGCCCTCTGTTTATTAGATAAACAACAGTATCTACAACATCTACCCAAAATTGTAAAGGCAATCCTGAATGCAATCTCATGCACCTTGCACGCTCCATGATTGTCCTGTTCATCCTTTCCGACACACCATTTTCTTGTGGTGTTCCTGGAATTGTCTTCTCTCTATGAATTCCATTCTCTGAACAGTACCTATCAAACTCTTTACTGCAATATTCACCTCCATTATCTGATTTGAGACACTTCATCCTTTTCCCTGTCTCATTTTGAACCAAAGCTTTCCATTTCTTGAAAGTATCAAATACATCAGATTTATTTTGAATACAATAAATCCAGGTTTTTTTGGTTGCATCATCAATAAAAGTAACATAATAATGAGAGCCACCAAGAGATGATACCTGAGCAGGTCCCCATACATCTGTATGCACAAGCTCTAATTTTTCGATCTTCTTTTCTCTCCCAACTCTAAGGAATCTGACTCTCTTCTGTTTTCCATAAACACAATTCTCACAGAATTTTAAATCAACATGCTTCAAACCTGGCAACAAATTCCTTGAGTGAAGAATCTGCATCTCCTTCTCACTCATGTGCCCGAGCCTATGATGCCACAATGTCGTATCTTCTCCTGTAGAGGTTAAAGCATTAACAGAATTAGAAATACCATTGCATAAATACAATGTACCAACCTTTTCTCCTTTCGCTATTACCAGGGATCCTTTAGTGACCTTCCAGGTTTTATCTGTGAAGGTAGTTACACAACCTTCACCTCCCAAATTCCCTGTTGAAATCAGATTTTTCTTCAGATCTGGAACATGCCTTACCTTCTTCAATAGCCACTGATTTCCATTTTGTTGTTTTATGAAAACTGTACCCATTCCAACAATTTTACAGGGTTTATCATCACCCAATCGAACTTGTCCAAAATCTCCTTGAACATAATCATGAAAATGTTTCTTATCAGGTGTGGCATGGAATGAGGCCCCTGAATCTACCACCTAGGCATCAATAATATTTTCTAATGATAGAATCAAAGCATCTTGCAACACATCACCAGTTACATTCGCTTCATGATTAGTTTCTTGCTGCGCATCTCCTTCTTTTCCCTTCCGAGACTTGCAGTCTTTCTTTAGGTGTCCTTTCTTCCCGCATTTCCAACACTCTATCCCTGATCTAGACTTGGATCTGCCTTTTCTTGACTTACTGTGATATCATGGGCTATTTCCTCTTTCCATTTTTCTTTCCCTAGTCTCTGCAGTCAAAGAATTACCTGATGTCTCACCGGAGCTTTTCCATGGCATTTCCTTACTAAGGAGTGCACTAACAACATTATCAAACTTTAAAGTACTAGATCTAGAGACAGAGTTACTAATGGCCATAACTAAACCATTCCAACTTTCTGGAAATGAGAACAGAAATAATAAAGCCCTAACTTCATCATCAAAATTTACCCCTACAAAACTTAACTGACTTGTAACTGTATTAAAATCATTTAAATGATCTGCAATAGATCCACCTTCTGACATCTTCATATTAAATAAACGCTTCATAAGAAATACCTTATTTGAGGCCGAGGGTTTTTCATATAGTTTGGCCAATGCCGACATTAAACCCTGTGTTGTCGTTTCCTTTGAAATATTAAATGCTATCGACGCCACTAGGCACAGTCGTATTGTTCCAAGTGCCTTTCTGTCTAGAATATCCCATTCTATGTCTGTCATACTCATCGGCTTCTTTGTCTTTCCACTCAATGCTAGGTACAGATCTCTCTGATACAGATAATCTTCCATCTGCATCTTCCACAGTTGGTAGTTTTGGCCATTGAATTTTTCGACCCTAAACCTACCATCTTCTGCCATCGCCCCCACTCGAACCAGGAACCCTTCTCTCCTGTGAGTTTATCAGCCAAATAGACATTCGGCTCTGATACCACTTGTTAGAAAATTATATATTACAGAGCAATGGAAGATACAGAATATTGCAGAAATATAAACACAGAAAACGCATAAAACAAGAGAGACATAGATATATGTGGTTCACCCAGTTTGGGCTACGTCCACGAAGAAATAGGCAGTCCTTCTTTTATTATATTATCCAGAAAACTGAAGAGATACAACCTACAGCAGATCCGCTATAACACCCTCTTTGCTCTCAATCTCCTCTATCTTCCTCACTCAGAATACAGATATATATAGACACAATACCATTCCCTCATATATAGTGAGGGGTTGCCTTCTAGGGCAAAAAATCCTAAATTAAACATAACTTCCACCGTCATATCATCCGCCTAATGAACGGCCCAGATTGACTAGAAATTACTAGACTTTTACAAGGCAATTTTACATCTATTTTTAGCTTCGGGGGCGCTGCCCCCAAACCCCCGTAGGGGGGACAAGTCCCCCCCGTGTGGAGGGGTGTACAATCTTCCTGGGGTATACATCCAGCTGAAACCTTTGAATATAGAATATAATCAAGCTCCACACCCAACACAACATTCGGGCTTTGTTTCTGCCTCTAGTCTTTTGGACATTTGGTTATGGGACTATTGGTGTTGGTCGGTTGATGCATGATTTTCATAGAGTGTGACTAGCTACTATACGAGTCAGGAATGTGTCTAGTTGTTGTGTAATAATGTAAGAAATTCAAGCACTTTGATCAAGTTGTTCTCTAATATGAGTTCTTGTCTATAGCAACACATTTGAATGAATACAAACTTATTTGAAATCCTTTCTATTTTTTCATGGGTAGACTCTAATTACTCTCTCTATTGTGCTCTATGATTTTTTCATTTGAATTAATTAATTTAGTAGCAAAACTCCAAAGGTTTGGGTTTTGTGCTTTGTAACAACAATCCATATTTTGTAGGTGCTGTGAAAGCTACAAAACCTAGACTGCATCACATTCTTATTCCATTGGTAAGATATATAAATGTAGAATAATGTTATGGGGTCTAGTGCAAGTTAGAGTTTCTAGAATCCAAAAAAAAAAAATTAAATTCCTCAAACTCCCTTCAAAGGGTTTTAAACCCTAGTTAAACAAACTAGGACCCACAAGTAAAAATTGTCCTATGATATTACTTCATTTTTTCCACTCTCAAAACATCAATATGATGAAAATTAATTCAATTCCAATCCATATTATTAAGACCAAATTCATTGTGGAATCCACCCTAGTTGTTATCTATTGAAATCCTCCTTAATCACCTCACCCATAAAATGCATATACTATTGAAATATCATAATCAACTTTTGTATCTAATTGCAAGTATATGATACTTTAAAACTCTACGAAATATCTCCCATAAGACATGATATAGTAGAATGTCAAAGTAACTACAAGATATAAATGGTCACACCATTGATTATACGACTTCAAAATTTCCAGTGCACCATAAATCTGGAAACCCTATATATACAAGATATCCAAGAATATGATAGAGAATATCCTTTAATTGATTAATATTAAAACCCTTGAGTTATGGTAAAATATTACAATTGATCCTTTTATGGATGGATTCCACTCTTGTTCACTTTAGTATTCAAGGGGAAAATATCATGATGATCTAAGCTCCAAATACAATAGACTTCTACACCCTTCATAAGGAGAACTCTATTATATCTCAGAGTGTCACCCCCCCGGGTTCATTAGAGAAGAATAACATCTTACAACTTAAGATTTAGAAATTGGTCCATGGAAGCTTAAGAAAAAGTCATGTTTTATGACATTATTACTCCCCTGACACTAGTAGATTGAACCTCTAGGTTCAACAAGGCTCCAAATTTGTTGAGAAGGCAAACTAGAAGGCTACAAATGCTCCATTTGTATTGAAAAATGGAACTAAAGTGGCAGTGTGAATGGATAAGGAAAAACAAGGTCAAAGTTGATCACTTTTCATGGATAAGGATGAAAGGACTATATCATACATGGTCAACAAAGTTTCTAGGTTCAATGAGATCACTCAAAGAAATATATAAAAGCATTTCCATCCATGGAAAAAAGAAGGAAAATTTTGTGTAAGGAAGTGCTGCGAAAATGTGGACCTACGGGCTTCCTTATGATAAGCCATGGAAATCATACTCCTTAACGATGAGCTATGTGAGAGGGATAATGTGGACTAAGGTTTTGAAGGAGCAACGAATATACACCATAACTATGGTATAAGATAAGAACTTGATTATTTCCCCCACTAAATTGATGTCTTTCTATTTGATTTATGTTGATGTATTTGATTTTTTTATGTGCTAATGCTAATGGGTACTGTTGGGAGTTGGATTTCGTGGATTATTATCTATGAGTAGGTATTCAACACAAGGAAATTAGGAGAAAATATCTCTTAAGGACTTTCCAACTGGCCACTATAAACATATGCCTTCCAATTGAAGGTGCACCATACTCTTTCCTCTCGCTATTTCCTTTATTTTCATATGCATGTGTGTGGGATTGATTGATTTTGAACCATACTATTTGGAAAAATCCTGGGTGTTATTTTTGGTGTAAAGTAACCTATTAATGTAGGCAAACTTTATGTAAACATAATTGAAAACTCCAATGGGGATATCCCAGCGAGTCATCTTTTGTAGCTTTTTTTTAATTGTCTAACAACTTTTGTTTAAATTTCTTAGTGTTGTATAGTGATTAGGATTCATAGGAAAACATGTATATGAATCCCCTATGCCTAGAAATTCAAATCTAGGATATATCCTTTCAGTTCTCCTCTACAAAGCTAATGGAGCATTGTTTACCCTAACAATCCTCTAGTTTATTTTGTTACAAAGCATTGTTGGCATTTCAGTGCTTAGTTTTTTTATAAGAGAGTGTTGACGTCTCCAACCATGGGTTTTGAATGGTTTCTCTTGCAGCTTCTCTAGTTTTTTTTAACGCATTTCTGCCTATTTGTGTTTAATCTTCATATATGTATTATTGCGTCTTTTTGTTTTTTGTTTAAAACTCTCAAGTCTACCTCAAATAAGTGGATTTGCCTTAATTTTCAGGGATTTGAATCCTCTTGGGTTTGATTCATGACAAAGACATCGATAAATAGATACCTCTTTGCCACCATTGTCTTGTAACCCTTCACTTTTCTGTCTTCTTGTGTGTGTGAGTAAATCATTGAATACTTTATTTGAATGCATTCTTGGTTGCCATTAGGGTTTTGTTTTCTAGTGTGTTTTCTTTTTGTTTACTTTTGCTTTTTTATTTCATTTTTATTCTAATTTGTGCTTTGTGTCTGAGCGATAAATAAGAGGGATCTAAGGACTATATTCATACTTTCATTTGAAAAGATCAAACCTTCCCATAAATAATTTTCATCGAAGGAAAAAGTCTAGATAAGCATATTTTGCACAACTTTCTTTGGACAAAAGTCATAACACCATCAAAGTTCCACACCATTTATGCTTGGCTTTTTTCCGAAAAAAAACACTTGTAATTTTATTCATCATGAAATAAAGAAGAAAAATATATTTTGCATGTGTTGAAATAATTATGATATATGCACCTCACGACATTTGATATAAAGAGAAATAATTGTAACAAATTAGAAGATAAAACATGTGAAGTTAAGTGTGCTAATAATCACTTAACTTCTCTTTTTTTCCTTTCTTTTCTTGCACTTTCTACAATCCCTTTGAATTAGGTTCAACGAGAACTATTTATAGTTCTCTTCATGTTTCCTTTGGTGTTAGTTCTTTGTCTGTGTCTGAACGCCCAGAAACATGTGCTCTTTTTGTGCCTCCCATCCCACTTTCTATATGTGCCTCCTCAACGTATGGTTTTGATGCCAGTGGTTTGTGAACTTCAATCTCATTTTTCAGGGGATAATTATTTTCATTTTGGTTTTATGCTTGCTATTTTGCTTGGTTTGGAGGGTTCTCCATGGTATGTTCTACTTCTTCAAAGAAATGGGGATATGAGGGCTACCATCCTTTTTTTTTGTGGGCCTGACCCTTTTTATTTTTTGGGATCCTTTTTTGCATGTGTCAACATGTTCTATAAATGACCTATTTGGTAGCATGTCCGACATCAAAATTCCATGTTCTCATAATCTAATTCTTGGTTCCACTAAACTTTTTTATGTACCAATTGAATGTGATCAAGTATACCTTTACTAAGGTCTATTTATACAAAGATTCTAGAAAAGGTAAAATGAAATTTCCCTATTCTTTTGAGGTCCATCTTTCTAAATTTCCAATAGTGTTTATGATTTACTCTAGATGTTTATGATGCCAGAATGGGAGAGGTAGATTTGGTAGCCACACCCTAACCAACATTGTGGCCACCATTTTAGTGGCATAAAAATCTAGAAACCAAAGTGTAATAAAGAGCCTATCTCTTCCCCAAAAGTAAGGCCCCTCATGTAGAACTTTCTCCATATCTTGTTGAATATTAAATTGGGCAATAAAAAAACCTTCAGAGCATAAATAAATATAACAGTTTGGGGTCCAAGAATAAAATAACCATTAATGTAAAGCATTATATTTAGGCCATAAACCATTGAACATACATATTACACCATTGGATTGAAGAGCATAAATAGTATGTTTACCTTGGGGAGGTTTACCTGCATAGGAGGTGTTTGATTCATTTTTCCAGAATATAGGTTCTTGGGTTGTTTTGAGGTTGTTCTATGGTGAAATAAGATTTTCCTTGCACCACATCCTTACAAGAAGTTGATCCACTTGATGTCTTGGGTCTTAGAACTCCACCACACAACCTCAAATTCAATACTATGGTTGAGTTCCTTATGATGTAGTAGTCTTCAATCTGGGAGGAGTCCTGAAGAATATTCCTTTCATATAGTAAGCTTTGAAAAATTTCATGGATGCCCCACCTACTCTCTATGCTCTACATAAAATATTGATAGATTACGAACTGCTTATCCATAAAAGGGAGGATTTCCCACTTACATTCTTAATGAAAATATGAAAAATATTGTCCCTTCTCATCCCGTGGTTGAAAATGCTCATACCAGCTAGAGTGATTGGGCACATTTTGAGAAACAATTTCCCATTTGTGCTAAGGAAACAACTTAACCACAAGCCTTATAACCCTCAATGCTAAGAAAGCTCATGATTCCAGAGTAGAGGAGAAAAGGGAATTAAAAAATAACATTGTTGAGCTCCATCTTGAAAGAAATAAAAATCTACAAGTGAAGACAATTTTTGGACCCTTTGACAAACTTCAGTCCTTCACTTTGGGCACATACAATACCCTGACGTGTGATATTTTTACAAAACTTAACCATCTTGTGTCTATGAATACCTTTAGCAATCAACGACAAAGAGATGGTTGTTCCACTACATATAAAAGTGTATTCATCCTTCTATTGACATCCAAGAGAAAAACGAGGTTTGAGAATCCAAACCATGGTGTGCCCTCGAAACCAAACTAGGGCCTTGTCCCCACAAAAGTGGAAGGAATAAAACCACAATAATACCTAAACCTAAAATTTAGCGTGATCTCCATTTCTCTCCAACCTTGATAGGTATATTTTGTTAATTTAGGGTCTCTTCCCTCCATTTACCCTTGAACTAAACAACAACCATTAAGATTAACAATTAATAGGATAAGTTTGACATTTTTATTTTCTCTGATAGGACATCCAAATAGATTAGTTTCAAAGGTCTTGGAATAGGTTGGTGAGGTAAACTATCCAAGGTCGTTGAAACAAACATAAAAGATTGAGATATGGAGTGGAAATCCATTTGGGGTTGCATGTTTCCTAGGAAGCCATTATAAAAAAAGGGTTAATCATGATGTCACATTAGGGCTAGTGGAATGATCTAACCTTCACTTGGTATTGGTGGTGCATCCTGGACATACTCAGGGGGTCTCCTTAAGGAGGGTTTAGGCTCAATACCCCACCTTTACATGTAGATTAGATTGGCAACTATTCGACCAAGTTGAGTAGTTGTATGTGGTAACCATAGTGGCCATAGGCTTAAGTACCTTAAACAAGTGATGGAAAGGGGGGAATCCTTGCTATACTTGGGGAAAACATTGGTTAGTACTCACTTAGTTCCCCTAGAGGGTGCCTGCACATAATTAAGGGTACTTGCATGGGGCGTAAGATCCATTAAGCAAGATACCAATGTAATTGTTGATATCTCTTGTATTGCAACAATAATGTTGTAACTCCAAGCGTCTCAAATTTAATTATCAACACAGGGTTGATACAAAATTAAGAGGGGTCAACACTACATGTGCAGTAGATACTATCTTCTTCCTCTTTCAATTCTTAGACATTTAGGATGTACTGGAGTGAAGGTTAGATGAAAAAAAACCAGGTTAAGCTACTACACTAAGTTATTCTACAATAAGGTAGATTTGAAGAAATAATGTGCATAAATTGAAATGGTGTAGGCATATATTCTATTTGCATCAAAATGAAAAGCACACTTTTTGGAAATAAAGGACTGAAAATATGAAACCTAAGTTTGATAACACACCATTGAGAAAGAAATTGATAGAAACATATACAAGAAACTTTGTGAGGTCTTTATGCTTCTAAATTCCACCATCAACATCCCAGGAAAGTTTTAATACATCAAGGATGCTAAACCAAATTCTTATTTCTAAACTCGACGAGAGAAAGGGACTGTTTATGAGTTACTACATGATCCTCTATTTTTCTATAGGAAGGGACTGTTTATGAGTTGCTACATGATCCTCTATTTTTCTATAGGAAGAGTCCAACGAGCCTGTAAAAACTTTAGCGAGCAAACATAAAGTAAGGAAAAGGGGTGGAAATGATGTCATTCAACTAGTAAAGGCTTCAGAAAACCTAATACAATATTTATCATCTCAAAACCAAGTTATGTATATCTCCTGTAGTCATAAAATCGACTATACAACGAAATAATAAACTACATAATTTGAATGGAATAGAAAAATAATTAAAATTGCATTAATAAGCATTATCATTGATTAAGAAGGTTGAAACATGTAACAAATGACCTGCAAAGAATAATTTCTCAAGAAGCCACCTACTTAATCATGTATAAAACCATCAAATTATAACTTCTAGAAATGCTAATGTTAACAGATAAATAAGACAAATGCAAAACATAATATCAACAAAAATATATGAGGGCTCTAAAGCTCCTAGGGTGGGCCAAGCCTAAGGATGCTAAGAGTCCTTAGATAAGAACCAAGCTAAGAGATAGAATAAGGCACCACTTCAATTAATTAAAAATGGTGCTTACATTACAATACTGCAAAACTTTCTTGGGAATACAAAATCCTAATCTTGCTTCTCTACTTGCTATTCTCCCTCTTGAGGTCAATTTGAGCCTCTTATTTATAAATCAAGTGTGGAGTAGCCTCCTTGAGATGAGGGCTAAAATTTCCTCCAAAAATTCTAAAAATAAGGATCTTATTCTAGATTCAACTTGCAGCAATAGGAGGAGGCATTAAATTCTTTGTGCTGACCAAGTTTAAGTCCTCCTATTGCAAGGAGCAAGTCCCTAAAATATCTCTAGTGTTGAAGTCCTTAGAATATGCTCAATATCTCTATAAATAGTACAAAATAAACATTTTAATACACTTAAAACGTGAAAAGCACATTGAATCCTCTAAGAACTCATTAAACTAGGAAAATATACTATTAAGTGCAAAATTTGGGGTCAAACATCATTCTATGTTCCTAGGAGTGGACTGATGGGCCTTATAACTTTACCTATGTTGGAGGCTCATCATACCCCTCTACTAGAACTGTTTCTCATCCTTGAGAAACCCAACCTTCCTCTCTTCTTTTCTCTTGTTCACTCTATTTGATTGTTTTCTTAATGTTCCAAGGTGAGCTAGTTGTTGTTGCCCCTACTGGATATAATCCTGCATTTTCCTCTATATCCTTCCACCCTTGGGACTCTTATTTTTGGATTTTTTTTCCTATATCCCTAATAGTAAAGGTGGACTAAACTTGAGTCCTATTCAATGAACCACAAGCCTTTGAATGATCCACTTATATAGAGGAGTTCTTTCTAATGCAACTTGCAATCTATCAAGAGACTGATACTCTGTTATCTTCATGGTGTGAGACAATCCTTTTCATATATGTGTTTAACCTTTGGCCTTCTATACCTCAATCATTAAGTGAGTCACCAGATATGCAAGCAACACTCTTCTTGATGTCCCTGCAATAAGATGGTTAGCTCTTAGTGGCCAACAGAAGAAGGAAGGTGGCTTCCATAGTGTAGAATATTTTGCAACTTTCTCTATCTCTTGTAGTTCTGCATATTGTTCTTGTAGCTATACATGTTGCTATATTTTCTACATAAATATTATTATTCTCACCTATTATATCTCATTTTCTCGTACATGTGGCTTTGGAAGGCCCTGTGTTTCTCCCTATTCTATCTCTTTCCTTTCAAGACTAGGTGCCTCTTCTATTGTAATAGGAGTAGTAGAAGGAGGTTGGGGTTTCTCACTAAAATTGATTTTATTTCCCTTCCTCCTTGTGTAGAAAATTTTTTGAGTAGGCCTACTCACCTTGGGCTTGATAGGTGTACTTAAACCTCGTAAGGTAGCTTCTATTTCTTTTTCCTCTTCATCCAAGGTATCTCTCATTCTCTATTTTGAAGTGTTGGCTACTTCATACCCTTTCCTCTTGTTAGCTATAATATTCTTTGGCCTGCTAATCTCTACTTGGGCTTTTAAGAATGAATTCCTATCCATATCTACAGAATCAACCCAAGGAATTAGATGATATAGGTTTTCTAGTGCATATGATACAATCAAATTAATTAGACCACGATGAGCTAAATATTTGTGTTTACCCTCCTTTACCTTAGTACTCATCTCTTTTAGGGATTATAAGAGGAATAAAAAAATTATTAGTAGTTCAGAGGTTGGAAGGTGGGTTTGGAATCTTAACTGATACACCATCCTTAACTGATAAGCATAAACTATGCTTAATCTTTCATCACATGAGATATATTTAAGGGTTTGGTAGGCCACCTCATCCCAATTACTAGGAAGGATTTCTCTCCTCAATCCATTACCATCTCCATCATTGTAAGATGTTGAAATGGAAAGAAATTTTCTACTTCTAATGAATTCAAACAAAAAACAAGACACAAATTTCTTCTACTATTCCTCGGAAAGGAAAATACACAATAGAAAAACATGAAACCATCAAAACACAAGGAACACAATTATTTTACAAGGGAAACTAACTGGGAAGACCCCCTCCACTGCTTTTCATTAATTCAGATGAGAATATGGATCAATTACAATGACTTCTTCACACATGAATCACACCCTGCACTATAATTTTTATCTCCTACTCACTCATCTACTTTGCCAAATGCTTAGCCAAAATAGGTCTCTTCCTTCCTCCTATTTCCTTGTGCAATCCTTGAGGAAATTAGCCCTTAAAAAATAGGAAAATTCCCTATTTTCTTGCACAAATCCTGAAGGAATTGATCACCTACTCCAATGCAAAACTTGTACACTCAACTAGTATATAATTGAAAATTACAATGTGCCTTTTCCTCCACTCCAACTAGGAAATTCGAATTCCATGCATGGATGGGACAATTTTTAGTAAATTGATTATTTAATTGAGAGATCAGTGAGTTGGAAACATTGGTCACTTCTCAACTGAACTCTTAATGACTATACTAATGACTAAAGCTCATATAATTGAATTTAACTAACAAAAACTCCACTAGATTTATAAATTCTAGAATTCAACACATGCACAACTCTACTTCTAGCGTACAAAATTGAATTATTGATTTAACTAGCAGGAAAAGTCATTTCATTCCAGGTAACTACAATACAAGTCATCTTGCTGATGTGGAAAATCGACTTTCTCCATTTGACTAAGGCAAAAGACAAATGAAGCCTTTTCTTGCTACAATTTTAACACTTCCTCTTAGGAAGAAAAGGGTTTTGCATCACCCCTATCCTTCTCTTGTGGAACTCAAATTTTCCTCTTGACAATGCCATTGTCAAAATATCTATAGCCTGCTCCTATGTGGGAATTTACTACAACATCATGATTCTCCTTTGCACACAATATCTCAAGTGAAGGCACTTGATATCAATGTGCTTGTACATGTCATGAATTTTAGAGAGTTTGATACAACTTTTATTATCACATTAAATCACAATAGGATCCATCTCCTGACTGAAGATACCAACAATAATTTTCCTCATCCAAATGGCCTTGCATGTTGCTTCACTAGCAACCATTTACTCGACCTATACTGAGATAAGTGCTACATATCTCTATTTCTTGTTATACTAGGAAATAGTTGCTGACCCAACACTGAAGATAGCTCCTGAAGTGTTATTCATGTCTGATGGAATCCCTACCCAATCTGCATCAGTGAAGCCTTGAATCTTCACACTATCGTTCCTCCTATACCATAAACCAAAATTTGGTGTGCCTCCGAGGTATCTAAGCACATGTTTTGTCGTTTCCTAGTGAAGATTGGTAGGGTTCACCATAAATTGACTGAGATGATTAACTGCAAAACATATGTTGGGCCTTACGTTCACCATATACATCAAGAAGCCCACTAACTTTCTGTGAAGCATCCTCCTTTCTCTAGTTGGTAGCAATAGGAGGGTCCACAGGCTTGCAGTCCTGCATATGGAATCTATGAATTATTTTAGATGTATTCTTACCCTGACCCACAAATAACTCTCCCTCTCCCTATCGCACCTCCAAACCAAGGAATTAGTGCATCAAACCCATGTCTTGTATCTCGAACTCTCTTACAATGTCCTCCTTGCAAGATTGTATCTATTTCCCATCCCTTATCAGTATCAAGCCATCTGCATACATGACTAACATAAGAAATTTTCCATCTACCACAATGTAATAGAGATTGGCATATGCTTCACTCTTAGTAAAGCCAAGTCCATTGAGATAGGAGTCTATGTGAGTGTACCAAACACAGGGTTCTTGCTTGAGACCATAAAGGGATATATTTAGTCTACACACATGTCTCTCGCTATCAAATGTATCAAACCTCTAAGACTACTCTATATAAATCTCTTCCTTAGTGACTTCATTGAGGAAGGTAGTATTCACATCCATTTGGTGGATCTTCCACCCAAATTGTGCAGCTAACGATAGAATGGTTTTAATGGAGGAGTATCTTGCCACTTCGGAAAATTTATCCTCATAATCAACTCCCTTTACCTGTGAGAAGCCTGTGGCCACAAATCTGGCCATGTACTTCTCAATACTGCGATCAACTACTGTAACATCCCTGGTGAAAATTCCGTGTAATAAAAGTTAAAAATAATAACCATGGTTGATTGGACACTTGTTCTAAGATGAATGTTGGGAAAGACATCCTAGGGGTGTTCACTTGGTTGTTTCTAGCTAAGGAAATTGGAAATGGAAATGGAAAAGGCTTTGGAAAGGAAAAAAGATATTTTGTCACATTTATTTATGAAAATAACGGAAATTAGGAGAAAAAGGAGGTGAAATGTCACAAGTTGAATGTGAGGAGGAAATTGAAGGAAAATAATGGAAAATGAAGAAAATAGAGCCCTCTTTGATAAAAAGGCTTCTAAGGATTACTTGGCAAGCTTGATCAGTTAAGGTTTGGAGCTCTCTTCTATTCTCTCTCTCTCTCTCTCTCTCTCACTCTTGGACACTTGGAGTTTCTTGGATCACTTTGGCGTTGGAGCAAGAAAGGCAGAGAAGGAAATAGGAAGCAAAGATCAAGTAGGGAAATGAGGGATCAGGTAGCTACAATAAGATTCATTTTAGGTATCGACTTGCATGTGTATTTTCCTTACTATATTTGGCATGCATGGTATTGCATGTGATTCTTTTCTATAATGGCATGGGTTTTTCCAAGTGTGAAAATGTTCTTCAGCCTAGCCTTGTTGTTTCCTGATAGCTTTGATGAGATGGGTTCTCATATTTGGTTGAGCTAGGATGGCTAGATGGATTCAAAGTTGAGTGGGGTGGATCTCCAAAATGACAAAAACATGAGCTAGTGGTCCTTGAACCGGACTGTGGTTCATGGTAAAGCCACTGGCCGAATAACCCCTGAGGCAAACTATGGGTTGCGGTAAAGCTAGGATTGTGTGCCCCGATGGGCCTAGGAATCCTTGCTAGTGAATGGCAGGATATACGGAAAAACTAAGAGGTGGATTTGTCTCCATTGGACCTAGTAGTCCCAAGATGGGATGTACAGTAAAGCCTGGAGAGTGTGTCTCACTGTAGGGCCTAGTGATCCCTGGATCAAATTGTGGATTATGATAAATCCTGAGAAACTAGGAGGCACTCAAATTCCTTACGGTGTAGGCGGAGAACTCCGGTGGCATCCATGCTTGTTTTGTGTTTCTGGTGTGTTCTATGAGTCCCACATTCATGCTTGGAATATGGCACAGGTGTGATTGGATGAAGAGAGATTTGGCTTAGCCAATCTATGGTCGGGTGGAATGTGGTAGTCCCATCTCCGGTTGGTTTATTGTATTCATTAATGAGACATTCATTCCCTTGATTTTCATGTGCAAATGTAATGACGTATATGTGGATTTTATGGATGATATATTTGTGGTATTTCTATTGTTATTATGTTGGTTATATGTGTGTTTTATGACAACAACTATATATGGCTCTCAACATGTTTTTACTTGTAAATGAATGGATAATGTATCTATTGTCTAATAGATGATAATGCAGCAAATGACATGATGGAACAATGGTTCATACCGATTCTTAGAGAAGTATGAGATCCCTACACTTAATTACATTGTTTACATCTATAGGTTACATGTTGATGATATGTTTGACGAAATGCCTGGCATGGCTAGTAGGGGTTTGATTAAGGTCTTGTTCAACTTAATTTCTTTTGCATCATTGTTTCCCTATTTTTTTACTACTCCTAAGTTATCATTCCATTTTGGGCAGTGAATTGGGCTCTGGGTCTGAAAAAATGGCTCAAATCTCGGGATCGTTGGCATAACAGTGGCAAATTGGGTCTCTAGATGCTGGAAAACAAGCCTATGAGAGTGACTTTGGGGTTCTAGACACTTCCATGCCTATAGCATGAGAGCGACTGAGGCTTAAGATTTCTAGAACATTAGTGGGACCTTGGGACATGATGTTTGAGTGGCTGACATGTCTCCTGAATGTTCTGTTGTTGATGGGGATAGGTTGGTTGATGTGTTCTGTCGATTCCACTTACTTAAGGTCACATAGGAGGTCAAATCCAATCATAGTGTTAGGTCCCTATACTACTAGTGTAACCCCTTATTGTTATTATTAAAACCCCCTTATTATACTGTTGTGCCCATGTAGTCCCCATATTGTTATTATTATGCCCCGTAGAAACCCACTATTGTTATTATTGTGCCCTTACATTATTATTGTTATGTCGGCTCTGATTATATTATAACCCCTTAGACTCCTATATATAGAAAGGAAGTCTTTTCATTTGTATCATCCAAGAATTGTTCATTTATGTAATGTAAAGGAGGTTTCCCCCTCGAAGAGGCTAATTTGTAAGGCTTTCATCTATCCTTTCTATCTTTTTGTGAGCTGGTTTCATAACATTTGGTATCAAAGCTTTGGATTCTAGGGTTTCGTTGCTCCAAATAGGTCATCGTGGTATTTTCGCTATAATTTTTTTTCTGCGATGTTTCAGAAGCTAAAAAGAAAACCCATTTGAGAAGAAATCTTTCTAAACCGTGCGTCCGAATTTCAGATTTTGTCTCACTATAGTTTCGGAGATATGATCTGAGGAAGTTAGGGTTTTTGCAAGCTCTAGAATTTCATCTAAAACAGGTCATCGTGATATTTTTGCAATAACCTTTTCACTACGAAGTTTTAGAAGATAAAGGAAAAACCCATTTGAGAAGAAATCGCTCTAAATTTCGTGTTTGAATTTTAGATTTTGTCTCGCCATATTTTCGGATATATGATCTGAGGAAGTTAGGGTTTTTGCAGATTCCAAAATTACATCCTAAACAAGTGACCTTGGGAAAATCATCATAACTTTCTCTTTGAGCAACAAATTGAAATTTCGTAAGAAGTTACAGAAAGAGGATGGACTGTAGCTTTTTGTGCATAGTTTTTAGATCCGAAGGTCGAAACAGTGACATGTGGCATGTTGTACAATTTAGCTCTATTGAAACATTATATAATCAGGTCATCTTAGGAGATTGGGCATAACTCTTTCTTGGAGAATCAAATTCTGATCAGACTTGCGGGGTTAGAAAGAGGACTCAGAGGGCTACTGCAGGAGACAATTTCAAAACTTTGAGATCTGAAAGTACAGAGTTACAATCATTTCAAGATCGAGCTCCTGAAATCAAGAAAAGGCGATATGAGGAAGTTTGATGGAAAGGATCCAGTAAATTGGATACTACAGATGGAGCAATATTTTGATCTACATGGTGTACCACTGTTACAAAAGGTATGTATTGCATCTTCATATTTAGAACCGAATCAATTTTTATGGTATAAAGGGCTTTGTTCTCGTAAACAACTTGTTATGTGGTCAATTTTCACGGAGGAAATGATAACACATTATGAGGATACAAAGAGCAACACCTTCTTTAGAGCAACACCACAAAAATTGGAAGAAAAAAGAGAAAAATGGCTTTGTTACAAAGTGGAAAGCAAAATTATGGCAACAAGGAAGTCTACCCCTCACAACTATAAAGATGGAAGTGTTGTTTCTCCTAGCCTTCCACAACCTATAAGGGTTACACCACAACAATTGGAAGAAAAAAGAGAAAAAGGGCTTTGTTACAATTGTGATAGCAAATACAATAAAGGTCATAAGTGTGTTGAGAAGAAATTATTTTACATTGATTGTGGAGAGGAGGAAGAAAAGGATCAAGAAACGTCAAAAGAAGAGTATATACACTAGGAACCAACCCCATAGAAAGAAGAAATGAATCCAACCATATCTTGTAAAGCATTGGAAAGAATTACCACTCCTAAAACTCTCAAGATAGAAGGACATATCAAGAAGAAAAAGGTTCAAGAAGTGAAAGATCACATCGAGAAAGAAGAAATGAATCTGACAATATCTTGTAATTATTTGGATGAAATTACCACTCCTCAAGCTATCAATATAGAAGGACATATCAAGAAGAAAAATGTTCAAGAATTGAAAGATCACATTGAGTCTGAAGAAATCAATCCGACCATATCTTGTAATGCATTGGAAGAAATTACCACTCCTCAAACTATCAAGATATAAGGACATATCAAGAAGAATAAGGTAAGAGTGTTGATTGATTCAGACAGCACCCATAATTTTATTGATTGTAAGATATCCAAGGAATTGAATTGCTTCCTATATCTAGCATCGGAGTGTCAAGTGATGGTTGCAAGTGGAGGAACCATAAATTGCTCTGGAAAGTGCCATAATATCAAGCTATCCATGGGAGAATATGTGTTGAATATCCCAATTCTTTCCATCGGTGGTGCTGATGTTTTACTAAGAGTCCAATGGCTACAATTTTTGGGTACGATAGCCTTTAATTTTCAAGAACTTTTCTTAAATTTTTTTTGGGAAGGAAAGAAAGTTGAATTGAGGGGTATCAAAGGAAAACCTGGAAAGATAATCAACTCTAACATCATGACAAAGATTCTAAATAAAGAACAACGGGGTGTAATTGCACAATTATGTTCACTAGAGGATCCCACATCGAAATCATGTATTTCTCTAGATCTCCAAAATGTTTTGGACAATCATTCCAAGGTCTTTGAGATTCCCAAAGGCCTCCCACCTATTCGAGATCATGATCATGCTATTCATTTGATTCCATGAAGTGTTCCTCCAAACATCAGGCCTTACATATATCCATATGCCCAAAGGAGTGGAAACTCATTCAAAAGTTGCAAAAGATCCCAATTCAAATAGTATTGCGAGAACTTGACAAGGAAGGAAAAATCATATTGGAACTTGAAGCAGTCACAAAACCGAGAAATTGAAAGCTATGAAATAGATTAATTTCAGAGTATCTCATCAAGTGGGAGAACTTACCCACTGAAGATTCCACATGGGAGGACAAGAATTTATACAGAAGCATCAGGAACGACTCAAGCATTGAGGACAACACTTTTTGAAGGAGAGGGGCATGTTAGGTCCCTACTCTACTAGTGTAACCCCTTATTGTTTTTAGTACAACCCCCTTATTATATTTTTATGCCCATGTAGTCCCCATATTGTTATTATTATGCCCCATAGAAGCCCACTATTGTTATTATTGTGCCCTTACATTATTATTGTTATGTCGGTTCTGATTATATTATGACCCCTTAGACTCCTATATATTGAAAGGAAGTCTTTTCATTTGTATCATCCAAGAATTGTTCATTGATGTAATGTTAAGGAGGTTTCCCCCTTGAAGAGGCTGATTTCTAAGGCGTTCATCTAATTCTATCTTTTTGTGAGTTGGTTTCATAACACATATTAGCCTCTCGTCACATGTTTACCCCGATTGGATGGTTACATGGGTAGATGTGTGAGGAGGGTGTTACAAAGTTTTATCGGGGCATGGTTCACCTCTCAGACTGGATGGGTAGTGTGTGTTGGTCATGCATGCATGTCAGTTGCATGTGTTTCTCTTACACTTTCATTCCATGTGCTTGTTGCATTGCATAATGTTGATCGTGGTTGTAGTAAGGTTGCCATGAGAAACTTGATGTTGATTTTATGGAATGCATCGTGATGAGTATATGACTGGTTACATATTGTTATATGTCACTTACATGTTGTTGTATGTCGTTTGATTACATACTTGTATGTTAGGCTGCATTCGTGTATGTCTGATTACATGTATCAGTCTTGTAGGTTGGTTGCAATTATTACTCGCTTATGCTCAACTACTTGTGTTCATGCGTATGTGTAGTTGATTATGCATTGCTTATGCATGTTGATGTTTGCATGTGGAAACGTGTACAATGGAGTAATGATTGTTGTTCATGCATTGATGACTTGACTCTATCTAGAAGGATGTGTGTATGGTTTTGTACTCATGTGTTATATGTCTATATGTAGTTATTATGCATGTATGGTCTTGGTTATAGTTATGCATGAATAGTAAGTCAAACATGCCTTGTGAAGTCATGGTATGCAATTTAGGCCATCAGGATGATATTGGTATGTTATGATGCTAACATGTTGGCTAAGATAGAGTAGGAGATGCAGGTCATCATAATGAGGTTGCAATATTAGGCTTTGGGGTAAGAGCAGATCATCATACATGTATTGTATGTTGACATGCAGGTATGTAAGTTAAGAATTTTTATATGCATTAGGGTTATATACATTAGGTTTATGTACATGTCTTTTGATTTTATGGTTACATTCATGATAGATGTTAGTTTATTAGTGTAGTTATATGCACATGTGTCAGATAGTCAAGAATGATAGTAACTTGTGGCTATATGCATTGTTATTGTTGTTTTATGTTAGATAACTTGATGATTAGGTTATATGTTGTTGATGAGCATGATATATATCTTATTGTTGTTATATCCTATTAACTTGATGATTAAGGTTATTTCATTGAGATCTTGATTTTGTAATTTGGATTGGTCATATGCATGATGGTTATGTTCATTGCATTGAAGATATTGATGTTATATGTATTGTGTTAACCTGGTTTGACCTATGCAGATGGTTATGGTTGCAATATTCAGGTATCAACCGACTTCCATGTGATATGGTATCATACTAATCTAGACTGATCATACATATGTGATTTTTATGCATTAACGAAAATTATTTATGAGCTTAGGGTGTGAACATGTTAGTTATTTACTATTATGGATATCATGATTTATGCTTGAATTGATATGTTGTGAAGTTGTATTGTGCTACCTAGATTGATTGTGTAGACAAGATAGCCTCCCTTGAGATACATTAAGGTATGAGTTTTCTTCTGTCATATATGTGGTGCTTGACTATTTGATTAGGTCATCTAGTTAAATTAGTTTTAACATGACATGTTTTCACGTTTGTTGAACGTTTTATTTATTGCATAATATGAGTATGTGTTCAAATGATCTTGTTTTAAGATGACTGTAGTAACATATGTGTTGAGACAGTTGATATGTACTTGAGTGTAGTAGATGACAATTTTAACATTATGTCTAATGACTATGAGTTGACTATGGATTATGACATGATTGTTAGTCTTGGTAAAGGTTGATTTCAAGGTGATAGATATGATTGTATTGATATTTGGAACATGTGGTTGACATGTGTGAGTAGATGCGGGAAACATGCTTGGTATTAGCATGATGAGGTAATAATTGATGTGTTTATATAACTAATAGTTGGGTGATGTGACAATACATAGTAAGCCTCGATTTCAGCAAGGTAAAAAGGGTAAAATAAAGGAATTTGACAAGAATTCCTTTGGCTATGTTTGGAAACCCTAATTCCAAACAAATGAGTGCTTTGCATACAGGAAGTCTTATTAACCTTAATCTTGTCTAGCATTATGTGGATACATGCTATATTCACGAACATGTAATTTCCAGGGATATTAGCTAGTGTTTAGTTACAGGTGGATTTTTCAAAGGACTGGAGTCCCTTGAGAGATGGCGTGGATGTGTTCAGTTGCAAGCAACATGCTTGGCACAACAAGATGAGGTAACTGGTGTATTGTTATCTTTATTTTATGCACTAACATTTATGTGTTAATAACAACATGATGCAGGGAGTTGCATGGAAAGAGGGGTTCCCATGAAATCTCGAAGAAGGCTTAAGTCGAGTTTTCCTTGGGAACCATGGGGATTGAGTCATGTTGTTTACTTTTAGTCTTGTGATTTTGGTATTTTTTTATTGTTGCGGTGTCGTATTGCTTTTGGTTTTCATGGTCTTGTTGTTGTTGTTTATGTTCTTTCCTTTTATTGTTTTGAGTCCTGGGAATTGGTTAGGAAAGAGGAAAGTTATGGAGATTGAGGAGAGACATGTGGTACCCAATAGGTAATGTAAGACAGGGATGAATCTCGGTGCATGAGTAAGCATAGCGGAAGGTAAGACTACGACAGTTGGTTGGACTAGTTGGGTCCATTGTTGTAAATGGACAATGGCAGTAATGTTATGAGAAAGGTAAGTAAAAAGGTAAAGTAAATGGATCTAAGGCATCAGATGCCTTGGCTATGTTGGGAACGAACATTCTTAATGTTGTGCATGCATTGCATGAGTAAAGGAAGCTCTCTTAAACCTTGAACTTGATATCTGGTAATTGTGTTATGATCATGATTATGATTATGTTTATATATGTATACATGTAGGTGTGTATGTATGTCATGTTTGACATGGTCGTCATGGATCATGATTATTAACACTAAAGGGATCATGATTGTTCATGCTAATGTTTACGTATATGTATGTACGTATCCATGTACCTTTGTCACTATCCGACAGATCATCAAGAATCGTTCTTGTGGTGGAATGATTGCTTATGAATGCGAATGACAAGAAGAAGTTCCTGCCTATGACTCAAGTGGGAAGAGTAGTCATGAAAAATATATGAGGTCAATATCATGTGAATATGGATTTATATTATATGCTTGTATTATGCTTATGCTTATTATATGGATAGGTTGTATCAAGGGATACATCAACAAAGTGAAAGCAATGTGGTCTATGACATGCTAGGTTTCTTGGTAAGGAAAATGTGGTTTTGGATGTGTGGTACTACTATTGTGCATATGTTGTATATGTTGTACATGTTGCATCTATGATGTGTGCACATACAGTCTTGTGTATATATAGTGTGTGTACATGTTTTTTATGCAATGTTATGTATAGGGTGGTACATATAACATTGTGTGAATATTGCATATGTTGTTGTGCATACGATTGGATACGTGGTGCTATGTACAGGGGGTGTTGCATGCATGTTGTACATGTGGCACTATGTACGTATGGTGTTGTGTGCATGATTGTACAAGTGGTGTTGTGTGTATTTGGTTCTCTATACATGTTGTACAAGTGGCGTTGTGTGTAGGTGGTGTTGTGTACATGTCGTGCATGTGGTGCTGTGTACATGTGGTGTTGCATACCTATCATGCACGTGGTACTATTTACATGTGGTATTGTGTACATGTTTTACAATGGTGTAGTGTACATGTGGTGTTGTGTACACGTTGTGATGGTAGTTTCGTCTACATGTGACGTTGTGCACACATTGTGACTGTGGTGCTTTGTACATGTGGTATTGGTGTACATGTGGGATTGAGTGCATGTCATACATATTGTGTTGCGGGCATGCGATACTATGTATGTGTGTTGGGAGCAAGATCCCCCAAGGGCAGTTTTGGGGCTAAAATCCCATGTTTAAGTCAAATTTTGTAATATAATTCTAAAAGACTCCGCATTTTGTGGTCACAGAGCCCGAAGGTGTATGTGTCAAAAAGGGTAGTCCGCCCTTAGTTTTGTAAAGTGAAGTCGGTTGTAAGAGGTCTACCCATGCTCTGTGGACCATGGAATTATATAGAAAGAGCTAAGCTCTAAGTAGTTTAGGCATCAATAGAATGGCAGATCATGTCATAGAGTGATAGCTCTGAAGAATAAGTCTAAGTCTTGGGTTGTAGCGTAGGTAGAGGCTCTGTAACTGAGTGCACAGACGCCTAGGGTAGAAGTCTGCAATAGAGTGCACGGACCCCTGCAGCTATGTGCGCAGGGTGGATAGAGGTTGTAACACTTGAAAGATACTAATAAAAGGAGATATTTTGCAATTTTTGCGTCTTTGTTTTGTTGATAAGTTTGGATATTTTATGTATGAATTTCCTTCATCATGCTTATATGATGCATGAATGAATGAAATCACATTGAATAATTGAACGTAATTACGAAGATCTGCTTACGCGTGTTAACTCTAAGTATTTAATGAGATAATAAAATCACTTAGACTAATTGGGAATCTACACTGCATGCTTCCATAGCAACGTGAAAGTACCTAAGCAACAGGTTAAGGCTGTGCAAAGGTCGATCGTACCCTCTTGTGGTGGTATGGAAGGATGGAATAGAGGGCTCATCTTGCAAGCCCTAGAGCAAAGCGACCTGCGCGAAATCAGGAATAGAAGGAATCAAATGACATCACAACCATCTCAGGGTGCAGAAACCTGGTTCTAGCATCCCCCCATACTGCTTTAGGTGAGACTTCGGTCCGTGCTCTGCGGGCTGATGCCGAAAGGGCCAACGGTGTAGGGATTTGTTTGGCTAATTAACGTTGAACCTCAGTCAAGCCCCCTCAAGCCAACAAATGGTTTTGTTGCTGGGATCGAAATCTGCATAAGAGATGTGTGATGTTGTATCACTAGAATCCAACTAAGAAAGAGATTGGAGACTGGATGGATAGGAAGATCCATGAATTCGCAGTGCAGGAGAACAGAAACCTGCCACTAACAAAGGAACAATGGTTGGACAAATACCTGTATACAGAGATCCATGAGATATTTTTCTGATGCTTCACTATTGAGCTATACGAGTGGATCGCGAAGCTAGCAGATAGCCAAGGAAGGTGGAAACTTGACTGTCCTATTGTGTGGACCCCGGAGCTTGCAAAGGTTGGAAGCATGGGAGGATAAGATCGCCCGCGTTATCGATAATTGGCTCGATCGAGTCATAGGAGGATTTGTGACTGAATTTGTGGTCGATACCTAAGTCAGCTACAATGAGGTGGAGCGTTGATTTTTCAAAGGACCTCTAGGTAAGTACGTAAAATCTTTGAATACCTGGATTAAAATGTTATTATGTGAAAAACGGGTTATGCAGCTACCTTGATGTTTGGGATTACGCGTAGCAGAAAAACTTATAGGAACGAAGGAAAAAGGTCTGGAGTATAGTCCCTTGATTTCACCTTTGCGAGGTGACGAAGAAAGGATAGCAAAGGTTTCTCTATGAAGTGATATTCAGTTAATAAGAAAAGGATTCGTGCAAATACCAGCTCCGCCCACACCACCTTCGACTTCACCACCATCACCTCCAACTTCACCTGTACCACCTCCACCCCCACCACAGTTCAGTATGGCAAATATAGTGAAGTTTCCTTTGTTCAAAGGCTTGGGAAACGAGGACCCGGACCAATTCTGGTTCATTGTGAAGGCTATATGGGAAGTTCAAGGTGTTACAGATGATCATATAAAGAAGGTGATACTGGTTAGTGCTCTACAAAATCACGTGCTAACCTGGTATATTAAGTACTCTAATGATAACCCAAATGCTAGGGTGGAAGACATCCTGGCAACACTGAATAGAGAATTTAGTTGGCCTAAATTTGAGGTGCAGTCGATTGTGAGATTCAAAGAAATCATGATGCAATCAGGCGATACACCTTGGGAATTATATCAAAGGTTGAAGTGTTCAATCCGTGAAGCCAACATTAATTTGACAGATGGACAACATTGCAGAGTGCATTGTCGCAGTAGAAGATAACCACTTAGGCAGAGGCCTTGGAGATTGCCATGAGACTACATGAAACTCTGATGCAAGATCCAAATCTAGGAGTTCAGTAGATCCATGCGCAACTGAAGAATCTGTGCCTTGAGATGCAAAGTCTGAAGCAGGGCAGGACGGCTCGACCAGAGGTGCGCAAGGAGGTATGGTGCTTGAAATGCAAGAATCAGGGTCATGACAAAGACCATTGCCTGGTCTTTGCGAACTATATTGCAGGAGGAGGATCGATACCTTTAAGGCCAAAAGCTCAAGCAGGACCTAGTGCGGGGCCTGCATTATGGTGCGCTATCTGTCACGTAGTCGGACAACATGCCACAAATAACTGTCACTTGCTACAGAAGTTTGTACAGACACTGCAACAACTTTTCTGCAACTTTTTTAGGTCGATAGGGCATGATGAGCATACTTGGAGGAGCTATGAATTGATGATGGATAAAACTCTCGCCTATCGGATTCAGGATGGTTAAAAATCCCACCTATAGGGTTCAGGCTGAAATGTAGCCCCTTGTCCAGAGCACAGGAATGGCACGGACAAGATTTCAGGGGTGTCAATGAGGCTGAGGCGGAGGAGGACCTGGTAGGTCAAGGACAGTTGATTTGATACAACTACGGAGGACCAGGACACTATGCCCGCGATTTTACTAAACCAACACGTCCGTTGTGAAACTATTGCACACTGTTTGATCATGAAACATAAGACTGTCCTACACTGATATCTAGGATACGTGAAAAAGGGGTGTTGCCACCCCTGCCGATTCAGAACCTGCATATGATGAGGTCTGAGCTGCGCAAGGAAGATCCAAACATAAATATAGTGCTCAGGAGTGGAATCGCGATAGGAGATGACAAGGGGAAATGACAAGAAGACAATACATGGGTTTGCAAAGCTCCGGCAAAGTAGACTGTGTTTTATTTGGAGCGTGCACATGAAACCTTCATGGAAGCTAAGAAGAGCTTCACTGAGGCCTCCACCTCAGGAAGCAAGGATAAGCTTGAGCAGGAGATGGACCCCTCTATGCTCACAACTTTCCTGGAGACCTGTATGAAGTTACTACACGATAGTAAGGCTGTGAAAGGGTTACAAGAGATCATCAATAGATGTGTCGGGACCATGCCAGGCGAGCCGTGCATAGTACGAAAGATTAGCAAGCATAAAACAAGGATGGGATGGGAGATAAGACTAATCACACAGATAGGAGAGTATGAAATGGATCAGGTTATTTTAGACCTGGGGTTAGACGTGAACGTCCTACCTAAGCATAATTGGGAACGAATGGGGAGACCTACACTACAATTGTCTCTAATTTAGCTAAGGATGACGAATCAGCAAAAGATCATCCCCATGGGGCAGCTGCAGGGGGTGACCGTGGATATTGAGGGAGCGAGCGCACTGGCTAATTTTGAAGTAATAGAGATAGTGGATGACCACAATCCCTATCATGCACTCATAGGAATTGAATGGGCTACTAATATGAATGGGGTAATCAATTTGAAGAAGCGAAAGATGATCTTTGAGAAGAAATCGATGCGTGTAATAGTACCCCTCGATCCTGTTGAAGGACCGCACTATACAAAACCAGTCCGCGATTACGAAAGTGATGACGATTTGGACTGTATCTATAAGATAATAGCGCAAGACTAAGATTGGGGGCATCCCACCGCGGATGGAAAAATTACATGGGATCATGAGAGTTCCTGCAGTTCAGACTCCGATGAAGAAATAGAACGCTAGCAGAATCGGTTACATGAAGTAACTGTGCTGAATTGCAAAATGATGATCCAATCATTGCGTTGTGTGTCCTCGGAGGTAATAAATTTTCCTACTTATGATGGTCTAAATGAGGTAGATATCTTTTTGGATTTATTTAAAAGCGAGGTACTAGAAAAGCAATGCTTCTAGGCGTTAGACTGGGCACTACGCGCTACGCCCGCAATATGGTGGGGTACACACAAAGGAAGATTTGATGATTGGTGCGAATGTAGGAGGATGATGAGAACATGATTTGGGAAACCTAAGATGTGATTGACAGAAAAGTATGATGGGCAGGCTAATCCGTGCGCACATCTGGCCAAATGGCCCCAGGCTTATGGAGAAAAGCCCCAACCTGAGTGGGTGCACTTGTTTTGTCATACCCTGGATATTGTCCCCATGAATTGCTATGTAGAAACAGAGCTCTGCCATGGGACAGGCGAATGGGATATCCTACGAGAGGGATTCATGATGACGTTTAGTTTTGAGAACGGGTTTGACAATATTGATGAAGTGCTACAAGAGGTGAAAGCAATGATCTTTAGGATACCACAGGATCCTTTAGACATGATTCAGCCTAAATGGGCTACTCAACTAAGTTGCACGCTAGAATGTTATAATGTAACTGCTGAAGAAGAGTACGAGATCTATGGAAGATTAACATTCTGGAAGCAGAAGGTCACTACGAGGTTCAAGGACCGCAGATTGAGAACCCTAATATAACCGCATCATTGAAAACGAAACAAGTGAACATTGGTACAGAGGAAAAACCAAAATTCGTGAAGATTGGAGACTATTGGGATGACGCGATGGTGGATAAGGTCGTTGAATTGCTCCGCGAATATCAGGTCTTATTCCCTACCAAGTTTACGGATCTGAAAGGGATAATCAGGGACATATGGATGATGAAGATCACATTGAAACCTGATGCAAATCCAGTTAAGAAAAGGCCTTACCGTCTCAATCCGAAATATAAGAAGAAGGTCCGCTTAGAACTAGACAAGACGCTCGTGACTGATATCATCGAGCCTATGGAAGAATCTGACTGGGTAAGCCCAATGGTGGTGCAAGAGAAGAAGCAGAAGGATGAGATAAGGATATGCGTGGATATCAGAAAACTGAATGGTGCTTGTGTGCATGATCCTTTCACGACTCCATTCATTGATGAAGTGTTCGACAATGTACGTGGCCAGGAAGCATATTCCTTTACTGATGGGTTCTCTGGGTACCACCAAATCAAAATCACGGCAGAGGATAGGAGAAAGACAACCTTCGCGACTGAGTGGGGTTGTTTTTAGTACACTGTAATGCCGTTTGGATTGAAGAATGCACCTGCGATCTTCTCGTGTGTGGTTGTTGCGGCATTCAAGGAATTTATTCATAAGTTCTTGGAGGTATATTTTGATGATTGGACTGTATTTGGGCTGGCTAAGCGCCATGTAGCAAGCTTGTGCCCAATGTTGGATACTTGTTGAAGATACCAAATCGTGCTCAATCTCAAGAAGTGTTTGTTTTGTGTTCCTTTTGGAAACTTGTTGGGGCATGTGGTTTGCAGACAAGGATTGATGGTAGACCCTACGAAGATCGTGTTGATAATAAACTTGGAAGCGCCACGAAGTGTGAAACAGCTACGCGCTGCCTTGGGACATATGGGATATTACAGAAATTTTATCAAGGGCTATGCCCAGATCACCATGCCAATGGAGAATTTTTTGAAGAAGGATGTCACATTCTACTAGAATGATGACTACAAGAAGATCTTGGATATATTGTAGGAAAATATGGTTACTGCGCCGATTCTAGTCTTCCCGAACTAGAAGAAAGAGTTTCATGTGCATGTCGAAAAATCAAGTATAGCGCTTGGAGCAGTACTGACACAGGCTAGCGGAGAAGGCTTGGATCATCCTATCGCGTTCGCAAGCCGAAGAGTATCCAAAGAAGAGAAGAATTATTCCACCATCGAGCGCGAAGGACTAGCTATGGTGTATGCAGTGTAGAAGTATAGGCACTACTTGCTGGGAGACCATTTTAAGATATATACGGATCACTCTGCGCTGAAGTACCTGGTCATTAACCCTGTGTTGGGGGGCAGAATATGCAGGTGGCTCTTATTGTTCCAGGAGTATGATTTTGAAGTGGTTGTGAAGCTTGGATGATTGAGTGCTGGACCAAACCATCTGTCGCGCATCGAAAGAGGGGAGGAACTTACTAACTTGGAAGAAGGATTGATTGATGCGCAACTATTTTCAATGCATGTCACGGATGGTCATTTTGAGGATGTAATACACTTCCTAACAATAGGAACTGCAATGGAAGGGTACACTATCCAATAAAAGAAGGAATTAGTGGTGTGCGTGGCAGACTTCTCTGTCATTACTAGGCATCTGTACAAGACAGGGACTGATGAGATATTGCGATGGTATGTAGCTGATTTTGAAAGAGGTAGCATCCTTGCAGACACTCATGGGGGTGCCGCGGCAGGACATTATGCAGGGAGAGCAACCGCGCAGAAGATTCTACGTGCAAGGTTGTGGTGGCCAACCCTTCATCAGGACTCAAAAGCGTACTGCAAGGCGTGTGATGTGTGTCAAAGGACTGGCAGACCATTGCAGAGGGATGAGATGCCTTTGAATCCACAAATGACGTTACAACCCTTTGAAAAGTGGGCGACAGATTTTGTAGGACCCATTCAGCCACAAGGAAAGACAGGAGCAAGGTATATTATCACCGCGATGGAGTATTTGACTCGTTGGGTAGAAGCACAACCGGTGAAGGATTGCATGTGTGCGATCACCGCGAAGTTCCTATTTGAGCATTACTGACATAATTTGGCTGTCAGAAGATCTTGATGAGTGATTGTGGTAAGCACTTCCTGAATGAGACGATCAATGCGCTGACAGAGGAATTTTAGGTATACCACCAGAAGAGTACACCTTATCACCCGTGGGCTAACAGGACGGTGGAAGCTTTCAACAAAATTCTCGAAAACACGCTGACCAAGGTTTGCAATGCTCAACGAAGTGATTGGGACATACACATACCTACAGTATTATGGGCTTATCGAACAACATGGAAGAAGTTGACTAGACAAACCCCTTTTAGGCTTGTCTATGGTGTGGAAGTAGTAATGCCTATGGAGTATATTGTGCCTAGCTTGCGCATAGTAGCGCTCATAGGTATGATGGATCGCGGAGCCCTAGAGGAGAGGCTCACACAGCTGGATGAATTGGAGGAAGACAAATTTTTAGCAGGATTTCACCAGCTGGTCCAGAAGCAGCGCGAAAAGGCATCGCATGATCGACACATTAAGCTGCGTTCATTTAAGGTAAATGACTTGGTTTCACTATATGATAGTAAGTTTGATAAATTTCCAGGGAAGTTTATGATGCACTGGTTAAGGCCTTATGTTATTAAGGAGATTACCGATGGAGGATCGATACAACTAGTCAAATTAAATGGAGAGCCCTTCCCTAGAAAGGTGAATGGCAATCGCCTGAAGCCATACATCGACAGTCTAGCCATGTGACTAAATGAAGGTACCATAGTCTTAGCACTGCAAGCAGCAAAAAGGAGGCATAGGAATATAAACTACACTACCCAGGTTGGGGAGCTGCGCGATTGGAAGATGGTGCGAAGCAAGGACGTGTCACTGGGTCGGCCACAGTGTGGAGGGAGCTACGCTACCCAGGTTGCAATCGCGTAGGTCAGCCGAAAAATGACCGTTAAAGTCACTGTTCATGAAAATACGGTAGAAGTGAGGCCAAATGGAGCAGGTGGCCGACATTTAAGATGAAATTTATGGCTTAGATCCTTGAAAATTTACCGCCAATCCGGAATTAATGAATCGATTTTGGGGGGAACAGTTAGATTTGAATTCAAAATGCCCTATAAATTACAAGTGGTTTTCCAGCGAAAAACACTTGACATTTTGAGAATTGAGTTGTTGTGCTCTCAGGTGCACATGAACTGTGAATTCTTTCAAGATCTAGTAGCGAGTCCGACGTTCGAACAATTATCAAAGGAGACACAGGAACTAGTGAATAGCGTCATATCGACACACGCAAAAGCTATGTACATTGAAGAGGTGGCAACTGCGGAGAATGTGTAGGAAATCAATATGGAGGCTAAAGTAGCTGCTTCAGAGGTAGCTGCCATGGAAGTGGCTGAAGTATTGGCAGAGGTCCCTAAATCCCCGAGATCTCCGAGACCAAAGCCAACCCCGACCAAGGAAACCATGAAAGATAAGAAGGGAACACATCCTGCCATACTGGTGCGTGCCTCGCCAAGGTGAAACCCACAAAATCCCACTGCACAAGAGAAAGGCAAGGCTATAAACCTAGAATAAGAGAAGGAGGATATCAAAGATATCCCGATGGACGAAGAGGATGTGGGAGTGGAAGTAGAGGAGGTTGAAACCCAAGGTGTGAACCCCATTACACGGTTGTTGGATTATGTCCCTCTGTGCAAGCCTAAGTCCAAGGTCCCAAAGGAAATTAATGGGACTAAGACTCCCCTGAAAACCCCTCTGCTACCAGATGAAATTACTTTTGATGGTCCGCGTTTAGCCCGATTGCCCATACTGAAGCTTGAAGACTGGGACTTAGCGGACCATGAGAAGTTCCCACACTTGGCGACTGAGCACCTGATGCGTCACATCATAGAAACAAATATGGGAATGACCACGTTAGAGCCACACAGGTGGCTCAAGGGGCTAGAGAAGGTAGGATTGTTGAACCTGCTATGGGTGTCGCACTATAACCGTACGCCGGTGACAGTTTTGGTTGTCAAGCAACTGATGTGATTGGTGCATGATGGGTGTCTATGGCTGGAGGAGCTGATACCCATCATAGATATGTTAATCCACCGAATAATGAACTTTCTGTATACAGGCTAAAATGCAGCTATGATCTTTGGTGGCAAGCAGGTGCTCGCAGAGTTAATGAAGGAGAAATTCAAGCTGGTGAAGAAGTCGTGCGGGTATGATATCTCCAGCATCTGTGACCCCACTGTGAAGGTGGAAACGTAGATCCTTGTATGGAAGGTGATGCGAAAGTGTTGCACCGATGAGGTGTCGGCACCTATCATTGCACTCGTAAAACAGTGCGCTGAAGGAGTCCAGTTTAACTGGTCAGACTACCTTCGCAGAGAGTCCCCGACGAATTTCCGCGAAGTGCAAGATAAAAGCAAGACATTCCACTACGCGTGGCTCTTGCTATTGATTGTGTTGGTAGAGTGGGAGCTACCAGGGGAGAGCGAGTTCCCTTCGGTCACACCACACCTTCCTGAAGTAGCGAAGTACGCTTCGTTGTGGGCGACCAAGGATGCGGAGCGAGCTCGGGACAACAATATCTTCTGGATCTTGATGGAAATGAATATCAGAATGGCCATCAATCGCAAGCCATGATTGTCACCCATGGTATATGCTAACTTGTAAAGCTATGCCAAGTTTAAAGTTGATTTCCATCGAATATCAATCAGGGCATGGAAGGACCCTGTGCAGAAGTGGTACGACTTGCCGTACCTAGCCACAAATGATGCCATCGATGCAGTGCTTGATAAATGGCCAGCAAAGTGGTGCACTACCATGAACTTGGCGCTGGGTGGAAGTAAGTCCACCGCACAGAAGAAGAAGGAAGAGGCCAAGCTGAAGATGGTGCAGCTGTTTGAAAAGAGAAAAAAGGAGGCCGCTGAGAAGGCCCAGGTAGAACAGGCAGGAGAGGAGGTAGGAAAATAGAGAGGTGGCACAGAGAGGGGCTTTGAAAAAGGCACATGATCACCTTCACCTGAGACCAAAGAGGTGGACACAGAGTAGCACGGCGCGGACCCTCAGGCAAAATATGCCTGCATTAAGTGCCCAAGAGAGCTGGAGAAGGGAGGGTCCAGAAAGAAATCCAAAGCAGCCAAGACCTCGCTGGACCCAATCACATTGATGGAGGGAGACTTATATGACATCAGTGACATAGTAAAATATGTCATCGTGGAGGCCCTGCAGCAATTTGAGAAGCAATAGCAGATCATACTAGGGGACATCCAGACCAGGTTGCAGGAGTTGCAGACCCACGTGTCGCAAGCTGGTATGGTGTCTACTAGCTTGGCTATCGGTATGTCAGAGGTTGCTGATATGCTGCGCATGAAGGCTTCTAGTGTGCTAGTGCTACCAGATGGAGCACTGACCATGGAAAATGAGGCTGACAAGTCCACTGTCAGTGTGTTCAAGGGAGTTGGAATGAACCTGGCAGTGCTTCCACGCAAAGCACTCCACCTCTTGTAGGATGTAGTAATTGCAGTGCTGAGGGCCTGTGATGATCGTGCCCTCCAGGTGATCAACGAACAAAGGATAAACATCGAACAAATGGCCTTACAAAGAAATGCTGCCATCGTCACTGAAGCCAAGGCGACCAACCAAAGCAAGAAGATCCTACAGGTCATGGAGGAGGCATGTAGGATGGTCCTAAAGTTGGCCATTCTAGAGGAGGATCTTGTCGAGGTCCGCATCCGCAAATTGGCCACAATGGTCTGCGACACTCAGACAAAGATGGTATAGGTTCAGTTGGAAATGAACCTACAAATTACAGAGCTCCAGTTGATGTCCCAGCCTTCAACACCAATAGAGGTAAAGGAATAGCAGGTGGCCGCTGTCACAAAAGCAGTCACGGCAGTGGAGAGTGTAGTAGCAGACTGCACATAGTTGTTCGAGCAATTGTTTGAGGTCCTTATGGGCTTGCAGGAGGACCCAAACATCCAGAGGCTAAAGATGGAAGCGCATGAACTCCAACAACACTATGACGAAGTTAAGGGCACAACGCGAACTGTCGCGCTAACACAAAGGTTAGCCAAGCTGTAGGAAGCCAAACAGCTGAAGGAACAAGTGGACGCAGCACTACATAAGGAAGCAGTGCTAAAGGAGCGACTAAAACCCTGGCTGGAGGAAGCTTATGTAGTCACAGGAAACATTGAAGGCAAGCTTGCAACTCTGCAAGCAACACAACAAAAGATTCAAGCTGAAAGCGCAGGAGCAGTAACCAAGAATACAATTGAAGATGCGAAGTAGGTAGCAGCTCAATGCACGGCCAAGGTTGCAGTCATCCGGTCGAGCTGGATAGGCTTCGTGCAAAGATCTATGCACCTACGGAGTGACTCGAGGGTGAGTCACGACGTTTGTGTTGGGGGCCAATTGGGAGCGAGATCCCCCAAGGGCAGTTTTGGGGCTAGAAGCCCATGTTTAAGTTAACTTTTGTAATATAATTCTAAAAGACTCCGCATTTTGTGGTCACAGAGTGCAAAGGTGTATGTGTTAAAAAGGGTAGTCCACCCTTAGTTTTGTAAAGTAAAGTCGGCTGTAAGAGATCTACCCATGGTCCACGGACCATGAGATTGTATAAAAAGAGCTAAGCTCTAAGTAGTTTAGGCATCAATAGAGTGGCAGATCATGTAATAGAGTGATAGATCTAAAGAAGAAGTCTAAGTCTTGGGTCATAGCGTAGGTAGAGGATCTGTAGCTGAGTGCGTAGAGGCCTAGGGTAGAAGTTTGTAGCTGAGTGCGCGGACCCCTACATCTATGTACGCAGGGCAAATAGAGGTTGTAACACTGGAAAGATACTAATAAAAGGAGATATTCTGCAATTTCTACGTCTTTGTTCTGTAGATACATTTGGCTATTTTATGTATGAATTTCCTTTATCATGCTTATATGATGCGCGAATGAATGCAATCACATTGAATAATTGAACGCAATTATGAATATTTGCTTACACGGTGTTAACTCTAAGTATTTAATGAGATAAGAAAATCACTTAGACTAATTGGGAATGTACACAGCATGCTGCCATAGTAAAATGAAAGTACCTAAGTAGCAGGTTAGGGTTGCGCCAAGGTTGATTATACCCTCTCGTAGTGGTACGAAAGGATGGAATAGAGGGCTCATCTTGTAAGACCTGGAGAGAACCTACGCGAAGGCAGGAATAGAAGGAATCAAACAACATCACAACCATCTCAAGGTGTGGAAAATTGGTTCTAGCATCCCCCCATACTGCTTCTGGTGAGACTTTGATCCACGCTCCGCGGGCTAATGCCGAAAGGTCCAGTGGTGTAGGGATTTGTTTGGCTAATTAACATTGAACCTGAGTCAGGCCTCCTCAAGCCAACAATGTGTATTGTGTAGTCATGGTATCGTGACATATGCATTCATTGTGTTTCACTCTGTATACGTATTTGTGTTGTGTTATACAATAGGTGTAGGTGTATGTGTTGTATGTCAGGTGTAGGTGCATTTCTTGCATGGTGTTGTATGCAGTGTGTGATTATATGTGTTTGATGCACACTATGTGTACATGAAAATGGTTGAGGAGAAGGTACTGGGTGATTGTTGGGTGTGGAAACTGATCCAGAGGGCGTACAAAATAAAGGAAAAGATAAAATATAAGGGTTGATTAAAGGATACGTATCAGTATTTTACTTCAGTTTTATTATGCATATGATCTATGATTTTTGTTTATGATGGTTACATGTGATTTATGTTGGTTGTGTTTTGAGCCAACCAAATGTGATATGTTTATACATGATGTTTTGATCAAACAATTAGTTTGACTTGGTGTGGCAGGAAGTAAATAGGATTACAAGTATACCTTATTGATGAACTACTAATAAGGTATGATTTGAGGTTATCTAAATTTATTGGAATATAATGGAAATTATGTGCTTGGAACAAGAATGAATGAACATGCCTAGTTGGGTGGTTGAAATTGACTACAAGAATTATCAGTAGCAGTGTAAGAAATTAGAACATGCAGTAGTATGCGAGTAAGTCACTTCATGAGTAGAGCCATTGTGGGACACTGGTACCCAATAGTGTCCATTGATTTCCATGAGCATGCTATGACCAATATGATGGTTTTGAGGCATGGATATGCCTTGTTTTTTGTATCTTCCGATGTGAGGAAGCCTTGAAAAGGGATGGACTTCCCAAGATGGGGGTGCCAATGAAACTTGGAAGGTGAGTGACTGCATGGAAGGGGTGACCGATTCCCGAGGGACTATGTAGCATAGAAGGGAAGGTCATGGATATATTTGTTCTGGTCATTAGCATTACCAGATAGAATCAAATGCACATTGGGAGTGCGCTCTGGAACAATGAGTCGGTAACTGTTCGTTGAAAGGATAAGTGGCATAGGATTGTAGCGTTGGACATTGGATGTAGATTTAACTATGTAGTAGGTTCTGTACTTCCTGGGAAAGAGGCGAATCCTGGTATTATTTTGAGGGTGGAGGTGTGAGCCTCTGGATTCCCCTGTTGATTGATAAAGGCATCATATATTTTTATTTGCTGGTTGAGGAAATGTGCATATGTGTATATGTGTGTATTATTGTAAATATTGTATCGAGTTGGTTTAAAAAGCTCCTCAGAAATTATGGTTATTGCTTGTTGAAGAAAATGTGTATGTGTATATGTGGATAGTGTAAATACCATAATGAGTTGTGTTATAAAACACTAGTAAATGGTATGTTTGTCATGTTTCAATAATGGTCATTGTAAATATTGCAACAATTTATGTTATAAAGCTCCATGGGAAATATGTTTTGTTTTCAGCAGTCTTGTTGGGTATAGGTGTCATTGAACACTGAGGACGGTGTTCCCCTAAGGGGGAGGGTTTTGTAGACTGTAACAACCCTGGTGAAAATTCCATGTAATAAAAGTTAAAAATAATAACCATGGATGATCGGATACTTATTCCAAGATGAATGTTGGGCAAGACATCCTAGGGGTGTTCATTTGGTTGTTTATGGCTAAGGAAACTGGCAAAGGAAATGGAAAAGGATTTGGAAAGGAGAAATGGCATTTTTGGCACATTTATTTATGAAAATAATGGAAATTAAGAGAAACAAGAGGTGAAAGGTTACAAGTTGCATGTGAGGAGGAAATTGAAGGAAAATAATGGAAAATGAAGAAAATAGATGCCTATTTGATAAAAAACCTTTTGAGGATCATTTGGCAAGCTTGATCAATTCAGTTTTGGAGCTCTCTTCGATTAACTCTCTCTCTCTCACTCTTGGACACTTATATTTTCTTGGAGCACTTTGGAATTGGAGCAAGAAAGGAAGAGAAGGAAATAGGAAGCAAAGATCAAGCAGGGAAAGGGAGGATCAAGTAGCTACAATAGGCTTCATTGGAGGTATCAACTTGCATGTGTATTTTCCTCTCTAGATTTGGCATGCATGGTATTGTATGTGGTTCTTTTCTATCATGGAATGGGTTTTTCCAGGTGTGAAAGTGTTCTTCATCCTAGTCTTGTCGTTTCCTGATAGCTTTGATGAGACAGGTTTTCATATTCGGTTGAGCTGGGATGGATGGATGGATTCATAGCTAAAAGGGATGGATCTCTGAAATGACAAACACATGGCCTAGTGGTACCTGAACTAGACTATGGATCACGGTAAATCCACTGGCTTAGTAACCCCTGAGCCAGACTGTGTGTTACGGTAAGGCCAGGATTGTGTGCCTCGGTGGGATTATGAATCCTTGGCAGTGAATGGCAGGATATATAGTAAATCCAAGAGGTGGGTTTCTCTCCGTTGGGCCTAGTAGTCCCGGGATGGGATGTATGGTAAATCCTGGAGAGTGTGTCTCACTGTAGGGCCTAGTGATCGCTGGATCGGACTGTGGATTACGGTAAAGCTTGAGAGACTAGGAGGCACTCATATTTCTCACTGTGTAGTCGGAGAAATACGGTGGCATCCATGTTTTTTTAGTGTTTTAGGTGTGTTCTACGAATCCCACATTCATGCTTGGAATATGACATGGGGTTGATTGGATGAAGAGAGACTTGGCTCAACCAATCTATGATCAAGTGGAATGTGGTAGTTCCATCTTCGGTTTGTTTATTGCATCCATTAATGAGACACTCATTCCCTTGATTTTCATGTCTAAATGTACTGATGTATATGGGGATTTTATGGCTCATATATTTATGGAATTTCTGTTGTTATTATGTTGGTTATATGTGTGTTTTATGACAACAACTATGTATGGCTCTCATCATGTTTTTACATTTAAATGAATGGATAATGTATCTATGGCCTAATAGATGATAATGCAACAAATGACATGAGGGAACAGTGGTTCATAACAATTCTCATATAAGTATGAGATCCCTACACTTAATTTGTTTTGTTTACACCTATAGGTTACATGTTGATGATATGTTTGACGAAATGTCTGGCATGGCTATTAGGGGTGTGATTAAGGTCTTGTTCAAATTAATTGCTTTTGCATCATTGTTTCCTTGTTCTTTTATTGGTCTCGAGTTATCATTCTATTCTTGGAAGTGACTTGGGCTCTGGGCCTAAACAAGTGGCTCAAATCCCGAGGTCGTTGGCATAACACTGGCAAATTGGGTCTCTGGACGCTGGAAGGCAAGTGTGTGAGAGAAACTTTGGGTTTTTGAAAACTGTCATGCCTATAGCATGAGAGAAATTGAGGCTTAAGATGTCCAAAACATTAGTGGGACCTAGGGACATGATGTTTGAGTGGCTAACATGTCTCCTAAGGGTTTTGCTGCTGATGTGGATAGGTTGGTTTATGTGTTCTGTCGATTCCACTTCCTTAAGGTCACATATGAGGTCAAATCCAATCATAGTAGCCTCTCGTTGAATGTTTACCCTGGTTGGCTGGTTACTTGGGTAGATGCGTGAGGAGGGTGTTACAATTGCATGTTTTAATTTGTATATCCATCTCGAACCAACCACTAACTTGTTCTCTAGTCTTAGCACCACCTCCCATACATTTTTCTTCATGATGGAGTCATACTCCTTCACCATGGAATCTACCCACACTGGTTGGTAAATGTCCACCTCAAATGAAGAAGGCTCAAAACCAATGAGTTATGTCATGAGTGCCATATAACCAATATATTTGTCTGGTGATCTCCTCTGCTTGTGCAAGGATGTAGGAGCTCCCACATTCTCCTGTGCATCCTGCACCAACCTGTTAGCCTCTCTGGTTCTCTTGCTCCTCTCTCTAGAAGATTTTGGTTGAGTGGGTGCCTCCGCTTGGCTTTCTCTCCACTCCTCCACATGTGGCTTCTCCACAATGCCTTGAGGCTTCCACTGAGGCTCATCCTTTGGATCTAAAAGATCCTCATCTGATGGAATACTCATCTCTCGCTCTAGAGAGATTCTCATACCATTCTCCTATGTTGATAAATCCATACAAGTAGATAAGTTTTTGATTCCTATTTCTTGATAATTACTTGTGAGTTATGTTGGCTTCGTTTACTTCTTTATCATCTTATCTTTCATCAAGAAATTACCATATTAAGTGTGTATTATGATCACAAAACAAGAGACACAATGATTCCTATTTCTTGATAATTACTTGTGAGTTATGTTGGCTTCGTTTACTTCTTTATCATCTTATCTTTCATCAAGAAATTACCATATTAAGTGTGTATTATGATCACAAAACAAGAGACACAAGATGTAGGCACTATTCCAGGGAAAAACCCCCCTCGATGTGAAAACCCAGTCAAAATTCTCTTCCTTTCAATATTATTCTTTGAGACTTGTCACCCTAAACAAAGACAAGACCTTCCCTCCACACCAAGTCAGCCTCCCAAAAATTTGACCTATTTGACAAAAACTTCAACTCTGTAGCGACTTTCGGCATCAACAAAACTTGGAAGACTTTGATCTCCCAAACTAGGGTACAAAATAGAGAGAGAGAGGTACCAAAAGTTCTATTTTATTATTCTCCTTAGACTCCACCCAACTATAATGACTGCTAGTCGTATACACAACGTAAATATTAAACTACTTCATAGAAAAATGCATCCATCGTAGGATAGTACGTATAAATTGTATATTATATAAAGAATTGATGTAGGATTATACAGATGGGAATGAGGGTCCTATATATATTTCTAGGTAAGTACCGTTTCACTAATGGTTATGTCCTTAGGTACATACCGCTTCATTAATTTCTAACTAATTAATCATTAATCTTATTTGTTGTCTTTTACATTATTTGTGTTTATTTTTATATATATTTAGTTTGTTACATTGCCTCCCCCTTCAAAAATCTTTGTCCTCAAAGCTTATTGATGACGAATCAGATCTCCTCTATCGTTCAAAATATATTCTCATTTTTGAACTTTCATCTTTGTTGATACAAGACGATATGATGTTCTGAGCGATAGACATAATTGTCGTACTGAAAACGTATCAGACCATCCTAGATTAGACTTCTGGGAAATCTTCTGATCCTTAGAGATGTTCGATGAATAGTTATCACATGACTGGAATTATTTTATTTAAGTATTCTTCGGAATATAAGTTTTTTTATTTTCTACATGATATATATTTGTAGATTTATTAAGGCGTCTACCCTTGTCATTCAGATGTATATAAGGAATTTTTCTTGTTTGAACTTCCTTAAACGTTTTTATGGAAGTTTCCTAATTTCCATCAGGCATTGTTGTTGACTTAACTACTGAATCTTTATTTGGGGTGTGCTTTGTTTGAACGACAACCTCTGAGTATGCTTTTACTTCAATAGGGTTTGGATTTATCTGAACTGCGAGTTTAGTGGTATTGATGTTTGTTTCTACAACTTGGACTGCTACATCGGTATATTTTGATGCTTCCTTCACAACAAGTTCTTTGAACCTATTCATCAATGATTCCTTTTCATCCTTAATATTTTTAATCTATTTGAGCATATTTTGATTATGATTTTTGAGACGTAAGAATTCCTCATTCTTTGAGTTAACTTTATTTTGGCCTTCATGCTTCTCGTCTTTTAAACACTTGATTTGTTCTACTAATGTTTGGTTAAGGCTCTTTAAACGTAAATTTTATTCTTCTTGTTCTAATAAACGCTTCTTGACTTGTTCAAGTAGTTTTTCTTAGTGATCTCTGAGGTGCGAAATTTCCTTGTCTTTGCTACAAATGACTTCTTCCAGCTCTTTTTGCTTCTTTGATATATTTTTTTCGCTATCTTGAAACATCAAGTCTGAGATATCCTTAAGGTCTTCTAATGAAGATTTCTTTGAGTTTGATTTACTTTTTATGTCTTGAAACGTGACCATCTTACCTTTATAAGGAAACGTAAAAACTGGTTTCTCTATGTTTAACATGAATGTACCCAAATCATTAAACCAAGGGTGACCGAGTATAATGTCAGTATTTTTATCCGTCCTTACAACATGAAATTGAGATAGGTACTCATAATGACCTACTCTCACTTTTAGATCACTAATTTTATACTCTTTTTGGTCAAAAATATTTTTCCTTACATCAATGCTTAGCTCTGGAAGTAATAGTTGGTTTTCCAAGTTGATGTTGATATAATTTTTATCATTGCTTGGGCTGATGGTGACATTAAATTCTCTGCCTTGGATACTTCCTTTTAATGTAATTACTTCGTGATCTGTAACTGAAAGACCATTATAAGAAAACCTTTCTTCCTTCATCATTTTAGAATTGAGCTCCATCATTTTTTTTTTCAATCACTGATCCCATTTGTTTTGTTGAGATGACTTAATGTATTATGTAGTCTCTTTTTTTTTCTCTCTCTCTTAATATAAACCCCCTTTTTCTATTAATATCTTTATTTTTATTTTTTTAATTTAAGTAATTAATTAGTATTTTTAATTACTCCTTTTTTTTAGCTTATATAATATAAAAATTTATGTTATATGTTAAAATTATTTTTGATATAATCCTATGACTAACCAAATTAAGCCAACCATATGGAATAGTCACGACTCTCTATTCCACCTTGTGTTAAATCCACTAATATTTCATTTTAATTGCCAACCATTTAGAACCTGGTGACATCAATAGCAATTTTACAATTTTAATGAAATATACTGCACAAGTAGACACCAAATTTTGTATGGAAAACTGGACGTTTGCAGAAGTTTTTGTATGATACAAAGCGGTGGTAGAACATAGGTATTACAGGGGTGTGCACAGTGATGGTCGTTGGAAGGTGATAGGGGCATTGATGTGCTATAGTCAGCGTGGATGATCATAACTTTTTGGCGACAAGTAAGGAAACACAGGGGTAGCAACAGACGATAGCGAAAATGGAAGTCAGCAGATGACAGGGTTGTTCCAGCGGTTGTGTGGTGTTGAATTTAGTGATGGGAACAATGGTACACTTGTAAATGGGCCAATGCAAAATCCTGGTTTGTGTTTATCATTCAGATTGTATTGTTTCTTGTCACCTTGGATTGCCAGTGTAGAGGATGGATCCTCTTACAAGCCCCGCAATGATGCCTGGCTGGCACAATGCAATTCCTAGGCGACCTCTAACCCTGGAGGCCAAACTATTCTGTGAGGATCTCATAATGCCATTGTGTCTTCTATCAGGATTAAACCCACTGGTCAAAATATGACCTTTTATGTTGTCGTTGGAAGGATGGTGTTCGCAGTGGCCAGTTGGTTGAGTTGGTCACTTTTCAAGATTGTTCCGTTGGTGTTCTTCGCACGACACAGTAATGTGTGCTATCTTTTTTTTTTATAAGGTTTTGTTTTAATTTATTTATCTTTAATAATTTTTTTATAATCTTTTTTTAATGGATTTTTTATCTATTTGACTCCTTTTTTCTTTTTCCCTCTTTTTTTAATATATCTATCTATCTATATATTATAGATATATAGATATATATATATTAACTACTTTTCTTTTTTACTTTTTATTTCGGGCTATAGGTTTTTTTTAATATAACCTCTTTTCCTTTAAATTTTTTTAATGGCTAAAGGCCTAACATCGAGTTGGAGAAACTCCAAAACTGGTAGCAAAACATTCGAATCACGATGACAACATAGTTGACGACAAGTTGATGGCCAAAGGTTGGATCAGACGAAGCTCTGATACCAATGTAACGACCACTAGTTATATACATAGTGGAAATATTAAAATAATTCATAGAAAAATACATCCATTGTAGGATAGTAAGCGTAAATTGTATATTATATAAAGAATTGATGTAAGGTTATACAAATGAAAATAAGGGTCCCGTATATATAGCTTGGTAAGTACCCTTTCACTAACGGTTATGTCCTCTGGGACATACCTTTTCATTAATTTCTAACTAATTAATCATTAATCTTATTTTTTGTCTTTTACATTATTTGTGTTTATTTTTATATAAATTTAGTTTGTTACGCCAACTCCCACTTCCTTTAGCTTCCTTAGACCGACTTCATCCTACTTCGCACCTATCCAGATTCTTCTTGAGATATCAAATTAGATTGAGATGAGATGCTCCAAATGAATTCGACTTGCTTCTATTTATGGGCTTCAAGGGAGGTCAAATAGGTGTTCATGGGCCAAATTGATCTCTTCTATGCTGAATTAGTGTGGAGGATACCCCCTCTATCTTGCTGGAATGAAAATGCAGAATTGAAATGAAAGAAGGAAAGGACTAATCTATGATGCTAAAATGAAATTGCAGAAAGGAAATGCTAAGCTACGCTTGCAGAATTGAAATTGCTGAATTGAAATGCTAATTTACGCTTGCGGAATTGAAATTGCAAAATGGAAATGCTAATCTACTCTTGAAGAATTGAAATGCTAGTCTAGGAAAGCAGAAAATGTCTAATCTACTTTTGCGGAAATGAAATTGTAGAATGGAAATGAAACAACTACTCTACGCTTGCTGAAATAAACTACTAAGCAGAAAGTTGTAGTAGAAAATAGAAGAAAAGCAGCAATCACAAATACTTTGACGCTTCCCTGGCAACAGCGCCAAAAATATGGTGGGCTCCAGTATTGCAGCAATAATGCTGCAACTCCTGGGACTCCCTTCTTCACTTTTATCAACACGGTAGTTGGTAACAAACTTGGAAGCGACGGTGTTATATTAACAAGTACTAGCTCTTGCCGCAGGCTGTCACTTGATCAGCTGGCACAAGTCCGCTAGGAGCTTAAGCCAACTTCTATGAGATCTTAGAAGAAGATTTTAACTGTGATGGACAAAATCTAACTCTAAGGAGGCTAATCTATTTGCAGAAAGAAACTAAAAGCTGAAAGGAAATGCAAACCCTAACAAACCCTAGTTTTACCGACTAACCCTACTAGTGCAAGAAAAGAGATGAAAGCTACTGAAATGGATGCCATTGACTCTTGGAAAGGTAAAATGCATGTGTCTAAGCTACTTGTGAAGTAAAATCTGGAAAAAACATCTTTTGTATTTTTGAGTAATTTTGCAGAATTATTATGCATGTGCTTTAACTTTTTTTGACTGTGCAGAGGTTGATTGGCGAAAGGAAATGGAGCAGGCACTTGAAGGAGGTTGGGAAGGTGAGAAGAGGGCCTAAGGGGTCCATAGCATCATTCCAGAGAGTTTCACAGCAATCAGATCTCGAGAAGCTGCCCACGTGATCCTCTACAGGAAGTCTGCAGGGGTTCTACAGGATGTTCTACAGGAAGAGCCGAGAGAGGAATTTTGAGGGTCGATGGAGGAAAACTGGTGGGAAAGTGGAAATGGAGGTTGGATGAGGTTGTGAAGAGGTCTAGGACCTGATAAATGAGGCTAGGGGCCGATGAAGATGGTTGGATTTGTTCAAGGATGGAGGGCCCAATGTTGCACAAAAATGAAGAAATTAGGTCAAACTGGCAGAGTGTGGTGAATGAAGGGAAGGAATCCGGAATCTGGGGTTGGAGCAGGTGGTGTGAGGAAGGAAGGATAGGCAGGGATGGATTACAGGTGATATGTACACTATTTCTCCAAACTAATCAAAGAAAGACTAAAAACATCAGAGATCTATCTTCTTTAACCTATTTTGACCTAAAAACCAGAAATCATGGTGGACAGAAGTTTATTGGCAGAAAATCATGTAAGATAACCATGAAAACTAAGTAATAAAAAATCTAAGCATGTCATCATAACTGGTATCAACTTCCCTAACTAAAAATCTAACACTTGCGATTGCATGGAAAGGCAAAACAGTGTTTTTGTGGCAGCAAGTATGCCTTGGTCTCAGATCATGGTCCCAAGGAGGGAAAGATGAGATCAAGGATTGCTTGGTGGTATTTTTGTAGGTCTTCTCCTTTACCAAACTATCAAAACAACCTGAAGCACAAAAAGCTATTTCAATCATCAAAAGCAACCTAAACAACAAAGCAATATGTTAATCTAAGTAGCAGAAACTATTCTACGAATGTAGCAAAAACATATAAAAGTACACAAGAGGAGGTACTGGCACTTGGGTTGGGCCCAAACCCAAGAGCTACAGCCTCCTAAAAGAAGCTCAGATTTGATGCAAAGTGAAACTGATCTCCATTACTCAAAAAATAACCATGTCACAAAAAGGTTTACAACAAAAGCTCGAAAATGAGCTGAAAGGCAGAGCAGCACTAAAGTGTGAAAATCCAACTGTTCAAGAGCTAAACTACGAAGGCTGGAAGCCTTCCTACTTATCACCATGAGTACCTCCAACAACCCTCCTTAACTCAAGGGGCTTGGCTACTCAAAACTACAAGTAATCAACCACTTCACAAAAGTTGCTCAGCTGCCCTTGGGGAGCACCTTCGGTGGGTTGCTGAACTCCGAGATGATGGTGGAGAACTCAAGGAAGGGACCATTTAGTGCAGGAGACACCCTTCCTACAAATCCTCAACCATGTTCCCTCGTATTTGGCTGTCAACTGGCTCATAAATGCTTGACCTTGGTCCAAAAGATGTCCAAAAATCTGCAATAAGCACGTATTAGACTTCATGGTCAAGTGATTATTCTCATTCATTCAATTAACATAAATATACTCAAAAGCATGCATAAACTATGAAGGATGGTGGATTAATGGAGAACAATAGGCAAAATGAGCCCAATAAGTTACCCATTTTTGGGGCTCATCAGCAGTGTTATGGGCTTATCGGACGACATGCAAGAAACTGACGGGAAAGACGCCTTTTAGGCTTGTCTCTGGAGTGGAAGTTGTAATGCCTATGGAATACATCATGCCTAGTTTATGCATAGTAGCGCTCATAGGTATGACAGATTGTGAAGCCCTGGAGGAGAGGCTCGTGCAGCTGGAAGAGCTTGAAGAAGAACTATTTTTGGCTGGATTCCACCAGCAGGTCCAAAAGAAACATGAAAAGGCTTGGCACGATTGACATATTAAGCTGCGCACATTCAAGGTAAATGATCTAGTGTTGTTGTATGATAGTAAGTATGATAAATTCCCAAGGAAATTTAGAATGCATTGGTTAGGGCCATATGTTATTAAGGATATTACAGATGGATGCGGGATACAATTGGTCAAGTTAAATGGAGAGCCCTTCCCAGGAAAAGTGAATAGCAGTCATTTGAATCCATACACAGGTAGCCTGGCCACCTGACTAGCTAACAGAAGCACAGTCTTAGCACTCCAGGCAGCTGAAAGGAGGCACGGGACTATAAACTACTCTGCTCGGGGACTGCGCATAGTAGCAAAGTGTCACAGGGTTCGCGACAGCGCGAGGGTAGATGCGCTGCCGCATGGATCAACTGGAAAGTGACCATTACAGTCACTATTCATGATGTGATGCTTTGTTTGAGACTAAATGGAGCAGGCAACTGAAATTTAAGGTGAACTTTATGGTCTAGATTCTTGAAAATTTGCCGCCAATATAGCATTGATGGACCGAATATGGGGGGAACGGTCGAATTCAAGTTCAAAAGGTGCTATAAATTACAAAGGGTTGTCCAACAAACAACACTTGGAAATTTGAGAACTGAGTTGTTGCGAACTCAGATATTCATGAATCAAGACTTGTTCGATCTTCTGAAAGAGAATTCGTTGCTTGAGCAATTTCTAGAGACACTAAGAGAATTGTGGAATCGCACTATGACAGCCCTCGAGGAAGCCATGGATACAGGAGCAATGACAGCAGAGGAAGCCACATAAGCAATTACGGAAGTGGAAGCCCGAGAGAGCACCGGGTTAGTCGTTGAAATCCCTAAATCACCACGCATGCCAAGACCCAAGAAAGATAAGCAGGCCATGGTACTGGTGCACGTATCACCTAGAAATCCACTGAGGACTAAGCTCACCATGGAAGAAAAGAGGAAGGCTATCGATTTGGAGGCCGCTGAGGAAGAAGAGTTCAAAGAAATCCTAGTTGAGGAGGAGGATGTAGAGATGGAGGTCAAAACCCAGGGTGTAGACCCTCCCACAAGGTTACCTGTATATGTTCCTCCGCGAAAAGATAAAGAAAAGGTTCCCAAGGATATAGATGAGAGAAAGAGCTCTCTACAGACTTCGTTGCTCCCTGATGACATTATTTTTGAAGGAGCGCACTTGGGACGAGTACCTATGCTGAAATTTGAAGATTGGGACCTCGCGGACCATGAGAAGTTCTCACATCTTGTGACCACGTAGCTAATGCGCCAGAAGAAAGACATTCTGGTTGGAATAATAGAGTTGGAGCCGCGCAAATTGCTGAGAGGAGTTGAGAAAGCAGGGTTGCTAAACCTTCTCTGGGTGCCGCATTAGCATCGTGCCCCAGCGACCACAAGTCATCAAGTAGCTACTCTATTTGTTGCATGATGGGTGCTTGTGGCTGGAGGAGCCCATCCACATCACAGACCATCTGATTCACAAGATTACCCGGCTCCCTTGCGTAAGGGAGGACCCGGTGAACATTTCAGAAGGAAAGAGTGACGATTTGGCCATCGTGGAGGTCATGAAAAAGAAATTTAAATTGGAGAAGAAGAAGCGAGGGTATGCCATTTCCAGCATCAACAACCCTACTGTCAAGGTCATGACACAGATATTAGCAGGGAAGGTGATGCGGAAGTGCCATGAGGATGAGGTGCCCGCGCCAGTGGTTGCATTAGCAGCGTAATGTGCAGAAGGGGTCTAGTTCAACTGAGCAAACTATCTATGCAGAGAGTTCCTTGAGAACTGCCGCAAGGCATGGGAGTAGGGTAAAACATTCCATTATGCATGGCTCCTGTTGTCGATAGTACTAGTGGCATGGGAGTTGCCTAATGATAGCCAGTTCCCAACAATCGCGCAGGACCTCCCAGAGGCAGCGAAGTACGCTTCGCTGTGGGAAAACAGTGATGCACAAAGGATAAGGGAAAGCAAAATATTCTGGGTGCTCATGGAGATGGACATCAAGATGGGGATTAATTGCAAGTTGCGATTATCGCCCATGGTCTACAACAGTCTGCAGAGCTTTGCGGAGTTCAAAGAAGACTTCCACCATGTTTTCATCAAGGCGCGGAAGGACCCCATGAAGACGTGGCACGAGTTACCCTATTTGGTGATCGACGATGTCATCTTCATGGTCCTCGAGTCTTGGTCGCCATAGTGGCGCACCCCAGCTGGCTCCATGGTGGAAGCAGAGAAGTCCACCACTCATTGGAAGAAGGAAGAGGCGAAACTACGTATGGCGCAGTTGGCGGAAAGGTGCAGGAAGGAAGAATCAGCGGCTAAGGCTCAGGTGGTGTGCAACGTTATGAAGTTGGCAGAGGAGCAACAGAAGACATTAGAAGAAGAGCACGAAGGACAGAAGTCGCCTTTTCCTGAGCTAGAGACAGACACAGAACAAGGTGGTGCGAACCTGCAGACAACGTCCACCCAGTTGAAACGTTTGTGTCCAAGAGAGCAGGCAGGGCTGCGAAAGAAGATGAAGGCCTCAAAGACTTCATTCAACCCTATCACCCTTATTGAAGTGGATCTATATGACATTGGCGAGATGGTGAGGTATGTCACCACGGAGGCCCTCCAGTAGTTTGAGGAGCAACACCAGATGGTATTGGGGGCTCTCCAGATGCAAATACAGGAGTTTCAAGTGCGCAATCCACAGGCTAGAACAATGTCAACTAACCTCATAGTTGGCACATCGGTGGCCAAGGAAATGTTGCTAACCCGGATGACCAACACAATAGTCCTGCCAGATGGAGAACTCGTTACAGAAAATGAGGCCAACAGGCCTATGGTTAGCGGGTTGAAAGGGATCAGGTTAAACATGGCTATGCTTCCTCGGGAGACACTCTATATTTTTCAGGATGGAGTCACTGCAGAGCTTCGGGTCAGGGAGAGCCGCACAATATAAGTAATGAGCAAGAAATGCATCAACATTGAGTAGTTGAGCCTGCAGTGCACCGAGGCATTGGTGCAGAACAGACAGATAGTGTAGGTGGTGGAGGAAGCCTTCCAGATGGTCCCAGAATTGGCCATCCAAGAAGAGGAATTGATGGAGCCGCACGTCCGAAAGTTAGCAACAGGGGTGCGCGACACCAAGGCTGAAATGGCTAGGGTTCAGCTGGAGTTGAACCTTCAGATAGCAGAACTGCAATTGAATGCGCAGCCTTCAACTCTGCCAGAGGTTAAGGAACAACGTGCCACCGCGATCACAACAGCAATAGCGGCTGTTAATAGTGCAATGACAGACTGCACGAAGTTGTTCAAGTAGTCATTTGAGGTCCTCACCACCCTGCAGGAAGAATCGAACATAGAGTGCCTGGAGACAAAGGTGCACGTGCTGTAGTAGAGATACGATGAAGTAAAAGGGACCACATAGATAGTTGCCCTTACGTAGAGGCTTACAAGGATGCAACAAGCAAAGGCGCTCAAGGAGCAGGTGGATGTTGCTCGGCATAAGGAAGAATTTTGGAAGGCGTGCCTAAAACCATGGATTGATGAGGCATATACCATTACAGCCTCCATTGAAGCAAAGCTCACGTAGCTGCAAGCAACACAGGAGAGGATTCAGGGTAGCAGTTCAGCCACAGCGGTCACTGAACAACGCGTAGAGGAAGTAAAATAAGCAGCTGCTCAGTGCACTGCCGCACTTGCAGCGATCCAATCAGAGTTGGGAGGTCTTCATGCAAAGATCTCTGCATCAATAGAGTGACTCAAGGGTGAGTCATGATGTTTATGTTGGGGGCCTGTTGGGCGCGGGATCCCCCAAGGGAATTTTTGGGGCTTAGAGCCCAGATTTTGGTCAATTTTGTAATTCCGATGTAAAGATTCCACATTTTGTGGGTGCGAAGCACATAGTTTGTTAAAGAGTCGTATGGTTTTCTACCCTAATTTTGTTATTGTAATGTCAGATGTTGAGATCTACCCATGGTCTGCAGACCATGGGATTGTATAAATAGATCGAGGTTCTAAGTAGTAAAAGAACCTAATCTAAGAAGAAGAAATGATGAAGGATTGAGTAATATTTGTGGAGTAAAGTCTAGTTTTGGGTCGTAGAGTAGGGGAAGGCTCTGCAGCTGAGTGCGCAGAGGCCTAGTAGTCCGGAGTTGAGTGTGTGGACCCCTGCAGCTGAGTGCACAGGGCAATTCAAGTATGTAACAGTTGGAAATATTAATAAAGAGAAGTTTCATATCAATTATACATATTTATTTCCTGTTTTATGCATATGTTATATTAGGTTTGAAATTAACTTCTAATACTTATATGATGTGCAACTGCGTATAATGGTGTTGATTAAATGAATGCAATATAGAATATTTGTTTACGCAAAGTTAACTAAGATCAATTAAAGAAGATAAGATATTCAGTCTAGGTTAGGAAATAGCGCAGATCGCTGCCATAGCAGCGCAAAAGCATTTCAGCCCCTGGTTAGGGTTGCGCGAAATACAATTGTGCCACCTCGCAAGGGTACTAAAGGTTGGAACAGTGAACGAAGTGACCTGCATGAAGGCAGGTCTAGTTGGACTAAATCGACATCACAGACATCTCAAGGGTGTGGAAACTTAGTTCCACCATCCCCCCATACTTCTTCGGGTGAGACTTCAGTTCGCGCTTCGCAGGCTGATGCCGAAAGGGCCAGTAGTGTAGGGTTTTGTTTGGCTAAATAACTTTGAACCTACGTCAGGCCCCCATAAGCCAACACAATGGGTTGAGAGATATTCCCAGGACTCATAATTGTAGCTCTCTTCAACTGCATGGTTTATTTTATTTTCAATATGATTTGTGAATTGATTGAGTAATTGTTACTATTGTTGGACGTGTTGAATATTGATGAATATAAATTTTATTGAATATGTGTTAATTAAGAGAAGCGTAAAATCATGTCCAGTAATTATTAATCAAATGTTGCAATGTGTGATAGGGTTTTCCAATCATAACTAATCCTACATATACTGTGGCAGTGCCTCATCAACCTATGCACCCCTGTTGATAATTTAATGAAATCACTATTTAAGAAATTAAATTACCCACTACGATAGTAATGGAGAATTTGAGTAAGGAAATTCACTTCATAGTTGTAAAATACAGCTGCAAAGCCATTGATATAGCTCAAATGTTCATGAAGAAAATATTGAAATTGCATGCCATACACAAGAAAATTATATTAGAGTGGGATGCCAAGTTCACTTCCAATTATTGGAAGGAAATTTTTGATGGCTTTGGAATCCAACTAGATTTTAGTACCACATATCATTCTCCAATAGATGGCAAAATGGAAAGAGTGAACATAATTCTAGAGCAAATGCTGAGACTGTATGTCATGCATCAACCAAAGAAGTGGGAATAATTCCTATCATTAGTGGAGTTTTCATACAATAATGGGTATCAATAGTCGCTAAATATGATCCCTTTTGAGGAACTTTATGGACAAAAATGTAACAATCATATTAGCTCAAATGACCTAATGAATAGAGTGGTTCTTGGACCTGACGTATTGAATGAAATGGATCAAGAAGTAATCAAGATCAGGTAGAAATTGAGAGTATCCTAGGATAGGAAGAATATTTATGCAAACCAATAGAGAATGAACAAAGAATTAAAAATGGGACAACATGTATACCTCCATTGTTGGAAATACTAAGATGGGGGGTGAATCAATATTTCATGAATTATTACAAATTTAAACTTTTAGTTGCTTAGTGATCATAAAGAATCATCAAATAACAATATATAGCCAAATCACAAACATCATACACATGAAAACAAATATTTTCGGTGGAAACCCATAAAGGGGGGAAGCCACCATACTTATCTTCTTGATCTTCAATCTTTTCTTTAGATCAATTTACTAGAATTGACTAGTAGGAAGCACCCAATCCCTTGTAATGTTTTGCTAGCACCCAACAATAGGAGGCACACACTCCCTTGTAATGATTCATTGGAACCCACTAGCAGGAAGCACCTACTCCCTCAAATTAGTTTGTTGGCACCAACCAACTTGAGTCACCAACTCCAAAAATCAATGTGTGTTATAGACATTTTTGGGCACTGCAACCCCAAGCATAAAATGTCCATAAACCAAGGGCTCCTAAGTCCCTAAAGGTGTTGTTCCAACCCCTAAAAGAACAAGGTCAACTGATTACAGCATCTCCCAGAAGTTCTCCATGAAAAACTACTCAGAACTGGTCAAAACTAGACCATTTCACCTGCTCCATAGGCAAAGTGCGTTGCATCCCACCTAAATACACACAGTAAGTGCGTTGCATTTAAAAAATCCCTTCTATGGGGTGCGATGGGCGAGAAGGGACAAATGGCAGGGTCAATCTGCAAGGTGGAGAAGCATGGAATCTTCCAGAAACTTCTCCTGTGACACTTGCCTCTCTGAATTCGACCAGGGATGAGTAAGAGATCATCAATCTCCAAGTGGAATAAAGAACTATCAGAGGGGAGACACTAATCAAATCACAAGCTGACTCATCTGCCTTGCAGACATCTATATATGGATCCCTCATTGTTGTGGGGAAAAATGCCTATGCAGGACGATCCTATCCACCTAAGGTGTGACAGTGCCTTAGCAACAAACAGAGACAACTATTCTAGTATTCTTCCTTTATGAATTAAGAATGAAGAGAGAGAGATGGATGGACTAACCGGTGTCTTCCGTTTGTCCCTCAATCCAGCTTCTCTTCTCTTGGAGAGTTCCCAGCTACTTGCCTTCTCGCTCGCCCAGCTTCAGGAGGTTTCTGCAAGATCACAAGAAGAGAACACTACACAAGACATGGATTCATATTCATAACTAGTTCAAGATTAGAAATAAACTAAACATACTAATGCATTCATACATAAAAAATACACCAGTATATAGGAGAAACCAAGATAGCTTCATTGATGAATAACAAGGTTCAGGAAGAGATACAACCCAGAGGGCTCCAATCCAGCATCTCCTTCCCAGCAAATGGAATTCCTAACTTCACCCCCTTCAAAGCATTAAGCACCCAATAGTTCCAGTCTCAAACCAACAACAATTCTTTGCAATAACAAAATTCCAGCCTCTAGATCTCATGGAGGAGAGATCCATATATAGATGTTTGGAGAGAGGATGAGTCAGCTTGAGATCTGACTAGTGTCCTCTCCCTCTGTCAGTTCTTGATTCCACTTGGAGGTTCTTGCTTCCACTTGGAGATTTGGAACCTCTTACTCATCACCAGTCGAATTCCCTGAGGCAAGTGTCATTTTGGAAGCTTCCTGGTTTTTGACACCTGGAGAAATGAGCTTGCCACATGTCCATTCTCGTTCAGCGCAAGTAGCCAGTGTTCCCTTTGACATTCAACGCAGGTAGCCAGTGTTGGCTTTGACATTCAGCGCAAACAGCTAGTGTAGCCACTGAAATGATCCTGAATTGACTTGTTTTTGAGCAGTTTCTGGTGGAGAACTTCTATGAATTGTTGTGGTTTGTTAGCCTTGTTCCTCTAGGGGTAGGAACAACATGTTTAGGGACTTTGGATCCCTTAGATTATGGACATTTCATGCTTAATGCTGTAAGGCATAAAAATGTCTATAACAGTTGCCCCCTAAAGTATGAGGCTGTTTATCGGGTGAAATGCTTTATCAGGGGGATCCGAAGTTCATCCAATGCTGGGAGGAGACCTGTAATAAGATACAATACAATACATTATTTTTCATACTGCTTTCATGATCTAGCTAAGGCGGGCATTCCCATGCTCAGCTTTATAAATTCATTTTTCTGTACATAGAACAGACAATCGTCTGATGGTAGACTGATAATTTTGATGAAATTATCATCCTTTGAGTAGGATGATTATCTGCTGCAATGATGTACATGTCAATGTCTTTATCTTTCCTGAATATATATCGCAGCCCGAATGGATGAAACTAGATTTGGGGTCTTCAAACTCGTTCGATCTTCACTCTAAGTACAAGTCGATCCATGTGAGAATTGTTCTGAAGTCGAACATGGAAAGACATCGCTTGATTACCGGCCAATGAGGTAAACCGTTAACAAGCGCGAGAGGAATCACCGATAATGATAATGACCCTCAAGGTACTGCAGTACAATTCACGTGGTGTGAATAAAGGACTTGGCGTCAAACACCACGCAAAATCTTTCGGTCGAAGGTCATTGATGTATACCTGTCGCCGGAAGTGAGAAACTTGCCATTGAGGCATGCAAGCTTCAAAGTACTGAAGGGGTTGTTCCTAGATCAACTTCCTGGATAATGAGCTGATGTCGACAAGAAGCGATCTGTCAAATAAGGGCCTTAATGAATCCCACATCAGTGACACGGAACGGAGCTAATGATTTTAATGGAGGTGAAAACGATTTGCGACATATGATTCCGGGTGGCGGTCATGAAAGGATGAAGGATAATGTATGGCAGTGGATGGGACACGGTTGACTTTTCTGAATGACTTCTCTTGAACATGTGGCGACACTGATGCGATGGATCGGTAGCATTACCCCAAATATGGATGGTATGGCGAGACCATGGATGTGACCGGTGAATGAAACAACCCAACCCGATTTTGGTATGGAGGAAAAGTGTCATGTTCAAGAGCGACTTGCTACCATCAAAGTTTTCTTTAGTTTCTCCCAATTTTTCCCCAGTCATTGCTGACCAGTACCTCTTTATTTTTGTCAAGCTTGAGGAGTATAACATATGCTTGTTCTATAACCTGCCCTTCGGGCAAGCCCATCGCTATGTTTTAACGAGCCTAGCGATAGTGAAACTCGTTCTCGTCTAAAGACAAGTTTGTCGCTATTTAGTGATTTTAACGAGTCTAACGACAAGGATAACTCAGTCCTTTTCATTTTTAGAGAGTCTGAAAAGGTACATAAAGTTAACTCCAAAAGCCCTTTTTCGTCATCTAATCTCTTAAGTCCGGAAAAGTATAAAACAATACAGAAGGGATGAGTCTTCGATAGTTTTAACGAGCCGAATAAAACAAGCGCTCGATCATTTTGTGCAATAATCCCTTAGGTCCAAAAAGATTAAAATCTAGAGGAGGGATAGCACTTCCTGTCCCTTTAACGAGCTGGAAGGCCAAGTACTCGGCTATCTTTTCATATTTTACGAGTCAGTTGAAAAGAGCTTAAAGAGGACTCATCTTTTGAGGAACGAGTGATAAACAGGGTTAGCAGCTGATTCCAGGTACAGGTTGGAATTTTCCAATCACGGCAGTGTCACAAGGATGGCTAGGTGTATTCACTCTTCGCAGCTGTTCCTCAAAATGGGTAAACAATCATATGGAGGTGAACGATCGGCCAAATGAAAAGTGGAGGTGACGGTGCAAACACGACCAAGGCTTTAATGGCTGATGATATTACATTCACAGTGGTTATTTACCGGGATAGTTCATTTTTTAACGAGCTTAAACGCGGGTGGAAACATTTGCTCGATCTTATGTTTATTTTTTAACGAGCATGAACTATGTGCTAAAACTGCTCGGATCTTGCGTTTATTTTTTAACGAGCATGAACTGTGTGCTAAAACTGCTCGATTTACCCAGTCATATGATAAGAATGTCTCATTGAAGATGCTATTTTTTAAGGAGCTTAGATCTTACGTAAGCTTTGCTCCGCATCCTTCTTTTATGCAAGTTAGGAAATGGCTAACCCAAAAAACAGATAAATAACCGCTCTTTGCTTGCACTCCAAAAGGTTTGCATGCCCCCAGGCATAAAACAGAGTTTCGAGGTTACCTCTACTTCTTTTCCGTCAAAACATTTGTTTTAACGAGAGAGGCTTACCTCTTTCAGGTTACCCAAAGATTGTCTCGTTAATAGTTTAAACAAAACACTTCCTCGGCAATGTCTACCGAAATCGACAAAGGTGAGCGACGAAGCCCGCCAACTCACATAACTTTGACAAAAGAATCGTATTCTAGAATAACCCTCTTCCTATATGGACGGGGTACAGACTAGTCATATTCTCCCCCGGAAACCTACTCTATACCCAAAGTTTTCTTGCCGAAGTAGACCAGGACGCATGCCCCCTGGGTTCCAGTCATATCCTCCCGGACTACTCGCGCTCATCAGGAGGACGAACCATGGGTTGAGACACTTCATGCGTGAAGAGACCATTTAGGGATGGTACATGACTATTTGCGATGCGTGATCCGGGAAATGAAAGTTGGTCCACGAGCTTGACCACCCTTCCTTCATGCGGAAAACACATTACTCTAAAGAGTGAGGAGACGACGGCTCCCATGCAATATATATAGTCTCGTCCAAGGAGTAGGTTATAATCCAAGGGTCCTTGAACGACCATCACGTTCATTTGAACGGTCTTCCCTTTCAATGTTATGGGCACATTGGGGAGGATCCCTAAAGGTTGACTGGTTCCTTTATCAAAGCCTGATAGATTTCTCATTTCAGGAAAAAGCACTGGCGAACCAAGCGCTTTCCAAGCAATAGAGGAAAGGATACTCACAGATGCCCCTTCATCAATGATAGTGTCGGCCATTACCATTCTGTATATTTGAACGACGATTCTGAATGGTATGCTTGCTGGCAACCGGGGTCTGCCTAGTTGGTTCCAGTCGAACGAGACAACTAGGTTGCTTGGTGGTGGGACCGAATAGACGGCCGGGTATGACTCTGACGAAGTTCCTTCCTGCGATAAAGGAATGGGCAAACTGCCCCCTTGTTCGTCGGAGTCTGTGTTGATGAAGAGAACTTGGACGGTGTCGTCTTTATTCTCCTCTGTGATGGTATCATTCGAAGATAGAGCCTCTGAAGGCAAAACCGGGTCAACTGCCGTTTCAACCTTTTGACTTTCGTCAGGTATGGAATCAGATGGTTCATCTTCAATGATAGGTGCTTCGGCTGACCACCTGGGTGGGCCAGCCGGGTTCTCAACTAGTGAAGGACTTGGCAGGAGTTTTTGATATCCAGGAGGAAGTTGCGCTCGTAAAATCGGGCGATCTTCCAAAACTCTTTTAGCCTCGTCTAAGAAGGGACAACGGTGGATGGCATGGTCGCCTTCACACAGTTTGCAGGGAAATCTAGCTTTCCCTCTCTGTCCTGTGGCTTCACTTTCACTAGTTGACGGTGAGCAGTCAACATGGCTATCAGAGGTTGACGCTACCAAATTGTGCAAACGGGGAGACCAGTCCCTTAGTATCCGAGGGATGCAGGGACAATCTCTGTGGAAGTGGTCTCCCTTGCATATGACACATGGCGATTTAGGCCTGGTCAGTGCTGTGTGTGGATTTTTGTCAGACAACACTTGTTTGCCCCCAGTCGCTTTTGGCTCCTTCTTCTTCTTCTCTTTTCTTCTTCTTTTCCTTCTTCTCCTTAGGAACTTGGTTTTTTGTTTTACCAGTTCCGTCAAGCGAAGAGGAAGGAGGAGAGGAAGAATTAGATGAAGTGGAAGGCTGGTGGGCAACTCTGGTCTGACCTAACTGTTGACTCGACTGTTCAGGAATAGTGGTGTTCTGAACGACATTGGTTGAAAAGCGCCAGACCGGCAGGCCAATTGTCAGTCCTGGAAGCGACAATGTGGCCATGTGGGGCGCACCAACGTCTCCCCAAGAGGAGAAGGGACTAGGATTTCCACCAAGGGGAATTCCTTGGTTGGTGTGCTCCATTTTTTCAACCTAAAGATCAACGCAGGAATAAAGGGTGATTGTTCCGTTTAAAATAAATTTTTAACGACGCTTAGACACAACTTGCTTTTTCAATTTTAAAGAGTCGAGAAAAAGCTAAAGATGACTCTAGTCTCCTTCGATGTTTTAACGAGCCTGAAGTGACAAATGCTCGGATGGACTTTTTCCGTTATAGAGTCTGAAAAAGGCCAAAAGGAACTGCTCTGGAGTTCTAGGCAGAGGGTGTGCCAAAATTTTCGCAAAACTGCAGAATACTTTTTAGGGTACGGGCGGTCGATCTTCCTGAATGCTGTGTTCAGTGCATTGCGATCAGTAGGGCGGCTGACACGGCTTCCTAAGGATAAAGGTTTTATGCCTATAGGGGTCTCCCAATATATACGCGACGGTACGTGGGAGCACAATCCGTACTGGCGCTATCGTCCCTCAGGAGGAATCACCCACCATCCACGAGATCGACAGTCACCAGGCTTTACGACGCCGGAACACTTCTCTAGCCTAGACCTCTATGTTGTGCGTTATGTTGCAAAGCGTTGTTAAGTTCATTCAATTTATTTTAGGTTGATCTTTTTAAAGTTTGCCTTTCAAGGTTCACCACGAGATGTATGATACAATTCCTAAATGCAGTCTAAAGATGATAAGCAAGCTTTATATCTTTTCAACTTTGAAAATCCTAGCTACTAAGGGAAAAGAAAGACACCATCTTTTCTCAAAGAGCAATCAGCACACTCTAATGCACTTTTCCTAAATCAAACATGCAAAGTATCAAGATGCAAATGCACAATGCAGGTGTTTGTTTTCCGCTTTCTTAGTATTGATGCCTACAAAGAAAGCTTTTTGCACAACTTTGAATTTGCTTTTAAATGACAAATACAAACAAGTTTACTTTTTCGAAATCAGAAAGGGTAGAAGAGATTGCAACACTTAACGATTTTCGAAATAAACTCTTGTTTCGACACTTTAAAAGAGACAAACTCAAACCAAAAGCAAGAATGAATGTATAATCAACTGTAAACAGCCAATGAACTCTCTCCTAAGATCACAATGAACAGATCTGAATCAAGGGCTACAGGATGATTATTTCACTCATGCAAAGGAAAACTGTAAATGACGCCACAAACACATAAAAACACTCACAGTCTTTTTGTACAAAAGGAGGCGGAATTTCAGCAGAGAAAAGGAGTTATCAGACTGGTACCTATGCTGGTTACAGGCTGCAAAAATCAGAGATCAAAACAAGGCAAAACAGAGCAGAGAACCCCAGCTGCACAAGGCCAAACTGGTTCAGCGCAACCTCAACACAGGGGTTTTGACATTCAGCGCAGGTAGCCTTCACGGGACCTGCGTTGAAATGCAGAACCTCTTCACAGCTGTCGCGCTGAAGGAGAAACTCTCGTTTCTCACTGGGTTCTGGGTCACAGATTGCTATTTAATCTACTGTTTCAGGCCAAATAAAAGCAACAAGCAAGGTACAATCAAAGGGATGCTTTGAGGGAGTACTAAGATCTATCACAAAGGATCATCAAATCATTTGTGAGTCCATTGTTCAGATCATAGACAAGTCTAGTGATTGGATCAAAGCAGCAACTGTCTACTTTGCATCCGGGAAAAGCAGATGCAGTTCGATTGTTGCTGTCAAGTCTATGAAACAAACAATGATAGAAAAACAAATAAAATGACTAAACAGATCTCCCCAGCGGAGTCGCCAATTTGTTGTGGGGAAAAAGAAGTAGAGGTAACCTCGAAACTCTGTTTTATGCCTGGGGGCATGCAAACCTTTTGGAGTGCAAGCTAAGAGCGGTTATTTATCTGTTTTTTGGGTTAGCCGTTTCCTAACTTGCATAAAAGAAGGATGCAGAGCAAAGCTTACGTAAGATCTAAGCTCCTTAAAAAATAGCATCTTCAATGAGACATTCTTATCATATGACTGGGTAAATCGAGCAATTTTAGCACACTGTTCATGCTCGTTAAAAAATAAACGCAAGATCCGAGCAGTTTTAGCACATATTTCATGCTCATTAAAAAATAAACATAAGATCGAGCAAATGTTTCCACCCGCGTTTAAGCTCGTTAAAAAATTAACTATCCCGGTAAATAACCACTGTGAATGTAATATCATCAGCCATTAAAGCCTTGGTCGTGTTTGCACCGTCACCTCCACTTTTCATTTGGCCGATCGTTCACCTCCATATGATTGTTTACCCATTTTCATTTTTGTGGGGAAAAATGCCTATGCAGGACGATTCTATCCACCTAAGGTGTGACAGTGCCTTAGCAACAAACAGAGACAGCTATTCTAGTATTCTTCCTTTATGAATTAAGAATGAAGAGAGATGGATGGACTAACCAGTGTCTTCCGTTTGTCCCTCGATCTGGTCTCTCTTCTCTTTGGGTGTTCACAGCTACTTGCCTTCTTGCTCGCCCAGCTTCAACGGGTTCATACGAGATCACAAGAGAACAGCTACTTGCAACAAGAGAAATGAAATGAACCAAATACACTAATGCGATCATACATCAAAATACATCAGTATATAGGAGAAACCAAGATAGCTTTATTGGTGAATAACAAGGTTCAGGAAGAGATACAACCCAGAGGGCTCCAATCCAGCATCTCCTTCCCAGCAAATGGAATTCCTATCTTCACCCCCTTCAAAGCATTAAGCACCCAATGATTCCAATCTCAAACCAACAGCAATTCTTTGCAATAATAAAATTCCAGCCTCTAGATCTCATGGGGGAGAGATCCATATATAGATGTTTGGAGAGAGGATGAGTCAGCTTGAGATCTGACTAGTGTCCTCTCCCTCTGTTAGTTCTTGATTCCACTTGGAGGTTCTTGCTTTCACTTGGAGATTTGGAACTCTTACTCATCACCAGTCGAATTCCCTGAGGCAAGTGTCATTTTGGAAGCTTCCTGGGTTTTGACACCTTGAGAAATGAGCTTGCCACATGTCCATTCTCGTTCAGCGTAGGTAGCCAGTGTTCCCTTTGACATTCAACGCAGGTAGCCAGTGTTGGCTTTGACATTCAGCGCAAACAGCTAGTGTAGCCACTGAAATGATCCTGAATTGACTTGTTTTTGAGCAGTTTCTGGTGGAGAACTTCTGTGAATTGCTGTGGTTTGTTAGCCTTGTTCCTCTAGGGGTAGGAACAACATGTTTAGGGACTTTGGATCCCTTAGATTATGGACATTTCATGCTTAATGCTGTAAGGCACAAAAATGTCTATAACAGTTGCCCCCTAAAGTATGAGGCTGTTTATCGGGTGAAATGCTTTATCAGGGGGATCCGAAGTTCATCCAATGCTGGGAGGAGACCTGTAATAAGATACAATACAATACATTATTTTTCATACTGCTTTCATGATCTAGCTGAGGCGGGCATTCCCATGCTCAGCTTTATAAATTCATTTTTCTGTACATAGAACAGACAATCGTCTGATGGTAGACTGATAATTTTGATGAAATTATCATCCTTTGAGTAGGATGATTATCTGCTGCAATGATGTACATGTCAATGTCTTTATCTTTCCTCAATATATATCGCAGCCCGGATGGATGAAACTAGATCCGGGGTCTTCAAACTCGTTCGATCTTCACTCTAAGTACAAGTCGATCCATGTGAGAATTGTTCTGAAGTCGAACATGGAAAGACATCGCTTGATTACCAGCCAATGAGGTAAACCGTTAACAAGCGCGAGAGGAACCACCGATAATGATAATGACCCTCAAGGTACTGCAGTACAATTCACGTGGTGTGAATAAAGGACTTGGCGTCGAACACCACGCAAAAATCTTTCGGTCGAAGGTCATTGATGTATATCTGTCGCCGGAAGTGAGAAACTTGCCATTGAGGCATGCAAGCTTCAAAGTACTAAAGGGGTTGTTCCTAGATCAACTTCTTGGATAATGAGCTAATGTCGACAAGAAGCGATCCGTCAAAGGAGGGCCTTAATGAATCCCACATCAGTGACACGGAACGGAGCTAATGATTTTAATGGAGGTGAAAACGATCTGTGACATATGATTTAGGGTGGTGGTCATGAAAGGATGAAGGATAATGTATGGCAGTGGATGGGACACGGTTGACTTTTCTGAACGACTTCTCTTGAACATGTGGCGACACTGATGCGATGGATCGGTAGCATTACCCCAAAGATGGATGGTATGGCGAGACCATGGATGTGACCGGTGAATGAAACAACCCAACCCGATTGTGGTACGGAGGAAAAGTGTCATGTTCAAGAGCGACTTGCTACCATCAAAGTTTTCTTTAGTTTCTCCCAATTTTTCCCCAGTCATTGCTGACCAGTACCTCTTTATTTTTGTCAAGCTTGAGGAGGATAACATATGCTTGTTCTATAACCTGCCCTTCGGGAAAGCCCATCGCTATGTCTTAACGAGCCTAGCGATAGTGAAACTCGCTCTCGTCTAAAGACAAGTTTGTCGCTATTTAATGATTTTAACGAGTCTAACGACAAGGATAACTCGGTCCTTTTCATTTTTAAAGAGTCTGAAAAGGTACGTAAAGTTAACTCCAAAAGTCCTTTTTCGTCATCTAATCCCTTGAGTCCGAAAAAGTATAAAACAATACAGAAGGGATGAGTTTTCGATAGTTTTAACGAGCCGAATAAAACAAGCGCTCGATCTTTTTGTGCAATAATCCCTCAGGTCCAAAAAGATTAAAATCTAGAGGAGGGATAGCTCTTCCGGTCGCTTTAACGAGCTGGAAGGCCAAAACTCGGCAATCTTTTCATATTTTACGAGTCAGCTGAAAAGAGCTTAAAGAAGACTCGTCTTTTGAGGAACGAGTGATAAAATGGGTTAGCAGCTGATTCCAGGTAAGGCTTGGAATTTTCCAATCACGGCAGTGTCACAAGGATGGCTAGTGAAATCAGTCTTCGCAGCTGTTCCTCAAAATGGGTAAACAATCACATGGAGGTGAATGATTGGCCAATGGAAAAGTGGAGGTGACGGTGTAAACACGACCAAGGCTTTAATGGCTGATGATATTACATTCACTGTGGTTATTTACCGGGATAGTTCATTTTTTAACGAGCTTAAACGTGGGTGGAAACATTTGCTCGATCTTATGTTTATTTTTTAACGAGCATGAACTATGCGCTAAAACTGCTCGAATCTTGCGTTTATTTTTTAACGAGCATGAACTGTGTGCTAAAACTGCTCGAATCTTGCGTTTATTTTTTAACGAGCATGAACTATGTGCTAAAACTGCTCGATGATAAGTTTGCATGCCCCCAGCATAACAACGCAAATCGAGGTGCATGCCCCCCAAGCTTCATTGCATTCAACTTGGTGGTTGGAATGAAGGTTTTTCTTTGAGATTTGGAAAGGGGATTGTTTCATTTTTTAATGAGGTTGACACAGTAAAAGAACCATCCTCACGACTCCTTGTTTCATTTTTTAACAAGGTTGACACGAGATAAGAACCGTCCTCGGAGCCCATTGTGTTTACTGTATTTCTATTAGGGCGATGATCCATGCTGACAAAATGTTTAGGAATCTTCTGAATCCATTAGATATAGAAGATTTCATATTGTAGGTTTCCACTGTGGCTACTTCCGCCAGATTACTCACAGGCGGTAGGGAAAAAGTACCCATTAAGGCAGGGTCTTTTAGGAGACCTACTCCAATGTTTTGAAGCGAATGATTGCTTCCATGGATCGTTGGAGTGCTTCCCGTAACTTGTGAACTGTCGGGGAGGAAAGTTTGTTGGTCGACGACTGTAATTCCTCCTTGAAAGGGAAATGCAATCTTCCTGAAGTAGGTCGACACAACTGCGGCCATGGCATATATCCAGGGCCTTCCCAGTAGGATGTTGTAATCGAGGTTTCCATCGATTACTTCAACATCAACTTCTACTGTTTTTCCCCCCAGTTCAACTTGCAAGTTACTTAAAATCCCGTATGGAGTGTATGATCGTCCATCAAATGCTTTTAACGTCGTTGACGATTTCGACAAGGGTGGTGAACCTAAATTTTTCCAGCAACTCATCGACATAAGACATGTAGATTCCCCCTCATCAATAATTGTTCGATGAACAGTTTTGTTGAGGGCTTTCACTTGAATAAGGAAAGCTAGTTGAGCTGGTAACTGAGGGTCATATTCTTTATGATCAAAGGCCACAAGATTGGAATCCATTGGGCCAATCCCACCTATTGCTGATAATAAAGCTTGCTCTTGGGAGGGGCAATTTTGCGGTACCTCAAGTGTCGACATAGCGGACGGCGATTGGGCCAGGTCCTCTACTATATTATAATTTTGTGCTACTTTGGCACGAGGATTAAATGTCGATTTGTGTACTACTCCCTTTGGCGACTTTATCATTGGTTCAGGAATGATGGGTGGCACAACTTTGGTTAAAGTTGTCGTCGAACTACTAGGTTGTTCATTAGCCTTGTTATTCGACAGCCGTGGATTCCCGTAATCTTTATTCCTTGTCAAAGCATCATTTTGCTGCCTTGAGACATACAACATAAGCACTTGGGATCGGGAAGCATTTTGATTAGCAACCAGTTTGGTTCCCGGGCTTGGAAACGGATCAGTCAATACCGCTGGGGTTTTTGAACTCTTAAAGAGTTTCTTAACTTCAGCTATATGTGGACAATCTCTCGTCCAATGATCCTCATCGCATATATGACACCCCGCAGGGGGTTTCCTTTTTCTCCCTTTCTTTTTCTTCTTGCCCCCTGGTTGCTTCAGTTGTTTGCCCTTGTCGGTCGACATGACATTTATTTCCGAGGCAAGAAGTTCCTCATTTGCATTTTGACTAGAAATCTTACAGGCCTTTTTAGATGTAGCCTTTGTCGATTTCGTATCTGTTTTGCCAATCACGCCATCGCCGACGTGAGAGTCATTGTTTGATTTAGGAGGAGGAGGAATTGAGAATTCCGGTCTAGGGGCGTCAGGTATTTTGTCGTAGAGCGTGCCAGACTGAGTATAGACCAAGTCCAGATATTGCGCACGAGCGATGACTTGCTCTTTTGTTACGACTCCCCCTTTTGCCACATCTTCTGTGATTGTAGGAAGTAAGGATTTGATAAACCATTCAGCTAATAGCTGATCGGGAACGTACGTTTTCACCATCCTACGATGACGTCGCCACTCATGTATATGATCAGATATGTGAGTGGCCGTTGTCTGTTTGAAGTTGGTTAGGAGTTCCGTTCCCGTTTCATACCTTATCGGTAATTGAAAATGGGTTAAGAAAGTCGTGGCTAAGGTACTGAAGTTGTCGAACGAAGCTCTAGGCAACTCAATATACCATTTTGCCGCTGGACCCGTTAACGTCCTCTGAAAAAGGCGAAGCCTTATCGAATCATCGTTTAGGGTGTTTGATGAACACCATAGATGAAATGTCATCACGTGATTCGATGGATCTTCACCTGGATTTCCATTAAATTTAGGAATATCTGACGGAAGTTTATGCGGAATCGTTGGCCACCAAGGGGCATAAGCAATTGGATCATTCGTCAGCCGGTTTAGATCTGGTAATTCTAGAGTTGCTACAAAGGGCAACTGTTGATTCAGGTTAGGCGAAGCATACCCAGGATACGATGGAATTGTCTGAGCAGTGGGTCTTTGCATACCAGCATAATGCTGGCAACTTTGACAAGGTTGATGGGCATAACCACTATAATATGGTTGCCCATTACTTACAAAGACTTGTTGCTCAGGTCCTTGATATGATTGCTGGAATGGCGGTTGTTCTGATTGAACCAGCCCTGGTTGTTGGACCATTTGTTGTTGTCCAATACTGGATGATTGACCAAGATGAGGAGTCATAGTACTTGTTTGAGCCTGAGTCGCTCCAGATAAGGAGGCACTAACCTGAGGTTGTGATTGAGTCGTTGAGACAAGAGGCTGTTGTATTGCAACCTGAGGTTGTTGGGGTTGACATACAACAGGTAGCGCTTGTACTTGCGACGCATTCACCATAGCAGGTATAGTGGGAATATTCGACACAGGGTGGACTGGTTGCATTGAATATACAACCCTTGGTTGCTGAGGCAGTATTGGTACCCAACCGCTGGATGTAATTCCAGTTTGACCTGAACTTTGTTGTAAACTCCCATATGGTTGTTCTCCGGGAGGGAACAATGAAAAGGCATACTACCCTCCATATGGCAGAAATCCAGTACTTAAAGGGTAGATTGGCCTTTGAAGACACCTTGGATCAATTTGTTGAGTTTCAACGTAAGAAATACCAGATGATAATCCGGATGAAGAAATAGGAACTAACCATGTTGTCGAAGCAGTCCCTGATGGGACTCCGGCTTGTTGTTGATAAATTGCCGGGACAGATGGTATACCATTGAACATCGTTGGAGTAGCAGCAGGAGGTTCTGTTGCTGCTGTGTCGGATGACACAGTCCTAGATGTCGACGGTTGTTCAGACATATTTAGTCTATCCAAAAGATTTTCTAGCGATTCTACAAGAACTTGCGATGAAAAGAGACTAACTTCGAAGACCAACGAGGGAATGGTGATGATTATTCCGTTTAAAATAAATTTTAACGACGCTTAGACACAACTTGCTTTTTCAATTTTAAAGAGTCGAGAAAAAGCTAAAGATGACTCTAGTCTCCTTCGATGTTTTAACGAGCCCGAAGTGACAAATGCTCGGATGGACTTTTTCGTTATAGAGTCTGAAAAAGGCCAAAAGGAACTGCTCTGGAGTTCTAGGTAGAGGGTGTGCCAAAATTTTCGCAAAACCGCAGAATACTTTTTAAGGTACGGGCGGTCAATCTTCCTGAATGCTGTGTTCAGTGCATTGCGATCAGTAGGGCGACCGACACGGCTTCCTAAGGATAAAGGTTTTATGCCTATAGGGGTCTCCCAATATATACTCGACGGTACGTGGGAGCACAATCCGTACTGGCGCTATCGTCCCTCAGGAGGGATCACCCACCATCAGCGAGATCGACAGTCACCAGGCTTTACGATGCCGGAACACGTCTCTAGCCTAGACCTCTATGTTGTGCGTTAAGTTACAAAGCGTTGTTAAGTTCATTCAATTTATTTTAGGTTGATCCTTTTTAGAAGTTTGCCTTTCTGGATCACCACGAGATGTATGATACAATTCCTAAATGCAGTCTAAAGATGATAAGCAAGCTTTTTATATCTTTTCAACCATGAAAATCCTAGCTACTAAGGGAAAAGAAAGACACCATCTTTTCTCAAAGAGCAATCAGCACACTCTAATGCACTTTTCCTAAATCAAGCATGCAAACTATCAAGATGCAAATGCACAATGCAGGTGTTTGTTTTCCGCTTTCTTAGTATTGATGCCTACAAAAGAAAGCTTTTTGCACAACTTTGAATTTGCTTTTAAATGACAAATACAAACAAGTTTACTTTTTCGAAATCAGAGAGGGTAGAAGAGATTACAACACTTAACGATTTTCGAAATGAATACTTGTTTCGACACTTAAAAGAGACAAACTCAAACCAATAACCAAAAGCAAATGTATAATCAACTACAAACAGCCAATGAACTCTCTCCTAAGATCACAATCAATAGATCTGAATCAAGGGCTACAGGATGATTACTTCACTCATGCAAAGGAAGACTGCAAATGATGCCACAAACACATAAAAACACTCACAGTCTTTTTGTACAAAAGGAGGCGGAATTTAAGCAGAGAAAAGGAGTTATCAGACCGGTACCTATGCTGGTTACAGGCTGCAAAAATCAGAGATCAAAACAAGGCAAAACAGAGCAGAGAACCCCAGCTGCACTAGGACAAACTGGTTCAGCGCAACCTTAACACAGGGGTTTTGACATTCAGCGCAGGTAGCCTTCACGGGACCTGCGTTGAAATGCAGAATCCCTTCACTGGGTCTGCGCTTAAGGAGAAACTCTCGTTTCTCACTGGTTCTGGGTCACAGATTGCTATTTAATTCACTGTTTCAGGCCAAATAAAAGCAACAAGCAAGGTGTAATCAAAGGGATGCTTTGAGAGGGTACTAAGATCTATCACAAAGGATCATCAAATCATTTGTGAGTCCATTGTTCAGATCATAGACAAGTCCAGAGATTGGATCAAAGCAGCAACTGTCTACTTTGCATCCGGGAAAAGCAGATGCAGTTCGATTGTTGCTATCAAGTCTATGAAACAAACAATGATAGAAACACAAATAAAATGACTAAACAGATCTCCCCAGTGGAGTCGCCAATTTTTTGTGGGGAAAAATGCCTATGCAGGACGATCCTATCCACCTAAGGTGTGACAGTGCCTTAGCAACAAACGGAGACAGCTATTCTAGTATTCTTCCTTTATGAATTAAGAATGAAGAGAGAGAGATGGATGGACTAACCGGTGTCTTCCGTTTGTCCCTCAATCCGGCTTCTCTTCTCTTGGAGAGTTCCCAGCTACTTGCCTTCTCATCTCCCAGCTTCAGGAGGTTTCTGCAAGATCACAAGAAGAGAACACTACACAAGACATGGATTCATATTCATAACTAGTTCAGGATTAGAAATAAACTAAACATACTAATGCATTCATACATCAAAAATACACCAGTATATAGGAGAAACCAAGATAGCTTCATTGATGAATAACAAGGTTCAGGAAGAGATACAACCTAGAGGGCTCCAATCCAGCATCTCCTTCCCAGCAAATGGAATTCCTATCTTCACCCCCTTCAAAGCATTAAGCACCCAATAGTTCCAGTCTCAAACCAACAACAATTCTTTGCAATAACAAAATTCCAGCCTCTAGATCTCATGGAGGAGAGATCCATATATAGATGTTTGGAGAGAGGATGAGTCAGCTTGAGATCTGACTAGTGTCCTCTCCCTCTGTCAGTTCTTGATTCCACTTGGAGATTTGGAACCTCTTACTCATCACCAGTCGAATTCCCTGAGGCAAGTGTCATTTTGGAAGCTTCCTGGGTTTTGACACCTTGAGAAATGAGCTTGCCACATGTCCATTCTCGTTCAGCGCAGGTAGCCAGTGTTCCCTTTGACATTCAACACAGGTAGCCAGTGTTGGCTTTGACATTCAGCGCAAACAGCTAGTGTAGCCACTGAAATGATCCTGAATTGACTTGTTTTTGAGCAGTTTCTGGTGGAGAACTTCTGTGAATTGCTGTGGTTTGTTAGCCTTGTTCCTCTAGGGGTAGGAACAACATGTTTAGGGACTTTGGATCCCTTAGATTATGGACATTTCATGCTTAATGCTGTAAGGCACAAAATGGTCTATAACACTCATCCCAGAGATCCAGAGGCTGGAATTTTGCATCTTGTAAGGAATTGTTGTTGGTTTCTTGAGGCAACATCATAGTGTTGGGTGATCTAAGCTTTTCATGAGGTGAAGAAGGGCTTACTTGCTGAGAGGATGACGCTGGGTCAGAACAATTGGTTGTAATTCTCTTGGCTCTTTCTTGATTATCAATAAAACTATTCTAGTTTTCCTCCATACACTTGTGTGATTGATGTTTATGCATTTGTGTGGCTAATATACATCTGATCTTATATTGCTTATGATAATAGAACCATGTTCTCGTATAGTGTTATGTTGCTTTGATTCTACAGGTACTCTGTGAAGCTGGGTATATAAGAAAGCAAGTAGCAAAAGACTATCAGAAGAGAGAGTAATCGAACAAAGAACCAAGCGCAAGACAGAGGTTGGTCTCTTTTATTATTCTCTCATCTATCTTTCATAAAGGAAAATGAAAGTAGTTTCACTTTGTTTGTTTCTAAGGTAGCTACCAGCCTTAGTGGGATTAGCAGTTCTGCATAGACACTATTCCCGGTAACAAAATGGCGACACCGCTGGGGAGCGAGTAGATTGTTTGTCCATCTACATTTGTTTACTTTATAAACTTACAAACGGAGCCTGAAGTCAAGCCAGCAAGCCTTCGAACTGCATTTGCTATGCAAGTGCAAAGTAGATCAACGCTGCTTCAGTCAATCTCCGGGTTTTGTTTATGATTTAAACATTTGATTTACAAGCTCTCTAATTGCCCTTGTGGTGGCTCTAGTAACCTCCTTAGATCTACCCCTGTGATTGATTTACTGATTACCACTTGCTCGGCCAAAATCCCTGAACTGAACTGCAAACTGTGACCCAGAACCCAATCAAAGTCTCGTCTCTAGTCCAGCGCACTGTCTGTTCTGTGAATCTCAAATTCAACACAGTTCCCAAGTGTAGTAGGTGCGTTGCATTTCAGTTTCACTGTGTTACAGGTGCGCTGATCAGACTAGGCATTGTTCCTAAATTTCGGTTTCTGTGTTCACTCTTTTTAGATCTATTCAAGAGTTTTGCTGCCTGTAGTCAGTACACCTCTGTTTGAAACCCCTTTCCTTGCTGTTATTCTGCCTCCATTGTGCAAAGAACTGTAAATGTTTTTATGTATTTTTTGAGTCATTTTCAGTTCTCCTTTACAAAGAAGTAACGTAATTGTACTGTTGTTTCTTGATTTGAAAGTGTTGCAAATGTCGTTTTTAGTCATAGAAGAGAGTCTGATTGCTCTTGATAGTCGATTACCCTGTTACTATTGTATTTGATCTGAATTAGTAGTTTTTCTAGTGTCGAAAGCAAGTTTTCAATTCCAAATCGCAAAGTGTTGTCATTGTCCTCATTTTGTTTTGAAAAGAAACTTGTTAGTAATTGTCACTTTGAAAATAATTCAGATTTGCGCATTAGCTTTCTTTTTATCATTTACACATTAAGAAGGCTGAAAAAAAATACATGCATGTGCATTTGCATTTAGACTGTTTGTTGGTTTGATTTAGGACAGTGCATATAGTGTGTGCTCTTTGCTCTTTGTTGAAAGAACGCCATCTCTCTTTCCTTAGTAGCTAGGATTTTCATTGCACAAAGAAGATAAAACAACTGTTTATCATCTTAGATTGCATTTTAGAAATTGTACATCTACATCACGCGGTGAACCTGAAAGGAAAATTTCTTAACCAAGATCAACTATAAAATAAATTTAATGAATCTAACAACGCTTTGGAAGCTAACGCACAACATCTAGAAGTCTAGGCTAGAGACGTATTCCGGCGTCGTAAAGCCTGGTAACTGTTGTTTTCACTGTTGGTTGGGTGATTCCTCCACTTTGAGACGATAAGTGCCAGTACGGACTTGTGCTCCCATGTACCGTCAAGTATATTTTGGGAGACCACAATAGGCTTAATCCTTTATCCATAGGAAGCCGTGTCTGTCGCCCTATCGATCGCAATGCACTGAACACAGCATTCGGGAAGATTGACTGCCATACCGTAAAAAGTATTCTGCAGTTTTGTGATTGGTTTGGTAATCCCTCTACCTAGATTTCCAGAGTAGTCCCTTTCGTTCCTTTACAGACTCCTTAATGGAAAAGGTCCATCTGAGCACTTGTCACTTCAGGCTCATTAAAAATCGAAGGCGACTAGATTCATCTTTTGTTTTTTCTCGACTCTTTAAAATTGAAAAAACAAGTTGTGTCAAAGCGTCTAAAATTTATTTTAAACGGAATAATTATCACCTTTCCTACGTTGGTCGTAGGTTGAAGAAAAATGGAGTCCACCAACCAAGGAGTTCCCCTTGGAGGAAATCCTAGTCCCTTCTCCTCTTGGGGAGATGTTGGTGCGCCCCATATGGCCACATTGTTGCTTCTAGGATTGACAATAGGCTTGCCCGTATAGCTTTTCTCAACCTCCGTCGTTCAGAAGACCGCGATTCCTGAGCAATCGAGTCAGCAACTAAATGATTCCAGAGTTACCCCCCAACCCTCTACTTCGTCCAATTCTTCCTGTCCTCCTTCCTCTTCGCTCGATGAAGCTGGTAAAGCCAAAAATCAAGTACCTGAGAAGAAGAAGAAGGAGCCAAAGGTGAAAAGGGGCAACCAAGCGTCGTCTAGCGAAAATCCACACACTGCACTGACCAGGCCTAAATCGCCATGTGTCATTTGCAAAGGATACCACTATCATAGAGATTGTCCTTGCATCCCTCGGATTCTAAGGGACCGGTCTCCTCGTCTGCACAACCCGGTGTCGTCAACCTCTGGTGATCATGTTGAAAGTACATCGTCAACTAGTGAAAGTGAAGCCCCTGGACAAAAAGGAAAATGAAAATTTCCTTGTAAACTGTGTGAAGGTGATCACGCCGTCCACCGTTGTCCCTTCTTAGACGAGGCTAAAAGAGTTTTGACGACCGTCCGGTTTCACCGTTAAGGCTCTCTCCTGGATATAAGAAACTCTTGCCAAGTCCATCACTAGTTGAAAATCCGGATGACACGCCCTTGTGGTCGGCCGAAGTATCTATCACTGAAGAAAAACCATCTGAATCCATGCCAGATGAAAGTCAAAAGGTCGAGGCGGAAGTTGACCCGGTCTTGCCTTTAGAGGTTCCACCTTCAGATGATACAGTCACCGAAGAGAACAAGGATGACACCGTCCAAATTCTTTTCGTAGGCACAGACTCCGATGAACATGGGGGCAGTTTACCCATTCCTTTACCGCAGGAAGGAAGTTCGTCAGAGTCGTACCCAGCTGTCTATTCGATCCCACCTCCAAGAAACGTAGTTGTTTCCTTTGACTGGAATCTACTAGGCAGACCCCGCTTACCGGCTAGTGTACCATTCCGAATCATTGCTCAAATATATAGAATGGTTATGGCCGGTACCATCATAGATGAAGGGGCTTCTGTGAGTATCCTTTCCTCGACTGCTTGGAAAGCGCTTGGTTCGCCATCGCTTTTGCTTGAGATGAGGAATCTAACAGGATTTGACAAAGGAACCAGTCAACCGTTAGGGATACTTCCCAATGTGCCCATAACATTGAGAGGGAAAACCATTCACATGAACGTAATGGTAGTCCAAGGACCCCTGGATTATAATCTACTCCTTGGGCGAGACTATATTTATTGCATGGAGGCCATTGTCTCCTCACTCTTTAGAGTAATGTGTTTTCCGCACGAAGGAAGATTGGTCAAGCTCGTAGACCAGCTTTCATTCCCCAGTTCACGCATAGCAAATAGTCATATGCCATCCCTGAATGGTCTTTTCATGCAAGGAATGTCTCATCAATCCCCAGTCCGTCCACCTGATGAGCGCGAGTGATTCGAGGGACATGACTGAAACCTAGGGGGCATGCACCCTGGTCTGCTTCGACAGGAAAACTTCAGGTATAGGATAGGTTTCTGTGAAGGATATCTGACTAGTCTGACACTCCCGTCCATCTAGGAAAAGGGGGTTAGACTGGAATAAGATTCCCTCGTCAAAGTTATGTGAGTGGAGGCATTTGTGCCACTCGCCTTTGTTTATTTCGGTAGACATCGTCGAAGAAGTGTTTTGTTTGCAGTGCGAATAGAACAATCTTTGGTAACCTGAAAGAGGTAGGCCTTTCCCGATAAAACAAATGTTTTGTCTGCAAATTGCGGGGTAACATTGAAACTCTATGTCTCTATACCTGGGGGCATGCAAACCTTTTGGCATGCAAGCGAAGAGCGACTATTTATTTTTTAAATTTGTAGGTCCTCTAACCCTTTAAACTCGTAGGATTGGTCGTTTCCTAACTTTCATAAAGAAAGGATGTTGGGGCAAAGCTTTGAAAAAATGTCGTTTTTAGATGAGACATTCTTATTATACGACTGGATTAATCGAGAAGTTTTAACGCGGACTTCATGCTCGTTAAAAAATAAACATAAGTAATGAGCAAATGTTTCCCCCAGCATTTAAGCTCATTAAAAAATGAACTTATTTCCGGTAAATAACCATCGTGAATGTAGTACTTCAGCCTTTGAAGCCTTGGTCGTGTTCTCATCATCACCTCCACTCTGTATTGGCCGATCATTCACCTCCACTTGATTGTTTACCCCTTTTGAGGAATAGCTGTGAAGAGTTATCCTATTAGCCATCCTTGTAACACTGCCGTGATTGGAAAATTCCAAACCTTACCTGGAATCAGCTGCTACCCTAATTTATCACTCGTTCCTCAAAGACGAGTCTCCTTTAAGATCTTTTCAACTGAATCGTAAAATATGAAAATCTTGCCGAGCCTTCGGCCTCTCCAGCTCGTTAAAGTGACCGGAAGTGCTATCCCTCCTTTAGATTTTAATCTTTTTTGACCTGAGGGATTATTACACAAAAAGATCGAGCGCTTGTTTTGTTCGGCTCATTAAAAGTATCGAAAATTCATCCCTTCTGTATTGTTTTATACTTTTTCGGACCTAAGGGATTAGATGACGAAAAAGGATTTTTGGAGTTTCCTTTACGTCCCTTTTCAGACTCTCTAAAATTGAAAAGGACCGAGTTATCTTTGTCGTTAAACTCGTTAAAACCTAATAGCGACAAACTTGTCCATAACATACAAGAACAAGTTTCACTATCGCTAGGCTCGTTAAAACATAGCGATGGGTTTACCCGAAGGGAAAATTATAGAACAAGCATATGTTATCCTCCTCAAGCTTCACAAAAATAAAGAGGTACTGGTCAGCAATGACTGGGGAAAAATTGGAAGAAAACTTGAAAAACTTTGTTGGTAGCAAGTTGCTCTTGAACATGACACTTTCACTCCACATCCAAGTCGGGTTGGGTTGTTTCATTCACTGGTCACATCACCATGGTTCCATCATGCCATCCACATTTGGGGTTAATGCTACCGATCCATCATGTCAGTGTCGCCGATATGTTCAAGAGAAGTCACTTAGAGAATTCACCTGTGTCTCACCCACTGCAATACATTTATGCTTCATTCTTTCATGACCGCCACCCTGAACCTTATATCACCAGATCATTTTCACCTCCATTAAAATCATTTGCTCCGTTCCGTGTCATTGATGTGGGATTCATTAAGGCCCTCCTATGACGGATCGCTTATTGTCGACACCAGCTCATTATCCAAGAAGTTGATCTAGGAACACCCATTTCAGTACTTTGAAGCTTGCATTCCTGAATGGAAAGTTTCTCACCTCCGGCAACAGGTTTACATCAATGGCCTTCGACCGAAAGATTTTACGTGGTGTTCGACGCCAAGTCCCTTATTCACACCACGTGAATTGTACTGCAGTACCTTGAGGATCATTATCATTATCGGTGATTCCTCTCGCGCCTGTTAACAACTTACATCATTGGTTGGTAATCAGGCGATGTCTTTCCATGTTCGACTCCAGAACATCTCTCACATGGATTGACTCGTACATTGAGTGAAGATCGAACGAGATTGAAGACCCCGGATCTAGTTTCATCCATCCGGGCTGCGATATATATTCAGGAAAATAAAGACATCAAATGTACATCATTGCTGCACAGATAATCTTCCAATCTAAGGGATGATGACTCTACCAGAATCATCAGTCTACACTCAGACAATTGTCTGTCTCATGTACATGAAAAATGGATTTATAAAGCTGAACATGGGAATGCCCGCCTCAGCTAGATCATGAAAAATTTATGAAGATAATGTATTGTATTGTATCTTATTACAGGTCTCCTTCCAGCTTGAAAGAACTTCGAATCCTCATGATAAAGCATTTCACCCGACATCAAAAGATTAACGACTTCATGCTTTAGGGGGCAACTGTTATAGACATTTTTGGGCACTGCAACCCCAAGCATAAAATATCCATAAACCAAGGGCTCCTAAGTCCCTAAAGGTGTTGTTCCAACCCCTAAAAGAATAAGGTCAACTGATTACAGCATCTCCCAAAAGTTCTCCATGAAAAACTACTCAGAACTGGTCAAAACTGGACCATTTCACCTGCTCCATAGGCAAAGTGCGTTGCATCCCACCTAAATACACACAGTAGGTGCGTTGCATTTCAAAAATCCCTTCTATGGGGTGCGATGGGTGAGAAGGGACAAATGGCAGGGTCAATCCGCAAGGTGGAGAAGCATGGAATCTTCCAGAAACTTCTCCTGTGACACTTGCCTCTCTGAATTCGACAAGGGATGAGTAAGAGATCATCAATCTCCAAGTGGAATCAAGAACTATCAGAGGGAAGACACTAATCAAATCACAAGCTGACTCATCTCCCTTGCAGACACCTATATATGGATCCTTCATCCCAGAGATCCAGAGGCTGGAATTTTTCATCTTGTAAGGAATTGCTGTTGGTTTCTTGAGGAAACATCATAGTGTTGGGTGATCTAAGCTTTTCATGAGGTGAAGAAGGGCTTACTTGCTGAGAGGATGACGCTGGGTCAGAACAATTGGTTGTAATTCTCTTGGCTCTTTCTTGATTATCAATAAAACTATTCTAGTTTTCCTCCATACACTTGTGTGATTGATGTTTATGCATTTGTGTGGCTAATATACATCTGATCTTATATTTCTTATGATAATAGATCCATGTTCTCGTATAGTGTTATGCTGCTTTGATTCTACCGGTACTCTGTGAAGCTAGGTATACAAGAAAGCAAGTAGCAAAAGACTATCAGAAGAGAGAGGAATCGAACAAAGAACCAAGCGCAAGACAGAGGTTGGTCTCTTTTATTCTTCTGTCATCTATCTTTCATAAAGGAAAATGAAAGTAGTTTCATTTTGTTTGTTTCTAAGGTAGCTACCAGCCTTAGTGGGATTAGCAGTTCTGCATAGACACTATTCCTGGTAACAATGTGGACCTCCCTTTCATCCATTTTCAAATTGGATCCCTTCCCTTTAGCATAAACTTCAAAATTAATTTATATGTTCCTGCAAATTACATAAACATATGAATAATAAAGAACAACCTCCTTCTCCAAACCCTGTCATTAGTATTTAAAATTTAGCAATAGAAATGAACCAACTATGAACCATACAATTTTCATCATCAACAACACAGCCATACACTCTGTCATCAACAACACACTATCTCAACAACAAACATTGATCACTGTAATAATCACTTATCAATAACACTTTCATAAAAATATCATACTGACTCTAGCTTGCAATGTAACTCTAGATACCAACATATTGCACCAACAATCAAGCTCCAACAATGAAACTAACTCTCTCATATAAAAAATAATTTGTAATATACCACATAAAACACACTACAATTTTATTTTTAGTTTATATAAACAATGTCATACTTTATCATTAATCATTGTCAACTACTTTTTTGTTTGAAACATTGGACCTTCCTTTGATTGCTACATTAAATCAGGAAGACAATCCTTCCCAAACTTATATTTTTTGTTTAAAAGTATTCTTTTGGAAGAAACTCTCTTCTGACTTATTGTTTGTATTAATGCCTTTACCCTGTGATGACTACCTTCAAATTTCCACAGAAGGAATCTTCACACCATGAATACTCCATAAATTAACTATCACTTTCTATATCTATAGTCAAACATATATCTACCACGTATAATCTATATTTTTTGTATCACACCATTGCTTTAGAGAGATATCGTAAGGTTATCTTTCTTCCCCTTGCTTATTTCTAATAAAGGCATGATAGCGCTTTAACAAAACATTTATATATATCCTTACATATATAAAATATATAAAATAGGGTTTACCCCTTTTTAACGTAAGTCTCATTAATATATACATATTGTTCCTTAATTAGTGCATATATGAGTTCATCCTTTCACATGACATGTATAATATAGGTCTTAAATTCCTATGTTAACATGGTGAAATGATGCAAATGGTGATTCAAACTGGGTTTAACAAACTTTATGTCGTTATATACATTTCCATTACTTCATAGGAATTATATGTTTATTATACGATACATTTTGTTTATAACATATGCTATGATATGAGGTTGACATGTGAAATGTCTCCTTTTATGTGGAGATTATTTATTGGTCCACGCTGTGTTAGCCCCCCTGGATTCACATGAATTCCTATGTTGACTCCAAGTGATCTGAAAATAGGACCATCATTGACACTTTCCAAGTTATAACAAAATGGGTTTTAAAAATTGTCTTTGTTTGTCTGTGTCCAAGTATGAATAGTATGTGTTTAAGTATGAATAGGTAAATTAAACAAACTACACAATATAAATGAAGCCTGCACTACTCAAATCTAGATTATGGGAAAATAAGATAGAAACAAAGAAACATTAGTACAACTAGGATAATGGAGTTCACCTATCTTGGGATATGTCTTTAGGCCCTACTCCAATGATGATGAGGATTATTTATTAGCGCAACAACTAAAAAATGAGTACATACAATCTCTGTCAAAACAAGAAGGAACTCTATCATTGAGTGGCAGTCTCTCCTACAAAGAGACATTCTCCTATAAAGAATTCTCACTTAGAGTTATTTCTTCAACAAGACTAAGAAAATATAAAATTGACACACTCATAAAACATGGCTTCAAGGTCATGAATCTGCTCCTTAGATTCAAAACATACTCAAAATCATCACCATAAAAATTTGCGAACAAGACCACTTCCCAATGAAGTGTCAACATTTCCTTCCCTCAAAACCCCAATATGAAGCTCACCTAAAAATTGGTTACTCAAATGAGAAAATGGACATCCACAGATGAATTCCTTACGAAATTTCGAGTCATTTGAGTATATAATCGACTATGTTTCGCTCAAGCCCTCCAAGCCGTCACTTTGGAATTCTCATCTCAGAATGCATGCATGGAAAAGTACAAAGGCAAACCTCCTGTTCTATGTACACAGGTACACAGTCCATTGGTTACAAAATCTACATAAAATTAGAACCCTCTGCACTTTTGTACAACAAACCCTCCACATTCTCCATTAGAAGACAAATAGGTAAATGGTTAAACACCATTAAGCCTCTAAATATGATTTTATCCAAACACCAATTTATAAGATTCAAATCAAAAATATGACATTTCTATCACATCGAGAAGAGCTAAAAACCCCTATCTAGGCTCTTCTTGTGCTAAAAAAGGACTTAGGATGACAAAACTATCCTCCTATTTCCAAACTACATTGTAAACTATGCAACAAAACTACCTCCTCCTATTAATAAATTAATAAACATGATATAGCCCACATGGTTGGGTGCTTTTCTTGTATTGGACAGGTCATGGGGCCGAGTCTTGGAAGTTGGCATTATTTGTGCATTTGTTATTTTTAATATGGTGAAAACATTAAAATGGGGTCATTGGCCCCTAGGTTCCTGCCATTGACTATTCAATGTTTATGGGCTCGTTAATATATATTAAATATTTTTTTTTCTTGTATTAGACAAGTCACGGGTCGAGTCTTGGAAGTTGGCATTATTTGTGTGTTTGTTATTTTTAATATGGTGAAAACATTAAAATGGGGTCATTGTCCCCTACGTTCCTGTCGTTGACTATTCAATGTATATGGGTGCGTTAATTTTTTTTTTCTTTTTTTTTTTTCACTTCTAGTTCACGGATACCCATGGTCAGTGGGTCCACTACGTCTAGGTTCATTCAATGCTAGGGTGGACCCCACCTGAAGGGGGTCACACCCCTCGGCCTATCTATTGACCTGACCCCAAGAGCTTTCGGGATTCGACCCTGTGACCTCCCATTAGTGAGGCACTTGATTTGACCGATTGAGCTAACTCTTGGGGCTATATGGGTGCGTTAATATATATATATATATATATATATATATATATATATATATATATATATATATATATTTTAAATGGGCCATTGGCCATACATTAATCACCCTCACCTCTAGTTCCATTTCCACCATATTATCGTGACTCTGCACGTTATCTCTTGCCATGGCTCTGCCCTCACTCCTGTCATCGGTTCCGCTAAAACATATATCCATGGGCGATGGTGCCACATGCCCAATCCTATTCCTTCCCCACAGGTCATGTTGCACTCCATAGAATCTCAGGTTGTTGGTCCCAACCCGTAAGCCCTATGACTCCACAGTGCTAACCACATTCCATATTATATGGCCATGGGCATAGATGGTAACAGTATGCGCCCACCTCTGATTGTGTGTCGGTCACATGCATATCATAAAAACATCATGCCTCCCCAACCATCAAACCAATATTCATTAAATATAATGTGTCGGCATATATTTAATAAGTTATGCCTTTGCTCTAATGGTAGAGCAGTGGTTTCATTACCAAGAGTTCAACTACTCGATTCATGTGGAAGTCGATTTAGCCCATATACATTTTGGCATGAAAATCAATCCCACTTGGAGGCCTCCCATATGACCACATGGTGCCCTTTGATTGACCCATGTGGTGGCCTATGATTGGGCCACATCAACCACCATATGCTTAGTCACCGATAACATAAGCTAACACATGGATTCATGTGATTCGTCCACTTATCCTCCATACACCCAATCATCCTTGCCATGTCAACATTTTGATGTCATGTTGACATTGATAGTACGAATTACTGCATGATGGTGAAACTTTACCTTTGAATTTTTCTTGTGTTGACCTAAATTTTGACTTACAATAAATTTCATAGATGGACTCGGTTTGACCCCGTTCAAGTGCATTGGATTCAGAATTTTGAGCTCTACATAATGGAGCCATTTACAAGGAATTTTGAGATAGTCAATATTTGGGTGTTCAAATATCCACCTGGATCACCGAGGTATTCCAATCAACGCATGAGGTTTAGCCTTTCTAGTTCAACGATGGATATCATTAGGGTTTGAATTTAGGTCATATCAACCTATCCTTTGCCAAAATATTTTTTCATTTCATAGTTTCATTTTGACAGAGCTTGATTGATCCTCTAATTAAATTTTCCTGCTTAATCCACCATGTTATTCTAACCAACTGAGCTACAAAACCTAATCACTTCACTGTGTTGATGAAATTGATTTGCAAAATTTCTTAGTGAATTGGTGAGATACAAAGTATATATATTTTTATCTAGGGTTTTCTCTTTTCATCTTCATCTTTCTTATCTATTTTGTAACAATTTCTTCGCTAGATTTTTCACTATAATTTGTAATGGATATTAGGGAAATTCACAGAGGTGTTGTTTTGTCACTTTTGTCGGTGACATTTCCTTGACTATTTAATCTTTTTGGCATTTTTCTCTCTAGACCTTACAATGGAGGTTAAAATGCCTCATTCTAGTACCTCTCAGGTAACTATTTCATAGAAATTTTTTCCTGGAAATTATTTAATTTTTACAGTTTGTACGCAATAAAATTTTCACGAATATCTAACATGGGTTTCACTTCTCGTGAATACATGTTTCCTACAGAATGGAAATATATATTCAGGGTTTGATTGGTGTATTGTATTCTTGGCAAATATGCACATAAGGTTAGCTCAATATAGGAGCTTTTACCTTATACTATTCTAAAAAAAAATCTTAAATATTTTATTCATAAATTTCTGAAAGTTTTCAGTAGAATTTTACAGGGTAGGTTTTATGGGAATTGAAAACCCTAACCCAAATGTGATAAATTGATTCTATTTTTGGTTGAATGTCCTGGCTATTGATAATCAACTATACCAAAATAGAAAATCCTTATATAACAATTAATGAATTTATCTTTGGGTTTTAACCCTATAGAAATGCATATATTTGTTTATTTCTTATTATTATTTCTCATTTCCACTTTAGGGTTTATTTTTCAAAATTAAAACCCTAATCAAATTATGACATATCTAGCCATAATTAATAGTTGGCTCACAATACGAGTTCCATCCATGCGTATAAATTTTATATTTAATTTATTTTTCTCACATAGGGTTTATGTTTTTCCCAACTAATTTTTTGTCAATTTATTAGCCCTTTTTTTGGCAACTCATTTTAACCATGATTTGTGGTTTGTTCGTAGAGATTTTTCATGTACTTTATCATTTAAACATTTACTTATCCCTTCTCTTAGTTTTTAATTCCTTATTTTTATTACCAAACGTTAATCATTTTTTTTCTTGTTCTTTACAGGTGTCATAAATCCCTGACGAATATTGAAACATTTTCCTTCGAAGATATAATATGGATTTCTCCAAACATTTAATGTATTTTTGCCTTATTTTATTCAAGTTGGGTTTCCATAAACTCCTGATTTCTACCTTGATTGTATTGGACTCTTTTGTCAAAGACATGATTTCAGGGTTGTAATTCCTTATATTTAGTTATGAAGACATTTTCTTATTTTTATTTTTATTTATTTATTTTTTTTTTTTTTTTTTTTTTTTTCTTTTTCTCAGAATACTTCCTAGTGGTATTTTTATATTATAAAGGTTTATAATCCTTTCATGTAACCATATTGATGAGTTCTAGTATTGAAGCAAGGATGCTGCAACTCCTAGGATACCAGCTTTACTTATCAACCTAGGGTTCGTACAAACTTGGAGGTGACAATGTTGTATGCACAAGTAAAAGTGATGGTTCTGCCTATTGTAATTTTTCAGCTGGTGAGAGACCACTGGGGTTCCAAGCCAGACTTCTATAGAGTCAGAAGAAGCTTGATTACTTTATGGAAGAAGGGAAAATGTACTCTAAGAGAGTTACTCTACTGCAGTAATGGAAAAGGCCAACATGTAATGCTAAACCACACCATACCCTAATTAACCATTTAAGAAGCTATGCTAAGCAGAATTGCTAAATCAACAATAAACAAATGCTACTATCTAAGTTGCAAAAGTAAAAAGCATCAAACCATACTAATGTGCAAGCAAAGAAACTAAACTAAATTTGTTTTCACTTTTTTTGGTTTTTTAGGCAAAATCAAGTATGCAAACTAATTGTTCTTATGGATGTGACAGGTGGATGGAAGGTGTCTGAAGATGACTAGAAGGTTTATGAAGTGGTTGGATGGTGTGGAGGGGTCCTAGGAGGATTTTTGTGACTTCCTAGAGGTTTCCTATCAATTCGGCCTCAAGACAGGTCGTTTCAGGAAAACCTACAGGATGTACTAGAAACCTACAGGGTACAACTGAGAGCTAATTGTGAGGTGTTGGAGGTGTTGGGAAGCTTAGGAAACGTGTGTGATGGGTGGAATGGAGTGTTAGAAGGTCTAGGAGCACTCAGGAGTCAATATCCAAGATAAAATATGATTAGATTCACTCAATGTGTTTAGGAGAATTTCAATGAAAAATGATGATAAACTAGTGAGGGTGGTGGCGAAACAAGGGATGGCTAAGGTGGATGAAGCGGAAGGTGGATGAAGCGGAAGGTGACCACTGGTTATGAATTCTTGGTCTCCTCCTAAAGTACCTTCTTTGCATAAAACATGTGTGTCTTCCAAAAAGAACTATGCAACAAGATACATTTTCATAAACTAGAAAAGCATGAATCAACTGCCTATATTATGCATAAAGAAAGTTGTTGAAGGGAATGAAAACATGAGTGAGATTTTATTGCAGAAATGGATATGGAAAAACACGACAATGAAATCTGCCTTGCAACATTAACCAACTACTGAATTAAAGACAACAAACTCCAAAGCTCATAAAAGAACTAGAAATTTGTGTTTTTGGGGCTACTGAAGGGTCCCTTCCTCAATTCATGGTCCTAGGGGGAGGAAGTGAGGCCGAGACACATGCTAACAACCTTGTGGTGATCCTTTTTCTCCTTGCTAACATGCTACTTGAAAGAAGGCACAAATGGAAGCAAACTATCACACAACCAATCTAATCTACACTACTTGTAAAGGAAATGCATGTACTAAGAAAATTAACAATTAAGCTATGAATATACACTAAGCATACATGTACAATAAAGAGGAGCCTTGGTTGCTAGGGTTGGGCCCTAACCCAATAGCTTTAGCCCTCTGAGTTAACTTAGTGCTGGCTCAAAAAAAACCTCATTCTTATTACCAAAACACAAATTCCATCAAAAGAGCTGTCACAAGTCTTGCATCTCTAAAATAGAGTAGAGTTTTACAATCAAAATCCAAATCCTACTGAGGTCCTAGGCCTCTCTAATTATACATCTGAAGTCTCCAACGACTTCCTCAAAATTAGGGAGGCTCGGCTCCCAAAATCAAGATAAACGAGTGCTTTGTCTTTCACTTGCTCGGCTGCCTTCTAGTCCTCATGATTTGGTTGTTTGCACTCCAAGATGATGGAGGAATATTCGAATGGAGGGGTAGTAAATGAGTAGGATTTACCTCCTATAATCTCTCTCCTTTGTCCCATTCGAGTTTTGACCTCGGTCTTTGCCAAAATTCCTTGTTTTCCTCCTTTAATCCTGCATTAAATGAACATTAGAACACAAAGCAAAATACCCAGCTCTAACTCATCTCATAAACAAAATATAATCAAAAGTATGCAATAAGTTATGAGAATTGTTGGTTTAACTAAGCTAGGAGGTGAATTAAGGCCCATATAATTACCCAATGATGAGGCTCATCATCTGTTAGGTCCCTATAATACTAGTGATTCCCCCATTACTATTGTCTTTGTAACCCTTATTGTTATTGTTTTTCCCCTATTGTCCCCATATTGTTATTATTGTGCCCCATAGAATCTCACTATTATTATTTTTGTGCCTTTATATTATTATTGTTAGGTCGGCTTTGGTTATATTGTGACCCCTTAGACTCCTATATCTAGAAAGGAGGTTTTGTCATTTGAATCATCTAAGAATTGTTCATTTGTGTAATGTAAAGGAGGTTTCCCCCTCGAAGAGTCTTATTTCTAAGGCGTTGATCTATATTTTCTATCTTTTTGTGAGCTGGTTTCATAACATTTGGTATCAGAGCTTTGGATTCTAGGGTTTTGCTGCCCCAAATAGGTCACCGTGGAATTTTCGCTATAACTTTTTTTCTGCGACGTTTTAGAAGGTAAAAAAAAAACCCATTTGAGACAAAATCTCTCTGGATCTCAGACGCAAATTTCAGATCTTGTCTTGGTATATGTTCGGAGATATAATCTGAGGAAGTTAAGGTTTTTGCAGACCCCTGAATTACATTCCAAACAGGTGACCTTGGGAAAATATTCATAACTTTCACTCTGAGCATCAGATTGAATTTTTGTAAGAAGTTACAGAAATAGGATGGATGGTAGTTTTTTTGGGCATCATTTTTAGAACCTAAGGTTGTTACAGTGACCCGCGACATGTCATGCAAGTTCGTTCTACTGAACTAGTCTATACTCAGGTCATCGTGGGAGATTTGGCATAACTCTTCATTGGAGAATCCAATATTGATCAGACTTACGGGGTTAGAAATATTACTCATAGGGTTACCGCAGGAAGAAATTTCAGACCTTGGAGATCCACAATTACAGAGATACATCAGATTCAATATCGAGCTCCTACAAAGTGAAAAAAGGTGTGTAGTTTTTTTAAATTTTTTGCATAAGCTTGGTTTGAAAAATCAGTTTGAAGGAATTCAAAGGTAATAGTGAAGCATTATTATCAGTAATTGATGCCCCAAAGAAAGAAAATGGAAACACCTAGTAAGCAACCTGAAATCTCTAGCATGACTCATGAAGAAGAGGAAGAAATGCAACATGATGTATCAAAATTACGAGACCAAGTGCAAAAAATTTCACTTGCACAAACAGTAACAGAAGCTAAAATGGATGGTTTAAAGAAAGACATAGAAGCTAAGATGTATGGATTGGTAACTAAGATGGATGGTTTAAAGAAAGGCGTAGAAGCTAATATGAATGACGTAGGTAAGATGGACAGTGTGGAAGCTAAGATGGGTGGCGTGGAAGTTAAGATGGATGGCATGGAAGCTAAGATGGATGGCGTGGAAGCTAAGGTGGATGATTTAAAGAAAGGCATGGAAGATTTGAAGATAGATTTGACAAAGTTTCTACAATAAATGCTTACTAAAGGTGAAAGGGTAGTAAAGGAAACTCATGATGAGAACAAAATAAATGTTAATCATGATTTCATAGACTCTGACATTGGATCGAAGAACCACCATGTTCTAAAGATCGATATGAGGAAGTTTAATGGCAAGGATCCCAGAACATGGATACTACAGATGGAGCAATTTTTTGATCTCCATAATGTGTAAAAAACACAAAAGGTACGCATTGCAACTTTATATTTGGAACCAAATCAGTTTGTATGGTATCAATGGCTTTTTTCTCGTAAACAAATTGTCACTTGGGCTATTTTTATGGATGAAATGACAACACATTATGAGGATACAAAAAGCAACACTTTTTTTAGCCAATTGATAAATCTCAAACAAAAGGGTTCAATGATGGAGCACATTGAGAGCTTCCAAAAATTGAATATAAGGGTAAAATATATTCTAGAGGAGCATAAGATTGATGTGTTCATAGGGACTTTAAAAGATAACATCCAACATGAGGATCGCCTTTGGGAACCAGATTCATTAGAGAAGGCATTCAGGTTGGCAAGAAAATTGGAAAGCAAAATTATGATAACAAGGAAGCCTACCACTCACAATCATAAAGATGGAAGTGTTGCTGCCCCTAGCCATCCACAACCTACAAGGTTGACACCACAACAATTGGAAGAAAAAAGAGAAAAAGGGCTTTGTTACATTTGTGATAGAAAATACACTAAAGGTCATATGTGTGTCGAGAAGAAATTATTTTACATAGATTATGAAGAGGAGGAAGAAAAGGAACAAGAAATGTCAAAAGAAGAGGATATACACCAGGAAAAAACCCTAGAGAAAGAAGAAATGAATCTGACCATATCTTGTAATGCATTGGTTAGAATTACCACTGCTCAAACTATCAAGATAGAAGGGCATATCAAGAAGAAAAAGGTAATAGTGTTGATTGATTCGGGAAGTACCCATAATTTTATTCATTGTAAGATAGCCAAGGAATTGAATTGCTTCCTATATCTAGCACTAGACTGTCAAGTGATGGTTGCAAGTGGAGGAACCATAAATTTCTCAGGAAAGTGCCATAATATCAAGCTATCCATGGGAGAATATGTATTGAATAGCCCAATGATTTCCATTCCAATGGGTGGTGCTGATGTTGTACTAGGAGTCCAATGACTATAATCCTTGGGTACAATAGCTTTTAATTTTCAATAAATTTTCATGACATTCTCTTCAAAAGGAAAGGAAGTTGAATTAAGGAGTATTGCAGGGAAACTGGGAAAGATAATCAACTCTAACGGAATGACAAAACTTCTAAAGAAAGAACAACGAGGAATAATTGTACAATTATGTTCACTAGAGGTTCCCACATCGAAACCATCCATTTCTCCAGATCTCCAAAAATTCTTGGACAATCATTCCAAGGTATTTGAGACTCCCAAAGGCCTCCCACCTATTTGTGATCATTATCATGCTATTAATTTGATTCCAGGAAGTGTTCCTCCAAAAATCAGGCCTTACAGATATCCCTATGTCCAAAAAAGTGAAATTGAACGTATGGTTGTAGAAATGCTAGAGGCTGGTATAATTCAACCTAGTCAAAGTTCTTTCTCTGCTCCAGTAGTATTGGTTCACAAGAAGGATGGATCATGGTGCGTGTGTCTAGATTATAGGGAGCTCAACAAGCTCACTATTAAAGATAAATTTCCCATTCCTGTCATTGATGAATTATTGGATCAATTTCATGGATCAATTTACTTCACCAAGTTGGATCTTTGTTCACGATATCATCAAATCAGAATGAAGACTGAAGACACTCCAAAAACAACATTTAGAACTCATGAGGGTCATTATGAATTTTTGGTCATGCCTTTTGGCCTTACTAATGCACCTTCTACATTTCAAGGTTTGATGAATTCCATTTTCAAACCCTTCCTTAGAAAATTTGTGCTAGTATTTTTTGATGATATACTAATCTACAATAAGTCTTGGAAGGATCATGTACATGTTGACATGGTGCTCAAACTATTGGAGGAGAAACAATTGTATGCAAAAATCTCCAAATGTTTCTTTGGAGTACAAGAGGTGGAATATCTAGGTCATATTGTATCTCATGAAGGTGTGAAGGTAGACCCTAGAAAAATTAAAACCATTAAGGAATGGAAAATCCCCACATCCATAAAGCATATACGAGGATTTCTTGGGTTGACAGGGTATTATTGCAAGTTTGTTAAGAATTATGGGAGAATAGTAGAACCTCTAAAAACATTATTGAAGAAAGATTCATTTTCATGGACTCTAGAAGCAACGAAGGTCTTTGAATATCTTAAAGAGGAAATGTGCCAAACACCAGTCTTAGCTACATCGGACTTCAAAAAAACCTTTATTGTGGAATGTGATGCCTCAGGAAATGGAATTGGTGCTATTTTAATGCAAGAATAAAGACCCATTGCTTTCGAAAGTCGTCTAATCAAAGGAAAGTATTTACATAAAGCTATTTGTGGGAAGGAAATGTTTTCAATACTACATGCACTTAAGAAATGGTGACCCTATCTAATGAGAAGACACTTCAAGGTAAAAACAGATCATGATAGTCTTAAATACTTTTTAGAACAAATATTATCTTCAGAAGAGCATCAAAAATGGGTCATAAAGATGTTGGGTTATGACTTTTAAATCATCTACAAAAAAGGGAAGCAAAATGTTGTGGCAGATTCACTCTCAAGAAAGGATGAGGATGTGGAAGCATTTCTTTGTGCCATTTCTATTAACCAACCAGATTGGATAAATGAAGCAAGGGATGAATGGAAGAATGACGAGGAAGTGTGGAAACTCATTCAAAAGATACAACAAGATCCTAGTACATCTGATACATTTAGCTGGAAAAATGATTCATTATGGTACAAGGACCAGTTATACCTATGTAAGAATTCACAACTCAAACAAAATATTCTCAGGGAATTGCACACCTCTCCCTTAAGAGGGCACTCAGGATTTCTAAAAACCTACCACAGGGTTAAGAAGGATTTTTTTGGGATGGCCTTAAATCAGATATTCAAAAGTTTGTGGCAGAATGTTTGGTTTTCCAACAAAATAAAGTTGAAACAATTAAGACCCCAAGACTATTACAACCTTTATCCATTCCAAGCCAACATTGGGAGGAGGTTTCAATGGATTTTATCATAGGTTTACCCAAGTCCGAAGGAAAGGGTGTTATCATGGTGGTAATTGGTATACTTACCAAGTATGCACACTTTTGTGCATTATCTCATCCATTTAAAGTGAGTACAGTTTCTACTGCATTTATGGAAACAATTCAAAAGCTACATGGAAACCCAAAGATTATTGTAAGCGATAAAGATCCCATTTTCACTGTAAATTTTTGGACATAATTATTTTCTTGTCTTGGTACTCAGTTAGCTCATAACTCACCTTATCATCCTCAATCTTATGGGAAAACTAAGATAGTAAACAAATGTTTGAAAGGATATCTTCGTTGCTTTGTATCTGATAAACAAACACAATGGGTCAAATGGTTGTCTCTAGCTGACTGGTGGTATAACACTTCCTTCCATACTGCAACAAAAATGACCCCATTTATGGAACTTTATGGATAGCATCCACCATCCATCACATCATATTTAAGAGAAAATTATAAGGTTCAAGTAGTGGAAGATCACATCAAGCATCAGCAACAAGTTCTCCAACTCTTAAAGGATAACCTCACCTTGGTGTAGAATATAATGAAATAGTAGGCATATCAACATTACAGCAAAAGAAGGTTTGATGTAGGTGATTGGGTATTCCTACGGTTACAACCATATAAACAAATGTCCCTCAAGCAAGCTAAGAAGGATAATAAATTATCACCAAAGTATTATGGTCCGTACAAGGTGTTGCAAAAGATAGGTACTATGGCATACAGATTGGAGCTTCTTGCAGCGTCTCGAGTGCACCCATTTTTCCATGTCTCATGCTTAAAGAAGGTTATAGGTTACAAGCTTCCAATTCAAACAGTATTGTCAGAACTTGATGAGGAAGGAAAAATAATATTTGAACTTGAAGCAGTCAAAGAAACAAGAACTCGATAGCTATGAAATAGATCAATTTTAGAGTATCTCATCAAGTGGAAGAACTTACCTGTTGAAGATTCCACATGGGAGGATGAGAATTTTATGCAGAAGCATCCAGAACTACTCAAGTGTTGAGGACAACACTTTTTTTAAGGAGAGGGGCATGTTAGGTCCCTATAATACTAGTGATTGCCCCATTACTATTGTCGTTGTATCCCTTATTGTTATTGTTGTGCCCCCATTGTCCCCATATTGTTATTATTGTGCCCCATAGAATCCCACTATTATTATTTTTGTGCCTTTATATTATTATTGTTAGGTCGGCTTTGGTTATATTGTAACCCCTTAGACTTCTATATATAGAAAGGAGGTTTTGTCATTTGAATCATCTAAGAATTGTTCATTTGTGTAATGTAAAGGAGGTTGCCCCTCTAAGATGCTTATTTCTAAGGTGTTGTCTATCTTTTCTGTCCTTTTGTGAGCTAGTTTCATAACATCATCAGCCCCGTACTAAAAATGTTGCTCATCCTCTGAGAAACTTAGTCAATGTCCATATCCTTCATGGCTCTGGTAGCCTCTGTGACATCCCATGCCTCTGCTCTGGTCTCCTCTTCTTGTTCATAGAAGCCTTCTTTCTTTTCTACCTTTTCCCACTACCTCTTTTCTTCTTCTTCTTTTCTCCCTTCTAGCATCCCTAAGAGTAGTCGTGGACTGAGTTTTAGGCCTATCCAATTGACCTTCAACCTTTGCATAGATTTCTTATACATAGGTGTCTTGTTGAGTGCCTCTCTCAACCTTTGAGGGGGGTGATATTCTCTTATCTTTAAGTTGTATGGCAATGTGTTCCATCTCCTCAGGAAAGAATGTATACTATAATCTCCTAGCAGCCTAAACATGTCCTCAAAATGTGAAATTTCTTGCTCTTGGGCAGCAAGATATCTGGGTGCCAGCTGAGGCTCATTTGCAATCAAATTATGGGTAATGATGAGGGCCATGGGATTTGATTTTTCAACTCTTATCAAAAGAGGTTCAGTTTTCTCTCTTGCCAATATCCTTTTCATCTCCGCAACCCTTGATTCATCATGGTTCATCCATGATGCCAAAGCCATTAATTGTAGATCTCCTCGCTTGGCATTAGGATCCCGTACATTCATGTCTATGAGGGCCATGTTGTGTAAATAAAACTCAGCCATTTTGGCCCTATCCTCTAGTGTACTTTGATCACAAAGATCAATAAACTGCCTGTAGTTCTGAAATGGCATGGTTCCCCTCTGTGCTAGTGTCTTAATCTGAAACTGCAGCATTGTTCTTTGAGGTAGAGAGCATAGGATTTAGTTGGCATCCTACACTAGATTTCCTCCAAGGAGAGGCTAGCCATACATGCTAGTTGGTTTTTTCTTTCCTGCAGATGTCCCCTCAGCAATGCATTTTCTGTCTCTAGTTGATTTCTCATTATAACTTCTCTGTCCCTTAAGCCACTTATCTCTCTGCCCATTTCTTTGAGTTTCTCCTCCATGTCCCCAATGTCTTCTACCCCCTTTGATTTGGCAATCTGCATCCATCGATGAGTTCTGGCTGTCTCCTTCTCAAGCTCGAAGAACAATGGGATGGCAAATTTTTTAGGTATGACCCTGCCTCCTTTAACAAACCGGTAATAGGAGTTCAGGTTAGGTTGGGGGTTGGATTATTTTTTCTCTGGGTCCTCCTATTTAGCTTCTTGCTACTCCCCTACCTTTCTTTCCAATTTCTGTGCCTCCTATAGATTCAGCAAAGTATCTTATAGGATTGCTTTTTCTTCCTGTAGATTTTGCTGTGGATCCTATAGGATTGCCTTACCCTTTGAGGAAGTTGATCTAGTAGTAGGCCTCCTTACATAGGTGATAGGGGACTTGGGGGAAGGAATTTTGTCTTTTTGTGTAGGGGAATCTTCAATCTCAATAGGAATTTTGGTTGATGTTTGTGGCTTCCCCTATCTTATTCTTGTGCACTTTCTTGTCCTGAAATATAGTGGGGTCTGCTTCTGCCTTTTTCCTTTTTGCTTAATTGGGGTGTTGAGAGAAGTGAAGGTAGCTACTACCTCTCTCTCAGTGGCCTATGGAGACACCCTAGGTGACTCCTTGTGTTTTTTCCCCTCTTTTCTATTTCCTTCTTCCTCTCTGTCTTTCCTATCTTCTTCTTCTTCTTGTAGATCTTTATCCTCTCTATCAATTTTCTCCTTAATTTCCTCCTCTGTTTCTTCATCATCCTCCTTCTCTTCTCCCTCTTCTTCTTCATCTTCATCATGTTCCTTTGTGTCATCTCCTTCTTCATCCATCTCATCCTCATCTCCTTTTGTATCTTCCTCTTCCTGTTTTACTTCCTCTTCACTCACAGTAGGACTAACATCATAAGTGAGAGCTTTGATGTCATCCTCTACTGGCATGTCTCTGAAAACTAACCATGTAATAGGAGTTCTGAGGTTTTGGAGGGCATATTCAATGAGGATCCTAATCAACCCATGGTGAGCTAATTGTTGGGAATTCCCCTCCTTCACTTTGATGCTTGAGTCTATGAGTGATTGAAGCAAGAAATATGGTATGCTGAGCCTTTGGTGAGGGGGTGTTTCTACTCCAAATATTAATTCTTCAAGGATCCTGAAATGATAGCCATAGACAACAATATATCTACCCTCACAAGAGATGTATTTAATTAGTTGGTAGCCTACCTCACTCCATGGATATGGCAGACTTTCCCTTCTTACTCCATTATTGTCGTCAATGGGTTCCTCACCTTCTAAAAAGAATTTTCTTTTGGCAACCTGGATATCTCCTTTGTCTTATTTTCTCCATGGGATTCCTAGGGGAAGTGTGGTGACCCTATTGATGAGCTTAGGGGTGAGATCTATAGTGAGGCCCCTTATTACAACAGTGGCATGTATTCTGGTGTGTGGAGTGAGGGAGAGAGAAAATTCTTGAGCCACCTCATCATCATACCCTCTGAATTTTTCGAAAAACCCCATCCAATTATGTCTTGTGAAGATTTCAAGCACTTGGGGGTGTTGTTGGATTCTCACAGTGTTTGTGGGCTCTCTCCTATTGAAGCCTCCTGTCATCTTTTTGGTGAAGCTCTTTACACTGGTTGCAGTGGCCAACTCCCGTGATATCCCTTCTGAACACTTCTCTGCTAATCCTGTAGACAGTATCTGTGTATCCTGTAGACAGTCTTTGTATCCTGTAGAAATTCCTGTGCATGATCCTATAAGAATTCATGTGTAGTGAGCAATGGATTTTTTCTTCCGATGGGTGGCCTGGGTTATGAGAGTGACTTGAGTGAGGGAGTTTTGAGGAGGTGAAATGCATGAATGCATGGGAATGATGTTTTATTTCCTCTTATGGTGATTCAGGGTGAGGTTGTGTGCTGGAAGCAAAGGTACATTTCCTTTTTTGGACCATTGGTCCCCACTACCACCTCATCATTTCCCACTCGTAATTATCTCCCACCTCGTAGATCCATAGTTTAACCGCTTTTTGTCTAACTCCTTCTTTGTCTTTGAGATGACTGCAGCCACGTGTGAGAGGACACCCGGTTGTGCATGTGCTAACTGAACGAAGGTGGCCAAGTTAATTGGCCACCTTTTCACTTATAAACCAACTATCTCATAACTCTTACAATTTTTGACTACATGATGTAGATGAGAGAGCGAGTGGGATACTTACCTGTGGTTTCCATGTTATGTTGCAGTTGTGGAAGACTAGAGGTGTTACTATGTATATTTGTTGCATGCCATTCTTCTTCCTCCTCTTGTTGTCTTCTAATGGCTTCTCTGCTTTTGCAGGTATGTGTGGTTGAAGATCTGATGATGTTGCTTTTTGAGCTCCTAGATCATCATGGTGAAGACTTGTTGCTGGTGTGATTGGTATTCTATGGGATAGGTTGCTACAAGATGTCCTGTAGCTGCTTCTCCCTCAAAATTATTTAATCAATTTGCTTGTTGGGGATGTGAGGATGGTGACATCGATGGAAAGGAGGAGTGGGAGTGTGGAGAGCAAAGGATACTCAGGTGATTCTCTTTACTCCTCTCTGTTTCCCTTTTTTCTTTGAACACTGAAAAAACTATTGAAACTAATCTTTTTTTTTTGTGAATGATGAGTGCAGGGATGATGATGGTGGACGAGGTGAGGTATTATACCATGGAGAGGGTGAATTCTAGGGACCTAACAAGTCCATCATTTTCCTTCGGATTTCTTCCTGTAGGATTTTTGGGTCACTGTAATTCCTATAGATTCATCCTGTAGTTTTTCAAGGGATCCTATAGAAAACATAGTCTTTGTATAAATCGAAGCAATGGAGTGGAAAAATGACAAAAATGATGGAGGGATATATGGTAAGGAGTGAAAAAATGAATATGTGGGTGGCAAGGGTCCCCTTGGGATCCTCTTTTTCTCCTTAATTGTCCTTCTCACCCACCTGCAAATGGAAATTTCATGATAAAAAGATTATATATATATATATATATATATATATATAGATATATTGAAAAACAACTAGGCTACTTCAGAGAGGTTTTCACCCTATTTGTTTGCCCTGGATGCCTCAAGAAAGGTTTTCACCTGAGTCCTTATTCTTTTTCTTTTTCCTTAGTGATTTGATGAGGGAGGAGCTAGAAATCGCTCCACTATCATCATTGTTTTATGCATATCATCAACAAACTCTTGTTTTGATAAAGGTCTCTTGTACATTTTCAATCGATGTCCATTAAAAAGAAAAGGAATGGCTTCCTCATCTATGGTTCTGATTTGCACTAAAGCATTATCATGGCATCTTTCCACAACATAATGTCCGAGCCATCTTGTCCTTAACTTGCCCTTGAAGTCTTTATACCTAGAATCATATAACAATGCCCAATCACCTTCCTGAAATTGCCTTTGACTAGGCTTGACCAATTTTCCTTTTGGTACCAACTTGTTCTTGTTGCTTGCAGATGTTGGAGAGTACATGCATTCACCAAAGAGATGCATGGAGCAAGGATTTCTTTTTTTTTTTTCTCTCTTTTTTTATTCTAGGCCTACTAGCCGCCTCAATGAGGTTTTCAACTAGTAGGTCTGCCTAGGCACCTCAAAGGAGGTTTTCACCTATGATCTTTTCTTTTTTCCCAACCCATTGACTGCCTCATGGAGGTTTTCAATCAATGAGCCAATTTGAGGCACCTCAAAGGAGGTTTTCACCCGAGAATTTTTTTTCTCTTATTTTTCATTTTTTTTACCCTACCCTACTTGAAAAACAAAATCACTTTCAAATATAAGAATACTTCCAATGGAGCCATGTGCACATCAAGATGATAGATAAAATGATGCAGAGGTTTGAAATGTATGCTTTGATATGTACCTAGATTTGAAAAATCAAATGATTTGACTTTGATAAGCACATTTGAAGAAGAGGGTATTGCTGCAACTTAATGACTGTCTAGAACCATATTTCAATATAGTTGTGATGCCCCTAGTCCACTTGTTGATTTGGATCATCTTGGATGTCTTCTTCTTCCATGACCTTCAAATCATCCTCTTTTTGTTGATTGTTCTCTTGAATACATGGAGGACTTGGTGATAACCATGAGGGAGCTCTCTTTATCTCTGATTTTATTGTCTGCTCTTCATCAAGTGCATCCCATGATTCTTTGATCTTCTCTTTCAAATATTCTTATCCTGGATGTAGTCCTTCAATGATATCAAGAGAATATCTTTTTTGCAATACTCTTCCTAAGCTATGGTGAATACCATTGAGCTCAAGAGGAGATGTTTGGAAGTGTTGTACCTCAGCAATGTAAGTGGGCTGAGCTACTTCAATGTGTGGGCTTGGAAATGGTACTACAGGTAGTTGAGTGGGAGTGTATATTTGAGATGGACGTGGATGGGGTTGTGGTTGTGGTGGAGGTGAATGGTAAGGATAACATGGAGTTTGGTATGGAGGATATTGAGGAAAATACTGAGGATATTGTGGATGGCTCCCATAAGTTCCTTGCCAACCTTGTTTCCAAGATTGGTTTTTGGGTTGAGATGGCCAATGTTGCTAAGGAAAGGGTGTGTTCCAATTACTTTGAGGTGGATATGCATAACCTTGAAATTGTGAATTAGGCTCTTGCATCATATCAGGCTGAATAGGCTGCCATGGTCCTCTTGGAGCTACATAACATAGCTGCATTGGAAATTGACTTGCTCCATTGTCCTCTTGGTAAACTTCCTTCAACCTTGGTAATGATGGACAATGTTTAACATCATGTGATTCTGCAACACAAATATCAACATTTTCTTTTCCTTCATCTTGCATTCTTAACATTTCTACTTGTTTTGTTATATTGCTAAGAATTTTTGTTTTAAAATCATCAAACAAATTTCCAAGTTTAGCTTGACTTACTGATCTTGATGCTGATTTACCTACTCTTTCTTTTCCTATTGATATGTGTTTGCATGTTTCGCAAATTTCCTCAAATGATAATTGATATACATAACCTCTACTCATGAGATTAAGGAGATCAATCCATTCATCCCTAATTGTTTTAAGAGAGTTTTTAGTGTGTCGAATCCTAAATGATGTAGCTTTGCCCTCTTAACATTATACATGAACCTCTCTACTAGATCCTCAAGTCTCTCATCTTCTCTTTGATTCATTCTAAATATTTCTTCCTTAAGATCATGATTTTTATATTTTTTCTAAAAATATCTTTTGCTTGTCATTCCATGATCTTATTGAATTAGTCTCTAAAATCATGAACCATCTAAGAGCTCTATCCTTCAATGTTGCCGTAAACAATCTTAGTTTTTGACTTTTAATAAGTAACCATAAGATCTACAAACAATTTCAAATTCAAAGAGAAAGGTTTCTGGATCCTCTGACCTTAGACCATGAAATTTTGGAAGAAAGGATGGAGGGATGTTCTTCATGTGCACACTACTATTAGTATGTTGAATGGGAAATCCGAGAGGATCTTCCTCATTGTCATCATCTCCATCCATTTCTTCTACATTCTTTGCCATCTTCTTCTTCTACATTTAAAAGTGAATGGTGATATGGCTCTTACTGCACCATGTGATCAAATGGGAGGGTGGGTTGGTGTTGGAAAAATTTTGTTTTTGTTTTTATGATTGAATGAAAACTATAATGCAATGCAATTTTCTACTTTTAAAAATGATTATACCTAATGCAAATATTTTGTTTTTGCAAAAAAAGAAAAGACATGAATCAACTAGGGAAGAAAACAATTCATACTTTGAAACCTCCCTGGCAATGGCACCAAAAAATGATGAGCCTCGGTATTGCAACAAGAATGTTGCAACTCCCAAGGCTACCGACTTTAATTATCAACCCGAGGTTCATACAAACTTAAGAGGTAGAGGAACTATATGTGTGGCATACAAGGTGTCCTTCCTTTGCTTTCATGATGTAATGGAGTGCATGTACTGACGCCAAATCCTAAACTAATTGTAGAAAATGAAATGTTTGAGATGGAACCTTAACCTATTGCAAGAAAGAGTACAAGGAAAGAGACTGAAATCAAATGCTAAAACACACCATTTTCTAACTAACTCCTAAGAGGCTTTGCTTCAAAATAATGCTAAGTTAACATGTATGAAATCCTGTTATCCTAAGCATGTAGATTCAAACCATCAAACCTTCTACTACTGTGCATGTAAATGAATAAAATAAATTTGTTTTTATTTTTGCCTTTTTTTCATGTGAGAGTGTGAAAGCTAATCTATTTTGGTGATGTGGAAGGTGGATTGAAGATGATGGTGGATGGTTGGAAGGCTTCGGAGAAATGTAGGGACCATTTTCTAGCTTCCTAGAGGATTTTTCCTCAATTCGGCCTCAAAACAGGCTTTCCTATAGGATGCTACAATGATTTCCTACAAGATCCCGTGATTTCCTACATGATGTATAAATTTAATATAATTCACTGAATGACCAAGAAAATCAAATCCAAATTGGATGGGAAAAAAAATGGTATTAACTAGGATGTCTTAGGTCCCCATTCCAAGTGGAATCACTCAAAAAGACCTCTATTAAACCATGCAAAAAAATATAAAAACATTACTAGTCGAAAATCTAGAAATTCGAGAACTAATGAGGCAGTAAATCTAAAAAATGCCTAACCTAATCAATTGCAAATGTAGTGGGGTAATTTTTTTTAAGAACTAGAATGTTTTTGTGATCTAATGCAAGTGGAATCAACTGGATTGAAGCTTGTTAACATGCTCTAAAAAATAGCAAAAATTTACTATTCTTTGCTAAAAAGGAGGTCCAACAATCTAGATTTGGGAATAAGAAGACTAATCCAAGCAGTTCAATGATTACTATGAACTTCCAAAGATTTTCCAAGGATGAAATAATGCTTGTGATCCTGCAAAAGAACTTACATCAACCATTTAATTCAATCTTACAACAAGAAATCACTAATACTAAATGTAGAAATAGAAAGAAATAAAACAAGACATGCATGTGAATAAGAAGTTTAAAGAAGGAAAGAGAATGATACAAAAGGGCTTTGAGGTTCCTGGGATGGAAAATCCCAAGGGAACTCATAGACCTATGGAGGAGAACAAGATTTAGAAGCTGAACATGACACCAATCTTCATTTTTTTCATCAATAGAATTACATCTCTGCAAGAAAATACAATGGAGCTGCAAAAATACAAGCTATCTCCACACTAACACTAATGAAAATCTCCCCCTAGAGGAAAATTCGACTTGGTACTTATACATAATTATTAGGAATCATTTCCCATGAATGGAGGAAGCTTTCCCCACCAAAATCCCTTGATTAGTGGATCTAGTCCCCAATACTAGGAATTTGCATTAAATGGCAGGGAACACATTCCTAGATTTTCTCAATCATTCCCTAGAGTCAAATTCGACTTGGTACTTATACAAAATGATTAAGAATCATTCCCCATGAATGGAAGAAGCTTTCCCCACCGAAATCCCTTGATTAGTGGATCCGCTCCCTTGATTAGTGGAACACATTCCTAGATTTTCTCAATCATTGGAGTTCCACAATTTGTGCCATAATTCCATAATATATTGTTGACTTATTATTTATTATTGATCCTCCCATAGTAGGGGACAAGTCCCTAAATTATCTCCTCCTCCAACTCTTCATAATCTTCCCAATATTCTCATAATATTCCACAAAAAATAAATAATATTAGGCACAAATATTCAATTATTCATAAACCATCCTAATGAATATATTAAAATTAAAAATAAATTATCTAATGCAAAAAAGAGAGGTTTAATGTGCTGAAGGATGGTCATGGGCCTTAATTTATGTCTAATTTAGAGGCTCATCAGAAGTATCAAGTGCATTTTCAACTGATTTGTTGTTTCGATTTTGAAGTTATTGATTTTTCATTTCAAACAATTTTTAGAAGTATCAAAATCTGCTGACACAATTTAGTACAACATTATTAATAAATATAATTTCTTCATGAAAACGAATAAAAATTATAGCATTCAATACCATATTAAAATTTTAATCCAATGGTACCAAAGGCATTATATCATTTCGCAAGAATTTGATTCCTATGAAGTAGATACTTCCTGAAAATCACCAAATTCTTCATAATTTTCGTTGATCAAAAACCTTCGGTTAAGAAAATATTTTAGCCGAGAGTTAGAAAAAAATATCAGCAGAGAAATGGAAAACTCTCAGGCAAGAGTTTTTTGCAACTCTGGTTTGCGTTAACTGCATCGAGTTAACATTGCAAAAGATCTCGTCCAAGAAAATTAAGCACTCTTGGTCGAGAGTTTGCACAAATAATATTTCCTTACCCATATTCTCAATCGAGAGTTTGGGCAGTGAATATTTCCTTTCCAATACTCTCAGTCGATATTTTTAAGAGTTGTAGAAATTCTAGGTTGAAAGTCATTGAAGACAAAATTGTGAAAATGCGAAGTGCGAAACACAAAGTTCTTTTGTGAAAAAAGTTGTTGAAGGTACTATAAACATTGCTTTTTTGATATATGGAAAAAAGAGATTTTTTTTTTTTTTGGAAGAACAGGCCTTATTTTATTGTTTTTCTATGAAAATAGAGTATTGTTATTTTTTCTATGGAAAATAAATATTATTTTTTCCTATGAAAAAGGATATTTTGAATGCTTTTTTTTCCTAAAGGTACAAATATTGTTTTTTTGATAAGGGAAGAAAATAGATTCCATATATATATATTCTATGGGAAAATATTTTTTTTGGGGGGTGGGGGGGGAAGGGACCTTATTTTAATGTTTTTCTATGAAAAATGAATATTGTTAAATAGTGAATCCATACAGGTGAGGATGGTTTTAGATAGAGGAGGAATGACCTGTTGTAGAGTTTTGTGAACCCAACGTTTCGGACTACAAAGTGAGTCCATCATCAGGGGATGCGACAATAGATAATCTTCAAAATGCGACAATAGATAATACATGAGCAACCAAACCTCTAATGCGAAAATGAATATTGTTATTTTTTGCTATGGAAAATAAATATTATTTTTTTCCTTATGGAAAATTATATTTTGAATATTGTGTTAAAGAAGATGGTAGATTGAAATTTATTTTATATTAAATCACATATCACCATTTTTTAATGAGAGATAGGAGGAAAATTAAATTTTGCAATTTGTGAAATTTGATTGTAACATATATTATAACTTTGCTTTGAGATATTTGAATTTGTCTCAAGAATAATTTGTAGCATTAAAATCTTGAACCCAATTGTGTTGTTTTTTAATTAGATTTTAGATTTCTAAATTTTTTAACAAGGGAAACCAAAGGAATTGTAAATGGAATTACAATCACATTAGAACTGATAATAAGAAAAAAAATGAGGAATTACAAACAAAAATGAGAGCACTAATGGAAAATACAGAGGCTGAAAGAAATATCGAGGTACCAAATGGAGAGCTTGAAGGAGATGTATAGGTACCAAATAGAGAGCTTGAAGAAGATGTGGGGATACAAAATAGAGATCCTGAAGGATATGTGGAGGTAGAAAATAAAGAGTTTTAAAGAGATGTGGATTTACATGGAAATAATGAGGAAATGAGAGATGTCGAGGAACTTTTCAACGAGAATTTCGATAGTACTGGTGAGTCAATTATTTTTTAATTTTTGAATAAATTGTAATATTTGTAGAATTCCTGCAGAAACTTTGATAGATCTAGAATTCTAGTTAAATTAAACACAAGTAATTTGTTGATATTCAAGAGAGGAGAGAAAGAATTTGCTCCATAAAATCAATGTATTAAATTAATGAACAATAGTAATACATGAGCAACCAAACCTCTAATCCCAAAGGGAGGTGGTTATATAGAAATTGCCGAATCTAGAAAACTAGGAAAAAACTTGTAAAAAACTAGAAAAGGCTAAGAAAAGCTAAAGGGAGGCCTAAAATTGCAACAATGACTCAAGACAACCTATGCCAACTATCAACCCTGAGGAAAGCATGAGGAGGGGCGCATTTGCCAAGGAAGGCAACTTTAAAACATGCTAAAATGGTTCGAGGGACCAAATCCCTTGATTTAAGGGGGAATCTTCAAGTGGGGCGCCAATCCTCAAATAACTCAAGTGGATGAGGTGTGGTTAGGTGTGAACATGCACTTAGATATCTAAATGGTTTAGGAAAATGGTTGGACCAATATTTCCATAATATTAAGCCTTTAAAGGAAAAAATAAGGGAAAGTTGGTCCACTGAGCTAGTTTACAAAAAACCAAGTGCGAACATGATTTTTAGTACATGTGGCCAAGTCAAGGATACTTAGGCTAAAAAATAAATGTAGATGTTAGGATTATATTCCAACACCCCCCCTCATCCTAACTCACTTATCTAAATTGAGTCCCGGCCAAGATGCCATGTAAGGTACTTAGGTACAATAAATAAAAGATCCTCATAAAATGAAGAAAGAGGGAAAACCTCGTGGGACCCCCCGAAAAAAGAGGAAAAAGGGTCTAAGTGGCTAGAAGGGCCTACTCAGCTGTCTCCACCACTCCAAGCATAGCTCTCAATTCTGAAAATTTCTTTTCAGTGAAAGACTTGGTGAAGATGTCTGCAACCTGCTGCTCAGTGGGGCAGTACTGCAATGATATGACTCGGTCACTGATCAGCTCGCGGATGTAATGCATGTGAATCTTGTTGTGTTTGGTACTCTGCCTCTGAACTAGATAAATCGATATCTGAATGGACACCTAATTGTCACAAAATATGACAGTCAGAAGTGGATACTGAATACCAAACTCGGAGAGAAGCCCCTACAACCAAACAACCTGTGTAGTTGCATTCACTGCATCTCTATACTCTGCCTCAGCTGTAGATAAAGTAGTTGTGGATTGCTTCTTGCTAGACCAGAAAAAAGGCCCTAAACCAAAGCTAAAAACATAACCAGAGGTGGACTTGCAGTCTGTACCATCGCCAACCCAATCAGAACCGGTGTATCCAATCAGTGAAAGTGGGAAATCTACGGCATAAAAGATACCAAAACTAGAAGTACCTTTCACATATCTAAGGATTCTCTTTGCAGCTTTCCAGTGAAGCTCATGGGGCTCTTGCATATATATAGAACAAACTCCTACTGCAAAATATATATCAGGTCGGGTGTTAGTAAGATACAACAAACTCCCAACCAACTGTCGATGCAGTGCACTGTCCACCAAAGGTGTAGTACCCGCATCCTCAAATCTGATCCCCAAAAGAAAGGGAGATGCTACTGGCTTGCATTCTGTCATCTAAAAGTGGACAAGTAGATCTGATGCATACTTAGACTGTGCCATCTTGATCCCTGAAGTAGACTAAGAAACTTCAAGACCAAGAAAGTAGTGCAACAGTCCCAAATCTGTCATGGAAAATCGATCGTGCAATGCTGATTTTGTCGAATCAATAGTTGAGGTAAGGTTCCCTGTCATCAATAAATCATCTGCATAAAGTACTATCAACAAAATGGAATCATCATGTTGCCGAAAACAAACATTCAGATTAGATTTGCATTGAATGAATCCAATGGAAAGCAGGAAAGAATCCATCTTTGCATACCAGGCTCTAGGAGCCTGTTTTAGGCCATACAAAGATTTCTTTAATCTGCAAACGAGGGAAGAGTTCTGAATGTATCCCTGTGGCTACTCCATATATATCTCCTCCTTGAGATCTCCATGAAGAAATGCACTCTTCACATCCATGTGATGAACTTCCCATCTGCGAGAAGCAGCAATGGCTAAAACTAGTCGAATGGAGTCCATTTTTGCAACAGGTGAAAATGTCTCTGTGTAGTCTATGCCATGTACCTATGAGTATCCTTTTGCAACAAGTCGAGCTTTTTACTTGATGATCTCACCATCTGTAGCAATCTTTGTTTGATAGATCCATCGGCATCGAACAAGCTTTCTTCCTTTCGGAAGTGGAACCAAGTCCCATGTGTTGTTTTCCATGAGAGCAGAGTACTCTTCATCCATGGCAGCCTCCCAAAGCAGGTTTCCAGCAGCCTCAGAGTGTGACTGTGGATCTGAACAAAGTGCCATATAGAAATATATGGGAAGCAATGGTTCAGTGGCAATTAGGGCTTGAGGAGCCCCAAAAAATTGTGATCTAGTCATCCGCAGGATCACCGACTAGTTCACCCGCATCTTGCAGGGTTTTCTCTGCCCAAGTTGGAAGATGAGTTGGAGCAGCCATGAACTGCTCCTCATCCTCTGAATCACACCCAATAGGCTTCTGTGATGGCTGATCTAAAGTGATCAAAGAAGTTTCTGACTCCTCCTCATCAGTGGCAACAAGCGGTTCTGCGGCAGGGTCTGCCGAAGAATCATGTAGTGATTCTTCTTCAAACTTCACAATTCGAGCTACATGGAACTTTTCAGTGTGAGAGTCCAGCAATCTATATCCTTTGACAATGTTAGGATATCCAACAAAGATACATTCAACACTTTGTGGCTCCAAATCCTTCCTCTTATCTGTCGGAATGTGAGCCCATGCTCGTGAACCAAAAATGCGAAAATGCGACACCTTCAGTTTCTTACCGATCCAACATTCAGCTTTGTGAGGAATGCTGTTCTGAATGTATGCTGCACAATTAATATCTTAAGCCCATAGCTTAGTAACTAATGATTTGGACTGTAGCATACAATTGACCATCTTTTTTAATGATCGGTTTTTCCTCTCCGCGACACCATTATGATGTGGTGTATATGGCACTGTGTGTTGTAGTTGTATACCTGCATCAATACAAAGTTGTTGCACATATTTTTTGACATAATCCCCCCCATTATCGGTACGAAGTATCTTAATCTTACATCCAGACTCATTCTCAGCAAGTGCTTTAAATTCTATAAGGCATTCAAATATGTGGAGCGATAAAAAGGTGTCTTTTGAACTCCTAATTACCTTCACATTAATTATCAACCCAGGGACGACTTTTTATTTCAAGAGTGTACTCAGTCTGAGGCGGCTATTTACTCAAGAGTAATGTTTTGTAGTATAGTGCTTAAAAGCTACAAAAGTAAATGAATGCTTGAAGAAGAAACCTAACAATAACATAAACTCAAATGCTCTGAAATCCAATTATTCACTCAGCAAACATCAATTGAGGATACAGTAGCAATAACTCATTCCTCTAGAGATTGATGCAATTGAAATCAAACCGGAACAAGACAATCAATCTGGGAACGAGGAAGCAATAACCAATGTTCTCTACTGTTGATAGTCCTGCTTTAAAGCAATCAAAAGGAAATCGAACTTGAACTAAAGCTGCCATTGAAAGTAAACTAGGAAAACTCTTTAAAGCAAACTAGTGCAATTAATCAATAGAAATGAACAACAAAGTAAATGGGTGCATGTCTACAACTTAACTACTTCAAAAGGCTAAATCACACCAAGCATTGCATCAGTCAAAGGTTCGATAGCAATAACCCATCCTTTTCATAACTGATGAGAACAAATCCGAGGTCTGGGAGCTAGGTAACTGATGTTGGGGCTCACTACAGCCTGAGATCGTCCTTGATGAATGTAAATGAAATGGAAAATAAAGGAAATAACAATGAAATAGAACAGCACATCAGCCAAGGGTTTGGTGGCAATAACCTATCCCTTTCATAACTGATGGGAGCAGATCAGAGGTCTGGGAGCCAAATAGCAGAAGCTGACACTCACTACAGCCTGAGTCTGTCCTTAAGAAATGGCAAGTAAATGAAACAACAAATCAACAATCTTGAAATAAACCAGCAATTGAAATCAAACAACACGCAGAAATAGAACACCATTAACTAATAATGAATATGAAACAACGATGGAAAGTCAAATACAAATGCATAACAACTTAACACACGACACACCTCAATAGCAATCTGATCTTGGTAATCCACTTGTCAGTCTTAGTTATAAATAATACGATTGTCTTTTAGAATGGAACAACAACGTTCATAGATTCAACAATCGCAAGGAAATATAATTTCTAAGATGAATTCAATAATACCAATGGTCAAATGTTACAACACAGACATTCCATAATTGAATAGCAACGGTATCCTGTAAAAACCATTTATATCAGCACTTAAAGAAACAGCAATGCGTTGCAAAATTAATATGATATTTCTGTCTCAGAAAATGAGATTATGTGACAGAGCTGTGATGTAAAATAATAGAACATACCAGATTACCAAGTAAAACTGATAAGCAAACCACGCATAAAACAAAAGAATATAATATACAGTAGCAGCAGCAGCGTACTCCACCAGAGGCTGGGCCCTTAGCCGCCAGCGGATGCTGCTGGGTTACTTCAGATGAACAGAATGAACAACAACTCCCAAATCATGTATTAATCATCAAATTATGAAATCATTACAATAGAAAGAGCTTGAGGATTACCACATGCAACAATCCCTTCTTCTTCCTATCCTATCATGAAGCCTTGCTTCTGAATCTCTAATTCAAATCATCAATTCTCCATTCTCTTAGCCATCCCCCAAATCATCCCATCTCTGATCTCTGTTTTCATTTAAATAGAGAGAGATCAGAGAGAAGTTACAATAAGGATAAGTACAACATGATTCCTATTACAAAATTGGTTTTCTTCTAACCATTTGATCAACAAGAACAAGGCGAATTTGGCTTTGCAGCTGAGATTTGGAGGACGGCTGCAACAATAAATCTAAGAAAATCGTGCTCAAAGAACCCTGCGTTTCTCTCAGTACAAGCCGAATTTGGGCAAACCGTTCTTTGATTAAATTAAATTGGGTCCGTTCTGGACAAAACCCATGTTCCAGATTTTCCAGATTCTTCTTCATTTTCTCAGAATTGCAACCGCAAAACCGTCACTTCTTATTCCAGCGAATTTCTGAGTTGACATTTTTAATGATCAAATCTTCAATCTGGAAATTATCTTGGAGGCTAAAAATGGTGAATAATGTTACAACTGATTTATTAAAACTATTATTGATAAAATCATGCATAATCATCAATTTATTAGAAATAAAGGAGAATAAATAATATTCATCCATAAGAGCATAAATCATTTATAAAATAGATTTAAATAATAAATTATAATAAATGATATGTTGAAGAATAATAGAAATGGGTGGAATAAGTGTTCAAAAGTGATAATAATAATGGCATATTAATGGCCCAACATACCCCCACACTCAATATGTTGCATGTCCTCATGCAACGAAAACTGAATATATTGCATGTCCTCATGCAACCCAAAGACAAAAACCCATGTGTTAACCAAGCAATAAAAAATACGTTCATCTCAGCTCATGCAATGGATAGAACAAATGAATTCTTCCTTAATTAATGAATATTCAATTTTAGCAATCTCGATGAAGGCATAACAATTTTTACATTGACATTCAACTATATGTATGAAGTTGTAGCAAAATATGACATAGATAACAACAAACTTCATTAACCATTTTCCCAAAAACTACAAACCAGATTTTGTTGAAATGTTGCAAGTAGATTTGTAATATATGAAGGCTTCTATGATCCAAAAATCAGATCGTTTTGATGCATGGATCATGAGATATAAACAAAATGGCTGTAGGTGAGAGTGCATGATTTCCGAAATTTTATGAACCAATATTTCTTGAAATTGTTTGGGTTTGTATTAATGATACGTCTGTGTTTTCCAAAAATCACAAGAATTGAGTTCATATTATGGAAATCAATTTCTACACTGAAATTGTATGCCTTAAATGAGAAAGAAAATAGAAAACATCCATCATGCGTAGCAATTCAAACATTCATCATGCGTAGCAATTCCTCCCCCTCTTTGAAAAATTAGCATGCCCTCATGCGATGCTAGAAAACAAATAGAGGTGGTTGCTACTATCTGTTGAAGTCTATGCTTGGTGGAAAACAACATGGAATAAGGGAGGTGTTGAGAATAAATAAGAATAGCAATGGATGATAAAGAATATGAATGACATGGTCATAAGAAAGAAATGAATGAAAGCAACACTCCCCCAAATTGAAAGATAATATGTCGCTGAAAAAGGGGAAGTGGTAAAGATGTGGAATGGAGAATGATAAATAATGCTCAAAATGGATTTTTATGAAATTCTCCTAAATTCGTAATAAATCAGAAAATTATGCGATTTTATCTCAAGTTTTACCTCCAAAAAGAAAAATGTGAAATGACATATATAGACTGGCAGTTGTTGAAGCTGAGTTGGTGCGGAAAGTGATGCAAAAGGTGGAATCCAGATAAGCACATCATGTCTGAAGAATTGTTCACGTTCGCGAGCCTCTTCTGTTAAGTGCAATACTGTGGTCATTCGACGAATAGAATTCTGCCCATACTTGTTGTTCTCCTATAAGCAAAGCACTATTTTGCATACAATGTTCTTGAATCCATAGTGTTAGCTTTGAATAGCAACAGATAAGATGCATGCAAAATTTCAATTAGAAAAACTTATGTATACATGCAATACTAATATGTTGTCAAATCAACAAGGTATGGCAAAGTGCAGTAATCATATCGCATGCAATCTCGTAATGCATACATTCCCCCCTCCAATTGGAAAAGGGATCCCATGACCATAAAGCATATGAAAGGTGTTGTGTTGATGACAAGGCAATGGAAGGCAAGGGAATGAACAATAGAACAGTAAATGAAGTAGAGTACACATATCAATGATAGGACGGTGAAAGTTATGGTTATATTGAGAGCAAAGTGTATAAATATAGTTATGAATAAGAGATAGGATGCTTTGGATTGATGATAGTTTATGCAAAACGAAAAAGGACAACAATATGCTAAAAAGATGCTTTGCTGATGGTATTCTAGCTGAAAATGATGTGATTGATCATAAAACAATTTCTCATGCATAAAGGTTCAAAACAGGGAAAAAGTTAAGGAAATAACTTCTCTGATAAAAGAAAAAAAATAAGAAAAGGGTATTATAATAATAATTGACGATAAGATATAACTTCAATACCATAAATAGAGCCGCTGCTATCAGCAGGCGTCCATAGCCTCGGCAGGGTTGCTTTTTAACCCATATGAGCCAGGATCCTCAATTTATAAATGGAGATTTACAGTGATGTTCTACAGAAGAGATCAGTGTGTTGGCGTGGTAACCAGATAATCACACTGTCATTCACTGGGATGTAGCAAAAGTGATCAGGCCGGCTCGCGATGAGACCTCTTGTTCCAAGGATAATTTGGCTATCCAATGGATCATAACCCTGGTCTGGTGGCCATAACGGGAATGTCACTCTGTTACAGCCTTATGAACATGGTAGGCTGGCTCGTAATGAGACCCCCTATCCTCCATGTGCGAGCAAAATTTTGTTATTATTACACATTTTAATGATAAAAAGAGGGAGGCTCAGTACTCCTTAAGAGCATGGATGGTGGAAGAAGTTGAACATGTCAATAGAAAAAAAAATATGCCAATTATCTCATTTATTACAGACAGAGAAGATTATAACCAGGAAGGGTGGAACCAGCATGGTATTAAGATGATCAATCAATATCATGTTCAACAGAAAATAATGCAGTAAAGTGATATATAAATAATTGTGTCCCTTCTGAAAAGAATCTATCATCAAGGAGCTGTCATGTTAAAGATTATAACGTGAATGATATTAACTTTGCTTCAAAAGAATCCATAATTCTTGTCCTCATAAAAGTAGTGTACTTCATGCCATAAAAGGGAATCAGTAAAATGTGGTTGAGATGAATTAGAAATAATATCACAAGAGGAAGAAAAGGGTTGCTCTAAAAAATACTCCCAAAGTGTTGCTTTTTTGAAGGAACAACAAAAAACACTCAAAAGTGGTGTTCCGTGTAGGGAACAGCAAAGGAAATGCACACCAAAAAGCAAAAATACACACAAAAAAGTGTGAAAATGCAAATGTCGTTTCTTTGGAAAAAGGAACAGCAAAAACTAAAAGTGTCATTCCTTTAGAAAAGGAACAACAAAAGCGCAAGTGCCATTCCTTTGGAAAAGGAACAGCAAAAATGAAAAGTGCAGAAGTGTTGTTCCATTTCGAAAAGGAACAGCAAAACATGCTGCTCTGAACAGCAAAACGCGAAAAAGGAACAGCAAAAATGAAAAATGTCGTTCCTTTGGAAAAGGAACAGCAAAAACGCAAGTGCCGTTCCTTTGGAAAAGGAACAACAAAAATGAAAAGTGTCTTTCCTTTGGAAAAGGAACAACAAAAACGAAAAGTGCAGAAGTGCTATTCCATTTCGAAAAGGAACAACAAAACATGCTGCTCTATTTCGAAAATAAACATCAAAACGTGAAAAAGGAACAACAAAAATGAAAAATGTCGTTCCTTTGGAAAAGGAACAGCAAAAACGCAAGTGTCGTTCCTTTGGAAAAGGAACAGCAAAAATGAATAGTGTCGTTCCTTTGGAAAAGGAACAGCAAAAACGCAAGTGCCGTTACTTTGGAAAATGAACAACAAAAATGAAAAGTGTTGTTCCTTTGGAAAAGGAACAGCAAAAATGCAAGTGTCGTTCCTTTGGAAAAGGAACAGCAAAAACGAAAAGTGCAGAAGTGTTGTTCCATTTCGAAAAGGAACAGCAAAACATGCTGCTCTATTTCGAAAATGAACAGCAAAACGTGAAAAAGGAACAACAAAAATGAAAAATGTCGTTCCTTTGGAAAAGGAACAGCAAAAATGCAAGTGTCGTTCCTTTGGAAAAGGAACAGCAAAAATGAAAAGTGTCGTTCCTTTGGAAAAGGAACAGCGAAAACGCAAGTGTCGTTCCTTTGGAAAAGGAACAACAAAAATGAAAAGTGTTGTTCCTTTGGAAAAGGAACAGCAAAAACGCAAGTGTCGTTCCTTTGGAAAAGGAACAGCAAAAATGAAAAGTGCAGAAGTGTTGTTCCATTTCGAAAAGGAACAACAAAACATGCTGCTCTATTTAGAAAATGAACAGCAAAACGTGAAAAAGGAACAGCAAAATGAACGATGGAAAAGGAACGGCAAAATGCACAAGCATGAAATGCAAGCACGCAAAGAATGAATTAGTTGTTCACTGTATTAATGCTGAGGATGGGTCACAGTTTGAATGAAGCAACACCTGAAACACAAAATATAAGAGAAATCAGAAAGGAAACAACATTTTATTTAAAAAACAGTATGTAAATAAGTAAATTAAGTTACAACAGCTATGATGTTATATAAAAAAATGATCTCTTTGAAAAATGTTTTGGCAACAGTGACAAGACACGAATCTTCAAATGAAAATCAATTCTTCATTTATTCTATTATGAATCTGTTGGGTAATGAGTTGAATGAAATTCCTTTGTTTCATTTAAAATTTCTTTCAAAAATCACTCATCCATAAATTGACCTCTTTATTTTCCCAAGACCTGCAAAAAACGAGTATCTACCTGCAATAAAACATTAAATCATGGAGAAAGATAGGTGCGCGGGCTCCCCTAATACAATAATTATGCAAAAAAACTAACAAGTAGTTACTCTGTAGAACAAATCCAAGGAGAAAATAACAAAGTAAAATTTATTTGTTACCTGCGGGAGAGCAGTGGTTGACCATACTAACCAGCAGTGCTTTAATCACAACTTCTTTGTTTTTCGTCCAAATTGAGTGATTCCAAAGCCAAATGAGAGCTAATTCAAATGTTTATCTCCAGTAGCAACATGTTTTAAAAATTCAATGATATGATATTTCAGTTTTAGTTAGAACAACCTGTCTAACAGAGTCATTTTCGATTACCCATCTTAGACCAACAGTTGATATTTGAAGCATAAATTTTTCGTTTGATGTCGGATTCAAATGATTCAAATTGGAAATGAAATTATATTCATTTATTTATCTCCAATAGAAACAGGTTTTGAAGAAAATAAGAATTGATAGGTCAAATACTGTAAGGAACAGCCAGAAAGACATAGTTTTAAGAGTGTTGATTTACGATAGACAGTCAGTATTTTGATCATAACTTCCCCATACGATATCGAAAATGAGTGATTCCAATTGAATTGTAAACTAGATTCATAGGGGAATCTACCATAGAAACAGGTTTTAAAAATTCATTCATTTACGCCTCCAAAAATTGACTGTCCCAACTCTTTTCCTAAACTGCCTGCTAGACACCTTGTCAATGTTTCGGTTCTAACTTTTTCGTTTCAACTCCAAATTGAGTGATTCAAATTGGATTGGAAGGTAGAAATCAATGGCTACTTAGGATAGAAACAAGTTTTAAAAATATTCATTCTTGGTCCCTCAAAACATGACTGTCCCGACTGTTTTTTCAGAGAGTTCATCAAGCCCGCAAGCCAAAAAAAAGATATTCAAGCATTTCTTTCATATTGATGATAAAAATGAATATAAGTGTTTGTAGAATTGTTATTTCTATTATAAATCATCTACATACACAAATGAATTGAAACATTTATCATCGATGTTGATTTCGATAGCGTGTTGCAACCAAAGAAACAACTAGTTTTACAAAAATAAAAAAAAATTGTGTTTGTTTTATTTTTTTATTTAGTTTATTTTCTCCACTATCCTACTCTTCTTTGAGAATCGAATATGTTTATGTATAAGAGTATTTCCAGTGGAAGCATGTTATAAATAAGGCCTCATGTATGCACATACCCAAATTTGAAAAATGCATATTAATGAATATTAGGGTATGAGAAGCCAACTTCCCTTGAAAATATGGTGTCAAAAATTGTTGAAGCATAGAGTGATGTTGCAAAAAAATGATGGAGTGAAACCAATGTTCAATGTATCCGTTACTTTCTTGATTTCTTATATCCATTAGATCATGAAGTTCTTGAGCTTTTAAAATAGCTTGTTGATACATACTATAAGAAACCTCATTTTCTCCCATAGCTTCTACAATTTTTGAATTTGAAACATTTTGAATCTCATTATAAGTTTTCTCTAATGGCGCATGTGAGATAGAATGGGTGGGAAGGGTGGGTAAATTTGGTAGTTCAACATTGTAAGCATGTTGTACTGGTTTATTATGGTAAGGGTGTGGAATTAGTTGAGCAGGAAAATGTGTAAGGAATGGAGCATTGTGATGATGTGGTTGATTGGGTTGAGTGAATGAATTTGGTATGCAAGCAGGATGTTGTGGAAGAGCTGGTGAAAAATATGGAGAATATGTTTGTGCTACAAGATGAGGGAGAGTAGTCATGCCATCATAAGATGAACCATGCCCAACTTGTAAACAAGATTGGTGGTTATATTGAAATTGATATGGCTGCCCTAGAACATGAGTATTCCATAATGGATTATGCAAGTAAGAGAATGGAGAAGAAGTGTTTTGAACCATACCTGTAGGCCATGATTTCCATGGTTTTGACCTTGTTGTAGCTTCCTCACCTCTTTGATATGATACTTCCATCCTAGATAAGGAAGAGTAACCATCTATGGTATGCTCCTTTCGGTCATGAGTGAAAAACACTTCATCAAATTCTTGATTTTTATGAACCTGCAAAGCATCCAATTTTGAGCTTAGAGAGGTAATAAAATCAACTTTAAAATGTTCAAGTAAATCATTGATTTCAGCTCTTATGTCTCCTATTCTTGTAGCAGATTTGGAAAAGAAAGAACAAACATCTCTAGAATTCTTACCAGCCTTGGAGATTCCTCTTGAATACCTTATGCACAATTCACAAACATCATCATATGACAACTGAAAAACATCACCTTTTCCTATCAGATTTAAGAGTTCTAAAAATTTATCTTTGATTCCTTTAAGAAGGAGTGTTTTTAAGATCTCTTTTTCCAAATGCTTATGCTTTGATTTTTGAAGGTTATAATGAAATCGATCTACATAATCCTCCAAACTTTCATCTTCCCCTTGTATCATACCGAAAATATCTTCATTGGATTTGCAATAGTCTTGGTACTTCTTCAAGAATATGTTCTTCATGTCCTCCCATGTTTGGATGCAATTCCCACCTAGGCTCATGAACCATCGGAGAGTTGCTCTTTTTAGAGTAAGAGGAAACACTTTCAATCTTTGATCATTAGTACAATAATCATATCCTCTACAAAGTATTTCGAACTCAAATAAGAATGTATCTGGATCTTCATTTGTCAAGCCATGAAAATTTGGTAGAGACAATGGGGGAATTATGTGCATTTGTGTCACTCCTCCTAGATCTTTGATAAGAAATTCAAAAGTAAAAATGTGATCCATTTCTTACCATAATAGAAGATGTTCTTCATGTATTTCTTCGAGGCCCCTTCTTCAAATGTTCCTGTCAATCGGTTAGTGAAATGGGTGGTGCTTACATCACCACTTGAGAGAAATCATGAGATTTGTTTTTCAAAATTTCTATTTTTTTCTTTTAATTCATTCACACAAAAATTCAAACATCTATTTCTACCCAACAAAGCAACAACAAATCTGTTAGGAAAGCGGACAGTGGAGCAGGGCTTTTACATGCTCCGCACGTAGGTTCTTACCTTTCGTTTTTAAGATCCAACTCTTCCCTAGCAGGCACTCATCAGATTCACACTACTCTTTAGAAATGGCTACACTCTCCCCGGCAACGGCGCCAAAATGTGGAGCGATAAAAAGGTGTCTTTTGAACTCCTAATTACCTTCACATTAATTATCAACCCAGGGACGACTTTTTATTTCAAGAGTGTACTCAGTCTGAGGCGGCTATTTACTCAAGAGTAATGTTTTGTAGTATAGTGCTTAAAAGCTACAAAAGTAAATGAATGCTTGAAGAAGAAACCTAACAATAACATAAACTCAAATGCTCTGAAATCCAATTATTCACTCAGCAAACATCAATTGAGGATACAGTAGCAATAACTCATTCCTCTAGAGATTGATGCAATTGAAATCAAACCGGAACAAGACAATCAATCTGGGAACGAGGAAGCAATAACCAATGTTCTCTACTGTTGACAGTCCTGCTTTAAAGCAATCAAAAGGAAATCGAACTTGAACTAAAGCTGCCATTGAAAGTAAACTAGGAAAACTCTTTAAAAGCAAACTAGTGCAATTAATCAATAGAAATGAACAACAAAGTAAATGGGTGCATGTCTACAACTTAACTACTTCAAAAGGCTAAATCACACCAAGCATTGCATCAGTCAAAGGTTCGATAGCAATAACCCATCCTTTTCATAACTGATGAGAACAAATCCGAGGTCTGGGAGCTAGGTAACTGATGTTGGGGCTCACTACAGCCTGAGATCGTCCTTGATGAATGTAAATGAAATGGAAAATAAAGGAAATAACAATGAAATAGAACAGCACATCAGCCAAGGGTTTGGTGGCAATAACCTATCCCTTTCATAACTGATGGGAGCAGATCAGAGGTCTGGGAGCCAAATAGCAGAAGCTAACACTCACTACAGCCTGAGTCTGTCCTTAAGAAATGGCAAGTAAATGAAACAAAAAATCAACAGTCTTGAAATAAACCAGCAATTGAAATCAAACAACACGCATAAATAGAACACCATTAACTAATAATGAATATGAAACAACGATGGAAAGTCAAATACAAATGCATAACAACTTAACACACGACACACCTGAATAGCAATCTGATCTTGGTAATCCACTTGTCGGTCTTAGTTATAAATAATACGATTGTCTTTTAGAATGGAACAACAACATTCATAGATTCAACAATCGCAAAGAAATATAATTTCTAAGATGAATTCAATAATACCAATGGTCAAATGTTACAACACAGACATTCCATAATTGAATAGCAACGGTATCCTGTAAAAACCGTTTATATCAGCACTTAAAGAAACAGCAATGCGTTGCAAAATTAATATGATATTTATGTCTCAAAAAATGAGATTATGTGACAGAGCTGTGATGTAAAATAATAGAACATACCAGATTACCAAGTAAAACTGATAAGCAAACCACGCATAAAACAAAAGAATATAATATACAGTAGCAGCAGCAGCGTACTCCACCAGAGGCTGGGCCCTTACCCGCCAACGGATGCTGCTGGGTTACTTCAGATGAACAGAATGAACAACAACTCTCAAATCATGTATTAATCATCAAATTATGAAATCATTACAATAGCAAAAGCTTGAGGATTACCACATGCAACAATCCCTTCTTCTTCCTATCCTATCATGAAGCCTTGCTTCTGAATCTCTAATTCAAATCATCAATTCTCCATTCTCTTAGCCATCCCCCAAATCATCCCATCTCTGATCTCTGTTTTCATTTAAATAGAGAGAGATCAGAGAGAAGTTACAATAAGGATAAGTACAACATGATTCCTATTACAAAATTGGTTTTCTTCTAACCATTTGATCAACAAGAACAAGGCGAATTTGGCTTTGCAGCTGAGATTTGGAGAACGGCTGCAACAATAAATCTAAGAAAATCGTGCTCAAAGAACCCTACGTTTCTCTCAGTACAAGCCGAATTTGGGCAAACCGTTCTTTGATTAAATTAAATTGGGTCCGTTCTGGACAAAACCCATGTTCCAGATTTTCCAGATTCTTCTTCATTTGCTCAGAATCACAACCGCAAAACCGTCACTTCTTATTCCAGCGAATTTCTGAGTTGACATTTTTAATGATCAAATCTTCAATCTGGAAATTATCTTGAAGGCTAAAAATGGTGAATAATGTTACAACTGATTTATTAAAACTATTATTGATAAAATCATGCATAATCATCAATTTATTAGAAATAAAGGAGAATAAATAATATTCATCCATAAGAGCATAAATCATTTATAAAATAGATTTAAATAATAAATTATAATAAATGATATGATGAAGAATAATAGAAATGGGTGGAATAAGTGTTCAAAAGTGATAATAATAATGGCATATTAACGGCCCAACATACCCCCACATTCAATATGTTGCATGTCCTCATGCAACGAAAACTGAATATATTGCATGTCCTCATGCAACGAAAACTGAATATATTGCATGTCCTCATGCAACCCAAAGACAAAAACCCATGTGTTAACCAAGCAATAAAAAATACGTTCATCTCAGCTCATGCAATGGATAGAACAAATGAATTCTTCCTTAATTAATGAATATTCAATTTTATCAATCTCGATGAAGGCATAACAATTTTTACATTGACATTCAACTATATGTATGAAGTTGTAGCAAAATATGACATAGATAACAGCAAACTTCATTAACCATTTTCCCAAAAACTACAAACCAGATTTTGTTGAAATGTTGCAAGTAGATTTGTAATATATGAAGGCTTCTATGATCCAAAAATCAGATCGTTTTGATGCATGGATCATGAGATATAAACAAAATGGCTGTAGGTGAGAGTGCATGATTTCCGAAATTTTATGAACCAATATTTCTTGAAATTGTTTGGGTTTGTATTAATGATACGTCTGTGTTTTCCAAAAATCACAAGAATTGAGTTCATATTATGGAAATCAATTTCTACACTGAAATTGTATGCCTTAAATGAGAAAGAAAATAGAAAACATCCATCATGCGTAGCAATTCAAACATTCATCATGCGTAGCAATTCCTCCCCCTCTTTGAAAAATTAGCATGCCCTCATGCGATGCTAGAAAACAAATAGAGGTGGTTGCTACTATCTGTTGAAGTCTATGCTTGGTGGAAAACAACATGGAATAAGGGAGGTGTTGAGAATAAATAAGAATAGCAATGGATGATAAAGAATATGAATGACATGGTCATAAGAAAGAAATGAATGAAAGCAACACTCCCCCAAATTGAAAGATAATATGTCGCTGAAAAAGGGGAAGTGGTAAAGATGTGGAATGGAGAATGATAAATAATGCTCAAAATGGATTTTTATGAAATTCTCCTAAATTCGTAATAAATCAGAAAATTATGCGATTTTATCTCAAGTTTTACCTCCAAAAAGAAAAATGTGAAATGACATATATAGACTGGCAGTTGTTGAAGCTGAGTTGGTGCGGAAAGTGATGCAAAAGGTGGAATCCAGATAAGCACATCATGTCTGAAGAATTGTTCACGTTCGCGAGCCTCTTCTGTTAAGTGCAATACTATGGTCATTCGACGAATAGAATTCTGCCCATACTTGTTGTTCTCCTATAAGCAAAGCACTATTTTGCATACAATGTTCTTGAATCCATAGTGTTAGCTTTGAATAGCAACAGATAAGATGCATGCAAAATTTCAATTAGAAAAACTTATGTATACATGCAATACTAATATGTTGTCAAATCAACAAGGTATGGCAAAGTGCAGTAATCATATCGCATGCAATCTCGTAATGCATACATTCCCCCCTCCAATTGGAAAAGGGATCCCATGACCATAAAGCATATGAAAGGTGTTGTGTTGATGACAAGGCAATGGAAGGCAAGGGAATGAACAATAGAACAGTAAATGAAGCAGAGTACACATATCAATGATAGGACGGTGAAAGTTATGGTTATATTGAGAGCAAAGTGTATAAAGATAGTTATGAATAAGAGATAGGATGCTTTGGATTGATGATAGTTTATGAAAAACGAAAAAGGACAACAATATGCTAAAAAGATGCTTTGCTGATGGTATTCTAGCTGAAAATGATGTGATTGATCATAAAACAATTTCTCATGCATAAAGGTTCAAAACAGGGAAAAAGTTAAGGAAATAACTTCTCTGATAAAAGAAAAAAAATAAGAAGAGGGTATTATAATAATAATTGACGATAAGATATAACTTCAATACCATAAATAGAGCCGCTGCTACCAGCAGGCGTCCATAGCCTCGGCAGGGTTGCTTTTTAACCCATATGAGCCAGGATCCTCAATTTATAAATGGAGATTTACAGTGATGTTCTACAGAAGATTTCAGTGTTTTGGCGTGGTAACCAGATAATCACACTGCCATTCACTGGGATGTAGCAAAAGTGATCAGGCCGGCTCGTGATGAGACCTCTTGTTCCAAGGATAATTTGGCTATCCAATGGATCATAACCCTGGTCTGGTGGCCATAACGGGAATGTCACTCTGTTACAGCCTTATGAACATGGTAGGCTGGCTCGTAATGAGACCCCCTATCCTCCATGTGCGAGCAAAATTTTGTTATTATTACACATTTTAATGATAAAAAGAGGGAGGCTCAGTACTCCTTAAGAGCATGGATGGTGGAAGAAGTTGAACATGTCAATAGAAAAAAAAATATGCCAATTATCTCATTTATTACAGACAGAGAAGATTATAACCAGGAAGGGTGGAACCAGCATGGTATTAAGATGATCAATCAATATCATGTTCAACAGAAAATAATGCAGTAAAGTGATATATAAATAATTGTGTCCCTTCTGAAAAGAATCTATCATCAAGGAGCTGTCATGTTAAAGATTATAACGTGAATGATATTAACTTTGCTTCAAAAGAATCCATAATTCTTGTCCTCATAAAAGTAGTGTACTTCATGCCATAAAAGGGAATCAGTAAAATGTGGTTGAGATGAATTAGAAATAATATCACAAGAGGAAGAAAATGGTTGCTCTAAAAAATACTCCCAAAGTGTTGCTTTTTTGAAGGAACAACAAAAAACACTCAAAAGTGGTGTTCCGTGTAGGGAACAGCAAAGGAAATGCACACCAAAAAGCAAAAATACACACAAAAAAGTGTGAAAATGCAAATGTCGTTCCTTTGGAAAAAGGAACAGCAAAAACTAAAAGTGTCATTCCTTTAGAAAAGGAACAACAAAAGCGCAAGTGCCATTCCTTTGGAAAAGGAACAGCAAAAATGAAAAGTGCAGAAGTGTTGTTCCATTTCGAAAAGGAACAGCAAAACATGCTGCTCTGAACAGCAAAACGCGAAAAAGGAACAGCAAAAATGAAAAATGTCGTTCCTTTGGAAAAGGAACAGCAAAAACGCAAGTGCCGTTCCTTTGGAAAAGGAACAACAAAAATGAAAAGTGTCATTCCTTTGGAAAAGGAACAACAAAAACGAAAAGTGCAGAAGTGCTGTTCCATTTCGAAAAGGAACAACAAAACATGCTGCTCTATTTCGAAAATAAACATCAAAACGTGAAAAGGGAACAACAAAAATGAAAAATGTCGTTCCTTTGGAAAAGGAACAGCAAAAACGCAAGTGCCGTTCCTTTGGAAAAGGAACAGCAAAAATGAAAAGTGTCGTTCCTTTGGAAAAGGAACAACAAAAACGCAAGTGCCGTTACTTTGGAAAATGAACAACAAAAATGAAAAGTGTTGTTCCTTTGGAAAAGGAACAGCAAAAACGCAAGTGTCGTTCCTTTGGAAAAGGAACAACAAAAACGAAAAGTGCAGAAGTGTTGTTCCATTTCGAAAAGGAACAACAAAACATGCTGCTCTATTTCGAAAATGAACAGCAAAATGTGGAAAAGGAACAACAAAAATGAAAAATGTCGTTCCTTTGGAAAAGGAACAGCAAAAATGAAAAGTGTCGTTCCTTTGGAAAAGGAACAGCAAAAACGCAAGTGTCGTTCCTTTGGAAAAGGAACAACAAAAATGAAAAGTGTTGTTCCTTTGGAAAAGGAACAGCAAAAACGCAAGTGTCGTTCCTTTGGAAAAGGAACAGCAAAAATGAAAAGTGCAGAAGTGCTGTTCCATTTCAAAAAGGAACAACAAAACATGCTGCTCTATTTAGAAAATGAACAGCAAAACGTGAAAAAGGAACAGCAAAATGAACGGTGGAAAAGGAACGGCAAAATGCACAAGCATGAAATGCAAGCACGCAAAGAATGAATTAGTTGTTCACTGTATTAATGCTGAGGATGGGTCACAGTTTGAATGAAGCAACACCTGAAACACAAAATATAAGAGAAATCAGAAAGGAAACAACATTTTATGTAAAAAACAGTATGTAAATAAGTAAATTAAGTTACAACAGCTATGATGTTATATAAAAAAATGATCTCTTTGAAAAATGTTTTGGCAACAGTGACAAGACACGAATCTTCAAATGGAAATCAATTCTTCATTTATTCTATTATGAATCTGTTGGGTAATGAGTTGAATGAAATTCCTTTGTTTCATTTAAAATTTCTTTCAAAAATCACTCATCCATAAATTGACCTCTTTATTTTCCCAAGACCTGCAAAAAACGAGTATCTACCTGCAATAAAACATTAAATCATGGAGAAAGATAGGTGCGCGGGCTCCCCTAATACAATAATTATGCAAAAAAACTAACAAGTAGTTACTCTGTAGAACAAATCCAAGGAGAAAATAACAAAGTAAAATTTATTTGTTACCTGCGGGAGAGCAGTGGTTGACCATACTAACCAGCAGTGCTTTAATCACAACTTCTTTGTTTTTCGTCCAAATTGAGTGATTCCAAAGCCAAATGAGAGCTAATTCAAATGTTTATCTCCAGTAGCAACATGTTTTAAAAATTCAATGATATGATATTTCAGTTTTAGTTAGAACAACCTGTCTAACAGAGTCATTTTCGATTACCCATCTTAGACCAACAGTTGATATTTGAAGCATAAATTTTTCGTTTGATGTCGGATTCAAATGATTCAAATTGGAAATGAAATTATATTCATTTATTTATCTCCAATAGAAACAGGTTTTGAAGAAAAGAAGAATTGATAGGTCAAATACTGTAAGGAACAGCCAGAAAGACATAGTTTTAAGAGTGTTGATTTACGATAGACAGTCAGTATTTTGATCATAACTTTCCCATACGATATCGAAAATGAGTGATTCCAATTGCATTGTAAACTAGATTCATAGGGGAATCTACCATAGAAACAGGTTTTAAAAATTCATTCATTTAAGCCTCCAAAAATTGACTGTCCCAACTCTTTTCCTAAACTGCCTGCTAGACACCCTGTCAATGTTTCGGTTCTAACTTTTTCGTTTCAACTCCAAATTGAGTGATTCAAATTGAATTGGAAGGTAGAAATTAAGGGCTACTTAGGATAGAAACAAGTTTTAAAAATATTCATTTTTGGTCCCTCAAAACATGACTGTCCCGACTGTTTTTTCAGAGATTTCATCAAGCCCGCAAGCCAAAAAAATGATATTCAAGCATTTTTTTCATATTGATGATAAAAATGAATATAAGTGTTTGTAGAATTGTTATTTCTATTATAAATCATCTACATACACAAATGAATTGAAACATTTATCATCGATGTTGATTTCGATAGCGTGTTGCAACCAAAGAAACAACTAGTTTTACAAAAATAAAAAAAATTGTGTTTGTTTTATTTTTTTATTTAGTTTATTTTCTCCACTATCCTACTCTTCTTTGAGAATCGAATATGTTTATGTATAAGAGTATTTCCAGTGGAACCATGTTAGAAATAAGGCCTCATGTATGCACATACCCAAATTTGAAAAATGCATATTAATGAATATTAGGGTATGAGAAGCCAACTTCCCTTGAAAATATGGTGTCAAAAATTGTTGAAGCATAGAGTGATGTTGCAAACAAATGATGGAGTGAAACCAATGTTCAATGTATCCGTTACTTTCTTGATTTCTTATATCCATCAGATCATGAAGTTCTTGAGCTTTTAAAATAGCTTGTTGATACATACTATAAGAAACCTCATTTTCTCCCATAGCTTCTACAATTTTTGAATTTGAAACATTCTGAATCTCATTATAAGTTTTCTCTAATGGCGCATGTGAGATAGAATGGGTGGGAAGGGTGGGTAAATTTGGTAGTTCAACATTGTAAGCATGTTGTACTGGTTTATTATGGTGAGGGTGTGGAATTAGTTGAGCAGGAAAATGTGTAAGGAATGGAGCATTGTGATGATGTGGTTGATTGGGTTGAGTGAATGAATTTGGTATGCAAGCAGGATGTTGTGGAAGAGCTGGTGAAAAATATGGAGAATATGTTTGTGCTACAAGATGAGGGAGAGTAGTCATGCCATCATAAGATGAACCATGCCCAACTTGTAAACAAGATTGGTGGTTATATTGAAATTGATATGGCTGCCCTAGAACATGAGTATTCCATAATGGATTATGCAAGTAAGAGAATGGAGAAGAAGTGTTTTGAACCATACCTGTAGGCCATGATTTCCATGGTTTTGACCTTGTTGTAGCTTCCTCACCTCTTTGATATGATACTTCCATCCTAGATAAGGAAGAGTAACCATCTATGGTATGCTCCTTTCGGTCATGAGTGAAAAACACTTCATCAAATTCTTGATTTTTATGAACCTGCAAAGCATCCAATTTTGAGCTTAGAGAGGTAATAAAATCAACTTTAAAATGTTCAAGTAAATCATTGATTTCAGCTCTTATGTCTCCTATTCTTGTAGCAGATTTGGAAAAGAAAGAACAAACATCTCTAGAATTCTTACCAGCCTTGGAGATTCCTCTTGAATACCTTATGCACAATTCACAAACATCATCATATGACAACTGAAAAACATCACCTTTTCCTATCAGATTTAAGAGTTCTAAAAATTTATCTTTGATTCCTTTAAGAAGGAGTGTTTTTAAGATCTCTTTTTCCAAATGCTTATGCTTTGATTTTTGAAGGCTATAATGAAATCGATCTACATAATCCTCCAAACTTTCATCTTCCCCTTGTATCATACCGAAAATATCTTCATTGGATTTGCAATAGTCTTGGTACTTCTTCAAGAATATGTTCTTCATGTCCTCCCATGTTTGGATGCAATTCCCACCTAGGCTCATGAACCATCGGAGAGTTGTTCTTTTTAGAGTAAGAGGAAACACTTTCAATCTTTGATCATTAGTACAATAATCATATCCTCTACAAAGTATTTCGAACTCAAATAAGAATGTATCTGGATCTTCATTTGTCAAGCCATGAAAATTTGGTAGAGACAATGGGGGAATTATGTGCATTTGTGTCACTCCTCCTAGATCTTTGATAAGAAATTCAAAAGTAAAAATGTGATCCATTTCTTACCATAATAGAAGATGTTCTTCATATGTTTCTTCGAGGCCCCTTCTTCAAATGTTCCTGTCAATCGGTTAGTGAAATGGGTGGTGCTTACATCACCACTTGAGAGAAATCATGAGATTTGTTTTTCAAAACTTCTATTTTTTTCTTTTAATTCATTCACACAAAAATTCAAACATCTATTTCTACCCAACAAAGCAACAACAAATCTGTTAGGAAAGCGGACAGTGGAGCAGGGCTTTTACATGCTCCGCACGTAGGTTTTTACCTTCCGTTTTTAAGATCCAACTCTTCCCTAGCAGGCACTCATCAGATTCACACTACTCTTTAGAAATGGCTACACTCTCCCCGGGAACGGCGCCAAAATGTGGAGCGATAAAAAGGTGTCTTTTGAACTCCTAATTACCTTCACATTAATTATCAAACCAGGGACGACTTTTTATTTCAAGAGTGTACTCAGTCTGAGGCGGCTATTTACTCAAGAGTAATGTTTTGTAGTATAGTGCTTAAAAGCTACAAAAGTAAATGAATGCTTGAAGAAGAAACCTAACAATAACATAAACTCAAATGCTCTGAAATCCAATTATTCACTCAGCAAACATCAATTGAGGATACAGTAGCAATAACTCATTCCTCTAGAGATTGATGCAATTGAAATCAAACCGGAACAAGACAATCAATCTGGGAACGAGGAAGCAATAACCAATGTTCTCTACAGTTGACAGTCCTGCTTTAAAGCAATCAAAAGGAAATCAAACTTGAACTAAAGCTGCCATTGAAAGTAAACTAGGAAAACTCTTTAAAAGCAAACTAGTGCAATTAATCAATAGAAATGAACAACAAAGTAAATGGGTGCATGTATACAACTTAGCTACTTCAAAAGGCTAAATCACACCAAGCATTGCATCAGTCGAAGGTTCGGTAGCAATAACCCATCCTTTTCATAACTGATGAGAACAAATCCGAGGTCTGGGAGCTATGTAGCTGATGTTGGGGCTCACTACAGCCTGAGATCGTCCTTGATGAATGTAAATGAAATGGAAAATAAAGGAAATAACAATGAAATATAACAGCACATCAGCCAAGGGTTTGGTGGCAATAACCTATCCCTTTCATAACTGATGGGAGCAGATCAGAGGTCTGGGAGCCAAATAGCAGAAGCTGACACTCACTACAGCCTGAGTCTGTCCTTAAGAAATGGCAAGTAAATGAAACAACGAATCAGTAGTCTTGAAATAAACTAGCAATTGAAATCAAACAACACGCAGAAATAGAACACCATTAACTAATAATGAATATGAAACAACGATGGAAAGTCAAATACAAATGCATAACAACTTAACACACGGCACACCTCAATAGCAATCTGATCTTGGTAATTCACTTGTCGGTCTTAGTTATAAATAATACGATTGTCTTTTAGAATGGAACAACAACGTTCATAGATTCAACAATCGCAAAGAAATATAATGTCTAAGATGAATTCAATAATACCAATGGTCAAATGTTACAACACAGACATTCCATAATTGAATAGCAACGGTATCCTATAAAAACCATTTATATCAGCACTTAAAGAAACAGCAATGCGTTGCAAAATTAATATGATATTTCTGTCTCAGAAAATGAGATTATGTGACAGAGCTGTGATGTAAAATAATAGAACATACCAGATTACCAAGTAAAACTGATAAGCAAACCACGCATAAAACAAAAGAATATAATATACAGTAGTAGCAGCAGCGTACTCCACCAGAGGCTGGGCCCTTAGCCGCCAGCGGATGCTGCTGGGTTACTTCAGATGAACAGAATGAACAACAACTCCCAAATCATGTATTAATCATCAAATTATGAAATCATTACAATAGCAAAAGCTTGAGGATTACCACATGCAACAATCCCTTCTTCTTCCTATCCTATCATGAAGCCTTGCTTCTGAATCTCTAATTCAAATCATCAATTCTCCATTCTCTTAGCCATCCCCCAAATCATCCCATCTCTGATCTCTGTTTTCATTTAAATAGAGAGAGATCAGAGAGAAGTTACAATAAGGATAAGTACAACATGATTCCTATTACAAAATTGGTTTGCTTCTAACCATTTGATCAACAAGAACAAGGCGAATTTGGCTTTGCAGCTGAGATTTGGAGGACGGCCGCAACAATAAATATGAGAAAATCGTGCTCAAAGAACCCTGCGTTTCTCTCAGTACAAGCTGAATTTGGGCAAACCGTTTTGTGTTAAAGTTAATTGGGTCCGTTCTGGACAAAACCCATGTTCCAGATTTTCCAGATTCTGCTTCATTTGCTCAGAATCTCAACCGCAAAACCGTCACTTCTTATTCCAGCGAATTTCTAAGTTGGCACTTTTAATGATCAAATCTTCAATCTGGAAATTATCTTGGAGGCTAAAAATGGTGAATAATGTTACAACTGATTTATTAAAACTATTATTGATAAAATCATGCATAATCATCAATTTATTAGAAATAAAGGAGAATAAATAATATTCATCCATAAGAGCATAAATCATTTATAAAATAGATTTAAATAATAAATTATAATAAATGACATGATGAAGAATAATAGAAATGGGTGGAATAAGTGTTCAAAAGTGATAATAATAATGGCATATTAACGACCCAACAAAATACTTTCGATTTAAATTCAAAAAAAATACCTTAGTAAAGCGAGAGAAATCATCTATGAAGGTGAGTACATATCAAGCCTTACTGATTGAAGGCTACGGGAATGGGCCCATGATGTCACTGTGAATCAGCCCAAGAGGTGAAGAAGCTCTCTGTGCTTTCCCTTTGTCAAACTTTTGCTCCATATGCTTGCCAAGAATGCATCCTTGACATACACCGCTTGTGAATTTAATAGCGGGAAATCCTTCTACCATGTTTTCCTTGCTGAGTTGATGCAAGTACTTATAGTTTAGATGGACAAATATTTCATGCGATAACGTGATGATGTTATTAGATTGTGATAGAATTACAGTGCTAATTGATTTAGGAACAAAATTGGGAGAAGAAATACAAACAAGAATCATGATCTGCAATTCCATGTGCAAGTTGTGAGCCTGTGGAAATGTTGGTAATCACTGTGGAGTCCGGAGTGAACTCCACCTTCCTTCCAGAGCCAGAATGAGTGATATGATATATTGAGAGAAGATTTGCAGACAGTGAGGGAACATGAAGCACATTTGTGAAGCATCCCCCTTCAAGGTCTACAATTCCTTCTCTGCACACCTTTGCGGGTGTGGCATCTCCCAAGTAAATTGGGGATCTAGTGCTTTCTTCGATGGAGGAAAATTCATATTTTGATGCAGCCATATGGTTCGATGCACCTGAATCAAGGATCCAAGCTAATGGATTGGATGTGATAGCCATTAAAGCATGACAATCTTGTGCTCTCCCTCTCCCATCTCCCATTCAGTTATCATCCTTCTTCTTTGCATTCTCGGGCACGGTGAGATTGTGCTGCTGCAATTGCTTAGCCATCTCATCGATTGTTTTCCTCATGCAATTTTCTTCGGGATGAAAACCTTTGGAACAGTAGCTGCAAAGTGTTCTTTCCTTCTTCTTCTTACCCTTAGGCAAAGAAGAGCTCTCTGAATATTGTACGGGTCTCTCCTTCTTCGATTCATTAAATTTACACTTCCCTTTTTACTTATCTCTTCCACTGCTCTTTGGAGCATCAGTAGCCGCAAGTGCTTGGTTCTTTGAATGCTTGATGTCACCAATTTGGACTAACTTATCTTTATCTTGAGTTAATACTACAATGAAGTCATTCAATGGAGGAATTTTCCATTTTTCTTGAGTCAATTTAAATGCTTGAAAAGACGATACAAATACGAAATATTCAGGGCCTAATTTCGAGAGAATCGAAAGGATGAGTTTATCTTCCTCTTTCTTGACTCCACATGCATCAAGTTCAACGAGGAGGGATTTAAACTTGGTGAAGTATTCTTGCAGGTTGCTAAAATGAGTTGGACTGAGGGATATGAGTTCATTCTCCAGTTGATGCACTCTCATTTCATCTTGATTGCCGAATAGTCCTTCGAATGTGGTCCAGACCGCATCGGGAGTAGTGGCTCTGCTAACATGAAAGAGGACTTCTATGGAAATTGATAGGCATATCAGCCCAATTGCTTAATTTAATTTATTGAAATACATGATCTTCTCCACTACAGAAGTCGGTTCAGTCTCCATTCCCATTGTTACCCTGTAAAGCCCTTTGCTTCGGAGGAGCAGAGTAATCTCTGTCTTCCATTCGAAGTAATCGAAAGGATTTAGAAAGAGTTTTGTGGCCTAAGAGAGATGATCCATTGCTACTTGCTACACCTCCTGATGATCTATACCTACAAATAAACCGTGTACAATCCACTAGATTCGAACTAGCTCCGATACCATGTAGAATACCTGCAAAAACTCTAATAGATCTAGAATTCTAATTCAATTAAACACAAGTAATTTGTTGATATTCAAGACAAGAGAGAAAGAATTTTCTCCATAAAATCAATGTATTAAATTAATTAACAATAGTAATACATGAGCAACCAAACCTCTAATCCCAAAGGGAGGTGGTTATATAGAAATTGCCGAATCTAGAAAACTAGTAAAAAACTAGAAAAGGCTAAGAAAAGCTAAAGGGAGGCCTAAAATAGCAACACTGACTCAAGACAATCTATGTCAACTATTAGCCATGAGGAAAGCATGAGGAGGGGCGCATTTCCCAAGGATGGCAACTTTATGATCCGGATTTAAACAGGAACGCAATAAAATACAGAGATAACCATAAAGACAGATATGCAGCGGAAATAATACCTCATTTCATTACTGTAAAATACTGAAATATGCTTACAAATAGAAATGGAAATAAACCAACTAGGGCGATGGTAGCTTATCTCTGAGAAGAGATGTGGTGGCTACATGCCTCTGAACTGTCTTACAATGAGGCTCGAAGGCCTATTTATTGTTGAGAAACAATGGAAAACCCTTCACATTCCAAAACCTAACCCTAGAAGATGAAACGCCAAATTATGGGCCCCGTTTTTGGGTAAGTTGGTACATCAACTTCCCGGGGTCGCGATTTGGTCGTACTATCTCCGTTTGACGTGCATGATAGCCCGTTGGAAAGATCTCTTTGAGGACTACGACAGAAAAGACGATTTTTATCAGAAAAATCATTGGTGGTAGATTTCCCGAAAAACGTCGTTTAGGGCCTCAAAACAACTCTGGAAGTTTAGGACCCAAAAAACTGCTAAAAATAGTAAACTGTGCTATAATTAAGGAAACTGAAAAAACTGTAAGAAGCACTAGAGGGGATCCAAGGGGAATTAGCAGGTGGCCACCAATATCCACCTGTATCATTCCTCCCCCCTTAGGAAGCAATGGTCCCCATTGCGTTGAGTTCCTCCATGAGATGAGGGAACTTCTGCTGCACTTGGTCCTTGGTGAGCCACTTGCCCTGGTGAAGGAGTTGTCCTGGTTTGACAACTCGATATAGTTGGATATTCTGCTAGCGAGTGTGCTTGATCTGTGTGTCCATGATCCGATCAGTTGCAACTTGTTCCATGCAAGCTGGATTTAACTCTGTGGGTGTGAGTTGTTATGCAATGTCGGACGTGTCTAGTAATGGTGGAAAGTATGACCGAAGGCGGTCGACATTGAACACCGGGTGCAGGCCAAGGAATGGGGGAATGCTAAGCTCAAATGCATTGTCTCCCATAGCCTTGGTAATGGTGTAAGGGCCATATCGGAGTGGTCTGAGTTTCTGATAGGCTCCGGTAAGGCGTTCATTTTGCAAATGCAACTAGACTTTATCGCCTACTTGAAACTTGTGTGGCACCCGATGTTGACCATGTCGCTGCTTGTACTTGGCATTTTATTTCTCCAGAATGTCATGGACCTACTGGTGAATATGTTGGATGTGCTCAATCAAGTTGTTTGCCTTATCTGTTTCGGACTGGACATGAGCAGAATCTGCATGAGTAGCTGCAAATGGCATGGCCACATCGATGGGACATAGTGGCTGGAATCCCAATCCCACCTGAAAAGGGCTGTGGCCAGTCAAGCTATGGAGAGCTCGGTTGTAGCTGTGCTGAACATAGGGGAGGCTCTCGTCCCATGTGCGTGGATGCTTTGAGTTGTACATGCGCAAAATGTGTACGATCATCCTGTTGACGACCTCAGTCTGGCCATCAGTTTGAGGATGGAAGGCTGTGGACTTAGTGAGTTTGGTGTCCAGCATTGACCAGAGGCTAGACCAAAATGTACTGAGGAACCTGCTGTCCCGATCTGAAATGATAGACTGTTGGATCCCAAAGTGTACCCATACTCGTTCAAAGAAGAGTTTAGCAGTGGCGTCTGCTGTGATATTCTTCTTGCAGGCCGCCATAATGGCCATCTTCGAGAACCTGTCGACGACCACAAAAACACAGTCATTTCCATGCCTAGTGGAAGGGAGGCCTGACATGTAATCCATGGAGATGGATTCCCAAGGTCGACTAGGGGTAGGCAGCTGGGTATAGAGGCCTTGCTTCTTGATGGTCGGTTTGGCAATGGCGCAAGCAGTGCATGATCTAATGTACTTCCCGACATCCTGTCAAAGATTCGGCCAATAGAAATATTTCTGCAGCACTACCACAGTTTTTTCGACCCCAAAATGCCCAACGGCCCGACTGTAGTGTGCTTCCCTGATCATCTTGGCACGCTCGCTTGAAGGAACACAAAGGTGACCCCGGTGGCATAACAGGTCGTCCTGGAGGTGAAAATCTGGAACATGCTGACCCTCCAAGAGTGTTTGGTATGTGTGGCCGAATTCTGGGTCAATTTTGTAGAGCAGTGGCCAATCAGAAGTCTCGTGCCCACAAGAGTTGAGCACGGTGGTTAACGCCATGATCGGTGGTCGACTGAGGCAATCTGCAACATTATTGGTGCTGCCCTTCTTATACTTGATATTCAAATGGAACTGTTGCAGGTATGTGGACCACTTCTGATGGCGATCATTCTGCAATTTCCCTTGGGTCTGTATGAACTGCAGGGGTCGGTGGTCTGTGTGGATGACTATTTCCTTCCCCAAAATGTAATGCTTCCATTGTCGGTAGGCTTGCACAATGGAATACATCTCTTTGTCATAAGTGGGATACTTTCGGACTGTGTCTGAAAGTGTCTCACTGTGATATGCCACTGGATGCCCATGTTGAGTAAGGACTGCCCCAATAGCATAGTCAGAGGCATTTGTCTCAACCTCAAATGGTTGTTGCAAGTCTGGTAATGCAAGAACTAGTGTTGTGCAGAGTCGATCTTTCAACTCTGTGAATGCCTTCTGTTGAGATTCAGACCAAAAAAAAATTTCTTTCGCTCCTCCCTTGGTGACCTGACTCAAGGGCCAAGTGATATGAGAAAATCCCAACACGAACCTGCGGTAGAAGTTGGCAAGGCCTAGAAAGCTGCGAAGCTCTGTCAGAGTGGTTGGAGATGGCCAATCCCAAATGACTTGGATCTTGGCTGGATCCACATGCACCCCCCATTCATCAATAATGTATCCCAGATACTGAACCTGGGTCATGCCAAAAGTGCATTTCTCCAAATTGGCACATAACTTGTGTTGTCGCAGTGTTTGGAGAACCTGTCGGATGTGGTGGAGGTGCTCTTCCCAAGTCTTGCTAAAGATCAAGATGTCATCCAAGTATACCACTACAAATGAGTTGGTGAATGGCCACAAGATGTCGTCCATTAGCCTCATGAAGGTTGCAGGAGCATTCGTTAATCCGAAAGGCATAACCAACCATTCGAAAAGGCCCTCCTTGGCTTTGAAGGCAGTCTTCCACACATCGAAGGGTTCGATTGGTACCTGGTGATATCCTGACTTCAAATCGATCTTGCTGAAATATTTTTCCCCCTTTAGTTGGTCCAGGAGGTCATCAATCCGTGGGATTGGGTACCTATTACGGATAGTGATCTTGTTCAGCGCCCGATAGTGAATACAGAGTCTCCAAGTCCCATCCTTCTTTTGTACCAGCACGATCGGGCTCCCACAGGGCGATGAACTCGGACGGATGTGACCTTTTTGCAGCAGCTCCTGAATCTGCCTCTTGATTTCATCGTTCTCCATAACAGAGCGCCGATAGATTGGTCCATTGGGCAGCGGCGAACCTGGGGTCAGATCAATGGAGTGCTTGACCTGACAGTGCAGAGAAACCCCTGTGGGGGAGGTGAAGATGTCCTCATACTCCTCCATGACCTTGTCCATATGTAGTTGTCGTGCGGAGGGGCTCTGCTTGGAGGTCGTGGCCATCGTCTTCTTCTTTTCTTGAGGGCATATCATTAGGAAAACAAACTTCCCGGTTTTGGAAATGAGCTTACTGCATTGTTTTGCAGTAACCAAAGAGATGGCGGTAGGCGATGCTACCTTTGGTATCCTGTACAACTTATTTCCCAAAGTAACAATAACAACACGGGGCCTTGACTCATACATAGCATGTCGCTTCCACAAGTATGGTTGTCCTAATAACACATCAAAAACTTCAAGGGGAGCAATGTCACACAATACCTCATCCGTGAAGGGTTTGATGTTGTATGGAAGGCAACACTGTTAGCTCACGTGAAGATCCCATCCTTGGTGCAGCCACCCAATGGTGTATGGTTGTGGATGTGCTGTGGTCGGTAAGCCCAGCCATTTCATGACCTCTGTCGAAATGAGGTTCTTTTGGCTCCCGCTGTCGACAATGAATTGTAGCGGGGAGCCTTTTACCCACATCTGGGAGTGGAAGAGACGCTCCTCCTCCTCTGGATCTTCAGGTTCTTCCTTCTGGATCTTCGTGGTGGCAGCGGTGGCGTTGGGCTCTGCATCAATAATCTGCTTCTCTTTGTCATTCCCCTTATCGGGTTCTGACTCAGAGTCAGAACATGCATCTGATTCTGAAACCTTTAGCTCGGCCACCAGTGATTGCTTGGCCCGACACTCACTTGTGTTGTGAGTGGAGCTCTTATGGAACTCACACCACTTTCCCGTGTCCTTTTTCGGCTTCGCGGCGCTGTTCTTTGCTTGCAGCTTTGGCGGGTTGTCTTGGGCCGCCCTACCTTGGCTTTGTCCTTTGTTCTGCGGTTTGGGAGCACCTTTCCCTTGTTTCTAATTCACAGACCCAAAGTCTCGCTTCTTCTGTTTAAACTTTTGCTCGACCTTGACGGCATATCGGTATGCCGTGCCGAGCGAGGAGATGTTCAGGAATTCTATTTCTTCTTGGATGTACTTGTGTAGGCAGCCATGGTATTTGAGTACCAAATGCTGCTCTGTATCCTTGATACCCAACTTTGTGCGAAGGGTATAGAAAATATTGGTAAACTCTGGTACATCTTGGTCCCTTCCCTGCCGTAGCGTGGTCCACTTTATGTATTGATCCTCATAGCTTCCAACAGGGTAGTATTGCTCCTTGATGGCATCTCAGAATGAATCCCAAGTCGGTGCGACTGAAAATAGTGAGCCTGTACTTTCAACCTTCTGCTCGCAGTAGGTTTCCCACCAATCCTTGACGTGGGGGGCTGCTTTGAGAAGAGCGAAAATAATCTTTTCCCGACTGGAAAAATCATGAACAGAATAATAACCCTCTAGCACATTTAACCATTTATCGATGGCATCTGCGTCTATCTGACCCTCGAATATGGGGATTTCAAAATTAACTTGTACCTTAAATGGTGTGGCGTTTCCAGAGTTGCTGTTGGAAGCCGATGTGTCACCCCTGGGTAGCCGCTGAAGGATTTGGGCAAAGTTGTCCATCATCGCGTTCCTTTGTCGCTCGAGGGCTTCTTCGAGCAAGATTTTGATAGGATCTCTTGCCCCCTCGTCTTTCTTTTCATCCGGTCGGGGTTTGCGAGGCTGGTCTTGCAAAGGTTTGACTAGTTCAAGCCCTAACTCCCTATATCCCGACCTCGTTGGGGACATGCAAAGAAAAATAGAGAAGAAAAGCAGACCGCTCTGATACCACTGATCCGGATTTAAACAGGAATGCAATAAAATACAGAGATAACCATAAAGACAGATATGCAGCGGAAATAATACCTCATTTCATTACTGTAAAATACTGAAATATGCTTACAAATAGAAATGGAAATAAACCAGCTAGGGCGATGGTAGCTTATCTCTGAGAAGAGATGTGGTGGCTACATGCCTCTGAACTGTCTTACAATGAGGCTCGAAGGCCTATTTATTGTTGAGAAACAATGGAAAACCCTTCACATTCCAAAACCTAACCCTAGAAGATGAAACGCCAAATTGTGGGCCCCGTTTTTGGGTAAGTTGGTACATCAACTTCCCGGGGTCGCGAATTGGTCATACTATCTCCGTTTGACGTGCATGATAGCCCGTTGGAAAGATCTCTCTGAGGACTACGACAGAAAAGACGATTTTTATCAGAAAAATCGCTGGTTAGATTTCCCAAAAAACGTCGTTTAGGGCCTCAAAACGGCTCCGGAAGTTTAGGACCCGAAAAACTGCTAAAAATAGTAAACTATGCTATAATTAAGGAAACCGAAAAAACTGTAAGAAGCACTAGAGAGGATCCAAGTGGAATTAGCGAGTGGCCACCAATATCCACCTGGATCACTTTAAAACATGCTAAAATGGTTCGGGGGACCAAATCCCTTGATTTAAGGGGGAATCTTCATGTGGGGCGCCAATCCTCAAATAACTCAAGTGGATGAGGTGTGGTTAGGTGTGAACATGCACTTAGATGTCTAAATGGTTTAGGAAAGTGGTTGGACCAATATTTCCATAATATTAAGCCTTTAAAGGCAAAAAAAAAGGGAAAGTTGGTTCACCGAGCTAGTTTACCAAAAACCAAGTGTGAACATGATTTTTAGTGCATGTGGCAAAGTCAAGGATACTCAGGCTAAAAAATAAATGTAGATGTTAGAAATTGTTGTGGCCAGCAACAACCCCCTCTCATTTAAGTGTCATTCGAAATACTAAATGTGTGGGGACCCTTAGTTAAAATCCAGGAAAAACAAAGTAGTGCTTAAATTCCCTTTCCGAAAATAAAGTTACCATCATAAGCTTAGGAAGCTCCTTGGAAATTATTAAAATCTAAGTTTATGATAAGGTAAAAATCTTTAAAAACGTATCGTGAAAAGATAGCGGGATGCCACCTTCCAATCACAATCCCAACATTTGCGAGATCGTGACAATGAACAAATATCGCGTCGCATTCAGCGAAACTTACATGGAACACCTCAAAATCTGCCGATATGCGATGACGTTAATCGCAAGATTGCATCTCGCAAGAAACAGGTTAACGAAATTTGTCATACATAAAACTCCTGTGATCTGTGATATTGCGATATCGCGATTTCGAGATAAAACAATGTTGCGACATCAGGCCACATAAACGCTGCGATGTTGTGTTTTTGCGACCCTACGATTTTGCGATATTGCAATGTTGCGATCTGCGATGTTGTGAAGCAAATCGCAAAATCGCTCCATCGCAGATCTTTCGGGCACGTTATTCAAGAAAAGTATTTTCCATAAGCTGACACATGGTTATGCGCTGTAAATGCTAATAAAGGAGTTAGTTGTCAGTTATTAATAGAATATGAGTGCGTGCTTTTCGAAGAATCATTTCACGTAAGGTGGTGTATTTGGTATGTCTGCGGCATTTAAAACCTCTCCCATCACCCTTCCTTGTCATTCATTTCTACCTCACTTGTGAATTGCAGGAACGGAGAACAGAGGACGATACAAAGCAATACGCAGGTTGAAATGGGAAAGAAAAGCAAAGCCCCGAGCTCCGAAGAAAAGGAAAAGTCGCCTTTGTATATAGACACGGCTTGTAAAAGAGATGCGGGAATAGCTACATGGGAAGGCATGTATAATCTGCTCGAAGAGGAGAATCCCAGAGTAATGGAAGTTACTGCTGTTGCAGGCTCACAGGGTCCTTCTGAAGCATCCCTAACAGAACTAGCTTGCTCATTCTTACATCGGATAGCAGCAAGGCCAAAAATCCTCCCATACACAGACATGGTCAAGTGGATACTGGATAGTGCGGAAATCAAAAATAGACAGTTCAAAGTTCATGGTCAAGGACTCATCGGTTCATTCATTGTGCAGGATTAAAAGCTCATGTATCATCTTCCCGAGCCACAGGCAACTTATAACAAGCAATTCATGGAGAAATTCGTAAAGGAAAATCAGGACCTGGCAGAAACCACCAAAGACTGGTCCAGGAGCGACGAATCGCTGAAGAAAGATAAACACGGTATGTACAGTACTGGTTCCCTTACCTCCCCATATTGTTTTTCTGCTGCCATACTCTGTAGAATATTTGGAATGCCAGATATCAACAAATTTTCATCTGAATGGTTACCATTATTGGATGCTGCCATAAATGCCACTATTGTAGATTGGGCCAAAATTTTATCTGATAACCTAGTCACGGCCATTGTCAGTTACCAGTCCAAAAGAGCTGCAGATCAGAGAATTTATCCTCCTTTTTACCTATCTGCATATATTATGGATTCAATATGTTATGTTTCTAAGTTTCCTATTATGGGTTGGAAGTGGACCACTCAAGACCCCTTACCCATCCATGTCTATCATAAAGAATTGTGGGACTCTCAGTTCACTCCATACTTCTACCAAATTTGTCATGGAATTATGCTGCCCTTGTACATAATGTTGTATGATAAAGACCCCCTGAGGTGCTCACCGGAAGCAGAGGTATACATCCTCCCCGTCGCAAGATGGTTCGGGGAGGAATTGTTTACTTATGTCAGGGAATTTGGAAGTACTGCACCCCCTCATGTCCTACCTTTGTATATCCCTGATAAACTCTTAGCTCGAGAGATTGCATATCAAACTTGTGGGGAAGGTGGTCTAACTAAAGACTTAAAGGACAAAAAGAAGGCTATATGGCCACAGTTTCCTGTAGCCTGTGGGGCCTTTTCGCTATTTGATGTGGGCCACGCATTCACGGAAGTACAGAATATGACATGTTTACAACTATTCAAATTTCCGCGAAGACCATTTGACCCTAATGGGGTTGCCTAGAATTTTACAACTACAGTCAAGATAAAGGTGTTATCTGGAGAAAAAGATTTATTTGATGATATATTCCAACAGAAAAGAACACTTGAAGAAATTTTACACGAAGCCCAATTGCAATTATCTCCAGAAGATTTCCAAAAGTTCACAATATACAGAGAAAGAAGGTTAGCCAATATTCCTCTAGAGAAACTATGCCTACCCTCAAGAGAACCAACTCCAAGTGTTAGTCTTAGTGGGAGTTCAAGCACTAACGGATCTAAATCCAAGTCTGAACAAGAAATGTCTGAACACTCTAAAAGATTCGGAAATGAACAGGATAAGAGCGAAGGGTCAGTAAAGGATACTGCCCAGTCAATGGAACTTCTACATCAGCAAGTTATTGCCTCCCTGCAAAGAGATCCTCCTCCTCTCATCATTCAAGCACCGCCAGTCACAACCGAATTAGATAAAGAATGGGAAACCTTCAATAAACTGATCAATCTTGAAGGACAAGCCATAAAAACACCTGTGAGCAATGCACAGATAGCAAAAGAAGTAGTCACAACAACAGTCAGCGATGTCTCAGATATGGAGCACATTCCTGTGGCCCCATCTTCTGAGCTTATACTCAGCATCGAAGAAATTCCCCCTCTGGATATATTTTATAGCCCACAACATAAAGAAGTGGTAAGAAGACAGCGAAAGAAAAGGAAATTGGAAAATACACTCTCTCAAGACGCAGAACAATTAGACGTCTTGTGGAAAGATCCCACTAGCAATCCTACTGAAAATCTCACCAAACTATCTCAGATCGCAGGAGCATACGCCTCTGCGACTATTGATAAAGCATCTGAGGTCTAACAGTTGTTAAAAGAAAGGGAAGACTAGATACAAGTACTGCAACAACAGTTGCAACAAGCTAACACCAATAATGAAGCACAGAAACAGCTTGAAAGGTTGCAACAGGACTTCCAGCAAATGCAGATAGGATATCAGAAAAGTTTGGATGAGAAAGGAAAGTAGTTACAGGATTTACAGGAGATGCACAAAGACGACCCTAAGCTTACAGAATTTATTACGGAGTCCATTTCCTTGAATGAACAATTACTACAGCAGCAAGAAGCGTTGGGCCAAAAGATATCATAGTGGAGTTATTATTGTGAAATTAGTGATAAGACCACTAATCAAGTGGTAGATTTACGAAGTGACTATGATTTGATTGATAAACGGGTGACTGAATATTTGGCTTGGCAAGATAAAGACTAGGGAAAAAGAGCAAGTGCACCAAGGATAAATGAAAACCATAAGGAAATGCTCTTTAACAAATGGGACGAGCAAATCAGGGAGGCAGAACAAGCGGCAGAAGAAGCAGCCATGGCAACAAGCAGTCTTATTGATTGTGTAAATGAAAATTTGCACAGGGAAAATTTGATCGCAAAGACCACTCCAGGATATTTACTGAACGCACAGCAACTAGAGGCAGAATGGAAACAAAGAGTGCAAGAAAAGGCAAAAGCAATTCAAGGGCTGAGCAAGTTGAACTGGGAGTATTATTGGGCATACTTGGTGAAGCCGCATAGCCAGTGGATGACCGTTAAGTGTATCATGAATGCGGCCGAAAAAATGGCACCAACTCTCGTCGATTCTATTTTCTCAGATCAGATAAAAAGTCAGCTAGCCGACTCTCCTTAAACAGATGCTGCATACGTGCAATTTCAAAGACCAAATACAGAAGTAGTTTAATTTTAGGTTCAATTTTAGCTTTAATTTTGTTTTATGTTCCTAGAAACAGGACGGTAATTTAAACCGCATCCTGAATTTTTGTAAATAAGATATTTTTAGACTTAGTTAGTAGTATTTAAACCCTTCTCATGCATTTAGAGAGGGGTCCAGAAATTTATCAAAAACTTGTCCTCAGAACATGCACTTTTGCACCCTCCGAGGAGGTTTTGATGAATGAATGGAATAGGATTTGTTGATGTTTTCATTTGATATCTGCTACTGATGTTGCACTTCTGTACTCTTAGTGGATGTTAGAGCAAGGAGAAATAAATCATTGTCGCTTGAAGCTCATGAGTAGGACTAGTTATAAATGGTACTTTTATCTCTTAACCATTCCTGCTTATGTGTTAAAGTGATATACAGTTTTTAGTTGTTTATGTATTAATGCATGAATGCCTGAGTTATCATTTGGCACTTTTGTACGGTGATAGCTATTTATTTATGCTTAATGTATGAATACCTCATTATGCGATATGTTTTTCACAACTGTTTCGTCTAACTTTTTATGCGAAGTGGTTCATCCTTATTGATTTCTTTTCTCATAATAGCTGAATGATCTTTATTACTAGTTGTTATTTGAAATCTTTTAAATCGCATAATAGAAGAATTACATCCCAGGTTAGTATAGATTTAGATGTTGCTGCTTATTAGATTACAATAGCATAGCATTAGATTAAAGTTAAAATTAGAATATCTCAATTAGGAACTGTTAGATCAGGAACATCAAATTCTACACACACACACTCATAGATTGGGAAACTGGTCCCATATCCCCAGTCGGACCTGCTATACCAAACGGATAAGGAGTTGCCAACCAAGGTCCGAACCAGGCGGGTATCCCCCTTGTTGTAGACCCGATTTTCGGGGCTTCAACATATTTGGTGCTAGAAGGAGGGCCTGAAACATGTTGTCTGTTGGGATTTGTTTTCAATTTTAACATTTGAATTACAATGGCCTCTCTTAAACTTCCAATTTGGAGTTGCATCCATGTACGTGCATCTTCCAACACTCCACCCGAAGTGGTAAGACTCTTGTCTCAGGTAAAATTCAATGGTAAAAGAAAGTATTATGCTTTTAATCATGCCCTAGAACCCTTCCGGTTGCCTCAATTCATAGCTGGGATCAATTTGTCACGATTTTTGTTTGTAAATTTCACTGCTATGATTATGATCAGGTATATGATGAAATTGAGTATCTACAAAAAGAAGATGAGTCTGTTAGAGATTTTAATATTTGATTTCATCTAAATTGTTTGAAATTTGATGTTGAAAATGAACCCATAAGTGAAGAATCACTAGATTGTGTTGATCATAATTATTCTCTGCCTCCTATTCCCGATCCATTAGAAATTAGTCCAAGTTTTGTTCAATTTCCTTCTAACATAAATGAGAAATCCAATTTGGATATGCAAATAAATTGTGATGAAGAAGTTTCCCAAAGCTTAGAGGATATTTCTGATCCAATACAAGGAAACAAAAGTGAAAATTTTGGAAGAAAGGACGCCTCGGAATCGGGAAGCAACTTTGAGGCAAATTCAAAAAATATGATCGCAACCCAACAAATGCAAATGCCAAGGTTTGAACAGCAAAGTAATTTTCTTCCAAAAAACATGAGCACACAAAGGTATGATCTAAAACCTGAAATCTACAATGAACATAGTGCACAAGAATTCTCAAAAAGAGATAACTTTTAAATGCATTATTTCAGAGTTGCATTTTTCTCTTTATCCTGATATTTTTAATGATGGTAATTTTCCCCTCTCAATATTAATGATATTTCAGAAAACAAAGAGGCTGATCTAAATGAATCACCATTAAGTTTTTTTCAAGATAGAGAAGCAGTTATAGAACATTCTTTTGCCATTAACGAACATGAAAGGCTTGTCGCTCCTTGTTTGAATATACTGGATGAAACTGAAGGGAAATCTAGAGAATCTTGCGAAGTCATTTATGATAATTACTTTGATATTGAAGATGTTGATTTATCTCGAGAGAATCATCAGGAACTTCAAATAAAAACTGAGAACAAGAGGTATTTTTATTCAAAAGTCATTTCAACCAATCCTCATTCTAAAGTAGCAAATCATCTGCATGACTTCACTATCCAAGAAAGTATTCCAGTCTATGATTCATAACATGCTCAAGCTTTCACGCCTGTTCATAATCATAATTCGCTTTCTAATTCACAAGATGGAGTTCGAAATTATTCGAATTCCATAATTCTGGCCAATCCTTGTGAAAGAGAGAATATTTCAAAACGATCCCAATTGTGCTATAACACTAGTTGTACAGATAGTCATTTCCTTCTATTCCATCTTCACCCATTTTGTATAAAGTCAGATTTAGTTTTAGATTTTTATTTTCAGACTTTTGATATATTACGCTAGCATACTGAGCACCTTACTATCAGACATTCGAGTGATGTATTGCCCTGTTGGAAAGTTGAAGTTTTTCGAAAGAATGTAGAACTGTTTCAATTTCAACTTCAATCAATGTCAATATTTTATCAAAAGCTTCTATCTTATCCAAGACAATATCAACAAAAGGATATATTTTTAGAAACTTGCCAACAATTCAATTTAATTGATAATTTTCCTTTGAAAGATTTCCATCTATTCTTCATTGATCCATTCAAAGAAATATATTTGGAAACTTTTCTTTCACCGGAAATTGTCAAAAGCTTAACTTTCACACATAACATTAATAATATGATACGGGCTGTTAAATCCAAAAATTCATATCTTCAATCTAGCCTGTCATCTCTTTCCTTGAACGTTTATCAATCTGTATTAGAATTCCATCCAGATTTCTATGATCCAATAGGTATTCAATTGGAGAGAAAATTTCATAAGGAGATTGCAAGTAAAATTCTAACAATAGTTGTGCATTCTAATTCCACATTTAATGTTCTTAGTTCAACAAAAACTTTATTTGTAGTACTAATGTTTGAAATGTATATATGTGTAGGAATAAAAATGAGAGAATGGTTACACTGGAAATATGACTATACCTAGTCAATTTCATGTATATAGTTAAAATAGGAGTAGAATTAATTTAGTTAGTTTGTTATGTTGATAGTTTATTTTTAACAGTCTGCAGGTAAAAATAAACGAAGTAATTAGCCCTCTTCATATCATATAAATATCCAAGGGAATAGTTACCTCTCATCTTCTTTAAATATATCTTCCATAATAAAATCTGCTGTCATTAGCTACATTAGGCATTTACAAATGAGATACCAATTCTCTTTCAGATTTTGATTTTTCGCTTGTATAAATAGAAAATCTGTTGGAAAATTGATCTTTATTATTGATAGATACAGTTAAAGACTCTAGCCTAGATATGATACTAGTTTCAACTTCATAAAGTTTGATAAAAATAACCTTTTGTGAAGAAATTGTTTTATGCCAGTACAATGAAAGGTATCAATAACAAAAAAAAGATTCTCTATAGAACAACTATTTCCAAAAACTCTACTATTATCGTCTAGAGATATCTTAAGGAAACAATGACTTCCTCCCTGCTAAGGAGATCAAAACTTTCAGAGGAACAACCCAAGGATACACTTCATCTTGAAGAATAAGAGGTCTCATCACGAGCCGGCTTATCCTAATCACATATATTATAACTTGCTGACTTTGCCAAATACTGTACACCATAACAGGGCAATGACTCAAGATTGTTGCAATCAAAAGACAAGGGGTCTCATCACGAGCCAGCTTGTTCAGCAAAATTATAAATCAAGTGAATGATTGTGTCATAAATTGGCTACCAAACCAAGACATTGTTCTTTAAGAGTAAAAAGAAAATCAAAGAAATAAGTGTGGATGTGGATTCTCCTTTGACAGTTGTAGGTTGCTTTAAGTAGGATACAGGATCATTGCTGGGTAACAGGTAACCCTGTCGAGGCTATAAACGCATGCTGGCAGCAGAGGCTCCACCTACGACAAATGAGCATATTTAAAACTGCTTTACAGATAAGACTTTGTTTTATCTTTACAGACCAAGTAATGACTGATGTAAATACAAGGACTAGCTTGAGGAAGCAAATAATCAAAGTTGAAAATAGTTGAAACAAAATGTCATTGACAGGTTAGAGCATAATGTACTTTATCTTTCCATAATAAAGTTTAACTTTCTAAAAAAATTTATGTTTTGGAAGTTTAGAAAATTCAATAGAAAAACAGAGATAACTGGTTCTTCCAAGTGAATCGCCAATTGTTGTGGCCAGCAACAACCCCCCTCTCATTTAAGTGTCATTCGAAATAATAAATGTGTGGGGACCCTTAGTTAAAATCTAGGAAAAACAAAGTAGTACTTAAATTCCCTTTCGGCAAATAAAGTTACCATCATAAGCTTAGGAAGCTCCTTGGAAATTCTTAAAATCTAAGTTTATGATAAGGTAAAAATCTTTAAAAACACATCGTAAAAAGATAGTGGGATGCCACCTTACAAGCACAATCCCAACATTTGCGAGATCGTGACAATGAACAAATATCGCGTCGCATTCAGCAAAACTTACATGAAACACTTCAAAATCTGCCGATATGCGATGACGCCGATCGCAAGATCGCATCTCGTAAGAAACAGGTTAACGAAATTTTTCATACATAAAACTCCTGCGATCTGCGATATTGCGATATCGCGATTTCGAGATAAAACAATGTTGCGAAATCAGGCCACATAAACGCTGCGATGTTGTGTTTTTGTGACGCTGCGATTTTGCGATATTGCGATGTTGCGATCTGTGATGTTGCGAAGCAAATCGCAAAATCGCTCCATCGTAGATCTTTCGGGCACGTTATTCAAGAAAAGTATTTTCCATAAGCTGACACATGGTTATGCGCTGTAAATGCTAATAAAGGAGTTAGTTGTCAGTTATTAATAGAATATGAGTGTGTGCTTTTCGAAGAATCATTTCACGTAAGGTGGTGTATTTGGTATGTCTGCGGCATTTAAAACCTCTCCCATCACCCTTCCTTGTCATTCATTTCTACCTCACTTGTGAATTGCAGGAACGGAGAACAGAGGACGATACAAAGCAATACGCAGGTTGAAATGGGAAAGAAAAGCAAAGCCCCGAGCTCCGAAGAAAAGGAAATGGCGCCTTTGTATACAGACACGGCTTGTAACAGAGACGCGGGAATAGCTACGTGGGAAGGCATGTATAATCTGCTCGAAGAGGAGAATCCCATAGTAATGGAAGTTACTGCTATTGCAGGCTCACAGAGTCCTTCTGAAGCATCCCTAACAGAGCTAGCTTGCTCATTCTTACATCAGATAGCAGCAAGGCCAAAAATCCTCCCATACACAGACATGGTCAAGTGGATACTGGATAGTGCAGAAATCCGAAATAGATAGTTCAAAGTTCATGGTCAAGGACTCATCGATTCATTCGTTGCGTAGGATTTAAAGCTCATGTATCATCTGCCCGAGCCACAGGCAACTTATAACAAGCAATTCATGGAGAAATTCGTAAAGGAAAATCAGGACCTGGCAGAAACCACCAAAGACTGGTCTAGGAGAGATGAACCGCTGAAGAAAGATAAACACGATATGTACAGTACCGGTTCCCTTACCTCCCCATATTGCTTTGTTGTTGCCATGCTCTGTAGAATATTTGGAATGCCATACAAGGATAATTGTAGGGGCGAATGTTCGCCCTTTGGCGAAATTAAGGGGTTTTAAAATTTTTAGTGGGCGAATATTTTGTATCATAGTACATTTTTATAAATCACCTCAAATAGCCCACCTTATTTTAAGGGAGAGGGTAAAAAAGGTAAATTTAGCCCTTGAAATTAGGACTTACAACCTTCCATTCGCCCATTTTCAAGAATAGGTTTTATTTAAGTGAATCCATTCGCCCATTTTCAAGAATAGGTTTTATTTAAGTGATTCCTATGGGCCAAATACCATATTTATAAAAGAGGTATGGTAAATTAATAAAAATATAAATAAATGAGAGGTATGGTAAATAAATAAAACATTTTTTTATATTTACTCCATAAGTCACCTTATATACATGTAAGGGTGTAAACAAATAAAAATATAAGTAAAGTGGAGGTATGGTAAATAAATAAAACGTCTTTTTATACTTACTCAAAAGGTATGGTAAATAAATAAAAATATAAATAAACTAGATGTATCGTAAATAAATAAAACCTCTTTTTATATTTAGTCCATAACCCTCGTTCTATTTATGAAGGCTCAAGAAAGAGGTTTTATTTAATTGAATCCTATGGGCCAAATACCATATTTGTAAAAGAGGTATGGTAAATTAATAAAAATATAAATAAACGAAAGATATGGTAAAAAAATAAAACATTTTTTTATATTTACTCCATAAGTCACCTTATATTTACGAACACTCAAAAAATGGGTTATATTTAGGTGAAACCTATGGCAAAAATAATATGGGACAAATACCATGGACTAGATTGTTATTAATACCATGCAAAAAACCATTATTAACGCTAATATTAGAATTAATAAAAATAAAAATGGCACATGGTATTGACCCATGGTATTCACCAATAGGGCACATGGTATTGACCCATGGTATTCACCTGGAATGTAGCCTATTTAAATGGGGGAATTAAACCAACATGTAGCCTATGCTAAGATTCACTAGGACTTTACAAAGTTTTATTATTTAGTGAAAGACTCGCCAAGATCTTACAAGATTTTATAATTGAGTAAAATATTCGCCATGCCTGGTGAGAGATTCGCCAAACAATTATATATACATATTATATTGTTGATAAAATCGCCTTCCATTTTTCCTATATACCATGGAGATTCGCCCATTTATTATATTTATAAATCTAGGGGGGTTCTTAAAATTTTCCCTGATGCCATATATCAACAAATTTTCATCCGAATCGCTACCATTATTGGATGTTGCCACAAATGCCACTATTGTAGATTGGCCCAAAATTTTATCTGATAACCTAGTCATGACCATTGTCAGTTACCGGTCCAAAAGAGCTGCGGCTCAGAGAATTTATCCTCCTTTTTACCTATCTGCATATATTATGGATTCAATATGTTATGTTTTTAAGTTTCCTGTTATGGGTTGGAAGTGAACCACTCAAGACCCCTTACCCATCCATGTCTATCATAAAGAATTGTGGGACTCTCAGTTCACTCCATACTTCTACCAAATTTGTCATGGAATTATGCTACTCTTGTACAGAATGTTGTATGATAAAGACCCCCCAAGGTGCTCGCCCGAAGCAGAGGTATACATCCTCCCCGTCACAAGATGGTTCGGGGAGGAATTGTTTACTTATGTCAGGGTATTTGGAAGTACTACACCCCCTTATTTCCTACCTTTGTATATCCCTGATAAACTCTTAGCTCGAGAGATTGCATATCAAACTTGTGGGGAAGGTGGTCTAACTAAAGACTTAAAGGACAAAAAGAAGGCTATATGGCCACAGTTTCTTGTAGCCTGTGGGGCCTTTTCGCTATTTGATGTGGGCCATGCATTCACGGAAGTACAGAATATGACATGTTTACAACTATTCAAATTTCTGCGAAGACCATTTGACCCTAATGGGGTTGCCCAGAATTTTACAACTACAATCAAGATAAAGGTGTTCTCTGGAGAAAAAGATTTATTTGATGATATATTCCAACAGAAAAGCACACTTGAAGAAATTTTTCACGAAGCCCAATTGCAATTATCTCCAGAAGATTTCCAAAAGTTCACAATATACAGAGAAAGAAGGTTAGCCAGTATTCCTCTAGAGAAACTATGCCTACCCTCAAGAGAACCAACTCCAAGTGTTAGTCTTAGTGGGAGTTCAAGCACTAACGGATCTAAATCCAAGTCTGAACAAGAAATGTCCGAACACTCTAAAAGATCCGGAAATGAACAGGATAAGAGCGAAGGGTCAGTAAAGGATACTGCCCAGTCAATGGAACTTCTACATCAGCAGGTTATTGCCTCCCCGCAAAGAGATCCTCCTCCTCTCATCATTCAAGCACCACCAGTCACAACCGAATTAGATAAAGAATGGGAAACCTTCAACGAACTGATCAATCTTGAAGGACAAGCCATAAAAACACCTGTGAGCAATGCACAGATAGCAAAAGAAGTAGTCACAACAACAGTCAGCGATGTCTCAGATATGGAGCACATTCCTGTTGCCCCATCTTCCGAGCTTATACTCAACATAGAAGAAATTCCCCCTCTGGATATATTTTATAGCCCACAGCATAAAGCAGTGGTAAGAAGACAGAGAAAGAAAAGGAAATTGGAAAATACACTCTCTCAAGACGCAGAACAATTAGACGTCTTGTGGAAAGATCCCACTAGCAATCCTACTGAAAATCTCACCAAACTATCTCAGATCGCAGGAGCATACGCCTCTGCGACTATTGATAAAGCATCTGAGGTCCAGCAGTTGTTAAAAGAAAGGGAAGACTAGATACAAGTACTGCAACAACAGTTGCAACAAGCTAACACCAATAATGAAGCACAGAAACAGCTTGAAAGGTTGCAGTAGGACTTCCAGCAAATGCAGATAGGATATCATAAAAGTTTGGATGAGAAAGCAAAGCAGTTACAGGATTTACAGGAAATGCACAAAGATGACCCTAAGCTTACAGAATTTATTACGGAGTCCATTTCCATGAATGAACAATTACTACAGCAACAAGAAGCGTTGGGCCAAAAGATATCACAGTGGAGTTATTATTGTGAAATTAGTGATAAGACCACTAATCAAGTGGTAGATTTACGAAGTGACTATGATCTGATTGATAAACGGGTGACTGAATATTTGGCTTGGCAAGATAAAGACAAGGGAAAAAGAGCAGGTGCACCAAGGATAAATGAAAACCATAAGAAAATGCTCTTTAACAAATGGGACGAGCAAATCAGGGAGGTAGAACAAGCGGCAAAAGAAGCAGCCACAGCAGCAAGCAGTCTTATTGATTGTGTAAATGAAAATTTTCACAGGGAAAATTTGATCGCAGAGACCACTCCAGGATATTTACCAAACGCACAGCAACTAGAGGTAGAATGGAAACAGAGAGCGCAAGAAAAGGCAAAAGCAATTCAAGGGCTGAGCAAGTTGAACTGGGAGTATTATTGGGCATACTTGGTGAAGCCGCATAGCCAGTGGATGACCGTTAAGTGTATCATGAATGCGGCCGAAAAAATGGCATCAACTCTCGTCGATTCTGTTTTCTCAGCTCAGCTAAAAGCAGAAGTCATCCAGTCGACTCTCCTTAAACAGATGCTGCATACATGCAATTTCAAAGACCAAATATAGAAGTAGTTTAATTTTAGGTTCAATTTTAGCTTTAATTTTGTTTTATGTTCCTAGAAATAGGACGGTCATTTAAACTGCATCCTGAATTTTTGTAAATAAGATATTTTTAGATTTAGTTAGAAGTATTTAAACCCTTCTCATGCATTTAGAGAGGGGTCCAAAAATTTATCAAAAACATGTCCTCAGAACATGCACTTTTGCACCCTCCGAGGAGGTTTTGATGAATGAATGGAACAGGATTTGTTGATGTTTGCATTTGATATCTGCTACTGATGTTGCACTTATGTACTCTTAGTGGATGTTAGAGCAAGGAGAGATAAATCATTGTCACTTGAAGCTCGTGAGTAGGACTAGTTATAAATGGTACTTTTATCTCTTAACCGTTCATGCTTATGTGTTAAAGTGATATACAGTTTTTAGTTGTTTATGTATTAATGCATGAATGCCTGAGTTATCATTTGGCACTTTTGTACGGTGATAGCTACTTATTTATGCTTAATGTATAAATACCTCATTATGCGATATGTTTTTCACAATTGTTTCATCTAACTTTTTATGCGAAGTGGTTCATCCTTATTGATTTATTTTCTCATAATAGCTGAATGATATTTATTACCAGTTGTTATTTAAAATATTTTTAGATCGCATAATAGAAGAATTACATCTCGGGTTAGTATAGACTTAGATGTTGCTGCTTATTAGATTACAATAGCATAGCATTAGATTAAAGTTAAAATTAGAATATCTCAATTAGGAACTGTTAAATCAGGAACATCAAATTCTACACACACACACTCATAGATTGGGAAACTGGTCCCATATCCCTAGTCAAACCCGCTATACCAAACGGATAAGGAGCTGCCAACCAAGGGTAGGACCGGGCGGGTATCCCCCTTGTTGTAGACCCGATTTTCGGGGATTCAACAGGATTATATTCCAATAATATTTAGATTAAATTTTATTTCAAAGTCATCATTATAATATGTTTTAATAATGTTCAATGTACCTTTGTCAAGTACAAATTACAATTTTTTATATTTTTTTATGCAGGGACAACATCTAGCCCAAAACAAGATCCTACCACATCTAGAAAAACATGGAAATTAATTGGAGGTTACAAGAAAATTGTCTTTGATGATAATTTTCGAGAGAATATGGATCTAAACTAAAATGGAAGAAATTGGGCCATCAATGCATGAACAAATAATTCAAAATAAAGTAAATGAGGTTATCGAACTATTTTTTGAAGGTAAATATATCATATCACAAGGTCAAATGTTACATAAAAATTTCAAACACAAATCTCTAAGAGATGAAATTCAATTACCAAGCATGAGATATTCCAAGGAGGTAATGGTAAATCAATTGGTATAAAAAAATATGGCATTAGCCCTTGGCACGCTTGCAAAACATCAATCTCAAGAAGGAAAAATTTCTCTTAGAGCATTGTTCATAGGTATTGTCGGAAAAGGAACTGCATCACATCAGTTGATGTCAATGACAACAAGAATATAAAAAACATCAAGAAAAATTCTATGGAGGCATAAAAAATTTAGGATTCAATTAGATGAGAATGATGAGCTTGCATGTTGGGCTAATATCTATAGGCAATCCTATCAAGATAGACTTCCAGATAATGTGAGAGATAGGGTGAAAGAGTTTTGGAATTTGAATTTACATGTTTTACCAAATGAAAAGGACATTGTATGACATCTAATATCTAGAGGTCATTATGAAAATCATGCCAAACATATAAAAAAGCCCAGTAAAGTTGAGTTATTTTTTAATTTTATGGAGAGTAACATTGATGTGAATATTTCCCTTAGCACATTTGTGAAGCTTAAACCATGGTATGTCAGGCTTGTGACTATTCATGACACATGTTGTTGTCGATACCATGTAGAATTCCAATTATATTATGAGGAATTTCTAAAATTTGTCATAGAATATTGGTCCAATGATCTCCCTCTTCAAGTGTTCATGAATTTTTATCTAATATATTATGTCATCAAGAAAATGACCAATTATTTTATAAGAAAGAATGTGTTGGTGGAAGAAAATGCAAAGAATGTTCTCATTTGGAACTCTTTGATGCTAAGTATCCCATTGATCTGAATGATTTGCAATTGTCAAATGTCATTGTGAAGTGGAGAAGATATGGATATGTTATGTACATTGTTGTTGTAGTTTCAACGTTAAAATCACAAAAGGTTAATTTAATTGAATACAACATTTCTATGACATCTTTTATGGAGAAGTTTAGGGAGAAAATATATAAATATATTAATCACTCTCATATAGAAAAATGGCAGGACTTACAGTTCAAACAATCACGCAATGTGTTCCCAAAGGGAACAATATTATCGATTATTGATTATGCTGAGAATTACATGTTCGCTCCACAAATGGAAATACAAAGTGAATAGTATCATTCAGACCAAATCTCTATACTCGTACAAATTTTGTATAGGTGTTGCACAAAAAATTGTCACCTTGACATTCTCCAATCTGTGTGAGTCCATTACCACTCATACTTTCCTCCTTTGCAAGTCTTAAGCCTCAGTTCTTCATATCAAGCCTTGAAAATAAGAAAAAGTCCTCAAAAATCTCTAAAACTCTGGTTTCGCACTTTCTCTTAGCATTACCTGAGGTCCCACACCTAAAGCTCATGTCTCCTGCGCACCTAAGCACTCTATCTCTGTGTTATGGGTGCGGACCCCTGTAAAAGTTAAAAAGGCACAAGTATATTCTTAAAAACTCACTTTGAGTCATTTCTAGAAGCTTCTGGAAGGAATCTTGAGGTGGCAAGTTCGCTCCCTTAAGGTTCATGCATCCCATACCTTAAGGAGCTAAGCCCTTGATGTGAGGAGCTTATCCCTTTGAAGGAGGACTCTATCCCTTCATAGGTGGACTTGTAACCTCCTTCCTCTGCACTATAAAATGAAGCATTGGGCTGGTTACTTGGGAGGTTGAAAGCTGAATATTGAGGCGAAATGCTGCTGGAACTTAGTCTTCCTAATTGAGCTTTTATGAGGAGAGATTACATACCTCTTTGATCTCATTTGGAACAGTGTAAGGCTTGTCAAAGTAAAGGAGATTTCTATTTCGGACCCTGGGAAGAATTTGTTCAACATCAAGGCTGAAAAGGTTGTAAGTTTCTTCTACTTCAAAGTTAATACAAATAAGTTTGTTTTTTCAATAAGCTGTGTTATATGGTTTATTTTATGGATTCCTTGATCACCATAATGAACATGATTTATGATATTAGCTATGCAAGTGTTATTTGATGTTTGATTGTTTGTGATTGCAGGTTCTCAAAAGGAAACTCTTTCGGACGGTTGAAGGATGGCTGCTACAAATTAGCGTTGGACTTAAGGTAGGGTCTAAACACCTCTATAGTTTTTATTTATGAATCGCATATGTTTAGAGAAAGATAGATTTATTTGTCTGCTTTTTGCTAGATATATTTTGATACTAGGGATATTGGCCTTGTTCGCAAGATCGATTTATCCGGCCAACAAATTGGCGACTCCACTGGGGAGCTGAATTTGATTTTTGGTTTTCCTTTGTCTTTGACATGAGAAACTTGTTCTCACTTATGGTTTTTGCTTGATGTGTGTTGGATTGGGTAGTTTTAGGATCTGGATTATTTTTTGTTTTTTCAAAGTTTTCAGGGGACCGCACTTTCTCTTTACAAATAGTGCGGGCATCTCCGCACTTTTCCTTTAGTACACAGAGCAGTACCACATCTGGTTCTTCTGGAAGCCTACGGACCCTGTAAAACTTTTTGAAAAACCTAAAAAAAAATTCTTCCAGTTAAGTTTAGGTTTTATTTACGGCTTTTAGTGTCTAATTAGATCTGCATGTGTTCTGTCAAAAATCTCTTGTGAGTGAGTTCCATTGGTATTTTTGTTTTAGATGATTTTCTAGAAGTTTTGCATGCCTGGAGTGATTTTCACTTGGTCTCTATAGTGACTCAAAGATCAGAAGCCTGAGAAACCTTAGATTACCCTGGTGTCTTTTTGTCTTCTTGATGGGTCTGACCTGTTTGTGAAATCTGTCCTTTGTGAGAAATAGATTTACTTTTCTCTTTGCAAATCTTTGAACAAGCTTTGTCATAAGTTTTGAATTTCATTTTTATCAAAGAAAACATATTTGGATGTTTTTTGATTGATTTGTTATTCTGGACGAATGAATCCTTAGTTTGCTAAACAACTAAGTAAAATGTCCTCAAAAAGAATTGAAGATTTTATACAATTAGGTTTTTAGAAGTTTTTAGATCTCAAGATTAGTTTTGTAGTTTTGAGTGTTTTCTAGAACTTGTAGTTCTCTTTTGAAAGAAATTGTTTTTTGTAGTTTTGAGTTTTGAAAAGGAAAGGGATTTATTGTGAGCATAATTAGTAGTCTCATTTTGAGTTCTTATTGAAAAAGAAAAAAAAGTTTTTCTTTTCATTTACATGTTGAAAGAAAGATTTGTTTCTCAAAGAATTTCATTCTCGAACTCTTTCTTTTAGCTAGGAATTCATTGAAAGAAAACGAATTGTTTATCATTTTAGGTGAATTTTTTAGTGTTTTTGGAGTCGAGTCTTCACACCATCAAAGTTTCATTTCCATACCTATTGACTTAAAGAACAACCCATAAAAGTAACGCTTAATTAAAATTGATCTAGCAATCTTTTTTATTTCTAGGGCTCTTATCACCAATATAGCTTAGGCTAGTATCTTGGAGTAGGGAGTAATTAACTCTCCAAGATAGTTAAAACAAACAAGTAGCTATATCTTGCGGTAGGAAATAAATCCAATTGTAATTGATACATTCTGGGAAGCTTCTCTTAAAGGAGTCAATCACGAGATCATGTTCGAACCTTTGAGACAATCAAGTCTGTTTCATTGGGAAAGATAGAAGATTTGCACATATTATAAACGGTAAACCTTGGATTAACCATTGTCGAGGAGCCTGGGGTCACTTGTTGGTAAACCTCGGATTGATCATGTCGAGGAGCCTTCAAGGGGATTGAGCTTTGTTACTCTAACCTTGCACGTAGATCGGATCGTAGACTGTTTCCCTAGTTGTATTTGTTGCTGTTGGTAACCTTAGTGTCCATAAACTTAAGATTATTTCCTAAGGTGACGGTGAAGGACATGTCTCACTGTACCTGGAGCAGACGTCGACTAGACTCACTTAGACTCTCTGGGGGGTTCTCTTCACTCGAGATGGTTTTGTGAAGAAACTTGTGCCAGTCTGTTTCATTAAGCAGGTTGTCGTGGTAACTGTTCCAACCACCCTTTCTGTATTAAAAGTCTACGATATTGGATTTCATCACCAACTAGTGTTTTTAGTATGGGAAGTTACTGTTTGTGTGTGGTTTGAACTCTTAGATTTTTTAGGTGTGTGTTTAAATTGTTTGTTTCTTTAGAGACTTTAAGTGGTTTTATTGAAATTTTTCTTTGTTTGCATGTGAGTAATTAAATATTTAATTGTGGCTGAATTACCGAGACAATCTCGTAGACTCTGGGGGCAACCTCCTGAGTATACACCAAGCCAGCTTGAAGGGCTATGAGCTCTTGTATCACCTAGTGACAGTAGAGTTGGGTCACCAGAAGCTAGAGAGTCATCTTTAATTGTTCATCCTGATTATCAAGTACAAACAACAGAGTATATTTCTAAACCAATTTCATTTTCTGAAGTTACTGGTAGTATTTCTCCTACCAGTGAATTAGCTGAAGAACCTGAAATTTCTGAGCCTAAAAATGAACTTGCTACTACTCCATCTTCAGGATTTGCTTCTCCAACTTCTAGTGGTCCAGGTTCACCCAGGGTAGGAAATATCATTACCCAAAATCTTCCTTCTAGCCTCATTTCTATTGAAGAACTTGTCAATCCAGACGAAGATATAATTCTTCCTAAAAATCAACCAACTTTAGAGCTTAGGGAGCGTGAATCAATATTCTACAGTCCTTTTAGGAATGACACTTGGTACGTATCATTGACAAATTTTTTAGAAAACCCGGGCCTTAGTTTTTCACCACCTCGAATTCCTTTTCATCCAACACCCAGAGGTTATTATCCTCCGTTGAATATGTCGAGACAGTCATCTATGTTTTCCCAAACACCGGAAATTTTTTTATATGGCGGTCCTTCTGTTCCTTTGGGGTACCAGTCACTCACTGGTACTTTTTCAGGAGCATCTCCTCAACCAATCGAACATGAGCTATCAACTGGTAATAATGGAACTCAAGCGTTGAGCGTAGAAGAAATCCTTATGATGTCTGGTAGTATTCCAAATCCTCAACCTCAAGGTAGTCAGTTGCCACCTGGGGAGCAACCTCAAGGTACTCAGTTACCGCCTTGGGGGCAACCTCAAGGTAGTCAGTTATCGCCTGGGGGGAAACCTCAAGGTCAGTACCCAACTCAAGGTTTCCAACCACCTTCTAGTCAACCATTTATACAAGGAGCTGGAAATGTATCGCTTAATTATCGGCCCTACGTTCAACCCGGTTATGGTCCTCCATATGCCCAACCTTTTATGGGTCCATACCCCGGAATGAATATGGTGTGGGATCTATCTCAAACTCAACAGAGTATGCAACCTAATGTGTAGTTATCAAGTCAACCTGGACAACCTTTGGTTTCTGGTCCAACCCAGCAACCTGTCCAGCCTACTGTTCAAACCTCTGCACCTAGTTTAGTTCAATAGCCTGGACCTAGTTCGCCTCGAACTCTGCCTCAAACTACTGCTGCAACTACTGTAGCTTCTGTTCAACCTACCACACGTGTTTTTGGAGTATCAATAGCTCCAATTTCTACTGTTCCTGAATCAGTGAAAACTCCTCAAGCCTCTTTACCATAGTCAGGACCTACAGTTTAGACTTCGATCCAGATGCCTACAAGAAAAGCTGGTCCAAGTACGGTTGTCACAAGTCAACCGCAATTCACTTATCAACCGTACCAGGGATAGTACCAATTCGGTCCTACTATACAAAACCCAGTTTATCAGTATCAACCGTACCCTGGCTATACTTATCAACAGCCTCAACAACCCCAGTTTGGTTCGGTTAATCCTGGTTTTCCAGGAGGTTATAATATTCCTAATGCAAATCCAATTCCAGGTTATCCTAGATATCCTCCTCCTAGGGCTGGTCTTGTTACCCAAGGTTTTCGCGACCCTAACCGTCAGTTACCATTTATTGCAACTTTGGATTTACCTGATTTGTCATGCCTTACGAACGATCCAATTTACTATCTTCCGTATTGGCCGCCAATTCCCAATAAGTTTCCTAGTGGTATCCCGAAGTTCGAGGGTAAGTCAGGAGAGGATCCATCAAATCATGTGATGACTTATCACCTCTGGTGTACATCTAATTCCATCATTGATGATTCAATTCGCTTACATCTTTTTCAACGAACTCTAATTGGTCTTGCTGCCAAATGGTACATTGAGTTACCACGAGGCTCTTTTTATAATTTTAGTCAGTTAGATACTTCTTTCTTAACTCATTTTCAGTTGCCTGTCAGATACGACAATGGCATGGAATTTTTAACTTCACTAAAACAATCCACGTCCACATATATTTCTGATCATATTCGTGAATGTCGATGTAGAAGGCATTTAGTGAAAGTTTTTATTCTGTATCAAATTTTAGCAGAATGGTTTGTTAAATCATTATTACCTAAAATCACTAAAGATGTAGCTAAGGCAGGAGTTGTTACTGAAGAGCAAGTCATTTCTCGGGCTCAATACCTTGACCTCGTCTATACGCAGTCAGGTACTTTACATGAAAAAATCCCCGACCTTCCGAAACACAATCAAATAACTGTAGCTCCTTCAGGATCTCATGCCGCCGATGGTATGATCAGTTCAGTTAGTACTAAAAGCAAGAAGAAATATTCAAATAATTCTTCTCCTATTATAACTTTACCAGATTCCCTGACAGGAGACTCTTCCGCTAAAATTCCTGCCGATATCCATGTCGTAGAATCATCTATGGTCAAATCAAAATCTGGCGGTATAAAGAAGGGGAAGAAGAAAAACAAACAAAACTCAAAAGAGAAAACAGATAAAAATGAATCTACTGAAGAGAAATGTAAACCTTGCTATCCTTGTCTCAATTGTGACGAGGATCATTTTACCAAAGACTGCCCACATTGAGCAGAGGTTTCGAAAATCATCAAGGTTCTCAAACGCCTGCTGTCTTGAAGGATACTTTTCCTTATATAGATAGTAAGATGATCAGTTCTTCCTCAAATGCCTCAGAAGAACCCATTATGATGATGTCTCATGTTAGGATTGTGACGCGATCGCAAGATTATGGTAGTAAAAATCCTGTTGGTGGTAAAAAAGCAGAATATTCTAATTCAAACCCATCAACTACAACTCCTCCTGGTTCTGATCTGCTACACATCGAGAAGCCTAACCCTGACTTAGTAATCAAACTGCCTGCTAAAGGTATACTTCAAAAATCAGCTTTCAATCCACATGTGAAAGCTGCTCAAAAAATAACATTGTTGAAGACTTAGCTATTTCTCCTTCAGCAATGTCGGCTTTGGAAGTGCTGCAATCATGCCCAACACAGCGTAAATTACTATTGTCTGCTATAGGAGCTATTGATATTCAGGATTCGAACCTAATAATCTTCAATTTAGAGAATAGTACACCCCGCCTACCTCATCAAATGGCTTTCCAGATTCCAGTGTTAGTCAAAAACAGACCTTGCTTTCGGACTGTGATTGATGAGGGAGCTTCTACGTGTATTATGTCGATCCAGTGTTGGAGATCACTTGGTTCTCCTACACTCAATCAGTCTCCGACGATTCTAAAGGCTTTTGATGGCTGAGGGTTCCATCCTTTTGGTATTTTGCAGGATTTACCTATAGGGGTCAAAGGAAAAACTGTAAATCTAGATGTGGAAGTGGTTGATGCCCCTCTAGATTACAACCTTCTCTTGGGTCGCAGTTGGTCTTACGCTATGACTGCTATTGTTTCATCGATCTTTCAGCTTATCAAGTTTCCTCATAACGGAAAGATCATTACGATAGACCAGCTGACTTATTTCTCATCCGACCCAGCCTCTTCAGATAGTATTCAGCATGTTGGTAAAACAACTATCCCTTACAAGGATGTTGGGGTAGGTTTGATTAAAGATTCTGGTTTACTAGGAACTTTTTCCTTCCCTCCTCCTAACGTATCGCCTTCTATTGCAACTATTCATATGATTTCATCGAACACTATTTCTTTTGATGATCCTTGGATCGTACCTTCTGATTTTTAGGTGGATTCATTTAATGGCGTGATGCCTTTGAGTCCCTTTGAAATTGCATATCAGGCCATACAGTCGTTTTCTGACTCTTGTTCAACCGAAACTGATCCAATGAATGTGGTCCATGGAGAATCACTTTCGATATCAACCTCAGCTTCAACAACATTTTCTGAGCCTGTTCATACTGATGAGCAGATTCGTGAACTTTTGTCTGTTGATGATTTACCATGGGAAGATCTTCATCATCGATCTTCGTTTTTACCTAAGCTTGATCATTTTGAAAATGATTTTTCATCTATTTTTACTACTGACTATGTCAAAGAACCACAGAATCCATTGCAACATCCTGATTCTGAGTTAAATTTGGGAAATATCTCTCGAACAATTCCTATTGACATTTTAGTTAAACCTGGAATTATTGAAAACATTCATATAGGTGCTTCCTGTACGGACGATGAAATCCAAACTTATAAAGCCCTATTTCAAGAATTTCGTGACGTGTTTGCCTGGTCATATGAAGAAATGCCAGGAATCGATCCATCAATTGTTGTCCATGAAATTAAAACTTACCCAGATGCTAAACCTGTCTGGCAACGTTTGCATTAGATACATCCGAGAAAAGCTACTGCTATTAAAGCTGAAGTTGAGAAATTACTTCGAGCAGGTTTCATTTATCCAATTCCTTTAACGGATTGGGTATCGAATATTGTTCCTGTTAACAAAAAACAAGGAATGATAAGAATATGTATTGATTATAGGGATATTAATTGAGCTTGTCCTAAAGACAATTATCCAACCCCCTATATCGATCAAATTATTGATGATTGTGCCGACAGTGAAATGTTCTCCTTTATGGATGGTTTTTCTGGTTACAATCAAATCAACATACTCCCTGTTGATCAACCTAAAACGGCTTTCATTTGTCCATGGGGGACTTTTGCTTATTGCAAATTACCTTTTGGATTGAAGAACGCTGGAGCAACTTTTCAAAGGGCTATGTCTTACGCATTTCATGACATCAAGCACATTGTGCAACCTTATCTCGATGATTTACCTGCCCATTCATTACGTAGAGCCGATCATCTCACTCATTTACGAGCTATATTTATGAGATGTAGGCATTATCGAATTAGGCTGAATCCACACAAATGTGTATTCTGTGTAGAAATGGGTCGTTTACTGGGATTTGTGGTTTCAAAATCCGGCATTCGTGTCAATCCCTCGAAGGTTGAAGCTATCGTAAAATTACCTCCTCCTTCGACTCTTCGCCAACTCCAAAGTTTGCAAGGGAAAGCAAACTTTTTACATCATTTCGTTCCTAACTATGCCAAGATAACAAAAGGTTTTACCAGGTTGTTGAAACAGAATACTCCATTCTTTTGGGATGAGATAGCTGACAAATCTTTTGATGCACTTAAACACGTGTTAACCCGTGCACCGTTATTGCATCCTCCCAATTACAACCAGGATTACTTTTTGTACCTCGCCGCTTCTCATTCTACCATTGGGATGGTTTTAGTTTAGGAAGATGAATTCAACAATGAACATGTCATTTACTATCTTAGTCGGACTCTGAATCTGACTGAGCTTAAATATTCGCACGTGGAAAAATTGGCCTTGGCAGCTGTTCAAGCTATCCAAAGATTTCATCATTACATCTTATTACGCAAAACCACAGTAATCTCTGACTGTAACCCTATGATGTACATCTTGACCAAAAAATTGCTAGGGGGCAAGTATTGCAAATGGATAGTTATCTTGCAGGAATTTGACTTGGAATTTGAAAAATCCAAGGCAAAGAAATCTTTGGTTTTTGCAGAACTGATGTGTGATTTCCCGCATACTAATAATGAAACTGTGGTGGAAGAGCCCATTACGGACGAATCCTTGTTTCTTATCAGTACTCTTGATCCATGGTATGGAGATATTATTGTTTATCTCCAAACCCAATCTTTTCGGCCTGAAATCTCACGATCTCAGCGACGGAAAATACGTTTCCAATCCCAACAATACAATATTATTGGAGATACACTCTATCGTCGTGGGGCGGATTCTATTTTCCAATGTTGTCTAACTCATGAAGAAGCTGAAAAGGTTCTGAATGACTGTCACTCTGGAGCATGTGGCGGTCATATGTCTGGGTATGCCACAGCCCAAAAGATATTGTGCACTGGTTATTTCTGGCCATCCTTATTCAAATATTGTATCTATGCAGTCTGGAAATTCCACAATTGTCAAATTTTTTATCGTAAGATGCGTGCTCCACCTGCTCCTCTCCACCCTATAATTTCTGTCGGTCCTTTTGCAAAGTGGGGTATTGACTTTATTACATGTAACCCTCACTCGGCCAGGGGGCATCCGTATATCATACTAGCGATAGATTATTTTACTAAGTGGGTCGAGATGATGCCTACATTTTCAGCAAATGGAAAAACTGCTGCAACTTTCATATTCAATCATATAATTTCTAAATTCGGTGTTCCTCAAGCTATTATTACTGATCATGGAAGTCATTTTCAAAACATCATGATGACTGAATTGACAGATCAACTTGGCCTGCGTCACAATAGTTCTACTCCATATTACCCACAGGCTAATGGTCTGGTTGAAGCTATCAATAAAGTTCTGGTCACTATGATCCAACGAATCATTGGTATTCATAGGTAAAATTGGCATAACATGTTATTTTCAGCACTTTGGGCATATCGAACCTCAGTGAAAACATCAACTGGTTTCACTCCTTTTCAATTGGTTTATGGTTTGGAAGCAGTGTTACCTATTGAATGTGAAATTTCTTCATTACAAATAGCCATAGAATTACTCCCAGCCACTTCTGAAGAGGAGAATGTTTTTTGTACTTATCTCAGTTAGATGAGAATCAACGCACTGCTGCATTAGCAATCGAAACTCATGTGAAACAGATAAAAGCTCAGTATGACCGAAATGTTACACCTCATAATTTTTCGGAAGGAGACCTAGTTTTACTATGTGATCAAGCAAACGATAAGCTAGGGGCTGGAAAATTTGTAGCGATGTGGAATGGTCCTTATATTGTTAAGCGAAAGCTGGCAAAAGGGGCCTATGAATTGGTAGATTTTGACGGTGTCTCTTTGGGTAAACCTAGAAATGGGATTTATCTGAAGAGATATTATGCTTAAATTTCGGTGTGGAGATTTTTGTTAGATTAGTTTCTTTATAGCTGGTGTGTTTTAGATTAGAAAAGCGTGCCTAATTTAGAGAGTGCTTTTATCATTATTCATGTTTATCTTGATTTTACTCTTGATATTGCAGGTGTCGACGTCTCTTCAAACATACATTGGTTTTGCTGATGGTGCCTGTCGTAGTACATGGAACATTTCTTCCACATCTTGGGTTGTCTATTCACCCTTTGATGAGTTAGTATCTATCCATGGGGTAAGCCTTGGTCAAACAACGAATAACATTGCAGAGTATAGTGCAGTGATTGAGTTATTATCTGAATCCATCTCATTTTGGATTCGGAGTTTGATTGTTATGTTAGATTCTGAACTCGTTGTATTATAGCTTAACAAGGTTTATGCCATTAGAAATCCAATGTTATTAAGATTATTTTTGAGAGTTCGTCTCTTGGAATGTGAATTTGATTATATTGAATATCAACATATTCCAAGATATTTAAATACATTAGCAGATGCAGTTGCTTCTCGTATGATAAATAGACATTTGAAATGATTAAAATAGTAAATTTAATAACATTCCATAACATGTTACACAAGATAGCCAGTAATAATGATATATCATAGCATAGAAGTGTGTCAAATATACATCTTCTTCAATCATAGGTTGAAAAACACCTTATGATCGGCAAAAATGATAGTACAAAAAGACATAAAATGTCGTATGAGTCTACAAAAGCGATCATCCTATCCCTGGTGATGATCACGATAAGAAACCACTACTCGGGCCACCCTACAAAGGAACCTCCTAAAAGGTCCTAGGACCCCAATCACATATCGCTGTAACCGAAGTGGAATATCATCTATTCTAGTCTCTAGGATATCTGCTGTCAAACGCTCTAGATGATTCTCCAAATCGGTCAAGATCTCTGTAGATTGGTCCTATGGGGCTAGTACTGCTACAGCTGGGTGTCTCCTCTCATAAGGTTGGAGAGCGGCTGGTCATCGTGGACCCACATCTGCATTTAAAACTTTTTATTGTCAGTTTTGGACGATTTAAACAAAAAAAAAATAGTTAAAACTTAGAAAGTGTTGAAAATGATTTTACCTGAATCATCCCACTGCTCTCCTAGTGGAAGAATCATGTCTGGGTCACCACGATAATCCATCCTAGCATATGGAAAATCCTGAATCACAAAAAGTTGGTTCCTCAACCAACGAAAATACTCAGGCAGAAATCGAACAACCTCTGAACCCTCCTCAAGATGACAGGCCATCAATGCAACCCAATGCATTATCCTAGGCTCTCGAGGAAGACCAGCCTCAACAAAAAGTTGTTGTGGGACTAGCATAGGGACCCTCTCTAGACCAAAGCTCACAACCAGGAAACCATATCCAAAGTTTTTTAGTTGTCTGTTCTTTGCTCTAGTTAGTTGGCCTTTTACATTCGCCAACACAGCCTTACACCAGTTGAAGATGGTACCTCGATAACAGTCTACAGCCATTTGCATCTGAGATCCAGTAGCTACATGCAATGCTGCACTCCCACATAGTCTAGTGAAAGTGAACGCAATAACCTTAAGTTCAGGACGGTCGATAGTTTTAATATCGATCTGTTTGTCCTTTGTTTGATCATTGCAAAACTCTAATCGGAGACTAGCAACAGACTGGCCACCTGGCCTAGTCCCGAAAAGAGATAATCATTCGCCTCTCTTGGGAAAACCAGTCAAAAAATATATGTCCTCTAGCTCAATTTCGAGCCAGTGGCCACCAATCATGAAACACTGGTCTTGTATGCTCCACCTGTCTACCAACCATTGCAAGAAGTCTACTTGGGCCCTCATGCTTGGTATGGCCCAGAACTTAAATAGTCTACATGCTCTCAATGCATTCAATGTGGGTGGATGATTTATTGCAGCAAGATCCACATCCTCATGCTCGTGTTCCCGCCAAATAAGCATTTTGTATGTCCTACAATGCAAAAAAGGATGTATTAGAACAATTTAGTTCGAAAATTTTTGGGCGGAAATGGAGAAATTTGAATTTTTAAAATCCATTTTGTGGGGTCCGCACCCGCTGGTTATAGACAGTGCATAGGTCCACATGTGTCGTAAGCAATAGGTGTGGACCCAAGACTTTTTTCTTTGTAGAAAAAAGTTGGGGTCCGTAGGGGCCACATGTTGCACCTGCGGACCCCCGCAAGCGATTTTCTAAACCAACTTCTCCTTTAAAAATCAATTTTAAAGCCTAAAAATGAAATGTAAATGGTTGAAATGTAAGATAAGGATGATGTGGATTACCTGGAGCTAACGGTTTTCGATTCCAACAGACGGATTTTTCGCAATCTTCACAGGAAGTTTTTTACCCAAAAGCTCTCACTTCTCACTCTAAAATCAAATGGTAAAAATGAATTTACAAAAGCCCTTTTTATAAGTTTTTTTGAATAAATGAATTTTTAATTTATTTATTTTTCACTTTAAAAAGGTAACTTTTTGATACATTTTTATTTATCTTAAAACAGGTATGAGTAATGTTTTGAGTTTTTGTGCAGAATATTGGATTTTTCGGGGAAAATTGATCATTTTCAACAAAGAGTACTTTTATCACTTTTTCAGGCTCTTTCAAAAACTTATGAAAAAAGCGAAACATTGGAGTCCTCTTTAAGCTCTTTTCTGACTCGTAAAATATGAAAAGATTGCCGAGTTTTTTCCTTTTTAAACTCGTTAAATGGAATTAAAAAGGCGGTCCACTTACAGCTCTTTTCTAACCGTATAAACATGAAAAGATCACCAGACTTTTATCGTTTCAAGTTTGATACTGGTTCTAAAATGACGTGTCTTCGATCGCTTTTTTACTTTTTCGAATCAGAGCCACTAATTATGAAAAGTACTCCTTGATCGTAATGGTCAAGTGGTTCTCTCAAGTATTATTTTATACTTTTTCGGGCTTGGGGGACACAAATTTATGAAAAAGGACACCCATGGAGTTTTCTTAAGTTTTTCTTCTGACTCCCTAAAATTGAAAAACACTGAGTTTCTCCTATACTGGACTCGTTAAAATTTAACAGTAAAGGACCTGTTCAATTTTAAACAGGAACGAACCACTCCTTCTTAGGGTTCGAATTTTAAACTAAGTTGGACTCATCCGAAGGATGAGCTTATAAACAAGCAAATGTTATCCTCCTCAAGCTTGTCAAAAATAAAGAGGTACTTGCCAGAAATGGTGGGGGAAAAGAGAGAAAAATGAACTTGTTTGTTACACTTTGTGTTTTAGAAAAGCAGTTAACCACTCTTGAACACGACACTTTTTGTTCACCTGGGTTGGGAAATCCTTTGCCTAACAGTTAATCAAACCATATTGAAATTCTTCAGCCGGTTTTTGGGTATTAGCTTTGGGTCAATTGTCACCAAACCATCTGCAGTGTCGTTATGTGTTCAAAAGGTCAGTTCAAATAAACCATTCATCTGCAAAATATCTGTCATCCATTTTGACCATCCCTGAGTTAGTCCTTGCCAAATATATTTCTTCAAAACTTGATCTATGATTTCTTGTTGTGGGCTTGCCTATGACAGATCGCTTTTTATCGACTTCAGCTCATTATCTAGAAAGATGATCTATAAATCGTCAGTACCTTGGAATCTGCATGCCCTAATGGCAGGTTTCTTGCCTTCGACGATAGGTTGCATCATTGACCTTCGATCAAAGGATTCTATGACATGTTCGACATTAGCTCATTTATTCACATTTCATGGATTGTACTGAGTACTTTGAGATCCATTGACATTACTGGTGGTTTCTCTCACACTTGTTAATAATTCACATCATTGACTGGTAATCAAGTGGTTTCTACCATGTTCGACTTCGACACATTCATTCACATGGATAGAATTGTACTAGTTCAGGAAGCAGAAATCAAGACCCTAGATCTAGTTTCTACCATACAGGCTGCGAGGAATTTTGTTATTCATTATACAGTGGACTATTCATAAATAGATGGTTGTGCCCATACTGCATCTACATGTGTCTATACTCTTGGAGTATTACAAAATCATTCTTGTATCATAACAGTTTAGTCAGTTTTCTAGTCAGTTTTGATCTGAGTATGGGAATGCCTACCTCAGCAATGATATGTTCACATATATATATTTTGCATTGAATTTTTTTACAGGTTCTGACTGGGGTGTCCACTGGATGATCCTTGAAATGATAAAGTACTTCACTCTTCACAGATGACAAACTGTATCTTCATCTATTACAAATTTCGCACTTTAGGGACAATCTGTTGCACAAAAAATTGTCACCTTGACATTCTCCAATCTGTGTGAGTCCATTACCACTCATACTTTCCTCCTTTACAAGTCTTAAGCCTCAGTTCTTCATATCAAGCCTTGAAAATAAGAGAAAGTCCTCAAAAGTCTCTAAAACTCTGGTTCCGCACTTTCTCTTAGCATTACCTGACGTCTCGCACCTAAATCTCATGTCTCCTGCACACTTGACCACTCTATCTCTGTGTTATGGTTGCGGACCCCTGTAAAAGTTAAAAAGGCACAAGTATATTCTTAAAAACTCACTTTGAGTCATTTCTAGAAGCTTCTGGAAGGAATCTTGAGGTGGCAAGTTCGCTCCCTTAAGGTTCATGCATCCCATACCTTAAGGAGCTAAGCCCTTGATGTGAGGAGCTTATCCCTTTGAAGGAGGACTCTGTCCCTTCATAGGTGGACCTGTAACCTCCTTCCTCTGCACTATAAAATGAAGCATTGGGCTGGTTACTTGGGAGGTTAAAAGCTGAATATTTTTGAGGCGAAATGCTGCTGGAACTTAGTCTTCCTAATTGAGCATTTATGAGGAGAGATTACATACCTCTTTGATCTCATTTGGAAGAGTGTAAGGCTTGCCAAAGTAAAGGAGATTCCTGTTTTGGACCCTAGGAAGAGCTTGTTCAACATCAAGGCTGAAAAGGTTGTAAGTTTCTTCTACTTCAAAGTTAATACAAATAAGTTTGTTTTTTTCAATAAGCTGTGTTATATGGTTTATTTTATGGATTCTGTTGACACCTAATCTTTGTGATTGGGTGAATTTATGTAAATAGATAAATAGGAAATATGAACAGTCATTGGGAGACGAACTGAACAATCTTTCCCTCATGTATATAATGAAGACCTACTTGATGAAATAGAACAGTCGAATCATTTTTGCCTTATGGAGTTACTGCTTGGCCTGACATGGTATCAGAGCTAGCTCCTTTTTAGCTTTTATGTCCCTTGTAACTCCCAGTCTGCTCTCCATATAGCTAAGCTGCGCCTCCATATAATTAGTTGCTCCTGACATGGTAGTAGCCCCACTGTCCAACGTTGTCCATACTGCCCCACTATCCAGTGTTGTCCATGCTGTCCTGACTGTCCATAAACGTTTCACAAAAAAAGCGTTGTCCTGTGCGTTAAAATTTTTGAAACGACGTATTTCTCCTTGGCAGAAACCCTTGCGTCCTGCTATTGATGACATCGATGCACCACTTCTTTGCCTTTCTACAGCTTTCCATATCCATTTCAAATCTGATTTCATGTGCCGTCTCCATCGCATGAATTGCATCTTCTAGTGGAGATACGGGGTAGCAAACCCCGTGCCTCTCGGATGAACCTCTGCTGCGTGTAAAACTTTGTAATGGTGTGGTTGAGGTTGAGAAACCATGTCCGCCCCCCGTCCTTCACGTTAGCAAAGTGTCATGGAAGTACATGGACGCGGCTTTCGAAAGGCACAACCGAATTTGACTTTATTTTCGTGGACAAAGTTCAACCGTTCCGTCGTCCATGTGTAAGATATTTCGATCTCTAAGTTACTCACCGAGTGGATTTGTTTTGTCTGTCCGACTGTGTTTAGCTTGTGGTTGTGGCTAAACGTATCCTACGGTTTAATCTCTCATTCATTTAACATGCGCTATTTGATTGGTTGGTACGTGATGTGTTTTTCATAAGATTAATTTATCAGTGGGTTTTGGCTGGTTTTGGGATTCGACCATTACTTTTTTGTACGTCGGCCATTAATCTTTATTGATATCTTTGTCTATCTAAAAATAAGTTTAATGATCGAGTTGTGACACAATATCTGATAATTGCAAATTGGCATCGTTGGTTTTATATGAAAGAGAACAGTATTATGAATGGAATCGTTGGTTTTATATGAAAGAGAACAATATTATGAATGGAATGGAGAGTCCAAATATGTCTGTTCTACGTTATTCAGCTTTTTATTGGACGCAGTGCTTTATGCTTTTGAGGGTTTTTTTTTTGGACTTAGTATACTGCCATATTCTATACTTTAACGTTGTGCAGATGAATGTGAATTGACATTTGAGTTTGTTGTCCAGTCACATCAGAACTATATTTTTTTTTTCCATTAAGAGTAAAAGTTTTGCAGCAGAATTTTTTTCTACAGTATGCATTCAATCATATCCATGGTGGGAATAGTTCTCACTGGCAAGGAAAACTATCCTAAATGGTCCTGGATGATAAAACACACCCTCATTTTCAATGAGTTGTGGAAAGGAGTGTGTGTCGGAGACGGAGGCAATGAACCAATACAGCCTACCTTAGACAAAGAGCTCGTCATTTGGGAAAACAAGAACAACAAAGCTTATGCATTAATCACAGCATCTGTAAATGAAGAGGTGAGTCGCCATATTTCGTCATATTCAACTGCCTTTGAAGCCTTACAAAAGCTTAAAGAACTCTATGACTCACATTCTGCACTTGAAGTTGTTCAACTCATGATTAAACTCTTCACTCTTGAACTACAAAATAATGATCCTCTTGCTCTTGCATCTGAAGTAAAGTCTATAAGGCATGATATCAAAACCACTAAGGTTGAATTGGATATTCCTCTTATCGCTTTTCTCAAGGCACTTTATCCTACTTACTCCAATTATCTTGAGTCATTGCAAGAAAATGGAAATCTCAAAGATATAACCTTTGACTCTCTTGTGAAAAATTTTGATGAAAGAGAGAAAGCTTTTGGAAAGAAGATAGCCCCTGAATCTTCTAAAGAGGCTATGTGCCTTACTCATAAAGAAACGCATCCTGCTCAAGATTCTACAAGAGGAAGAGGTGGTCGAAGAGGAAGAGGAAGATATTTCAGAGGTGGGGGGGGCAGACATTCTCAAGGAGAAAAGGCAGATTTGCACTGCATTCGCTGCAAAAGAAATGGATCACATGATGCCTCTACATGCAAGCTACCATGGGACAAAATTGAGCAGAAAATAAACCAATAGAAAGGTAAAATTGATGATACAGACAAAGTTAAAGCACCTAAATCCACTCATTATGTTGTGGCACAATGTAACATTGGAGTAAATGAAGATTTATTTAATGCTTCACTTGCTTCTTGGAAAAATGATTGGTTGCTTGATTCAGGAGCAACCTACCACATGACTCATAGAAAAGATTTTTTTGAAGATTTCACTGACAATGTTGATGGAGCAATATACTTTGCATATCAATCAAAAATCAAGCCATCAGGGCTTGGCACAATCAGGATTAAACTACCTGGTCTTCCAGACTTTCTTCTGCATCATGTTTTATATCTCCCACAGCTCAAGAGAAACTTGTTGTCCTTGGTCCACATCTACCAACAAGGTCACTCCATTCATATGTTTGATGGCAAGCTTCAGGTAATAAAAGCATCTGACCACTCACTTGTCATGAGGGGAATAGAAGAAGAAAGGCTTCTCAAACTGTAAGGAACCTCTGCTCATGCACAACATTTCTCATACAATTCTCATCATGAAGAAGGTACACTTCCATAAAGTTTATTATGGCATGCTATATTTGGACATTTGAACTATGACAGTCTCCGCTTGTTGAAGAAAAATGGTGTTGCTGGTTCACCTACAATTCCTAGGAAACTTAAGCAATGTGATGCTTGCATTCTAGGAAAGCATAGCAAACAGTCCTTTCATGATTCACATTCAAGAGCACATAGAAAAATTGAAATCATTCATTCAGATTTATGTGGTCCAATGCTTGTTCCTTCTGCAAATGGAAATAAATATATCATGACATTTATTGATGACTACACTAGAATGTGTTGGATTTATTCATTGAAGAACAAATTTGATGCTTTTCAAACATTCAAGAATTTTCATAAATGGATTGAAAATGATGCACAATCTCATATTGGGTCCATTTGCACTGATAATGGAAAATAATACACATCAAATGAATTTGAAAACTATCTTCTCCAACATGGGATCAAACATCAAACAACTGTGCCTTATAATCCCCAACAGAATGGTATAGCTGAAAGAATGAATAGGACAATTTTAAATATGGTACGATCCATGCTCTTATTAAAAAATGTAAAGATAATGTTTTGGGCTGATGCTGTTCTATGTGCCGCATATATAAAGAATAGATGTCCATCTAATGCTATAAGAAACAAGACTCCATATGAATTGTGGTATGGACATGTTCCTTCGGTAAAGCATCTCAAGGTCTTTGGTTCCACCTGTTATGCCTTGATACCAAAGGTACATAGAAACAAACTTGGTGCTAGAAGTCGTAAGTGTATCTTTTTGGGATATTCAAACACCTCCAAAGCATACCGTCTTTATGATGAAGTAAATAAAAAGTTTGTTCTATCTAGAGATGTAATTTTTCTTGAATCATCCAAAACTGACAATGTTGTTGAGCGGCAACTTGATCGCTTGGATAGATTCGCAAAAGAAAAATCATTTCATGAATTTGATAATCAGATTCCACATCTTGAAGGGGGGGGTTCCTATATTAGATCAACATGTGGAATCTTCTTCTGAAGAACACTCTCCCTTGCATGAAACTCCAACAACGGATGATGCTTTAAGTGATGTAATTGATAGAATTGGGAGACTCACTCTTGATTCAGTCCCAACTCAATCAACGGAGCAGCCTAGACCATCTGAGAAAGGTCCCCAAAAGTGGATGACAAAGACACTTGAAAGTGTTCATCCTGATGAAGTTGGAAAGATAGGAACCGGAAATTCAAACCGACAAAATGGAGGTGATGTAGATGACTCTAATTCACCTGTTGATATGGATGTTTCTTATGATTGTGAATTGAACATGTCTACAGATTTTGAACCAACTTCCTTAAAAGAAGCTACTCCTCATGATGAATGGAAAGAAGTGATGCAAAAGGAGTATGATTCCCTCATAAAGAACAACACTTGGAAGCTGGTTGATCCTCCATTAGGAACCAAACCAATTGGCTCCAAGTGGGTCTACAAAAACAAGTATAAAGCTGATGGCTCACTTGACAAGCACAAAGCTAGGCTTGTGGAAAAAGGTTTTGCACAGAAGGAAGGGGTCGATTATGAGGATACTTTTTCCCGCACAACAAAATGGGCTACCATCCGGACACTCTTTGCACTAGCAGCTCAGAACGATTGGAAAGTCCATCAAATGGATGTAAAAACTGCTTCCTTGAATGGAGATCTAAAAGAGAATTTTTTATGTCCCAGCCTGAAGGATTTGCTATGAAAGGACATGAACATAAAGTATGCAAACTTGTGAACTCCTTGTATGGCCTCAAACAAGCACCCCGAGCCTGGTATGAAAAACTAACTGAGCCTCTTCTGAAACTCAATTTCAAACATTTTTATCTTGATGATGCAACTTTATTTGTCAAGAAAGTTGGCAAAATAGTTGTATACCTTGTGGTATATGTAGATGATCTTTTGATGACAGGGAACAATGAAATCTAAATTGCATCCATAAAGAAGGAATTGGGGAAAAGTTTTGAAATGACTGATTTGGGCTATGTTCATTACTATCTTGGCATTGAAGTAACCCAACATCCAAAGTCCATATTTCTTTCTCAAAAGAAATACATTGGAGATCTGTTGAACAGGTTTGGCATGACAGAGTGCAATCCTCTTACTACCCCAATGGAAAAAAACTTAAAGCTCACATCTATTGAAGGAAAAGAATTTGAGGATGCAACAAAGTATAGACAGATTGTAGGAAGTCTCAACTACCTAACTACTACCAGACCAGACATTTCATTTGTTGTTGGAATCCTCTCCAGGTTTATGCAAAAGCCTTGTGAGGGACATTGGTCTGCTGCAAAAAGAGTTCTAATGTACTTGAAGGGAACTCAAGACTTTGGAATCAAGTATACACAGGTGGACGACTTCAGTTTGATTGGATACTCTGATTCAGACTTCAATGGAGATAAAGAAATTGGGGTATCAACTTCAGGATATGCTATGAGTCTTGGATCAGGAGCTATCTCCTAGAGATCATGCAAACAATCAGTTCTAGCAGATTCCACAACAGAAGCAGAATACGTGGTAGTAGCTGAAGCAACAAAAGAAATTGTGTGGCTCAGGAAAATTCTTGAAGATTTGCAGGTAAAACAAGTACAATCAACTCCACTCATGATTGACAATACCTCTGCAATAAATTTGGCCAAGAACCCAAAGTTCCATGATCGAACGAAGCACATCAATACTAAATATCATCTGATTTGACATCATGTTGAGGTCAAAACAATCCATCTCCGTTATTGTTCCACAAATGAGCAAATTGCAGACATCTTCACCAAAGCGCTTAGAAGAGAAAAGCTTGAATGATTCAAACAATGCTTGGACTCACCAACATCCCTTCAGATTAAGGGGGGGAATGTTGACACCTAATCTTTGTGATTGGGTGAATTTATGTAAATAGATAAATAGGAAATATGAATAGTCATCAGGAGACGAACTGAATAGTCTCTCCCTCATGTATATAATGAAGACCTACCTGATGAAATAGAACAGTCGAATCATTTTTGCCTTATGGAGTTACTGACTGGCCTGATAGATTCCTTGATCACCATAATGAACATGATTTATGATATTAGCTATGCAGGTGTTATTTGATGTTTGCTTGTTTGTGATTTCAGGTTCTCAAAAGGAAACTTTTTCGGATGGTTGAAGGATGGTTTCTACAAACTAGCATTGGACTTAAGGTAGGGTCTAAACACCTCTATAGTTTTTATTTATGAATCACATGTGTTTAGAGAAAGATAGATTTATTTGTCTGCTTGTTGCTAGATATCTTTTGATACTAGGGAGATCGGCCTTGTCCACAAGATCGATTTATCCAGCCAACAATAAGTATGCAGAGCTTGGTATCGATGGTTCTGATAGTAATGAAAATGATAGTGAAGTGATTAAAGAGTTCCATTTCTACATTAGTGATGATTATACACATGATACATGTTTTGTTCATCATTTTTTATGTTCTTTATAAGGATTTATTGTAATGACATATCACTTTTAAGAACATTGGGTATGGTCAGATGGTTGTGCTGGTCAATTTAAATCATCACGATCATTCATCTAGTTGTCTTGCCTTCATAACAAAACTGGCATTCTTCATATATGGAATTTTTTTTAAGACGAGGCATGGAAAAGGAGAGCATGAAGGTGTTGGGGCATCCATAAAATGTGCACTTAGGAGATATCAATTGAACTGAGAGGCTTCCCAACTTGTAGATTCAAATGATTTTGTTACCTGGTGTAAACAAAATTTAATCCATGTATCGAATCCAAGGATGGCTCATGTGCATAGGTAAGTGTGTGTATATATATATATATATATATATATATATATATATATATATATATATATATATATATATATATGAGCATGTGTATGCATGTTTTTTCTATTGAAATGATATATTTATAAATCACTAAATTTCACTTATATGGATTTTTTTGTCAAGCAGGTACTTTTGGAATATTCTAATGGGTGATGTTAATAGATCGATGCCATATAATTGTCAACAAATCCATGGAACAAGAGGTTTGCACTCCATTAGAAGTGAGAAAATGAAAAATATATTCTCAATTCAGAAACAAAAGTACTCTTGCTTTTGTCCTACATGTATTGATGATATGGACTCCACCATTGAGTCTGTAAATCACAATAATAAATTTGTCAAAACATGGATACACGAAGAACTAACACCATTTTCCCCACTTCTAAGGTTTACTGACAAGGAGATGGACAATGAAGTGGTTGTGATTGACAAGGATTTTGATCATCTTTCTGATATGGTTAGAGAAGGTGATGTATTTTTTGTCATTGCACTAGAAGATAATCTAGAGAAAGTGCATTATTATTTATTGTGATGCACTAAGATCAAATTATACATATCTAGTTGGTGCAGTAGCGTTTTTGGGACATTTATTTGGAATAAGTAAAGAAATGTAAAGACCGCATTATTTTTTAAGACTACTAGCAAAATGTTATATGTGCCCAATATAGTCATTTTGTCATAGCAGCTTGGTTATAGTTGAATTAAGTGAAGAGTAGAAAACAACTACGACAATGGAAATTATCGATAAAATATCATTATACCATTCTTAAAAAATTGTCACTAACACATTTCATGTGAATCGAACACATGAAATTATATTAAATATAATTATTTTTCCTAGATAGTTACCCTATTGGACTAAAAAATTGTAGACTATGTATTATGTTGTCTTGAATTTAAGGAAACAATGACTTGTACATTTTTGAATTTTTTTCTTTATATATGTATCAATTTAATTATATATGTATGTGTGTGTGTGGGTGTGGGTGGTTAATTAAGATCTATTAGATCATATTTCTTGTTATATTGTTGTATTTTTATTGTTATGTTATAAAAATAATTCTTATATATGTAATTGTTATCGTTATATTGTTATGTAATGTTGTATTGTTATGTTTTCTAACGAACTATTAGAAAATTCTAACCTTATCACTAGAACTATATGGCTTAGCTATAAAATTGGATAATGTAGTTAAGGGATCATATTTATAATCTAACTCTTATTTACCATTCAAAATTAGTTCTAATTAATTCAAATGTCATTAATACTACCTTTTTCAAAAATTCAAATGGCTTTAAGCATGTTATAGCATGAACAAACAAACAAACAAAAGTCATTTTTTACAATAATTTTTTGTTCAACTTATTAATTGTCATGTTCAATAAAAAAAATCCAATGTACAATTTGATTAAAATATAGACCCCGCTCCCCACACCCCCCCCCCCCCCCCCCCGAAAAAAAAAAAAAAAGAAGAAAAATAGTAATAATAACATTAACTGAAATTACCACATAGCATTTGACTAGTTATCATTATCAAATTCTCTTTGGAGATGAGCTAGTTTGTTGGAGAAATAGAGTGATGTTCCATATGATCAATGAATTTAAAGGTTGGTTGGTTAATTAACCTATACCCAAATACAAAACAAGAATACTTACTATTTTATGTTTGGCTTTCCATTGTCAATTTTATTCAATAAGTCCAAGGAGAATGTAGCTACATATAAATAAACATTTCAAATTGTTTATTGCAAGATGGTAATTATGTTAAATTAGAATATATACAAAATTCTATTTGTTGAAAGATCTATTCCATAATAAAGAAAAAATTCCTCCAAACATGTCCAATGCATCAACCTTTTAAATATTTACTTTTGTTGACTATTGGTTCAATTGATCGACATGAAATAAACTAAATCTTGAATATAATACAATATTATTCAAAAAATAAACCATAAACAAGGTTAGTGCATGTCCAAAAACGTTTATATGTATTTAAAATTGTCCATCAATCCTTTATTTCAAAAATGGAAACTTGTGATACTTAGCATATATATGATGGTACCTTGGGACCAAACTAGAAAACAATGGCACCTCATGCCCAAAACACATAATGGTACCTTGTACCCAAATTAGTACACCCTAGCTAAGATACATAATGGGTTAATCATAAAAGAATATGTTGCCTGTGAGTTGCATGCATAAAAGCATATGATTTCTACATACAAATATAAAAAATCATAGTAGTATTGGTAAAATCTAGATGGTACAACAACATAAAAATCATATTAGTATGGTACAAGCAAGATGGTACAACAATAGTAAGAAATAAATTATAATGTAAGGAGTGGGGATGGTGATCTAGTTTTGAATACAAAATTATTTTTTGGCTAGGAAATGTGTTCCATTATATCCACTAAAGGCAACAATCACCATTGTTTGAAGCAAGCACTAGAATTAAACCCTAGAGATCGGATACAAATGTGTTAAAACATCCTTATATACAAAAAATAACATATTCAAGCAAATATATAAGCAAATGAGTACAAGTAAATGTTAGTTCAAGATATGAAAGAGTGGTGAAATATCTGGAATCCATTTAGATCAAATTTTCATTTACAAGTAAATTTTAGAAACTAATCCTTGTATAGTGGCACTCCTCCTTATATAGTGGTGCCCATATTGAAGAGAAGTGGTACCCATATTGAAGACAAGATATGTGGACGTTTGTAGTTGGAAAGTAAATAGGAGGTTCGATCACACCCCTCAAGCCAATTTTTAAGAAGCATGAAGCAAGAGCGTGGACAATGATAAATGGTCAAATTTAAATGTAAGAAATATATTCAAAATATATACATGGTGACCATGCTTGGTGTGTCTCCAAGTTGTCTCCATGTTGTAAGCGTAGGATAGTTCATAATGAAAATTTAATTCTAGGTAAAAATGAATATTCATTTTCTTACCAAAGGATGAAGTCATCACAAAATGATGAAAATAAAGATATGTTGTCACAAGGCACTGGACATCAATTATTAGTTCAAAGAGAAGAAGAGACATAGGTGGATGAAGAATGGACTAAATACTGGTTTTGTTTATGTATATATCGATAGCCACTTATCAATGTGCAATATGAGAAATTTCTTTTCTTTAATATATGCATATATCTCTCTAGTATACTCTCAATTTTCATTGCAAATTTATCAGGGTTATATGCAACATGAACAAAAATTTCTTTAGATCAAATTAATAATATCTTCTAACCATACGAAGGAGATCAAGGAACATAACAAAAAGATTAAAGAAGCAATATAACAATGAAATTTTATGACAATTAATTGTTGTATGGTGCCTTCAAACTATGGTTTTAATCATTATTATACTCATGCAATTGGCCATCCTCAAATGCATTGATGTAGTTAAGTGTTTTTTTGTTTAGCATAAATGCTTGATATTTACACTTTATCATAGCAATTGTAAGTTTACCATAGTTATGACATTGACGTTGCAATGCTTCTACTATTTGGATTTTGGAAAGGCATGAATATGGAAAAACATATAAAGGCAAGTCATACATAACAATGGTGACCAACAAACCTTTTACCATATTACTTGATAATATGAGCATGAGACATCAAAATTTTTTATTTCATAATTTTTTTTAGGCACACCCATACATGCTCGCTTTGTTTTTGGATTCAATACTAACTTTTATTGCTCATTAATTATGTTTGTTTGTTCAGGTAAAACAAGTCAATTCCAAGTAGGCTAAGAGTATCAATCAATTTAGTGTATTTCACCATCAAATCCAAGATACAACAACATTTAAAGTTTGAAGACTTTCACAAGATTCTTGTGCTAACTTGAACTGAGCCATCCAAGTCATATTTAACCATCAAATGTCAAATATCTCTAATATATCGGTATGTAGGCCATCATTATTTGTATCATGAAATAATAGCACCTAAGATCTCAAACATTTGATTAGATTTACAACAATAACGACACCTACAACCTTGTTGTTCGTTCGAACAAAGTACAATGAATAAGTTTCTAACCAATTTTCATATTTGTTATAGTTGGTGCAACCAATAAATTCCACATGAATATGATGCATCTTCAAAATGATGGAAACGGTTTGCATCCTTCACAATAATATTTCTCCTAACAATCTTGGAGATGGACTTGGTAGCACTTAGTCACAATAAACACATATCCAAAGGTTATTGGTAACATGAATAGGTGTGTCAGGGCTTATTTTGATGAGACAAAAAGCAATGGCCAATTTTTCACTATGGCTACAAAGGATGCATTCCTATTCGAATAATCATATTTAGTAATATTTAAGCATCACTTTTAGGTGGGATAAGAGTATGAATCAATTCAGTCTCTTTCATTGTCAAAGCCAGGATACAACAACATTTAAAGTTTGAATAATTTCACATGATGCTTGTGCTAACCCATACTAAGCCATCGAAGTCATATTCAACAAGTAAAGATAATTTTCAAGGAATTAAGATACTTTTTAATTACTAGTGGGTGTAATTAAAATCATATCCAATACACACTACAATTAGGTGTAAATAAAACAACATCCATTAGTTGAGTGGATGATAGTAGGTGCTCTAAGGACTCTCTCAAAAGTAGAGCTCCTACTAATGAGTATGATTTTCATAGCACTATAATTATTGTAGAGTGAAGTATTGATGTTGCTTGCAATGGTTCTACAAGTTCCATTGTTATTAGATAAGAGAAACTCAACCAAAAGGATTAAAAAAATTAGAAAGAAAAATAGGTTTAGATAATGATAAAAATTTAGATGTGATGAAATTGAGATCTTCCCTAAAGACACAATGAGTAAAAAAATTAAACTAAAGTGTTAAACGGGCCAACGAAAAGAAATTGGAGCAAAGTGACCATGTTGAACTTCCTGAGAATTGAAATTTAGATAATTAAAAAAAGTCATCAATTATTTATTTTCCTTCTATTGTCCCTGCTACAACACCCTCTAAAATTTTGGCCTACACCAAAGTTCGGAGCCTACTCTAGTCTTGTATATTTTTGTCGCATACTTTGAAATCCATTCCATGTGTTTTCTCTAAGAATTTTGGTCCCTTTTTCAAGAAAAGAAAAATGTCATATTTTCACATGTCAAGTGTTGCACGATGTATATAACATTGTTTTTGTGGTTTCATGGGGTTAATCTCATGTAAATGAGTTTATCTAACCATGTAAACATATGTCGTACTCATTTCCAAATTTTTAAGCATTGTCGCACAAGTCTCATCATGGTCATCACAAAGTGTATGTTTGGTGTCGCACTTATCGTAAGTCGTCGTGAAGTTGTTTCACTGAGGGAAATGTGCGGTTCATGTGTCATGGATGATATATGTTTTTGTTTCATCAAGTTTTCTAAGTGTGTGATCACAGTCAAGACATATCACTGATCACATTAGTTCATTGATCCCACATTGAGCCAAATTCTGGAAATTCCCAGTAACTTAGCCTCATCCGCCCTCCTCAATTACGCATTGGACAATTCCATTCCTCAAGCTACAAAACTACCCCTTCGCCATGCGCAATACACAGTTCTTACCTCCTAGGATTGTGCACTGCATAATTATAGTGCTCAAGCCTGGCCCTTAGCCCCCATAATTGTGCAATCCATCCCTCCATCCTGACCTCAATTGTGCATTGCACAGTCTATGAGCTCAAGCTCGACCCTTGAGCTCCTGAGTTGCACAATTGACCAATCATCAAGTCTATTATGCCTCCAAGGACTGTGCAGTTGGTTGAAATGATGCAAAACCCCTCATCCCAACTCACTGAGTCCTAAAATTGTGCAGTCTACCTACCCAGTCCAGCCTTGAAATATGCATTATGTAGTCTCAAGGCTCAAGCTTCACCCTTGACTTACTGAGTTGCACAATTGCACAATCAATGAGCCTCTCCCTCATCCTGTAACCTAGTTCTAGCTCAGTCAGTGGATCAACATGCACCATATTAGACTAGGTGTTTATCAGACTAATTTCATCTCGTCATGAGTGAATTGCATATGTGGGTACTCTATCATATAGTGACAGAATGATGAAGAAGGATATGGAGAAGGGAAACATGCTGGAAGAAATCTTTGTAGCTGATTATGCAAGCTTATCAATCAATAGAAAGTAAAGGGACACCATTTTGTGACCTCAGCTCAAGACTTGATATCATTGAAGACTCCTTACCTCTAAGCCATATGGAGGTGTATAGAAGAGAATTCTCAAGAATATATACAAAAAGGAGTAGAAAAAATGGCTTAACATTGCCATGTCATCAGTGTCGCATCATGTCATGTCATGGGTTGTCATATGCCACATAATTATTGTGGATTATGTAATTTCTTATTTGAAAATGTGTTGTCAAGCTAAATTCCAAAGGACACATACAAAATATGAAGAGTCATGTAAAGTCAAAAAGTCATAAGAATTAAAATAGTCACGAGGATAGTTAAGAGTCATAGGGGAGGTGAAGCATCACCCCATTTGTTATATATACAACACCATTATATGAGCAAAAGACTTTTCAACTTGGCTCCTCCCGCAAGGACTTAGAGAGACAAGCTATTTTTTTTGGGAAGCAAGTAGTGGCTCCAACGCTCCACTATTAGATCTAGCGGTGTTCATTGTATACATGTGTCCGGGAGCATTTACTTAATATATGAAGTTTGATGGCTAGCACATCTTTATGCATGGATTATGAATATTTGTAAGATTTTTCTATGAATGTTTGTAATTCATGTTTACTTTCACCTATACTAAAGTAGTTGAACTATTTCAATTATTTTAGTGCTTATTGGTCAGCCCTGGTATTGTACCAAGAGTGCTGCAACTTCTAGAGGCTCTTCAACTTTATTTTATCAACCCGAGGTTTCGTACAAACTTAGAGGTGATGGTTCGATATAAACAGTAGATGCATCATTCTACTCGTGCCACCCTCAACTGGAATACTTAATCATTAGGGTTCAAGACCATCATTCTACTAAACTAAAAGGAGTCTAACTACTGAAAAAATAATGTAAAGGCTAGTCCTAGTGCAGAGAAATTAAATGCTTTTTAACTTATGAAATGAAAGCTACCAACTTGTAAATGCTATGAAATGACGCAAATCTTATGCTAATTTGCAAAAAGGAAACTATGCTAATTTGCACTCAATCATCTAGCTATCGGGGTTGCTTAAAAACAAAAGCTTATTATACCATTTCATAATTCAAGAATTCATGCATTGACTATCTAATTCACACTTTCAGAGTAAATAAAGTTCTAATTGCTAAATTTGGAAATGAAAGAACCAATGCTTTCTGATCTTGGAGGAAGGAAAAGGAGTGAAAGAACTGATCTAGGTGGCACTTCTAGTCATGAAGTCCAAGTTGAGGAGTTAAACTGCTCCTAAGCTAGGATAGGTTATCACTGCAGGTCAAAAAGGGTCAAAATAGGCTACTACAAGTGAGCTACAGGATGTTTCTATAAGATTCCTGTACTAATACAAGAAGTTGGATGAGAAGGTTTGGAGGGTAAGGATGGTGAGATGAAGTGTTGGAAGGGTGTATGAAAGTTGTGGAAAGTGCAGGGAAGGTTATCATCACCCTTAGCCAAGTCCAATACTTCAAGATGGCCAGATTTGGGTGAAGATGGCTTGCTAATGGTGACCAAAAAAATAGAGATCTAGAACATGGGTTGGTGTGCATCAAAATAAGGTGGAGAATACCTAAATGGAGTTGGTGAAAGGAGTCCTTTCCTGCAGATCAACAAACCTACAATAACACATGCACCTGTTTCTCTTTTCATTTGCAAATTATTACATGTCAATGTGGAAAAGATGAATTGAATTTGAAAAATCTTATCTAACTACTGCTAAGAACTTGATCTATGTGATGGACTACCTTCTAAGCTACATCAATCACGAGAATAAAAATAAAAAATGTAAATATTTCCAAGAAATCATAAAAAATATCTAACTAATGCTAAAACTTGATCTATTGAATGAACAGGAAATCAAACTGTGTTTTTGGGCTGTGAGAGTGGGGTATTCTAATCATGATCCCATGAGGGATATGAGATAGGGGTCATTGTCATAGTATTTTTGATGGATTTTACTCTACTGAATTGCAGCAACTAATCTACCCTCTAAGCTAATGGAAACATAAATAAGAAACAACTTAATCAATCTTCTAATCTTAGAAGAAACATGAATAAACTTCGGCAATTAATCAACATTCTAGACTAAGCATATATATATATAAGAGAGGAACTTCTACTACTAGGGTTGGGTGCTAACCCAAGAGCTTCAGCCCACTGAGTCAACTCAGTGCTAGATCAAAACATAACTTCTCATTATCATTCAAAAAGTGTCAAATACATCATAAAAATAATAGTCAAATGTGCTTCAACTTAATGGTCTCTTGGCTACAATAAAACTTCGAATCCTAATGAGTCCCTTAGCTTGTTTATTTATATAAAAGTGGAGCTACCAACAACTCCCTAGAAAATATTGATATTTGACTCCCTAACTCGATAATAGGTGAATCTAACTCTTCCTTGACTTGCATTGGCTCGGCTCCCAATGACACCGAGTTGATGAGATAGAGCAGGGGATATTTGACTGATTGGAGGAGTTAAGGAGGTGGGCCACCTCCTAGAATCTCTCTTTCTTGTCTACTCCAAGTTCCTGCATTCAAATCAACTCAAAATTTCTTAAATTTATGCACTTAACACACATATAGTAACACATATTTACTCCTCACACTAAGCATAATATAACAAAATTTGTAGATAAATGTGAGAAAAATATAATTTAATAAGTTGGACGATGGCATTGTGACCCATATAATATACCTATTGATGAGCTTCATCATCACCTCCCTACTAAAAACATTTCTCATCCTCTGAGAAACCTAGTCATCTATGTCCATGTCCTTCATGGCCCTGGTGGACTCTCTAACATCCCAAGCTTTTGTAGATGGTATGTCATTATGAGGATAGAAGCCTATAGTTTTCTCTATGTATTCCCACTTCTTCCTTTCCTCTTCTTCCTTCATTCCTTCTTGTAAACCCTACAGAAAAGGTGTACTGATCTTAAGTCCAATCCAATTGATCTTCAATCTGTGCATGGCCTTCTTGTATAGAGGTGTTCTATCCAATGCATTCCTCAATCTCTCAAGAGAGGGATACTCCCTGATCTGGAGACTATGTGACAGGGAATTCTATCTTCTCTCACATGCTTGCTGGCTCTCTATCCCCAACATCCTAAGAGTTTCCTCAATAGGTGGGAGATCACTTGTTCTTGGGTGGAAATGTATCTAGGTTCAAGCTTAACATCCTTGGAAATGATGATGTGATTACTGATTACAACCATGGATCTTATCTTCTCTACCCTGATGTAGAGGAGTTATTTTTCTTCTTTTACCAATACTCTCTTCACCTCCTCAACCCTGGCCTTCTTATGTCTCATCCAAGATGAAAGGGCTATCAGATGCAAGTCTCCCAACTTTGCATTGGGATCCCAAATATTCATGTCAATTAAGGTGAGGTTGTGTAGGTAGAATTCAGCTAATTTGGTTTTGTCTTCAATGATACTCTTGTAACACAACTCAATGAACTACCTATAGTACTAGAATGGCATGGACCCATGTTGTGTTAATGTCTTAATCTATAACTATATCCATTGGTCTTTTAGGAAAAGTACATAGGATTTGGTTGGTAGTTTGCATTGAAGTGCCTCCATGGAGAGGCTTTCCATTGTGGTCAATTGGGTCTCCTTCTCTTGCAATTTATTCCTCTACCATGTGTTTTCTGCCTGCAATTGTGTTCTCATTGTGTACTCTCTATCCCTTAACTCACTCAACTCCTTGCCCATTTCTAGGAGATTTTCTTCCATAAGGCCCACATCTTCCACTTTCTTAGATTTGGAAATCTGCATCCATCTATGTGTCCTTCCTCTTTCTACTTCAAGTTCAAAGAAGAGAGGGACTGCAAATTTCTGTGGGATCACTCTGCCTCCTTCAATGAACTTGTAATAGGATCTCAAATTGGGGTGTGGACTAGACTCCTGCAACTCTGGAAAATCTCTCTCAAATGTTCTTGGAGAGGTTTCCCCCTCCTGTAATTGTTTGTTTTCCACTTTTTCTTATTTCTACCCCTTCTACTCTTCCTGTAGCATTGTTTTTGTTTCATGTACTAGGCTTTGTGTTTCCTGTAGCAGGCCTCTTCCTTTTTGTTGAAGTGTGATAGGTGCCTTGGGTTTCTTAGAGGAGGTTGACCTGGTGACATGCTTTCTTACATAGGTTATGGGATTCTTTGATATGGCTCTAGGAGATGAGACTTTATCAACTTTCATTTGAATGGGTTCTAGCTCCTCTTTTTTACTTGGCGATTCTTCAATTATAATAGGGGTCTTTGTGGGGGTTTGAGGCTTCCCCTGTTTAATTCTATTACTTTTCCTTGTTTTGAAGTAGAGGGGAGTTTGCCTCTGCCTTTTCTTCTTAGGTTTGATTGGTGTGCCCAAGGTAGCTAGGAAAATAGCTGCCTCCTTTTCAGGGTGTTCATGAGACAAACTTTTCTTCTCTGGGGATACCTCCTCTTCTATATGTTTAGTGATTTTTTCAGGGCTTCGTTCTTCCTGCTACACCTCCTCTTCTTCTTATTTTTGTTCTTCCTCCACCTCTTCTTTTTTTTGTGGTTCTTCCTTTGTTTTCTCTACCTCTGCCTCTTCTTCCTCTTCTGCTTCTGCTTTTGTCTCTTCCTCTTATTCTTCTTCCTCTCCTTCCTCTTCTGCCTCTACTTCTTCTCCTTCAACACTAGAGGTTGGGGTCTCACCAAGTGCAAGGACTTGAGTGTCAAGGAAGGCTTCTCTGTCCATATCTCTGAATGTGGACCAAAGGACAAGAACTCTTAATTTATTCAAAGCATCTTCCACTATTAGTTTGATGAGGCCATGGTGTCCTAAGTGTTGTTGCTTTCCCTCTTTCACCTTTTGGCTCATGTCCATGTTGGACTATAGGAGGAAAATAAGGCACATTTAGTATTTGGGCTATGGGAAATATGGATTGAAATCTTAGTTCATGGAGCAGTCTGAACTGGTAGCCATAGACTACACTTAGTCTTCCTTCACAAGAGATGAACTTAAGGATATGGTAGGCCACCTCATCCCAGGGATAGGGGAGGCTCTCCCTTCTGACTCCATTTTTATCTTCAATTGGTTTCTCATCATCAATGAAGAAATTATTCTTATCAAGGGCACTGTTGGACTTGTCTTATTTTCTCCACTGGACCCCTAGGGGAAGTGTTGTCACCTTGCTAATCAGCTCAGGATTGATGGTAATGGATAATCCCCTCACAATAGTGGTAGCACTAGCTCTTTCCTGAGGTTTTAGGCCATGAAAAAATCATAATTGATATCAAGGTTTAGGCCATGGAAAAATAATAAGTGATTTCATCATCATATCCTTTTAGCAGCTAAAAGAAACCTAACCACTGATGCCTCCTAAAAATGTCTACTACAGGGGGATGAAGGTGAATTCTCTTAGTATCTATAGGCTCTCTCCTATTGAATCCCCCTCCCATCTTCTTCTCTATTTTCAACTAGGTGTAGGAGGGTTTCTTCCTATGATAGCTCCAATATGAATTCAAAGGGAACATAGGGGTGGAACCTCTAGTTGATGACAATTATGTATATCCCTTGTATTTTATAGCAAAAAAAAAAACTATTTTAATCCACAAGATGACTGTAATTACTAAGAGAGTTCAAGGTGCACCAACATGTAAATCATGGATAGAAGAATGAGAGGGGCCACTTACTTTCCACCATGAGACCTGGTATAATGATAATTGAGGACCAAATCAACCCTAGGTAGCATTGTTGCACCCTTAGAGGCTTCCTATACCAATTTCATGTGCTTCCTTTAGCTTCTTGCACTTCCTGTAGTTGTTTTTTGTAGCTTCCTTCTGTAGGAATGACAAAGTAGGGTTCGACTCTCTCAATAGCTTCCCAATCTCTTTCCTACCTTAACTGATTTTGAAATGAGTGAATATGCAAGAAATTTTGAGCTTTGGTATGTTATATGTTATTTGTGGCTAGGGATCGGAGCACTATGATGACTCACAGTAGTATGAGTTTTCCTCATTTGGACCATTGGCCCACCTGAAGTGATCATTATATTGTCCCTCAAAATTAACACCCACTCCCTCTTAACTGATTTTTATTGATGTGAAACTTCTACATTTCATGATGACTAATAGATCACTTTTCATTCACTAGCTGAGGGTGGCCAGGTTAATTGGGCACCTCCAACTTATAAAAAGACCTGACCTCGAAATTCATACATTTTTCATTATTTTACACCGAGAGAGGAGCTTAGAGATTACCATACATGTGCCTACCTTGTGCTATGTTGATGAATGCTGGAGTGTTGGACCTTTGTGCTATTGCTCAGGGAGTTATGTTTTTGTCTTCTTTCCCTGTGTCTACTTCTTTCCTCCTGTGTATTTGACTATTGGTGTTGTTCATGTGTGCAGGTTCTTTGCTAATATCCCAAGTGCTGCTACTACTACTGTGGATTCCTTATTGGAGTGGAAAGGTGCATCAAGATGATGCTACCATCCCCTCAACTTGATGGGAAGAAAAACTAGGCTTTAGGATGATTGCAATAGTGGCACAGGCTCCTACAAGAGATCCTGTAGCAACCATTTTTTCTTCTTCTTCAAGGGCTTTCACTTTAGAGGAGTGATGAGAAAGAGTGTAGTGGTTGGAAGATGATGTTAGAGCCCTGATGGAGTAGTGAAGGGTTGTGGAAATGGAGGAAATGTCCTCTGTGTTTTTTCCTTTGAAAGTTTTTGAGTGAGATAGATATTAGGGTTATTTTTGAAGGATAGTGATTTTTGTGAATCAGGAATGCATGGAGGATGTGTGAGTATTTGCATAAAGGTGTGAGGAATCTAATTGTCCTTGGATATGTCATGCATGAAAATTTTCCCTATCGGATCCTCTTCCTGTAGAATTTTAGGAAATCCTGCAGTGCTGCAGAATCTTACTGTAGCGGTTACAGGACATCTTGTAGCAATCCATAGAGGGCCTGAAAATGGGTTTTTGAGACTTGAGGATGGGTGAGAGTGGTGAGGACACAGTTTGCATGGATGGTATGGAGTGGATGGAGAGAAAATTGAATGGAACTTGAGCATGTTGTCCCTGGAGCTCTGCAATTTTTCATTGTCCTCAAACCCTGCAAAATGACAGAAATTATTAATGGACAGGTTGTAGATCCCTGTCACGGTATTCTTCTTTGGTTTTTTTCTTTTTGTTTGAGGGACACCCAGGTTGCCTGAAGAGAGTTTTTCAACATTCCTATCTTGTTTGGGTGCCTCAAGGGAGGTTTTCACCCAGGGATAATTTTTTTTCTTTTTTTCACTCATTGGATGCCTCAAGGAGGTTTTCAACCCAAGAATTGGCCTCAGATTCCTCATGGATTTTTTCATCCAAGCCTCTTATTGTTTTTTTATTTTTGCACAAACAAAAAAATTATCTAGGAATGTTGTGACTTGGAAGCTAGGACACTTCCAATCACATTAACCTCTTTTTTGATGGTGTTGATGAACTCTTCCCTAGACATAGGATTTATGTAAACCTTCAATTCATAGCCATTGACAAGTAAGGGAATCCCTTCCTCATCAATGGTCCTGATTTGAACAGCTCCATTGTCATGGAATTTCTCTATCAGGTATGGGCCTAACCATCTTGTCATCAATTTTCCTTTGAAGTTCTTGAACCTAGAGTCATAAAGAAAATCTCAATACCCTTCTTGAAAAAACTTGTCCTTGATGTTCCTATCATGCCAGACCTTCCTCTGCAATTGGATAACTCCAGTGAGTAGGAGTGCCTTCATTCTTAATTCATACAAGACATTTAACCGGAGCAGCCTCCCTTATTGTGCTTGTGTAACATCTAAATCTAATTGTGTTTCCATTCTCAAAGTATTGTACTCAAACTCAATGGAGAGTAGATCCTTCTTTCTATAGACCAAGTCATAAGGTGTGAAACCAGTAGTTGTATTATAGGCCCAAGTGGCCTCCACTAATATGTATTCGTAATCCTTTCTGCTACTACTCACAACCTTGGTGAGGATTCCTTCTAGTGCCCTATCGGTGACCTCTACTTGTCCGTTGCCTGAGGATGATAGGCAGTAGATTTTCTGTGCTTGACATGCTGATGCCTTTAAAAATTCTCGATCAGATGTGATGTGAATTGAGCTCCCTGATCAGTGACTAGACCTATGGGGTACCCAAATTTGTAGAGCATATTCTCCCTTAAGAACTCAACCACTTTCTCCTTTGTTGATACTTTGACAACCTTTGTCTCAACCCAATTTGTCAAATAATCAGTGCATATAATTAAGTATTTTTCCTCCCCCAATGGGGGATCAATTGGCCCAATGAAATCCATTCCCCGTTTGTCAAATGGCTCTAAAGCCACCTGAGGTTGTAAGGGAACTTCATCCTTGGGGGTAGCTTTCCCCATCCTCTGACACTGATCACATTGACTGGTATCTTCTTGCATCTTGATGGAGAGTGGGCCAATAGTAGTCAGCTTGTAGAACCTTGAAATTTGTCCTCTTGGAAGCAAAGTGACCTCCACAAGGCCCATCATGATAGGCCGAGGGGATGTCAAAGAATTCGTCTTCCATAACACATCTCCTCAAGATTTGATTTGGTCCCAACTTGAAGAGATTATCCCCAATCCAAGTGAAAGGGGCACTCTTTCTTACAATTCAGTTCTTCTCCCTAGATGACAGATTTGGAGGGATCTCTGCAGCGACTATGTAGTTGGCTATGTCAAAAAACCATGGCGAGAGAACTGAAATAAAAAATAAGTGCTCATCTAGAAGTTGATCATCAACCATCCCTGCCTCACCTGTAGGCAAAGCAAGTCTAGACAAAAAATCTGCAACTAAATTTTCTTTACCTAGCTTATCAATGATAGTTAAATCAAAATGTTGTAATAGAAGCAACCATCTAATAATTCTAGAATTCACATCAGGATTTTTCATTAAGTTCTTGATAGCTACATGGTTAGTATGCACAACATTTTGATATTCAATGATGTAGTGTCTAAATTTGTTCAAGGAGTGGACAACAACTAGGAGTTCCTTCTCAGTTACAGTGTGATTTAATTCAACCTTATAATTTTTTTTGCTAATGAAGTAAATGGAATAAGGAAACTTTTCATATATCTAGCCTAGAGTTTCTCATATAACCTCTAAGTATGGGTGTAGTAGTCAATTTGTCCTTCAAGATCTATAGGGCCTCTTGGAAACTATCTGACCAACAAAATTCAGAGTCCTTGGCCAGCAATCCAAACAATGGTGAGGCTACTTTGAGGAAGTATTTGATAAACCTCTTATAATATCCATCTAAGCCCAAGAATATCCTAACATACCTTTGATTTTGAGGAGTAGGGACCCTTTTTATGATGACAATTTTTTTTGGGTCCACTTGTATTCCTTCCTAAGATATTTAATGGCCAAGGACAGTCCCTGCATTCATCAAGAATTTACACTTCTCAGGAATAAGAGAGAGGTTCATTTCAATGCACTTATTTAGGACTTTCCCAAAGTTAGAGAGAGCCTACAGGAAGTCACAACCATAGGGAGTGAAATAACCCATGTAGATCTCTACAGAGTCATGGACTAGATCAGCAAAATTGCTCAGAACTACCCTTTGAAAAGTGGCAGGGGCATTACATAATATGAAAGGAAGGACCCAGTAAGCAAAGGTACACCAAGGAAAAGTGAATGCAGTCTTATCTTGGTCCTCTGGGTTGATCTGGATATGATTGTAACCTCTGAATCCATCCAGGAAAGAGAATAACTTCTTCCCTACAATACCATCCAAGACTTGATCAATGAAAGGTAAAGAGAAATTGCCTTTTTAGTGCCTTTGTTTAGCTCTTTGTAATCCACACAGATCATCCACTTTCCATTCTTCTTTGGGACCAAAAATAGAGGGGGCACCCACTCACTATCTAAGATGGGGTAGATGAACCCTACATCCAACAATTTATGCAACTCTTCCTTCACTATGTCTTTGAGGGTTGGGTTCATTCTCTTATGAGGTTGGTGCACAGGTTTGAATCCTTTTGTGATGTAGATTTGATTTGTACACACCGAAGAATGCACCCCCTTCATTTCTTTATAGCTCCAAGCAAAGGCATATAAGTGTTCTCTCAACATGTTGCAGAACTTCTCTTCTTGGTTAGCTAAGAGAGAGGGTTTGATCTTCAAGGTTTTAAATGGACCAAATTCTACCATTTTGACATGTGTAGGACTTGGGTCCATTGGGAATAACTCAGTCCAAGGATTCCCCTCAGATTCCTTCACAAGCTACAAGAGGCATGGTGTTGGGGGGTTGATTATGGAGGATTTGGTCAATGATGTCATCTTCATTAGGTTCCCCCTCCTATAATAGCATCTAGGGTATAGATTGGATGGGATGTGGTATGATACACTTCATCTTCCTCCTCTTCCAACCATAGGGGTAATTCATTCTCTAGAGATGGTTGAGCAAGATGGTATTATACCAACAGTTTGGACAAATTCCCATTCTTAATGGTCATGTTCCTATCTTTGTAATTTATTTAAGCATCTGCAGTGGCTATCCATGGTCTTCCAAGGATGAGAGGATAGCCATTCAATTTTTTCTTAGGTTGGAGAACTAGGAAGTTAGCAGGATACTCCCAAGAATCAATAGACACCATTACATCCTCAACAACTCCCTCAAGAGCCACTGTGGACCCATCTACAAGTTGCAGTAATGTTGTGGTTTCTCTCAAAGATCCTTGGAGGTTTAGTTTGAGCATGGTTTCCTTAGTCATCGCATTGATGCAACCCCAAGGTCAATCAGGGTGTGAGGGACAATGATGCCATCAATGTGCACATCTACCACAAGACTTCTAGTGTCTAGATTCTTTGGGGAACTAACTCTCCCTAGCATTAGATCAGACAATTGAGAAATGGCATTGATGGTAGGGGCGTCTTTCTTTCTCCTCCCAAGATGTTTGAAGAATTTCTCTTTTATCAACTTATATTAGATGGGAACATCCTTGATAGCTTGGAGGAGTGGGATTTAACACAATAGTTTTTCAGTTCTCCTAGAAGTTCTATCTTTTCTGGGGTGTGCTAGTTAGTATGGATCTATATTTTAGGAAAAGGAAGTGGATTGGCTTTAGGAGCACTCTCTTCATTTTCCTATTCAAGATCCTCAGGTGGAGATGGAGGTTGGTTATCTCGGAGCACTCTTCCAGACCTGAGGTTGATTTCTTAAATATCCACAACATAGGCAGGGTAAGATGTCTCTCCATTATAGACCTGTTGTGCCTTCTTGTTCTTAGGGTTTGGATTTGGTTGAGCAAGCATTTGAGGTTGCTTAGGTGGAGCAGGATGAATGAGTTGTGTTTGAGATGGAGGTGGAGGTAGTAAAGCAAGAGGTTGGTTGAATTGAGGTCTCCAACCTTGTGATGGGGTATTCCATTAAGGATGTGTACAAGCATATCACTAATGGTTGATTGGGAAGTTTGGGAGTATACTAAGGTGCATAAGACCAAGGAGAATGTGTGGACCATGAAGGATGAGTAGGAGAATACCAAGGAGGCAAGGGTGCATTCTGGTTGGGATGGTAATAGGAATAGGATGCACCTTGCATGCCTTGCTGGTATGGTTGAGGTCCTTGAGGCCTCCTTTGATTGATGTAACAGAGTTGTTCAGCCCCACCTTCTGCCCCTTGGTATACAACTTTCAATCCAGGCAAAGAAGGACACTTATCTGTGGAATGGTTTTCCTCACAAACCGAGCAGACCTCTATAACATTTAATGGACATTCATTTCTGGGGTGCCTTCTAGTGCATTTAGGGAAAAATATAACTAAGGATCTCTTTGCTTCCTCTTGTCTCCTCTTGACCTACATGGTGTCCATTTGTAGAGAAAATGTGTGCAGCATTTCAATTTTAAATTCCTCCAACATGTTTCCAATTTCATTCTTGATAGATGTGGTGGAGGAAGAGGAACTGGCCAAATCTTGACTAGACCTACCCTTCTTCCTAGCAACCCTAGAATGGTTTTTGAATATTGTCTTGATGTTGTCATAGGGTAGTTGATAAATGTATCCTAAAGACAACATGTTTAGGTTTCCAGTATGTCCTCCCCGATTCCTCTAAGAAGGAATAACTTGAGGGATTCAGGATCAAGGAAGCATTTTGCCCTTTTACAACTGAGTTGGAACCTTTCCTCATAGTCTTCCATGGATTTGTCTAGTTCAAGAGTCGTTCTAAAGATTTCCTCTTTGGTTTCTTTGGACATACAATATTCCCTATACTTGTTGTTAAAGGATTGTTTCATTTGAGCCTAGGTAGTGATGTTATCCCTAGGTATACCCATGAACCAGAGCAAGGTTTCATCCTTAAGGGTGGATGGTAACAACTTCAACTTATGGTCATCAGAGGTATAATCATAAGTTCTATAGGCAACAACAAACTCAAAAAAAAAAGTATCAGGGTCCTTTGAGGTTAAGCCATGGAAGTGAGGAAGGGCAGAAGGGCTTATATTTTTCATCCTAGCATCTCCATTAGTCTCTCTGATGGGAAAATCACCCTCATTTCTGTTTTCAGCCATGGTGTAGGTATGTGGAATGGGTTCTTTTTCTTCTTCCCCAATAGGCTCTTCAAGGATCTTAGGTTTTCACCTAAGGGGTCCTATAACTCCCCTATAGTCATAAAGGGAAGTTGACATTCACCGAAGAAGAGTGAAGGTTGATTATTTGATGGTGTGGGGGTATTTGACAAGAATTTCCCTAAAGTGTCTCTACTCCTACAAGGCATGAAATACATTTTTCTCTTTTTATGTTTTTTTTCAAAATCAACTGCAAAACATATAGGAAAGCAAGAATAACATCTATCTATTGAATGCAAAAAAAAAGAGAGTAGAAATTACATCTACCTAGACACCTCCCCGACAAAGACTCCAAAAAGATGGTGAGCTCTAGTATTGTACCAAGAGTGCTGCAACTTCCAGAGCCTCTTCAACTTTACTTTATCAAACTAGGGTTTCATACAAAATTAGAGGTGATAGTGATATATATACAGTTGATGCATCATTCTACTCATTACACCCTTAACTGGGTCACTTGATCATTAGGGTTCCTGACCATTCTTCTACTGAACTGAAAGGAGTCTAAATACTGAAAGAAGAATGTAAAGGCCGGTCCTAGTGCAGAGAAAGTAAATGCTTTTTAACTAAGGAAATGAAAGATCCCAACTTGTAAATGCTATGAAATGACAAAAATCTTATGCTAATTTACAAAAAGGAAACTATGCTTAGTTTAACTCAATCTTCTAGCTATCAGGGTTGCTTGAAAACATAATATTATTCTACCATTTCATAATTCAAGAATGCGTGCATTGACTATTTAATTCACAATTGCAGGGTAACTAAAGTTCTAATTGCTAAATTTAGAAATGAAATAACTAATGCTATTCGATCTTGCAGGAAGGAAAAAGAGTGAAAGAACTGGACTAGGTGGCACTTTTGGTCATGGAGTCCAAGATGAGGGGTTAAAATACTCCTAAACTAGGCTAGGCTATCATTTTAAATCAAAACAAGGTCAAAACAGGATGCTACAGGTGAGCTACAGGATATTGCTACAGGATTCCTATACTGCTATAGGATATCCTGAAATGATATAGGAAGTTGGCTGAGAGGGTTTGGAGGGAAAGGACGGTGAAATGAAGTGTTGGAAGGGTGTATGAAAGTTGTGTGGAGTGTGGGGAAGGTGATCATCACCCTTAGCCAAGCCCAATACATCAAGAAGGCCGAATTTGGGCTAAGATGGCTTACTCATGGTGACCAAAAAAATATATATCTAGACCATGGGTTGGCATGCATCAAACGAAGGTGGAGAATACCTAAATGGATTTGGTGAAAGGAGTCCTTTCCTGCAGATCAACAATCCTACAATAACACCTGCGCCTATTTCTCTTTTCATTTGCAAATTATTACATGTCAATGTGGAAAAGATGAATTGAATTTGGAAAAGATTATCTAACTATTGCTAAGAACTTGATCTATGAGATGAACTACCTTCTAAGCTACAACAATCATGAGAATAAAAATAACAAATGTAAATATTTCCAAGAAATCATAAACAATTATCTAACTAATGCTAAAACTTGATCTATGTAATGAACAAGAAATCAAACTCTATTTTTGGGTTGTGAGAGTGGGGTCCTCTTATCATGACCCCATGAGGGAGATGATATACGGGTCACTCTCACCGGAGTTTTGATGGATTTTACTCTACTGAATTGCAGCAACTAATCTACCCTCTAAGCTAATGGAAACATAAATAAGCAACAACTTAATTAATCTTCTAAGCTAGAAGAAACATGAATAAACTTCATCAATTAATCAACGTTCTAGACTAAGAATATAGATACAAGAGAGGAACTTTTGCTACTAGGGTTGGGCCCTAACCCAATAGCTTGAGCCCTCTGAGTCAATTCAGTGTTGGATCAAAATAGAAATTCTCATTATCATTCAAAAAGTGTCAAATACATCATAAAAATAATAGTCAAATGTGCTTCAGCTTAATGGCCTCTTGGATACAATAAACTTTGAATCTTAATGATTCCCTTAGCTTGTTTATTTATACAAAAGTGAAGCTACAAACACCCCCTTATAAAATAAGGATATTTGACTCCCTAACTCGAGAATAGGTGAATCTAACTCTTCCTTGACTTGCACTGGCTCGACTTCCAATGAACTCGGCCTACTTGGCTGCTAATGACACCGAGTTAATGAGATAGAGTGGGGGATCTTCAACTGATTGGAGGAGATAAGGAGGTGTACCACCTCCTAGAATATCTCTTTCTTGTATACTCCAAGTTCCTGCACTCAAATCAACTAAAAATTTCTCCAATTCCTGCATTTAACACACATTAGGCCACATGATATAGTAACACATCTTTACTCACACTAAGCATAATATAACAAAATTTTGTAGATAAATGTGAGAAAAATATAATTTCATAAGCTAGAGGATGGCATTGTGACCCATATAATATATCTATTGATGAGCCTCATCACTTATCATATTGAGAATGTGTTGTGGTGGTTGCTATGATTGTCATGTCTTTGTGGACTAATCCGTTGGATGTTAGATAGATCCTTCTTGTTTGTATTGGTTACAATGATTGTCGCATCTTTGTGGAATATTCCGCTAGACGTTAGATGGATTTTCCTATTTGCATGTGTTTCTACTAGAGTGGTATTATTACCTCTCTCTTAGAGGCACACTTTTCTTCTCCTAGGCAGTAGAAGAACCTTGACACACCTACAATTGAGCACTCACTTGATTTTCGAAGGTACATGGTCTTGTTTATAGTTAGAGCCAAGGAATATCTTTAAGAAATCAACAACTGGGTCATATTCTGGATGGGGATCCAATCCCAAATGGTTTGAGGTATAATTGGGACCACAGATCGGGGAGACCCCTTGAATGTTGGCGGTTCAAGCATCATCAACATTTCTGGTGCTAGAAGGAGGGAAGCCAAAATTTTATGGTTGATAACCTCACCCACCCTAACCATACATCTTCTGGTCAAGGAAGCTATATTCCTTGCACCTCCCCTATTCATATTCTTGAAGTTGGTGGATCTTCTCAACCCGGTCTTGAAAAAACTTGTGAAATTTCTTACGAGCACATCTGGGCCATCCGGCCTATAACCTGTAAGTTTGCAAAGGCTATCGGATGGATTCCTAGAGTACACAATCTACTTTATTTTCCAAGGAATAATGCAACTAGTCCTACTGGGATAATGATTTCAACTGCTGAAGATCTAGCTCTCGCCACTCTTGACAAAATAGCAGAGATTGTATAAATCCTAGAGAAAGCAAAACAACCTCCATATTTTAACGGAGGTGAGACATGTAACATTGTACTCTCAGACGATACTTTCCATAGGTTAGGTGGTGAAGAAGAACAATAGGATCCATCATGCTCCGATGAAGAGGAGGAGCACAGAGATGAAGATATGGCAGACCAACATCTAGAATGGATGACTTAGGTCCCACTTGCAATGTTAGGTGTGTTACACAATATGTCGAGGCACCTAGAGAAGATGTTAACAAAGTATGACCCTAACCAACCAGTGAAGTTGGAGGACCACCTAGAAAAATTTTACTTGCATCTGTAAATGCTTAAGGTACATTATGATGATATTTCATGTAGAATTTTTCCACTTACATTAGATGGAAGAACAGTTGTATGGTATCAAAACCTTCCTCTGAACTCAATCCAGAATTGGAGGGGTTTTAAGAAATTATTTCTTAAGAAGTTTATTGATGATAAAACCCCCACCATGCTGTTAAGAGAGCTGGAAAGTCTTAAGATGGAGCAGAAAGTGAAAGTGAAGGATTTCAATCAGAGGTTTAATTTTATATTGAATATATTTCCCATAGACATGAAGCCTCATGACTCCATCACTATCGATTACTACACATCTACCTTACTGACAAGCATTGCAGAATTCATAAATAGAACTGCAAAACCAAATTTGGCTAAAAAATATGAAGAGGCAATTGCAGTTGAAAAGGACTTGCGTGCAGTGGGATTCATCGTAGATGAGGAGCCATGAAAGGACTCTAAAGACACGAGAAAAAGGTCTTAGACCTCCATAAGTAAGGCTAAGGAGAAGGAAGAAATTGATCTTGATCCAGGTGGATATTGGTGGTCACCCGCCTATTCCACTTGGACCCTCACCATTTTTTCTTTCAGTTTTTCAGTTTCCTTAATTGTAGCACAATTTACTATTTTTGGCAGTTTTTTGGGTCCTGAACTTCCGAAGACATTTTGAGGCCCTAAACGACATTGTTTTGGCAAAATTCATCTAGTGATTGCTATGGAAATTTCATCTTCAGTTGTAATTCTTGGAGATATCTTTCCAACAAGGTATCATATGCATCAAACAGAGATAATTAGACCAAGTTATGACCTTGGGAAGTTGGCTACCCAACTAACCCCAACAGGGCCCATAAACTCTTGGTGTTACATATCCTTGGGTTAGGTTTTTTATTTTTAAGGGTTTTTTCTTATTATTCAATAATAAAAAGGCCCTTGAGCCTCATTGTAACTCAGTTCAGAGGCATGTAGCTACCGCATCTCTTCTTAGAAATAAGCTAACATCGCCTGAGCTATCTTATTTCCATTCTGTTTGTAAGCATAGTTCAATATTTTTCTATTAATGAAATGCAGTGTTTTTTCTACTTCATCTTTGTGTTTATGATTATATCTGTAAGTTGTAGCATTCCTATTTAAGTTTGAATCAGATCGTGAGAGCTTGACCTGAACTGTCAAGTCCCTATCAAATGAGTTGGCAGAGTTGAAATAGAGGTAAATTGAGACCACCATAAGTAGCAAGCCTTCTAGATTCAACATTATGAGAAGGGTTGCTAACTCTTGTAGTAGCAACAACCAACCGTCCAAGTCTGTGCAGAGCTTGAACGTTGTGCTAAATGTTGAGTGTATGGGCATGGACCAATATTATTTGTTCATCAAGAGTATTATTCAGAAAAAATATGTTCGCAATGGAACCACAACATGAATGCTCTTGCTGCACATTTCATTGATACAGTACTTTCAGATGACCAGACTAAGCTGATGGAAGAAAATGAAGAGAACTTTGTTGCCGAAGAAACTGTGAGTGTCAGACACATAGTGAATAAATTCAGTTGTGTTTATGCAGCTGAAAACAAGAATGTTGAAGAACAGCCACTGAGTGAGGCCTTGACCCAACAAAAAAATAGTTGATACAAGTTAAGAAGCCAAGGGCCGATATCCAAGCGAGGGTTGACGATGCATAAATTGAAAGAGCATCTGCTGAGAAAGATCACACCGCCCGTCAACTCATCCCAAAAGAATCCAAACAAGTCTGGAAATGTGGATACAATGAAAAAGGATTTCGTAAACAACAAAAGCAAGCCCATCGTTCTGGAAGTAGCATACCAAGTTACTCCTCTAGACACTTCGAAAATGTCTCCCGTACTGGATTATAACATAGTTTATGACATGAAGAAAGGTCATGTGAATATATCACTCTTTCAATTGACAAAGATCATGAGTCAGAGGGAACTGCTTGTATGCACACTTGAACAATCTGCCTCACGTAATGATGCTTCTTCACAGAAGGGATCTGGTAAGTCCTCTGGTTCCCTAGAATCTATACTTGATGCTTTAACATTGGATGCAAATATACTCTGCCCTCCTTTTTTGTTAATGTTTGAAATTTTCAATTATAGTGTGCACAATTTATTTTCCAATTTTTGTGCATATATAGACGTAATGCCTTTATTTGTAGGAAAAAAAATCAATGCAAAATGGGATAAAACAAATGCATAGATCATTCAGCTAGACAAGACTCTTTTTCATGCTATTGGTGAACTCAAAAATGTGCTTATATGCTTATCATTTGACCAACGAGTTCACCAATGTATAAATATAGTACTTGTGGACATTTTGGAAGAATAAGGTGTATTTATCAGCAGTGATTGATCCAACAAATTACAAGGTTATTTTTCTATGGAATGGTCACAGTTATGGTTTCTATACATGGGAAGAAACAATCAAATCTAGGTTAACTCATATCCTTACATGAAACATATTGTCACTCCCTTCGAAGGTCAAAATGAACCTGTGGATTTTATGGATCTTATTTTCAGAAATCGCTTTTTAGAAACTAATCTAGGGTGCTATCCTACTCAGTCATCCATAGTCCCATCTAACATATAATCGGAACTCCTTCCTACTCCAACTGGTAAAAATGACATTTGTACAGTAAGTAATAGTAGTAGCAGTAGGAGTACTAGTGTAGTAGATAGTCCTTACACATATGATGTTTGGAAATTGTATTTTGATGGTTTTAAGACACATGAGGTCTCTGGAGATGGTTGTGGTTTAGTAGACCCATGACAAAGAAAACATCTTATTTGAAGCCACTTGCAATTCGAGTGCATGAATAACACCACAGAATATGAGGCACTCATCTTGGGCTTACAAAGGGCCATCGATCTCAATGTTGTAATTCTCAAAGCAATAGGTGACTCAGAAATTTTCGTACGACAAGTATGTGATACCATACACTGTATGTCACCTCATCTAAAAGGTTATCAACAATAGGTATGGTGTTTAATTTCTCATTTCCAAGATTTCAATATCATTTTTGTTCCTAGGATGTATAACATAGTTGCAGGTGCATCAACAAATGATGCTACTAGGTTATCACCACTTAGGGACAATTTTTCTATATAGATTCTTTATAAATAATCCATCCCTCACAATATTACTTATTTACACATTTTCAATGATGACCAACAGATACTGCGCTTTATAGAGAGCACTGATGTATTCAAGGATGCAACTATTGATGAAGACTAGCACGAGAAAGTGTTGCAGGATGCAGATAGTTCAAATAAGAAAAATCCCATGTCAAAAGGCATGGTATCATTGGAAAAATTTTATGACTTGCAGAATCATTTCCAAGGACCAATGAATGCAAAAGCTGGTAGTTCAACGTTGTCGCATGAACAAATAAATCTTGGAACAGAAAATGGTCTGAAGTTTGTTAATCTCGGTACTTACTGCACACCACAGGAGCGATAAGAATTCATTTGCTTATTCAAGCAGTACGGAGATGTTTTCACATGGACGTATGACAAGCTCAAAACTTATGACACACAAATAATCTAGCACGTGATTCTCATTAAAGAAGGGGCCAAGTGTTTCCAACAGAAGCTACGAAAGGTACATACGATGGTTGAGCCTCTGATTCAAAATGAGTTAAGGAAGTTGTTGGATGCTCAAATCATATATAAAGTGTGGCATTCGACGTGGGTATCAAATATGTTCGCAGTAAGAAAGAAGTATGGGAAAATCCAGTTGTGTGTTGATTTCCACAACTTAAATTGCACCTTGGATAAAGATAACTACCTTGTGTTGTCTATGGAACAGATATTGCAGATAGTATCAGGGTCAGAGATGTTTTATTTGCTAGATTTGTATTTTAGTTACAACCGGGTTTTGGTCTCAGAGCTTAACAGACTTAAGACAACATTTCACACGAAGTGGGGTACGTTCTCATTTAGAAGAATTCCATTTGGGTTAGTAAATTTGGGTGTGACATTTCAATGCACAATGGACATCGGATTTCATGGACTGATCGGCAGAGTGTAGTGATCTATCTAGATGATGTTACGATATTTTCCAAGAAAATATTTGACCACTTGCACCATCTGAAGAAAATTTTCAATCAATGTCAAAAATACGAGATATCCCTTAATCCTAAGATGAGTATATTTGCAGTGTCCAAGGGTAGTATCTTAGTCCATATTATCGCGAAGAGTGGGATTAAGGTAGACCTAGAAAGGGTCAAATTTATAATGTATATTCCCTTCCTGGTAAACAAGAAAGTTATGCAGTCCTTCATGGGAAAGATAAATTTTCTACGCAAATTCATCTCCAATTATGCTTAGATCATGAAACCCATGCAGGAGATGGTAAGGAAGGATGCGATATATAAGTGGGATAATAGGGAAAAGGATGCATTTTCCCATATCAAGCAAGCTATCATAGATTCACCTGCTTTGTACAACCCAGATTTCAACAAATATTTTCTGCTCTACACTTTCACTTCTGATACTTCTCTCACCATTGTGCTTACACAAAAGGATGATCAGAATAATGAGCAGCCAATATCTTTCATGAGTCCCAGACTTCAAGGACCCAAACTCAACTACCACACCATTGAAAAACAATCTTATGAAGTCTAAAAGGAAGTGAAGCACTTCCAGCCCCATCTCTTAAAAATCATCATATTATCTTTGTGTTGCACCCAATAGTTAGATCAATGTTTTTTCAACAAGAGCTAGGTGAAAGAAGAGCGAATTGGATGTCTGGTTTGTAGGAGTATGACTTAGAGTTCAAGCCATTTCACATGATCAAGGGCCATGTTCTTTGTCGGATAGTAGCAGAAGAAGTAGATGCAAAAGAAGAAGATCCATCTCGATGGGAGAATGAAATCAAAATGTATAATTTTGAGTGAGCTTCCCCCACTACCATCGCAAACTCTTTGTATGTGGATGTGCACCAATATCTTGAGAATGACGCCTTTCCCTCTTACTTATTTGCATAGAAAAATAGGTCACTCAGGCTCAAAGAATTATCTTACCAATTGGTGCATGGGGTGATTTTCAAAAAGCACCATAACGGAGTTCTTCTCAAGTGCTTGGAAGTGTATGATTCAAAGAGAGTATTGTGTGATCTCCACGACAGACTAGCTAGGTGACAATTTGCAGGTGACACAACTACACATAAGGTTACAAGGGCCAATTTTTATTCGTTCGCATTATTCAAGAATGCTCATGTATATGCTTGTAAGTGCCTAGTCTATCAAAAGTGTGTCGGTAGAGGAAGGAATTCAACCACCCCATTGTAGTTGATTGCAATGGAAGAACCATTTCAGCAATGGGGCTTTTATGTAATTGGTGAAATTTTCTCGCACTCGTCAAAGCAACACCACTCATACTAATTCAAGAGGCGAACATAAGTAGTTCCGCTCAAACAAGTGAATGATCAGAAAGTCATCAACTTCCTTAAGCATAATATTATTTCCAAGCTTGGCATCCCAACTTCACTTGTTTTTGACAATGCAATGTATTTTACATCACCAAAATTATATGATTTTGCATTGGAAAATGGAATTTTATTGAAACATTTAGCTAATTATTATCCGCAGGGAAATGGTCTTGTTGAGTCTATAAACAAGAACATCATCCGCATTATCAAAAAGGCCATTTTCTTTGAATAGAGGAACTTGCACTGCACTTTGGTGAATGCCTTATGGGCTGATCGAATCACACCAAAACCCTCTCTGAAATGTTTCCTTACTTCCTGGTGTACGGAAAAGAAGCCATCCTACCCCCGAACATGTACCTTCCTGCCCTTCAAATTTCACAGGAATCCTAGGGAAATCCTTGCTTATTTGTTTATTGTAGTATAGATACCCTTCACAAGCTACAGGAAGAAAGGAAAAAAGAAAAAGAAAAAATTTCACCTCAACAGAGTCATATCAAGAAGGGTTTTGACAAGAAGTCTACAAGGAAGAATGAATTCAGTGTGGTTGACTTGGTCTTGAAGTGGGACAAATCCCATGAGGACAAAGGAAAACACACTAAGTTCTAATCCCTATGGATCAAACCATTCACCATACACGAAAATCTTAGCCAACACACATATCGCCTGCAATCACTAGACGGGAGGATTGACTCTCTTCCCGTTAATGGCCAAGACTTAAAACAATATTTTCAATGATTATCTAGAGTTGTGCCCTGCCCTATGTACATAGTTTCTTTTCTTGCTTATTGGTTTATTTTTTCTTGTCTTTTGTTTCTCGTTTGTGTAAATAAGCATTGTGTGTGAATGTGTTTTCAGGCTTCTTTGTGTGTTGCTGAATTGAAAAGAGTCGATGAAGTTCTGATGGAAAATATGATCTGTCTGTAAGGAGAGTTTTGTTCAAACCATGATACTTGTGTCTATTCTGGAAACCTTATTCCCACACTTGGTTCTTATGTTTCATTGTTTTCACGCTTATCCAATTAGTAGAAGAGGAAAAGGGGAAATATAGATTAGCAAACCTAAATCAAAGGTATTTATATGCTTCTTTGAAGGAACAGCCTCTCATTCTCTCCATAATTTAGGATCTGTCTTCTACCCATAAAATAAATGAGTTTCAATGCACAGTTATCTTTAAATATATACATAAAGGCTAAAGAAGAAAAAGGCTTCCTGCGTAGAGAGGTGAAGCAAGAAACTTTGTCGGGGTACTGTATAGGCTCGTTGGAAGTGGAGAAATGTTTGTGTTCTTGTAGTGACTCTGCCCGGGTACTATCTAGGCCTGCTGGCAGCAGAGCAACACCGGAGATGAAAAACTATACTATGAAAATATAAAGCTTGTGAACTACACTACACTTTCCAGTTTGAGACATTGCGATATTGTTGAATCTTATGATTATGTTCAAACCAAGAAGGCACAAATGGGACCATGTTTATTCACAAGGTAAGTGGGGAAGCCAAATTAATCTTCAGATGAATCAGTACTTTGCGAATAAATGAGACCCTGCATAGAAGAGTCAACCAAGATAGAGAAGCTAGAATTATACCAGTGTGTTGCCAAGTGTTGTCACTACTACAACACCGTCCAAAATTTTGGCCTGCACCAAATTTCAGAGCCTAACCTGGTCTTGTATATTTTCGTCACAAACATTGAAATCCATTCCATGTGTTTTCTCTAAGTGTTTTGGTCCACTTTTCAAAGAAAATAAAGATGTTTTCTTTTCACACATCAAGTGTCACACGATGTATATAACCTTGTTTTGGTGGTTTCAAGGGGTTACTATTGTGTAAATGAGTTTATCTAACCATGTAAACATATGTCATACTCATTTCAAAAAATTTAAGCAACGTCACACAAGTGTCATCGCAAAGTGTATCTTTGGTGTTGCACTTGTCGTAAGTCATCGTGAAGTTGTCGCAATAAGGGAAATGTGTGATGCATGTGTCATGTATGATCTATGTTGTTGTTTCATCAAGTTTTCTAAGTGTGTAATCATAGTCAAGTCATATCACTGATCACATCAATTCACTGATCCCACACAGCCAAATTTCGAAAATTTCCTAGTAACTTAGCCTCATTCGGCCCTCCTCAACTGCACATTGCACAATTCTAGCCCTCAAACTGCAACCCTTCCCCTTGACATTACGTAAGGTGCAATTCTTGCTTCCCAGGACTGTGCAATACGCAATTCCAGTTCTCATGCCTAGACATTGGCCCTTAGAATTGTGTAATCCATCCCTTGAGCCTAGACTCAACCTCACATTATGAAGTCTCTGAGCTCAAGCTTAGTCGTTGAGCTCCTGAGAAACGTAATTTCACAATCGCCAAGTTTTCTTTGCCTCCCAGAATTTTGTAGTTGGTTGAAACAATGGAAAACCCCTTAGCCCAGCTCACTAAGTCCCAAAACTACGCAATCTGCCTAGCTAGTCCAGCCTGAACTATGGATTGCATAGTCTCAAGGATCAAGCTTCACCATAGATTTCCCAAGCTACAACATTGCGCAACCACTAAGCCTCTCCCTTAGCCTGCAACCCGGTTCTATCTCAATGTGTGGATCAACATGCACCATCTTAGACAGTAGGGATTTATCATACTGATGTTGTCCCATCATGAGTGAATTTCATATGTAGATTGTTGTAAGTTATTTTGACACCATATAAGTTACAAAATTATTTAAAAATAATTTGTCACCTTCCTACAATTCTATCCTTACCTTGATAAATTCCTTCCTTTAATATCATTTCATCTAACCCTTTCCATTGCTAAACCATGAAGTTTATGAAGTTTCTATAAATGTCTCCAAATTATTTTTAAAAGGTTTTTATTTTAGATAAAATTCAATTTTATAAAATATGTGTATTCTTATTTTTATAAAATTAATTATTTAAAATATTAAAACTTAGTTTAAAAAATAACTATCCCAATCTCTCGGCCTGGAGTATGCCGTAAAACTGCTTCTGTTTGGCTAAGAGCTCGTCTTCCTCGGACGTAAGGAAACAGGTTAACGGCCCAAGACCCAGAGGCATCTGGCAGGAGTGAAAGCCTGCTCCCTTACGGACCACCAGCGGGTTATTACAGGTGGCGTGGTTTTCCTTGATAACAGTGATGAGTCAAACCGACATTCGCGGATAGCAGCCAGAGATGGCTGTCCTCACTGTTGGTTTGACACCTGAGTTTGATAGGTTTTGCCACCTTCGGAAAAAAAAACTATCCCAATCTCTAAACTATATAAACCTCATTTATTTATCATAAGTAAGCCAAAGTCAAATTCACTTTATGACCCCCCTCGCATTTCATAAATTAAATTTCACTAAAATTAAAGTCCTCGAGACCCCTCCGACATTTAACTAAAGGGGGCTCCGAAAAAGTTGTTTTCACTCTTACTGGATTTTACACGTGTCATTTTCCCCTTCATTCCAGACCCCCTTCTAAAACCTCTTACTACCCACCCCCTCTGGAATCCATTAATTATATTGTTTCGACTTTTATAAAATGTGGCGGGAATGGAATTTCATATGATTATGAAATAAATTTTATATGGATGGGAGGCTGAGTAAAAGAGATATGAGGTGAAACTAGATTTTAAAGGAATTCATGGGAGGCTAAGTTAAACAACACTAATGGGTGAAATGAAATTACAAGCTAAAGTGTAAAACGATTTTACAACTACAAGTGAAATGAATTCACTAGTGCAAGAAAATGAATTTATAAAAGAAAGTAAAAGGATAACTTTTTCTACCATATGCTTATGAAACTAATGTACATGTGAGACAAAATGAGATTCATGTAAATAAGTTTTATGGATAGGAGGCTAAGTTAAAACACATTTACAGAGAAGAAAGATATTTTTTTATAGCGATAAAAGGAAAAATAGAAATACTTTACTATCCATGGATTTACAAAAACAACACATGGTTTTTCAAAACCTATGGGAAGAGAAAACAAGCCATCAATTTGGAAAAACAACACATGGTTTTTTAAAACCCATGGGAAGAGAAAACAAGCCATAGATTTACAAAACAACACATGGATTTCAAAATCCATAGGAAGGGAAAACAACACATGGATTTGAAAAGATGGTTTGTTAAATTATTCAAATGAAGATGTTGAAATTTTAATTATGAAATTCATTTAAGGGTTTAATCAAAATATTTGAAAATATTATATATATATATATATATATATATATATATATATATATATATATATATATATATATATATATATATATATTTCCCAAATGTTTTGTGACAATAATGAAGTATTCAAAAGATGATGAAAGAAAAAAAAACAAAAATAGAACTTAAAATGCATGTAGCAGAGCAATCAGATTTAAAAGGGTAGTTAGCAGATTCTGTGAAGACAAATTCAACCTTTTTCCATATTTCAATGGCATAAATGTATCATCAATCTAAGATACCTAGCAATAGAAGATTTCAAGGGCATAAATATATCATCAGTCTAATATACCTAGCAACAGAAGATCAACAGATTGAGGATCATTTTGCAGTTTTCCAGCATTCAGAAAACCAATTCCAGAGTTTAATGAACACTTCAATGTTTCCAGCAGGTAAATTAGAGATATTATTTTATTTTAGTTATTGTTTAAGATTTTATTCCAAAATTATTGTAACAGTTTAGGAGAGATTTAGTCTATATATTGTTTCATTTATAATTTAAAAGGGTTGTATTTTTATTCCACAACCTTTCAGCTTTGTAAAAATTTGATTACCAAATTCTTAATTGAAGCCTTCCAGCTCCAGTTCATGACATAACTTGTGTTTTTTGTATGTTTATCTAGTATTTTCATATCTTATTTCTGCACATATTCATAGTAACATACAAGATTATGGGTAAGAATAGATTAAGTATCAATCTCTCTTAAATCCCCCACAAAGTTATAATCATTTAAAGAGATTAGTTTATTGGACACATTGTCTGAGATAACTCCTCTACATATTTAAATTGTTGCCTCTTGTCATCTCTTGAGTGTGTCTTGTTTGGCTATAGAAGTCTTCTACACGCATCCAAATTTTCCTAGTTGATTAAGTATTCAGTATGACTGCTTAATTATCAGGAATTTCCTTATATTCTTCTGTCAAATTCTTTAAAAATCATGTTATTCTATCAGGCTAGAAGCTGACACTTTGAGCAAGGACTCTGCAAGAGAGGGATTTATTCATGAACATGGATTGTGAAATCATCAACAACCACCCAAACTAAATCATAAATCTAGCCATTGTGCTTCATAGGTTGTTGTTCAGTGACAGTGAACAATATTAAATAAAGCCTCATAACTATTGAGGGAGCTCCCTCTAGTTCAAGGGCCATCTTGAACCTAAAGACTAGTTGAGTCAGTTTATCACTATAGTTTTTGCAACCAAGGACTACCTACGAGAAACGAGTACAACATAGGTACTATATCATACCATGATAGGATGATGAAGAAGGAGATGGAGAAGGGAAACATGTTGGAAGACATCTTTGTAGCTAATTATGCAAGTTGATCAATCAGAGAAAGCAAAGGGACACCAGTTTGCGACCTCAACTAAAGACTTAATATCATCAAAGAATCCTTACCTGTAACTCATATGGAGGTGTATAGAAGAGCATTCTCGAGAAGATATACAACAAGGAGTAGCAATGGTGTCTTGAAATTTCCATGTCATCAAGCATTACATGTCAACAGTGCCACGTCATGTCATGTCATGGGTTGTGTTATGCCACATCATTATTGTGGATTATGTAATTTCTTATTCGAAAATGTATTGTAAAGTGGAAGTCCAAAGGAAACATACATAATATGAAGAGTCATGTAAAGTCGAAAATTCATAAGAAGTCAAATAGTTACGAGGATAGTAAAAGAGTCACAAGGGAGGTGAAGCATCACCCCGTTGGTTATATATACACCCTCATTGTATGAGAAAAATACTTTTCACCTTGGCTCCTCTCATATGGAATTAGAGAGACAAGCTAGTTCTTTCGGGGAGCAAGTTGTGGCTCCAACGGTCCACTATTGGAGATAGTGGTGTTCATTGTATACATATGTCCGTGAACTTTTACTTAATATATGAAGCCTAATGGCTAGCACGTTCTTCATGCATGGATTATGAATATCTGTAAGACTGATCTGTGAATGTTTGTAATTCATGTTTACTTTCTCCTGTACTAAAGTAGTTGAACTATTTCAGTTATTTTAGTGCTTATAATATTGGGAATGTGTCGTAGCGGTTGCTATGGCTATCGTGTCTTTGTGGACTAATCCACTGGATTCTAGAGAAATCCTTCTTGTTTGTATTGGTTACAATGATGATTGCATATTTGTGGAATATTTCGCTGGATGTTAGACAAATTCTTCTTGTTTGTGTGTGTTTCTACTGGAGTGGTACTATTACCTATCTCCTAGAGGATCACTTTTATTATCCTCTGCAATAGAAGAACCTTGACACACCTACAATTGAACACTCACTAGGCACAATGACTTGCTTTTCTAAGGTATGTGGGCATCCCTCTCTCTTGATGACAGTTAGAGCCAAGGAAAATACTTAAGAAATCAGCAACCGGGCCATATTCTAGATGGGGTTACTATACCAAATGGTGTGATTTCTAATTGGAACCACTTATTAGGGAGACCCCTTGAATGTTGGCGGGTCCAGTAACATCAACATCTTCCTTGTAGAGCATGAGCTAGAGTGCTACATTTGACAAGGATGTTGAGAATTTGGAATCTATTCGAGCAGAATTCAATGAGAAAAATGTTAACACTTCTTCACTTGAAGAAACATAGGCCTTTGAAAATCCACCAATAGAAGCAACAAAAGAAGTTGCTCCATGAGAGCTAGGTGCCAGTGAAGCATCTCCCAAGGTAGGGTGAGAAACAACTTTTTCCAATCGCTAATTTGACTAGATAGAATACACTTAATTTTTTTGGGCTTGCACTTAGAACTAGTGTTAAGATAGTGTTGAAGCCCCGAAAATCGGGTCTACAACAAGGGGGATATCCACCTGGTTCGGACCTTGGTTAGCAGCTCCTTTTCCATTTGGTGTAGTGGGTCCGACTAGGGATACGGGACCAGTTTCCCAATTTATGTGTGCGTGTGTTGAGAATTGATATTTCCTTCCTAATACCTTCTAAGTAAAATTCCTTTATTCTAAATATAATTTAACAACAATGCAATTGTATTCTAATAAACAGAAATATCTAATTCTAAAACTACCCCGGGATTTAATCTTTTAATTATTCATTCTAAAATAGTTTCTACAGCAATTGGTAATAAAGATCATTCAATTGATATAAGAAAAGAATTCAATAAATATGAACTATTTCCTATAAAAAGTTAGCCAAACAGTTGTGAAAAACATATCACATAATAAGTCACTCATATATTAAGAAAAAATGAATGGCTATCACCGTACAAAAGTGCCAAATGATAACTCAAGCATTCAAGCATTCATACATAAATAACTAAACATGAATATCACCATAACACGTAAGCAGAATTTGTTAAGAGATAAAAGTACCATTTATAACGAGTTCTACCCATGAGCTCCAACAATAATGATTTATCTCTTCTTAATTCAACATCTACTAAGAGTACAAAAGTGCAATTTCAGTAGCAGATATTAAACACAGATATCAATAAATATTGTTCCATTCATTCATCAAAACCTCCTCGGAGGGTGCAGAAGTGCATGTTCTGAGGACAAGTTTTTGATCAATTTCAGGACCCCTCTCTAAATGCATGAGAAGGGTTTAAATACTACTAGCTAAATCTAAAAATAGTTTATTAAAAAAAATATAGGAGGCAGTTTAAATGATCGTCCTCTCTTCAGGCAAAAATAAGACAAAACTAAAACTAAAACTGAATCTAAAAGTAAAACTGGAAATTAACTATCTATGTATCTGATCTTTGTAGTCGCAAGCATCCAGCATTGGCTTGAGGAGAGTTGGTTGGCCGACCTCCGACTTTAACTGTCCTGCGAAAACGGAATTGACAAGTGCTGGCACCATCTTCTCGGTAGAATTAGTGAGACATTTGAGAGTCATGCACAGACTGTGTGGTTTAACCAAGTGCTGCCAGTAAGAATCCCAGCTTAACTTGGTTAACCTTTTGATGGACTCTGCTCTTTCTTGAGCCTTTTGTCTCCAGCTTGTCTGTAGATGCTGCACATTTGGTAGAAATTTACATACCACTTGAAGATATCCCTGATAAATACCACTGGTTTTTAGAGTTCGGGTTTTGTCTTTCGCCTTTAGTACTTTTTCCTACAATTTTTCAAGCTTACAGGTAACTGAGTGATTAGAGGATTTCCATTTCAAGAGGTTTTGCCTGGCGATGCGCGATTCAGAAACAGCCTCGGTTTCTTAATCCGGGCTTCCCTAATGCTATTTTTTTTTTGCCTCTTATGCGTTTTTTGTTAGAGGATGTAAACCTTAAATTTTGTGGGAGGAATGAATCCACGAGTTCTTAGCTCTAAGTCTTAAACTATCGGTCTATTATCTTAGTGCTATTCAGTACCCATTTGACCATGTCCATGTATGGAAGAATCTTGGGCCTTGCCGTTATTCGGTGCAAGAACGAACATGCTAGTTCTGTAATTGACGCCTCAGATGACCCGCGTGAGTCTATTGTAGTTGTAACCTCCATTACTCTGGGATTTTCTTCCTTGAGTAGATTGTGCATGCCTTCCCAAGTAGTAATGCTGGCATCTCTGTTACAAGTGGTGTCTGTGTATAAGGGCATCATTTCTTTCTCTTCAGAACTCGGAGCCTTTCCTTTCTTTCCCATAATATTCTGAACACTGCTATGTATATCTCTCTGCTTTTTGCTCCTGCAATTTGCAAATGAGGCAAGAGTAATGATAAGAAAAAGGTGACGGGAAAGCTTTAAATGCCAAAATCATATAAAATATATCACCTTACGTGAAATGGCTCTTCAATCAGATCAAAACCATATTTCATTAATGATTGCCAACTAACTCATTAAATTAACATTAACGCGCATAACTAGGCATTGGTTTGTGGAAAGGCTTTTTCGAACAACGAGCCCCGCAGATCTATGATAAGGCAATTTTGCGATTTGCTTCGCAATATCGTTGATCCGTTACATGTGGCAATCATTTACCATATTTTTTCTGCGCAATGCATTTGCGAGACACACCATCGCATATCGGTGGTTTGAGGTATTTCACTTTAAGTGATACTTGAAGCACGTTAAAACTACGATGCGATGAATGTCTTCAGTGCGTGATTTCGCATCGCGATTTCGCAATCTTAGGATTTGGTTTGTAGGAAAGCATCTATTACCTTTTTGCGATGCGATGCGACGCTTTTTATTGAGAAAACGGTTTTGTTCGAACTTATCATAAAACTTAAGTCTTTTTGGATTTTCGGGTATTCTCCTAAGTTTTATGATAGTAAGATTTATTCAAAAAGGAAATACAAGTCCTAATTTATTTTTTTGAATTTTATGGATAAGGGTCCCCATTTATTTAGTATTAGTGATAATACTAAATAAGAAGGGGGGTTGTTGCTGGCCACAACAATTGGCGATTCACTTGGAAGAACCAGTTATCTCTGCTTTTCTTTTGAATTTTCTAAACTTCCAAAACAGAAGGTTTTTTAGAGAATCAAACTTTATTATAGAAAGATAAAGTACACCATGCTTTCAGCTGTTAAGGATAGTTTGTTTCTTCTATGTTAACTTTGTTTATTTACTTCCTAGAGCTAGTCATTGTATTTACATTAGCCACTACTTGGTTTATAAAGATAAAAACAAAGTCTTCTCTGTAAATCAGTTTTAAATATGCTCATTTGTCGTAGGTAGAGCCTCTGCTGCCAACAGGCGTTTATAGCCTCGACAGGGTTACCTGTTACCCAACAATGATCCTGTATCCTACTTAGAGAAATATACAATTTTCAAAGGGAAATCCATGTTCACACTTATTGCTTTTATTTTCTTTCAATCCTTAAAGAACAATGCCTTGGTTTGGTAGCCAAATTATGACAGTGCCACTCACTTGATTTATAACTTTGCTGAACAAGCTGGCTCGTGATGAGACCCCTTGTCTTTTGATTGCAATAATCTCAAGTCATTTCCCTGTTGTGATATGTAGTTTTGGCAAAGTCAGCAAGCTATAATATCTATGATCATGATAAGTCAGCTCGTGATGAGACCTCTTATTCTTTAAGTTAAAGTGTATCGTTGGATTATTCCTTGAAGCTCGTAATTCCCTAGGTGGGGAGGAAGTCATTGTTTCCTTAAGAATAGCTCTGGACGACAATGGTAGAGTTTTTGGAAAGAGATTTTCTACAGAGAATCTTCGTTTTGTTATTGATACTTTTCATTTGACTGACATAAAACAAATTCCAACTAAAGGTTGTTTTTTATCAAAATTTACAAAGTTGAAACTAGTATCATTTTTAAGCTTATAGCTTTTGATTGTATCTTTCAATAATAATGTTCAATTTTCTAAATCAGACCTATTTATACAAGCAAACAAACAAAATTTAAAAGAAATTCTAGTCTTTTTCGTGAATTCCAAATGTAACCATTTACAATTGGTTTTATTATCAAAATAAAGGAAAAGCTAATTTACAAAAATAGAAGAATGATCTCCTATGGAAAGTATTTTTTGAGGATCTGTCCGTTAACAGGTAAAGATTCTCTTTTTCCTGTTAAATCCTGTAAGATAAAGGTAGATGGACCTACGATTTCTGCGATTTGGAAAGGGCCAAGCCACATTCGTTGAAACTTCGTATGTTTGCCCTTTTCCTTGTGAGCTTTATCCCATTTTAAAACTAGATCCCCTATCTGAAATTATTTTCTAGATATCGTGTTTGAATCAAAAGAAGATTTTACTAATGCTTGGTGATGTGCATAAGTTATTTTAGCTTGTTCTCTTTGCTCTTCTAGCTTAAGGATTTGTAACTACCTTAGTTGTAAGGAAGAAGTTGGTGTTTCGTCAATAAATTGAACTAAGGCCAATGAGGGAATCACTAGATGAGTTGGAAGGATCACTTCTTTCCCATAAACCAAATTAAAGGGAGAAGTGCCAATGGAGGCTTTCTGCGTTATTCGGTTTGCCCATAGAGCATATGTTAAGGATTTGTGCCAATTATTATGAGTTCGATAAATGGTTCGCTTAATGATTCAGATTAAGTTCTTATTTGTTGATTCAACTAACCCATTCCCTTGCGGATAATAATTGGTAGAGTATTTAAGCTTAAAACCTCTTTTGAGCGCAAATTCAATCATAGCATTGCCAGAAAAATACGATGCATTATCAAACATTAAAATGGAGGGTAAACCAAACCTGGTGATTACGAACTGATCTATGAAATCAATGATGTGTTCGGCATTAGCTGTCTTGAGAGGAACTACTTCTACCCATTTAGTAAAATAATCTGTAGCTGTAAGGATATATCTATGTTGTTTAGATGAGTGAGGAACGATCTCACCTATTATATCCAATCCCCATTGATTAAAAGGTTGATAGATATTGACTAGTTGCAAAGGCAATGATGGTTTCTTTTGTCTTCCAGCAGCAGTTTGACAAACTTGCATTTCCTTACGTAGCTATGCGCATCTTTGAATAGTGTAGGCAATATTTTATGTGATGTAGTATCTCCAGCATAATGTCCACCTGCTGATCCATCATGGAGTTCCTGCAACACTTTTTTAGCTTCAGCTTTCTCAAGGCATCGAAGGAGAACTGAATCATAATTCATCCTAAAAAGTACATCATTTACGAGTTGATATTACTTAACCTTCAACCTTAGGGCTCTTTTCTTTGTATAATCTAGGTTTGAAGGAGCATATCTATTCTTTAGATAAAATATGATATCAGCGTATAATGATTCAATATCGTTTAGGCTTACCTCATACATTTGCACTTCTGAATACGGTATTTCTAAAATAATCGATGCTCCAGCCAGCATTTTACAAAAGCCTTGACCTTTTACAATATTTGCAGGTTTAATTTCAACATCGTATTTTTGTAAAGCAGTAACCCAATTTTCTCTCTTTTCACCCACATCTTTCTGTACTAAAAGATTTCTTACCGCTGGAAACGACATAATGATTTTTGTATGGGTTTTAAGTAAGAATGGTCTGAAATGTTTGATCACTTTGAAAACAGCGTAAGCTTGCTTCTTGACATCAGAATAATTTAATTCAGCCCCTTGTATATTTGAACTGAAAAAGGCAATTGGGGCTTCCGCCTTATCTTGATTTGCTTGAGTGAGTATCGTAGCATATGATCTATCAGAGGAAAATGTATATAAATGAAAGGATCGGAAAAATTTGGAGTGGCTAAAGATGGTGCGTTCACAATCGCTTGTTTAATCAGGTTGAATGCTTCATATTCTTCTTGGCCTCATTTAAAGATTAAATTCTTTTTAATCATTGCTTGTAAAGGAGATACGATCCTTGAAAAGTCTGGAACAAATCTCTTTACAAAATTAATTTGGCCAAGGAAGGATTGCATAGATTTCTTGTTGTGAGGCACGGGTATTTCAGAAATCTCCCTGATTCTGTCAGGATCAATATGGATTCCAGATTTTGACACTATAAATCCAAGAAGTTTTCCTTCACTTAATGCAAAAAGGGATTTTTTTGGATTAAGTGAAATTCCATACCTTTGGCAACGTTGGAAGATCTGTTTCAAATCTCTAAGATGATTACCTCGTTTCTTGGAATATACAGTTATATCATCCAAGTAAATTACTACTGATTTGTTTACTAATCCCTTAAATGCGATGTCCATGGCCCTTTGAAATGTGGCACCAGCATTAATCAGACCAAAGGGCATCTTTTGATATGCATAAGTGCCCCATTTGGTTCTGAACGTGGTCTTTAATTGATCATCAGGGTGGACCAAAACTTGGTTGTAGCCGGAGAAACCATCCAAAAAGGACATTAATTTTGATCCTGCAACTGCTTGTAATATTTGCTCCATGGGAGGCAAAGGAAAATTATCCTTTTGGCAAGCTTTGTTAAGATTTCGAAAGTCAATGCAAATTCTAATGTCTCTGTTTTTCTTTCTAACGGGAACCATATTGGAAACCCATTTAGAATGTCGAATGGGAAAAATGATTTTGGCTTTCAATAATTTATTGAGCTCGGATTTAATCTGATTTTCCAAATTAGGGTGGATTTTCCTCATCTTTTGCTGGACAGGTTTTTCATCATCTATCATTGGGATAGTATGCTGAATGGTAGAAGTGTCGTAAGTCTTAAGTTCATCATAGTTCCAGGAAAAGACACTTTTGTATTGTTTCAAGAGACGAATGTATGCTAATCTTTCTTCAGGGGCTAGGCCAAGACCTAGATTGATATTTTGTGGCTTGGTATTAGTTCCTAGATTTACTAATTCATAGTTCAGAGTTGAACTTTGAAGTTTTGAATTGGTCGATCTTTTGAATCGGTCTTTCAAACCATATAAGTCTTCCAATTTGACCTCTAATTTTGGCATAGCATTATTAGTGCTATCTTGTTGTAACTGTTTGTCATGTTGGTCTTCATCTATAATCTGATTATTGTAAGATCCCTCTGATGTGAGGAAGCTTACAATATCAAGATCATCATTGAAAATTATCCAATTGGTAATGTTATCAGGAATCGAGGGTCTAAAAATTAATTCAATTGAGAATATATCTGGGCTATAGTCTTCTGAGGGAACGAGCTTGGAAGCTACGTTTGCCAAGAGGTCAGCACTAGCATTTTGGAGCATAGGAATTGAGGAAATATTGAATGTTATAAAATGTTTAGTCAGATCTTGTACTAAAGATTGATAATGCTTTAAATGACCTGATAGACAATGTATAGTATTTCGTACCTATCTAATTACAATCTCAGAATCTCCAAAAACTTGTAGATACTTGATATCTAGTCCGATTGCTTTGTATAATCCTTGGATTAAAGCCTCGTATTCTACAGTATTATTGGTGCAATCGAACTCGAGTCTACAAGTTAGCATGGTTTTGTTTCCCTCTGGACTAACTAATACGCATCCTGCTCCTGCTCCATCGTTAGACTTAGAACCGTCAAAAAATAACTTCCAAAATAAAGATTTATTTACAGGACTATTTATGAAATTAACACATTTAGAACTATCTGTTTGAGAAAAGTTTTCTACTTGAGATAAAACAAAATGTTCTAAATAAGGCGAAGTATGAGCATTGAAATTTCCTAAGAAAGAGTCAACAAAATAGTTTCCAATTATATTGTTGTTGTATGCTACAAGTTCATTTTTTCCTTCCAATTCTGTTACTATGTATTTTTGATGCCTTTCTCGCTCAACCTTTATTTGATTTGGTTTGCCATTGTAAGGGAGCCACATATGCGACCAATCAGTTGCAAAATATCCATGAAGTTTTTCAAACCAATCCCTGCTCAGAATTAAGCCATAAAATTCTGGAATGTCTGCAACTAAAATATCAATAACTTGACATACCTTTGGATTAGATGACAGCCTTATGGTAACCTGATTTAGGTTTCCGATCACTTCAACCTGCGACCGGTCTAGTTGAACTATGCGTACTGCAGATTTTTGAGGTTGAACGTTCAGCTTTGCACATATTGATTTAGGTAAGATATTGGATGAAGCTTCTGAATCAACTAAACAATTATGCAAATTTTTGTTGAAAACTTCATAAGTAAGAAGAAATGGCGGAGTATGAGATCTTGACCTTCCTCCAATTAGAGCGATGTTGTTTGGATCAACTTTACTAGTTACAGTATTTGGAGGTCTTCCCATCTCGTGGGAAGCTTGCGAGATTACAATGACAGGCAGAGGTGCAACTAGTATTGCATGTAATTCTTTCAAAAGAAGCTTTTGTTGATGTTTTAACTCGCTCAATTCATAAAAAGTAATGTTAGCCCTAGTCTTCTTCATGTCTTCTACGATATTATATTCCATCTCATCAGAAACAATCAATGTTTTAGATGGAGTTGGTGAATCTGTTTGGACTGGGCTTGTTTGAGTCGCTTTGGGTAATGTTTTCTTTCCTACGACTTTATCCTTAGACATTGAGCTCGCGCTCTTTGGCTTAGGAGTAGATTGAGGAGGATCGAGCTGATTTCTACTTCTAGTACTGACTGGTGATGCCTCTTCATCCTCTTCATCTGGGAGGATGAAATCCCACATTCCCTGTACTTCTACAACTTCTTCTTCATCAGTAGGCTCCTCGTGGGAAACTCTTCTTCTTCTTCTGATTCAAAATTTGTGATAGCATTGAGAGGCTTTGAATCAGTTGAAGGATTTCTTCTATAAGGTTTGTAAGGCTTTTTAGAAGAAGTCTCTGCTACTTGTTTCTTTATATCAACCATTTCGTTAGACATGGTTTTCAAAACTTTTTGCAATCCTTCTAAACGAATGGGTCTTTGGACTGTTTTTCTTTGGATCTTCTTTAAAAGTAACCTTCTTAGATTTACGTTCATCAACGGCGTTTTTCTTTTCTAAGGCTATTATACGTTTCTCTATCGCTATTGCTTCCTTCATATTGTCAACTAAAGTTGTTTTGTTAGCTCTATCAACGAATATTGCTATGTTTGATGGTAGGGCAGATATGTACCATTCACTTCAAACTTCTTCGCTAGGCTTAGAGGCGGTAGGAATTTTGTTCAAAATTTTATTAAAACGCGAGTTAAAATCTTTGACAGGTTTCCTTAATTCAGCCCTAAGGTTAGACAGGTCATTGATCAGTGTCGCGGTAGACCTGTCATCACCGAACTTAGTCAAGAATTGTTCTTGGAAAATATCCCAACTAGTGATAGATCTGGATGGTAATGAGAAATACCCTGATCCAGCTGCTCCTTGCAAAGTGTAAGGAAAGAGCCGAACGACAGCGTCTTCATTAGTAACCCCATTAAGATTTATAGATAACATAAAGTTGTTTATGTGTTCTTCTGTTAGCATGCCTGCTTTAGGATTAAACCTAGGTAGCCATTTTTCAGGATGGGTTGGTAATTGACTCAAGGGCACAGGCATTAAGACTGCCCCTAGGTTATTCCATGGAGTTTGGGCCATCATTGAACTACTAAGAGAGGAAAGCACAAAAGATGATCCTTGCGGTTGGGAAGATGAGGATATTACAGTTCTAGATTATTGAGAAGGAGATGTTGAAGTTCCAATGGTCTGGTGGACGATAATTTGAAGTGGAGGAGTGGATGGTTGACTTCGCGGTGGAGAGGTTGAGATGGATGATGATGACGAAAGAGTCTGGATATCAGGCCCTTTAGGTGATTTCCTTGCTCTCTTCCTTGTAGGTAGAGGTAATTCAGTTGGTTCAATACCAAACTTTTCACTCTGCAATCTGGTAAGGGGATGAGAAGGGTTATATTGCGAAGTCACACTACCTTGAGATTTTTCATATTTTTGGGGAGATATTGAAAATCGCTGAAGTTTATGGATCAAAGATTCAACTTTAGGAGGTTCAATAATAGATTTCTCTGAAATATTTGGGTTTGTGGCAACGATTGTTGTTCTATCGATTTCTCGCTCAACATTTAAAGATTCTAAATGTGATGGAGAAGTCGGGGGAGATGGTGAGGGCAATTTACTCTCAAAATGGTATTTAGATTTAGATTTACTTGCCATTCATAGTTCGAGGCCCTCCTTCTAACGCCAAATATGTTAAATCCCCAAAAATCGGGTCTACAACAAGGGGGATACCCACCCGGTCTGGACCTTGGTTAGCAGCTCCTTTTCTGTTTGGTGTAGTGGGTCCGACTGTGGATATGGGACCAGTTTCCCAATTTATGTGTGTGTGTGTTGAGAATTGATATTTCCTTCCTAATGAATTCTAAGTAAAATGCCTTTATTCTAAATCTAATTTAACAACAATGCAATTGTATTCTAATAAACAGAAATATCTAATTCTAAAACTACCCCAGGATTTAATCTTTTAATTATGTGATCTAAAATAGTTTCTGCAGCAATTGGTAATAAAGATCATTCAATTGCTATAAGAAAAGAATTCAATAAATATGAACTGTTTCGTATAAAAAGTTAGCTGAACAGTTGTGAAAAACATATCGCATAATAAGTCACTCATATATTAAGCAAAAATAAATGGCTATCACTGTACAGAAGTTCCAAATGATAACTCAAGAATTCAAGCATTCATACATAAATAATTGAACATGAATATCACCATAACACATAAGCAGAATTTGTTAAGAGATAAAAGTACCATTTATAACGAGTTCTACTCATGAGCTCTAGCGATAATGATTTATCTCTTCTTAATTCAACATCTACTAAGAGTACAAAAGTGCAATTTCAGTAGCAGATATTAAACACAGATATCAATAAATCTTGTTCCATTCATTCATCAAAACCTCCTCGGAGGGTGCAGAAGTGCATGTTCTGAGGACAAGTTTTTGATAAATTTCAGGACCCCTCTCTAAATGCATGAGAAGGGTTTAAATACTACTAGCTAAATCTAAAAATAGTTTATTACAAAAAATATAGGAGGTGGTTTAAATGACCATCCTCACTTCAGGAAAAAATAAAGCAAAACTAAAACTAAAAGTAAAACTGGCAATTAACTATCTATGTATATGATCTTTGTAGTCGCAAGCATCCAACATTGGCTTGAGGAGAGTTGGCTGGCCAACCTCCGACTTTAACTGTCCTACAAAAACAAAATCGACAAGTGTTGGCACCATCTTCTCGGCAGAATTAGTGAGACGTTTGAAAGTCATGCATTGACTGTGTGGTTTAACCAAGTGCTGCCAGTAAGAATCCCAGTTTAACTTGGTTAACCTTTTGATGGACTCTGCTCTTTCTTGAGCCTTTTGTCTCCAGCTTGTCTGTAGATGCTGCACATTTAGTAGAAATTTACATACCACTTAAAAATATCCCTGATAAATACCGCTGGTTTTTAGAGTTTGGGTTTTGTCTTTCGCCTTTAGTACTTTTTCCTACAATTTTCTAGGCTTACAGGTAACTGAGTGATTAGAGGCTTTCCATTTCAAGAGGTTTTGCCTGGCGATGCGCGATTCAAAAACTGCCTCGGTTTCTTAATCCAGGCTTCCCTGATGCTATTTTTTTTGCCTCTTGCGCGTTTTTTGTTAGAGGATGTAAACCTTAAATTTTGTGGGAGAAATGACTCCACAAGTTCTTAGCTCTGAGTCTTAAACTATTGGTCTGTTATCTCAGCGTTATCCAGTACCCATTTGACCATGTCCGTGTATGGAAGAATCTTGGGCCTTGCCGCTATCCGGTGCAAGAACGAACATGCTAGTTCTGTAATTGACGCCTCAGATGACCCGCGTGAGTCTGTTGTAGCTGTAACCTCCATTACTCTGGGATTTTCTTCCTCAAGTAGATTGTGCATGCCTTCCCAAGTAGTAATGCCGCCATATTTGTTACAGGTGGTGTCTATGTATAAGGGCGTCATTTCTTTCTCTTCAGAACTCGGAGCCTTTCCTTTCTTTCCCATAATATTCTGAACACTGCTATGTATACCTCTCTGCTTTTCGCTCCTGCAATTTCCAAATGAGGCAAGAGTAATGATAAGAAAAAGGTGACGGGAAAGCTTTAAATGCCGAAATCATATAAAATATATCACCTTATGTGAAATGGCTATTCGATCGAATCAAAACCATATTTCATTAATGATTTCCAACTAACTCATTAAATTAACATTAACGCGCATAACTGGGCATTGGATTGTGGAAAGGTTTTTTCAAACAACGAGCCTCGCAGATCTGCAATAAGGCGATTTTGTGATTTTCTTCGCAATATCGTTGATCCGTTACGTGTGGCGATCATTTACCATATGTTTTCTGCGCAATGCAATTTGCGAGACGCGCCATCGCATATCGGCGGTTTGAGGTATTTCGTTTTAAGTGATACTTGAAGCACGTTAAAACTGTGATGCGATGAATGTCTTCAGTGCGTGATTTCGCATCGCGATTTCACAATCTTAGGATTTGGTTTGTAGGAAAGCGTCTATTGCCTTTTTGCGATGCGATGCTTTTTATTGAGAAAATGGTTTTGTTTGAACTTATCATAAAGCTTTAAGTCTTTTTGGATTTTCGGGTATTATCCTAAGTTTTATGATAGTAAGATTTATTCAAAAAGGAAATACAAGTCCTAATTTATTTTTTTGAATTTTATGGATAAGGTCCCCACTTATTTAGTATTAGTGATAATGCTAAATAAGAAGGGGGATTGTTGTTGGCCACAACAGATAGGAATTATTTTTTTTTGCTTTGGACAAATCAAATGCAACACTTGCATGTTTCAAAGAGGGTGAATTAGAGTTTTTTGTTATAATAGTTCCATCAAATGGTTCTAAGTTTTGGTTTTGGCCTTGTGAAGAAGAAGTTTGCACAAATAGCAGAGTGCTTTAAAACACCAAAAAATGGCAGAACAAATGGAAAAGAAAATATATAGAGGAATAAATCTCCAAATAAATCTAACACCAACTTCACAACGCATGGAAAGTGGGAAATGTCTTTGATACTTTGGTCAGGTGGAGAATATACACCGAAATTTTACCTAAGTACATTTCCTTTGCCAATTTCAGGAAGGCCTAGTGCTTTTCAAAGACTTAAGCTTTCATGATTAGAAGTATATATTAGTACATATTAGGCAGGATCGATGTTATAGTGTCATGGTGCAAACATTAGTTGTGCTCCTTATTAATTCTAGTGAAAAATAGAGGAACTAGATGCATTAAATTTGAATAGATTTCCATAGTGGAAAAAAATAGTCACTTTTTTCAAGGTCTATGTTTTTTTAGGCTATGCATTAATCCATATTAATGTTTTCTATCATATATATAGCTCTAATATTATATCCCTATTAACAATAAAGCAAGTACAACATAGATGGAAATTATAGGTTGAGAAAATAAGAATCCAAGGCTACATGTTATTAGTAACAAATCTCTAGAATATTGCAAATGAAATTCAATCCTATGCATATGAAAAAATATGTAGAGAAAATAATCTCTGACAAAAAATTTCCAGAATAAATGGAGAAGAAAATATCTAGAGGAATAAATGTCCAAAGAAATTTGAGTGTAATCTTATAAGTTTTGGCAAGCAAGTGAAGGATTTGTGAATTTGGCAAGGTAAAGAGTCAAGGCCTAATCACGACTTAAGTACTTGGCACATCTCAAAATCAGGAAGGCCCAAGATTTCCCCAATTGTCAAACTTATATGGTTAAAATTTTAGATTTGCATGTATTAAGTAGAAGAAAAGCTATTAATCTTGGGGGTCTTGTTTCTATGGCTTGACTTTTTAATTCCGACAACATGTGCTTCAAATCTTGCCACTATTTTTTTGTGACACCGGAACTACTTTTTAAATATCAATTTTCCCCTTTAGGCAAATTTCCTTGACCATGTCTCACTGTGTGTTCTATATTTTCTTTAGGCCTTGAGAAAAACTACAACATATCACAACTTTGAAGGAGTCTCCGCATGAATAAATTCCTAATGAGGAATTTCCTAAATACGAGTATTTAACCTGTTAGGTAATGATTTCCTGCTTTGAAGAGTACTCTTCCATAGAGTACTCTCAAATGAAGCTTCTTTAGATTTTTCAAACATTTTAATCACCCACACATTCCACAAGGGTGCAACTACAATTGGATGCGCAAAATGCTATTCTACTCCAATTTTTTTTCCAAAGCCTTAGTTTTAAAGCTAGAGAAATCGGTGAAAATTGTGACAGATAAAAAGGCTATACATATGCATCCTTTGACAGCTAATGATAGTGAAACAATTGGTAATCTAATTAGGACAAAATAAAATGGGTGTAAAAATCTATCATCAAGCTTGCATATGAATCCTACCTCAGTTTGAAAAGATATTGATCAATTTAGTTTTACTTGGTTTTTTTTTTTTTCGATCAACATATTCTATTAATTCAGAAAATATTTACAAAGGAATATTTTGATCATCATTCGACTCCCAACCTCACTCTGAACAAATTTTTTGGTCGTGGGAGGATTACAAAATTGACAAAAAAGACACCACAAAGATGGGTGTTGATATACCCATAGATCAAAAAGTCACCAAAAAACATACAAAATGTATACGAAACCAAACATGAGAACCGATACTAAGGGATCTGGTCCTGACGCTACTCTCCATAGGCTGGTGGATGAATTGGTGGGTGCTCACTACCATGTACATGGAATTTCAAATACTCCATCCTACTTTTGATGACCTACAACTTTTCAAATATCCGTCTTTGATGATATTCATTAACGACACCTTGTCCAAAATATCCCAGTACTTTTGCATAACATTGTTGAACGAACCAATGAATTCCAAGCAGTCCTCCTGTCGAAGATGAACGAGCTCTAGTAGCTAAGAAGAAATTTCCTGAAGATACCCTGCAATAGACGAGAACAAGGGAGGCTCTCTCTCTTGGCTTGGAGTTGGTTGAATTTCATGGTCCAACTCACCCATGTCAAGCTCGCTAGCTCCAGCACCATCCTGGTTGCCACCATCTACACCAGCATGCCCTCCTAGGGAAAGGCCTCCCCGACACACATGACCTCGCTAGCGTAGCATGGAGACCAAAACCATAGGCCACAAAGGACAGTGCAGCCACACTACAACAAGACACCACCTCTAACACAACCTGACACTTACCCCAGCACAAAAATCCTTCTTGTTGTATGCCTTCCGACCCCTGAAGACAGGAACAAAGCCAACACCAACACAATGATGACATCGCATAGACCAAAAAAATCCCACATAGGAATCTAGACCCTTTCCAACTACCCAGAAGAGCATTACATCCAACCAGGCATTGTCATCCGACTCATTTCCACCTCCAGGATGACACTTCCTGCATAATGACCCAACACCAAACACCCCACAACGATACCCCCTAACTCCTTGAAACAAGAAATAAGAAATGCATGGGAACCTAGCAACCGAGGTTGCATACCCCTATGCTCAATGCTAATCCTCTATAACAGAAGGAGGCAACCCACTAGGAATGCGGTGAAACTACTAATACCACCACCCCACAAGCTACTATGTCGATACCTAAGGAACCAAAAGAAACCAAGCGAATTTGAAGTATAAACATTGCATAAGAACCTTACCAGATAGCTATGCGACCACCTCTCTCCACAACAAAGATGGGAGGCAGCCGAGGACCAAAATACACAACTCCCCCAACCTATAGTTTCTTCTCTCTCTATAGTCCCAAGGCCCCAAACATGGAGAGAATTTGACCATGAACTAGCTAACACCCATGCCACCCCATTGCATGGAAGCTCTGTCAACATGAATAAATAGAATCACGAGCTCCCAAAGAGAACCAACAAAAACTTAGTGATGACCTCCCCAACTCTAAGCAATCCAATTCCTAGATGAACTGTAAACAATCTCCAAAACCGATGACTCTAAAAAAACCTTGCGCGCCTGAAAGAAATAACCCTAGATCTAAAAGGACCCTCTAACATCAACTAGATGTTTGGCACCTTAATGGCATCTGGCCAGATGTCAAGGTGGTTAATTAACCTCTGTCTCATCAAACCATTGCGCATTGGAACCACCACCCCCATCGAGGTAGTTGGTTATTTTTTTAATCTCGTGCTATTTGTTTATAAAAATTTAGTATTATTTCTTAAACTTTATCCGCAAGTACAACATGCCTCCATTATGCATGGGTAGAAATATATCACGCATGTTTTTGTTCTTGAACATTTGATGCTTTATTGGAATACATGATGATTGATACAAATTATCACATGGATCTTATAGCTCGACTTGTAAATATTCTTGCAAGGAACTATAACACATTGAACTAGAGAAGCCAAAAGTTAAATTCGTAGTTGGGAGAAGAATTCTTGCAATTGCAACCAGAGTTGGATGTGAGCTTCTTAAAAAAATATCCCTTATAGGAGTGTCTTCTAGAAGCCAGCAGAAACTAACTATAATAGTTAATGATGTTATTGAGAAGAGTAATCTTAGTAGACAATTCCTCATCTAGGATTGGAATATTGGGCAGGCTAATTCAACGATGGTTGCTTCAGAAATGCCTATAAGCAATCCACATATAAAGTTTGAAACATTGAAAAGTTATGTTAGCCAAGATATAAAAAAAGTCTTTGATCATTCTTTCTTGACAATTTTGATGTTGTTTTAAATCCTCTAAACAATTCCAATGCCAGTCTCTATGTACATTATAGGTTTATTTACTTTCAAAAGCCATCATTGGAATATGTAACTTTGGGAACCAACTACAACACTCAAATTACTATTCCTCACTTAAATGAGAGCTATGGACCACCACGATATCCTCTAGAAAGGTAGGCACCCATGTGCACATTTCATTCATTTCCACATAATATTGACCATTGTCTAACATGGGAAAGGTCAAACTTTGAGGGTTTATTATAAAAAACTCCACCTAAAGAAAATGAATTTCTTACGAAACCAAAAGAATAAAAAGAAACTACAAAGTCAGTAGGAAATTCTCTTTCTCGAGAACTTTTGGATAATGTTGTTAAGAATTTGGTTTTATAAAGATGTGTAACATTTGAATATTTAATGGCTTGGACGAGAAGAAATAAACATTCAAATACTATATATTTGTTCTTGCATCTTTTCTTGAAGGTAATTTCAACATTGATTTCATCTTACTACTTTTCATTTTGGAGATGACTCAAGTTTGAGGACTATTTTTCAAATTGTGTGAGGCAACTTACTTACACATTCCCCGAGAATGCAACTACAAGTGGAGGTGCACCATTCTGGTCTGCTCCAAAGCATTTTCCAAAGCGCCTAGAATTTAATTCCAATGATCCTAGTCATATGTCCTTAATTGTTGCAACTTCAATTTTATGAGCTAATACATATGACGTTTCTATTCAAGAATGGGCTTCTATTTTAAACAAAATTAACCAAGGTGGTTGATAAAGTGCATATAATTAGTTTTTAACACAAAGCAATGGGTTAATATTGTGATATATAAAAATCCTATAGATATTCATCCTTCGAAAATTGATTATAGTGAAATTATTGATAATGTAAGTAGGATGCTAGAAAATGGAGTTAGAAATCAATCATCAAGCTTTCGTATCAATCTTATTCAATAGAAAAAGGCGCTAATTATCTGTAACTATAATATATAGCCATTATGAATGGGAAGAAATTTAGTGCCCATGGTTTTGTGCTTAAACATTTGGTGCTTTGTTGAAATGTAAGATGATGAGGAATTTCCTAAATATGAATATTTAATCTGTTAGGTAATGATATCCTTCCTTGAAAATTACAAGCACAAACCTTAAACAACCTATGCAAGTATACAGTAGCAGAAATCAATTTAAACTATGCCTCAAACATCCAGGGTTAGAATGATATAATTTACCCCTTAGTTAGGAGGAAAACAAGAATTTAGTCCAATCGTAAGGACTTTCAAATATAACTTTTGAGGCTAATCATGAAAAAATTTCCACAATCTTAGAACATAGTTAGATCCCATTAACGAGGAGATTAAAATAAACATATAGTTAACATGAGTAATGATGAAGGATAGTGGAAGCCTTACGATGATCCTAAAAAATAAATCGTACAAGAAAATCAGGGAGGATAGTAATACTTTTTCAAAGGAAGGTTATGACACAATGCTACCATGGAAACAAAAATAGCTTCAATGAATCCAAAGGCAGGATGACCACAAAAGCCCAGAACTTCCTATAAATCCATTAATATCCACTGAAGTAGCAATTCATAATTAGGATAAGTTTTGCGCCAATTATTCAGACAACATGTAATAAATCCATGTTGAATTAAATTTGGATAAAACAAGTAGCCAAAAGTAATAGGGAATCACATAATATCTCTGAATTGATGTTGAAATATTTTTTTTATTCTTTTTGTTTTCGAGAAGTTGTTAACATAGTTAAAATAGTGAATGCAAGTGAATTCTCCAATAATTGTAGTATGATTTTCATAGGACTATAATTAATAGAGAGCCAAGTGTTAATGTTGTTGCCAATGGTGCTACAAGTTCCCTTTTTATTAGAGAAGAGATTATGAACCAAATTTAAAAAAAAAAAAAAAAAACTAGATTTACAGAATGATAAAAAGTCAAAAGTGATGAAATTGAGATATGCACTGAAGAAACAAAGAGTAAAACAATTAAACTTAAGTGTTACATGGGCCAATGAAAATAAATTGGAGCAAAGTGATTATGTTGAATTTCTTGAGAAGAGGAATTTAGATAATTGAAACAAGTCAACAATTGTTTCTTTTCCTTCCTTGGAGAGCATCGGATACATTTCACTAGGATGTTGAGAGTTTGGAATCCATCTGAACATAATTCAATGAGGAAAATGTTAAGGCTTCCCTGAAGCAAGAGATGATTTTACAAAGGCACCAACAAAAGCAACAAAAGAAATTGCTTTAAGAGAGCTTGGTGCCAGTGAAGTAGATTCTAAGGTAGAAATTTTTATAGTTCCTATATAGATGATCAAGAGCCCAAAAATACCCAAAATTATGTAGAAAATTGGATTCAACAAAACCTATATGGACAAGTCTACCTTCTACTATAGATGAAGAAGCTTACAATGCACTAGAGTGTTAAAATGATGATCCCCTAGATGGCTTCAGAGTGGATCTTTATTCATTTGCAACTAGGTGGAAGGATTTAGACACTTGGATTACATGTTCATTGATGGCCCACCTCTGTGGTAGAGATGACAATGATGTTGATGATTTTTCAATAGTAAATGGAATAGATTATCCTCAAAATATTATTTTTGGAGGTGCATTGTCAACTGAGATTGAAAGAGTTGTAGTGAGCTGCAATTCACCTACATTGCCACAAGTGGTTCAATATCTAAGGTACCAACTCTAGTTTCCTCTTTGGAGCAATATTTGGTATGACTATGATTCGAGAACAACCTCAAACCATTATCAGATAAAGTGAATCCATTTTCATAAGATTTACTTGTTAATGGCTTGTTATGAATGTGAAGTTGATCCAGTATTTTTCTCTAACATGTTGGATGAAAATTTTATTTTCAAATATTTGTATCATAACATGAAATGCTTCTCTGGAATATGGTAGTATTGATTTCTTAGTGTTTTTGACAAGGTATTGCATTGGAAGATAAGTGTTATCACCAAAAAATGATCACCTTGTCATTTCTAACTAGGGAGATCAAAACACATCATGAAGGATCAATTTTACCATAGTAAAATCACTTTCGCCATGGGAAATAATTTAGTAACTCATTTTTATTAAATTATTTCTAATTAAAATTAAAAAAACTCGATGAGAATAATTGAATAAATCATTATTTATTTAATTTTCCCTAGGAATAATGATTAAATCATTATTTGATAATTATTTCTTGTCACATTTGACTAAATTCACCTAGGAATAATTAAATAAATCACTATTTATTTAGTATTCCTTTATTCTATTATTGGAATAATTGTTAAAGCACTATTTAATAATTATTTCAATCTCACACCATTCTTAATCTTCGCAAAATAATTAATAAATCATTTTATTTGTTAATTATTTCTAAATATATATTTGACCATTTTGAATATCTTTTCCCTCTCCAAAAAATTTAATAAAGTATTCCTAATGGTTAGATCTTGATTTGTTCAATATTATTGTATTATTTTCCATTTTCAATATCAACCCAATACTTTTTTTATAAATAAGAGAGTTTTCCATTCATTCTTCACCATGGTCATTATCATCGTCGCCACTATCATCTTCTTGCATTTGAGCTCCCACTTGAGTTCTACACATTGTTGTTGGTTTTTCACATATTGAGAGAGAGAATTGATCAATGAAGCATCAAGGACATGAAAGGACCCATCCCACGGAGGGGGATTTGTAGACCCTTTTGTAGATTTCCTTCACCGGGCGTTATCACTAAAGATTATTATTCATTTAAAAGTCTTTCTATATTGGGTTATTACATTGGATTTTTATTGTTGTTTTATATTTTGGATCACATATATCTTTTTGTTGCAAGTTTTTTGTAGTTTTATTATTACAGATATGAACCGTAAGCAACCGAAAATTGTTGCTAGGGTCACTTCACACTAGTGACTTAAGTGAAGTGTTTTTGGTACACCTTCCAAGGAATTTCGTACTAACAATAAGATATTTCCAGGATGCATCTAGAAACTATCTAAAACATTGATTTAACTTATGCCTTGTCCCGCGAAAATGATAGTATTGATTCCCACAAAACAACATTTCCATTCTTCCCTAGTTCACGAAAATGACATTATTTCTTCGCACAACACAATATTCAAACAAAAATTCAATTCCAATCATGACGAATTTAGTACCTAAAATTCCTTTCTAAAGGAAATTATTTGGTTGACAAAGTTGAAGAAAATTTCCTTATGTTGAGATACTTGTGCACCTATTACTGAAGAGGTTGAGCTCATCTTTAATATTGAATTCTCTTACATAACTTTATAGAATAGCTCGAAATCAATGCATTTCTAGAAATGATGCAATAATATTTAATGGAGTTATCATATGAAGATACCTTATTACAATCTCTTTGATGTGATTTTAAGTATTTAATTAGAAAGTCTTGAAGATATCAAAGGCCGTTGAAAGTTCAAAAATATGTAAAGTAAAAAATCTAGGATTTGGAAGTTTGAAGACATTGGAAAAATTCTAGATTATTTAAATATTAGAATGTCTAGGGTTTGAAAAAACTAGCAGGGGCTTGAATAGGAAAAACCCTAAGGTTTGCACACAAAACCCTAGGATTGGTTTTTTCCACTTAAATAAGAAACCATAACCCTTGGTATGACAAGGATGATGAAGAATGCAAGAAGTCCAAGATTAATAGGGAGCTAACGTTTCTCAAAAAATAAGTATTATATAACTCTTATCTTTGGTTACTATTGTTGTTACTGTCTCTACTCTTGGTTAGTCTCTTGTCTGTATACTTTTCTTAATTATACTTGTTCTTCCATGACCTCCTAGTGAGGATTGCATGTCAATGGCAAGGGTTGCCTAGGCTTTAGCAACATATGAAAAACAAGTGGAAGATAGTAGAAAAGCAAGGGGACTTTTCAAAATTGTACTACAAGAAGACCCGAGTTTAGAGGGAGTGGAATGTCTTGATTGTGCCTAAAATAAGTCAACATCTAACATGCAGAAGATGCTAGCATGGAAGCAAGATTTTAGAAGGTTCTCACAAAAAGAGGGAGAGTATCATGACAAGATTTTTTCCCTAGTTGGAGTTGGAAGAGCTACCTCAATTTTTTGAAGAAGCATGAAAGGAGGCCTCATGGCTAAAAATGACCTTGTACTTTGGGCTTGGTTTAATGGATCAAGGACGATCTCATATGATTTGTCTCTAGTGAACAAAGGACTTAAACTAAGTATTGTTCGAAAGAAAAAAAAAATTCAAAAGTACAATTGGATGGGTAATAGGCACTCAACATATTAAGATTGATGTTTTATCAATCAAAATAGGGGCATGGTACAAAGAGATAAATTATACTAGGGTATATGACTCCCCAAAAGAGTATTAAACATAAACACGAATTTTAAATACCAATAATATAATATGAAATGAATATCATGAAACAATTGGCTTATAACCATCTATCTATGAGATCTAGATAGATCAATGGATCACCCAATACAACATGGGAAAGTATACTTTTTATCCTTCAAATACAAATGAAAAACACTTATAGCATCAACTCCTCGTGCATATCCCTTAAGAGAACTATAATTAAACTACAAGAACATAATTTAATTAATCATAAGAAATAAATAAATACCAAACATGTCATATGCTAGATTTCTAAAAGAACATACCATTAATTAGAGCTTAAAATTAATATTAAGCAAAGTCTATCCAAACAAATGGATGGTTAATAGGCTACTATGGTATGGAAATACCATCTTGTGTAGATTTTGTACCATGTCCTTGGGGCTTAGTTTCCTGATTGATTCTTTCATTTGTCTTGCTAACCTAAAAGTGAAAATAAAATGTATGAGTAACACCATATAATTTATGTGACTTTAATTCATTCACAATCTGAAGAAAAAAATCTATATACATAGTAATACCTAGGGTGCATGTACATCAACAAGCTCATGAAGCAACAATTGTTCCTCTGAGTTAAGTAATTCATCATTTAAAAATGTTGAAAACTATATAAGTTCGAATAAATATATAAGTGAGTTTTAGAGAGAAAATGTATATATAGTACAACGTAATAAGTTTATATGTAACATGCATTCTAGATAATCTTGTAAATGTGATTTTATAGTTCATTAATCATAGTTTCCTAGAGCATGCCTTGGTAAGGCTTAGACTATCGTGAGCCATGGATAACTCCAAATAATCTCTACAAGATGTTGCATATCTCTCGAGTTCTAGTTGATCCATCTCTCTCAGCACCTCATCTGGAACACTAAGAAATTGTGTAATTTTATCCTCACCCTTTGAACACTTCCTCTTCCCTAAGTCAACTGACATAATTTGTAAAACATCCTAAATAAGCTCCCTAATATTATTCCTTCCCTAAGTTCTTGTGTTGGATGCAATGACAAACGCATCCCAAAGCACAACAACTCTAGGTGGTCGAGGGGCTAAAGGCCTAAATCTAACATCTTGAATAACATCAGGTCATTCCTATGTATGACCTTCCCAGCTCCATAGAATATGGATCTCATATATGTATAATTGAGATCCATGTGATCTCGAAACTCGATGCACAACATCCTTGCAAAATATTTTGAAACTTCATCATTATTGGGGAACTTCCCGTATGCGTACAAGAACTTCTGATAAACAAATGGTGCAATATTAGTTTCACTAAATCTTGCAACCTTCATACAATTTTTGTCTTCAGGTCGCAAGTCAAATAATGAGGAGGTCATTTCTTTAGTGACCATGTCTCTAATTTCTTTAAAGGGGTGTCTACCCATAACTAATGCTCTCCTCCTACATATCATGTCAAAAAAAATCTTGATCATTAGTCCAAGCCCACGATACACCTCCATGACATTCTCCAAATTGTGCAAAATGTTTGGAGACAATATCTAATGGGGCTATAGAGATTGTTATTTTCTAGCTCATTCTACAATCTCACGAAATGCACCTTCATGTCATCAATAGTAAGGCTGGAGATGTTGTCTTCCCAAGGTATCTCCTTAGGAACATCTCCAGGATGGGGGTAAAGAGGTTCATAGTTTTCATTACATGCATAATGTTACACCCTACGACCTCTCATGCCACGATGATGTCCCATAGGAAGATGATAAAAACATGTAACATGATAAATGTTCATATATTATTTAAATATAAATAAATTTCACTTAAACGATTTGTATTTAAAAAATTTCCACATTTAAAATTACTTGGTACACAAAATATCTTATTCTCTAAGACACCATTCGAAGGATTATTATCCTATTCTAAGGAAACAAACTTGGAGCTATTATTCCCTGTACAAAACATCAAATTTCCGAGTGCATAAGTTTGAGAGATGGGATAAATTTTAACATTAAACATACCTTGAACAATATTTATGTTCAAATTTCACCTGAATGCTCCTAGATGAGTCGCTGAGAATCAACTTGGCCAACCTTATGCTCAGTCCATTCACCTATGGATGATGATATTTTTTCACATTAAATGTGTGTGGAAGAAGAAAGTATTCATGTGGTAAACAATAAATTTTTATAATGTCTAGACTTGAACATGTTAATAGAAATTGAATGTGTACTTGTACCATGCACAATAGACCCCTCATAATCATGTTTACTCGTGAGGGAATCCCTATCAATCACAAGTATGAGACAGGTGTGATACATTTTCATGCACTAATAATCTCACTTCAAGATTTCTATTTGTATTTTACCTAAACCAGCTCTATTAGACAGTTGGTTGGTTCTTGTGGGCAAAGTACTCAAATCATTACGACCAACCTCAAGCTCAACCCGTGCACCTATCAACAATGATATTTTTTCACATTAAAAATGTGTCAAAGAATATTATTCACATGTTAAACATTAAATTTATATCGTATCGTTTAACATGTTTATTATAAATCAAATGTGCACCCCTCAAAATGGTGTCTAGTATGTCTGTTGGAACCCGAAACTGCTCCTCCCATGCAAATTCCTTGCAAGGGATCATTGGAGGGGTTTTTTTATGCCAGTGCTCCTATATACAAGAGGACTAGTTATTAATATTAATCTTGAAGATTGACATTCAAAAAAAAAAATATGGATTTAAATATTTTATTATTTAGTATGAAAGAATAACAATTTTAGAAAAGGGTTTAAGATGAATCTACCATCATTCAAAATATTAGAAATGTGATGTTGTCGCAAAATACAAAGAGCATGGTTTTTTTCCTAACATATTTGATATATTTTTATAAAATATGTGAGTAAAATAAAAGAATTACGAAGCTCATCATACCCCATAACTCAATAAATTACAAATGACTTATGTAATGAAACAAAATTGATTTTTTTTGTTCAACATAAATAACCCTATGACCATAAGGAATCAATTGGGTGCAAAAATATCTTGAAGGAAAATATCCTAGGGTTGTAATAAATTCTCATTTCGTTTTTGTGTTATCACTATGAAGAATGGTATCACTTCTCCAATCTAAAATAAGAAACTATAATAGTGGAAAATGAAACATGAAACACAAAAATGCAAACCAATTCATTGATAGTAGTGGCATACATTTGGATTTAAAGCATAAATATTGATAAAAAAATGTATTTTTCATAATCAACTCCCTCCATCTATTATAGCAACATTGCATGGAATTTCTAGTAGAGTTATTATAATTCTCATTAAATTCAACAACTTCACAAATTATTGGATGGGCTATGACATCTCTAATACAAAGCTTAGGCAATTTTTTATTATGTTCTCTAATCATATTAGTCACTTTCCATCATTTTCCTCTTTTCTCTACATCATCTTCCTCTATTTGTTTTGCTTCCATACTCATAAAGTTGTAGAGATGGAGTTGGATCTGGGTGTTTTTTAGCACTATAGGAAGACTCATCAACCATTAACTTATTCTTTATCTTTTTACTTCTCTTTACACCTTAGAAGTTTCCACAACTATTGGTTCAAGCTATTGTTCATTAGTGGAAGGAGACCCTACATGTTGGCCAATGATCTCCATATCATCCTCATCAATTATTGGTTCTAGAGCCATCATACTAATGAATTCATCTTGATTCTCTACTAGGTAGCCTTGTGTGAACATCTCTTGAATCCATTAATATATTAGTGCGTAATGGGTGAGTTGATATCATCATCTAGTGTGGAAAGTTTGTGCGATAGAATGATGTGAATGCAATAGGAAGAAAGGAACATTGATGAAACTCAACATACAACAAAGGCAGGGAAACTCTTCTATGTGATGATACAGGGCTACTATAGGACAAATATGAGGTCTGGAAAGTATAAGTCTGAAGTTTTTACAATTGGAGTGTAAGGTACATTTGGAATTAGAATAATACTTTGACAATATTCTTAGAGGCATCAACTAAAGGAATTGATCGTTTAGGTGTTTTCTTGAAAATTCTGATGTCTAAGTTATGATCATAAGAATGCATCAAAATTTTGGTTTACTATCATCAAGGGTATGTGTAAAAAGTGTTAGAAATTGTAGCAAGAAAGGCTCAATTTGACCTATGCCTTAGTCAAATTTAGTAATTCAATTTTCCACATCAACATCATGACTTGGATTGCAATTAGCTAGAGTGAAATGGCCTTGTCTACTAGTAAAGTCAGTAAATTCAAGTTATATGGTTGGAGTAGAGTTGTGCATGTAGTGATTGCTAAAATTTAGCATCTAGTTCAATTATTTTCAGTTGAACTGGGTTAAATAAGTTCAAATAATTAATTGAGTCAGTTGAAGGTCAGTTGAGTAGTAGAACTATTTTTAGCTCACCGATCTCTTAGTTAAACTAGTCAATCAACTAAAAATAGCCCAAACATGCATGGAATTTGAATTTCCTAGCTGGGGTGGAGGAAAATGAACAATGTAACTATCAATTGTATATTAGTTGAGTGTAGAGTGTTGGTAATTAAGCAAGTGATCAATTCCTTGGGAATTGTGCAAGGAAATAGGGAATTCCCCTATTATTTAGGAGCTCAATTTCTCATGAATTGTCCAAGGAAATAGGAGGAAGTTGGAGGCTTGAATTTACTAAGTGTTGGCTATAGAAGGATAGTCATCAAGAGAACAATTTTACAATGCAAGGTGTTCTTTAGAGTTGAAGAAAGACATTGTAATAGCTTCTCATTCTCACCTGATTAATGAAAATCAACAGAGGGGTTTTTCCCAGTTGAGTTCCCTTGTAAAATCATTGTGTTTCTTGTGTTTTGATGGTTGCATGTCATTACATGTTTTTCTAAATTGTGATTTCTATTCCAAATAATTGTAGAGGACATTTGTAATCTCTTGTTTCCAGTTCGAATTCATCAATATTATCAAATTTCTATTAATTTCTACATGGTATCAGAGCCTGAAATCACAATAGAAACCAATAAATAGATCTTGTCCTATAGAAATTTTGATTTGTAGATTCAGTGAAGTAGTTTTATTTCATGTGGAAAAATGTCTTTCAACGGATTGAGATTGGAGTATGCCCTGGAGGGAACCTCAAATTTCATAGCTTGGAAGGACAGGATGGAATTTGTACTCGATGATAATGGAGTGTTGGAGTACACTAAAAATGACATTCCAAAACCAACAACATCAGATGCACAACAGTTAGCCTAGTGGAATAAGGATACCGCAAAAGCCAGGAGGATCATCTTGGAGGGTGTGATAGACCACATAATCTTGAATTTACAAGAAAAAGAAACTATGTTTTCTATGTGGAAGACCCTCACTGAGCTATTTGCATTGAGGTACGAGCTCAGAAACATCTGATTGCAAAAAAATGAAACCATTCCACATTACCTCTCTAGATTTTCTAAGTGTCGATATGAGCTTGGAGAAGTTGGAGAAAATATACTATCTTCAAAGCTAGTGAGCCTAGATCTCATAGGCCTTCTAAAATCCTGGCATAGTTACCAAGACTCTATAAATGGAAGGGACAAATTAACAAATTGGGAGAGAATTTGGTTTGATTTGTTGTAGAAATACAAATGAAAGAACACCAAATATGGAGTAACATCCAAAGCTAAGGAGGAAGGTAATTTTTCCTTGGTTGGGAAGGGAAAGAAAGCTAAGGGAAAGAAGGTCCAAAGAAGGCTAGAGTCTAGCTAAAACAATGGCAATAGGAAGGAAATATGCAAGATAAAATGTTTTCACTGCCACGAATATGGGAACTATGCAAAAAAGTGTCTGCACAATAAGTCTAACAAGAAGAATTTAGAAGGAGGAGGAGGTGAAGAACTTGCCTCACAATTTGAATTAGACTTCACCCTAATTACATGCATGGCCAACATTGTCATGGGGAATGTGTGGTACATAGATTCAAGTGCCTCGTTCCATATGAAAGGATGCAAAGAATTCTTCAGTAGCATAGAGAAGAAGGATCTCTAGATGCACATAGAACTTGGGGATGATGGGGGGTACAATACCAAAGGAATTGGAATTTTAACCTTTAAGAGGGAGTCAGGCATCCATCTTCATATGAAATATGTTATGTATTTGCTTGGGTTGAAGAAAAATTTGATCTTTGTAGCTGTATTGGAGGATAGAGACTATAATTTTGTTTTCAGTAAGAGGAAATCCTTTATGAGACATGCGGCTACCAGGAAAGTGAAGCATATTGGAGTTAGAGTGAAAAATCTCTACAAATTTGTGGTGGAAGCTTGTGCTGCACTGATTAGCAAGGAAGAAAATGCATAGAGTCGATATGTTTGAGAACTATTGCACAAGCGCATGGGACACTTACACCATGGGGCCTTGAAAATAATGAAGTATATTACCACGAGGTCTTTCGAAATGCACTCTTGACCAGCATGATGTCTGCAAGGGGTGCACATTGGGGAAATATGTCAAAACCACATTCTAGGGTTGATATAGTAGAGAGGGAGAAATCTTGGAGCAAGTCCACTATGATGTATGTGGACCCTTTTCAACAACCTCTACACCAAAACATAGGTATTATGTAATTTTGTGGATGACTTTTCTAGAAAATGTTGGATATTCTTCATAAGGAAAAAGGATGAACTTTTTTCCAAATTTTTTGAATTCAAAGCATTGGTTGAAAAGGAGATTGGTTATAAATTGAAATCCTTGAGAAGTGACAATGGAGGAGAATTTTTTTCTAACACCTTCAAGGAATTTTGTGCCAAAGAGGGGATTAGAAGAGAACTAATAACACCCCATAACCCACAACAAAATGGGGTGGATGAAAGGAAAAACAAAAGCATAGTGGGAGTAGCAAGAGCCATGTTTCATGATCAAGGGTTTCCATTACATATATGGGTAGAATCATGCAACACCAAAATTTATTTGCATAATAGGAACCCTCACAGAATACTTGGCATGATCACACATGAAGAAGCTTAATCTAGAAGAAAGACAAATGTATGTCATTTTCAAATTTTTTTAACTACTATGTATTTTCGTGTCTCAAAGGATAGAACTAAGAAATTGGAGCCTATATTTGAGATGGGGGTATTTGTAGGATACACAAAGACTCCACATAACTATAGGGTGTATTTTACCTCACTCATGGTGACAGAAGTGAGGCGAAATGTCAAATTAGATGAGGAGAAGGATATGAGATGCTCTCTAGAGAAAGAGACAAGTATCCCACTAGAGGAGAAAACTTTAGCTCCAAAGGAGGAGCCTCAAACAAAGCTTTAGGATGTTTTGGAGTAGGCACATGTGGAGGAGCAAATAGGAAGCTGAGTGGAGACACCCACTCAACTATAATCTTCCAGAGAGGGGAGGAAGAGAACCAGAGAAGTTGACAATTTGGTGCAAGATGTTAGGGATCATGTGGGAGCTCTTACATCGTTGTGTAGGCATAGGAGGTGACCACACAGGTATACCAGTTACATGGCACTCATGATAGAACCCATTGATTCTGATCCTTCTTCATTTTAGGAAACAGTTTCCCAACCAGTGTGCGTTGAATCCATGGTGGATTATGACTCCGTCATGAAGAAAAATGTATGGGAGGTGGTGTCGAAACCAAAGAATAAGTCAGTGGTTGGTTCCAGATTGATCTGCAAAGTGAAGCATGAAGCTAATGGGAGCATCGAGAAGTATAAGGCCAAATTTGGGCCAAAGGCTTCTCTTAGGTAGAGAGAGTGGACTATGAGGAAATTTTTTCCCCAATGGAAATATATTCCTATATTAGAACCATTCTAGGATTAGCTACATAGATTGGGTGTAAGATCCATCAGATAGATGTGAAGATCACCTTCCTCAATGGTATTTTTTAGGAAGAACTTTACATAGAGCAGCCAGAGGTATTTGAGACATATGACAGGGAGACACATGTGTATAGACTCAGGAGATCTCTTTATGGTCTCAAACAGGGGCCCCGAGCATGTTACACTTAGATTGACACGTATCACAGTGGATAGGGATTCACCAAAAGTGAATTAAATGCCAATCTCTATCACATTATGGTAGATGACAAGTTTCCTATCTTGGTATTGTATGTTGATGACTTGATACTTACAAGGGATGATCAATTGATCCAATCTTGCAAGGAGGACCTTACAAGAGAAATCAAGATGAAATACATGAGCTTGATGCATTACTTCCTTGGGATGGAAGTATGGAAGAATGATGGTGAGTTTTTTGTGAGTCAGGGGAAGTGTTCCTCTGAAATACTTCAAATATTTCATATGGAGAACTGCAAGCCTATGGACACACCTCTAGTTACAAACTGGAGGAAGGAACATGGTTCTTCAGGAGAGGCAATGATGCTACCATCTACAAATAGCTTGTGGGATCCTTGATGTATTTTGTGAACACAAGGCCCGACATATGCTATGTAGTAAATCAGTTGAGTCAAGCCATGGTGAAGCCTACAAAATTATATTGGAAGGAAGACCGAGAGGCACTATAAAGTATGGGTTATGGTACAAAGGCACTATAAAGTATGGGTTATGGTACAGGAAGACCGAGAGAGTGAAGCTCCAAGGCTTCACTAATCCAAATTGGGCAGGGATTCCACCAAACAGGAAAAGTACTTCAGGTGCTATCTTTAGTGTTGGGTCCATAGTTATTTGTTGGCATAGTAGGAAACAAAGGTCTATGGCACTTAGCTCAGCAGAGGTTGAATACATGGTTGCAAGTCAAGTAGCATGTGATGCCATATGGATGATTAAAATTCTTGTGGGTCTTTTCAGTCAAGAGATGGATCCAACAATTATTTATTGTGATAACTAGAGTTGTATTAAACTCTCTACGAATATAGTATTTCATGACAGTTCCAACAACATTGATATAAGGTACCATCACTTGCAGGATTGTGTGCAGAGGAGAATTATGATGCTACAGTAAATTCCAACTGAGGAGCGGGATGTAAATATCTTGATAAAGGAATTGTCAAGAGGAAAATTCGAATTCCATAGGTGCAGGATAAGGGTGGTGCAAAATGCCTTTCTTGCTAAGAGGGAGTTTTATCAATTGTAGCAAGAAAGGCTCAATTTGACTTGTGCCTTAGCCAAATTGAGTGATTTGATTTTCCACATGAGCAAGATGACTTGGATTGTAGTTAGATAGAGTGACATGGACTTATCTACTAGTTAAGTTAGTAAATTCGGGTTATAGGTTTGGAGTAGAGTTATGCATGTGGTGATTGTTAAAATTAAAATTAGCAATCTATTTCAGTTACTTTCAGTTGAACTCAGTTAATTGATCTCAAGTAATTAATTGAGTCAGTTGAAGGTCAGCTGAGTAGTAGAACTATTGTTAACTCATTGATCTCTTAGTTGAACTAGTCAATCAGCTAAAAATAACCTAGACATGCATGGAATTCAAATTGCCTAGTTGGTGTGGAGGAAAAAGCACATTGAAATTATTAATTGTATACTAGTTGAGTGTACATGCTTGGTAATTAAGAAGGTGATCAATTACTTGGGAATTGCTCAAGGAAATAGGGAATTATCTATTATTTAGGAGCTCAATCTCTCCTCAATTGTGCAAGGAAATAGGAGGAATTTGAAGGCCTGAATTGGCTAAGTGTTGGACAGAGTAGGACAGCCAGCAAGAGAACAGGTTTACAGTGTAGGGTGTGCTTTAGATTTGAAGAAAGACATTGTAATATTTTCTCATTCTCATCTGATTAATGAAAAGCAATAGAGGGGTTTTTCCTAGTTGGGTTCCCTTATAAAATCATTGTGTTTCTTGTCTTTTGATGGTTGCATGTCATTGCATGTGTTTCTAAATTGTGATTTCTATTATGCATAATTGTAGAGGAAATTTTTAATCTCTTCTTTTCAGTTTGAATTCATCAATCGTAGAAAAATTCTATTAATTTCTACAAAAAGGCTAAGAACCTATGTTTAAACCTCAAGGTTGAAATTCATTGGTTAAACCTTTGAAATATCTCAAAAAAATTGCAAGCCAAGTCTCGATAAAATTCTAAGGATTATTTTTCAAATGACATCATAGTCCAATGAAAAACTTGATTATTGATATTGATTAAAGGAATAAAGAGAATAATATACAAATCAATATGGCTTCTAGAATCATGGAAATTTCATAAAATCAAGATTTTTTTGTTGATATATGAGTATGTTGACGAGCTGAAATGTACCACCAACAACTAAGGGGGTCTCCCCAGTGTGAAGTCCCAATTAGAACTCACAGCATTTGGGATAGGAGCCCCATCCGGTATGTGGGCCCGACTGCCACCATAAATGATTATGCTCTTGGCTGTCAAATGATAAGGTGTCAGAGTGGGGACAAGGGTGAAATGCCCAGATAGTGAAACGACAATTGACCCAAGATTGACAAACTATAAATAGAGATACAAATAAGTCTCAGCAGCGATAAAAAGAGGTATTCCATGGGATGGATCAATGATTTGAAACCCAATCATACATACACTAAATAGGAACATGCCAGAAGTTAATTGTAAAATATTTCACAATAGATCACTAACATGGCAAGGAACACATAAAATAGATTTGAAAGCATAACATACATGCAATCACTATGAATAAGTCCAAAACATATTGTGTATATGACGACACACATAAAAATATAGTGAGGTATCAGAGATCCAATACAACCACCATGAGTAAGCATGGGAATCAATGTTGAATAAAGGAAACATCTTATTAATGATGCTACAACTTGAAGTACATAACTAGAAGTTGGTAATAACCCAATAGTGGAACATGGGCTGCTCATGTCATTGCCCAATGCAAAACCCTAGCCTCACTAAAGCTCCCTTCTACTAGCTTCCAAGAGCTAAGTGCCTCTAGCTCTCAAGCACAAATCGACTCTCTCAACCTAGCCTCAATTCAACTGCTAAAGTCCCTGGCTAATGAGGCATGAGGGAGAATTTATGGAGATGAGGTGATTGTTCACCTACCGTGACCCTTGATCTCCCTCATGACACTTGAGCTTACTCACTTCATTCTCAAACCTAATGATTGTTACACGCTCAAATCAGGCCTAAGATAGTTGTTGACATTATGGTGGGCAATATTTACATTCCAATAGAGAAGAGACAAGAGGACGTTGTAGAGGGTCCTTGTAAAGCGTAGAAAACATGTTTCCCATATGTTCCAATGCTACGGATGCTCGATCTTAGGACGAGCCTTTTTTCTTGCCACTATGACTCACTCGCATCCATCCATCTTTTGGTGATTTGCCTTTGATTTTATTGAAAGGTTCTTGGAACTTGGAAGGGACCATCTAACTTGCTGAAAGGAAACCCTAGTTATGCAAGCTCCATAAGAAACTCTAATCCCTTCGTGTAGACCAACATTTTTTTTCCCTTTCTTCTTTCTGCAGGCAAATAACATTAGTCAAACATAATTTCAATCAAAAATGATAGTGGAAATACAACCAACTAATTTTAAAAATGACATTAATAAATAAGTGATCTAGAGGTCAATTTTTGTGCCACAGTATTATCAATACATGTGGCCTTGGAGGGCCCTCTTGGACTTCCTCAGATATATTTCCATCTATGGGCTTTCTCTAATCCATGAGACAAGTGTTGAATGTGGTTTCATTGTTATAACTCGTACAAACATCTTCAATTCAAGGGGATCCACCAATATAGCTTTCTTTAGGGGATCCATAGAGGAGTAACCCACTTCTTCATGATGTAATTCCTTCAATGGTATCCTATCTCCCATGTCGTTCTTCATGAGTTTAATGATATAAAATCCAAACCCTAACTTCTCCCTTACGTGTCCCAGCCACCACTAGCATAGAAATATCCTTATGGAAACAAGCATATGATATTTTGAATGGATGTTGTCTCCTTAGTTTTAGCTCGTGGGTTTCCCTCCTATTCAAGTGATTTACTACACTATTTTTCCCATTGACTACAATCCAACGGGAACTGCAATCTGATGTAATAACCATGATACTATACCTATCAAATATTTTTTCTTTCCTATCCTCCCAAACGAATAATCCAACAAGTGTCCCTGTTGCTTGTAAATGACACTTTGAAATCATTTAATTTGAGAAAATAACTGGTATTCAAGTTATCAGAGACCACAAGGGTATTCTAATAATCCACCCAAATTCTATGAAACAAAACCCTAAACTCAGGGAAATTAGTAAATGATTAGAATTATTTTGTGAATTTGTCATCTTTCCTCAAAATTGTAATCTCATGGTTGAAAAAGACTGCAATATATTCTCCAATCGAAGAAAACACAATTAATTTTCCCCCATTCTCTACATAGTGTTCTCTACAAGTTGACTAGCCAATATTGAATTGTTTCATCTCTATGATTAGAAACTAGTGGAATATGTTTCTATGATTATTATTCATTTCTTCATATTAATATGAGACACGTCAATAACTCCACGAGACCCCTCAGCATGAAATCATGTGACATAGAATGTCATCAAATGAGACTCGCTTCCATCGGGTATTCCCTTCAGAATAATGTAGCGTTAGGTAGTGGAAACATGCCCTTTATAATGTCAACATAGCCCTTTAAAACCTTTGGATGGTGAGTTCATAGAAGCCTTATTTATTTTGGTATCTCTGAAGTGCCATCATACCTCTCCCATGATGCTTCAAAGCGCTTTTTAATATCGCACTTGTTGCATGGTATTGCAAGCCAAATTTGATGTGAGCATCCCTTTTGTTGTATCATGAGCCACTCTAGGTTTTATTTCTCAAATTTATATCATTTTCTCAATCATCCAAACAATATGATCGATCTCGAAATGTAGTGCGACTATGCAGAAGAAGGAGCTTTCCAAGAGACCATTCCACCAATGTATTGACCGGGGAAGTATTTCACAACTTATGAAAGGTTGCATAGTCACAATTTCGCAAAGTCACATCACTTGGCTGCTCTTATGAGGCATAAGAATGCAATCTAGTGACCTAGGTGGGAGTGAGACCCATTGAAGGTTGCATAGTCGCAGGGAAGGGTTGGTCGCATTTTCTAAAATCTCGCCTAAGACACTGAAACACAACCGAGCGACTTAGCTAGAAGTGCGACCTCATGGAGGTCGCTCAGTCATAGTGAAGTTGGTCGCACTTCCAGCCGAGGCTCTTAATATGTGACTTTGCAACTTCTGGGCTTTCCAAAATAATGCGACCGATTTGAAACTTTGGTGTTGTATCGATTGGTGGTTTCACACTCAGTGGGATACTTTCAGAGGGCTCGTCGGCTTAGATAAAAAATTTGCCTGGGCACTAACCTTGGTTTGTAACCTGAATTCGTCCATCGTATCCCTAAACTGTGTGTTAGTTTTTCCACTTGCACTAATATCTTTCCACCTGTAAATCTCTCACTCAATTTGACATGGATTTTATGTATATCAATGAGGATTTCAACTTCTTATGGCGAGGGAAAAAGAAGAGAGAGAATATTGGAGTCAATGGCCTTTGTCATTTGATCAGAGGTTTGATCCTGCAGCTTAGCGAGTGCTGGAGAAGTCGCATGGTCGCACTGCAATGAAGGTCGCACCCTTTGGCTGCTCGTGGAGTGTGATTTTGCGACTTTGGTGGAGGTGTGACTTCCCAGGGATCGCACACTCGTGTTGCATAGGAGGTCGCATTCCTTGGCTTCTCCTGGAGTGCGACTCTGTGACTTATGGGCCTTCCAAAGGAATTACAACTTGTCACATAATGCGAAATATTGAGTCTGGCATAGCATTTAGCTTCTGCAACAACAAATGGTGGTGGTATATCAATGACTGATGCATTTTCGCTTGTTTCAGCCTTTGCTTTCGTAATCGTATAAAAACTAGAAAGATACCCTAGCTATGTTGTGATGCAGAGGATCTGACCATCTCCACCGATCTATAATCACCCAAACCTTGGGTATTTGCCTTCGTATTCCCTTATCCTGTGATGCATGCATACCAAACAACGTTTCTCCTAATATTCTTTCGTGCACATTTGTATATGTGTTGTTCTAGCATGACCATCCTGTCGTCAGATCCAAATACATGGAGGATTCTGTTTAAATGTGACTTCAACGAATAAACATGACATGCAACGTCGAATTTTCAAAAGGTTGTTGAATCATGTAATATATCATTTGGCCTTCAAGATAATGTTTCTATGAGGTCCTCAACACCTTTTCATTATTAATATCGATTATTTTGAGGGTCCTCAAGGTGTTTCTCCCACTTGGAATCTACACACCCAAGTTGGGCTTAGAACATCTTCTTTTACATGCACCTCCAATGGCAACCTTAAACAACACATCTTTCCATTCCCTTTTTCATTTATGCCCTTATGCATCTCTAGTGTGTGATGGCCTTCATGGTAGCTAACCACATGCATTTTAATCCTCCGCTGCAAACCAACCTCCCATAAGACTTTCAAGTGCATTACGATGGTTTAAACTCAAAAGCAATAACCCTTTATTCGTTTAAATATCCACCATGTCATACATTAAATAATTTCCATGTATTAAAGAGTGTGTCTTGTGTCATGTCCACTTTTACTTAAATTCCTTAGAAGAGTATGTGAGTTTCATCTTTAGAGCATCTTGGTGGTGTCGTGTCAAGGGATTTATTAATGCAACTGTTAAATATATACACATGGCATCTTCAATTAATTCCCTGAAAAGGAGGTGGGATGAAGACAAGTTAGCTCACAATAGTGATATTTTCATGTGAGGACATGGAAACAAATGAATAAATAAACTAATTCACTTCAGGAGCATAAATAATGAATTATCCAAATCAAGGTGTTACAAATTATATGGGTTGGTCAAGCGTGCTCAAGTTTGGAGACCAACTCAAAATCTATCTGCTTTCATGGATCTATTGATTGCAGCTATCTTTGGTATTCCATTATGCCTGAGGTGATGATGCACTCATAGAGCACGTTCCTTGAAATACTCATGACCGTGCGTTTGGAGGGTGGGGATTAATGCAAAGCAAGGTTGGATTATTAGTTAAGCCAACCCAAGGCTTCAAAGATGCATGTGAAATGTGACAATATTACAAACCCTAATGCACATGTTGAGATGGGGAACCAATTATGAACGTAGGGGGAACATGACATACAATTATTCTTACCATAATGCCAAACAGTGTCGATGAGAATGCAACTCTAGAGGTATATGAATTAGGTTAAATCATGAAGGGAATCATTCTTGTGCCAATTTAGGGTTTCTCCCCAAACCCTAGTATGGTCAACATAATGAAAGCCAGATTGGAGTCTTGTCTACCCACACACTGTGATGCCACTGATTGAAAGGCATATTACATAGGGATAATCTCTGAAGTCATGGGAAAGACATCACACTTCCAAAACCCTAATGCAATGGTAGGGTCGATGCGTGAGATGAGACATGACAAAAGAATGAAATATATATCGCATGATTGCATGGGTGAGTGCATCGATAGGGTCTAATAATAACAAGCCATGGGGGGATTAGCCAATCAACAACTAGAGCATCCCTATAATAGTTCGAATCTAGATAATGATGCAAGGGAACATTAAAGAGACACTATGGGTACCTCTTGTGTTAGCATTGACATTTATAGATATGCCTTCCCTTTGTGTCTCAGTTAGGTCCTACTGGTTAGTAAACACCCAATTAGAAGTTCACGCATGCCAGTGTTTAATGATGATGCAAAGAACAAGGAAAAGGGCTTATTGTATTCAGAATTTTTTAAAATAAGTTTCTATTGTTGCTTTGTTGTCATCAGGCCTAGAAAGTACCCTGACGGAGTCACTTTAAGAAATAACAGATGTTGCTCCACTTCCAGCGAGCCTGGTCAATACCCTGGCAGAGTTGTTGCATCACCTCTCTCTGCAGGAAGCTTTTTTGGATTCTTTACCATTTATTTAATTTCATTTTCTTTCATGTGTGCATTTTCACTTATTACTGGGCTTTCAGTGGGCTAGGGCGAATGAGGGATCTCGACTTATTTTACGAGCAAGAGAGGTTGTTTCTTATTTGACAAAAATTAAAAGATATTATGATTTAGGTTTTCCCTCATGACAAGCTTGCACATATCATCTCCAGTTAACAAGTGAACAATGAAAACAAGCCATTCAAAAATTCAAGACCATGTTGAGCATAAGGTTCAGGTTATGGGTATAGGTCTTTTAAACTGATTAGCATCCCCACAAGAAATTTGTTCTTAATTTCCTTGTTAATAAGCTAGACTTGTAGGAGAGATATCCAGGATGTAAATTTGATGGTTGGTTCTAAGCGAAGCTACCTATTTGAGTAACCATCACAACCACACATGATCATTAGGGCTATGGTTTATTAGGACAAGCATGACCATGTAACTATCTTAGGGTGTCAACATGTGTGAGGAGGCCAAGAAATATTCCTTAAGGGTTTGATCATGTGCAAATATGTATGAGAAATCTATTCATAGTACCAAAGGTTCGAAAGATTCAATTTCATGAAGGCTCATGCAGTGGCATGCAACATAGAGGGAAAAGTCAGGCTGGGTCAAAGCAAGTGTATGCCAAGCAACAAGACAAATGCATGATGTAATGTAGTAGGTAAGGCTTAGGATACAATGCAATGCTATGGGTGGAATATATCAGTTGATTGTAGATAAAGGAACAATGAAAAGATGTTATGTAGGCTATGCGACAATAAGCAGTACAAGAATCTGAGTGCAAGCTAGTGGAAAATAAAAATGTAGGAAACTAAACTACCTACAATAAGGAAAACAAAACATAACAAATTCAAATCATAAAGCAAATTCTAAGGAGAAAACATGAATCAGTAAATTAATAAGAAAAACCTAAAACATAACTAGTCTAAACCTTAAAATCTAATTTAACTAAAGAGGAGGTCGAGTCATGTGAAATCAAACTTCTAATGTAGCCACTACAGCAGTTCCCAACCTGCAAAAACAAACATGAAAACAATTAGAATCTGTAAAAATAATTGTGAAAAATCCAAAATTCACACCTATGAAACATGCACAACAGAGAAAGTCACGTATACTTACAGGGAAATGTACCAGAAAATACCATTCAAGGAAAACTGCAATCCAATCCTGGTAAACAGAATAAAAAACTTGGAATTTATAATCATCCAGCCATGACATACATCCATTCATTCTTAACCCTAAATCCAATGTAAGTGAGGCAATATGTTTCCTACTAGCAGAGAAATCCTCCAGATAAGACCCTTCAATCCAATCAGCAGCCATATTGATATAGATAATGATCAAATCGATGACTATGAAAAGAGGGGTTTTCGTCAGGTGTAATTGAGATACCTGAGAATTCAAGCGCAAAAACCCTAATTTTAAAGACCCACCGTCCTGACAAATCTCTTAACCTTCAAAATACAAGCCATCAAATATCAGTAGTTTCGCATTATTGACAAGTGAATGCATATGGTCATCATTAGCTGTGATAAGATAACTATGAGTGAAAATATTATTGATTGGATCAAATGTCTGAATATTGATAGATTGGTAGTTCAACCTATCAGATTCTTTAGATTCATAAGAATGAATTGAATCAACCTAAAGAGTCTCAGGCAGAGGAGAGGTTAGGTGATTGGTACCTTCCCATATAGGGGACTGTAAGACATCACCTGATTGTATACGTTCAAAAACTGTATTGGCTGGGAAACTATGAAAAATATTTGAGACAATGGCCAAAGTTCTCCCTTCAGCGAACAAATTAGGGTATAAAGGTTCATTCATATCACCTGATAGGGGGTGGAAATATGTGTTCGGGGAAACCTCACCTAAATCAGAGGATTTCTGAGGTGAGATTGCATCCGGAAAGATGATGCTAAGAGGAGAGTGATGTGAAGAAACCCTAATTTGACTTGGCTCAGGGGTCTCATCAAGAACGTGAGAACCTGACATCACCATCAGTGGATGTTGAAGTGCCTTAACTTCCTGATGAGTCCCAAAACATTTGGCAGGTGAATCATCAAATTCTGGTGGCTTCATACGATCAATAGATAGGTGTGAATGATAATCACCAGAAGTGTGAGCGAATATGTTTTCATAATAATGACAATCATCAAAGCCACCAGTTTGATCTGGTTGGGTATCTGGCACATGAGGCTCTTCTTGGATTAAGAATGAAAAGGAATTAATGAGAGAACCATCTTGAATGGGCTAAGATGTAAGGCCCTCTTCTTCACCTGTTAAATATTATGGTTGGAAGAGATCAAGAACACGAGATTCAAGATATTCATACTGTGACTGTGAAACATCACCCCCATGTCCCCGATTGCAATCAACATGAGCAGGATAAAGATGCAAATGATTTGTATAAACCATTGGTGTAGTAGATGCATGAAATAAATAAGGGTATAATGGATGAAAAGGGTTAGATGAAGGGGCACCAATCGGACCAGGACTCACATCATGCACAAATGGAATTGCGTGCGTGTCATGGCCGGTGTATTTTATAGGACAGTCAACTTTATGTGAGATAAGACCCAAGCCATTGCCGAAAGGTGAATGAAATTCAAGAATAGTGAGAAATGTGTTCAATGGAATTGAGCTTGGTTTCATTAACATGGGAAGATGTTATATCAACTTGATCCTCAAGTTCAGATTCAACATCAAAAGGATGTACAAGAGCTTCAGAGTTAAGACAATCTAATTTATTTCCCAGAAATCACTTTTTATCATCTTAACCATTTATGGCCAAAATATTATTATGTAACAAATCAGGAGGAGGATGAGAAATGCCAAAAGCAGTGATTTCCTCCTCGGAGGCTTGAGGTTGTTCCAGATTCAGAGAGATAGGAAAAACAAATTAGGGGTAAAACTTAGGCAACTTGTAACTTGCAAATTATCATGATAGTCATAAGAATTGGAACTGGTTTTGAATTGAAGATGTTGTAGAGAAATGACAACCAACTGTTGAAAATTTTCACTCAAATACACCTAGTTGACATCTCTTTCAAGAAATTCAAAACAAAGATGGACAAGTCTAGTAGGAAAATCCTCTAGAGATTCTTCAGGCTTCACTCTGATCTCATTTATTCTTATTAATACATCTTGAAAATATTACCTGTGAAAAGCTCTTCAGGCTCATCGATGAGTTGCTTGAACGAATGGATGGAAGTTGTTGGAATGTGTGGCACCATCACTTGACGCAACCTTCAAGGGTGAGGGAGAAGAGCACACAAGTGAACTCTTCATTGTCGATCTTGTAAGATTCGCAAAACTTAAGGAAATCAAAAATGTGCTCGGTCAAGACAGTTCCATCCTTGTCATCAAAATTTAACTAAGACAAGTGATAGCGAGGCTCATCAGGGATTCAACATTGAAAAATGGAAAAATTAGATAAACACACTGGGAGCAAGAATTGGGATGGAGAAATTTACAGATATGAGACTAAACTGCAAGCTCCAAGGGCTCATCTTGTCATCTAGCCCTCCTTCTAGTGCCAATTTGTTGACGAGCTGAAATGTACCGCCAAAAACTAAGGGGTCCTCCCCGGTGTGAAGTCCCAATTAGACCTCACACCATTTGGGATAGAAGCCCCATCCGGTATGTGGGCCTAGCTACCACCATAAATTCTTCTTCTCTTGGATGTCAAATGATAAGGTGTTGAAGTGGGGGCAAGGGTGAAATGCCCAGAGAGCGAAACAAGAATTGGCCTAATATTGACAAACTACAAATAGAGATACAAATAAGTCTTAGTAGCAATAAGAAAAGGTATGCCATGGGAGGGATCAATGAGCTGAAACCCAATCGGATATACAATAAATAGGAACATGCCAGAAGTTAATTGCAAAATAGTTCGTAATAAATCACTGACATGGCAAGGAACAAGTAAACATGGGTTCAAAAGAAAACCATACATGCAATCACTATGAACCAGTCCATAACATATTATGTTTATGACAACACACATACAAATATAGTGAAGTATCAAAGAGCCAATACAACCACCAAGAGTAAGCATGGGAATCAATGTCGAATAAACAGAACATCTTATTAATGCTACTACAACTTCAAGTACATAACTAGCAGTTGTTCAAAACACAACAGTGGAACATGGGTTGCTTATGTCATTGCCTAATGCAAAACCCTATCCTCACTACAACTCCCTTCTACTAGCTTCCAAGAGCTTAGTGCCTCTAGCTCTCGAGCACCAATTGACTCTCTAAACCTAGTCTCAACTCAAGTGCTAAAATCCCCATCTAATGAGGCATGAGGGCACATTTATGGAGATGAGGTGATTTTTCAACTACCCTGGCCCTTGATCTCTCTCATGACCTTTCAACTACCCTCATGACTCTTGAGCTTACTCACTTCCTTCTCAAGCCTAATGATTGTTATACGCTCGAATTAGGCCTAACATATCTACTAACATTATGGTGGGCGATATTTACATTACGGCAGAGGAGAGAGAGGAGGAGGTTGTACAAGGTCCTCGTAAACCCTAGAACACATGTTGCCCATATGTTGTAATGATACAAACACTCAATCCTAGGACATGCCTCTTTTCTTTCCACCATGCCTCATTCGCATCCATCCATCTTTTGGTGATGTGCCTTTGAGTTTATTAAAAGGTTCTTGGAACTTGGAAGGGTGTTACAGGGAAAAGTGTCTACTTAGAACTGCTTATCCCACTAAGGTGTGATAGCTGCCTTAGAAACAAACAAAGTAAAGCTACTTTCATTGTTCATTTATGAAGTATAGATAGAGAGGAACAAAGAAGACCAACCTCTGTCTTGCGCTAATCTCCTGGTTCGATTCCTCTCTTCCTTGATAGTCTTTCGCTACTTGTTCCCTTGCACACCTAGCTTCACAAAGTACCTGTAAGATCACAGTAGCACAACACTATACAAGAACATGGATCTATAATCATAAACAATCTAGGATCAGATGTAAATTGACCATACAAATGCAGCAAACATAAATGACACAAGAGTATGGAGGAAAACTTGAATAGCTTTTATTGATAAACAAGAAAGAGCCAAGAGGAGTTACAACCAGTGGTTCTGACCCAGCATCAACCTCTCAGCAAGGAAGCCCCTCTTCACCTCATACAAAGCTTAGATCACCCAACAAGCTGATGTTTGTCTCAAGAAACCAACAGCAATTCCTTACAATATGCAAAATTCCAGCCTCTCGATCTCTGGGATGAGGGATCCATATATAGATATCTGTAATGGAGATGAGTCAGCTTATGATTTGATTAGTGTCTTCTCTCTAATAGTTCTTGCTTCCACTTGGAGATTGATGATCTCTTACTCATCCTTGGTCGAATTTAGAGAGGCAAGTGTCACAGGAGAAGTTTCTGGAAGCTTCCATTGCCTCTCCACCTCGCGGAATGACACTGCCATTTTTCATTTCTCGCCCATCGCACCCCATAGAAGGCCTTTTTGAAATGCAACGCACACACCCAGTGCATTTAGGTGAGATGCAATGCACTTAGCCTATGGAGCAGCTGAAATGATCCTGTTTTGACTAATTCTGAGTAGTTTTTCATGGAGAACTTCTGGGAGAAGCTGTAATCAGTTGACCTTGTTCCTTTAGGGGTTAGAACAACACTTTTAGGGACTTCGGAGCCCTTGGTTTATGGACATTTCATGCTTGGGGTTGTAGTGCCCAAAAATGTCTATAACAAAGGGACCATCTAGCTTGTTGAAAGGAAACCCTAGTTATGCAAGCTCGATGAGAAACTCTAATCCCTTCACGTATACCAACATTTTTTTCCCTTCCTTCTACCTGCAAGAAAATAACATTGGTCAGACATAATTCCAATAAAAAATGATAATGGAAATATAACCAACTAATTGAAAGAATGACATTAATAAATAATTGATCTAGACCCCTATGTGGTCAATTGTTGTGCCATAGTATTATAAATGAATATGGAATTTCTATGGGCTTTCTCTCATCCATGAGACAAGTGTTGAATGAGGTTTCATTGTTCTAACTCACACAAACATCTTCAATTCAATGGGATGCACCAATATATCTTTCTTTAGGGGATCCATAGAGGAGTAGCCCACTTCTTCATGCTGTAATTCCTTCAATGGTATCATATCTCCCATGTCATTCTTCATGATTTTAATCATATAAAATCCAAATCCCAACTTCTCCCTTAACTGGCCCAACCACTGCTAGCATAGAAATCTCCTTGTGGAAACAAGCATAAGATATTATGAATGGATGGTGTATCCTTAGTTTCAGCTTGTGGGTTTCCTTCTTATTCAAGTGATTGACTACATTGTTTTTCTCATTGAGTACAATCCACAGGGAACTACAATATGATGTAATAACCATGATACTATACCTATCAAATATATGTGCTTTATTTTCCTCCCAAACGAATAATCCAACAACTTTTCCTACTTCTTGTAAATGACACTTTGAAATCATTTGATTTGATAAAATAAATGGTATTCAAGTTATCAAAGACCACAAGGATATTCTAATAATCCACCCAAATTCTATGTAATAAAACCATGAATTCAGGGAAATCAGTAAATGATTAAAATTCTTTAGTGAAGTTGTCATATTTCCTCAAAATTGTAATCTCATGGTTGAAAAAGACTCCAATATATTCTCCACTTGAAGAAAACACAATTAATTTTCCCCCATTCTCGACATAGTGTTGTCTACAAGTTGACTAGCTAATATTGAATTGTTTCATCTCTATGATTGGAAACCAACGAAAGATGCTTCTATGATTATTATTAATTTCTTCATCTTTATATGAGACACATCAATAACTCCAAGAGACCTCTCAGCATGAAATCATGTGACATAGAAATTCATCAAATAAGACTCCCTTCCATCGGGTATTCCCTTCAGAACAATGTAGCATTAGGTAGTGGAAACATTCCCTTTGTAATGCCAACAAAGCCCTTTAAGACCCTTGGATGGTGCCTTCATAGAAGCCTTATGTATTTTGGTATTTCTAAAGTGGCATCATACCTCTCTCATGATGATTCAAATATCTCTTTAATACCGAACCTTTTGCATGGTATTGCACGCCAAATTTGATGTGAGCATCCATTTTGTTGTATGATGAGCAATTCTAGGTTTTGTTTCTCGAATTTATATGATTTGCGCAATCTTCCAAACAATCTGATCAATCTAGCAATGTAGTACGACTACGCAAAAGAAGGACATTTCCAAGAGACCATTCCACCAACGTAGCGACTGGGGAAGTAGTTCATAACTTACAAAAGTTCACATAGTCGCAATTTCACAAAGGCACATCACGTGGCTACTTCTGAGGCATAAGAACACGATCTTGCGACCTCGGTGGGAGTGCGACTCACTGAAGGTCGCATAGTCGTAGGGAAGGGTTGGTCGCATTTTCTGAACTCTTGTATGAGGCTTTAAAACACGATCGAGCGACTTGGATAGAAGTGCGACCTCCTGGAGGTCACTCAGTCACAGTGAAGTTGGTCGCACTTCTAGCTAAGACTCTTAAGATGAAACTTCCAGGCTTTCCAAAAGAATTCAACCAATTTGAAACTTTGGTGTTGTATCGATTGGTGGTTTCGCACTCAGTGGGATAATTTCAAAGGGCTCATCCTCTTCGATAAAAGATTTGCCTGGAAACTAACATTAGTTTATAACCTGAATTCATCCATTGTATCCCTGAACTGTGTGTAATTTTTTCCACTCGCGCTAATATATTTCCACCTATAAATCTCTCACTCGATCTGATATGGATTGTATCTATATCAATGAGGACTTCAACTTCTTATAGAGAGGGAAAAAGGAGAGATAGAATGTTGGATTCAACGACCTTTGTCAATTGATCTCATGTTCGATCCTACAACTTAGTGACTGCTGGAGAACTCGCATGCTCACACTACAATGAAGGTCACACCCTTTGGATGCTTGTGGATTGCGATGCCACAACTTTAGCGGAGGTGTGACTTCCTAGGGGTTGCATAGTCACGTTGCATAGCAGGTCCTTGGCTTCTCCTAGAATGTGACTTTGCGACTTATGGGATTGCCAAAGGAATTGTGACTTGTAACATGATGCAGAATACCGAGTCCAGCTTAGCATTTAGCTTCTGAAACAACAAATGGTGGTGGTACAACAATGAATGATGCATTTACTTTTGTTTCAGCCTTTGCTTCTGCAACCGTCTAAAAATTGGAAGGCTAGCCTAGCTATGTTGTGGCATAGAGGATCTGACCATCTCCATTGATCTGTAATCACCCAAACATTGGGTATTCGCCTTTGTATTCCCTTATCCTTTGATGCATGTATACTAACAACATTGCTCCATATATTCTTTCATGCACATTTTCCAATATGCATTGTTCTAGCATTACCGTCTTGTCATGAGATCCAAAACCTAGAGGATTATTTTTAAATGAAACTTCAATGAATAAACATGACATGCAACGTCAAATTTTCAAAAGGCTATTGAATCATGTAATAAATCATTTGGGATTCAATCTAATGATGTTATGAGGTCCTCAATGCCTTTTCATTATTAATACCGATTATTTTGAGGGTCCTCAAGGCGTTTCTCCCACTTGGCATCTACACACCCAAGTTGGACTCAAAACATCCTCTTTGACATGCACCTCCCATGGCAACCTTAAACAACATATTCGTTCCATTCCCTTTGTCATTTATGCCCTTATGCATCTCTGGTGCACGTTGGCCTTCTTGGTGGCTAACAACATGGATTTTAATCCTTCTCGAAAAACCAGCCTCCCATAAGACTTTTGAGAACATTATGGTGGTTTAAACTCAAAAGCATTGACCCTTTATTCATTTAAATATCCATCATGTCATACATTAAAGAGTGTGTCTTGTGTCATGTTCACTTTTTCTTAAATTCCTTAGAAGAGTATGTGAGGTTCATCTTTAGAGCATCTTAGTGGTGTCATGTCAAGAGATTGCTTAATGAAACTATTCAATATATACCCATTTCATCTTCAATAAATTCCTAAAAAGGAGGTGGGATGAAAACAAGTTAGATCACAATAGTGATATTTTCATGTGAGGACATGGAAACAAATGAATAAATAAACTAATTCACTTTAGGAGCATAAACAATGAATTATCCAAATCAAGGTGTTATAAGTTATATGGGTGGTCAAGCGTGTTCAAGATTGGAGACCAACTCAAAATCCAGGTGCCTTTATGGATCTATTAATTGTAGCTATCTTTGGTATTCCATGATGCCCAAGGTGATGATGCATTCATAGAGCACGTTCCTTGAAATACTCATGACCATTCATCTGCAGGGTGGGGATTAATGCAAAGCAAGGTTGGATTATTAGTTAAGTCAATCCAGGGCTTCAAATACGCATGGGAAAGGTGGAAATATTACAAACCATAGTGAACATGTTGAGATGGGGAACCAATTATGAATGTAGGGGGAACATGTCATACAATTATTCTTGCCATAATGCCAATCAGTGTCGATGAGAATGCAACTCTAGAGATATATGAATTAGGTTGGATCATTAAGGGAATCATTCTTATCCCAATTTACGGTTTCTCCCCAAACCCTAGTATTGTCAACATAATGAAAGCCAGATTGGAGTCTTGTCTGTCCACACACGGTGCTGCCACTGATTGAAAGGAATATTACATAGGGATAATCTCTAAAGTCATGGGAAAGACATCACACTTCCAAAACCCTAATGCAATGGTAGGGTCGATGTGTGAGATGATACATGACAAAAGAATGCAATATATATTGCCTGATTGAATGGGTGAGTGCATCGACAGGGTCTAATAAGAATAAGCCATGGGGGAATTAGCTAATCAAAAACTGGAGCATCCCTTAATGGCTTGAGGTGAGCATAGGGGGACCCGAAATTTTAGATATGCCCAAAAAATTTGGGTGGTGTTGTAGTGGCTACAACAGAGTAATAAGGCAAAGATAGTTCCTAGGTATGAATGGACGATCCCTTGAATGCATCGAGAAATCTCTTATATTCATATTATAAATATGTAGGTATTACCACAATATGATGGAGTTTGAAGTACACTATTGTTGTCGGTTGTAGTAGTGGTTAGGAAATAAAAGATATTTGTTTGAGAAGTAGAATTGTTATAATTTGAAAGTCTGACACCTTACCCTTTCTTGATGAAGAAAACTTATTAGAAAGGTGGATCATCTCTGATTTTGAAACTTGAAGACCCTATATGGACTTTTTCTTTTTGATTTTCAAAGGATGCAAAATCTATTGTAATGAAATCCTAGGGTTTGTAGAGAAAAACCTTAGAGCTAGACCAATATAGGAATTTCCACTGAAAGAAGAAACCATAACCCTATTAAGTAAGGATTTCCATCATGATAACAATGTGGATGGAGCTAACAAAGTTACATAAGGTCCAATATTAAGAAGAAGTTGACTTTCCTCAGAACAAAAGTACTTTATGTCTCCTCTCTTTGATTACTATTGTTGCCATTGTCTTTGTCATTGGATAATCTATTGTCTATATACTTTGCCTAATTGCAAGTTTTCTTCCATGACCTCTTGTGAGGATTGCAAGTACATATTATAAGTTTTAAAGGCTTTTATAGTGGTTGGAATAAGTGGAATAATGAATCAAAGCACGAGGACTTTCCAGAATTGCTACTTGAAGGATATTATACTAGATGTGATCAGGTGCTCAAGTTTATGCTAAAAAATAGAAGTGTTAGAAACCTGATAAGTTTAGCTTCAGATCGAAGAGATTGTTATTCTGAATCCAATGGTGCGAACGATACTCAAATCCAAGTTCGTATGCAGAAGTTAGAGCAAGTCAAATTTCAAGTTTGACTTGTCTACATGGCAAAATTGGATGATGTGGCAAGTCCTTCAGCGAATGAGGAGGCGCCAAGTGGAAGCCTACCATTAGCCCTCGCATATCGAAAATCGAAAGTCGCAGGCAGAAAGGCGCTACAAATTGGCCCCGACAAGTTCATGATTACGATGCAATAAAGCCATCACAAATCGCATTCGCAGATTGGCGAGGGGAGAATAGGTCAGAATCTGCCCCCAACAGTTACCAAGTTACGATGCAATAACTCGTAGATCGAAAATCGCATGTCGTAGGAAGAACAAGTCCGCTTAAGACTATCAATGGTTCTTCGTTGAACTGTGAAATGCGATAAAGTAGCTGGACACGAGGTGTTTATAAATTCAGGTGAAAACTTTTGTTGGGTTCATCAATATCACAATCACAGTATTTTGCCCCATGACGTAGTGAAATTTTTGCTCGATTAGCGGATTTTGGAGAGGAAATGAGGGTTTCTGCCGGTTTTGGAGCAATTTGTGGAACAAATGGTGGGAGAAGTAGGAGAAGTCATAACTTCTTCAGTTCTTATCCAAATGGGATGCAAAAAGAGGCTAGATAGACATTTTTTAGTATTCTGAACTCATGGAGACATGTTTCAGAGGAATTTGAGCATTGTAAACACACTTTTTTTCATAATTTTGAGCGTAATAGAGACGCCCAAGCATTGGAAGATGGACCAAGGAGACGTAGCCTAGGAGGGGTATACTCCTCATCAAATCTTTGTGTTGTGTGTTGTATTTTGATGTTTTTTGTTGTTATTTTGTTGTTGTTCAACATATGTTTTTATGTTAAATTGTTTATAAAATTTACATAAGAAACTCTCATGGGAATCAGTTAATTAAGCAAAAGTATTGAATCCTTAAGCACTTAATAAGAAAATGATAAGCATTTTGGGTTTTATTCTGAATGGAGAATTAGCACATCATTACTAATTTGCTCCATTCAGATCAAGTTGGTATCAGAGCACTGGTTTTAGCTTTCTAGACTTTCTTTGTGAAAGAAGGATTTAATTGTTTACAAGTTTATGTAATGATTACAAGGTTAAAACTCAAAAGAGGAGAAGGGAAGATGGTTGGAATCCTGAAGTTGGGTCAAGTGGAAGAAGAGAAAGGTTTTCAAAGTCTTCCACACCAGTACATCCTCAAGTTGCAGAAGTTGCAGTTGAGTTTTCAGAAACCATGTCTCATGAAGGAGAACCTACAAACATGACTGGAGATGAGAAGACCTTCAAAAAGGCTTTCTTTGATATGACAGAGATGATGAAGGTCCTCTATGAAGAGAGGAATAATAGATTGTAAAGAGAAAGTTCCAAACCTCCCAAAGGAGAAGGTTCTTCGGGAGGAGATAATGGAAAAGGAGGTAATGGGAATGGAGACAAGCCTCCACCCTCTCCACCATCTTATTCGTCTTCTTCTTCACATGTATCTTCACACTCTTCCACTAATACAACCCTTACTCATACTCATCATCATTCTTTAAAAGGAACTGGTAAATCACTTTTTCTAAAGCTTGATGTTAAATTCGAGTTGCCTATATACAATAGTGAAGTGAATGCAGAGAAGTTGGATAACTGGATTCGTCAGTTGGAGATGTATTTTAGAATTCAGAACCTTCAAGAGGATGATATCAAAATTCAGTTGGCTTCATTGATAATGGAGGGTGCAACACTCATTTGGTGGGAAGCAAGGACTCAAGACGAGATCAGAAAACATGGTAAGATTTTTATCACTTGGTCTGATTGCATTGTTGCTATAAAAAGATAATTCTACCCTTTAGCCCATATGGAAAAAGCTATCATGAATTGGAAAAATTTTAGACACTTCAAAGGTCAAAATGTGCAAGATTATATTCGAGAGTTTAGGAGAAGAGATCTTATGCTAGGAGTAGATTTACAGTCACAGGATACATTGCTGAAATATATAGGAGTTTTTCATAGCTATCTTCAACACACTATTCTTATGTTTAGTCCCATGAACCTTGATGAGGTCTATGTTCAAGCTACACACCTCGAAGCAAGAGGAAAAAATGTACAAGAAGAAGGTAAGAAGAAGCCACTCGAGAGTGGTGAAAAAGGGAAGAAATTTAAAGGAAAGTAGATTAAAAATGCTTCCGTTAAGAAAGAAGGGGAGAAACCTGTGTGCAAGAATTGTTCCAAGGAGGGTCATGATGAAGTGTATTATTGGAAGCTTCATCCTGAATTAAGACTGAAGAAATCCAACAATAAAGGGAAACAGAGGACAAACTTTGTTGTACAACAATAATTGGGTTCCAAATCAAGTGATGAATCAAAAATTGCAGCCACAGTCACTAAGGGAAAATCCATGGAAAAAACAAGCAAAGAGGAAGCCGTGGAAAGCACCAGTGTAGCAAATAACTCCAACAACACTTCAAATGAGGAAAACATAATAAAGTTGTTCCATATCCAAGTTATTTCCAAACACACCAAAATTGATATGTTGTTTGACAATGAATCCCAGGCAAACTTAATTTATATATAATTGGTCAAGAAATTGAATCTGGAAACGATGCCTCATCATAAACCGTATCTGTTGGGATGGATAACCAAGGATGTTAATTTGCAGGTAACATAGGAAATGTGTTTTTAGGTTTGAATCACTGCCAATTTTGTTGATGAAGTCGAATTAGACGTTGTGCCACAAGACATTTCTGGAATTGTGTTGGGAAGCCCGTATTTGTATGATAGGAAAGTCGTTTTCCATAGATTTGAGAACAAGTATCATCTGTTCAAAGACGGAGTGGAGTACAATGTAAGATCCCATTGCAGAAATATTTATCTATCTTTGGCAAGCGTGGGGAAAATGAAGCGACTAGTCAATTCCAACAATAGTCTTGTGCTTCTTATGATCAAGCAGAAGAATGACACGGAGCAGGAATCCTTTGCAGGTTGTGATGTAAAGTTGAAAGTTGAACTGGTTGATGTGGTCAATCAATATGGAGACATGTTCCAAGAACCAAAAGGATTGCCACCGAAAAGGGGAATTCAACATGAAATACAGCTATAGAAAGAATTTCCACTCCGGAATATTGGTATGTATCGAATGTCAATTCTAGAAAGTTTAGAAATTAAAAAACAAGTGTAGGAATTATTAGATAAAGGAGTAATTTGTCCCTCTACTTCTCCATGTGGTTCACCAATTGTTTTGGTACCCAAGAAAGATGGAACCTAGTGCATGTGTGTAGATTATTGGTCATTGAATAAAATTACCATAAAGAATCGACACCCACTACCCAGAATAGATGATTTTCTAGATCAATTGAGGAATGCAAAATATTTCACTAAATTAGACTTTAGAAGTGGATATCGTCAAGTTAGAATAGCTGAGGATTATATTTGGAAGACTTCTTGTAAAACCAAATAGGGATTGTTTGAGTGGCTGGTTATGCCTTTCGGTATTTGCAACGCTCTAGCTACATTCATGAGAGTTGTGAATGATGTTTTAAGATCCTTTCTTTATGAGTTTGTAATTATCTATTTAGATGATATTTTGATATTCAAAAAATCACGAGAAGAACATGTCAAGCATGTGAGGAAAGTGTTGGATGTCTTGAGAAAAGAACAACTATTTCTGAATATGTGTAAATGTGAATTCGTAAAAACTTCCTTAGTGTATTTGGGCCACATAGTTGGAGGAGGTGAGTTGAAGATTGATCCCTCTAAAGTTTCAGTCATTGTGAATTTGCCAATACCCAAATCAATCACAGAAGTAAGGAGTTTTCTGGGAGCAATGCAATACTGGAGGAAGTTCATTGCCAATTTTTCTTCCATAGTAGCTCCACTACATGCTTTGACCAGTGCGAAGGTTGTCTTCCAGTGGGGAGGCAAACAACAAAAATCATTCGATGCTTTAAAACAAAATCTCAGTTTAGCCCCAGTTTTAGCATTGCCAGATTTGAAACAACCATTTGAAATACAAACAGATGCAAGTGACTACACCATGGGTGCAGTTCTTTTACAACATAGTAAGACCATTTCATTTCATTTTGAAATTTGTAATGGTGTTTTTATTAATTATCCTACATATGATAAAGAGATTTATGCATTGGTGCAAAGTGTGAAGAAATCGAAGCATTATTTGATGGGAAAAGAAACCATTATTCACACCGATCATCAGCCTTTACAATATCTGCAATCTCAAACAAAATTGCAGCAATCTTTTTACAGCAATTCCACTTGGTAATCAGGTACACGAAAGGTATTTATAATAGATTTGTTGATATTCTTTCTATACCGGTTGTTAATGTAGCCATTTTACTCAAGAATAATTATGTTTTTCCTGAAAGTTATGTTGAACAATATGCAAATGATGCTGACTTTCAAGAGCTATATTCAAACTTGAGTCAAGGCCACCAATTTGAGGACTACCGTGTACATGATAATTTGTTGTATCATTTGGGAAAACTTTGTGTTCCATAGGGGGACAGAGTAAATGTCACAAGGGAAGCACACACTTCTCTTATTCTTGGACATTTCAATGTAAGTAAAACCATGGAAAACCTTCAGATGTATTTTTACTAGCCTCGTATGCTTGAAAGTGTGTCACATTTTATCAGAGGTTGTTCATTGTGTGCAATCAGTAAGCCTAGTAATAGGAAACTAGGATTGTACACACCACTTCCTGTGCCTTCACGTCCATGGGAGAGTGCTTCTATGGATTTTGTAGGAGGTCTTCCTTTATCAAGAAAAGTTCATGATTATTTGTATGTAGGTGTGGATAGGTTCAACAAGATGTGCATATTAATGCCTTGTAAAAAATAAATTACAGCTAAACAAAAAGCTCAACTTTTATTTCAAAATGTATGGGTTCATTTTGGATTACCTACTTCTATTGTAAGTGATCGTGATTCCTGATTTGTTGGGAATTTCTTTTTCAAGTTTATGGAACTTGATGGACACCAAGTTGAAGAAAAGTGCAGCCTTCCATCCACAAACAGATGGTCAAATTGAAGTGGTTATCAAGACAGTTATTCATTTGCTAAGAGGATATTGCAGTAAACATCCTAAGTTGTGGAATGAACAGTTGCATTATATTCAACATGCTTACAACCAAGCAAAACACTCTTCTACTCTAACTTCGCCCTTTGAGGCATGTCTTGGTTATTTGCCTAAATCGCCTTTGGATTTCATCTTTGAGAAAGATGTAGCTGTAGATGGACATATCGACATAGACAAAGCAAAGAAATTCATTGAGTAAATTCAGTTGATTCACCAAACAATTAAAGAACAACTAAAAAAGAGTCAAAGCAAGTATAAATCAAGGCATGATAAGCATCGTGTGGATCAAGACGAGACCTAAGTTTAGAGGGAGCGGACAATTTAAAGTATGCCTTGACTGCGCCTAAGAGAAGTCAAGATCTAGCATGCAACACATAAAAACATGAAGGTTCTCCTAGAAAGAGGGAGAGGATCTTGTCAAGACATTTTCCTCAGTTGATGATCCGACATGACTTGTCCCTAACGAAAAAAGGACTCATATGTCAAAGGGATCAACTGTGAAGAAAGTATTGCCTTCAGAGGGAGCAGTGAAAAAGCCTTGTTTTGACCCCAGTGAAAGCTAACCTCAAATTCTTGGATGATGGATTGTTAGTGTGAGAGGGAGCATCCAGTTTAGGTATCCAGAAAGCATTTTTGATCTAGTGAAGGGAATAGAGCAAGTCTATGGTCGATCTAAGATGTGTTGCTCAACATGTGTTACCATGATGGTACAATTGGTCATAAATTATTTTGAGAAGTACAATTGTAGAATTATTTTGGGCTTATGGAGATTACCTCTCTCATTGAGAGGTATAGCTGATGAGATGGACATTCTCCCCGTGTCTTCATGACTTGGTTGGAAAGTGGTCCGACAATATCCCTATGTCATATTGACCTTGGTTGGAGAAATTATTTATGTCATCATGACCTTGGATGGAGAATGGTTTGAAATATTGAATAGCATCATGGACTGAAATTCTTCATGTATCATGTAATTTGACCCGATTAGGGAGGTTATACCCGTGTCAACTACATAGAGCTTTATTGAATAATGGTCCGGTGGACTGAAATTATTCCTATGTCATTGTATAGTGACCTATTTAGGGCTTGTTAACGGTGATGAAAATCCACCAACCAACGAGGTATCCCCAATGTGAAGCCCGAATTATATCTCGCATCATTTGGAATAGGATCCTGTTGAAGCCTCGAAATTTGCTACAACAACATTCGGGATGACCACCCAGTCCAGACCTTAAAGCAGCTCCTTTTCCATTTGGAATGGTGGTTCTGACTAGTTTAACTAGGTCTAGTTACCTTCTCTCAATATCCTATGGCTTAAAATATGACTTTCATCCACCAATGAAGAAGAGACATCAGATCAGCCCTCTTGCTAATTAGGAAAGAAAGTGATCCTTAAGTTGATCTGGGGCTCAGCCAAGCCACAACTAAAGTTTGTCTCTTTGTGAAGAGGACTTTTAGGAATGTAGAATTAATCTAAATGCAAAATTATTCTAAAATGCAAGCAAAAGGAACTAAATCCTAATCCTATCTCAATTAGGCAGATATAGATCTAACCCAATCGAGAGCAAGATATTTAAATGATTGGGATTTAAATATGTCTGGCTTATAATGAATATCAAGCTAACGAAGTAGTTCAATTAACTGACATTATGAATACCAAAACACATTCTATTCAGAGACCTCTTAACTGAAATAATCAACCAACAACATTTAGGAAGTAGTTCACAAAATGATATTGATTGTTAAATTAGTAATTTGAATAATTAAACAATAATATGAGGAAATATGAGGAAATAGTTCACAACGTATCATTATTTGTTAAATCAATATTAAAAGACAAATTTCTATGTAAATAGTTACTCATAAATCAGAATTCAACCCATAAGAGTAGAGATAAATAATAACGATGATTGAGACAAATTACTCATACTGACAATAGTGCACAAATTTGAATAAAATAACACATTCTTGTCCTCATAAAATGAAACTAGTATTTAAAACAATAGTATTAGAAATACCAAATTATTGAATCCATTTCTCCAGCTCTGGTCTCCAACAATTCTCTGCAATCTTTGAACTTTTGTTGTTACAACAAGAGCTGCATTAGTGCAAGCTCTGCTCATTATACACAATTTAGAGTGAAAAAGAAAAATCCTCAATATTCCCCAGATCTGACATTTTCTCTCCTCTCACTTACAACTCTAAATCCCTATTACAATAGTGTTTTTATAATTCCAGAATTGTAGAAGAGAGAAGCCCTTAATCCATTGCACAATCTCTTATTTATAATATTTACAAATGAATTCCCAACAAGAAAGTTTGTTGAAGAAGAAATCTGCTCCATTAATTTTCATTGGCCCAAAATTCCATTCTTCTATTGCAAGAGAATTCTCATTGATTGATATCTTCTTCTCCTCATCTCTTCAATTGTTTTCCTACAAAAACAAAATTAAAATGCAAAAATAATATCAAAATGTCAAATCTGGACTTAAAATAAATCCAATAAAAAATTAATTACATAATTAAAATAAAAGAAATCTGAGCTTTCTATTTATGCCTGTGAAGATTTAATTGGCCAAGGAGTACATAGGTGAATGGATCTACATTCAGAAGAAGTTGTGGACAAAAGAAAATGCAGAAAATTAAATTCAAAAATTAGTTTTGTTAAAAAATTTGGAACTTGACCTTCTGCTGGATTTTAGACCCAATAAATTATCAAATCTGGAAATTAAACTACTTCAAAAATATTCTCTGTAATTTTATCTTTCTAATGAGCCATCTCAGACCTCATTTGGCTAAGTAAAACTCCATTTATGAGCTTTCAAAGTTGGTATATTAAAATTGTCAGAATTCTGAAATTTTCGCTACTTGGACTAAAAATCAAAAATTTTAATTAAAAATATAATTCTAAATTAAACTACAATTATTATTTAATCAATACTAATTAATTATATTTAAATTATTAAACTTAATTAATTATTTAAAAAAATTAATTAATACAAAAATTTAATTTAATGATTAATTAAAATACTATTATATTAATATTGTAATTGTATTCTATAAAAATTATAATAATATATAAAGATTATAATAATAATATAATATTATATTCCAATTAAAAATTAATTACAAAATGTTTTTAATAGTGACATATTAATGTGAGGGTGGGGTAGTCACGTATTAATGTGAGGGTGGAGAGTGTGTTAATGTGAGGGTGGGGTAGTCACGTATTAATGTGAGGGTGGAGAGTGTGTTAATGTGAGGGTGGAGTGTATGGAGTTACAAGCAGTGGAGGGTATGGAGGGATAAGGGATGAGGTGAGGTGAGGTGGACGGTAATGATATGAGGGTGAGGTCGAGGAATAAGGGAGGAGTTTATAAATTTTATGTCAAATCAAAGATTTGTTAACAAATTATGTTTTTTTTATATATTTTAAAATAAGTGACAATATGAAATTGTGATATCACAATGTCGCGTCATAAAAATTAATTTTTATCGTATTTTAAAAAAAAATCGTAATTTTTCGATGGAAGAGAAGGGGTGTGAAGTGGGACCACGTGAATTAACAGTGTTATAAATTGGACTATAGCTATTTTGCAATTTTAAGGTTTTAGGTTTGGCAACTTGTTTTAAAATAACAAATTAGAGTAAATTACCAAGATCCCAAAACATGTTTTCATTTGTTGTACAATTTATCTGGGTCATTTTGTAGGAACGTTAGTGAAAAATGAAATAATTAATAAAAAAAGGTTAATATTTATAAAGAATGTCTATTTTAATTGCAAAAAATGAAATATCATACATTTATTTACATTTTTTAGTACATGCAAGAAAATGATTAAACTTCAAAGGAGTGATATTTACGAACTGGTTGACCAAATGAGGCGAAACAAGTATCGATGGAAAGCTAGTGAAAATTCGAATTCAATGAAACAATCAAAAGAGAAATCCGATGAAAACGAAAAAAATACAAAATTGTAAGATAATTGACGTAAATAAAAATCATAAAAGATGTTTAGTCATAAATGAATGGAAAGGGTCCCCATTATTTGAAGTAATGGGGGGTGTTGGGTTTTCCCTACAACAGATCCCAAATCAAAAATATGGCCAGTTGTCATTATCCTTAGGGATTTTCCTCGGTTACCATTATTAACATAAGAGGTTATATAAGCAATTATTGAAACAAGCAAGTTGACACTGTGAGGCATAAAATTGTGATGTATACAAGGTACTTTCACAACAGGGAGAAAGAGAGTAAGCCTCTAGAAGAAAAGTAATAGTATCATCCTAAAAGAGACACACAAGAGCATAAGAGGATTGCAAGTTATTCTACAAAGTAGTTCACAAGACAACCATGATCATAAAACCAAATACAACACACCTTCAACAAGATAAATACCAAAGCCACCGAAATAGTTCAATTTCCTTAGTACATATGAATGAAACACATACCACAAACATCTAAAGAATAGTCCTACGATATTCACAATACATGCATGAAAATGTGTTGGCTCATCGAGCTTCATATATTAAGTGGAAGTGCCAAGATATAGAAGTACAATTTTGCCACACTAGCCCCAATAGTGGAACATTACGTCACCACTTTCTTCTCCAAAGAAAAATCTTCTCTCCTATGCCAATGCTATAGAATCAAAGGTGAAAGTTCAAGTCCCCAGAGTCCCCTTTCTTGAGTGATTAAGGTCTATCTATAACAAATGACGTGACTCTTGACCTCCCATGTGACTGTTGACCTCCCTCATGACTCTTGAGTTCTATAATGACTTTTTGAATTCTTACATGACCTTTGAACTTCTATATGACTTTAAAACTCAATAGTGACTCTTCATATTCCATGTGGGACCTTTGGTCCTCCACATATTTTACAATTTCTCATTTTGGAGAATTACATAATTACATTCCACAAATGATGTGGAAAGACACTATGGCACATGTGACTCTTGAGATGACTCTTAACAATGATGGCGTGGAACTTCATAATGATGTGGCATTGCCAAGCTACTCCTTTTTCTTCTCTCTTTGCATCTTTATGATGGATATTGAATGTGCTTTGTGTTCATCCTCTAACGAGTTGATTGAGATGGAGTCTTCATGTGATCCTAATCTTTGATATTTTGTCAGAAGCTAGTGTCTCTTCATCTTCTCTTTGATGATCAGCTTGTCTTCCAGCTCCAAAGGTCTCTTCTAGTCGGATCTCCTTCTTCTTACCATTCATCATCATCCTACCATGACAAGATATGATACCTGCAAGTGGAAATCACCCATGACATGATGACATCAGTCCAAAAAACTCCTAATATAACATGCTTCCTGAGATCACTAATTGAGATGGAACTGGGTGCTAGACTGAGGGACCGGCTCAAGGATTGCGTAGTTGCGTAGCTCAAGAGGTCAGGAGCAAGGATCGAGGCTTGAGACTATGTAGTGTGCATTTTAGGTAGGCCAAGGTAGGGTGAATGCGCAGTTCAAAGGCTCAAGGAGGAAAGCTTGAAGTTTAAAGTTACCCACTACGCAGTTATGGAGAGAGAGAGGCCTAGGTCTTGCGCAGTTATGCAATTAAAGGAGTCAAGATGGAAGCTTGAGGCTTGAGACTGCACAGTGCACATAAGAGCACTGATTTTAGGTTGATCTACACATCTTTGGAGCTCAAGGGGCTAAGGTTGAGCATTGAGACTGTGCAATGCACAATTTGGAAAGGAAGGAACTATGCATTGTGTTGTTCCAAGAGGCAAGGAATGAGCTTGAGGGTAGATATTGCGCAGTGCACAATTTAGGGGGAATGAGTGAAGCCAAGTTTCTCAAGCAAGAAGTTTTTAGAATTTTTCTAAGTGCAAGATTAGTGATGTCAAATTTAACAAGGAAAAAAATTGAACATGATCACACACTCAGAACAACTAACACCACAACATTGATCACTCAGAAGATATGAACAACAAAATCCCCTAAATGCGACGACTATACAATAACTTCCTCCAAGTGCGACACTTAAGATACACTTTGCGACAACACTGACGACACTTGGGTGACAGTGCATAAAACTTTGAGAATGAGTGTAACACATGTCTATATGAAAAACATGACTAGTTGGCACGAAAGTTACCCGTTGAAATAAACGATAACTACGCTTACATGATATATGACACTTACCATGCCAAAAGATGACATTTGAGACCGTAAGAGAAAAGTGAAAATGACACATGAAAAATACGAATGACATTGAAAATGATACTTGTCGGAGTGAAGATAACATGAAAAAGAAACTCATTAAAGTGGAGGCAAGAAAAATCAACAATCATAAACATGAAAGTGACACTTGTGAAAGTTAAGGTGCACAACAGTGACAGTTGGAAAAAAATGCTGGAATAGAAGTACAATCGCAACAAAAAGTGAGAGACTTCCAATTGGAAGTGCACACTGACTGTCATCATAATTTGAACATTGCATAGGCACTATCTTGATGGATTGTTCTATGTATGTTCAAGCTTGCGTAAAAGAATGCACTCATGAGCTTGTTACGAACTGAACGTGTGTATGAAAGTGACTTCGACACTCAGAAACTGAGAATAAAACTTAAACACTTAGCATAACATTCATTGATCATGAAGTGAATAGATCGTTAGATCCTCAATAGGCTCCAAAATTCATGTGTAGGAAAACTTTTGGAGTGTGTTGATTGCAGTGTCAACAAGGTTGTAGTCCATATGTCAGTTTGGCCTTATTAGGAAGAATGGTCTTTTGGAAAAACATTTTCATGTGTCATTGTATAGTGACCTTATAAGGTTTGTAGTCCTTATGTCACTTTGACCTATATAGGAAAACAGTTTCACATAGGAAAATTATTCTCTTTGTGTCAGTGTATAATGCCCTGATTAGGGAGGTTATCCCTGTGCCACTTTGACTTGATTAGAGAGAATGGTCCTAGAGATTGTAGCCTCCCTGCATCATGATCTTATCTCTTTATATATTGAGCTTTTTCTGACATCATGATCTGATCTCTTTCGAGACTAAGCTTGTTTATCAAATTATGTATATGTGCCATACATTAGGGGTATTGACTAGGTTATGGCAATGTGGTTGATGTTGGTAATGATATTGATGATGATGCTTATCTTAATATTTATGATCCTTTATTATAGAAATCTTAAACTTGAGAACATCGTGATAGTCATTATGAATACCTCCCTAGTTAATAGGGAGTGTTGAATTTTGTAACTATGTTCGATCTTCATAATATTATGTAAAAAGTCAAAAGAATGTTTTTTTTGTATTGTCCCATTCTAACATTTAAAATAAAAGAAAATTTATTTTTTATAGCATATTTAGGTCTCTCCAAAATGCCTAACTCATCCCTATAAGAAATCATGTTGGATTGTCTATGGATAGACCCATTTTCTCTTGACGAAGACTATTTACATGTTTCATCTCCCTCCAAAAGATACATCACAGAAGAAGATACATTCGTGGAAGCATACAAAAATATGAGGCTACATATCTTTGTTGTAGATAGTGAAGTTTGAGGAAACATCTCTATTGAACTAGACGAAGTTATAAACCTCTCATTCTGAAGTGTTATCTATGACATGATCTGATGAAAAAAATGAAATTAAACCCTTATAGAAGATTGAAGTAGAGTTCTTTGCAGACCTAATTGGAGAGTAATCATCTAGTTACTATTGGTTAGTTTGTCTATGACTTAGATTTCTCTTGTTGAAAAAGATTCTATAAGGAAGGATAGATGGGTTTTTCTCTTGTGGGTTTCGCCCTTTCCACTAGCCTAATCTCTAGTGTCTCCTGTCTCTTCTGCACTATTATCTCTACTTTATTTATGATTTTGAATGTGTAATTGATTGATGACATAAATAAATAATGTTAATGCTAAAAGGAAACATGTATATCATTCACAAGTAATTATCGTGATTAGAAATTCTAGTTTCCACTCGAATTTCAACACATCTTGTAGTTGCAAAAAGGTGGCAGCCCAAATTTTTGAAGGAAACTTTGAAGCATATAATTAATAATTCATTTAAGTTTTCCTACGTCCATCTCCAACCAACCAACCAATGAAATTATGGATAAGGAGAAAGAGACAAAACCATTTCTCAAGTAATGGAAACTCCATACAAATAGTGCAGTGTGCATACAACTTTGAGACACAGGCCACAGTGACCCATGAGTAGGATAGGATCTATGGTACCTTAGAACTCCATGAAACTATTGCAGGTGCATATGGATTGTAGGAGAGGAATATGGTCTCAATTCATCCATCAATTATTTTTTATAAGGGTTTTTGTAGATGTCAATAATTTAGAAATTGATTACTTGTTGAATGCAATAAATAGAAATAGAAATTTGGGTATAAATATGTAAAATATCTATCATTATAGTCATTTATCTCATTCATGTAATTGGATGGATGGTATAAATTCTCTAATTGTGAGATTTCATCAATTTCTAGTGGAGAATGAAATTTTGAGTAAGTTAATAGAGCTATAACTAGGAATGGATTCTCACACCATCAAGATAACACAAGCAACAATTAAATACAAATGATTACTTCCAATAACCCATATACCAAATCCAACATAGAATTTAATGTCACTACCACATATTTTACCATAAAAATCCATTGAATGTAAATATACATGAAATCCATCACACAATGATAAAAACAGACACATAGTTGATATAAAGATTTTAGGTTGCAAACCCAATTGGGAAAACCAACATTAAAATGGTTGTTGAATTTTTAGCACAAAATAAAATAGGTAGGGCTACGGTAATGGAAATTCCAACAAGCCTAACCGTTCATTTCTCATTCTTCACTTTTTCTCTCTTATTTTCATTTTCTATTTTATTTAAATTTTTTCTCATTTTTAAATTTTTTCTCAAATTTTTATTTTCATTTTACATTTGTTTAATATTTTCAAGTTACACTTGCATTGTTATTTATAATTTATATAACATGCATTGGTAGTTAATCACATGATACTTCACCTAACAATGAGGCTGAATTAATGAGAGATGCCTTAGTCTGGTGTCTTCAATGTCTTCATTAGCTAAAAAAATTATTATTTTAGATATTACTTTGGCTCTAATGGACTCTACTCTTAAATTTTCATTTCTAGTTTATTCACTCTCATGGTTTCATTCTGCATATTTAAGGTGAATTCTTCAACCACCAACACACTAATATCTTGAATCTTATTAAACTAGTGTAACCAACCAACTAATCTACCTAAAGGTATTTGCAATGGCAAGGGTGTTGAGAATTATTTATGCATAAGCATGCTCATGCTTATTCATATCACTATCCAACTCTTCTCAATGGAAACCCTAGCTCAAAAACAATGTGCTGGAAACATGTTGCTTAATGACAGGAATTTTAGCTATTCATAATTCAAAATTGATCAAGTTCATGCCCAAATATTTCCATAATTACTACATTTTAATTTTTGGCAGGGTTGGTTTTATCAATTAGTTAACACATAGGAAATAATCACTAATTGTCTATTCTGCTACCTAAACTAACATGTTTGAAAATGAGAACACAAAATAGTGATAACTCAATGCATTCAATGCACCTCTCACAATTTAAAGTGATGTGGTAGAATATAAAATTTTGAGTGGACAAGAAAAACACAACTCAAAACAAGGGAAATGCATGCAAATAAATGATATCACAGAAGAGTGAGTACCTAAATCGACAAGAAACTTAAGAAGTCTAGAGAAAGGTGGTAGTAAAGGCCAAATTTTTATGGCAGAAAAAGTAGCTAAAATGATTTTTCAGGCCACGATAGTAAGATAAACATTGTCGCTTTTGTGGGCCAATGCTCATTAGGGGAATTTTGAGGTCTAAAATGGGCCTCCTAAGAAAAATTTACAACCAAAATAAAATTTATAAGAACCAATAGTATTCAAGATGATGATGTTGGAGTAAAAAAGTAAAAAGATTAAAAAATAATAAAATAATAAAACCAATTCTCAACTCATATTTTCAATGTACCTCCTTACGGTTTTACTCAAATTTCGAGCAGGGGTACTCGTTGGATGCAAAAGTTAATTCTTGATCCAAGAAGTACCCATGTTGTATACTTTTGATGGACCCTGCTACAAGAAAAGTGAGAAATACATGAAAAACGTGATTGCAATAACATTTTACATGTATTTCTCATTTTTCATGTAGTAGGGTCCATTGAAAGCATACAAGATGGGTACTCCTTGGATGAGGAATCAAATTCTACATCCAATGAGTGTTTTGGCTTGAAATTTGAGTAAACCCATAGGGAGATAAGTTGAAAATACGAGTTGAAAAAATAGTTTTCCCTTTTTTCCCTCTAAAATTGGATGATGTAATCAAATATTATTTTGTTATTTCCACTATTATTTTATAATTTCCTTAGGAGGCCCATTTTAGACCCAATACTCCCCTAGTTCATTCTTATTCATATCACCATCCAACTCTTCTTAATGGAAACTCTAACTCATAAACATTGTGTGGGAAACATGTTTCTTAATGAATCGCATTTTACCTCTTCATAATTCAAAATTGATCAAGCTCATGCCCAAGTCTTTCCATAATTACTACATTTTAATTTTTGGCGGGGTTGGTTTTATTAATTATTTAACACATAGGCAATAATCACTAATTTTATGTTCACTACCCAAACCAACACATTTGAAAATGATAACCCAAAACAGTGATAGTTGAAGAGAGAGTACCTGAATCAATAGGAACTTATGAACTCCAGAGCAAGGTTGATGCAAGAGCATTCAGCTCAACATTATCATTGTATTTTAATAGACATAGGGGGTCTTGTGTTTCAAGGAAGTTGGTTTCCTAAGTATTGAATTAATGTAATTATTAGGAGTTTTGAGTGATTTTAATGAGAGAAGTTAGAATAGGATTTAATTGAATATAGTGAGACATATTTGTAAATATTCTCGAATGTAGGAGAATATGAGAGATTTAGGATAGTTGAGAGTACTGAGGGATTTGAGAATTGATTGTAAAATCCAGATTAGGAGTTAGTTCATGATTTTGTGGATTTGAGAGAATCCTTAGGGACGAGAAAGAGATTTAGGAGAAGCTTATGGATCTAAACTAGGAATTGGTTTTAGAATGCCCTTTTGTATAAATGTAATCCAAAAAGGCATAGAGAGAGGTTAGAGATAGAGAGTTAGATAATTAGCTAGTTGATGTAATTGTAAGCCTACGGGCAGATGTGAAACAAAGGCCATTAATTAGAAGATCAGGCCGAGGAGTGATAGAGAGTCTCATTATGTAACTGTTTGTTGATATATATATATATATATATATATATATATATGCACAGAGATTCAAATTCCAATTTATATAAGTGTGTTATCGAATATTGAATGATGAATGAATGAATTAGCATATTCTGTGTAACAGAGAGTTGCAGGCAGAGTTTGACGATTACACAGAGAGGAACATGACGAGGAGGATCATAATGGATCATTGAATCCACTAAAAAGATCAAAGTCACAGCTCAGGAGGAAGTGTGCAGTGAAACAACCAAGGGATCATAACCTTGAAGAAACCGGAACCATAGAAACGCTGAAAAATAGTGTAAAATCATAAGCAAAGAGAAGAGCAGAGAAGTGAAGAGGTGATGTACAACAACTGTTGGATCTAAGAGATCAACAGACCATATCCAATCGCAGAGGAGATGGAGGAATATCGCATCGGCGGAAACCCTTCAAGTGTTGTCGGATGGCCAAAGGGAATAAGCGATTGCGATCATGCGATTAATCGTCAACCATCGAATCGCGAGCCTGATCGACGATTGAGATGTAATCGCATATCGCAAAGGTTAGGAGCTAAAAGATGGTGCGATAGGCTAATATCCAATAGAGATAAGCGTTGATCGGAGATCGGGCAGATCGATGATCGGAGGTCGGGCGTTTCGGAGAATGGAGCAACAATGCGGAAAGACTTGGTATCAACGGACCCAACGATAAATATGAATGCGGGTGTATAGTTTTTGAGATCTGCTTATGTGGTTCAGAGCAGAATTTCAATGTATTTCCTTTGTATTCCATTTAAGTGTTGTGCCGAGTCTTTTAAGGCTTAAGTGTTATTTAAATGCTTCTGATAGTCACATATCAGAGTCAGAGGGGTGATAAGAGCATATATGTGGTATGACCATGGCAAACTACGATGAGCGATTGCGATAAAGGCAATTCTTGGGAAATGTGCAAAGGCTGAGGAAAGGCGGAAAAAGGTATGTTATGCATGTTTTTACGTGTATTCTCTTATAGGAGAATTATAATGGATTAAAGCGCCGAATGAAGGGTTTTAATGGTTTTCCAATTATAACCCAAAGTTGTAAAGTGGGTTCGGTTATATGTGCGGCCATAGGAATTAACAAAGGTTTATAAGGATGTAAAGAGTCCCGATAGGGAAAGGATATGAAGGGTTAGACTATGGGGTTAATGAATAAATGTTTCCATATAAGTTCTAATTAAGGGGGCCTTAACCATTGTTCAGTTATAATGAATCTTTGACTAGATGGTAATATAAATTCCTGGGCGGAAAATGGTTTATGCATACTGTGGGTAAAGTAGGGGTAACCCTACATCATTTGGTATTAGAGCCAAACAAAGAAATTATGTGCGAAAGTTTCTTTGGAAGAATTTAGAATAGAGATATGTAGAAAGATGTGCATGCAGGAAAGGGAGATCAAATTCTAATCTGACAGCTAAGCGACCAGAGTAAAGCTGAAAGATTGGTAAGAGGAATACTAATCTTGATATTCCTGCATTTTGATAGAACGTTCAGATTTTGAGAAAAGTAGAGCAAGTGATTTATGGCCAATGAATTTATATAATTGGAATTGTGAAATGTTTGAAATTGAAATTGGAGAAGAATAGTTAAGTTCTTAGAGGCAAGTGAGTAAGAATTAAGAAGAGACTGCAAAAACATAAAGAATCTACAGTGATGTTTGGAAGAATGGAGATTCACTCGAATGTGAAGAGTGAATGGAGACTGCTTGTGAAATCATGTAGGTATTGTTTTATTTAACTCTGATTTGAGTTTTACTGGATAAAGAAATAGATTGAAGATTGATAGTTGCAGCTAATGAAGTATCTCAGCAAAAGAAGATCAAGCCTTAAGAAGCAGTAATGAAGGAAATTGTTAAGGATTTCTGAGTGGGAAAAAAACTCAGCAAAGGAGAAATTGTTGCTGATAGCTAAGCTTTGCCAAGATAAAGCTGGAAGAATGGAAGAAAGAATCAGACTCTAAATCTGATTGACAGTGGCTGAATATTGAGAATTTGTGCAGTGGAAGCATGAAGATCTGTTGAAACAGATTTGCAGAAATGGTGAGATCCTGAAGGTAGGTGAAGGTATGCAAATTTGTCTAATGATTAGCAGATATTGAATGAGTGAAATTTTAGAGCAGGATTACAATAGAGGGACTTTGTAAGTTCTTGAAGTAACAGAGTTTGAAGATACAATTGAAGGCTAGTGAAAAGAACAGTCCATTCAAAAGTGCAGGTGAATGGGAGGACAAGATCAGACAAAGATCTTAAAGGTGAGGTGATATGTTCTTATTTTAATTTGAATTGAATATTGGAGAGTTGTGGTCTTTATATTGATGCATAGGTAGCAACAGAGGAAGGTGAGAAGATTGCAGCAACCTAGAGCGAGGAGTGCTCAATTGGTTCCAAAGGAAAGAACCAGAGAAATGCCAACAGACTGAGCTCAGAGGAGAGAAGCTTAGTGAGGCATATGTAGCAAGAAGGAGACTTGTTACTACAAAGGTATTGTTGCAGATCACAAAGGCAATTCCACAAAGGATGTGTGTAGAATTGCTAAGAGATAAAGGAAGCTGGTAAGAGTTTCTAAGTGAAAGCAAAAATGTGGCAGAACCTTGAGGAATTCCAACAGAGATTGGATAAAGAGGACAGTTGTGTTCTTGGAAAGTACAGATGAGTTGAAGCCTAGAAGGAGCAAAGAGAATTTCTCAAAGGAGGTTCCAGAGATAGAGAACCAATTGCTTGCCAAAAGACCAAGTACAGAGGAGAGCTTGGTGAGGTAAGTGGCAACAGGGTAGACTTGTTGTTGTAGAGGCTTTAGTGCAGCTCATAGTGAGTGAGTGAGGAACTCATAAAGATGGAGAGGATGATGACTAGTGACAGTCATAACAGAGGTTCTAAAAGAAACCACAGCCAAGGACAAAAGAAAGGAGATGCCAAGGAAAATGGCATACAAAGACAGTTAAGTAAAGAAGAATATGATAGGGAGAAGGCTGAGATATAAGTTCAGCTTGAAGTATTAATGGAAATGTTTCAGAGAAATGATATGGACCAGAAATATGGTTATGTCATGAGAAAGAAAGTGAAGTGGCAGAGGCTACAAGAGAAGAGAGAACAACAGGTGAATATGTAGTTAATAAAGGAGTTAAGGGAACTTGAATAGATTATAGATGTCAAATTGAAGACAGAGAAGCTCAAAAGAGTTGAGCTACAACAAAAGGGAGATGCTAAAGAAGATGTTGAAGTTTTGATATGTGAACCAGAACGTGGACTATTACTTTTTGAGAGTGATGAAGAGACAGAGGAGTTGGATCATATGAATGATTCAAAGTATCCAAAAGACTTGATGATTGAAGCATCAAGTCTGACCAAAAGGTCTTGCATTTTTAAAATTAATGATTTGTTTATGATTGTAGGTTTGGAAGAGGATAGGCAATCTTTTAAAGCTATCAAAAACATGAAAGAATACCTTCCAGAAGATGAAAGTTTTGAAGCAGAATAGGACAAGGAGACTAGAAAAGAATTAGTTCACTACAGTGGACAAGTGCTGAAAGACATCATTGAAACAAATGATGAGAAGGAGAGATTAGCTGATAGTCTCAAGAGTTCTTTGAGTTTGAATCAGCATACTAATGTGCTGACAGAGGAGGGAAGATCAAAGCAGCATACAGAAGTGTTTCCAAAGGAAGAAGAGGTACAAAAGCCTTATATTTTTTATTATAATGATTGTCTTATAATTGAAGATTTTGTTGCAGAAAATGGAACATATTTGGCACAAGTGGACAGCCAAATAAAAGAAGAAGAGGAAAAACATCAACTAAAGGATGTTAAGAAAGATTTAGCAGAGGAAGAAGGACCATGTGATGATGGATCAATAGCAAATGAAGAAATAGGATATTGTGTAAATTTCCAAAGTTTACTCCAAGTAAAATCATTGAGTTATATAGAGAATTAGACTTTCAAAGGAGAAAGTTAGAAGAGCAGAGGATAAGTTTTCAGGGTAAATTGTTGAAGAAGGATGACAAAGTAGTTGTCATAAATAATAATCAAGAAAAAGTTGACAAGTTCAAAAAACAGAAGCAGGAAATTGTTCAGAAAGACAATATAACAGCAATTGAAGAGGTGCAAGATAACAGTAAAGAAGAGGGTAAGGATGAAAAGGAAGTGATCAGGATAAGTGAAGAACAAGAAAAAAGGAAAGTTCATCTATCAAGAGATGAAAGCAATCAAAAAACTGAGGATATAATGGACAGATAAATTGAACTGATAAGAAGGTTAATGATGAAAGTGTCTCGGAAGAAGACAACAACAAGGAAAGAGAGGAGTAACAATAAGAGGAAGACAACAACAGACTATGAAAGCAGGGCAAGTGGAGCATTGCAGCACAAGGTATGGAGACCTGGAGAATAGTAGTAGACAACAACAGTAATAGAACAATGGACAAGCAAAGACAGATTACAAAATAAAGTCTAGGATCAAGGAGAAATCAATTATCTAGACTTATGACCAGGAGGTCATAAATTTTCTTACTTGGGGATTTTGATGCAGGAGCATTCAGCTCAACATTATCATTGTATTTTAGTAGACATAGGAAGTCTTGTGTTTCAAGGAAGTTGGTTTCCTAAGTATTGAATTAATGTAATTATTAGGAGTTTTGAGTGATTTTAATGAGAGAAGTTAGAATAGGATTTAATTGAATATAGTGAGGCATAGTTGTAAATATTCTCGAATGTAGGAGAATATGAGAGATTTAGGATAGTTGAGAGTACTGAAGGATTTGAGAATTGATTGTAAATTCTAGATTAGAAGTTAGTTCATGATTTTGTGGATTTGAGAGAATCCTTAGGGATGAGAAAGAGATTTAAGAGAAGCTTATGGATCTAAATCAGGAATTGGTTTTAGAATCCCCTTTTGTATAAATGTAAGCCAAAAAGGCATAGAGAGAGGTTACAGATAGAGAGTTCGATAATTAGCTAGTTGATGTAATTGTAAGCTTACAGGAAGATGATGAAATAGAGGCCATTAATTAGAACATCAGGCTGAGGAGTGACAGAGAGTCTCATTATGTAACTGTTTGTTGATATATATATATATATATATATATATATATATATGCACAGAGATTCAAATTCCAATTTGTATAAGTGTGTTATCGAATATTGAATGATGAATGAATGAATTAGCATATTCTGTGTAACAGAGAGTTGCAGGCGGAGTTCGATGATTACACAGAGAGGAACATGACAAGGAGGATCATAATGGATCGTTGAATCCATTAGAAAGATCAAAGTCAAAGCTTAGGAGGAAGTGTGCAGTGAAACAGCCAAGGGATCAGAACCTTGAAGAAACCCAGAACCACAAAAACGCTGAAGAAATAGCATAAAATCATAAGCAAAGAGAAGAGCGGAGAAGTGAAGAGGTGATGTACAGCAACCATTGGATCTAACAGATCAATGGACCAGATCCAATCGCAAAGGAGACAGAGGAATATCGCATCGGTGGAAACCTTTTAAGTGTTGTTGGATGGCCGAAGGGAATAAGCGATTGCGATCATGCGATTAATCGTCAACCATCAGATCACGACCCTGATCGACGATTGAGATGTAATCGCATATCGCAAAGGTTAGGAGCTGAAAGATGGTGTGATAGCTGATAGTCGATAGTGATAAGCGATGATCGGAGATCGGGCATATCGGCGATCGGAGGTCGGGAATTTCGGAGATTGGAGCAACAATGTGGAAAGACTTGGTATTAACAGATCCGACAATAAATATGAATGCAGGTGTATAGATTTTGAGATCCGCTTATGTGGTTCGAAGTGGAATTTCAATGTATTTCCTTTGTATTCTGTTTAAGTGTTGTGCCGAGTCTTTTAAGGCTTAAGCGTTATTTAAACGCTTCCGATAGTCGCATATCGGAGTCGGAGGGCTTATAAGAGCATATATGTGGTATGACCATGGCAAACTACGATGAGCGAATGCGATAAAGGCAATTCTTGGGAAATGTGCAAAGGATAAGGAAAGGCGAAAAAAGGTATGTTATGCATGTTTTTACGTGTATTCTCTTATAGGAGAATTATAATGGATTAAAGCACCGAATGAAGGGTTTTAATGTTTTCCAATTGTAACCCAAAGTTGTAAAGTGGGTTTGGTTATATGTACGGCCATAGGAATTAACAAAGGTTTATAAGGATGTAAAGAGTCCCGATAGGGAAAGGATATGAAGGGTTAGACTATGGGGTTAATGAATAAATGTTTCCATATAAGTTCTAATTAAGGGGACCTTAACCATTGTTCAATTATAATGAATCTTTGACCGAATGGCCATATAAATTCCTGGGCAGAAAATGGTTTATTGCATAGGTTTATGCATACTATGGGTAAAGCAGGGGTAACCCTGCATCAAAGGTGGCAGTAAAGGCCAAAATTTTATGTCAGAGAAAGCAATTACAACGATTTTTCAGGTCACAAACAAAAGGAGAAATATTGTTGTTTTCGCTCACCAATGCTTATGCTTATTCATATCACCATCCAACTCTTCTCAATGGAAACCCCAACTTAGAAACATTGTGTGGGAAACTTGTTTCTTATTGAATGGAATTTTAGCTATTCATAATTAAAAAAGGATCAAGCTCATGCCCAAATCTTTCCATAATTACTGCATTTTAATTTTTTGCAGGGTTGGTTTTATTTATTAGTTAACACATAGGTAATAATCACTAATTATCTGTTCCGCTACTTAAATAAACATATTTGAAAAAAGAATAAAAATTAGTGATAGTTCAAGGGAGAGTACCTTAATTGACATGAACTTAAGAAGTCTAGAGAAAGGTGGCAATAAAGGCCAAAATTTTTATGGTGAAGAAAGTAGCTACAATGATTTTGCGGGCCACTCACAGAAATAGAAGTATTTTCATTTTCGTAGGCCACGATAGAAAGACAAATAATGTTGTTTTGACAGGCAAGGGCAGAAATGGATGCCAAAATTTTAACCTTCCCAATCTAAACTCTCGACCAAGATATTTTAAGTAGAATCTAAACTCTCAGCTGAGAGTTTGTTCCTGAGAAATTGTTTTTCAAAAAACTTTTAGTTGAAAGAATAATCAGAATCTAAAACTCTCGACCGAGAGTTTTAAATGGAATCTAAACTCTCAACAAAGACTTGTATTTAGAATCTAAACTCTCGGTCGAGAGTTTGTGCCTGAGAATTTTTTTTCCAAAACCTCTAGGCCGAAAAATTTTTAAAACCTCGTCTGAGAGTTTGCAACCCCAACATTAATCCTTCTAAACTCTCCTCTGAAACATTTTAAAACTCCCGGCCGAGAAAGTTTCAAACTCTTAGTCGAGAAAATATTTTGACTCCTTTTCTCAACCGAGAGGTCACCGAACATAGTGTGACTTATCTCTACATACCAAAATTTGTTTCACATTTGGCCCGTCAGGAAGAGCAGAGGTGGCTATAGCTATAATGGGTCAAAGAAATGATAAGGACTCCACCTCACCAGCTGAGATGGGAACTTTAGATGGAATGGATTCCATAAGCCCTGAGGAAGGCCCGGATGAGGACATGCACTTCGCCATGAGAATATTTTTTGTTGAGAATGATGTGTCCATTAGGAGTAATGATTTTCCTCCCTGCAACTCAGGTAGTATATTCCCCAACCCTCCCCTAGTACTCTGTTATGAAACCAGCTCACAAAAAGATAGAAAAGAGAGATCCACGCCTTAGAATTCAGCCTCTTCGAGGGGGCAACCTCCTTTACATTACATAAATGAACAATTCTTGGATGATACAAATGACAAAACCTCCTTTCTATATATAGGAGTCTAGGAGTCACAATATAATCCAGCCGACCTAACAATAATAATATAAAGCCACAAAAATAACAATAGAGGGATTCTATGGGGCACATAAATAACAATATGGGGGTAATAGGGGCACAACAATATAAATAAGGGGGGGTATAACTACAATAGTAATGGGGTAATCACTAGTATTATAGGGACCCAACATGCCCCTCTCCTTCAAAAAGTGTTGTCCTCAACGCTTGAGTAGTTCTGGATACTTCTGCATAAAATTCTCATCCTCCCATGTGGAATCTTCAGCGGATAAGTTCTTCCACTTGATAAGATACTCTGAAATTGATCGATTTCGTAGCTGTCGAGTTCTTGTTTCTGTGACTGCTTCCGGTTCCAATATAATTTTTCCTTCCTCATCAAGTTCTGGCAATATTGTTTGAATTGGGAGCTTGTCACCTATAACCTTCTTTAAACATGAAACATGGAAAACTGGGTGCAATCGAGAAGCTGCAGGAAGCTCCAATTTGTATGCCATAGTACCAATCTTTTGCAACACCTTGTACGGACCATAATACTTTGGTGATAATTTATTATCCTTCTTAGCTTGCTTTAGGGACATTTGCTTATATGGTTGTAGCCGTAGGAATACCCAATCACCTACATCAAAACTTCTTTCACTGCGATGTTGATTTGCCTGTTGTTTCATTCTATTTTGTGCCAACACTAGGTTATCCTTTAAGAGTTGGAGGACTTGTTGTTGATGTTCGATGTGATGTTCCACTGCCTGAACCTTAGAATTTTCTCTTAAATATGATGTGATGGATGGTGGTTGATATACCATAAAGTGCCATAAATGGGGTCATTTTTGTTGCTGTATGGAAGGAAGTGTTATACCACCATTCAGCCAGAGGCAACCATTTGACCCATTGTGTCTGCTTATCAGATACAAAGCAACGAAGATATCCTTCCAAACATTTGTTTACTATCTCAGTTTGCCCATCAGATTGAGGATGATAAGATGAGCTATGAGCTAACTGAGTACCAAGACAAGAAAATAATTCTGTCCAAAAATTTCCAGTGAAAATGGGATCTCTGTCACTTACAATAATCTTTGGGTTTCCATGTAGCTTTTGAATTGTTTCCATAAATGCAGTAGAAACTGTACTGGCTTTAAATGGATGTGATAATGCACAAAAGTGTGCATACTTGGTAAGTCTGTCAACTACCACCATGATGACACTCTTTCCCTCAGACTGGGTAAACCTGTGATAAAATCCATTGAAACCTCCTCCCAACGTTGGCTTGGAATGGATAAAGGTTGTAATAGACCCGGTGTCTTAATTGTTTCAACTTAATTTTGCTGGCAAACCAAACATTCCGCCACAAAACTTTTGAATATCTGATTTAAGGCCATCCCAAAAAAATTCCTTCTTAACCCTGTGGTAAGTTTTTAAAAATCCTGAGTGCCCTCCTAAGGGAGAAGTGTGCAATTCCATAAGAATCTTTTGTTTTAGCTGGGAATCCTTACAGAGGTATAAGCGATCTTTGTACCATAACGAATCATTTTGCCAGCTAAATGTATCAGAAGTACTGGAATCTTGTTGTAACTTTCGAATAAGTGCCCACACTTCTTCGTCATTCTTCCATTCCTCCCTTGCTTCGTTTATCCAATCTGGTTGGATAATAGAAATGGCACACAACAATGCTTCCACATCCTCATCCTTTCTTGAGAGTGCATCTGCCACAACATTTTGCTTCCCTTTTTGTAGATGATTTCAAAGTCATAACCCAACATCTTTGTGACCCACTTTTGTTGCTCTTCAGAGGATAACCTTTGTTCTAAAAAGTATTTAAGGCTATCATGATCCGTTTTTACCTTGAAGTGTCTTCCCATTAGGTAGGGTCGCCATTTCTTAAGTGCATGGAGTATTGCCAACATTTCCTTCTCATAAATAGCTTTGCTTAAAAACTTTCCCTTGATTGGACGACTTTCAAAAGCAATGGGTCTTTCATCTTGCATTAGAACAACACCAATTCCATTTCCTGAAGCATCACATTCCACAATAAAGGTTTTTGTGAAGTCCGGTGTAGCTAAGACCGGTGCTTGGCACATTGCCTCTTTAAGATGTTCAAAGGCCTTTGTTGCTTCCGGAGTCCATGAAAATGAATCTTTCTTCAATAATGTTGTTAGAGGTGCTGCTATTCTCCCATAATTCTTAACAAACTTGCGATAATACCCTGTCAACCCAAGAAATCCTCGCAGATGCTTTATGGATGTGGGGATTTTCCATTCCTTAATGGCTTTAATTTTGCTAGGGTCTACCTTAACTCCTTCATGAGATACAATATGACCCAAATATTCCACCTCCTGGACTCCAAAGAAACATTTGGATCTTTTTGCATATAATTGTTTCTCCTCCAATAGTTGTAGCACCCTGTCAACATGTTCAACATGATCCTTCCAAGACTTGCTGTAGATTAGTATATCATCAAAAAATACTAACACAAATTTTCTAAGGAATGGTTTGAAAATTGAATTCATCAAACCTTGAAATGTTGAAGGTGCATTGGTAAGGCCAAAAGGCATGACCAAAAATTCATAATGACCCTCATGAGTTCTAAATGCCGTTTTCGGAATGTCTTCAACCTTCATTCTGATTTGATGATATCCCGAACGAAGATCCAACTTGGTGAAGTAAATTGATCCATGCAATTCATCCAGTAATTCATCAATAACAGGAATGGGGAACTTATCTTTAATAGTGAGCTTGTTGAGCTCCCTATAATCCGGACACATGCGCCATGATCCATCCTTCTTGTGCACCAATACTACTGGAGCTGAGAAAGAACTTTGACTCGGTTGAATTATACCGCCTCTAGCATTTCTGCAACCATACGTTCAATTTCACTTTTTTGGACATAGGGATATCTGTACGGCCTGATGTTTGGAGGAACACTTCCTGGAATCAGATGAATAGCATGATCATGATCACGCATAGGTGGGAGACCTTTGGGAGTCTCAAATACCTTGGAATGATTGTCCAGGACTTTTTGGAGATCTGGAGAAATAGATGATTCCAATGTGGAAACATCTAGCGAACATAATTGTGCAATTACACCTCTTTGCTCCTTTTTTAGAAGCTTTGTCATGCCATTAGAGCTGATTATCTTTCCTGGTTTCCCTGCAATACCCCTTAATTCAACTTCCTTTCCTTCCACAGAAAATTTCATGAAAAGTTCTTGAAAATTAAAAGCTATTGTACCCAAGGATTGTAGCCATTGGACTCCTAGTACAACATCAGCACCTCCCATTGGAATGGAAAGCATTGGGCTAGTCAATACATATTCTCCCATGGATAGCTTGATATTATGGCACTTTCCAGAAAAATTTATTGTTCCTCCATTTGCAATCATCACTTGACACTCTGGTGCTGGATATAGGAAGCAATTCAATTCTTTTGCTACCCTACAATGAATAAAATTGTGGGTGCTTCCTGAATCAATCAACACTATTACCTTTTTCTTCTTGATTTGTTCCTACTATCTTGATGGTTTGAGGAGTGGTAATTCCTGCCAATGCATTACAAGATATGGTCGGATTTATTTGTTCTTCATCTAGGCTTTGTTCCTGGAATATATCCTCTTCTTTTGACCTTTCTTGCTCCTTTTCTTCTTCCTCTTCACAATCTATGTAGAATAATTTCTTCTCAGCACACTTATGACCTTTTGTGTATTTGCTATCACAATTGTAACAAAGCCCTTTTGCTCTTTTTTCTTCCAATTGTTGTGGTGTCAACCTTGTAGGTTGTGGAAGACTATGGGCAACAACACTTCCGTCTTTATAGTTGTGAACGGTATGCTTCCTAGTTGCCATAATTTTGCTTTCCATTTTTCTTGCTAACCTGAATGCCTTCTCTAATGAATCAGGTTCCCAAAGGCGCACATCATGTTGGATATTATCCTTTAAAGACCCTATGAACACATCAATCCTATGCTCTCTGGAATATCTTTTACCCTTATGTTCAATTTTTGGAACTCATCAATGTGCTCCATTATTGAACCCTTTTGTTTGAGACTTATCAATTGGCTAAAAAAAGTGTTGCTTTTTGTATCCTCATAATGTGCTATCAATTCTTCCGTAAAAATTGCCCAAGTGATAAATTGTTTACGAGAACAAAGCCATTGATACCATACAAACTGATTTGGTTCCAAATATAAAGTTGCCATACGTACCTTTTGTGTGTTTTGCACATTATTGAGATCGAAGAATTGCTCCATCTGTAATATCCATGTGGCGGGATCCTTGCCATCAAACTTCCTCACATCGATTTTTGGAACATGGTGAGTCTTCGATCCAACATTAGAGTCTATGGAATCATGATTAACATTTCTTTTATTCTCATCATGAGTTTCCTTTACTACCTTTTCACCATTAGTGACCCTTTCTTGTAGCAACTTCTTCAATTCATCCATCTTATCATCCATGCCATCAAATTTAGCGTCAATCTTAGCTTCCATTCCCTTTATCTTAGATTCCACGCCATTTACCTTAGATTCCACGCCACTTATCTTAGCTTCTGTTAGCTTTTGTGAGCGTGACATTTGTTGCACTTGTTCTTGTAATTTTGATATATCATGTAGCATTTCTTCCTCTTCTTCATGAGTCATGCTAGAGCTTTCAGGTTCCTTACTAGGTGCTTGCATTTTCTTTCCTCGGGGCATCAGTTACCGATAATAAAGTTTTACTATGCCCTTTGAATCCGTTGAACCAAGCTTACACAAAAATTAAAAAAAAAACTACACACCTTTTTTCACTTTATAGAAGCCTGATATTGAATCTGATGTATCTCTGTAATTTCAGATCCTCCAATTCTGAAATTGCTACCTGTAGTAGCCTTCTACGTCCTCTTTCCAATGCCACAAGTCTGAGCCAAATTGGATTCTCCAAGGAAGCGTTATGTGAAATATCCCACAGTCACTTGCTTTTAGACTAGTTCAGTAGAGCGAACTTGTACGACGTGCCACGAGTCACTGTTTCAACCTTTGAATCTGAAACACACACACAAGAAACTACAGTCCGTCCTCTTTCTGTACCTTTTTACGAAATTTCAATCCGATCCTCAGAGAGAGAGTTATGACGATTTTCCCCAGGTCACCTGTTTTGAATGTAATTCAGGAGTCTGCAAAAAGACCAACTTCCTCAGATCATATCTATGAAAATATCGTGAGAAAAGCTCTGAAATTCGGACCCAAGGTTCAGCGTCAATTCTTCTCAAATGGGTTTTTTTTGCGACTTCTGAAACATCACAGAAAAAAATTTATAGCGAAAATTCCACGATGACCTGTTTGGAGCAGCGAAACCCTAGAATCCAAAGCTCTGATACCAAATGTTATGAAACCAGCTCACAAAAAGATAGAAAAGAGAGATCCACGCCTTAGAATTCAGCCTCTTCGAGGGGGAAACCTCCTTTACATTACATAAATGAACAATTCTTGGATGATACAAATGACAAAACCTCCTTTCTATATATAGGAGTCTAGGGAGTCACAATATAATCCAGCCGACCTAACAAAATAATATAAAGCCATTCTATGGGGCACAGAAATAACAATATGGGGGTAATAGGGGCACAACAATATAAATAAGGGGTATAACTACAATAGTAATGGGGTAATCACTAGTATTATAGGGACCCAACATACTCTATCACAGCCCTTACCAATTTTTGTCTAAGTTTATCAAAGTCATAAAGGTTCACAATGTGCATGCTACCCACAAGGTTGGTTCTAGTAGTAGTAAAATAGTAATAATAGTACAGGTCTCCAAGGTTCATCACAACCAAGTTCTCTGGGATTTATATTCCTCCCACAAAGTCAATCAAGCATGGTGAGATCCTTTACTCGATATCCCGAGTTCTCAGGAAGAGGAAATGAGGACGTGGAGAGGACATTGAGATGGTTCATCAAATGGTCTGCATTACAACGCAACCCAATGGTGGATGAAGTCAAATGGGAGTTTGTTCAAGAATGTAAGCTTCCCCAGACCAACCAGTAGGGATTGTCTGAGTTATGGGAAATCAAGAAATGGGAAGGGGAAACTACATGGGAGATAATATAGAGGTGTAAGGATGTGATTGGAAAGTTGAGCTACCCGATTGAACCAAATCATCAATGGGATTGGTTCATTAAAGTATTATTACCCCTTACTCGCACATCATTGACTCAACAGAAAACTGATACTCTGCAAAACACCTTAGAACAGGCGACTATGATCGAGGCTATGGAAGGATACCCACATGAATACGGGGGGGGAGCAACCTCACATGACCCTTCTATAGTATGTCTACAACATCAAATCGTAGAACTAACATAGAAGCTAAAGAACTTGCATCCAGCATGACTTGCGCGATGACATGTATGGTACACCAACTGCCTTGTCGAGGGGAATCATGCGGCAGAATTCCCAAGGTTGTGGGGCCCAAGCACTCCCTCTACACTGATGCGGGCCATCCACATCTCTACCAGTCGTAGGAGTTTCACAAATAGGGACACAATGTTTATACAAAGGACGCACTCAATTTCATGCATTTCTAAACCAACAAAGTACTGTGAGATATGCATAACATATGGGCATCTCCCTCATCTCTATCTAATCCTACAGAAGTATTCCAACATTCCAAACAACACCTTTTTTTTATTTTTGTGCTTTTCCAACTCACCATACTGATCAATGTAGAGTGTTGGATGTCCTAGCTGACCGATTGGATTGATCGACATATCGAATCAATGAGACTCCTCGAAGACGAGGAGGCGGAGGAACAAGGGGGAGAGAAGAGGAGGCAAAGTTATGGCATGTTGCTACAAATATGGTTAGGAGGGGCATGTCACAAGAGACTTCCCGCTACCCATAAGAACTTGGTTCTCTCAATGCAGGGTTAACACACATGCAACGAAAGACTGTCCAGAGCTAATCACTAGATGGGAAGAGTGCAACCGCCAAAGGGGATTAAATTTAATCAATGTTGAACCAAGGTTTCCAGAGATAGATCCCCTCTCAAACATCAAAATAGTCACACATGGAGGGAAGAAGACTAGAGATGATGTTGGAGCCATTGAACAACCTATAATCATAAAACCAACCTCACCAAAAATCTCATATGACTATGAGCAGTAGAAGTGGTACTATAAAAAGGCTATAGAGACTTTACACAAATTAACTTCAATTGGTGGACCTCTAAGAGAACAACTAGGATTTTCAAAAGCTAGGTGTCTAACCTACCACATTCCAATGTTTGACCCATAGCAGAATGGTTTAGGCTATTTCTAAAAATTGTGAATGATGGTCAGATGCTTGGACAGTTGTGGGAAAGTCTTAAATTTGTTGTTAGGGATGGAGCGACCAAGGAAGGATTCATTTCTTCCAACTTACCTAAGAGACACCCTATGAGGGTGTGAAGGAACAATAAGAGAACAGGAAGGGAGTTCTGGATTCATGCTCAAATTGCGGGCTTCCAGATCAAGGATACATGTTGGATCTGGGCTCATATGTGAATATCCTACCAAGGAAAACCAGGGAAGCCTTGGGAGGTAAAATTTGGCATTTTCTCAAATTTAACTATGTATGGAAAATCAATATTGTATGCTTCTGGTGGGAAGGCTAGAGGACATAGAAGGGTTAAAAATGTATGCTAACTTTGAAGTAATTGATATCATGGGAGGCAAAGATCCTTATCCGGCATTGCTTGGAATAGACTGGGCCTTTGAGAATTATGAAATAACTGATCTAAAGAAGGATTTGATGACATTTGAAGTGGAGGGAGTGAGAGTGATCCAGCCCCTAGACCCATACCAAGGACCAAGGTTCACTAAGCCAATAGATGGCAAGGAAGAACCTGAATTGTTGGATCAGTTGTACCGGCTGACAGCAGGGAGAAGAGAAGACTATATCAATCCTACTGCAGAAGGATCAATCAGTTGGAGGAGCACCCAGAGCTAGGAGGTCAACACTGAGGCGACTTGGGATGAATGACAGCAGGGAGGATACAAGATCAACACCAGGTGCTACGCCATGGTTTATCATATCAATTGGGTTGGTATTGAGGTACGAGAATTCCCTATTTTCAATGGCATGTACTCGATTAATGCTTTTATTCATATATTTGATCTAACTATCTCTAAAGAATAGAAAGTTCCCTTACTGGATGTCTCTTTACAAGCGACACTAGAAAGGTGGTGGGGATCTCACTGCAACCACCTCAGAGAATGATAGGAGGTTAAGACAACAATGAGAGTCAGATTTGGGCATTCAAAGGATTACCCACCAAAATTCATGAAGTACAGGGGGAGCTCCAACCCTTGTCAACACCTACAATATTGTAAGGCCCTGGATCAAGGAAGGGCTTCCATAGGACTTGTCGATGCATAGATTTATACACACCCTGGGGACATTTCCGAAGGCATGGTATGTGAAGGAGGAAATAAGGAGACAGACCAATGATTGGGACTGTATGGAAGATAAATTTATCAGATATTTTTCCTTTACTGATAGTGACGAATGAATCATGATTTCTTTTCAAGCCATTAAACGAGTTCTGCTCATGACAGGACAATTGAAAAGGGGTGTATAGACTAGGACACCCTTGAGTAGCCATTAGGGGACTTTTGAGGTCTAAAATGGGCCTCCTAGTTACCCTTCCGCATTCAAACGTTACCATTCAAATGTCGATACCAGGAGTTGTCTCCCACGCAGAGATACCAGGAGCTGGAAAACTTTCTCACTATTGCGATCAACCACAGAGGTTCGATACAGGTGGCTTTATTCCAAAGTTCGCCCACTATTAATGGCCAGTGGGAGTGCAATCACTCACAATGCCTTCCTATTCACAGTGTTGCCGATTCATGTCTGTAACCGAAAGGGTTTGCAGGCCGCTTATGATGCCCCAAGCCAAACGCCCTCTACTCTTGTTATTTGTGAACATGTATTCGCACTATGTGAACAAACCTTAAAAACGTCTATGCTGACAAACGCAGAAGCTTCATCGATGGTGGCGTATCTCTGCAGTGGCACCCTGGCATGAAATGCTCATTTCGTAGCTTGGAGGATGTGAACGAAATGAACGAAATTACAGAAGAGAATGGCCAGTGCATTCAACATACACCACTCAGCATTCAACGCAGATTCATTCAACATACACCATTTAGCATTCAACGCAGATTCAAGGAAACATCGATTGCTAAGGAATCAAAGTAATGCAGAGATCATTGAACGCAGAATACCATGTCAGGCATCAGCGCTAAAACAGGAAATGACAGCGCTATATGAAAAAAAAATTAACTTACAACGCTTCTGTCTGGACAGTATGGATAGATGTGTAGCGCTGGCAGAGGCAAGTTATTTCAAGACAGAGGGGAATAAGGCAGAGGACAGGACAAAGGAGTTACAGGAGCATAATAGCTAAAACAAGGAGCTAGCTCTGATACCATGTCAGGCCAGGTAGTAACTCCAATAGGCAGTCAAACTGATTCATATTATTCCATAGGTAGGTCATTGTTATATACAATAGGGAGTGATTGTTTGATGATTGAGTTATCGGTTGCTATCAGATGATGAAAATAGTTACGCCACCTATGATGGGTACACTCGAGTTATCGGTTGTCGTCAGATGATGATATTGGTTATGCTATCTATGATTGTAGCAATAACTGTCTCATGGGTAAACTCTGTGCTATCGACGATATCAACGAGCATGCTTTATAACCGTCTCACTTGTGAACAACATGTTATCCATTACATTAACGATCACAATGAGAGCTAGCATTGTTGGGTGTTTGATGGTCTACCAGATTAAAATAAAGAAACGATTCCAAACATTTGTGTCGAAGGGAGAATTTGATGAGACCACGGACATGGCACAATCCTTTTTGCAATGGTGGGAGAGGACTCACATTCTTATGGAAGCGAAGATTTTTTGTTTATGGTTTTGGCCAGCCTCCCAATGCACATTCATGTTAAACTGAAGATAGATTGTTGTGAGAGAATAGAATGAATTACATTTTTGTAGAGTAATTGTAAGCTTTTGAGTTGTTTGTGTTTTTTGGATTGCCTTCATGATAAAAGGTATTATAATTTCGGCCATAGTCAAAAGGACTCTGAGCGGATACTAAAACAAATTATAGATTTTTTAGCAGAGGACGAGTAAGCTGGAGGCATTTGTGCGAAGCCTGGCAAGTTCTCTAGAGCATTTCTTGTTTAAACTTTGATCATTGTATCGACAATTTTCCCTATAATACAAAGCATCACAAAACACTTGTTTTGCACTTCTCATAAGTTAAATTTTTTATTTATAACATTATAAAAAAATGAAACAAATATTTTTCATAGTTCTTTCTCTCAAACAAGAATAACTATGACTTGCACGGTTAATTTATAAAATGGAGGATAATAATGTTAATTTATAAAATGACGAACAATAACATTGGAGATGTACCCTTCTTATTTTATTCTATGTTTTCATCCGAAAACCAATTCTTCATGAGGTTCATGCTTCACTTTGGAAAGAAAAAAAATACCACTTGACAGAGATTCTGCAAGGCCCTTACGTTTGGCCGTTGTATGTAAGTGTCTTTCTTTATGCACTTCACGAGATGTTTCACAACCACCTTGTAAACTTTCAACCTACAAAATGTTTCACAACCACCTTGTAAACTGTCAACCTACAAATCTCCATAGAGGGCATCAACTTTTACATATCATACTTCACCACACATTGTTGGAAAAACTTCATATTTCATCTGGGTAAACCCTTGCATGTTGAATTTGACACATGATAGAATAGTTTCAACCTGCTGTTGTGCGTAGTTATGAGTTTTAGGTTCGGTCTTTGCTTTTTTCGTGGATTCTGTTCAATCTTTGTCATGTCATGGATAGTGATTCCACACTTGGATGAAAAATTCAAGTTAGCTAACCCTGCACCATTCGAATTGTAAGACATTGGGACATCATTGAAAGTATTTATTGTTGTATGAATTATTTATTTAGTATGACAGAGAAATGGATACCTAGTTTGTATCCTTTTTTGTAATCAATCATCAAATCCCGGAGCATGAAATATTTCCAGTGACGTCCCAAGGTCTTCCAATTCAGATAATGTAAAGCGAGTTAATTTAATTTTTTCATCTAGGCTTGGAACTACTATCCATGAAATGAACCAAATTGAACAACCTTCACTAAAAAGAGAAAAGACTGAGCCTGCGTGTCTAAACCGTGCGCAACAATGAATGAAATTACGTTGCCTTGTGTCTCAAATTCAAGTGGGATGCAAAAGTTTACCCACATGCAATTGCAAGTTGAGTAGCAAGTCGGTTGTGAGTCTACATAGACGAAGGGTCTTTTTTTCCAATTTAATGATCTCGAGCCTAATCAATACAAGTTATTCATGATATTTCGAGGAATCAAACCATCTAAAACTACAGGTTGAGATTCTCTTGGGTTGCAAGTTGACTAACATGATCCAATGATCTTGATCCTAATCAATACAGGTTATGTTTGTCATTTCGGGAAATCAAATCAAAAGCAATGCATGTCCTTCGAAAAAAGGGTGGTGAGAAATTTAACAATCCACCTCGACCACTAAGGAAATTAATAAACATCCGGTAAAGGACACAAAGACACTTGTTTGAATCTAGACATTAAGCAGGGTGCACCCAACTAAGGGTCATGTTGCTAAGCATTTCGGGAAATTGAATCGAAAGCAATGCATGTCCTTTCGAAACATAGGTGGTGAGAAATTTAACAATCCACCTCAACCACTAAGGAAATTAAGAAACATCTGGTAAAGGACACAAAGACACTTGTTTGAATCTAGACATTAAGCAGGGTGCACCCAACTAAGGCTCATGTTGCTAAGCATTTCGGGAAATTGAATCAAAAGCAATGCATGTCCTTTCGAAACCTAGGTGATGAGAAATTTAACAATCCACCTCGACCACTAAGGAAATTAAGAAACATCTGGTAAATGACACAAAGACACTTGTTTGAATCTAGACATTAAGCGAGGTGAACCCAACTAAGGCTCATGTTGCTAAATCTTTGTCAAGGGAACCCAAAGGCACCCAACTAAGTCTCAAGTTTTTCTCTACACGTCAAGCAAGAACCTCATCAAGTGAGGGCAGAAACTATGATAGTCTCTCACTGTGAGAGTTCTGAAGCTGCACATAAAAGGAGTCTCTCTTACTAAGATTTTCACATCTTATAAATGTAACGGTTTACATAGGCCGCATCAAATGGTTGATCAGACTGGATATGAAATTAGTGAATTGGATCTCTCGAAATTAATTTATATTATATCTTATTTTTCTATTCCAATCAACGAGTCTGCAAAACATATAGCTACAAAGATAGCAATTTATAACTACCAGAGTGATTTTCAGTCATCCATTAATTTCAAAGGCAGTTTAGTTTGCCATTTAAGAAGAATTTTTTCCATTTGAATTGGTTCTACTTTGAGAATGTTGTCAATTGAGATATAGGGCAATTTATAACTACAAGAGTGATTTTTCA